>FR990009.1:2528333-5056666 GCA_905404265.1 Fabriciana adippe
AAGGGAAGCAAAAGTTTCTCCATACATACATATGTCCATTTTTTTAAATTTTGTCTTCCAAGAACATAGAAACAGATATACTCTATTCATTTTTTCTTATCGAGACATTGCATGTTACGGGAGTATTTTAGAAGTAGGTAGGCCAAGTAAAATTCAATGCAATGGTACTTAGTTTTTTTTTACAGTCTTACTCTGACAGAGTCTGTCTGACTAGTCAGTCACTGACTGATTGACTGACCAACTGACTGAATGAGGTTCATCATTTATTACGAAAATGAATGACGTATCTCACTTAATCATAAAACAAAACACAACGCTTTTCTCGCCCTTTTTCCACTCAAGATGACAACTTAAAAAAACTTAAATATTTTATTATATCTAAATGACAACTTTTAGAATTAAATAATTATTTTACAATCTATACATATAATAAAATTGTAACTATGCCGAATCTGTACATTAAATATTTTTTGGAAAATCTAATTGAAATAGATATTATTATCGATACAGAGACCGAATCTATAGTTTTTAGAATTTTTGTCTGTCTGTCTGTGACCGCATCATGGAAAAACCACTAGAGGAATTTTGATAAAATTTGGTATGATAATAGCTGGTTATCCGGGTCAACATATAGGATACCTTTTACTACGGGAAAATATCTCATCTCGGAGAAATCTATACCAAACGTTAAAACGTAAGTAGGGACGAACCCGGAGCGGAGCGAGGTTGAGTTGCTAGTTATAAATTTAAATCTTTTTTTTTTTAATAATAAATAATTTATATTATAATTAAATTTTAGGTACATTTTGGGTGGAAGAGTAAATATTTTATGTCGATGACAAACAGAGTACCTACAGCGATTAATATTTTAACCTTTTCTCATAATACTGTTTTATGGCGTTTACTTTCAAACTTTGTAATGACTGTTGTAAATTATTTTTACAAGCGCATGTTAAATATAATGATTGCACTTAAGGCAGTTTTGGGAATGTAAAAAGAATCAATTATGGAATTAATAAGAAATAATACACTAGCTCCTACCCCCAGTTCTGCTTGCGGAAATTATTTATGTATGATTCTTTCGTTTTAACGTGATGATGGTATAATCTATAACCTTAAGAAGGCCATAAAATATATATTTTTTTTAATCTGACATTTTTAATCTGACAGAGTAAAATTTTTACGATGCACGCGCACACCGACAGTTAAAAAGTGACATAATGAAGTTAGCTGATAACGATCTCTCGGGTTCCCGTGAAAACTCATAACTATATTCAAAGTAGTTTCTCAAATATTCATAAATCTATAACACGTGTTTTATATCACTGGAGATAAAAAAATATATATTTATTTCTATTAATTATCATTCCTTTTACAAACAGAGAGTTGTGACATACCGGATGAAATCTTTAGCTATTTTTGTTCTGTTACGCCAAAGAAGTATTATTCCTTACGTGCGTACATAAGTACACACACACGTTTTTTTTAAATAGGCAATCTTTATTATATTAAAACACAAATAATAGTAATAATCTGTTATAGATTTTTGTGTAGAATTTTATTCTCGAATATTTTTCTGTAATTCTTGCCATTATTAATATCAAACTCAAGAAAAAAACATTAACTGAACGAGTGTCAATTAGCAGAAAAAAAATAGATAATAAATTTTCTGTAACATAATATTTTTAAGGGATAAAACTTTAAATATATAATTTTAAATAAATATAAACAAGTGAATTAGTATAAACAAAATCGTTTAAGATTTTCGTTCCATTAGACTACACGTGTTATAGCTGTTTACACATTATTAGGATAATAACCTCAGATTGCAACAAAGTGCGGATACTGGATAACTTTGAACCCAGGTCATCTGTAACATGTCACTGAATTACGTCTAATACGACTATGATATAATAGGTTTCTGGAAAATAATCTATATATATATATATATATATATATATATATATATATATATATATATATATATCAATAATAAAATTATAACTGAGTTGAATCTGTGCATTAAATATTTTTTGGAAAATCTTATTGAAATAGTCTTCATCATTGATACAAAGGCCAAATCAGTATTTTTTTAAATTTTTGACTGTCTGTCTGTCTGTAACCGCATCACGAGAAAACCACTGGACGGATTTTGATGAAATATGGTATGATGATAGCTGGTTATACGGGTCAACGTATAGGATACTTAATAAATAAAATTGCAGTGTCTGTTTGTAATATCAAAATAACAGCTTACTGTCTCTGCCCACTACACCGTCTCATACCATGACCGTGCTATGAACGTATCCGGCACGGAAACGAGCACGGCACGGACTACTATGCCCACTAGACCGTATCAACAGCGTATCATGCCCGTACATAACGGTTATAGGGACCGTAGCATCCGCGTATCATCCGCGTATCAACCGCGTATCAACCGCGTATCATACGCGTATCAACCGCGTATCATCCGCGTGTCATATCCGTATGGTTCCCGTTTTAGTATTACCTGTTGTTTCTAGATAAATATCATTAATATTGAAGTATTAGTTACAATATTATAATATTGCCAGACGAATATATTAATATTACCTAATCCTGAGAAATATCGGTACTAACCCATCTTTAATAACGATTATCGCCCATCTCTACAAGACAAGCGGCAATACGTAACGGGCTTAGAACGGTCGTCATACGCGGCTATAACGGTCATCATACGCGTTTATAACCCGTATGCTCACCGGTTCAACAACGTCGCGTGTCAGGCACGGAGCGTACCGGCACCGGCAAAATATTCTCGCCGACAATTGTTGACGCTCCGTGCACGGCACGCGACGGTGCCGGTCGGTGACGGAACGGTCTAGTGGGCAGAGTCTCATACATTTCAATACAAAGAATATTTTTTTGCCTGACACGCTCCTAGCACGGTCATGGTATGAGACGGGGTAGTGGGCAGACTCCTTTATTACTAAATGCGTATGAAATTATATACGGTACTTATAAGAAAAACACAATTTTTAATATTTTTGTCTGTATGTCGTGTCTGTCTGTTTGTTCCGGATAACCATCCGGGTCTACATATAGGATACTTTTTACTGCTGAAAAGTATCCCATTTCTGGGAAATCTATACTAACCGTTAAAACGTATTTAGGTAAGAACTCGAGCGGAGCAAGGATGAGTCGCTAGTGTATAATAAAATTGTACTGGGTTCAAAATTGTATTTTACAATTATATTGTAATTCTATTCAGTCCACAGGCGTGGGTCCTTCAATATGAGGGGGATTAGACCATAGTCCACCACGCTGGGCAAGTGCGGGTTGGCGGACTGTACATTTCTTTCGAAAACTTGCTAAATTCCCTCAGATATGCAGGTTTCCGCACGATGTTTTCCTTCACCGTAAGACAAGTGATAATCATGTTGTAAATGATTCGCATATAGAAAAATTAAAGATGCGATTTGAACCCTGGATTTGAACCCGCTTCACTCAGTTTCCCAAGCGAGCGCGTTTTCACTGGGCTACCACAGCACTGTATCTACATTGAGAATTGTAAATTTTAAAAATATATATTTGAATTAACCGAACGTATTTTATTGAATATTTCTTATTGGATTATAGTTTTTTTTTTCCTCTGTTTTTATTTAGGGACTTTTTAGCAACAGAGCTAAATGTCAGTCCCATCGTTCCCTTAATACATTTAAACCGTTAATAATACTAATGAAAACCTCTAATTATAACTTATTTTAACTTAAAGTGATATATAGTTTTGGCTATGTCTGATCAGGTTTAGACAGTGCGCTTGGAAAAACTCCTGGATTATAGTTGGATATGACTTTCTAAAGGCTAAATTTTATTTCGATCGATCGTGTATTTTCAGAAGATCGTGTATTTCTAGAATGTATTTCCATATAGAGAAGGAGTCATTTTCAGTAGTTTTATACATACAGGTATAAGTAGATAGTAACAGAGGGAAAACGAAAGGATTTTTTTGGAAATTATGTATTGTTAAGGAAATAAAATGGGGCGCAAATTGTTATAATGGCATCCCTTATTAAACATTTAAACCGAAGACTTAGCAATATAAGTTAATAAATGAACAATTATTGCTAAAATATTTGCTGTTTAGATAATTACTATATTAATTAGCAAGGAAATGCAAAAACAAACCCATTCCACGGGAGCCGTACATTTTTCCGGGATAAAAAGTAGCCTATGTGTTATTCCAGACCATAATCTATCTCTGTGCCAAATTTCATTCAGATACGTTGAGCCATTCTGGCGTAAAAGAGTAACAAACATACGTCCATACAAACTTTCACATTAGTTTTTACGTTAGTTCATTAATTTCACATATAATATTAGTATAGACTAACTAGCGGAGCGGACTCGATAGGCAAATGTAAGTACTATCCTGCTAACAGATCTTTTTTGAATATGATATGGAGAAGTGCTGAGAGCCTGAGAATTAGGGATTATATTATGTGTTATATTTGAAAAATTCAAAAATAAACTTAAAACTTTTTTAATCGGATCGGAAAATTTATAAAATGTAGACTCAACAACTGCATCACCTACTAAGTATAACTATAGTTAAGAACCAACTATTGTCCATCCATCCATGTCATTGTAACTTGAGTTTTTTTAGCCATATTTTTTAAACACTGCACTTAAAATAAAAAAAAATACTGGTTTGGCGTGAAACTGACATCGGGATGAAATTGTAACGTCAACAGAAGCGAGAAAAAATGTAAAAACTTTTAATAGCATGGACTTTTTTCTTCGACACGTGTTTTCATATTTCTAGTAGTAATGATTTTAAAGGACCTCGTTAAAATTAGTGTCACAAAAACTCTATTTTATTGCTACTCGTAATATAATGGTATAGTTTGAATGTTTATTTAATTTTTACTCACCAGTTTCTACTTATATTATACATACCAGCGACTTACCCTCGCTTCGCTCGGGTGCGTCCCTAGGTACGTTTTAATTTTTTGGAGCGAAACCCTAATTATTTCTCTAAAATAAAAGTAGCCTAAGTTACTCCTCATAACATCTGCTATCTGCCAGTGAAAGTCCAGTCAAGATCTGTCCAGCCTTTTCAAAGATTAGCCGGGACAAACAGACAGACGCGACAGACAGACAAAAATATTAAAAATTGTGTTTTTCCGTACCGTTTAACCGTATATAATTTCATATACATTTAGTAATAAGCTGTTATTTTGATATTACAAACAAACACTCGAATTTTATTGATCTATACAGATAAATAGCATTGAATTGAATTGAAATTTTGCATGCATAGAAATAGAGGCGAAAAAAAGAATAAGATAGACTATAGATACCTACAGTCCATCCCCATGATGCTATCTGCGTCCTTCTCAAAATGTCATCAAAAACTGTTTAGTGATCTGTAATGAAAGGTGATAAACAGATAAAGTTACCTTTACACGAATAATATTAATAGCATGATAGTACAATAATAATAATATTTCTAATATAATAGCATAACAGGCACAATTTTCCATTTAATGGTAAAGTTTAATACGGAATATAAATTACTTTTTGAATCATATTTATTAATCTATATTTATTATATTCACCCGTTACGTTTTAACGCTTAGCTTAGAGATGAGATATTTTCCTGCAGTAAAAAGTATCCTATATGTTGACCAGGATAACCAGCTATCATCATACCAAATTTCATCAAAATCTGTCCAGTGTCCAGTCCAGTCCGGTAACAGACTGACAGAGAGACAGAAAAAATTGTAAAAACTATAGATTTGGCTTCTGTATCGATAATAAAGTCTATTTCAATAAGATTTTCAGAAAAAAAAAATGTATAGATTCGGCTTAGTTACTTTATTATATGTATAGAAGTCCTAAATAGTTAATTATTTGCCAAAGCCGAGACCAAGCCGCTCGACCTAGAGGGCTGAAATTTTAACAGTCTATTCTAGTTAGATTCTCATTGAAAATTGATTTGCTTGAAATTACGATTAAGAAGTACATATTTCTTAATAGTAATCTTTGAGTTCTTATTGGAGTGAAATGTCAAAATTTCAAACTAAACAACACGTTTGGCTCAGTTTGTAGTGACATTCATTTGTATGATGAGCACGAATGTTTCTACTCCAGTCATGGGTGTTTATATTTATAATATGTATGTATTTAAAGTTATATATATGTAGTGCATCAACTGTCAGGTATCCATAACACAGGCCTCGTAGCTTACCATGGAACTAGATGGTGCTGTGTGTTAATGTTCCACCAACATATATTTAAATTCAATCATATAGATTGAAAAGTTAAGTCAACTTTGACATTTTTTTTTAATATCAAAATTTAAGAAAAACAGATACATCCATAGTACTTTCTTCTATTTACGCGAATATTTATCATTTTCAATAAAACTATCTTTTCGGATTTTTCACGTATTTATATATAACTCACTATCTTGCACTAGTCAAAATAATAACTAAGTGTGTATGTTTGTTACTCAATCACGCCAGAACGGCTGAACGGATCTAGATGAGATTTGGCACAGAGATAGATTATAGTCTGGAATAACACATAGCCTACTTTTTATCCGTTTCCCGTTCCGGTTCCCGTGGAATAGGTTTGTTTTTGTTTTCCTAAAGACGAACCCAAGAGAAGCGAGGGTGAGCCGCTAGTAAAAAATAACTATTGGTCCTTTATAAAATATATAAATTATAAGGAAAGACGAATAGACTAATGAATAAGTATGTAGAATAAGTAGCTCGGTACACCTCGGTAGGTTATAAATATTTTTTTTACCTTAAAAACTCTTGAATTTAAAAATCATTGAGATTTAAAAGAATGAGTTTCCAGCTAGGTAGGTTAAGGTATTTTTCTGCACCTAAAAATCACTTATGTTACATTAGAAAACAAAAAAGTGGTAAATATTCGTGCAAACCGACAATAGTCGGACGAATAATGTTTTTTATTCATCCGATTATCGGACGAATAGTAAAAGCCTCCTTTATTTTTCGTCCTATTAAAATACGTATAATTATTTTTTATTCGTCCTTATTTTAAGTACGAATAGCAACAGCTAAAAAAAAATCTTATTTGCTTGCACTAGTGTGCCTCACTAAGACACTGTCAAACTCATAGGTTGACTGGAGACCTAGATTTATACAAATATTTGAAATTTTAAACTAGGTTCATTTATATGGTAAAACTAGCGACTCACCCTCGCTTCGCTCGGGTTCGTCCCTAGCTTGCTTCCCCATACAAATTTTCATCCCCATTTTTAACCCTTAAGAAACATTTCCGGGATAAAACTATTTCACTCACTCATTTTTTATATCATGAGATTTAAAAAAAAATATTTTAGTAAAAAAAAAAACTTTTAATTTTCTTCATATACAAAACTTGTCCTGACAATAACAAACACAAAAACCAAGAATTATCCAATTTGGTGCAGTCGATAGGAAGCTATGCGCGTACATAGGTACATTTCGGTGATTCATTTTTATTTATATAGATTTAAAATGCTGCAAGATACTTGACCACGAAAAAAAGAAATATATAAAATTACTTAATAATTACTGGGGTTTCTCTATAGACGTTATCGCAAAAATAACATTAACGTACTTCTATTACAAATTATATACCAAGTAATTATTGATCACAAAGTGCCGACATTTTTTATTAGACGTCTGCTTGGTAACTAATATAATAAACAAAATTAAACGCAAGAAGGTTGTTGACATCGAAACTTTTTTCTAGTAAAACATAATAAAACTTCTCTTTACCTGAAAGACTAATGTATTTAAAATGAGCCATTCCAAAAAGAACCAAAACAATGTGTAAAATATGCAAAAAAATATTAACAACCAATTAAGTGAAAATGGATTAACTATACTCTAAAACTGTATTATGGCGCCAAAAGAGACTAAAGCTTAGAATAATGTTACTTATATCTCTCAAACCTTTGGCTGAACGATTTTGTGCTCTATGCTAGTGTCAAAAGAGAGTTTAATCTGTGGTATAATGTTTTATTATGATGGTGGCTTAAAACACATGTGTAGTATTGAGTATAGTTTTTTTCGCTATCCTAACAGCTCCTGTTATTCCCGATTGATATCCCAATCAGTGCGGTCGTGTTCGTGAGTGCACAGATAACGAAGACTAGTGTCAATTTGACAGCGCGCCCTTTGTGATTTTTGAAATTGTGGAAATTAAACATTGTTTTCCTAAACATAAACAAAATCATTTAATATTTGTTTCATTGGTGAGATTTTTTTTTATTTAACTAAATATTTTAAGCAATTTAAAATAAATAATTAGTAATTACATATTTAATTGCATATTTTATAATAAAATTTAATTTTTAAATCATATTAAATATATTAAAAACTCAAAAATATTTAACTATTCAACTTAATAATTAAATAAATTGTGTTAAATAAAGATTTTCCTAAGGATAATATTAAAACTAGAGAGCACTTCCTTAGAGTAATATAAGGTGGCAAAACAAACACGTGTTGCAAAATGTGTAATAACAATAGTAATTAAATTTATAATTCGCAGATGTACAGGCCACGCGAGACGTTGCTCGGAGAAAGTTTATTTTTACAATAATAGCAAGCCATATGCGGTCATATATACCACATGTCAATTTATCTACCTCTGTATCGGGATTACTGAACTTTGGGCGAATGAACTTATAACCATGGCAGATTATGACCTCATACCTTACGACGACGATGAACCGTTCCAAGAGAGGAACGATAACGTCACAGACTTACACGCTTATTACATGTCTCAATTTAATTTGGAGTTAGAAAACGGTAAAGCTAAACCGAAAAATGATAATTTTAAATATGGCGTAGAAGAAAGTTTTGATTTTGAAGTTTTAGATAATTGGAATAATACTGAAAACAATAACACTGATTTCGAAATTATAGATGAAGTAATAGATAGCAATATTAATGATCAGAATATCAAAGAAGTTTTGTTAGACTTAGATAGTATAGAGTTCGACGATAGCAGCTTCAAATCCGATTCGTGTGATGACAATTCTAAGAAAAACTCTTATTTTCAAACAAACAATGATTATATAGATGACGAATCTTTGATCGATGAACTTTGTAGAGAAGATAGTGAATCATGTCGTCTGACACCGGATGCATTTAACGAAGACTATTTAAAAACTGTCTCTAATGAAAATTTATTACCACCCATAGAAACGGCGTTTTCTAAACGATACTGTAATTATAATACGGAAGAATTTAATGTGCAAGAGAATGTTTATAACACGAATGTGGTGCAAACACCCAATACGCCTATAATTAGTAGTTTAGAACATTATAGCTATCCAAATAATATATTATATAATTTGGATAATGAAAAGAAGTATATTCTACCCGATACTCCGACCAGTTGTTCAGAATTCAACTTTGATAGAAATTCTAGAAAAGTGTCCATATCAGATTCCATAGAAAGCGATGTACAAAGTGCGGGCTATTATGATGAGAATTCCGAAAATTTCGATGAAGATGACCTTTTTATAAATTTAGATGAATTTGGTTTAATATTTGAAAGAGATAATGAAGCTGCGAAGATTGATGACAAGACCGGACAAAATGAAAGACGATCGGAAAAAGACAAAACGCAAGGTAGATATAATCATGAAAAACATTTAAAAAAAATTGAGATATTTAAAAAATAAAATCATATATCCGTTTTTCAATATAATAGATATTTAAACTTTTATTTTATAATGACAATCGTTAATTTTGAGTTTTTAGTTTTACTTAACTTTAGTATATTCGTTATTTTAAGATTTGAAAAGGTCAAGCACCTGGTCTAAAACACCATAACAATCTTATCTCCAAAATGTCAGCGCAAAGTGAAATATAAATCAAATTTGTTTATATTATAGGTGAAAGGGTATGCTTATGGGAGCACTGTTTCGAAAGATATCCAAATCAAAATACCCTGGTGGAGCACATTGAGAGAGCGCACGTAAACACATACAAAGGTAAAGATAAGGATGTTTGTCTTTTAACCATTTTAGTGTAAACCTTTTAATGGATTTAACTAAACGTTTAAGTTTTTACGTTATTTTTATAATGGTGACGTTATTGTTATTTTGATTTTCAATTTTATGGAAAACTAGCGACTCAGCCTCGCTTCGCTTGGATTCGTCCATAGGTTGATTCCCCGTACAAACTTTCATCCCAATTTCCACCCCCTCGAGGGATAATTTCCGGGATAAAAACTACTCTATGTCATTCCCAAGGTCTCAAACTCTTTTCTTTCCAATTTTCATCTAAATTGATTTAGTAATTCCAGAGATTACTTCCTACAATCAAATTTACAAACTTACAAACTTTTACCTCTTTATAAGAGTATAATAGCGACCTACACTCGCTTCGCTCGGGTCCGTCCCTAGGTTAATTCCCCATACAAACTATCTTCCCCATTTTCACTCCCTTAAGGGATGATTTCCGGGGTAAACACTATTCTATGTCCTTCACAGGGTCTCAAACTATCTTCTTACCAAATTTCGTCTAAATCGGTTCAGTAGATCCAGAGATTACCTCCTATAACCTCACAAACTTTACCTCTTTATAATAATAGTATAGATGTAGATTTAACATATAATATCTAATTATTTCACCATTTAAAAACATTAATAAAACCTGAGCATTTGCTCTACAACTAATCATCTAACCACTAATTAGCTTTGGTTAATAATAGCATACATATATTATATGTATTTATTTATATCTACTGAAAAATATTTTATAAAAAATATTAGTATCTCAGACTCATTTGTTTCTTGTAACTAAGTATGATTCATTTTGTAAATTCCTCTGAATGCATGCAGTTTGAAATATGACGAATAGATCTTAATATAAAGTTAAAAAAACTACAGAGCTTTTACATATGCTTTGAGTTCTGTCAAATTTTTTTATATTAATTTGATTATGAACATACCAATACATAAATAAATGACCATCACTTTTCAAATACACCCGTAATAAATTGAAATCGTTCACTTAAATAAATACTCATATTAGGCTGATATTTACATAGGACTTCTATTGATTGTTTAAGCATAGACGGGCAGTGGTAAAATATTAGTGTTTTTCTACTGCCCGTGAATAGTAAGGTCTAAAGTAGGTGGCATGTCTACCGCAGGCCGCCCGCCCTTTCACCGCCCAAATTAATTTTCATTTTAAAACTACTGGAAAGATTTCTGTCGCATAAATTTAAACATTACTAATGTTAAAATTGTGTATATAATAAATTTTAAATATTAAAGTTATATATTAAACTATCAAATCTATATATTAATACGTGAAGCAAAAACTTTGTACTCCTTTTTACGAAAATTGCGCGGACGGAGGAGTATGAAATTTCCCACACTTATAGTTTATATAGAGAAGGAGTGTAGAATTTTTTAAAATTATCCATAAAAAATACATTAAATCAATAAAAAAAACTTTACACACACTACCATGTATTTGACACACACACGCATATATACTCTTTTGTTTATTGTTAAAGTCTGTGGTCAAATTGAGAATAGATTAATATTGTAATATACGCAAGACAATAAATATATAACTTAATGAATTTTGGTTGATTTTCAACCACGCGGCGATCACTAGTATTCTTCATTGCACATCACAAAACATGGCATTAATAAATAAAGGAATAAATAGCACACCCGGCGGCCTTATCGCTGAGTGAGCGATCTCTTCCAGGCAATTTTGGACAAAGAGAAAGAAAAAGATCGGGAGGGGGTGCAATCAAAAAATTTCACAAAACAAATCTATACTAATATTATAAAGCTGAAGAGTTTGTTTGTTTGTTTGTTTGTTTGGTTGAACGCGCTAATCTCAGGAGTTAGTAATCCGATTTGAAAAATTCTTTTTGCATTAGATAGCCCGTTAACTGAGGAAGGCTATAGGCTATATATCATCATTCCGGAAAAATGTACGGTTCCCATGGGAAAGATTTGTTTTTGTCTAGGGACGAACTCGAAGCGAAGCGAGGGTGAGTCGCTAGTAAAATATATAAATATTGGACACATAAATTAATCTTTTTTTTTTGGAAAGCTTATAATAATACATCTAAGCATCTTTACTTTTTAAAAGTATTTTGGGTATGTTGAAAATATGAGTCTACCTTAGACTTACATATAAATATATTAAAATTTCCGCTAAGAATTATAATAAGTGATATTAGCATACTATTATTAATAGCAAAAGTATAATTTATATGTTTAATTGTTCTTTTTCAGGTGATGAATTCAGCTGTCTCTGGCGGGACTGCGCGCGCGCACGCCGTCCCTTCAACGCGCGCTACAAACTGCTCATACACATGCGTGTACACTCCGGACATAAGCCGAATAGATGCCATGTTAGTTACTCATGTTTATTTTACACATTTCGTTTGGTATTTGTATTAATTAATAGGTTATATAGAGTTAATAAAGTATTTGACTGAGGATTTTTGTTCTGTAGCTTAATAAATTCAGTGAAAGGAATTTTCTTTCCTTTGAAGAAGTTGTAATATTTGAAAAATAAATATTAACTTAGAAGCATAAAATTTTGGTGCTCTGGTAATTTTATCATAAAAACAGCGGTCGTGGACTCAAAAAAAAAATGCATTTTACTTATAATAAACTCAAACGGATACGAATTATAATATGCTATTTACTATGAAGAAACACAAAATATTGTGGATGAGAGACTAATTTATATAATTTCCATAGGTATTTTTAGTACTGAAAAAAATATATATTATTTAACCTATTTTAAAATAATGATTCAATTACTTTATAGCATCCTGGCTGTGGCAAAGCGTTTTCTCGTTTGGAAAATTTGAAAATTCATGTAAGATCACACACTGGGGAGCGCCCCTACGCGTGTCCCGCGCCGCACTGTAGGAAAGCCTTCTCCAACTCGTCCGATCGCGCGAAACACCAGAGAACGCATTTTAATGCGGTAAGATTTTTTTATAAATACTGACTAACGTCTCACCCTCGCTTCGCTCGGGTTCGCCTCTGGGAACAAACCAAACCTATCCCACGGGAATCGTACATTTTTCCGGGATAAATACGAGTAGTAGCCTATGTTTTAGTCCAGACTATAATCTATCTCTGTACCAAATTTCATTCAGATCCGTTCAGCCGTTCTGGCGTGAAAGAGTAACAAACATCCATACATCCATACTCACAAACTTTCACATTTATAATATTATTAGTATAGATTTATTTGCCAAATTAAAAAGTGATACAAAGTGACAATTATTCCCGTTTTAATTTGCAAATATCATCATGTTAGTAAATTATTTTCCCAGTGTTCATAAACTATAACAATTTTCCTAACACTCTAGATTATACGTCTATCTATTGCTGAAAACTGTATCAAAATTAACCCGAATAGCCCGAATAAAAAAATTAACGGAGCGTGGCGAGGGACTCTACTTAATATATTTTTTTAAAGTTTAATGTAATTTTAAACTCGATATACCTTTTTACTTAAAAAGTAATTATTTATATTACAATTATATCTAACCAATATTTTTTTTTGTATACAATGTGTTTTTTTTTTCAAATTTTCAATTTTTTTCTATATTTTATCTTATGACTTAGTTACAATATATATACTCATCCCCAGTTGATTTCCGGGATAAAAACTATCCAATGTCCTTCCCAGGGTCTCAAACTATCTTCTTACCAGATTTCATCTAAATCGGTTCAGTAAAAGTACAGATGAGCAAGCTGTGGTCTCCTATAATTGAACGACACGTACTGAAATGCATAATTATTACCTTTTTATATTTTTAAATGTAAAACGTGTATCTTTTGTTGGGGATCCTAAAAAAAAACATCTACTGTATTATATATAACACTTATTACAGAGACCTTAACTTAACTTACAAAAATAAAAAGTATTAAAAGTTTAAAAAAAAAAAAAAGAAAAGTTTAAGTGTATGTGAACTTATCACTTTAATCTGTATGGAATTAAATAAAGCTCTATAATTATTATTACAGAGACCATACGCATGTGGCGCTATAGGATGTGGAAAGCGCTACACCGACCCATCCTCATTACGGAAGCATGTAAAGTCGCATCCCCACGTCACGCAAGTACCACGCACCTGTATACCACCAACAAGACCAATACGACGTACAGAACAGCTAGTACCAAGCTCACCAGCTAAGTTGGCTACATTAAGATGTATACGAGATAAATTAACGGTTCCGAGATTACAAAAACTATAATGTTTTGTTTTTTTTTACATATATTTGCTACTAGCAACTCGACTCTCAACTCAACGTTAAAACGTAACTAGGGACGAGAGTCCCTAGTTACGTTTTAACGTTTAGTATAGATTTCTCAGAGATGATATATTTTCACGCAGTAAAAAGTATCCTATATGTTGACTCGGATAACCAGCTATCATCATACCAAATTTCATCATTTGTCCAGTGGTTTTCTCGTGTGGTCACAGACAGACAGGCAAAAAATCTAAAAACTATAGGTTCGGCCTCTGTATCGATAATAATGACTATTTCAATAAGATTTTCCAAAAAAATATTTAATATACAGATTCAACTCAGAATTTTAATATATGTATTGACATATATATATATATACATAATTCTATTTTCGCAAAATTGGTTTAGACTGATGAGAGAATATGCTCAATTTTTTTTTAAATAATGATTATATCGTAATTTGTTCAGCCATTTTGGAATATTTATAATAAAATAACTCATTATATCTGCTATTTGTTATACATCATGTTTATTTTTTTTTATCTTATTCTTGACATCGCTTTTAAATATCATTGAATATGGTGAATTTGACTTGATTAAAATTATAGACAGTTATTTCTAAACTTGGCGTTATATACTTTCACTTATTAATTTATAATTTATATATAATTTTAGAATGTAAATAAAACCATGATAAATTAAAGACTGGGTTCATGCTCAAATAATTTAGTTTTTAATGTATATTACAAGGGATGTGTTTAACACATCTCTGTTTAATTAGGTTATGGGACCAAAAACGTAGAATAAGTTTGATGTTAATTAACCCCTCAAGGACCGCGTACACGCCGGCGTGTATGATAATCATTGAATTCTCGGAAATTCGCACGGATTTCTTAGAAATTATCCTGGAGGGATTTGAAAAAGCAGTTGCTGTTACATAAACTTTTAATAATTTTTATATATGTATATATGTATATATATATATATATATATATATATATATATATATATATTTACTTTTATTGCTTTTCGTAGCGCTGACAGGCACAAAATTAAAAGAATCTAAAAACATAGCTACCTATGTCTTTTTTACATGAGTCATTGCACGACTAGATAAGTAAAAAAAATAGTTTATTGCAGTAAACATTTGCTTTGTACAATTTGAATTTTAGTAAGAAAACTTATCTATATAAATAAAAATGAATTACCGAAATGTATGTACGCGTATAACTTCCTATCGACTGCACCAAATTGGATAATTCTTTTTTTTTGTGTTTGTTATTGTCGGGACAAGTTTTGTATAGAGGAAAATTAAAAGATTTTTTTTTTCTAAAATAAGATTTTTTAAATTTCATAATATGAAAAGTGAGTGAAATAGTTTTTATTCAGGAAATCATCTCTTAAGGGGGTGAGAACGGGGATAAAAGTTTGTTTTGGGAAGCAAGCTAGTGACAAACCCGAGCGAAGCGAGGGTGACTCATTAGTATTTTATAGATATATTTGTGCCAAACACGATTTTAAAAGACACTTTAATGTAATAATTTTAAACTACAAGGATTAAGAAATAACCAATAATAATTGACCATAGTCTACCCTTTTTAAAATAAGCAGACCTCAGAATGAAAGGTATTATAAGTAGCCTACTAAAAGTCTTATATAGTATTCAAAATAGCTTATAAAAATTTCATTCTTAGGTGATATTATTATTAAATTGGGCACCTAATATCGCTCCGTGCCCTATATTTATTTGTATCAGATTGAGAAAAACATCTGCATCAGATTTAGTAACAAACAGTGTCCTTATAAATAATGCCCTACTTTCTAATACGTCGGCAATTTGAATACAATGAAAAAATATGTTATGAACTTTAAGCCGCCATGCTTTCCCAACAAAATTATTTATATAACTGAGCTTCAGTTTTATTGGTTTTTCTTGATCCTTTTAAGCTTAGTGACTCTTCCAATTACACCTACTATTGCTCAATTACTATAAAAATTAGATTTATAACATTTATGTTGTAAGTAGATAATTTTATAAGTTATTATTGAAGCAAATACATTGTTAATAATCTGTATCGCTCAATGGTTATGATTTTTGTAACGTTTTCTATATTTAATTTGTAGGTATAATTGTTTAGTAAATAAGATTTATGCCGTTTTACAATGAACGTCACATTGCTAGTAATATTGTCTGTTAAATAACAAAGCCAAATCAAATAAGTATTTCATAATATTAATATTTTTTACACGTTGTCTTAGACGTGCGTTCACCTTGTCGTGGGGCAAGGACGGGGAGGTGGAGGGGGGGGGGGGGGGTTGGTTTTTTGTTCATGGGAGAGACTAACGTTTTAGAGGTCTTAAAGGCGTTATGCACTTGTTACAGATAGATTTTACAAGGTAATTTTGTGGGTGACCATGATTGCTGTAAAGCATTCGAAACGTTGGGAACCAAAAATCAAAATAAATCCGCGAAATAATCCGAAAAGATAGTTTTATTATTACTTTATTCCATAAATATTACAACTTTCAAGTCACATTTATATGAGAATTAATGTGAGAAAGAGCGACATTTTACTTTTTTGTATTAAAATAAGTGACGTTTCATGTAAACGGCGATAATGTACAAAAGTTGGATGCTTTCCAAAGAATCTCCTTTGTTAGTATTTTTTATAAGGCCATTTCCATTTAAGATCTCCTTTTTTGCTCATTTAATATTTTTTCTACTTTAAGATAGGCTAAGACAGCTGCTGTCGAAGATATTGCTTACTTTTTAATAAAAATTAATGGAAAGTTTTATGTGGTTTCTTTTGTTATCCTCTTATTTTTAAGTTTTTGTTTAAGGGAAAGATGACAAAGGACAGATCAACTCAGACATATCCTGCTAATATTATAATTGCGAAAGTTTGTGAGGATGTCTGGATGTCTGTATGTATAGATGTAGGGGGGTTGGTTACTATTTCATGCAAAAACTGGTGAATGGATTTTAATAAAACTTTACAATAATATAGCTCGTACATCAGAAGAACACATAAGCTACTTTTTATCCCGGAAAAATGTACGGTTCCCGTGGGATAAATTTGTTTTCATTTTCCTAGAGGCGAACCCGAGCGAAGCGAGGGTGAGCCGCTAGTACATACTAGTTTAGAAATAATTGAAAGCTTTTCTAACATTGCAAATCTCCACAAATAATAGGCAAATACCCTAGTATCGCCTTACAAGTCGTATAGATGAAGATTTTCAGATAACTAAACAATCGATCGTCCCATCCCAGAATTGAACATATAATCACAGTAACACTCAGTATAATAAACATGTCATAACGGTGATTATCATAATATATAATAATTCATGTATTTACTATTGAACTTTGAAGTAATTATCCTAACTAGCAAAAACTCACGAATTTGTTTACATTTAAGATAAAGATTAAAAAGAAGTGAACAATTATATTTGGCTAGCGACTCACCCTCGCTTCGCTTCGGGTTCGTCTCTAACAAAAACAAATCTATCCCACGGGAAGCGTACATTTTTCCGAGATGATATATAACCTAAAGCCTTCCTCAGTTAACGGGCTATCTAAAGCAAACAGAATTTTTCAAAACAGATTAGTAGTTTCTGAGATTAGCGCGATCAACCAAACAAACAAATAAACAAACTCTTGACCTTTATAATATTATAGTAGGTATAGATTTAATCATCACATCGTAAAAAATCATATAGATTTCAATTTGTTGATTACTTTTTAACATTAGATATGCTGGAATCATTCGAACTCTATTAAAGAAACATTTGGCATTTTTTATTATAAACTTAGATTCTACATGGTGTCTCTCCTGTGGAAAAAATACTTAGAGCATCTGCTAATAAAATTTGAATATAACATCCAAAAATAGTTTTAATCTGAAAATTTTAATTTTTTTTTGAAATTTTAGGTATTCCCGTAACTTACCATGGAACTAGATGGTGTTGTGTGTTAATATCTCAACACATACATTTTTTTAATGTCCCAACATATAAATATTTTTCAAATTATGTATTTTCAATGGAAAATGTGGTCCCGAGTGAAAAACTTTAGTAAGCATAACTTTTGAAAAACATGATCTAATTAATTTGTCTATCAAACACTTGAGGTCATTATTATCTTAGTACTTACATTGTATCTATCGTCTGGGTCACACATTACACGTGTGTATTTAAAGTATATAAGGGTTGATATCTATTATATACAACTAGAAGTGACGTTCTCTAGCATCGACAGTAGTTGACTTGGCTTGGATTGGTCAGTCACCAGCATGAAGATCTTGGTCCTAGCGGCCTTTATTGGTAAGTCATTTTTTATTTCTCTTTTTAAATTAATTAATATATAATGTTAGTATAATAAATATAGTTGAAAATTTATTAATTTATACATAATGTAATAAAAAAAAACTAAAAAAATAATATTATTTCTTGTAATATATATGGTATGGTATGATATGTAAGGTCTATTATAGAGTAAAATATACTGTTTTAATTAATATTTTTCTACAAATCACTAAAAAAATCTATTAATAACTAAAATGTTTAAAATATTAAAACCTAAATTTATTATTATTTATAATTATTACATTTTTTTTAAACTTTAATAATTATTAATATTATTTAGTGTTGCTATTAGTATATGTGTAACCATAAAGAAAATTAAAAATATTAATTTTAAATTAGATTTCTATTATCAACTATTATTTTTCAATATATTGAATAAGTGCCTTTTAAGTCAACTTTTTTCAGCAGTTTCAGAAAAATATGAACAAGATATCATTCGATTCGGAATGGCACGTAGATGATTTCCGAAAAAAATGAAATTCCGCTTATAAAAATTGCAAAAGTTATAAACTATTAACTAAAAATAAAAATGGGGGTTTAGTTTTTTACAAATATCTCAAAAACTAATAGAGATTTTTCAAATCTAAAAAAAGATTCAAGAAGAGGAGGAGTTCTATTAGTTTTAAAAAAAAGTTTAGTTCTCGGAACAGTAGGATCAATATTTATAATTTTCTCAGAGGGATGAATATACGGCCTAAAACGGGAGCTCTTCGAACACTTTATCAATAAAAATTATTTTAACATATTAAATATAAAATTTAAGAAATAAAAAAATCAGGGGCTTACTGGATAGATAAATGAACAAAAAAATTATCACAAAATCGTCCGGACAAAAAAATTATCACAATTTCTCAATTAGTTATGCAATAGTTAATTAATAATTTTTTTCTGCTTGAACATGAACATTGCAAGTGTGATAATTGTTAAACTCTAAATTTGAGATTTTTTTCCTTTCTTGGAGCTATTCTTCAAAGGTTTCAGAATTGATCTCTGCTGGAAAAATTGAAAATTTGTTATTTTCCACTTTATTATCAACAATTTAAAAAAAAAAGTTTTTATTTAAATTTTCAGTTTCTTTAATAAACAATTTGTTATAAAGAATTATTTTTTTTCTATATGTTACTACAACCATGTGTTACTTTTTGAGTTTTTTTTTTTTATATATATTTTTTTATCGAATTTTAAAACTTAAGTTTAATTTTTTTAACCTATGTAAACTGTTTATAACAAAGTGAAATATAATATTTTTTTTAATGTTTCCAACGGGAATCTCTTCTGAGACCTTTCAAAAATTGTCATTGTTCATGTTTAAGTAAGAAAAAATTGTTAATTAACTAATACATAATTAATAGAAAAATCGGGATAAAAATTTTTTGACCGCGGATTATTGTTAACTTATCTATCCAGTAATCCCCTGATTTTTTTTTCATTTCTTAAATTTTATATTTAATATGTTAAAATAATTTTTATTGATAAAGTGTCAGATGCAGGCGTGGCTTGCGCAAGCCAGAACTCCCGTTTTAAGCCGTACTTTTATCCCTCTGAGAAAATTATAAATATTGGTCCTACAGTTCCGGGAGTTCATACTTTTTTATTAGGTCATTTCCTCCTCTTTTTAAATCTTTTCTTAGATTTGAAAAATCTCAATTAGTTTTTGAGATATTTGCAAAAAACGAAACTCCCTTTTTTATTTTTTATTAATTGCTTATAACTCTTGCAATTTTTGCAAGTAAAACTTGATTTTTATCAAAAATCATCTGCATGCCATTCCGAATCGAATAACACCTCGTTTATATTTTTCCGAGTCTGCTGAAAAAAGTCGACCTAAAAGGCACTTGTTGACTAGACTATTGTTACCTTTATAGATAAATAATATTAATCTTAATTACTGTTATATCCATCCACACAGTATACAGCAGGTAGTTCATATTATTAAAATTTTAAAGAATTACGTAAATAATATACATTTTTCTTTATGAAATTTACTTAGGTATTATAGAGCATATTATTTGGATTAATAATACAGTTGACGTTTGAGCTTTTATATTTTTCACACATCCATCGTTTCGTTATACTTTTTAACTGAGACATTTAAGTTATAATAATATAATATTTATTATTTACATATTTTTTTTATTTTTACAATTTTGTTTGAGCTATGAACCGTTATTAGTATAAATAAAATAATAATCTTTATCAATAATATTCTGAAAGTATTTATAATATTTAATAATGATAATGTTTATATAATCGAACCCGTATCCCGTACCTGTACTCTGTACTAGTATCCTACTAGTATCCTAGTCTCTATGACCCAATTTTATAATTTGATGCCTTACAATATCATTAGTTACCGCGACGCGACGTTATACAAATAAAAATGTTGGTAAGTTCAAAATTGCACACCTCAATCGCTCACATGATAGTAAAAAGTAAAATAAACAGTAATTAAAATGAAAAAAATCAGAATTTACATTCCCGTTATTTGATTTTTTATTGATTTACTATATTATATAAAATATTATATAAATAAAATACTATATTTACTATACTAAAAATATTTCGATTTTAAATAATATAATATACAAACTAAATTTAAATTATTATTCATAATTTTCATTTTTTTTTACTTTTTGTATTAAGAACAGAACAGTAATATGACTTGAATAATTAATATTTTATCTTCTTTATATATATATATATATATATATATATATATATATATATATATATATATATAAATAAATAAAATCGGTCCGAAAGGAATTAGTTAGTTATTAATAACTGAACGATTTTTGAAAATTTTCAATTTTCTTAGTGAAGATCAAAAATATGAACATAAGATAACAGAGAATCATTTCAAAATAGTAAATTACTAATAACATTGATATCCCAAACTAAAAAAAAAGTATAATGATTTTTATTTTAATTAATATCAATGTATAGGTATAAAAACCTCATATAATTTCTTTTTGAGAACTTATTTATAGGTTAATGTAAAAAATTTGAGAAGGGAAAATTTTCCCGTCGATCTATAAGCTTGAACTAAATTTAATCGGTCAACGGATTAGCTACGAGAAAGCTTTCCGTAGATCTGTATATCGGGCGAATAGTCACTTCGTTTGATATACTGAATTTTAGTCAAGATTTCAGATTCTATTTTATTACTTTCAAAGTAATAAAATATTATAAAAATTAATTCTAAATCAATAACTAATAAAATAAATATGGAGGAATATTTCATAATATCTTATTAATTAATAATTATTTTTTATTTACAGTGGCCGTGTCCTCGGGCCGCCTCGGTGGGAGCAAAAACGGTAAAGTAGCAGAGGGAGAAAAATCGCAATGGCCCTGGAAAGTCGGAACTTTGTATCGCTACGATGTTGAAACCCAAAACTTGGCTTATCTTCAAGAAGGTGCTAGTACTGGTAACTCCTTCAGAGCTCGTTTTACGGTCCGTGTTAAAGCTCCAGGATATCTTCAAGCTAAGCTGGAAGATGCTCAAAATGCTCTAATTCACCAAGAGCTTAATCTTCATGAGCCCTTGCCGGAAGACCTAAAGTATGAGCCAGTTCCAAAGCTTGATATGCCTTTCGAAATTTACTACGATGGAGGACGAATACTGTCCCTCAATTTACCAGCAACTGTCTCACTGGCACATGAAAATTTACTAAAGGGTCTCATTGGAGCACTTCAAGTGGATTTAACTACTAAGCGCAATGTCCACAGCTCACATGACACTTATGATAAAGAAAGCCAGCAAGGTTTATTCAGAAAAATGGAAACTGACGTCACTGGTGATTGTGAAACTCTTTATACGGTGTCGCCTGTAGCTGCTGAATGGAGGAGGGAATTGCCCGCCTTTACCTCTGAAGAAGATCCTATGGAAATAACAAAAAGCAAAAATTATGGCCATTGCCACCATAGAGTTGATTATCACTTTGGCGTACCTCAGGGAGCTGAATGGTCTGGTACTGCTCATAAGCCAGGAAAGGAACAATTCATTCAAAGAGCTATGATCTCTAGAATCCTTGTAGGCAAGAACGGTCCAATTTACAAATCTGAAACTACTAGTACTGTTAAAGTACACCCACATTTATATGGCAAACAGAAAGCAGAAGTGCATAGTAAGGTTAGTTTTTATTTATTATCACAAGTGCAAGATTCAGAACCGGAGTGGCCACTGCCTGAAGATCATCGAGAAGTTCAAAGTCTTTTGTACTCCTTGACTCCTAAGCAAATAACTATCGACGAAAATAGTTCTTCTTCGTCATCTGAGTCAGCAGAAAATTATATTAACGTGCAAAAGTACAATCGCGAACGTCGATCAGCGCGACCAAAATCAGTTGTAGCAATCAACAAGGTTATTATCAAAAAGAGAAGCGAAGAGGCAAGTTCATCGAGTTCCAGTGAGTCTGCTTCTGCATACATTAACGATAATATACCTAAAATAAATGAACCTGCGTATGCCGCCTTGTATATGAACCCACAGCCTCATAATGACAAGAAACAAAATCCAATGAATGCACAAAAACTAGTTCAAGAAATTGCACAGCAACTGCAAAATCCTAATAATATGCCTAAAGCTGATTTACTTTCTAAGTTCAACGTACTTGTCCGTGTTATCGCCTCCATGAGTTACGGTCAACTTAGCCAAGCAAGTCGTAGCATTGAAATTGCCAAATCAAGTACTGACAATGTCAAATCTGATATGTGGATGGTTTATCGAGATGCTGTTGTGCAAGCCGGTACTTTACCAGCTTTCCAACAAATTAAAATGTGGATTCAAAGCAAGAAATTAGAAGGAGAAGAAGCAGCGCAGGTCGTATCTTCTATGGTCAAGAGTCTGCGATATCCAACTAAAGAATCTATGGTACAATTCTTTGAATTGGCCATGAGTCCAGAAGTAAGCAGCCAGACGTACCTTAACAGCAGTGCTCTCATTGCTGCTACCACTTACATAAATATGGGCCAAGTAAATAATGAAACTTCTCACCGTTATTATCCTACCCATATGTACGGTCGTCTCTCACAGAAATATGATCATTTCGTAGAGCTAGAGATCTTACCTCGTTTAACAGCTGAATTTAGGTTGGCAATGGAGCTAGGAGATACTCATAAATCTCAAGTTTACATCAAAGCCATTGGCAATCTAGGCCACGGAGCTATATTGGATGTGTTTGCACCATACCTCGAAGGCAAAATCCCTACCTCAACTTATCTTAGAACGCGTATAGTTGAGAGTCTTAACGTTTTAGCTTACCAAAGAGACAACCGTGTACGTGCTGTGTTGTTTAGTATTTTGAAAAATACAGCTGAACCTTATGAAGTAAGAGTAGCTGCTATACAAAATATCTTTATGGGGCGCCCCACTAGCGCCATGATGCAGGCGATGGCATACATGACTAAAGAAGACCCAAACAAGAATGTACGTTCTGCTCTTAAATCTGCAATTGAATACGTTGCTCAACTAAAACATCCTCACTTCTATGAAATGTACGTATACTAAAAATTATAAAATTATAACAATAGTTCTTAGTAAAAACAAAATAATTATTTATTTTTTTATGAACAGTGCAAGAAATGCTGAAGCCGTGAAGGATATGCTTACAAAGGAAGACTTTGGATTACAATACTCCAAGAAAAACCTAATGGAATATTTTGATAGAGATGACCAATATGGCTTAATGTCTATTTTATCAACAATAGGCAGCAAAGATAGTTTATTCCCTAAATCATTGAAATATTCATGGAAAAACAGAGTTTATGGCTGGGATAAAAAAGCGATGGTGAGTATTTGACTAAAGCCTGAGCTTCTTTCTTTCCTGAGTTTCTTATAATTAGCATACAAGTCATCCTTTAATTTTATATTTAATTACAGATATGGACTGCTGCTTCTAATGGACAAAAGGTCGTCGACTATTTCTTCGATCAATTTTTCGGAAATAAGAGAAATAGCAATGGTGAAGATAATCATAAATATTCTGCTAAGAAAATATCTGAAACTTTAAATATCAATCATGCAGAAGAACCTTTGGAAGCATCCATTTATATGGACGTTATGAATCAACAGCGTTATTTTGCTTTTAATGAACAAGATATGAAAGATTTTAGTGTTAAAGTTGGCCAATACTTATCAGATCTCATTAAAGGTGTCAACAAGCACTATACGAAAATCGTAAACCGTAACCAAGTGTCAGTAATGTTCCCCATTGCTTCTGGTATGCCTTTCATATATAAATATAAAGAACCAACAATAGTACACGTACAATCCAGTTCAAAGGGCAAATTTGATTTTAAAAATAGAGAAGATTATGATGTGGTTATTGATAAAGACCTTTGGTGGACTTATGCAACTAATCACGATGGAAGTGTTGGTTATTTGGATACTTTATCAAACCAATATCCTACCGTGGGTCTCGTAGGGAAATTCCAACTACATCTTCCTATAAAAGTGCACTTTGAAACAAAGCGTGGAGAGGTTAAGTTAAGACTGGCTCCTAAAGAACCTGAACAAGACAGTACTGTTGTTCACTTTAGTGTTTGGCCCTATAGCAGCAGTCAAAAGAAGGATACATTAGTAACTTTATCACAAGATCCCAGCACGAAAGTAATAACACGGCCAAACAAAGTTTTTTCTATTGATTACAAATTCGGACAGCAAATCGGACAATTATTCCAAGTCCAAGGGTATTCTTATTCTAACGATTACAGAAACTTTGGCAATTTCTTACACTATAACGATGTCTTCTCAAACATTGTTTCTGCATTTAAACAACAAGACATTGCGCAAACTCACTTCAACTTAAGATATCTTGGAAAGCAATCTAAAAACAAGGAAATAACTTTCACGGCTGCCTATGGTAATTATTTAGTTAATGTATTAATTTTTAATAATATAGAACACTACATGTCATTTTAATATTTAATTTTTTGATTACAGATACTTTTTACAACCAGAAGAATGAAGGTGAAATGCCCTCTGTAGCATCAGATATAAATGATGTTACACCTAATAGCCCTGTGCGACGACAAGAGCTAGTTAAACGTGTTACGGCTGGCATTAAGGCAGCAAGAAGCCAAATCTGGGATTTAAGTCTTCAAATTGAATCACCAGAGAAATTAGAATATGTCCTGACATTTGCTGTTGGAAATAGTCAAGTAGATCGTAAAATCCAGTATGCCTTCTTCGCCAGCAAAAACTTAGGACAAACTTCAAATCAATTTAATGCCGTTGGTACAGTCACTAAACCTCTCTCAATTAGCCCCATGAACTTCCAAGATGCAATTCAACAAGAACTGAAAATGAATTTTGAAGCAGATTTCCGTTATAATCAGAAAGAAAATATTCACATTCAAGGCACCACCGAAAGAACAATGAAATACTCTGAGGAACTTCAGAAACATCCTATAGGTTTCCAATGTACTCGAGAAATAGAAACTGGTAATTACTACCAAAGAGCATGCCATCAGGCAATTATTATGGCACATGCTCCAGATAGCTTCAAATTCGCTGTCACTTACAAAGATGTTAACCCAACGGTAAAGAGCCTTTTCCACCAACTATATCGATTTGCCCAAAGTTTTGGAATTTGGCAATTAGAAAGTAATGATCAAAAAGTAAATCCGGTAGGAAAAATCGATTTTAATGTAGATGCCTCATATTTAAGTCAAACATTAAACTTTGGATTGAAATCTCCATTAGGCGAAATGCGTTGGAAGAATATTCGCATTCCAAAATCTTCTGCTGCTGCTTTAGCCACTTATTGGCCAATGAAGCCTTATGAACGAGTATGGAACTATTACACTAGTCATCAGTATCAACGTAAGTAGCTATTTTCTTTTTTTTATTATAAGCTTATTTTAGAGTTCTAAATACATAATTTATAATCATTCTTAGTGTATACAATTACTACATATGTACTAGGCTATTAAGTTTTAAAATATTTTATAGAATTTATGAACATTAATTACATAATTATATTTAACATCTCAATTCATTAAAATATGATAAAATATTATTTACAGCTTTCTGCAGTATCGACAACAGCATGGTGAGATCGTTTAGCGACCGCAGCTACAACTATAAATTGACGAGCTCTTGGCATGTTGTTCTCCATGACGATAGAGTATCTAACTCCGAAGCTTTGGTTGTACTTGCAAGAAGGCCAAATGAAAAACAACAAGAGATCTACATCTCCTACAGGTATTGTTTACTTTAACATATTAAAACAAACATCCTGCCAACGAGATCATAATATTGCGTACAAATATGTATAAATCTTAAATTATTGCACACAGATCATACTCCGGTATGGATTTGGAGATCGAATTGCTTCCAGCTCCAGCAGGACAGAAGAATTATGTAGTCAAAGTGAACACGAATGCAAAGAAGGTTTCAGAAGGTGATCTTACTACATACTGGGATGACGTTGATGAAACTCCTCTACTTGAATACTACACTGAAGGAAATGGTGTTCTAGTTCTGAAGATTCGTGAAAATCGCCTTAGAATCATGTACGATGGATGGCGATCAGTCGTCCTAGCCAATGAGAAACGTAATAATATCAGGGGCGTCTGTGGATACATGAGTGGCGAACCTCGTGATGATTACTTGACTCCAATTGGCGTAGTCGATAATCCTGAATACTATGCAGCTTCTTATATCCTTATTAGTGATAAGAGCGAGCCGCTAGAAAAAGAAAGGCTAGAACAAGCTAAGAGAACAGCGTATCAGCCACATAATCGGTATACTACAATCCTGCGATCAGATGAAGAGTGGAAAAAAGAGATGCTCTTGGCTTCTGAAGAGCCCTGGGGCTCCCAAGCTATATACAGAGCGAGGAACTACCTCAAAGAAAAAATGCCCTGTGAAGTAAGACCTCAAGTCCAGTATTATGAGAACCAAGGTGAGATTTGTATAACAACTACTGCCTTACCAGCGTGTCAGTCGCATTGCAGCGGTGAAGGTTATGAGATTAGGCCGGCTCAAGTAGTTTGTAAGTCGAAGTTTGACCTACAATTCCGAGCAGTACGGGACCAAATCCGTCTTGGTCAAAACCCACAGGTTAGCGGAGTTCCCCAGAATACCCAATTCAGAGTGCCTGCCTCTTGTACAGCGTAAAATCTTCCAATATTATTTTAAAATTAACAACTTGGCGTTATTATAAGGACTCCGAAAGAATAATTATATTATATATTTAATAAATTAATACATAATTATATATTATATATTTTTATAGTAAATATTGTATGAAACTTCTGGCATTATATATACATATATGTATGAATGAAAAAATATAATATTGATTGTACTAATTATTATTATTATTTATGAACATATGTATTTATTTATCTTTGTCACTTATAGTATTATTATAAAATTAGAATAGTAATAAGAAGCAATGTAAAAAATAACAAAAAAAGAAGAAATATATTGTTTTATACTTACACTGATACAACTATGTTTTAATTTCATAAACATCTAAAAATCATCATTTTAAATTAACTTAAAAAAGCAAAAAAAGAACATACATTTCACAGAAAACAACTCAAATAGTATAAAATCCAATTGTAAAATCTTTGAGAAAAATCACAATATTTTTAATTAGCACGAAATATTTTTGGATAATTTAACAAGTATGCTATTTACTGAAAAACTCTATTAATTTTTTTTTTAATATTTTTTTAAATTATTTTCCTTCAATGACATAAATATTAGTTAATGTAACTGCGTGAAACGAACATAGATAATAAATACCTACGTCTCAAACCTCAAATATACCGCATCGCGTCAGTTACCAAATATCAGCTGTTTGTCACTTCATAGCTTACCGGAGTTTTGCAATTTAATTACAATTTGCTTAGTCAGTAAGTGCATGTAAAAATGGCAGTGTAAGAAATATTGTAGCGCAAATAATAATTAGTATTTTCAGTTATTTTACATTGTAGTTATTGCAAGGCCTTTTCCTGTGAATGTGTTTAAAAATCGAATTCGTGATCGTTCATCGATCGTGATGATTCATTTTGAATTTCAAATCTCAGTAAGTGTTTTGTTTTTTAATATAATACTTATAATATATCAAATATTTAAAATTAAAACAATATATAAACTATTTATCTACTTACAATCATCCATGGATATAAAATAACTAATGTTTATATTATTTATAATGTATAATGTATATATTATTGACTGTTTTGATTTATAGCTTACTGACAAGCCTAAAGGATTTAAAAAAGGTGGATTGATCAATACATGTGTTTTTTTTAATGTTTTTATGATACTCAATATCTTTGACCATTTACTAAGTAACAACTAATTATCTTTAAACACTTGGGATATTAATAGTCCTATAAAATTAGATCCAGTAAAGATATAAATAAAACAATACCTATATGTTTTATATGTTCACATCCCTTACAAGTTGAGGCCCTAGCTTCACAAAAGACCTTGCTACTTTCCTTCCCCTGCAACCATTAGTTCTATACTGGTTGGTTCTTGAAAGTGTTTAAGAATAGGTTGAGCCTTATACTCGCCTCACATACTTTGATGTTGTGAACGCTAATAGGGCCAATAGCATACAGTTAAAAAAATAGTACATATATTAGCATTTTATTGCCTGAACGGATTCAGCTAGATCATGGATTTTTGAAGGAAATTGATAAACTAATGAATGATTACTTTTATATTTGTCTATAGTCTAGATGTGACTAAATAGGTGTGAATATATTCTTACAATAAAGATGTAACTATTTATAATTAAAAAAAGTTTGTAATGTAAATTAAATAAATCCATAATTTCTAAATTCTTTTTGAAGACTGACATCATAAATTCCTGAAATACTGATATCAATAATATTATTATATATAATATTTTATTTCTCTAAACGTATATAACTTTAAATACATACATATTATATTTATATAAACACCTATGACTGGAGTACGTTCGTGTATGTTTGTATCTTTGTATATCATGTCCTTTTATAATTACTATTATGAATGCTTTAATTATAAGCAATTTTCTAAGATAAAGATTATGTTCTTAATATATTTTACAATTAGATTTAATTTTAAAATTTTTATTATGTGCAGAACATTCAGTTACTTGAGTGTGATTCCTACTTGACTATTTTTTCACCAATCTTATTAATAGTAAAATAAATTACACTAATCTTATTAATATTAGCATATTTATAATATAAATCTAATAATTTATTATTCAACTAGCAAAGCACCTTTGCTTCGATCGAGTTCTTTCCTAGGTATGTTTTTAATGGTTAGAATGGAATGATAGGCTATATATACCTATATATATATAGGTATAAAATAAGCAGTTGTAAACATTTCGATTTTGCAGTTGCTTTTTTTGGGTTTTCCTTATTTTTTTTATACTTAAACCCCCCTGACATACCACCAACAGAGCAAAAAAAGAATTATTTAAATTGGTCCAGCCATTTTTGAGTTTTAGCGAGACTAACGAACAGCAATTGACTTTTATATACATATATAGACATAGATAATATTTCAGATATCCTACTTACTTTCAATAAAGTGCCTGCCATAATTTTGCAGCAGCGACATAAACCAAGTTTGCTATAAAAAAATATCAGGCTTAAAAGGGAAAACCCATGAAAACCAGTTTAAAAAAAAATATATCAACACAAGAAGTGCATGGAATAACATTATAACTTAATCACATAGGTAAATATTTTGAATTTAGACTAATAGTCCGGTCAAATTAAACCAAAAAATAAGAGTAAAGCTACATAAATTCACAACAAGCTGAAAATTGGTGAAATCGTTCAAAATATAAATAAGATTTGAAAGTTCCCCATCTTTCCCCTGTATGGAAAAAAATTATTCAAGGTCAAAGGTCAAAAAAAATAGTTTTTCGCAATTTTCAACAAAACGGTAAGTTTTATCATAAAAGTAACTCAGACAAAAATTGTAGATCATAAAATTATCTATAAAAAATATATAAATACTTTTTTTCCTACGAGCCACCGTTTCTGAGATATAACGATTCAAAAATTTGTAAGAGTTGTAATCTTATATTATATAAAAGGCAAAAGTGATTGACTGATGTATCAATGCACAGGCCAAACCCTTAAGGCTAGCAAATTGGAATTTCGCACACGTATTCCTCATATGACGAAGGCATCCACTAAGGAAGGATTTTTCAAAATTCAACCCCCAAGGGGGTGAAATAGGGTATAAAAGTTTCTATGAAACTTTTATTCCCTGGACATATTTGCATGACATTTCGTATGAATTGAGTACGGCAAAAATAATGAGTTACGTATTTCAACGTTTTCTAAAATTCAACCCCTAAGAGGGTGAAATGGGGGATAAAAGTTTGTATGAAACTTTTTATTCCTTGGACATATTTGCATGAAATTTCGTCTTTATCGTAATTTGATCGCGAGCGAAGCCGCGGGTTCTGCTAGTCGTCATAATATGCATGAGTACGCCTCGTACATACATACATCTCCAGAGTTGTAATATATGTTACAAATTTTTGAATCGTTATATCTCAGAAACGGTGGTTCGTAGGAAAAAAAGTATTCATACATTTTTATAGATAATTTTATGATCTACAACTTTTGTCTGAATTATTTTTATGATAAAACTTACCATTTGGCTGAAAATCGCGAAAAACTCTGTTTAGTATTTTTTATATATGGTATTATTGTCTTAAGTCATGTCTGAAATGACAGATGACAGTTGTCAATTGGATTCGGGATTGTTCGGTCGGTATGACGAGTGCTCCTCTCGTTTGAATTGTTTCGGTTACAAAGTAAAATAAGTATTTTCGGTCGGATTAATTATGGGCTTATATATTTATACATCACATACACACAAACACCCCTAGTGATCAGTGCCTACGCAGGATTAAGGATTCCGGGCCCGGCAACGCTTCCACGGCTAAGTCCACGTACAAGGTACACTTTATATTATAATTTATTAGCGTTAGTTTTATATATATTTTACTCCGCGTAACGCGGATCATACATTTTGGTAGCAGAGCGTAGTTGTATTTTCGGTCTTTTACGTGTATAATACACGATATCTTTAATTTGCGAGAAATCGGTAATTTATATCTACCCCTTATTGTGTTAACATTTTGTCACGCGTTGCGGAGACAGCTGATACGGCGTTGAACTGTGTTCGTTACCTTTATACGTACATTGTCAATATAATAATTATATAATAAACTTATGATGGTTATCGGATTATATCTTGGTGATTTTTGGATTTATGTATGTTACTAATCGTAGGTTCATTATTTCATTCAATGAAATTAGCATTAAAATTGCATTAATTGAAATATACATATTATAAACTTGGAATAAGAAGTAAAAGGTTATTCGTGAAATATATAGGATAATTATTATCGAGTTGTTTCATACGGTTTAAGATGTCATTGTTGAAAGTTAAATTTATGATATAAAGTTAAGAAGTATTATATACTTTATATTATACTGTGTTTAAAGATTAGCATTAACGGTTTATAGTAATTATAATTGTAATAAAATATTATATATAGTTTAACGTTCGGAATATTTTAATATTTTATTTGAAACATTTTATTTTTTTATTTTTGGTTTGGCTTGATTAATAATAGTTATTTATCATGTCTGTACGGTTTCATTGGTCCCAATTTAGAGTAAAGTTGCAATGGTTGTTAGATAGTGCTGATCTTATAGACAGGCCAGAACTTTCTATGCGTTTATCGGTACGGCTTTTAACGGTGAACTCGGAATTTACGGCTTTTGAGACGTCTTACCAACGTATTCTTGAACTCGCGGATGAGACTATTACGGCGGACAGAGAAATAGTGGTTGCGGCCCGGGCGGACTATACTCGTGCTTTGGAAGCGTTTGATAAATTAATGACGATTAAATTGCAACAATCTCCTCCTACGTCGGCTTCTACTTCGGAAAATATTAAATCGGATCGGATGGAACTGGATGCTTTGTTATCACATTTACCAGGACTTCGGCTCCCATCCTTTGATGGTGATATGGATCAATGGGTTGGATTTAATAATCTTTTTGATAGCCTTGTAGATAAGCGGTCGGATTTATCTCCTGCGCAGAAATTAGCATATTTAATGTCATGTCTTTCCGGTGAACCTCGCGGTCTGGTTCAACATATTAGAATTTCGGATGAAGGTTACAGTATTGCTCGGAATCTTTTGATGAAGCGTTATCAAAATACTAGACGGCTGGCAGATGTTCAGGTTGACCAGATTTTAAAATTACCTGTAATTTCTATTCGCCTTAATGGACTTCGGACTCAATTTTTAAATCCATTAATTATGGCGGTAAATCAATTAGAGCGGCTTGGTTTTCCTGTCGAGGAATGGTCATTTTTACTTTTACATATATGTTTGTCAAAATTGCCTACTACACTAAAATCTCGGTTTGAACAGAAATTCGGATGTGAAACAGATATTATACCAAAATATTCGGAATTGGTTGAGTTTTTGGAAACGGAATGTCGGCTTTTAGAATGTGCAAGTTCGGAATCTACGCATGGTTTGTATAATGAATATAATGCGAGGCAAACAAAGCCTTCACGTAAGGCTGGTCATTATGCTGCGGTTGAAGTTTCTCCTCCATGCGCTTGCTGTGGTGAAACAAAACATTATGTTCTGAATCATTGCTCTCAATTTAAAGCAATGACACCTTTCGCGAGAAAAGATTTAGTTAACCTTAAACGTCTTTGTTTCTTTTGCTTAGGTCCTCATTCTTATCGAGTGTGCAGCCGAATTCCTCATTGTCATTGTGGTAGTAATAAGCATCATCCAATGCTTTGTTTCAATCGGTCGGGAACCCAACAAAGGCGGAATATTAATCGGAACTCTACGGAACGGTCACCTCCTCGCATGGGCGGGGGTGGTCGCTATTATAATAGAACAGTTAGAAAATCTCCTCGGAACTCACCTACTCGTACGTCACCTTCTTCGCCGCACCAACGAGGAGAAGTGGAGCGAGTTGGTAACTCTAACGGTCGAAACCATGGTCAACATTATGATGAACGGAACGCTACACGTGAGGCTGTTTATACTGACTCACGTGGTTACTCACCAGGTCGGCGCTAGGATACGGTCCCCACTTACCCTTTTGAGACGTGCCCTAAAGCTACTGTTTTATTACCTACAGCATTGGTTAAGGTTTATTTTAATTCGGATTCGGAAAGGGGCGTTACGGCTAGGGCTTTATTGGACGCAGGTTCTCAAGGGTCATTGATCACCTCTAAGTTATTGGGTAGGTTGGGGTTATGTTTAGAAAAATGTACGTGTATATGAAGTTAAGGTTGACTATCGCTTGGCTGTTGGGGGTGCAATAGAAATAACGTGTGTCTCCTTCGAACGTGTTTATTAGACTAAACATTATACATTACAATGACAAGAGTGCAATCAACATACCGCCCACTAAAAAGGGGTTGACCTTTTTCTATACAAATAAAAATTATGTAAGGCATTTAAGTTAAAAATCAACAATTTCACAAAGAATTAGTACGAGTAAGTTTTACAAAATTGTACTTGCATAAGCATTTGCAAATTATAATTAATGTATGTAATAGTTTGATTGAGAACACATATTGATTATTAAAACAGATGTATCATGAAGTATCTATTGGTAACAAACATAATTTGGTAATACTACGTTTTGTAACGTTATTTCCACTTTTTACACTGTAAACTCTGGTCAGTCCATCAGATCCTGGATGTTTTTGTACTATACGGCCTAAAGCCCATTTTCCAGGAGGCAAATTTTGCATTTTTATTAAAACTATTTGGCCTATATCTAGTTCGTTAAACTTGTGTAGCCATTTCGGTCTTTGTTGTAGTCTTGAGAGGTATTCCTGTTGCCAACGATGCCAAAAATCTTGCATTAGTTTTTGTGTGAATTGCCAACGTGTAAGGTAATTTATGTTTGTCTTTCGTAAGTCAGGTGATGGGATGTTGATAGGAGCCTCACCGATTAAAAAATGACCAGGTGTGAGAGGATTTAAATTATCACAGTCTGAGTCATCCATAGGACACAGGGGTCGTGAATTCAAACAAGCTTCAATCTGACATAATACAGTAGTCATCTCTTCAAACGTTAAGTGAGTTGTCAAAATTCGTTTCAGGTGATATTTAATTGATTTCACTCCTGCTTCCCAGAGGCCACCAAAGTTTGGACTGTAAGCTGGAATGAAGTGCCACTGGGTTCCTTCATTGGAGAGTCTAGCTGCTAGTATGTCGTTAAACTCTAACTGTGCTTCTTTCCAGGCTTCTGTAAGTTCTTTATTTGCTGCAACAAAGTTACGACCTTGGTCACTCCATAAATGGGTACAGCGACCTCTACGCGCTACAAATCTTTTAAATGCTCCAATAAAAGCTTCAGAGGTAAGGTCGCTCACAAACTCTAAATGTATTGCCTTAGTAGACATACATATAAAAATACAGATGTAACCTTTACAAGTTTTGCTTCCTCTTCCTTTAGATTTCAATACGAAATAGGGTCCACAAAAATCAACTCCACTGTGTAAGAATGGACGAGCTGGAGTCACTCGGACCGCTGGTAAGTTACCCATTTTTTGTACCTTTGATGTTGCTCTTTCTTTCGCACAAAGCAAGCATTTGTGTATATATGACTTTACTAATCCCTTAACCTTCAATATCCAATATTTAGATCTTATGTAATTTAGCATCAGCTGTATACCGCCATGTAAAGTTTTAATATGAGCGTCTTTTAGGATTAAAGTAGTAAGTGGATTTTCTTTATTCAATATTATGGGATGCTTGGTGTCTTCATTAATATTAGCATGTTTTATTCTTCCGCCCACTCTGAGTACATTTTTGCTATCTAGATAAGGGTTGAGGGTTTTTAATTTGCTTGTACTTTTAACTCGATTTTTACTCTTTATATCTTGAATTTCTTGTGTAAATTGCTTCTTTTGTATTATAAGTATGCATGTTATTAATGAATTTTCATATTCTTCTGTAGTGAAATTTAAATTTGTTTTTATACTCTTTTTATAATTTAAAAATCTTTTACATATTATAATTGTTTTTAAAAGTTGTTCCAGTGTATCAAAGTCTTCAAACTGCGTGTATATATCTACCTCATCATGGGTTTCTATGTGTAAGTTATTTTGTATATTGATTTCCCTTTTCTTTTCTAAATCTGTGACTATATTTTCTAATTGTGTATATATTATTTCTTTTTCAGATATCCATTTAGGACCGTGCCACCACATTAGAGATTGTTTTAAATCAGCAAGTAACATTCCTCGAGAAGCTATATCAGCAGGATTATCCTCGGATTTCACATGATGCCATTTTTTGTGATTTAGATTGTTATTTATTTCAACGACTCGATTGGCTACAAAAGATTTCCATCTATTAGGATCGCCAGATAACCATGAAATCACGATCGATGAATCTGTCCAGGCATAGGTTCGCGATAAATGTATTTTCATAGCTTGACTTACACTCCTCAATAACTTTGAGAGTAGCAGTGCTCCACAGAGTTCTAGTCTTGGAAGTGAAATTGTTTTCAGCGGCGCAACCTTTGTTCTAGCCGCTACAATATTGGTAAAGATATTTTTGTTTTCAACTACTCTTATGTAGACTACAGCACCATACGCCTTGTTACTAGCATCACTAAAACCATGTAGCTCTACTGTTTGACTTTTGGTTATTGAAGTTTTTAGCCATCTATCAACAGAAATCTCATTGACTCTTTCGAAATCTGTTCTTATTTTAAGCCATTCCCTTTCTAAGCTTAAACTAATTCTGTCATCCCAATTGACTCCCTCTGACCATAATCTTTGAATTATTAATTTTGCTAAAATAATGCTGGGTGCTATCCATCCAAGAGGATCAAATATTTTTTGTAAGTCAGATAGGATTGTTCTTTTCGTAACTGTATGTTTAGTAGGTGATAGATTGATTCTGTATTGAAATTGATCAGTTTTTAAGTTCCACAGGACTCCTAAAGCCTTTACGGAACCATCAATATTAATATTAATATGTGCATTAGATGATATTTCAGAAGGTTCCATGGATTTCATAAATTCGAGACTATTGGACGACCATTTTTTTAATTCAAAGCCTCCCTTTCGCATTATATTAATTAATTGAGTTTTAGCTTCTATAGCCTTTTCTACTGTATCAGCTCCAGCCATCAGATCATCAACATAAAAATTATTACGTATCATCTCCGCTGCTATTGGAAACTTCTCTCCTTCATCTTCAGCCAGTTGCATGAGCGTTTTTATTGCCAAATAAGGTGCCGAGCTTGTGCCAAAGGTAACGGTAAGTAAACGGTAGTCTTTGATTTCTTCATTTTCATTTTTTCTCCACAGGACTCTCTGGAAATCAACATCTTCTTTGGTAAGTAATATCATCCTATACATTTTTTGAATATCTGATACAAATCCAATAGCATGCATTCTCCATCTCATAATTATACTTCGCAGGTCATCTTGCAGTACCGGCCCAGGTAAGAGTTCTTCGTTTAGTGAAATTCCATTAGTCCCTTTACAGGAAGCGTCGAACACAACCCGTGTCTTTGTGGTTTCCTTGTCTTCACGTACGACTGCGTGGTGAGGTAAGTATACTGATTTATTGTTTATTTCTTCTTTAGGTACTTCTTCTATGTGTTTCAATTGTATATAGTCATCTATAACTTTATTGTACTCTTCTTTTAATTTAGGTTGTTTTTTAAATCTTCTCTCTAATTGTAATAGTCTGTTTAATGATATATCTCTACTGTGACCATGTATTGATTGCGGATTTTCAGTATTAAAGGGCAATTTAACTACGTATCTTCCATCTTCTTGTCTTCTATGTGTATTTTTGTAAATATCTTCGCATTTTTGCTCATTAAATGTAAGTATTCGTTTCGATTCTGTATCAATTTCCCAAAATGATTTTAATATTTCATCCACATCTATTTGATTGTGCATCACAAGAAATGACTCTTCTTTATGGTTTGTACTGATTTCTCCGAATAAAATCCATCCTAATTCTGTATTTTGTGCGCATGGAGTGCCTGGTACGCCTTTTATTAAGCCTTCATTTAGTATTTTTGAATATTCCTTGACTCCAAGCAATAAGTCAATCGAACTAGGCTTAAAATAGTTGGGATCTGCTAAATTGAGATCCTTGATATGTTGCCAATTGATTCCCTTCACTGTAGTGTGTGGTATTTTACTTGTCAATTGTTTGCTAATCACATAGGCTTGAATATGGATAGAAAATTGTGATTCCCATCTTGGTGAAACTTGTAATTGAACCCTTTGATTTACAATTGTTCTAGTAGAACCCATGCCTACAACGTTACCTTTTGCAGGTTGTCTTGAAAGTTTCAGAAGTTGTGCAGCCTTCTCACTTATAAATGATGCTTCTGAACCTTGGTCTATTAAAGCTCTTAACATGATTATATTGCCTTCTTCACTTTTTGCTTTAACCTCTGCTGTAGCTAACATTGCTGAATTTTGTCTTCCATTGTAATGTGACGTCATCATTGCATTGATTTCTTCTCCTTCTGCCTCTTTTACATTTGCATAGACTGATACCGTTGGTTGTGCTTGTTTCTCTGATTGGTCCAAGGTATTTGACTTTGATTGTTGATGTAAAAGAGAATGATGGCGCTTGTGGCATATGCGGCATGACATTTGTAAACGACATTTCTTTACTGAATGTCCAGGATGGAGACAATTGTAACAAAGGTTATTCTTCTGTATATACTCATTACGTTCTGAAGGTTGTAAACTTGTAAACTGCTTGCAATGACACAATGTATGTTTGTCTTTGCACATTAAACACGTCCTTTCTACAGTTGCATGAAACGACCGAGTTTTTTCTGGTCTTGTTCCCGATGTTACAGGTACAGGTGTGATAAGTTCAAGAGTACGGAATTTTGTTTCAAGAAAACGTTTTAATTCGCTCCATAAAGGTAACTCTTCCGAATTTTCTTTATATGCAAAATTTTCCCAGTCCTTGTGTGATTCTGGGTCCAATTTCTGCACTATCAGAAATATTATTATAGGATCCCAAGAGTCAGTTGCTATATTTAAGTTTTGTAAATTATTTATGCATTCTGTGGTTACATCTAATAATGATTTTATATGACTGGACGATTGATAATTCATTTTCTTTTGCGTAAATAATCTTTTTAAAACTGATGTTACTATAATACGCTTATTTCCATACCTGTTTTTAAGAATATTCCATGCTTGCAAGTAATTATTTTCCGTTATTTGTATTTGTCTTAATAATGTTTCAGCTTCACCCGCAACACTCGATTTTAAATAGTGCAACTTTTGAACATTACTTAATTGCATATTATCATGAACTAACGAAATAAATAAATCTTGAAATGTTGGCCACTCTTCATATCTCCCAGTAAAAGTAGGTAGATGAATACGAGGTAACTTTACTTGACCGATCTTCACATCTTGAATACATGAACTCGTTGATTGTTCCGAATGACTTCCACTAGAAGAAATTTGTTTTAACATTTCATTGATATCCGTCCGCATGCATATGTACAAATCTTCATACACAAAATAATCTTCATTCGCGAAATATTGTAATTCACCTCTTTTTTCTCGTGGTAATATTTTCGTTAAATTCTGATGAGTTTCCATAAACGTACTCCAATGATCTTCTATACATTTTAATCTTGCTTCTAAATAAGTTGAAGTTAATCTTTGTTTTGGACATTTTTTAATATTTATTTGCGTTTTTTGTAATATACTTGCAGTATCTTCCAATAATCTAATCATTTGATCCGGTGTAGTCATCTTTTATAATAGTTTTCTTCCCAAAATACTCTTCGAAATGTCGTATTATGCAATATATAACGTTTATATTTCAATATTCTTTTAAATGCGTCGATTTGTATTCCTTCTCTATTGAATGTACATTTTTTGCAATGTTCTTGGACTTCTTTTGTATTCGCTAATGACCCTTGATCCGGCTCGCAATTTGACCACTATGTATATGAAGTTAAGGTTGACTATCGCTTGGCTGTTGGGGGTGCAATAGAAATAACGTGTGTCTCCTTCGAACGTGTTTATTAGACTAAACATTATACATTACAATGACAAGAGTGCAATCAACAGTACGGAACGGGTTAAAGGAGCTGGAGATATTGAATATGAGTGGAATCATTTTAGAAATGACCTTTCTTATATTAGAGATATTCGGATTTCGCGATGTATTATTCCTAAATCGGCTAAATGTATTACGGTTCACGGCTTCTCGGATGCTTCGGAAGCAGGATATGCTGCTGTTGTTTACTTGCGTGCGGTTTCAGATAATGGTAGCCCCTCAGTTAATTTGGTTATGGCTAAAAGCAAGGTCGCCCCAATTAGATCACGACTAACAATTCCAAGGCTGGAATTGTGCGGAGCCGTGCTCTTGCAAAAACTTCTACATCACGTTTGCCTTTGTTTGAAAAGGACCGTTGATGTCCAGGAGGTGTTCGGTTGGACTGATAGTTCTATAGTTTTAGCTTGGCTAAGAACTTCTCCTCATACTCTTCAAGTATTTGAGGCGAATCGAGTATCACAAATACAAAATTCTTCAGTAAGTACCAATTACGTGGCGACATGTACCGGGAAATTTAAACCCTGCAGATTGTGCTTCACGGGGCTTATATGCATCGGAGCTAGTGCACCATAATCTCTGGTGGGGTCCAAAATGGCTGTCATATCCAGATTCACATTGGCCTGTGTTAACCACATCTCAAGTTACTCATTCGGAGCTGCCTGGTATGAAATGCCTCGTAGCTACCACTTCGGAATTTGTTCCTAATTTCGGTTTTCTTATTGAACGTTATAGTTCCTTAGATAAACTTATATCGGTTACTGCTTGGATTCGGAGATTTCTTAATAATTGTAAACGGAAAGATAATCGGAGACTTACGGCTTATTTACTCCCTCAAGAACGTAAAGATGCGTTATTAAGGTTGATTGGGCTTATTCAAACGGAGAGTTTTCATATGGAAATGAAACGTATTCGGAACGGACAAACGTTGAGCGGACATTTAAAACGGCTTAACCCATTTATTGATTCGGACGGTCTTTTTCGTGTTGGAGGACGACTCAAAAATTCGGATTTATCTTATAGCGCAAGACACCCATTGTTGCTTCCTAAATCGGGACATTTTATTAATCTTTTAATATTGGATTTACATTTAAAAAATTCACATGCTGGACCAAACGCACTTTTAGCTATTTTGCAACGGAATTATTGGGTACTTTCTGCTCGAAGGGCAGTACGGAAGGTTACATTTAAATGTGTTTCTTGTTATAAGTTAAAGGGAATTACGATGCAACCCTTAATGGGAGACTTACCAAGAGATCGAATTGTAGCTGCTAAACCCTTTCAAGGCGTTGGGACTGATTTTGCGGGACCCTTTTTTGTACGGTCACATAAACATCGTAATCCAAAAATCATCAAGGCTTACTTATGCGTCTTTGTATGTCTGACCACTAAATCTGTTCATTTAGAATTGGTTTCGGAATTATCAACGGAGGCTTTTATTGCCACTTTTACTCGGTTTGTTTCTAGGCGTGGCCTACCTTCGGTTATTCGGTCGGATTGTGGTACTAATTTTAAGGGAAGTGATAGATATTTAAAGGAAGTAATTAGTTTAGTTTCGGTTAAAGCAGTTTGGGACTGCTTGGGCGGGGGAATGTTTAGTATTTTTTATATATGGTATTATTGTCTTAAGTCATGTCTGAAATGACAGATGACAGTTGTCAATTGGATTCGGGATTGTTCGGTCGGTATGACGAGTGCTCCTCTCGTTTGAATTGTTTCGGTTACAAAGTAAAATAAGTATTTTCGGTCGGATTAATTATGGGCTTATATATTTATACATCACATACACACAAACACCCCTAGTGATCAGTGCCTACGCAGGATTAAGGATTCCGGGCCCGGCAACGCTTCCACGGCTAAGTCCACGTACAAGGTACACTTTATATTATAATTTATTAGCGTTAGTTTTATATATATATTTTACTCCGCGTAACGCGGATCATACAAACTCATTTTTTTGACCTTTGACCTTGAATAAAAAAATTTCCATACAGGGGAAAGATGGGAAACTTTCAAATTTTATTTTTAATTATATTTTAAACGATTTCACCAATTTTCAGCTTGTTGTGAATTTATGTAGCTTCGAATGTCTAAATTGACCGGACTATAAATAGAATAATTTCTTTTCCTAAAATATCTCAATAGTGTTACATTACAATACTACTTTGGGTTCACCTATTTATATATTTCTATTTTTAACCGACTTCAAATAGAGTGAAACTCAATTCAAATATATGGCCTTATTGTATTTATTTTATGTTATCGACCGACGTCCAGTCTATAGTCATCTGGAAGAAAAAGCCAAATTCGTTATCTTAGCTGAAACACTGCTGGACCTAGGCCTCCCCTGAAGATTTCCACGACTACCGGTCTTATGCCATCCGTAACCAGCGGGTTCCAGCGATTTTGACCAAGTCGTCGGTCTACCTTGTGGGAGGTGTGCCCACGCTTCACTTTTCGATGCGTGATCGCCACTCGAAAACTCTTTGTCCCCAACGACGATACGCCTTACCCACTGCCACTTATCTTTAGAAATCTCCAATTCAGCGGGCTATGTCGGTGACCTTGGTCTTTCTCATATCAAATCAAACGCAAGCCGCGTATCAAAAGCCAAACTGACGTCCCAAAAAAAGGTGCTTAATAGAGCGAAACAATATTTCAAGTCGGGACTTCACCTTTTGCTCTATAAAGCGCAGGTTCGTCCTCATGGAGTATTGTTCTCATCTCTGGGAACGCCATCTAATCTCTTAATAACAGCTTTTTTCAATTTGCTCTATCCAATGCAGCAGTTCGTACATATATTTAGATCTCAAACGATTGAAATAATACTGTTTTAAAATATAACTATTATTTTAAAGCTTTGCTAGTTGAGGAAACTATTTTTGTCCCTAAAATCGTAGCAAATAGTCTGTGATAGATGGATACACATAAAAATCAGTTGTCATTGGCAAGGATTCGCGTTACATACACACAAACAAATTCTCACTCGAATTGAGACAATAATTAATCATTTGCGAACTAAATGAGAACGCACACGCTAGTGTGACTTTGCAGGCGGAAATCTATTATTAACTAGCGACTCACCCTCGCTTCGCTCGGGTTCGTCCCTAGTTTGCTTCCCAATACAAACTTTCATCCCATGCATCCCAAAAAGCATCCTATGGCCTTCCCAGGGTCTCAAACTATCTTCTTACTTTTCATCTAAATCGATTCAGTAGATCCAGAGATTACTCCCTAAAACATCCAAAACTCAAACTCACAAATTTTTACCTCTTTATAATATTCGTATAGATTAATAAAAAATATATTATATTTTTTGACGGTATTCGTATGCATACTAATATTATAACTGTCAGAGTGTGTTTGTTTGTTTGTTCTTATTCTTTTACATCGAAACAGAGTGACGGATTGGCGTAGTTTTTGTGTGGAGATCGTTGAAGGGCTGGAGAGTGACATAGGCTACTTTTTTACTTATTACCGCGGGAGATTATCTCATTCCCACAGGAAACTACGTTATAATACAACCCAAAAAATTATTTATGATCAGAATTACTTGAAACTTGGTATTAATGCTTTTCAATACAAATAAATACGTGTTTTACCATTTTACGAAACTCATCAGATACAGGTGGTAAAATAGGGGATAAAAGTTTATATGAAACCTACTTTTTTAGAGTTTGTTTTTAATTTTAGTGCAAGCGAAGCTGCGGGTTGTGCTAGTATATTATAAATCATTGTATCTAATTGGCAATTGACGTCATTTATATGAAGGTGTGTTTTGTTATTAGTAGTTGGGGGATTTCAATTGGAGTGATCAAGGGAAACATTGTTTTTCCTGTACACACCCACAGTAATAATGTTTACATTGATAGTATAAATGTGATTGTTTTTGTGTGTTTGCTTCCTCTTACTTTATATTTGACTGACTTCAAAAAAGAGGTATTCAATTTGCCTGTATTTTTGTGTGTTACGCGATATTGGTGTGTATTTTTAATTTTTTATGTCATCATGTAATGATTACCTTTGTTACAGGGGTGTCCCATAACTTCCATTTAAATTAAAAAATGAACCCCTAACGATAAATGATTAAAAAAAATAGTAAAATTGAAAACATTTGGAGATGTCACAATATGCACTATATTGTAACACGCTTATACACTATCTAAGAAATAATCATAATTAAATAATTAATAACAAAAATAACAATTAAATCTAAAAGGAAAAAATTGAAAAAGAAACAAAAAATAAAACAAAAAAAAAATTATCACATTAGGTACATTAAGTTGTTACCGTGGAAACTTGCAAAAGTATCCGAAGCGAAGCGAAGTTGATAATAAACATGTTTTTACTCTCCTTTAAAGATACTAAGCAATGCCGGATATTTATTACAGAACAAGATCTTGATATGGTCGAAACTGGTCGCCATTTGCTATCGAAGTATCTACCTGTTTTCCACGTAGGTAATATATATATATATATATATATATATATATATATATATATATATATATATATATATATATATATGGGACAATCTAGTTCCATGGTAAGCTACGAGGCTTGAGTTATGGATACCAGATAGTTGATAAACTACACATATATAACTTTTAAATACATACATATTATAAATATTAGGTATCTTATTCTTCCTTATAACTTTCTATGGTTAATTTTTTTTAAATCGGTTTAGTAGTTTTAGAAATGATCTCAGATATACAGACATTTTTTTTAAATATACTGCAGTTGGAATACTAACTTATTAACTAGATGTATTTTTTTTACATTTTGGTTAATAACTTTTATGTGATCTAAGGTTTTAAATAATATTATATAGATCTATAGATCTCACACCATATAAGGTGTTGCAATGTACCGATACATTGCGTCAGACATGCGTCAGCGCCGCGCCTCCCTATACTTATTCGTGATTGGTTGAACGCGACCTTCATCACGTAGACTGTTTGCTTGTTTCTGGTTTTGACACATCATTGAAAATAATACACGTATTACTTTATTTCGTATGCAATTATAAATAAATAAATATGTTGGGACGTTAACATACATTACCATCTAGTTCCATGGTAAGCTACGAGGTTTCTGTTATGTGTACCAGATAGTTGATACACTACACATATATAACTTTTAAATACATACATATTATAAATATAAACACCCGTGACTGGAGTACAAACATTCGTGCTCATCACGCAAATGAATGCCCCCAGCGGGACTCGAAACTGCGACTGCTGGCACAACAAGTAGGATCACTACAAACTGAGCTTTTCTTCATAGTAGGAGTTTAGTAAATGCATAGGTTTTAACTTTGTTGTTGTTTTGTTACTGTTTAGTGCAGTTTATGTAGATTTAGATTTATTATATTATTATTATTATTATTTCGCATGCTGCGGACTTTATATTTTTATTAATATTGTTCAGGTAGTGGACGATTTGATTTTGTTACATACATATAACAAGAGTTTAAATAGTCTGTTATTTTATGTTAGGTTATTCTATCAGCAGTTGCTTAATTTATTATATTAAAAAAAAAAAAAAAACTATAAAATATAATCTGTGCTACAGGGTCGTCAGGGTTGCCAACATTTCTTCGGCGAAATATAGTATTTTTCAATATTTGCTTTAAAAATATAGTACACTTCTAAAAAATATGAAAAAAAAAAACAAAAAATAGACAAAAATATATTTCTTACTTATTTTTTTTATTACAACTAAATTTTTTGCACTTTTTGCATTTCTTAACATTTTTTTTGGTCTAAAATAAAAGTGTCATAATATTATGCTTTATTACATTCAATTTTTAAATTAATGTAAATCAAAAGCTCGTTTTTTATTAATGAGACACTACTTCTGTTTCTTTCTTCTTTTTAAAATGAAGGATTTGTTTATTAGATTTCGCTAATGAAAATATAGTAATTTTGTGTATACAGTACGCAAACCCGAAATATAGTGCAATACTATATATTATAGTACGGTTGGCAACCCTAATTGTACCTACCCTATAATTTTTGAATTAACTTAAGTTACTTATTATAATAAAAATTAAATGCTGTTCATTGGAAATTAGCTTGGTTTGTTGGAATGAAGCGCAGTACGTGAACAGCTAAACTGATTTGGCCTTGTTTTTTCTTTAAATTATTATAATAGAGTAAGGTTTTTAGAGGGTTAAAAAATTTAAACTTGGACAGCACTTCGTCTGTTGGGTCGGATAGCTAATAATATAAAAATATATTAAATTGCCTATCCACCAATTAGGAACGTGAAGGAAGGTGGAGTAGTTTTACTCAATTCAGGTTTATATTTTTTTATATGTTATATGATAACTTCAACCAATTGTGAATGATTTTCATGATTTTTTTTTGATTTAAAAAATAGATCAAGGCTTAAGTCCCATTAAACCTTCAAAAAAAAAAAAATAGGCTATGTTCGAAATTTTTAAAGTGATTTTGTCGTTATATTATATTATTATAATTTATTTTAGGTTATTTCATTATCCCGGGGAATTACTTGATCTATCAGGATTTGTCTTTGCTTGAAACTACGTGCATGTCAGAATTGACGCCACTATTGCCTTTTTTTTGATTAGTGGGGAAATCCATTTACGGGTACCCGCGTGCGGGGGCGCGCAGGGTACGTGGGACTCCTGTCGCGAGAAGCGCGACAGACTACCCACTAAAACCACCACGGTGATCCCTAATGCAAAAGACAGGGCCACGGGATCGCTTGCGCATTCCACTGCGAAACTATTGCCTAGGCCGTTCAGGGTAGACGTAAGTGACATAATATTTTATTTTCTCATTTTCAATATTCGGGATACAGGGGTGTCCCTACGAGAATAGGAGGTTAAAAGGGACGCGAAATAGCAACTGCCAAGTACCATTTAAAACAAATATATACATTCATACTTTTTGTTTTTGACAAGTTTACCTTAAGTAGATATAAGGATATTTTAATAAACCATATAAAACCAAATGTTTTAAGCCTAATGATTTATTATTTTATAGGAATACTAGCGACTCACCCTCGCTCCACTCGGGTTCGCTCTTAGTTACGTTTTAAGGTTTAGTTTAGATTTCTCAGAAATATTTTCCCGCAGTAAATTGTACTCTATACGTTGACTCGGATAATCAGCTATCATCATACCGAATTTCATCGAAGTCCGTTCAGTGGTTTTCTCGTGATGCGTTCTCTCCCAGACACAGACAGACAAAAATTCTAAAAACTATAGATTCGTCCTCTGTATCGATAATAATGACTATTTCAATAAGGTTTTCCAAAAAATATTTAATTTACAGATTCGATTCAGTTATAATTTTATTATATGTATAGATACAGATAGGTATTCTTTTTTAGATTTCTATTTTTTAACGATTGATGTTATCGATTAACCCTTGTCCTTTTGAGAGGCGTTAATTAAAATGTGCCAAATACTCCAATTTCAGCATGCGCCTAAATCAGTTCGTACCAAACGTAACAACTAACCTTGAATCTTAATTGATGCGATTTTGTTTTGTACGCAGGGGACTTCATTGTTTTTCAATAAGATAGAAAAATAATGTGTAACTCAAAGTAATAAAGTCTATAATAGCATCATCATACATATTTTATAATATGACGCAAAATAAATCTTGTTAATTTTATAGTGTCAAAGTGTTATATAGGACAGTTAAATGGTCATATATCCTCATAAAATTGACAATCAGTGCTATGAGGACTTATGGTGAAGATCAATGGGAAAACAACGTAATAAAGTTTAATAAGCGTTCGCCTTGTGGTTGAAATTAGACTATAATAATAATTTATTGCTAACACTGAAGCTCGTCAACTTCTAGAAGGGTTTAGCTATTACACACAAATTGACAAACAGAGGAGAAAAAGTTACTGGACTGTTTTGTCTTTGCGTATTTATATGTAGATTTTATTCTTATGATATACTAGCGACTCACCCTCGCTTCGCTTCGGGTTCGTCCCTAGACAAAAGCATATCTATCCCACGGGAACCGTACATTTTCCCGGGATAATATATAGCCTATAGCCTTTCCCAGTTAACGGGCTATCTAATGCAAAAAGAATTTTTCAAATCGGATTAGTAATTTCTGAGATTAGCGCGTTCAACCAAACAAACAAACTCTTCAGCTTTATAATATTAGTATAAGTTAAAGTATGATTATATGGATATAAGTATCACTACGCAAAATAACAATTTTGTTATACAACCGACATTCCAATCTGTATGCTGTATCATAGCATTCGCAATGAGTACACGTTAGTGTATTTTAGCAGATGCGATCGATGTTACAGTGGCACTTTCCACTTAGAAAAGCAAACATTTTGATACATGACGTTCAGAACACATACATCGAGTAAACAACTAGTAATAGATGATCCTAGAATAAATCAACTAATGAGATTAAGGTTATTGCCTCATCTAACTTGTAGTTCTTTAGCCAAATTATTATGAAAAAGCTTTTTTTAGTCGTGGATACTTGTACCATATTATTGATCTAATATATTTTGTACTAAGATTTTAGAACGATATAAATAGTAGTGTTTTATTTAAATATAAAGGTTAGCAAATATTTTTGAAGTAAAACTTCTTTACGCACGCTTGACTTGGGGGGTAAGCTGGTGAATGCGTTACCAAAACATGTACGTACGTTTGTTGCCATGGTAACCGTTGTTACTGTCTGACAAATGATATATAATATTATATTCTTTCCTTAAATGATATTCTATAAATATATGATTGTAATGTGCCTTATATGCGTTATTTTTAATATCTCACCTTACACCTATACTAATTATTAAAAACATAGATTGAATTTCCTAAAGAGTATCGATAACCTACAGAAGTTTTACTTCTTGCGTGTGTACACATTTATACACGAACTCTTTAGTTTTTTTTATAAATCATTATTTTTATAGGGGAGGAATGGTTAGTTTTTGCAGTTAATGTAAACCACATTTGTTTAATACATTCCTTCATACGTTGATGGTTGTCCCATATAAAAAAGCGTTCCTAGGTACGTTTTTATTTGTTTGAGCATAACCCTAATTCTTTTTCTAAAATAAAAGTAGCTTAAGTTATTCCTTATAACATCAATTTCAACGTTTCGGAAATTAACCGGAACAAACAGACAGACAAGCGAAAATTTTAAAAATTGAGTTTTTCCTATAAGTACCGTATATAATTTTATATGCATTTAGTAAAAAGTTTATTTTATCTGTATAGATTACAAGTGTATAAATGTGTACACCGAGGTACTTACTATACGTAAGCATGTCACATGGTGGCTCGTTTAAGGAAACCGGTCACGTGTTTGCTTAGAGATAACGTTAAGGAAGTTATTAACAGAAATGATTTGCTATGACGAAAATGTGGGCAATTTTATGAAATTTTAATCTAAATATTAGACTGCTTATTTCGACTAATTCATCAAGACTAAAAAAACTTTGAATTTTAAATAAAACTATCTTTTCGGATTATTTCGCGGATTTATTTTGATTTTTGGTTCCCGACGTTTCGAATGCTTTACAGCAATCATGGTCACGGGAGAGACTAAGGTGTTAGACATCTCAAAGCGTTATATACTTGTTACAGACAGTGCCTACCCACAAATTTACAAAAATGATTTTGAAAATTCAAAAATGGCACCAGAGTACCTTACAATATTTGTTGATTTAAATTCTAAACATATTAAAAATATTAAAAAGTTTAATAAGTATTATAATTAAATATTATTTGTTTAATTTTAGCTGTTATTATTATAAATATTACAATATTTTAAAAACTTTAAGAATAAATAATGTAATATTATTTAGTGTTGCTATTACTATAATATGTCTAACCACAAAGAAAATCAAAATATTAATTATTTATTAAATACTAATTATTTATTAAATACTAATTATTTATTAAAGTATTATTATTGTTTTATATGTAATTTAGAAATTAACTTTTTTAATTTAGATTTCTAATGTAATTTTAAGATAGAATATTAAGCAACACTATCTTCACAGATAAAATATATATTAATCTGAATCATTGTTATAGCGATCCACACAGTATGAACTAACTACATCTACAGGTCTGTTTTCTTTGTTTTTGCCGTTAGATTTTATTATGTTTATTACAGGATCCCACGATGATGGTAGTACCCAGCCATCTTCCCTATTGAAGTTTGGATGTTTTTTAATTTCAATAGCTTCGCGAATCATCCTGGGGCGATAATGGCTTTCTTTCGCAAGTATTTGTGGATTATCAAAGCGAATGTAGTGGCTTGGGCGATCCTGGCTATGTTTACAGACTGCAGATGTTGTATTGCGACGGTGCTTCACATCAGCTATGTGTTCTTTGACCCGAGTTCTAATGGATCTCTTTGTTTGTCCGATGTAGGAGAGCCCACAATCACAATCAAGTTTGTATACCCCTGCATCTTGGTCTCTCCCGTGACCATGATTGCTGTAAAGCATTCGAAACGTCGGGAACCAAAAATCAAAATAAATCCGCGAAATAATCCGAAAAGATAGTTTTATTTAAAATGTCAAATATTCGCGTAAATCTAAAAACTTTGAAGTTAAATAAATATAAATAAATATGTTGGGACATTAACACACAGCACCATCTAGTACCATGGTAAGCTACGAGGCCTGTGTTATGGATACCAGACAGTTGATACACTACACATAAGTATATAACTTTAAATACATACATATTATAAATAGTTGAACAAGTAACAGCCTGTATACTGACATAGGCTATCGCTATTCCCTTCCCAACGTACGTTCACCTTGTCGTCGTTCTCATTAGCGTCCGGCAGTCCAGCCGGACGCGAAGCCAAGAAACGCACTGGGAGGTGGCCCTCATCGGTGGGCTGTGCACTATGCAGGTTGCTCCTGGTTGTTGTGGTCTGCTTCGGTAGACTTGCCGTCGGGGTGTCGTGGTTGCTACCACCACCACGTGGTTGTTACCACTGCGACGCCCCATTAAGACGGGGGAGGTTCTGCTGCGTTTTAGTGGGAAGTACGGGCTTTTCTAGCCAGTGAGTTCCACATAAACATCTATAGGTATACATGCAAGTGGTATGCGTTAATGCATTTAATTTGCGCTATTAAAGGATTTTTGAAATTTATATCCATCAAAAATGTGGCGAAAACTGGTAGTAGAGTTAGTAATAATAAAATTTAATATTTTGCAATTACTTACAATGTAGAGATTTGTTTAGTTTTGCATGTAACGGCCTTAGGCATTTTGCGTTTTTAATTGTACAGTTTATACCAAATAGCCTAAGAGGCAGTTCCCGATTCGGTTTCATTTAACCTTTACCTAACATAACTTACTACCTACTCCTGGACTAATTATAATAGGTATGGACTACTTAAAATACGCAGGTGTAGTTTAAAAACTCATATAAACTTAAATATGCTAAAGTTAATCTTAGTGAAATTATTTAAAACCAGCGGCTCACCCTCGCTTCGCTCGGGTTCGTTCGCTGGGTACGTTTTAAATAGATATAAATAGTTATTAGCCAGCATTAGCCATATAAATTTAAAATTTTTTTTTCGTTAATTTTTCATTTTTTCTCTTTATTAAAACCTTCCGTGGACTTTAAGGAACATACGAAAAAAAATACCTGAATTGGTCGAGCCGTTCTCGAGCTTGCGCTTACCAACATTCATTTTTATTTATATAGATAATATTGATCATAACGTGTTAGGTATTGTTAAAGAAGCCTAAATCGGCACACAGTTTTACAGCAAATGTAGAATAACTAATATACCTTACAATACGATATTGTTTGCCAAATACGCAAGCATCAGACTGTGCCAGCTACATAAGTCAATAAATAGATAACGATCGAGATTAGTTGGCAGAATGCGGTAAATAAGAGTAAAATGTTTAGTACGCTATATTAAATCAATGTAACACTACTTGCCTAAGCTTTCTCTTATACTCTATCTCTCCTTTTTATAGTATTTAGCCTTCTATGCGCGTGAGATCAGGTCTTAATGCACCGTGCTGGCCAAGTGTGGGTTGGCGGATTCCACATGTCTTTTGAAAACTTGCTATAAGTCCTCTCAGACATGTTTCCACGCGATGTTTTCCTTCACCGTATTGGCAAGTGTCATATCATATTGGAAATGATTCGCTCATGAAAATAACCGTTTTACTTGGTTTGCCAAGTAAGTGTGGCAACACGTCCATTTTATACTTAATTTATTGGGATATAAAAGTAACCTAAATCACAGAGGTAACAAAGGGAGCTGACAATTACTAAAGCAATTTATAAGAACGTACGTAAATGTTTATTTTAGTCTTTAGATACATTAATGTATATCCAGGTTAAAAAAGTGAATAAATAAACGTAAACGTAAGGAAATATAACCTCTTTTGTTTTTATTGACGGATAAATATATTTATGAAAGTAAAAAGAAAAATGGTGAAGAGTGTATGGTATTCAAAAAATGCCTAAAACCATCTATAGATGATCTCGCGTCGATTGGTCAAAGTCCCAAACCAATATGCGCAGGTAGTTTTTACGTGATGGCATGACGGTTTAAAAATCGTTTTCATATATATGTAGATATCAGTTGTTTCGGAGATTATCACTTATACATCCTAACTCACTTACCTTTAATGTACATATGTATATATAAAATTTTAGTGTAGAAATAGACAGTATAATATTGGGGCATTCTTCTTTATTGAACTTCAAGCCGACTATTGTTATAACGAAACCGGGATATATTATCATTTTATCGTTATGATTACCATATGAAAATTACATTTCAGTCATTACTGTACGAATATTAGTAAATTTAACTCCATTTTAATGTCATAGGGTCATATTATTATTTCCTACACCTAAAGGTTGTATTCGGCCCCTTTTTAACGTCCCACTGCTGGCTACGGGTCTCCCTTCAATACGAGGAGGATCAGGCCATAGTCCACCACGCTGGCCAAGTGCGGGTTGGCGGACTTCACATGTATTTCGAAAACTTGCTAGGTTCTTTCAGACATCCAGGTTGTCTCACGATGTTTTCCTTCACCGTAAGACCTAAAGGTTGCCTGGAAGAAATCGCTGCTTTAGCGACAAGGCCGGCTCTTGTACACTTTTCTGTTATTGTATTGTTTTTGTCTTCTTTTTGTGTGTGCAATAAAGAGTTTTTCTTATTATTAGTTTTCACCTTATGAGCCTTATGGCCTCATTCTGAGAAACAGGTCGTTATTAAAATGAAATAATTTAGTCTGTTATTTCTAAAATGAATATTTTTCTTGTACAATTTACTTCTTTAGTAGATTATTACTGTATTTTTTTACAGAATACTACCTCATACGTTAATGGTTGTTCCACATAAAAAAAAAGTTATTTTTTTTTTAATAAAATTTAGCGGAAATCCGCTACAAGTAAATTAAATAGAACAAATTAGCAACCCGTGAAAGATAACTAGTGTACTCAAATTATAAAATATTGCATATTGACCTAGAAAAGATAAGAATATCATTTCGACGAACCTTACAATTTATTCTGGTTGCCGTAACTTCAACCAAGGTATTCTACTTTCTAAAGTATTAAGTCAATAGTAGCAAGGCGTAAGCGGTATATTGTAGGAATAAGGCGATTTTTATGGCAGAGACATAGTTTATAGGCCAAAGTGATAAAGGCTATTTTTATGCTGCTACATATTTTTCTACTGGAAAAACTTAACATATTTGTATTTTATCAGCAACTGTAATTACTATATACCTACTAGCGACTTAACCTCGCTTCGTTCGGTAGCGCCCCTAGGTACGCGGATTTTGTTCACAATTTTATGGGTTTTAATTTTTTTTGCTAGGAACCCTGATCCTTTTTCTTAAATAAAAGGTAGTCTAAGTTAATTCCTTATAACATCAGCTATCTGCTGGTGAAATTCCCGTCAAAATTGGTCAAGCCATTTCGGAGATTAGCTGGAACGAACAGATAGACACAGACAAAAATATTTAAAATTGTTTTTTTTTTTATTATAAGTACCGTATATACTTTCATATGTATTTGTTAAAAAGCTTTTATTTTGAAATTACAAACAGACACTTCAATTTTATTTATGTTTATAGATAATATTGGGAATACCTTGGGAATTATGTGATCGCCTCCAGGTTATTTCAGTACTAGGTATATGCTAGGTACTCAAGGTTTCTAGGTCCTTGTTACTTCTCTCTGCATCGAAAAGGTGAAGTTATTGTGGTTAGTACATACTCTATTAGCAAGTCGCTGTATTAATTTCTGCCGAATAAAGTCAATATTTAATGTGTGTACAGTGCTTAAAAAAATGTAGACCAAAGTATCTACAAAATTTAATAGTTCTTAGAAAATTTTACTGAGGCCATTATGTCAGGACCTCGAACTGTAAATTGTCTTTAGTTCCGGAAGTAACTTGGTATCTACTAATGCTAAAATTTTTCGATTGGAATAAATGAGTGGTTAAAATGATAGCAAAGAAATTTTGCTTCTGTTACATTCTAAAACTAACCTAAACAAAAAAAAGAAGATAAGAGAAAGGATCGGTTGACAAAAAGAGGAGAAAAAAATACTGAACTGTTTTGTCTTGGCCTATGTACTCGTACATACAGATACCAGATAGTTATTTTTTTAAATTTAGTATTTTCTCATGCATAAGATGAGATATTTTCCCGCAGTAAAAAGTATCCTATATGTTGACCCGGATAACCAGCTATCATCATATTAAATTTCATCAAAATCTGTCCAGTGGTTTTCTTGAGATGCGTTTCCAGACAGAAAGACAGACAGACAGAAATTAAAAAAAAAAAAACTATAGTTTCGGCCTCTGTATCGATAATAAAGACTATTTCAATAAGATTAAAAAAAATTATGCATAGATTATATGCAGACTGCGTTAGAATTTTATTATATGTATAGATGTAGAGACATATTATTACAACTAATATAGAACGGAATTAAAATTCACAGAAAAGTATATACTTATGTCATAAATCTTAAGTCATGTAAATGCGAATGTATGTTAATAAGGCATACCAGTTTTGTCTGTATGAATATTAATATTATCTCAATGCGGAAACTCTTCGTCCTTCAGAATTAGTTATCAGACTTGATTGTGTTGATTGCAGTCGACTTTATATACCTACCTTATAGAACTATTGTCGATCTTTTCTTACATTTCATCAGTCGTATTCAGTTCATTCTCCTTTATAACGTCCCACTGCTAGGTATAGGCTTCTTTTCTTCGGGGATCAGGCATAGTCCACCATGCTATTGTGATCTTAACTTTTAGCTATTGTGGGTTGGCAGATTACACGTATCTTTTCAAAACTAGTTAGTCTTTTTAAACAAAACTATCTTTTCGGATTATTTCGCGGATTTATTTTGATTTTTGGTTTGGAAAAATGGATTTTTGAATTTTTAAAATCATTTTTGTAAATTGTGGGTAGGCACTGTCTGTAACAAGTATATAACGTCTTTGAGATGTCTAAAACCTTAGTTTCTCCCGTGACCATGATTGCTGTAAAGCATTCGAAACGTCGGGAACCAAAAATCAAAAATCAAAGCAAATCCGTGAAATGATCCGAAAAGATAGTTTTATTTAAAATGTCAAATATTCGCGTAAGTATTAACTAGTTAGTCTCTCAGACACGCAAGTTTCTTCACGATGTTTTCTTTCACGTAAATATTTTTTACATCAGTTTGTGCTTAATCGCAAATCTTCTGGTTTTCCCGATTGATATGAAATTCTGAAACATGGAGCATTTACATAGAGAAGGTTTTTGTGCTAACCTTTTTACATAATGTGCCACTAGATGGCAGCTTAACAATTTTTATACTGTTCAACTGATCGCTAGGATTTGTACGTACTCACGTACGTTTGTTTCGTACTCAAATACATGGGTATTCTGAAAAAAAAAAAAAAACATTTAGTGATTACCACTTTGCTGTATTTCGCTACTAGATTTAATTAAAAATAAATGAAAAAATCACTTAAGACCATTTTTTTGTTATTTGTGCTTGGGGTGCTTTTAAACGTGATTTGTAAAATAACCCAAATCAACCCTCTTTGGTTTTTTGTCTGTTTGTCTGATTATTTAAATTAGAATTATTATTTTAAGGTAAAAGTTTTGGAAGATGTTGGAAAATATGAAAACGAAAATTATACTATATAGACTGAAAATTGAATATTTACGTGTCTTTAAATTATCGATGTATACTTTGTACATAATATATTCGACGATAAGTTTGATAGCACCTGTTTTTATATCTGCCCATAAATAGGTATATGTAATGATGAATTTGCATATATTTATAAAGCCTTATCAGTAAAGTCATAAACTTACATAAAGACAATATTTACATGACAAAATTCACTGATATTACCAGAAGTTAGAATAAACTGAATAATATGATATATGAATAATAGTTTTTTTATCAATTGCATTGAATTTATCAATCAATTGTAATGTGTTATCGAAATTATCGAGTACTAAAAAACACATTTTTCCTTATAAGAGTTTGTTTAGCGAGTTATTTATTTTATCATCTCGTTCAAATATTTACACGTCGCAATAGCGTACCTATCATTGTCAAAATTAACTAAATAAATGTCTTTATATTCCATTTTCATCTACGTTAGTCACTTTTCCTTCTAAGAGTTTTTTTAATAAGTTATTTATTTTAATCATAAAGTTCTTTCTTTGTCTTAGATAAGTTAAGTGTAACATAATAATTTTTTAAAACATTATTTATTAAGAAATAACACGTTTATGTTTTAGCGACTGTTTTCGTTTCGTTTAAACTTTTAGTGCCTTTACTTAGCATTAAAAGTTAAAACTGAGCTGAGCGAACGAATTAGTTAGGACCCAAATAACACTTTAAATAAATAAACTAACTATTAGAAATAGCGACATCGTTAGCGACATTGTTTAATTATCTACTATATAAATAGACTACACGTGTAAAGCCTATAAATTGATTAGATTTAAAACGTTAACCTTATGTAATCCAAATAGAATAATTTAGTAATTGTCAAGTTTACCCAACGATGACTTGTTTGTTTAAAATTAAACTTCAAACCGCTGTTTTCTGTGCAGTGTCATGCAATATCGTGCGCTTGAGTCGATGACGTCACGGAGGCGCGCTAATCTCGACCAATGAAATGCCAGCATTCCAGAGGCTTGGCGTAAAACACGACGGATGTGTATATGTGCGTGGCTAAGGGTCAGTTCACACTGCTGAACTACATTCATCCAGCCATTAAGACGAAACAATGCGTATTTGAAGGGCAATAATATGCATTGTTTTAACCGTTTATAATAATGAAAGCTTATTATTTGATAGTTTATACTTTATAGTAACTTCATTAGTACTTAAAGTATTCTTAGTTCTAAAAGATTAACCCATTAACCGCCAAAATGAAAACAACAGCGATATTTCTACAAAATGTTTATTTTATTATTGTTTATAAATCAAATAAACATAAAAGTATGAAAAAAGTAAAAAAAAATAATTACTACCCCTTATAGGGGGGTGTACCCAATTGAGTACAGCGGCGTATTGTAGGTGAAAATTTTCGAAACATTGTTTTTCTACACACAATGTTTTTATACACTTTTTACATTGCAAGTGAACTCTTGCATGACAAATAACATATCGTAATGGTTTTTCAAGCTTTGAGGATGTCCTATGCCATCTTGAGGCAAACCTGGGACCAATGAAGATGAAGTTCGATCCTTATGTTTCCTGGCATAAGTAGTTTCGCAATAGTACGTTGAAACATGAGCTGATCCATGCTGTAACCTAAAGGATCAGTAGATGCTTTGACGGCTTTTCCACAAAATAAATAAGAAATATTGCAGTAATCTGTAGAACTTGCGGCTACCCAGTTTTTATAGCTAAACTGCACTGGTTTTCCTCGGATAAACTGCTTAGTAAGATGATGGTCAAAATATCTTACCATCAATTCATCAATTGAAATATTATCATGCATCACACCCCACTACAGAAATTTATTCATCTGAATATCAGGTAATGATCAAACATTGAACATTTTGTTCCTGGTACTACTAGCTTCGTCGTTGTTCAAAAATAAAGATTCTTTTTTATATCCCGAAATCTTTGTCTTGTCATGGATCTTGATATCATTTTGAAACCTACATCTTCATCAGCAGATCAGTATAGATTTTCTGATGAAGATTTGGGTAACTTATGATATCCAGATAATATCATTATACTTATAAACCTTTTTAAGTCAACAAAGTCTATTAGAAAAGTATATCGATTGTTTTGATTAGCATATAAAATTGTATTTGTAATTATCAAACTAATCACCTCATCATTAGTATTTTTTCAAATATTTGTACTAGGATAAGATTTTGGAATTGTTCTTTCACCAGACTCCTCTGTCTATCTTGCACATCAAATCTATTTTGGGATGTAAAAGAATACTCAGCACCTTCTTCATCTGTCACGATACTGGGTTTTGGTGCTATGATCGCGACTTCGTAATCAGCCTCATTACCACTGTCCTCCAAAACAGTGTTAACTGCTTCCTCTAAGCCGTTGTAGATATTAGAAACCTTCAAATGTTTCGAACTCATTATAGAAAAATCTAAAAAAAAATTGCAAACATTATATGGATGCGGCCGCTGTACCCAAATGGGTACACTTGTGTTTCTAGCAAGTCTACTTTGTGAATGTGAGTTAAAAAATACTGGATTGTCATTTATTTCATAAATAAGGACGTAATTTACTAAACTAAATACACCAAATAAAAACTGGTATTATATAAACACTAGGAAATAATAAAATAATGTACTTACCAATAGTAATGATTATAAGCCTAAGTTAAAATCCTCTCACTGACAGCTATCAAGAATATACCCACTTAAATTGTTTCTATTTCAATATACTACCTGTCCTCTATTAAAACGAATGAAAAGAACAACAGAAACTATAAAAATTTGATAACTACCTTTAATTTTTTTGCTGTACCCAATCAGGTACAGAGGCGCCAAATGGGTTAAGTAATGTTTATGTCAATTATATTTTTTTTTCATAGTTCATAAAAAAAATAAGTTTCTTTAATGTTTTTTTTCTAATTATTACCTAAGACAAGTATTGTGACGAAGCGTAACATGCGTCTGCATCTATCATTGATGGTCACGTCGGGTTCGATTCCAGAAAGCTTTGATTTACAAGAAAATTTAATTGAACTGATTCCAGAAATGGGTGAATTTTCAAGCCAAACTTTCAACCGTTTCGCTTTAGACAAGATATTACGCGGCGGGCGATAAGTGTTAACTAAATTGTCAAACTATGTTTTGATATAAAATTATGGTATGGCTATTACAAACGTATAATATAAAACTCGCGACTTACCCTCGATTCGCACGGGAGCATCTCTAAGTATGCTGATTTTTTTCTCAATTTCATGGGTTTTCATTTTTTGGTACGGATCCCTAATTATTTTTCTAAAATAAAAGTAAGCCACTTCTTGTAACATCAGCTTTTGACCAGTGAAAGTCTCATCAAAAGCGCTCCAGCCGTTTCGGAGATTAACTGAAATAAACAGACAGGCAAAAATTTTACAAATTTTCTTTAAATTACCGTATATACTTTTATATGCATTTGGATTGTTATTTTGACATTACAAAGAGATACTTCAATCTGTACTAATATTATAAATGTGAAAGTTTGTGAGTATGTATGGATGTTTGTTACTCTTTCACTCTAAAACGGCTGAACGGATCTGGATGAAATTTGGCACAGAGATAGTTTATAGCCTGGAATAACACATAGGCTACTTTTTATTCCAGAAAAATGTACGGTTCCCGTGGAATAGGTTTGTTTTCGTTTTTCTGGAAGCGAACCTGGGCGAAGCGAGGGTGAGCCGCTAGTTTTATATACTTGTATAGATTATACATTAGCTATCTAAATTATTGTTAGGTATTTGCAGATTATTAGTAAGATTAGATATTATACGCGTATATTTCTATTTTTCGGCATAGAAAAGATAACTAGCGATAATCAAAATAAAGTAATATGCTTCTTTACACTTTACTATTACTAACGAAATTGTCATTTTTCGTCCAATACAGATTATTAAAGGAAGGAAATTATAAACAAGTGTGAATTGGCCTCGAAAATCGGGGATTCTGTAACTTCATAAAGTAGTAATTGTGTTGCGTTATCTATTATCTATATATTATAAATAGGCAAAGACAAAACAGTTTAGTACCTTTTTCTTCTCTGTTTGTCGACCGATTTTCTTTTTTTTGTTAATAGTAGCTGTTGACGAGTTTCAGCGTGGGCAATAAAAAAAAAATATGGTCGAAAATTTGACCACTGGGCGAAAAGTATTAAATTTAGTATTTAATTCATTATATTAATTTATAATGTACGCTGACCTTAAAATCTGTTCAAAAGTAATTATTTCACACAGTGATGTTTTATTTGAGAATCCTATGGTATAACTTATTTATTCATAAAACAAGTATGTAACTAACATATAAATAAACATTTAATAGATAACGTCAAAGTATATAATACGACCAAAATAAAAAAAAAGAATATTACTCATTGGATGGCAACTCAACCCTTGTTATTTGACTGGAAAATTTGCGGCATAAGTATTTAGAGAAAATGTTAACCGACTATCTAAAACGGTTTAAAAGATAGGCTTAGCTATATAGATAATAGAAACAAAGCTTCTATCTATATACATACAATATACATAATATATCACTACCGCTCACATTTTAATCACAGAATCTCAAATATCCATACTTAATATTATAAATGTAAAAGTTTGTGAGGGTGGATGGCTCTTTTACGCCAGAGCGGCTGAACGGATCTGGATGGGCACAGAGATAGATTATAGTCTGTAACAATACATAGGCTACTTTTTATCCCGGAAAAATGTTTCCCGGTTTAGGCGGTTCCCGTGGGATAAATTTGTTTTTGTCCAGGGATGAACCCGAAGCGAAGCGAGGATGAGTCGCTTGTAACATTATAAATCCAAAAGGCACCTAGTATTTTATATACAGTAGTTCGAGTTTCATTTTAATGATGACATCACTGAATTTATTAGTTTGACGGTCACCTCTAACTGAAGCCTGTTCTTAATTGAGATAAATTATCTAGCTGTTTTATTTCTTGGCAATTTCTTACCGGATTCTGGTAAACGAGCAAAAAATTATAAATTTTGTATTCAACATAAATAATAGTATCTTATTTTTTGCATTATTACTTATTAGATAAAAAATGTACAAAAAATAACCTAACTTCATACATATACATATTAATGTTGACAGACTAGCCCTTCAACCTCGCTTCGCTCGGGTTCGTCTGTAGGTGATTCTTTAAAATGACATAACTTTTTTATTTATGAACCGATTGAAATAAAACAAATACTTAAGGTTTAGTTGTGTACACATTAGTGAAAACCGCACGCAAATCGTTTAAGCCGTTTCTGAGATTAGCGCGCACTTACCCACAGACAAACAGACAAAAAATCAAAAAATCATTGTTTTGGGTTCTATTGCGTTAATAAAGACCCTCCAATAATAGTTTTTCTCAAATATCCTCCATGTACAAACAGCGATCAGTTATAATTTTATTATATGTATAGATAGATACGGTAATATTTTGCTTACCTACATACTTAAATTGTAATTCGTATGTTAATATATAAAATTGAATAATTTGTTTTTTTGTTTGAACGCGATTATTTCTGAAAGTATCTACGTATGTCGTTTGTATTTTTTTTTATTTTGATAGCTTATTGATTTAGGAAGCTTATAGGATGTTTAACGTCATTCTAAGACCTTAAAGATTATTATTCTTTAAAGAAAAAGAGAGCGGATTCGCGGCAAAAACTAGCATTAAAAATAAAATCAAAGAAAAGGAAAAATAATAAAGAATACTCCGTCACTTATATTTTTTTTTATATTTTCGAATTTTAATAAATCAATTTTATTTTATTAAATTTCGGCTTTTATAAGATACATTCTACATGGTTAGACGCACGTCCGATGTTTCAAAATTAGAGAGCTGTCCAACGTTTGACTTGCGTGCGCGCACTCACGTAGCGTTAGCGTAGTAATTTAACCAGACCCCTCTGCTTTTAAGCTACTACACTCGCTAGCGACAGCTTAAATAAAACGTAATTATATGACACTTTAAGTTAATCGCTAATGTGAATACATACCTACGTTACAAATTAATACAATTCGAATCACGAATTGTATTAAAACTTTCAGTTTTATATACATAGATCATATGCTTTATATATATATATATATATATATATATATATATATATATATATATATATATATATATATATATATTTTATGTACCTATTCTAATATAAATGAGCTTAAATGTACAGCAATAAATACAAAATGAAATATTTTTTACTAGTGACTAACCCTCGCCGCTCAGGGAAAAATTAATTCTTTTTCTAAAATAAAAGTAGCCTAAGTTACTCCTTATAATATCAGCTATCTGGCAATGAAAGTCCCGGTAAAATTGGTCCAGCCGTTTCGGAGATTAGCCGGAATAAACAGACAGACAGACAGACAAAAAATTTAAAAATTGTGTTTTTCTTATAAGTACCGTGTATAATTCCATATATGCATTTAGTATAAAGCTGTTATTTTGACATTACAAACAGACACTTCAATTTTATTTATCTGTATAGATATTATCTAATCGGATGGATTACACGAGAGAACTATTTAATACGTCGATAATCATTTAGCAGCTATAATAATATTACTAATATCAAAATTTTATTCGTGTCCTTGAGGGATGAGGATAGGGAGAGAAAGTGACGTTAACCCTTTCTCATCCTTTCGCTTACATTAGCCTAGAACCTAACACGTTTTATCTTTACCAAACTAGTTTTAATATCGCCATAGTTTATATTATAAGCAGGTTGTTCCGGTTTCGCATATACGCTATACTTAAAAAGCGTCATGGCGTTTTTCTAAATAATATGTTATGTTCTCCTGACCGATTTCGGCTACGGCGGCCAATCTCACTGAGACTAGCGAATTGCGCAATTACTTTTCAAGTCCAATGGGACGATACTGCGACACGACCAGTGTGAGTTAAGACGCAGGACCGACGGCTTTATGTGCTCTCCTAGGCACGGGGGTGAAATATGCCAACTTCCCAATACTGGGTTACTATTTCAACAGAAAAACTCAGTATTTAAACTTGGCTCGACCCGGGACTCGAACCCAGGACCTTCGGATCTGCAGTAATATACTTTTTGAGTAGCCAACCTGCACTTGACCAGCGTGGTGGACTATGACCTGATTGAAGGCAGGCCCGTGCTCAGCAGTGGGACGCTAAAAGGGCTGTATACATACTTTGAATTACACTAAAGTTAACCTAAAAATACCTAAAGGTTTCTTAAAGTTAGCATATAATAAGGACTGTCGTTTCTGGTGGCACTAGTTGGCGCCACTGGCGGGTGAGTTCCTATTATATATTTCCTGTATTAAACAGTTCTTCTAAATTTTTATTTGAAAAACATATGTTAATTTATCATTAATATGTATCTAAATTTAGAATTTCAATAAAGATATATACAGTTTTCCCGTATTAGGATCAAATAAGTTATTAATCTATATTATAATAGCGGTTCACCCTTGCTTTGCTCGGGTTCGTCGCTACCTACGTTTTAACGGTTAATATGGAATAGATAGATTATACTTTATATTACTGCTCCGCTCCACTGGTAGTAACATGATGATATATAGCCTATAGCCTTGCTCAATAAAACGGGCTATCTAATGCAAAAAGAATTTTTCATATCATATTAGTAGTTTCTGAGATCAGCGCGTTCGAACGGACAAACAAACGAACGAACAAACAAACAAACTCTCTTTATAATATTAATATAGATAAAACCTGTTATGATTTAGGAACTATACAGTTCATTTCAGATCTTCTCTTTCATACACGTGATACAACAACAACAGTGAATCAAGCAATCAGCTGTGTAGGGCTTCTTTACGTATTGTACAAGTAGATGAAAATCTCATGACTTTATCTTCTATCTATCTGATTTATCTCTTCTACATTTTTTAATATTAGTTTAAAAAAAAAATTACGGACGGAAATAAAACATTTGTCCGACTTCAAATAAGCAAGAGGTACCCTAAAAATAAAGAGGTAAGAAAAAATGGAGGATATTTTTTTGAATATTTTTGGATTTGGATGGATTTTTGGATTTGGATGGATTTTTTGGTGCGATATGTCATTTATGAATCTGTTTTAAGCTCGAGTTCAAGGGCTATATTTTAGTGTACATAGAAAAAAAGGGTCCTACCCTAAAGCAAAATGAAGCGAAAGGTTACAGCTAAAAAGAAAGTAATGTAAATAGACCTTTTTATCTCAACAACTACATAAGTAAGCTTCTTAATGTAAGTTATTTATTTTGTGTAAGTGTATTCGTTTTCGGGTTTTTTTTGAGTTAGCTTCTTAGTATTTTTTTTTTTATTGAAGTGAAAACTTCTAAAGGCAGGTTTAGATGGGGAGTAAATTAATGTATGTCGTCACCGACATGGTCACGTGACGTACGTAGATGTCAAACTTTAAACTAGCAACTCAGACCCCCCCCCTCCCCCCTTCTTCACTCCCTTAAGGGATGATTTCCGGGATAAAACTTTCCTATGTCCTTCCTAGTGTCTCATACTATCTACTGTCCAAATTTAATCTAAATTGGTTCAGCGGACTAAGCATGAAAAGGTAACACAGACACACAAAGTTACTTTCGCATTTATAATATTAGTATGGACTACATTTGGCCACTTTAATTTACTCAATGGTTAGCTTAGATTAAAACACTTATTGAAATATCTTAATGTAATTTTTTTTTAATATTTTACAATAATTATGGAAACTTTATAAGTTTTTTTTAAATAAATTCCATAGACAATACAAGCATTTAATTAAAGTAATAAGAATTGCATTTAACTATAATTTTTATTATATAATTAACTGTATTTATTCCCATAGTTCTTTTCCAGTGCGTATTATACTGTAAAATATTAAAAAAAAGTTAACCCAACCAAGTTAATTGGGTCTCTTAGAAACCGCATCGTACGATCGCGACGCTCGACCAATGAGAGAAAAGAACGCAGGCGCACCTACAAGAAAATAACAAAACAGCGATGTATAAGCGCTGTAAAAATGCCATGAATTAAATTTATGATTATAAAACAGCGCTGTTTTGATGCAAATGTTAGGTTCTTTTAATCAGCTGAGGTTTAAAGCGTAAATTAACTAACTATTAAAGCGTTGAAGTTATGGAGACTTCAGTGTTTTAAAGGTAGTAACTTGAACCAGACCTTTAAAATGATCTAAGTTAGTTTTTTTAAAATAATTTCTAAAATACTATTTTATATAACATTAGCGACTCACCCTCGCTCCGTTCGGGTTCATCCCAGCTGTCATCATATCAAATTTCATCAAAATCTGTCTAGTGGTTTTCTCATGATGCGTTCCCAAACAGACAGACAGACAAATATTCTAAAAACTATAGATTCGGCCTCTGTATCTATAATAATGACTATTTCTATAAGATTTTACAAAAAATAATTATATGTACAGATTCGACACAGAATTTTATTATATGTATATGTAACATGACTTGAATAAAAATAGCGCTACAAAATTAATGTTTCAGGGTACGAATGAATAATACAAATTTATTTTTCTTAAGAAGATAAGATCCTTTTTCTTAAAGAAAAATGTAAAGTGAATAGTTTAAGTTAGTAGATATAATAAAAAAATTATAAACAAACCGTTTCCATTCACAAACTGATATAGTTCGATCAAACTTTTAATATTTTTAACTAGCGACTCACCCTCGCTTCGCTCGGGTTCGTTACTAGCTTGGATATAGTAAAATGGATATAAGTAGTATGTTATTCTCAAGAGATAGACATATGCCATCGCTGACTTTTTTGTAGACCTTTTTAAGGTGTACAATACTGTAGTACATTATTTTCATCTATCTCGTAGGGTTCAACCAGCGTTTGCAATGTAAGCGCAAAAAAATATTTACGTCATCACATTAGGAACCCCTAAAATTATCAGTGTTTCTCTATTATATTATGCATGTATTATACATATAAACCTTCCTCTTGAATCACTCTATCTATTAAAAAAAAACTACATCAAAATCCGTTGTGTAGTTTTAAAGATCTAAGCATATATAGGGACAGACAACGGGAAGCGATTTTGTTTTATACAATGTAGTGATTCACACTTAAATTGCTAAACAAATTTTGATGAAATTTGACAAGGATAATTTGCATCATCAAGCTATATAGCTTACCTTTTATATATCAGTACAGGACAGGCCACGACGTAGGACACGTCATGGGAACGGACATGGGTTACTACCGTGCGAATGAAGCCTCGAGTTTAACTACTTAATGATACCAGTTAGGCACGTAGCTATATATTGATTTGCCAAAACTTTCCTAAGAAAATGATATTATTCCGATACTACGTTAATGCACGTGCAGTATTGCGTTTCGTCATACACTATAGAGTTTTTAAGATCATAGATAGTAATTATCTAATCTCAAATTGATTAACTTTGTCTCAAATTATTGTGTAATAAAACTTCCCTTTTGAAGGAAGTTACGAAAATCATACGAAGGTATACGTGACACCATTTCATCGACACGTTTGGCTCAGTTTGTAATGACTACTTGCTGCACCAGCGGTCGCGGGTTCGAGTATGTATTTATTTTTTTCGCACATGGCTTATGAAGACTTGGAGAGTACGCAGTAAATTAGAATTAATTAATTATATATGATGTAGTTCAATAAAAAAATAAACAAGTTTTTTGAGTTGAATTAGAGGTAATCATAGAATGACTCGGCATTTAGTACGTCCATTATTATATAACAGCGACTTCGTTCGCTATTAGTAGACAATATGTTACTCCAAGTCATCATCTATCCATACATATGTATATGCTAAATTTTATTAAAATCTATCCAACAGTTTCCGTGTGAAAGAGTAACGAACATACCCACACATACAATTTTTCACATATATTGTATTCCAATTGTATAAACAAGATCTGATGATTTTAAGCTTTACTACGTCTCTACCTTTGTTATTAGCGGAAGTTTGTTAATACTTTTTCCTTTCATATAGGAACATTCAGCCCTTTTTAACATCCCACTGCTGGGTACGACCCTTCAATATATACAGGAACATAGTAATGAATTGATATGTTTAGATATAGTTTCTGAGATATTTATCCGGGATATATGAACTGCTGTAGAGTATCAGTCTAGTAGAAAGAAAAAATCTAGGGACTCTAGAAATATGTAGAGCATTTTATTCTAAACTAGTCTGCCAATAACTGCATATGCGTCCTTGTTCAAAGTCTTTCTAAAAGACACTTAATTCAGCGGACGCAATACAATGCGTCATTATACCGTATACACACATACCCATTTTCGTGTATCTGTGTGAGTGACCAATGAAACTTCACTATAACTTCGTAACACTCGTTTTTCAGACAGTTGATACCGGTCTATCATTCGAAGCGGACGTGTAGGTGGTTTTATAATTTTACAAGTGCAGTGTCGTGTTAGATTTTCAATATCTGGGAGGGTGTCTGTCTGTTCACATTGATCATTGACCGTACAGAAATAAACTTTTGGCACTCATCTCGTGTTCTACCCTTGAATTCGGATTTCTTGTATATTTTAGCAAATCTGTCAGTTGAGTTTTTACAAATTTAATGGACATAAAGGTAAGTTATATAATTATTATATAATAATGCAATAAAATAATGTTTATTAATTGTTAGTAGTTTTAACAAATTCATTTAACTCTATATAGAGTCGATGAAAGTTAGAAAAATCAATTTTTTTTTTCAAATAAAATATTACTTGGAATTATTTTATATACCCCTTAACCTTTCACATATTTGAAGATATTAATTCAAAATTTTCCATATTTCTCGCTTTAATTTAATTAAAAAAAAATACAAAGCAATTTAGTTCCACTCTAAACTTAACCGTCATAACTTAAGTCGTATATTATAGTAGGTTCAAATTAATGTTAAACCTGAACTTAACTCATATATTATACATATCGTTTTCAAAACGAATATAATAAATTTATTGCACGTTGATTTCATTGCAAATGTTATGCAAGATAGTTGTCATTTCCAACCGTAACTCGTTTTTGCTTCTCGTTCGTTAGACCTATGTAAGGTACATTGCGGTTTTTTGAATAAATGAATATATGATAGAAAGCGAAAACATTTAATGGAAATGGATCATTGCAATTGATACCTTTAAATTTTTTTGCTATCAATGCCATTGTTTCTTACGATATAATTGGTTGTTGATGGGGGTCTTACATAGAAACTATTATAATTATACAGTACACTGGCTCGTTGGTTTGCAAATTTGTTTTAACCTCCATACCTTTCTAATTGAGCGTTAGATTTTTTTGCACGCGAAATGAATACTATGTTAGTTTTATTAACTAGTATTATTAACACTGGTAGCCCAGTGGTAACGCGTGCGCTTTGGAAATCTAGTAAAGTTGGTTCAAATCTATGTGGTCTCGCACCTCTGATATTTTCATGTGCGAATCATTTCCAAAATGATTACCACTTGTCTTAACGTGAAGGAAAATATCGTGAAGAAACCTGCATGTCTGAGAGAACTTAGCAAGTTTTTGAAAGACATACATGAAGTTGGCTATTTCGCATTTGTCCAGGCGTGGACTATAACCAGATTGCTCTTGCAGTAAAGGGAGTCCCATGCCCAGCGGTGGGACGTTATAAAAAGGGCTGAATACAATATTACTAACTAAAATTATGAATGCGAAAGGATGTGAATAATTTTTTTCATATTTTAGCCAGTACATATTTTTCTTGGAATAAAACATACTCGTATATTAAAATAAGGCATTGGAGATGGTTGTTTAATGAAGTTGTCGTCTCGCAGTTCATAAATCACAGATACAAGTCATAAACTGAGATTCTTAAGTTGTTTCGTCACGTGGAACATGTGAACGAAGTCACGTGATTCAGCATGTTATTATTACAATTGTCTCTTTGCATTAGCAATTATCATTGAATGGTTAAATTACTTTCAATACATATTATATATGCAATACATACTTGTGGTTAAGTAGAGCAGAATGGTAATGCGTTTGATTCCTGTGTAGTGTGAATAGTTATTTATAAAAAAAGGTTATTAATATTTGTGTAGAGAAAGATATAATATATAACCAAAATTTTGTCTAAAGAAGTTTAATTTTCACCGGAATCGAACTTAGGATTCTTACAGTAATTACTGAACAAAAACTTCATATTTATTATAATAATATAGAGTCTATTAGAAATATATTTCGTAACAGTATGGAAAGATTTGATAAATATATAATTATATTCGCGAATTGATGTAAGGTCAAACAACAGGTGTCCTTAAACCATTCACTTGCGCTGGTTTTATTGCACCTACTAATGTCATTATCACGTACAATACATATGATTACAATTCTTTAACTTGTATAATGTTGTTTATAGTTATTTTGCTAGTAAAAATACTTCTGTAAGTTTATATTATCTATACATATAATAAAATTGTAATAAAGCCGAATCTGTACATTAAATATTTTTTGGAAAATCTTATTGAAATAGATTTTAATATCGATACAGAGACCGAATTTATCATTTTTAGAGTTTTTGTCTGTCTGTCTATCTGTCTGTTACCGTACCACGGGAAAACCACTGGATAGATTTTGATGAAATTTGGTATGATGATAGCTGGTTATCCGGGTCAACATATAGGATGCTTTTTACTGCGGGAAAATATCTCATCTCTGAGAAATCTATACTAAACGTTAAAACATAACCCGAAAACGAACCCGAGCGGAGCGAGGGTGAGTCGCTAGTCTATAATAAATAGGCAAAGACAAAACAGTTCAGTATCTTTTTTTCCTTTGAAACGGACGGCTTTGGGTTAAAGGGCTTTAGTGTTATCAATAAAAAAAATTAACAAGGTCGAATTCCAACCACTGGGCGAAAATTTCTTACTTTAAAAATATGTAATATTTTTTTAAACTATAACTACTTTGCTAGCTTCATACTTCGTTAACGCTCTATGTAGAGTCGATGAAAATTTGCAAAATTATGAGTATTTAATGCAATTTTAATATATGATGTAAAAATATTATAAATACAAAGTATTCTTTTACATTGTTAGGAAAAATATTTCTCGCTTAAAATTACAATAACAATAATACAAGAAAAACATAAAGTAAATTACTTTTACGAACTAATTTCTTTTGCAATTTGACCTTGACCTCTGTATATATAGAGTCGAGAAATACTAAGAGTTCAAATTGTGTGGAAAATTTACGTCCTATTGAAATTAATACCTAAGTATTATGCAATAGAAATATTAAAAAAAAAAAAAAAACATTTATTATATCACAAAAGCTGTCTTGAACCTAAGCCAATAATTTTATGAGTCTCCTTCAAACTCTTCACGCGGTTTTGTTTTTTTTTCTTTGGCTCTAGACTATTTATTTTTGTAACTGTTATATAATTTTTAAGTCATTTAAGAAGGTAAGTATAAGCCCGCGCACGAGGTTCGTGACCATGGTTGCTTGCGACGAAGTATTTTTATATTTTGAATGCCATCGGTCGCGATCATTGTATAAATATCTGAAATTGTAACTGAGCCGAATCTGTACATTAAATATTTTTCGGAAAATCTTATTGAAATAGTCATTATTATCGATACAGAGGCCGAATCTATAGTTTTTAGAATTTTTGTCTGTCTGTCTGTTACCACATCAAGGGAAACCAGATTTTGATAAAATTTGGTATGGTGATAGTTGGTTATCCGGGTCAACAATAGGATACTTTTTAATGTGGAAAAATATCTCATCTTTGAGAAATCTATACTAAACGTGAAAACGTAAATAGGGACGAACCCGAGCGGAGCGAGGGTGAGTCGCTAGTGCGTATGTATAATTTATAGTCTAGCATTCCACACTAACCGTTAAAACGTACCTGTACGCACGTTCTACATTATTGACGTAAAACTTAATCAAATAAGTACTTATCTAGTATTACGATTACATCACTTATAAGCCATTAATAAGAGAATTGAATAGATTAACGTATTGAAACACGGTAGTAGTTGTGACAAGACTAATTTAATTTTTATATAAAAAGGTACAAGTCATATTACATTACCATTTACCACAGAGTAAACATGAGCATTGCCATATCGCACCTAATAGAGCTAGGAGTACACATGTTGTTATTTTGATAATCTATAACACCTCCACTTATCGAAATAATCCAAACATGGTATAAATTATTTATACAGAACTTGTATATTATATTAACCTAAGTAGGTACACAACTCTATCTACTATTTTATTTACAAAAAATATAAAAATAATAATTAAGTAAGCATCAAACAATGTTTTGCAAACCTAATTGTTTAACAAATTGGTTGTGTTTATTAGTACTTAAACCTTTGGTTAAAAGGTCTGCTGGCATTTCAGAAGTTGACAGATAAACTATTTTAACAATATTATTGGCAACAGCCTCTCTAACAAAATGGTGACGAATGTCAATATGTTTTGTTCTCCTATGGAACAAAGGGTTCTCTATCAATTTCTGAGCACCTTGATTGTCATTGTACAAAATAATTGTATAATTACAGCCAACAATTTCGTGCATTAAGCTTTTTAAATAAATTGCCTCCTTACAGGCCTCTGATATTGCCATGTACTCACTTTCTGTGCTTGATAGTGCCACAGTTTGCTGTTTTTTGCATTCATATGATATTACAGCTCCAGAAAATTTAAAACAAAAACCTGTATAAGATTTTCTATCAATATTATTAGAGCCCCAGTCAGCATCTACAAAGCCTTCCAAATTTTTATTATCTTTAGTATACATTAAACCATATGATTTAGTTTTCTTTAAGTATTTTAATATTCGCTTTGCATGTCTCCAATGGACTGCTGTAAAACAATTATTAAATTGGCTTAAATAACTGATACTAAAACTAATATCTGGGCGTGTTAGGATAGATAGATACATTAAGCTTCCAATTAGCTGCTGATAAGGATATTGTAAGCTAACATTACTGGACTTATCTAACTTCAAGTTAATTTCAATTGGGGTATCCACACCATTGCAATCTAACATATTAAATTTCTTAAGAATATTATCGACAAATTGCTCTTGATCCAATGATATGCTGCCATCTTTATACATCCTAACCCTCATACCTAAACAATTTTTTACTTGCCCTAAATCTTTAATTTTGAAATTTAACATTAAATCTTTTTTTAATCTATCTGTCATAGTGCTACTATTTGAAAATATGAAAAAATCATCGACAAACACAGTTACAAAAATCTGCTCCTTGTTTCCCCTTTTACTATACAAGCATGGTTCTAGTTTTGACTTTACATAACCTAATGCTAGTAAACAATCATTAAGTCGTTGATTCCAGGCTCTGGCAGATTGTTTCAACCCATATATAGCACGTTTCAATTTCAAAACAGTATTACTTTTACATTTTAAGTTAGGAGGAACTTGCATGTACACATTTTCAGTTAGACAGCCATTTAAGAATGCAGTTGTTACATCTAGATGGGTGACTTTGAAATTTAATTTAACACTTACTGCAAATAACAACCTCAGAGTTGAGTATCTAAGAACAGGAGAGTAGGTATCACTATAGTCTACACCTTCTTTTTGGGTGAAGCCCTTTGCAACTAAACGAGCTCTGAATCGCACTTTGTTGTCACTTTCAAGTTTCACTTTAAACACCCACTTGCACTGAACCACTCTATCTGCCTCTTTTTCATCCACCAGTTCCCAAGCCTGGCTTTCTTCAAAAGCTTTGAGTTCCTGCTCCATTGCTTGTTTCCACATTTCTTTATCTGGCCCTTTCATCGCCTCCTCATATGTCAAATCATCATTCCAAGATTTCTGCTTGTCAGCAATGCTAAGATTTGAGAAACCATACCTCTCTACTGGTTTTCTTGTGCGTCTGCATGGTAACTCTCCCTCTGCACTTAATTCACAATCTTCTTCCTCACCTAACGTATGGTATGAGTCTTCTGATGTTAAGGACAAACTGGAAGACTCCGGAACGTAGGTGAGATCATTCAAGTCTAAAGCACAACTACTTTCCTCTTGTGTTTCTTCCTCCACTAGTTGAGAATCCTGTATATCAGTCTTATATTCCTGCACTATTATCTGAGCATTATCTGGGGTTTCTTCTATTTCCATAATAGTCACATCCCGGCTCATAGTAACTTGTTTAGTTTCTAAGTTGTATAATCTGTACCCCTTTACATTGTCTGGGTAACCAACTAAGATACACTTGACAGCCTTTTTGTCCCATTTAAGTCTCTTATTCTTTGGTATATGTACCATTACAGGACTACCAAACACTCTGACGTGACTTAAATCAGGTTTTCTACATGTCCATTTCTCAAATGGTGTAATATCTCCTAGACCTGAGGCCGGCGTCCTATTTTTCAGGTAAACTGCCGAGTTCACTGCCTCTGCCCAAAATTTTTTTTCTAATTTAGCCTCAAAGAGTAAGCATTTAGCACGTTCAACTATTGTCCTGTTGAAGCGCTCACAGAGGCCATTTTGCTCCGGAGTGTATGGGTTGGTCTTTTGATGAACTATCCCTTCAGTTTTCAAATAATTTTCCATCTCTTGGGAACAAAATTCTCCTCCATTATCTGTTCTAAGCACTTTAATTTTATTTCCCGTTTGGTTCTTCACCAAACTTTGGTATTCCTTAAAGTACTTCAATGCTTGATTCTTTTCTTTTAAAAAATATACAAACGACATTCGACTGGCATCATCAACAAAAAGAAGAAAATATCTGGCCCCGCCAAGAGATTTCGACTCCATAGGCCCACATAAATCTGAGTGCACCACCTCTAACAGGATTTCACTCCTATGATTGACTGATGGGAAAGGCAAGCGAGACTGCTTACCCTCACAACACACAACACAGTTGGATTTCTGGATGTTTGCTTTATCTTTATAGGATACACCCTCCACTGCGCCATTCTTCATTTTCTCTAAGTCACTACTGTTGATGTGCCCGAGTCGCCTATGCCACAGTCTTGCTTCTGATGTGTGTACTGCCGAAGCTGCTAACCCCACTGACTTCACTGTGTTTAGTTTGTACACTCCATTTTTTAAATTTGCTACTCCAATCAGCTGATGCTGCTTATTATGGATATTACAACAATTCTTCTCAAATGAAACTGTATTTCCATTTGCTATAAGCTGGCTAACAGATAGGAGGTTAGTTGTGAGGTTGGGTATGTACAACACATTTTTCACACGAATGTCAAACTGGTCGTTGTTTACACATGTAGTTAATAGTGTATCGCCGGCGCACATAACTGGCATAGATGTTTTATTCGCCACAACTATTTCATTTATCTCGTGTTTCCGCATATCCCGTAAACTGTCGCGGTTCGCCGTCATATGGACACTGGCACCAGAGTCAATATACCAATCTTCAGTACTGAATTCTCCATTAAGAAATGCTACACTAAAAGCACCTGCTTCCTTAAGTTTCAATTCCGGACATTGGTTTTTATAGTGTCCAATTTTCTTGCATTTATAACACTTTATTTGTTTAATTTCTGATTTTAGATGTTTACTTTCTGGTGACATTTGTTTTGACTTTGACGTTGACGTTTGTCTTTGCGTGGAATGAACAGTGTTGCCACCTTTTGTTCGACGATTCGTCCAAAACGCTGTCTCTGGTCCATTGTTACCAACATCACAAGACATATCGAGAAGCTTAGTTTTGATGACGTCTGCACTAACGGCCAAACCGGAATGCTCAATCGCCATTATCATTGGTTCGAACCTTTCTGGGAGCCCGGCTAAAAGCAATGATGCAATCCACTCTTCATTGATTTCAAACCCTGTTCCCTTCAAACGCTGTGCCGTTTCGACCACTTGAGACACGTAGCTAGTCATGGATTCACTATTTTCTAAGCGGATGGATATCAATGTTCGCAGTAGACTGATTTTCCTAGTGAATCCGGTGTCATCGAATAACTGCCGTAACTTGTTCCACAACGCGTTTACAGTTATTTCCGTCTTGATATGAGCATACAACGAAGGGTCAATGGTCATAACCAGCTTAGCTTTGGCTTTCACTTGCTCACTGTCACTCAAATCCGGTGAAATATTGTCCAAATCAACGCCTTCTAACACCATAAAGTTTTTTACGGCAAACGCCCAGTCATCATAATTTTCGCGTCCTTTCAACTTTGGAACACTTAATAAATAACTGGATGATGACATGGTTTCCAAAAAACGTAAGATTAAACTACTTTAAATACTTATTTACTTGAAAAACGCGGGACTGGGCCCATAACCTATTGAAACACGGTAGTAGTTGTGACAAGACTAATTTAATTTTTATATAAAAAGGTACAAGTCATATTACATTACCATTTACCACAGAGTAAACATGAGCATTGCCATATCGCACCTAATAGAGCTAGGAGTACACATGTTGTTATTTTGATAATCTATAACATAACGTACGCATCAATAATAAAAAGCGATTTTTGTTTATATAACTACTTGCCATATATGGTTTCGACCGCGTGCGTTTTTAGAGTTCCGTACCCGAGGGGTAAAACGGGACCCTATTACTAAGACTTCGCTGTCCGTCTATCACAAGGCTGTCTTATGAACCGTAATAGTTAGACAGTTGAAATTTTCACAGATGATGTATTTCTGTTGCCGTTATAACAACAAATACTAAAAAACAGAATAAAATAAATATTTAAGGAGGCCCCCATACAACAAACGTGATTTTTTTGCTCGATATTGATAACGGCAACAGGTAGACGCTTGAAATATTTACAGAATATTTAGTTATATTCATTTTAAAAAATAAATAATTTAATTAAAATAAAACAAATATTTAGGGGGTACTCCCATATAACAGACATGATTTTTTTGTCGTTTTTATAGATAATGGTACGGAACCCTTCGTGCGCGAGTCCGACTCGCACTTGGCCGGTTTTTATATTTAGCCCAGCCATAAATATGACTTCTGCTTTATATGAGGAGTTCACACTGTGTAGGTATCAATTAAGATTGATTATTATTACTTTTAAACTAAAAAGTTACGTTTCAGAATAAGTTTTGAAGTCTTCATTGAAAATTATATGTGACTCTTGAGATAAGTATAATAGCTAATTCAATAGCAGAATAATAGAAAACGATAGAATATATAAACATATGAACAGTTATATTTTTATACTGTTTGTTTTAAAAATTCTAATACATAACTACTTATCTATACATATAATAAAATGCTAACTAAGCCGAATCTGTACATTAAATATTTTTCGGAAAATCTTATTGAAATAGACATTATTATCGATACAGAGCCCGAATCTATAGTTTTTAGAATTGTTGTCTGTCTGTCTGCCTGTTACCGCATCACGAGAAAACCACTGGACAGATTTTGATAAAATTTGGTATGATGACAGCTGGTTATCCGGGTCAACATGTAGGATAAATTTTACTGCGGGAAAATATCTCATCTCTGAGAAATTTATACTAAACGTTAAAACGTAACTGGGGACTAACCCGAGCGGAGCGAGGGTGAGTTGCTAGTCTATTATATAAAATAGTTAACTTAGTAACTAAATCGATCCCGCTACCTCTAAAATTAATCACTTTTCCACGAACTTCATGTTTATTGTCATTCAATGGAATTTCCTCACGTATGCTTGTTTATTTTTTACACTCAAACGTGCCTTTGGTGATTATTGTTCGTACAAGTTAAGATCAGCTAAGATAAGCTGTTATCAGTCACATCCATCTTATCACTAAGTTTATTGAGAAGATGGAAGTGGTTGGAAGCTCTACGTTAGTATTAAATTGCGTTATATTATATGGTATTTTACCAAAAACTATACAATATCCAACACAGTATTTTTAGATTTTCACACAAAGATATATTTTTTTTCATTTTTATTCAGAAAAAAAATGAAAAAATATATACATATCTTTTAAATGGTATCACTAATATTTTTCTAAACTGAAATGATTTTTTTTCAATAAAAAATATGATGTGCTGTCTTTTGATGGTTGACTAGGTACACAATTCATTAATACCTACTGATCTGTCTATCAGTCTGGACCAAAAGCAATATTTACATAACTCAGTCGGCATACAGTTTTAAATAGTAATGCAAATAGTGTGATTTTCCGCTTTACTTCTCATCTGGACGAATCTGCTCCATCAGTAATGACTCTACAGTAGAGATACGTTTAGCTAACGTCAAAAAAGGAAGAGGTACATTAAGTAATTTTTCTTTGTTTTTGTCAAATATGTGGTTTTTTTTTTGTATATGCAATATGTTTGCTAATGTTGAACCGATTATAAGTGCCTTTTTTAATGTATAGGTTATTACGAGTATATCTCAAGAGTGGTCGCAAAAAAAATTCAAGAAGATAATCTTAATCTAGGCTTCGTATAATTACTTTAAATGTAAGAAAAAAAGTTAAAATGTAGTAAATTTGGTAAATAAGTATGAACATAGAATATTGTATTGGATGACGTATAACATATTATGTCTAACTGGCACTACCCATTACACCGAAAGTTCTCAGTTTGATTCCTACACAGGGTAAATAATTTTATTGATCATATAGATGTACATATATTGCATAAATAAATAAATAAATAAATATGTTGAGACATTTACACACAGCACCATCTAGTTCCATGGTACGCTACGAGGCCTGTGTTATGGATACCAGATAGTTGGTACACTACACATATATAACTTTAAATACATACATATTATAAATATAAACACCCATGACTGGAGTACAAACATTCGTGCTCATCACGCAAATGAATGTCCCCAGCGGGACTCGAACCCGCGACCGCTGGCACAACAAGTAGGATCACTACAAATTGAGCCAAACGTGTCGAATTATGACTAGAAAAAGACAGTCTTTTCTTCATAGTAGGAGTTTAGTAAATGCATAGGTTTTAATTTTATAGTCGTTTTGTTATTCTACACTGTTTAATGCAGTTTATGTAGATTTCGCATGTTGCGGACTTTATATTTTTATTAATAATGTTCAGGTAGTGGATAAATGTCGTCGCATAAATGTATAATTATATATTGAATATTGTAAATCAAAAGGGCAAGTGCATGTCTGTAGCATATCATTCAGCAAATTGGTCTAATTCAAGCTAATTTTCCTTTTATTGGCGCCCACGTAAGACTGTTCCTGTCGGTTATTGTCACATTATATATAGAATGTTCGAGACTTTGGGACAAATTTAAAATAACTATATATAGTTTAAAAGATTAATAGAAAACCACGCTTTGACCAAATGTATGTAATTCGTCGATAAAAGTCATATGTTTTTAACGCGAAGTTTTCATTAATAGCCTTCGAAGACATGTCCTGTTCACCTCCTGGCTCCACAATCCAGCTCGATGGTATCAAGTCTTCTCATCTCTCATCTTATTCAGCCCTTTCTAGTGTCCCACTGCTGGGCGTAGGCTTCCCTTTCATTAAATATTATAAGGGTGATAAGGCCATAGTCCCTCACGCTGGCCAAGCCAATAAAACGATTATCCTACTCGTTTAAACGACAATGGACACAACGCTAACATGTAGACAAACAAAAGTATTTTATCATATAATTTACAGTTAAATAATATTTTCCTCAATATAAAAGCGTAAATTATGCTAAAAAGTCTGAAATTGAATCGAATTGATTCTTTTGCTTAATACTGGTTTTCTTGGTTTTGTGTTTGCATTATCGTTAATAATATTTGTATGAATTATACATATTTGTCTTCGATGGAAATGAATATAAAAATGGTTTGAGAACAATTTGGAATATATTATAGAAATTGGGACAGAAAAATGGACTTGAAGATATTTTTTTTTATATGGATCGATATTTTATATTTGAGCAAAGTTATATTTTGATAAAGGAGTTATTATTTTATTTCTACCTCTCCTTTTCTTCCTTTATTTCTTTTTTACATCGCGGTTAATGATTTCTGGTAAAAACTTTTCTTTAAAAGTAATTAGTCCACCCTTAATGGTAAAAATATTGCCTATTTATATGTATGTATATTGTATGTATATGAAAACTTTCCAGAATTTATACATCATACTAGCGACTCACTCTCGCTACGCTCGAGTTTGTCCCTAGGTGATTCTTTAAATGAAAAAATATAAAATATAACTTTTTTGTTTATGAACCGATTGAAATAAAATTAATATACATTAGTATAAACCGCACCCAAATCAGTTAAGCCGTTTTTAAAATTAGCTCGCACAAACGCACAGGCAAATAGACAAAAAATCTAAAAATCATTGTTTTGGTTTCAATAATAGTTTTACTCAAATATCTTCCATGTACAGACAGCGATCGATTACTATCTTATTATATGTATAGAATTAACTATAATATAAATATATAAATAATAATCTTTTATGAAATCTAAATAAAATTAATATTTAAATGAATAAGGTAATAATGAAATGTGTAGTCAAATGGCATGCATTTACTTGCTAGATGGAAAAATACAGTACTAAGTAGGTACGTATACGTACTCGAGATCTACAAGATCATTGCATCATTGCCTCTTGTTTTTAATTATGTGCTATAATAAGTAATAAATTTCAAGGGTAACCTCTAAAAGAATTTACTTAAATCATTTTCTTTATGTCCTCATAGGGTAGTTAGGAAGGAATAAATGTAAATGTTAACGGTTTGTATTCAGCCCTTTTTGAACGTCCCACTGCTGGGCACGGGCCTCGAATCAATGCAAGGTAGATCAGGCCATAGAAGTTAACGGTTTATTTAGTGTATTTTATGATTGTTTTTATTTATTAATAAATAAAAACAATCCAAAGTAATTAATAGGTTTAGTAAATTTCTAAACCATTTGAACATAGTGTAATTTATGGCTTTTCTCAGGCTCTGATAACCGTTGATTAATTATTAACGTGATGAATCACGTTAATAATCAATAGTATGGTGGAGAAATTCTTGATACAGTGATATTGTACTGTCTTCAAAAATTATTAAAAATTGTGATTACATATCTATAGGGAATGATGTTTTTTTTCCTCCCTAGGGGAGGATTTTTTTTTAAATTACTAATAAGACAATACACTACGATGCTTCGTCCTGTAAACTACCTATAAGCAAAATTCATATAATAAAACTTTTAATAGCAATTGATATCAAAGTAAGAAATCAACTACTTTACATTTAAAACAGCACTACGAGAATATAAACATATAATATATATATGCTAAGTCAGAACATATATCTTTTTCATAACTAGCGATTCACCCTCGCTCCGCTTGAGTTCCTCGCTAGGTACGTTTTAATGGTTAGTATAGATTTCTCAGAGATGAGATATTTTCTTTCAGTAAAAAGTATATATGTTGACCCGGAAACCTAGCTATTATCATACCAAATGTCAATAAAATCTGTCCAGTGATTTTCTCGTGATGCGTTCCCAAACAGATAGACAGACAGACAAAAATTCTAAAAACTATAGATTCGGGCTCTATCGATAATGACTATTTCAATAAGATTTTCCAAAAAAATATTTATTGTCAGATTCGACTCAATTAGAATTTTATTATATGTATAGATTCATAAAATTAATTGTGCACGTGACAACAAATACATAATTGTATTAGAAGAAAATTATGCAATTTTGCAAAGTGCATACTGTTGCTTGGGAATTATAATAAATAATGTTTTTATGCTGCGCCCACACTTGCGACTGTTGTGAAAATTATCGAATTACGAATAAGATATATATTGACACTAGCGAAAATACGTTATAACGCTTAGTATGGAAATAATATTATACTATATTGTATACTACTATATACATAGGTATGATGAGTTTTGTTTTTTCTATCCATTACTTGAGAAACGATTGATTCACATCCATAAAGGGATAATTTCCGGGATAAAAAACTATCCTATGTCCTTCCCAGGGTCTCAAACTCCATACCAAATTTCATCTAAATCGTTTCAGCCGGTTAAGTATGTAAGCTAACAGACAGACATACAGTTACATTCGCATTTATTATATTTAATACGTTTGGTTTTAGTCTGTATTAATTAAATTAGATTGAAAATAATAATTGCAATTAATAAAAATGGAGTTCAAGCATTATGTTAACATTTCCTTATCTAGTGATATAGAGCATAGCGTATTTTATTCCACGAGATAATCTGAAATACAGTATACAACCCTTCAATTATTTTTTGAGTTCGTTTATTTTTTTTATGCATAAACAGAGGCTGTTTCTTTCCTAAAAATAAGATTAATTGGGTTTGTCCGTATCTTTTTAAATTAATTATATTAAAACACTCGTTAAATATAATATTAATACTGGGAAAGAAGAGAAAAAGTCGATCGTGTATAGAAAGCTTAAACTCTTATTATTTTTAAATACACTAACGTACGGTGTTTTCATGAAATGTGATATCATTTTTATAAAGTGACGTCATTTTTGTATATGCAAAATATTAATCAAATGGCTTTAATTAGGTTGTCTACGTGTGGAGGTCAAATTTAAGAAGGTAATGAGATTTTAAGTGGATATATCTATCTATCTATATTCTATACATATAATAAAATTCTGAGTCGAATCTGTACATTAGATATTTTTTGGTAAATCTTTTTGAAATAGTCATTATTATCGATACAGAGGCCGAATCTATAGTTTTTAGAATTTTTGTCTGCCTGTCTGGGAAAGCATCACGAGAAAACCACTGGACAGATTATGATAAAATTTTATTATGATAGCTGGTTATCCGGGTTAACATATAGGATACTTTTTACTGCGGAAAAATATTTCATCTTAGAGAAATCTTTACTAAACGTTAAAACGTAACTACGTACATACAACGTAAGGTACAAAATTTGATTTTAGCTTTCGCCGTTCTTCTTGATATATGTATATTTCGGTAAAAAATAGTCATGTCATACATGTTTTAAATAGACTTAGTTTAGATTTAGTTACGTTTTAACGGTTAGTATGGAATAGATAGACTATATACTATCTATACTAATATTATTAAGCTGAACAGTTTGTTTGTTTGTTTGTTTGTTTGTTTGTTTGGTTGAACGCGCTAATCTCAGGAACTACTAATGCGATTTGAAAAATTCTTTTTGCGTTAGATAGCCCGTTAACTGAGAAAGGCTATAGGCTATATATCATCCCGGAAAAATGTATGGTTCCCGTGGGATAGATTTGTTTTTGTGTAGGGACGAACCCGAAGCGAAGCGAGGGTGAGTCGCTAGTATGATATATAGCTTCTTTTTCCTTCATACAAACTGACAAGCAAATCTATTGTAATATATTATATTGACAACACATTTGGCTCAGTTTGTAATTACCCTACTTGCTGTGCCAGCGGTCGCGGGTTCGAGTCCCGCTGGAGGCATTCATTTGTGTGATGAGCACGAATGTTTGTACTCCAGTTATGGGTGTTTATATTTATAATATGTATGTGTTTAAAGTTATATATGTGTAGTGTATCAGCTATCTGGTATCCATAACACAAGCCGCGTAGCTTACCATGGAACTAGATGGTGCTGTGTGTTAATCTCCCAACATATTTATTAATCTTGTATACTTAATAAGTTAGAGTAAGAAGATAATAGAATAAGTAAATTAAATTAAATATCGTGTAAAAATTTCAATAACAACTCTATATCGAATAAAATTAGCTATTAAATAAACTAGTTTATAGTAAATAAATCGCAGTAATAATTAACCTTAGCTTTGAAAGGTTAAGAACACGACATCGTTAGTGTTTTGACTCTACTACAGTAGTATAGTATTTTATTCGTACGAGTAGTTATGCATTCATTCAAACTAAAAGATTTTTATTATCTGATGCGACTTATGCGCCACCTATCGGTATTATATCTACTAGATATCGCGAGGTTGAAAATCAACCATAATTCATTAAGTTATATATTTATTGTCTTGCGTATATTACAATATTAATCTATTCTCAATTTGACCACAGACTTTAACAATAAACAAAAGAGTAGGTATATATGCGTGTGTGTCAAATACATGGTAGTGTGTGTAATGTTTTTTTTATTGATATAATGTATTTTTTATGCATAATTAAAAAAAAATAGCATTCTGCGCTCCTCTATATAAACTATAAGTGTTGGAAATTTCATACGTATAACTTTAGTTTTTGTTTTACCAAGTTTAAAAGTTATTTTTACATTTTATTTAACATAAATTACATAACATATTATTCAGTATTATTTTTCACTTCCTTTGTAATGTATTCTATCTCATTCTCTCGCCGGCTTAATCCTATATATTTATGTGTTTGTCTCTTTCTAATGTCGCATTTCTCTTTCATCGAGTTTCAAAACACAACGATCCTAAAGAAGATTCACTTCAACTTTCCTTCGCTTACTTTATTTTTATTGGCTGGAAGAAATATTTACGAAAGTGAATAACAAAAAAACGGTAAAGAATGTATGGAATTAAAAAAAAATAGCCTAAAACCATCTACAGAAGATCCTGCGTCGATTGTTCAAAGTCGCTTAAGTTGTAGTTTCTACGTGATGGCGTGACAATGAAAAATCGTTTTCACTATTTATATTGTTTTCAAATTAATATTGTATGTTAATTTTTTTTGATTACTACGGCATTTATCCTTATCCAGTTAAGTACTTTAACGAAATAAAATTATGCGTAACAATATTACATAAGTATATATAATATATTATACAATAAAGCGAAAATCACTAAATTTTAGTTACTATCAACTCACCATGGTTTCGCCCGGGTTCGTTTCTAGATTGATTCCCCATACAAACTTTCATCCCCATTTTCACCCCCTTAAGAGATGATTTTCGGAATAATAGCTATCCTATGTTCTTCCCAGGGTCTCAAACTATCTTCTTAACAAATTTCATTTAAATCGGTCCAGTAGTTTTTGAGTATATTTGTTACAAACGTACAAAAATACAAATCTTTCTCTTTAATATTAGTGTAGATTATATTATTTTGACACCTCAGTACGGTAATGTGTGCTATTTATGCCATAAATATTGTCGTAAGACTAGATCACCATAGCGGTTAGGTCTAGCCGGCAAGCAACTATACCAATAATGAGTAACTTTGACCTTGCAGTTAAATTTAACCTTTAGATTCTGACTCTAAGGTCACCCAAGGTCATTATAAATCACAGATCAACGAACTTGATTGAACGAGATGCCGTTTGTAGACACCGCCATTGATTGCTGAGATTCTGTAGTTGGACCTTGGTTCTTTTTAACTACATTATAACATAAAGTTAACTTTTACGTATGTGATATTTTTTTTATATTATATTGAAGAGTTTATACGATTAGAATCGCTCAATAAAATCAAGTTATTGAAAAAATGAAATATTCTTTATTACACACCATTATTTATTACATAGTTGAAACAGATTAACCCGTTGAGGATCGCGGGCACGCCGGCGTGTCAGTTAACAATTAATTTCTTAGAAATTATCCATAATTTCTTAGAAATGTTTCAAGAGGTGTTAAAGAGAAATAGTACAATAGGCGGCCTTATCGCTAAAGAGCGACGACGATTAACGGTTAGTACAGGCAGTCCTCGTACTTACGGCATGTTAGGTTCTCGAAATACGCGACGTAAATCGAAACGACGTAAGTCGAGACATATTTTTTCATATGTTTACATATAAAACTCAAGGGTTAAGATCCACACGGACTTGAAATTAAAAAAAAAAATTGCATTTATAACAAAGGATATAATTAATACATACTTTATTATCAAAAGTAAGTTCTTAAAATAATTATATATGCACTTATGAAATTGCTAGTTATTTTTGGTATTTGTGTGTTATTAATTTTAATAATTATTATACTCTACTCTACTAATCGCGACAAGTGGATTCTCCTATGCCGGAAATCGAAACAAATGACGTATGCTTGAGGAATAGTGTCAAAACATTGTTCGACGTAACTTGAAACGACGTAAGTCGAGGACTGCCTGTATAGTTTTCTCAGAGATGAGATATTTTACCGTAGTATAAAGTATCCTATATTATGTTGACCCGGATAACCAGGTATCATCATACTAAATTTGATGAAAATCTGTCCAGTGGTTTTTCTCGTGATGCGTTCCCAGACACACAGACAGACAAAAATTCTAAAAACTATAGATTTGGTTTCTGTATCGATAATAATGACTATTTCAATAAGATTTTCCGAAAAAATATTTAATGTAAAGATTCGACTTAGAATTTTATTATATGCATCTGTAGATAAAGACATATAAATAATATATGTAATTAAATAACGCAATAAGATAAAGAGCGATTAAAATAGTAGAATATTTTACATGTCACTATGTGTTGCATATTTCTTTAAGAAAAAACGTTTAAAAATAACCAGTAGGTATAATAATAATAACTTAAGTTGAGGCAGTGGTAGCCCAGTGGTAAAGCGCTCGCTTGGGAAACCGAGTGAAGCGGGTTCAAATCCCGGGTCTCGCACCCCTAATATTTTCATGTGCGAATCATTTCTAACATGATTATCACTTGCCTTGCGGTGAAGGAAAACATCGTGAGGAAACCTGCATGTCTGAGAAAACCTTACAAGTTTTCGAAAGACATGTGAAGTCCGCCAATCCGCACTTGGCCAATGTGGTGGACTATGGCCTGATTCCCCTCGTATTGAAGGGAGGCCCGTGCCCAGCAGTGGGACGTTAAAAAAGCTGAATACATACAAAATAACTTAAACTACATGAACAATGTACAATACATAAAGTTTCGAGTTTATGTTTTAGTTCAAGAGCCTAATCTATAAATAATTTGACTAATAACTAGAATACAAATATTTAAGTTAGTGCCAAATACTCTTGCCAAGACTGCTTGCGAGCATGATTGTTCTACATCCATTCATAGAGAGGACACTCCCTCAAAATTATTGGCGAAATTAATCTTTTAGCTAGAGTATTTAGATGTATGGTGTGGGAAATATGGATAAGGGCTAAATAAGATTGATTGGTTTTTAATATAATACTAAATTTAAATTTTTAAACATGTTGGGACATTAACACACAGGAGCATCTAGGTCCATGGTAAGCTACGAGGCCTGTGATATGGATACCAGATAGTTGATACACTACACATATATAACTTTAAATACACACATATTATAAATATAAACACCCATGGCTGGAGTACAAACATTCGCGCTCATCACACAAATAAATGCCCCCAGCGGGACTCGAACCCGCGACCGCTGGCACAGCAAGAAGGGTCACTTCAAACTGAGCCAAACGTGTCGTCAAACTAGTATTATAAATGTTAGTTTGAGTGAAATCGGCATTGGAGAAGTATTTATATTTCACCGTACCTGCCATATGAACTCAGCCGTAGGCAATCTATCTGTAGTATAAACTATCTATAACATCGATGCAAACCATTTAGTAGGTATTTTATTTCTATTTTAAAGTTCAAACGTCCGGTAAATAACAAAAACATAAATAATTGGTTTCATTTTTATTCTGATCCTGAGAGAGAACAGTATGCAAGCCAAGAGCCACATTATAGGGCATTTGTTATGTTAGAACTAACACTTTCGATTCTTTTGATAGTTGAGTGTCTATCATAACTGTACAACTATATGATATACTAGCGGTTCACCCTCGATTCGCTCGTGTTCGCCTCTCTCTAGAAAAACAAAAATAAATCTATTTCACCGAAAGCGGAACATTTTGCCAGGATAAAAAGTAGCCTATGGGTTATTTCAGAGTATAATCTATCTCTGTGCCAAATTTCATTCACATCCGTTCAGCCGTTATGGCGTGATTGAGTAACAAACATCTAAACATCCAAATATCTAAACTTTCACATTTATAATATTAATAAGATTTATTCTGCCTGGTGTAAGATACTCCTAAGGATGTACAATATATATATTTTTATTACTATAAAGAGTCTTGAAGTATGTACATGTATCATTATATTATTAAACGAGCAATTCATGTATACATAATATATTTTATTTCGTGTATCTCGGAAACGGCTCTAACGATTTAGATCTGTATTTAGATGAGGTTTTGCTTTGTAAATTTATACGTTTAGTACAGATTTCTCAGATATGAGATAATTTCCCGCAGTAAAAATTATCCTATATGTTGACCCGGATAACCAGCTATCATCATACCAAGTTTCATCAAAATCCTTCTAGTGGTTTTTCCGTGTTGCGGTAACAGACAAACAGACAGACAGACAAAAAATCTAAAACTATAGATTCGGCCTCTGTACCGATAATAACGTCTATTTCAATAAGATTTTCCAAAAAATATTTAACGTACAGATTCGGCTTAGTTACAATTTTATTATATTATGCATATATGTATACTTCTAGGTATCTTTTCTGAAAAAATGCAATTTTTATATCTTTCCCAAAAAACGGCGAGCGAAGCTCGGTCGCCCAGATAACTGATATTTAAAAAGAAATATTGCACGTGTTACATTTTTAAGTTTAAATAGTAATAGACATTTTGTTCGAATTCATTTTAAATATGGAAATGAGGTCAGCTAATTACTCCGCCATGTTTGGCAATAACCCAGAAATTTCTGAACTCAATATTTAGAATATCAGAGATCATGTGATATGATGAGTTGTTGGGGGTGTGGTGTTGAAAGTTGACAACAAGCTGCGACACTGTTATATACATACATATTATATATATATATTTATTGGTTTTAAAATAGTGGGTTGACTTCAGGGTCGGTTCGGTTTTTTTGTTAACCGATTTTAAAAAAGGAGAAGATATTGACTAAGTTAAGGGTGGTCCCAAACATAAAAAACTAACGCAAAAACAGTCTATGAATATTGCTTTTAATAAGCTTGTTTTAGTACTAGACTCAGTTTCATTTAGCTAATTATTATCATTACAAACATATTCCAGAATAATCAAAATTGCTTATAAATAAATAGATACACAGACTACAAAATTTTAAAAGGCACTTTTAATTCCATAGTAGAGGATAGAATTTTTCTTAAATATTTATATGCAAATCCTATGAAATTGGTGAAGACATTGTAAAACGTATCCTTCCATTATGAACTCAAATATTAGAAAATCACGCAAACAATGGAAAATTGCTTTCACCATACCTGGCATTGTCCCAGAGTATTTTCTATACATGGCATACCAAATATCATCCGATTTGTCTAATTTTAATGTCTTACGTCATACTGGGGGTGTGGTATTGGAAAACAGCCGAGGCATGGCATCTGCGCAAAGTTGTAGGTGTACTCACGTGATTTTGTTGTATCAAATTAATTGTTTACATTATGCACGTATTATTTACTTTACGTGGCTATTTGGCTCGCCTATTCCTTATTTTGATCGATCTTCATGTTATTTTATATTAATAATTAGATGTGATAGCCCAGCGGTAACGCGCTCGCTTGGGAAACCGAGTGAAGCGGGTTCAAATCCCGGGTCTCGCACCTCTGATATTTTCATGTGCGAATCATTTTTAACATGATTACCACGTGACTTACGGTGAAGGAAAACATCGTGAGGAAACCTGCATGTCTGAGAAAACCTAGCAAATCTTCGAAAGACATGTGAAGTCCGCCAATCTGCACTTGGCCAGTGTGGTGGATTATGGCCTGATTCCCCTCGTATTAAAGGAAGGCCCGTGCCCAGCGGTGCGACGTTAAAAAGGGCTGAATATATACAGTAATTACATATTGTTTATGGAAGTATACATAGATCAGCGGTTCCCAATTTTTTATTGGCCACGGAACTCTAATCTATACTATAATAAAGCAGTAACTTAGCGAAATCTGTACATGAAATATTTTTTAAAAACAATGACTGTAACGTATTATGTATACGATATAGACCCCAAAACAATAGTTATTAATTTTTTTGTCTGTTTGTCTGTTTGTCTTTTTGTCTGTTTGTCTTTTTGTCTGTTTGTCTGTTTGTCTGTACGCGTTTCACGCAAAAAGTAATGAACCGATTTCAACGTAATTTTGTGAACTGATAACTTATTACTCGGGTCAACATTTAGGATAACTTTTACTTTTGGAAAATCTTTGTTTCCCGCGGGAAATCGCAATAACTGGTTTTATCGAGTCCTCCTTAGGAACCCTCCGCTGGCTAAACCTAAAGACATACATCAAAACAATGTACTAAAAAATTATAGATCTTGAAAAGGCCAACAGAAATATCTACAACAGTATATGTCTATCTCTCAAGGTACACTCGCAATACCTATTCTTATCTATACCTATAGCAAAACTAACATAGTTAAATCGATGTGCGCGTTTCACGCAAAAAGTACTGAACCGATTTCAATTAAATTTTGTATAGTGATAGCTTATCACTCGAGTCAACATTTAGGATACCTTTTACTACAGGCACATTTTTCGTTCCCGCGGGAAAACGCAATGACTGGTTATATCGAGTCGTCCTTAGAAGTTTATATGGCTAACGCTGGCTGAACCTTAAGAGATAAATCAAAACAATGTACTAGAAAATTGTAGGTCTTAAAAAGTTATACAGGGAAGTTCGCAATATTATATGTCTATCACCTAAGGTACACTCGCAATTACTATTTTTATTCACTACTCGCGACTCACAGGCTGACTTATCAACGTTTAGCTCAGTTCAGCAGTGAAACGTAACCTAGGGACGAACCCGAGCGAAGCGAGGGTGAGTCGCTAGTTGATCATATTATTTTTAACGGTTCCCCATTTTGATAATGATTAAAGTCATTGTATTGTTGTTAGAATACTTTCTTGTTTGACTTCAAAGAACAAATCATAAATGAAAAATATTTAACATACCAAAATTTTAAGCCAACTATTGAATGTGATGAATGAAATTATTTCACATATTTGTTTACAATAACACTAAAATTAGGCTTCATGGCTAAGAACGTATTATTCAACACTCGCATCGAACTCGGAACCCCTTTTTTGTGTTTTTGTTTTCGCTAGGGAAACCCATCATGGCGGCCGTCAACGGGCAGGGTACTGTAAGACTTCTACTGACTAAAACCCACAGCGGAACCCGTCGCCTCAATGCAATGGGGTGTTGCAGGATCGCTTGCGCACACACTACAGTACCCCTGCGGAAATCAGAATCCCTGTGATCCTACCATAGAACCCTAGAGTTCCGCGGACCACTATTTGGGAACCGCTGGTATAGATCAAAGTATTAACAGAATATAGGCGATAATGAAGTTTATCATTTTTTATTATTTATTATCACTCGCTTCTTCCAGGAACAGACACTAGGAAAATTATAGATCTATCATTTTTGGACATTGCGAATTAACCATTCGTATTGGATGAATTATCGGTAGACGACACGTTTGGCTCAGTTTGTGATCTTACTTGCTATGCCACCGGTCGCGGGTTCGAGTCCCGCTGGGGGCATTCATTTGTATGATGATCACGAATGTTTATACTCCAGTCATGGGTATTTATAATATGTATGTATTTAAAGTTATATAATATGTGCAGTGTATCAACTATCTGGTATCCATAACACAAGCCTTGTAGCTTACCATGGGACTAGATTGGTGTTGTGTGTTAATGTCCCAACATATTTATTTACTTAATTTTCAATGGACAGCTAACGAGTTTGCAAAGTGGTAATAATATTATATGGAAAGTAAGGATAAATTCCAATAGATCACCTGAGATAAGCCACGCTTGAGACACGCGCTTGTATGATGACCACCTAATGGCATAACAAGTAACTGCTTCCGATTGCTATTGCTATCGATTTATAGCAGTTATTAAATTTATGGACGAGTATGTATAGGTATGCGTCACTGGGGACCTTTGGATAGTAAGAAGAAAAATAATAATGGCAAGATGAAGTATGACAGAAGATTATGAAGAAGAATGTATGAACATTAAGGAGAATTTGAAAAATTTACACTTTTCGTTAAATTTTTCCTTCAACATTTTATTGAATATAGTATCAAATATATCCTTAAAATCAAAATTAATTTATTAACACTACGTCTGATATCACGTACACAATCAACTTTATATGGACAGACGGACACACAAATGATCCAAATGGAATAATGATATCAGATATATAAAATTTTAAAAATGAACAAAATAAGTATCTACATAGTTTATAAATAAATTCTGCATGATTTGAAAGTAGCTAGAAGTAGATATTGGCCCAAGGTTGGGCGAAGGTAAGGTAATCTTCCAATTGATACAGCACAGTCAATTGACTGTAAATCGAGCGACGGAAGCCCACACTTTGTTGTTCCGTGTTTGCTCGCTTAGTTGCCGTTGAAAAGCCGTTTTGCAAACAAATATAATTTTGACGTCTTATCACAATTCAAAGTTCATAGGAATTTTTTGGAATAATAATATCGTTTACGTTGATTTAGATTTTAATTAAAGATTCACAAATGACGACACGTTTGGTTCAGTTTGTAGTGACCCTACTTGCTGTGCCAACGGTCTCGGGTTCGAGTCCCGCTGGGGGCATTCATTTGTGTGATGAGCACAAACGTTTTTAATCCAGTCATGGGTGTTTATATTTATAATATGTATGTATTAAAAACTATATATATGTATAGTGTATCAACTGGATGGTGCTGTGTGTTAATGTCCTGACATATTTATTTATTTATTACTGTTTTATTTTTGTTTTCAAATATAAACTCACTCTGTTTGAAATATGAAATGAATTAAATTTTCCGCTTATGTATCTTACCTAAATGATGGAACAACGTACTGTGCCATCTTTGTGTTTTCGCTGAAATATTAAGCGTTTATACCAAATCTTATTATAGAAGAAATAACAGGTTAATTATAATCTTATGTATACTAGTATGTATCCTTGAACTAATGATCTTTGACGTAACTTAAGACATTTATAAATACTTAGTAAATAAAAGTCATGCCTAGAATACTTAACCACAACTACAAGACGTAAAATACTTAGTTTTCTTAAGAAAAAATATCTTAAAATGTTATTTTTTATAGACTTTACGCCTAATTAAGGGTTATCTAACGAAACGTGCTAAAATCGTGGACAGTTGGCCTTGGCCCGTACTCGTGTCATGAAGTTCAAAGACGGAGCATATTTAGTCTCTAGCAAAAGTTATGGTTGTATTTTGTAGATGATGACTCATTGTCGTAAAATTTACTTTTCACATGCATTTACGTAATATGTGAACATATTGAGTTCTGAAACATCAAACTTAAAACATACTTTATGTAATTTTTGTACAGTTCATTTGGGTTGAATGGGATTGAAATTGGAAAAATATTTATTGTTGGGACATTAACACACAGCACCATATAGTTCCATGGTAAGCTACGAGGTTTGTGTTATGGATACCAGATAGTTGATTTACTACACATATATAGCTTTAAATATACATACATATTATAAATATTAACATACAAGACTGGAGAACAAATATTCATGCTCATCACACAAATGAATGTCCCCAGCGGGATTCGAACCCGCGACCGCTGGCACATCAAGTAGGGTCACTACAAACTGAACCAAATGTGTCGTTTATTATATTAGAAGTAGGTAATTATGATTAGAGTCAAAACTATACATATTTACTTTTATTAGGCTTTATATATATTTAAATAATTTTGTATAAGTTCAGCGTAGTCATGTCTGGCTTCTGCAAGTACTTGCGCTCTCGCAATAATACTTTCCAGTTTCCAGTGTATGAAATCTCTATACAAAAACTTTATCACACTTTTGCTCTGATGCTGTGTGAAAGAAGGACAAACAAACAAACTTTTACATTCATAATATTAGTAAGGATGATTATGATTTTTGAGGTCAAATTTTGAAAGTCATGAGATAATCTATACTATAATAAAGCAGTAACTTAGCGAAATCTGTACATGAAATATTTTTTAAAAACAATGACTGTAACGTATTATGTATACGATATAGACCCCAAAACAATAGTTATTAATTTTTTTGTCTGTTTGTCTGTTTGTCTGTTTGTCTGTACGCGTTTCACGCAAAAAGTAATGAACCGATTTCAACGAAATTTTGTGAACTGATAACTTATTACTCGGGTCAACATTTAGGATAACTTTTACTTTTGGAAAATCTTTGTTTCCCGCGGGAAATCGCAATAACTGGTTTTATCGAGTCCTCCTTAGGAACCCTCCGCTGGCTAAACCTAAAGACATACATCAAAACAATGTACTAAAAAATTGTAGATCTTGAAAAGGCCAACAGAAATATCTACAACAGTAGGTATATGTCTATCTCTCAAGGTACACTCGCAACACCTATTCTTATCTATACCTATAGCAAAACTAACATAGTTAAATCGATGTGCGCGTTTCACGCAAAAAGTACTGAACCGATTTCAATTAAATTTTGTATAGTGATAGCTTATCACTCGAGTCAACATTTAGGATACCTTTTACTACAGGCACATTTTTCGTTCCCGCGGGAAAACGCAATGACTGGTTCTATCGAGTCGTCCTTAGAAGTTTATATGGCTAACGCTGGCTGAACCTTAAGAGATAAATCAAAACAATGTACTAGAAAATTGTAGGTCTTAAAAAGTTCTACAGAAAAGTTCTCAACGGTATATGTCTATCTCCTAAAGTACACTCGCAATTACTATTTTTATTCACTACTCGCGACTCACAGACTGATTTATCAACGTTTAGCTCAGTTCAGCAGTGAAACGTAACTAGGGACGAACCCGAGCGAAGCGAGGGTGAGTCGCTAGTCTGGAATAAATCATGTTAGCTTTATAGGTACCATTTGTTTTAATTTACATTCTGATGTAAGGCGACGTCACGTCCAATGTGAATGCTCTGGCTTGGAATTTTTCATTCATGTACAGACAACATCATACAAAGCATGTTGTTATGAATATTTTTATATAGATTTTAAATATACCTTTATGTATATGTTATTGATATCACTTGTAAGTAAATATTATTTAGGTATCTAAAATAACATAATATTCATTTTTCATAAACAAAGCTAATACAATTAATGACCTTCTTCTATTTTTGAGGTTTTGAATTGGAACATATATATATATATATATATATATATATATATATATATATATATATATATTGTGTGTATATGTATATAATATTTATTTAGTCTGATGAGGATAAGCACAATATTCGGTAACACGATACCATTCAATAGGAGGGGGATCAGGCCATAATCCACCACGCTGGCCAAGTACTGGTTGGCGGACTTCACATGTCTTTCGAAAACTTGCTAAGTTCTCTCAGACATGCAGGTTTCCTCACGATGTTTTCCTTCACCGTAGTGAGGTAATCATGTTAGAAATTGTTACAGTACAATGTAATACATAATTTATTTTATTATAGTATATAGTATAATAATAATAGTATTTATTGTTAGTTTGTTAGGATTTTTTAGGTTGGCAACATTTGTTAAAAAGAGAAGTGTAAGTAAATTTATTTTTTGTTTCAACTTAATTTCTTAACTGATTTTTCTGGAAGCTTGTGTCATGTATAAATCTACATCGTGCAATTAAATATTTATTAAAAGGTCTAGACTTTTGATTTTAAGTAATTTAAAACGCAACAACAGGTTATGGGCCCAGTCCACATACCTAAGAATAATAAAAAGTCTAGTGAAAAAGTTTACTTAGTTGAATATATATCGGTAAAAGAAAATCGCCACGTGTTGGCGTTGGTTGCCGGGAAGGTGGAAAATACTTGCTAAATAATTGAGTAGCAAGGAAGGATATAGAAAACTAGTAAGAAGCTAAAAAGTACACGATGGACGGAAGTAATACAGTTATTAAACTGGAAGGAATCAAAAACTGGAATGTTTGGAAATTTCAAACCATGGTTTTACTTCGAGGTCAAAATTTAATTGACGTTGTGGAAGGAAGAGTTATAAAAGGAGAAAACTCAGAGGATCGAAAAAAATGGGAGACACAAGATGCTAAGGCTCAAACGATGTTAGTGACCAGGATGACTGAGGAAGTGATGCTGCATATAATATCCTGTACTACTTCAGCTGAAATGTGGAGGAAGTTAGCAAGCGTGTATGAACAAAAAAGTGAAACAAGTATTCACATAATCCAGCAAAGATTCTTCCAATATAAATACGAAGAAGGAATGGAAATGTCAGTCTTTCTGTCGAAAATACAGGAGTTACAAAACCAGTTGAAACAAATGGGGGAAGAAATTTCGGAAAAATTCATCATAACAAAGGTGTTAATGTCATTGCCAGATATTTACAAACATTTCGTATCTGCGTGGGAGTCTGCGCCGGATGACAAACAAACTTATGATAATCTAGTTGCTCGTTTGTTGGTAGAAGAAGAGAGAGTAAAAGAAAAGTGTGAAAGTGCCTCATCATCGTCTGCGTTTATTGCAAAAAGGAATGTTACAAATAAAAGAAATATAAAGTGTTTCAAGTGTAATAAGATGGGTCATTATCAAGCTGAGTGTACGAGTAATGTAAATAGTAACTATCGTAATAACGTTGTTAACAAAAATGAAAAGAAATGTTATTATTGTAACAAGACTGGACATAATAAAAGTCAGTGTTGGTATAAAAAGGGAAAAGAAAAAAATGCGTTCGTAGTGCAACAAACACCTACAGAACTTTATCAAAAATCTAAGTGGTTGGTGGACACAGGCGCCAGCGAACATATGTGCCAAAACACAAATTTATTTTCAACATTCTCGCCTTTGTCGTCACAAAAATCTGTGATAATAGGCGATGGTACACAGATAAGTGTCATTGGTTGCGGACAAGTGGAGCTAGAAGTATTTAATGGAAACAAGTGGGTTGAAACGACGATAGATAACGTATTATGTGTTCCAGAATTGAAAATAAATCTGTTCTCAGTAAATTGCGCGGCAGACAAAGGTTATGTCATGGTGACAGATCAAAACACTTGCAAGTTTTTAAAGAGAAATAAAGTATGTGCAGTGGCAAATCGCGTCGGAAATATGTATATCATGGACGTTCGATATAAATGCGGCTTTGCAAACATAACAGTAGTTAAATCAAGCTTAATCGAGTGGCATGAGAAACTTGTGCATCAAAATATACAGCATGTAAAGAACGTATTAGCAAACAACAACATCAAAGTATCTGACGAGTCTCTTGAATATTGTCAAGGCTGTATAGGGGGAAAAGCACACCGATTGCCTTTTAATAGCAGCGATACAAAAACGTCGAAAACATGTGAGCTAATACACGCTGATGTTTGCGGACCCATGGAGGAAATATCTGTTGGAGGATCAAGATACTTTTTAATATTAAAAGATGATTACTCATGTTATAGAACTGTATATTTCATTAAAAGGAAGGAGGAAGTGATAAATTGCATCAAAGATTTCATAAACAGAGCAGAAAATATCACAGGGAACAAGATAATCAACTTTAGAAGTGATAATGGCTTAGAATTTATTAATAACGCTGTGTCAAATTTTTTCTCACAGCGGGGTATAGTACATCAAGCCTCTGTGCCATACACACCACAACAGAATGGCAAAGCGGAAAGGGAGATAAGAACCCTGACAGAAGCCGCAAGATCAATGTTGTGTGCTAAGAGTCTTCCTAAGAAATTATGGGCTGAAGCCGTAAACACTGCAGCATATGTACTAAACAGAACAGGTAGAAGTAATGAACCAGGAAAAACACCTTATGAAATATGGACAAATAAAAGTTTTAACCTCAGTAACTTACAAATTTTTGGTACACCTGTGTCTGTCCATATTCCAAAAGAGAAAAGAAAAAAATGGGATTCTAAAGGAGAGACAGGAATTATGGTAGGTTATGGAGAAAATGTGAAAGGGTATAGGATATTTTATCCAGAAAAAAATGAAGTGTTAGTGAAGAGGGATGTCATATTTTTGAAACCTGTCATGAAAGATCAATGGGAAAGAGTGAATTTAGAATCTGTAACAGAAATGCACAACAATGAAACATCAGTTGTTGATGATAACAAGCATGACTTTGAAGAAGAGGTTATGAGTGATTCAAACCTTACAAATCAGAAGACAGATGAAGACCATCATAGCTTATATGAACCTGAAGAAACAAGTGATGAATATAGTGAATGTGATAGTGACAATGCACCACAGCCATCTCCACCTCGTCGAAGTACACGTGTCAGAAAACCACCACAATTCTATACTTGTCAAAATGTCTATACTGCAGACACAAGCACAGAACCAAGAACCTATAAGGAAGCCATGCAGAGAAGTGATGCCTGTCAGTGGGAAGAAGCTGTCAAACAAGAACTTGAGACCCTAAAAGCAAACAATACATGGACGGTGTGTCAAATACCTGAAAACCAAAACATCATAAGCAGTAAGTGGGTATTCAAAATTAAGAAACTTGATAATGTTATTCAATATAAAGCTAGGTTGGTTGCCAGAGGTTTTGAACAGAATGATAAATTAGATTTGTATGAAATTTATTCACCCGTTGCCAAGTTGTCAACATTTAGGTTATTTGTTGCCGTTGCTACTAGATTAAATTTACCAATACACCAGATGGATGTCACTGGGGCCTTTTTATATGGGGATATAAAAGAAAATGTATATATTAAATTACCAGAAGGGGCATATAATGGTTGTGAAAATATTGTAAAACTTAATAAATCTTTATATGGACTAAAAAAATCACCTAAGTATTGGAATGAAAAATTTAACCATGTAATAAGTAAAGCAGGCTATGTAAAGTCAAAGAATGATCCATGTTTGTTCACTAAATGTAATGAAGAAAACCAAACCTATGTATTACTTTATGTTGATGATCTTTTAATGTTTAGTAGTAATGAACAACAATTAAGTGACCTTAAGTCACAGTTACAGAATATATTTAAAATGAAAGATTTAGGACTGATTTCAAATTTTCTTGGCATTAATGTTAAACAAAATTTCAAAGATTGTGTAACTGAATTAAGTCAAAAATCCTATTTAGAAAGTGTATTAAAAAGGTTTAATATGGAAAATTGCAAACCTATATCTACTCCTATTGACCAAAATTTTAATGTAAAAATCCTAGAAGTTAAAGAGTGCAAGTTAGACAAGAATATTGAAAATACATGTAGAAAAATTATTGGTAGTTTATTGTATGCTGTGTCAGGCACTAGGCCAGACCTATGTGTAGCTGTATCTATTTTGAGTAGGTATCAAAATAATGCAAGTGATATATTATTATCTCATTTGAAAAGAGTCTTAAGATATGTAAAACACACCTTAGAGTATAAGTTAATATACAAATGTAATGATGATGGGCTCGTGGGGCATTGCGATGCAGATTGGGGTGGTGACTTAAGAGACAGAAAGTCTACCACTGGTTTTTGTTTTAAGTTTTCTAACTGCCTTATATCATGGTGTTCCAAGAAACAGTGCTCAGTGAGCTTATCATCAACGGAGGCTGAGTATGTTGCAGTCAGTATGGCGGCTAGTGAGTCTTGTTGGCTAGCAAGTTTATTAAAAGATTTTAATACAGTAAATGTGTATCCAGTATCTATGTACTGCGACAACCAATCCGCCATAATGGTTGCAAATACTGATAATATTAGAAGATTAAAACATATCGATATAAAATATCATTTTGTCAGAGATTTAATAAAGGAAGGTAAAATATGTTTAATGTATGTAAAAACTCAGGATCAAATTGCTGATATGTTTACTAAGTCATTAAACAAGGAACTATTGTTTAAATTTGTTACTAGGTGTGGTTTGATGTAGTTTCTTTTGAGTTTATAAGTTTATGCATCTTACATAAGTTAGTTATATATGTATTACATTGAGTGGGGGTGTTACAGTACAATGTAATACATAATTTATTTTATTATAGTATATAGTATAATAATAATAGTATTTATTGTTAGTTTGTTAGGATTTTTTAGGTTGGCAACATTTGTTAAAAAGAGAAGTGTAAGTAAATTTATTTTTTGTTTCAACTTAATTTCTTAACTGATTTTTCTGGAAGCTTGTGTCATGTATAAATCTACATCGTGCAATTAAATATTTATTAAAAGGTCTAGACTTTTGATTTTAAGTAATTTAAAACGCAACAACAGAAATGATTCGCATATGAAAATATCAGAAGTGCGAGACCCTGGATTTGAACCCGCTTTATTCGGTTTCCCAAGCGAGCGCGTTACCACTGGGCTACTGCCTTTTTATTTTACAAACTCTTATGTACGTACATTTAAAGTGAGAACACTTGTGACCATTGATCTTACTCTTTGTATGTGACATTCATCTTACTCTTTATCTGTCTCTTAATTTTAATTGATCGAGAGCCTTTAAGTGTTGCAAGAGTAGGTATAATTTGTGCCAGAAAGAGTGAGATGTCACTATATCTATGTTTCTTCGCGCGAAATAAAATTGTTTTTCTTTTAAAACTTAGATTTTCGCGAATATTTGACATTTTAAATAAATAAATAAATAAATAATAAATAAAACTATCTTTTCGGATTTCTTTGCGAATTCATTTAGATTTTTGGTTCCCGACGTTTCAAATGCTTTACAGCAATCATGGTCACGGGAGAGACTAAGGTGTTAGATGTTTCAAAAGTATTATATAATTGTTACAGACAGCCTACCCACAAAATAAAAAAATGAATTCAAAAAACTTGAGCTGTAAAGAAATTGAAACGTCGGGAACCAAAAATCAAAATAAATTCCCGAAAAAATCCGAAAAGATAGTTTTATTTAAATTGTTTTTTCTTGCTAATGCTATCATGATTGAACAATTGATGCTAATCATTTGAAGAGGAATATGGGGAGCGTTACGTCGAACGAAATATTATTTAATTTGCATATCAGAATCGTGTGGGTGAACAAGTTAACTACTTAAATCTAGTTATAAACTAACGTGTTTTCTACAATATATATATACAGAGAAATAAAATTGGAGTGTCTGTTTGTAATACTAAAATAAGCGCTTTTTACTAAATGCATATGAATGTATACACGGTACATACCTATAAAAAACAATATTTTTTACAATTTTTGTCTGTCTGTTTGTTCCGACTAATCTTTGTAACGGTTGGACCGATTTTGACGGGCCTTTACTGGCAGATAGCTGCTGTAATAAGGAGTAATTTAGGCAACTTTTTTTTAGAAAAAAAATTAGGGTCCCACAAAAAAAAAAAAGTAAATTAGTTAATTAATTTTGTTGTAAGTTCTCAAGTGTTTTCTTGTCGTGTCTATAATTTTGAATAAAAATGAATCGGTATTTTTGCACTTATTGCTTTTTTTTTAAATCAGTATAGTTTTCAAAACTAATTGATTGTTAGTTAAACATAGTGTATGCAAATATATATATACTTCGAAGTGGATTGGTTGTTGAGAGTAGGTTGTAAACTGTCGAATCGACAGTTTACAATCTCGCTTGATAGATTGTAATCTAGCGGTGTTTACAATTTTACGGTGACATATACATTTATAACAATTTTACGTTGAGCAGAAAAAATTGATACTCATTATAATGTATGCTTACTTTAACATTGTTACTATGCAACAATATAGTAAAATTTGCAAAGTTTATTTTAAGAAATCATTACATATCGCATACAGTTTTTTTACATATCATATTACAATTCGTCATCATCTACGAGTATACAGATAAATAAAATTGAAGTGTCTGTTTGTAATGTCAAAATAACAGCTTTATACTAAATCCATATGGAATTATATACGGTACTTATATTCTATCTGTCTGTCTGTCTGTTCCGGCTAATCTCCGAAACGGCTGGACCAATTTTAACGGGACTTTCACTGGCAAATTGCTGATATTATAAGGAGTAACATAGGCTTCTTTTATTTTAGAAAAAGAATTAGGGTTTCGCTCAAAAAAACTAAAATGTATCAAGGGACGAACCCGAGCGAAGCGAGGGTAAGTCCCTAGTAGTCTCTTAAAAATGTTATTTGAACCTATAGTATTGTATCCTTTGGTATGACTTTGGTTGCCTCGGTGGTGTAGTGGCTAGCATGTACGGCTGCACATCCTGAGGTCCTGGGTTCGAGTCCCGGGCCGGGCCAAGTTTAGTTATTGAGTCTTTCTGTATAGTAAGCCTCAGTAACAGCCCGGAGTTGGGAAGTTGGCGGTGTTTCACCCCCGTGCCTCGGAGAGCACGTAAAGCCGTCGGTCCTGCGCCTTAACTCTCACCGGTCGTGTCGAATAGTCGTCCCACCGGAGTATGAAAGTAACAGGAATAGAGAGTGCTCTTGTGTCTGTGCGTACACTTGTGCACTATAATATCTCCTGCGCAGTTGGCTAGTCTCAATGAGATTGGCCGCCGTGGCCGGAATCGGTCAGGAAAACATTATCATTATTATTATGACTTTGGTTTTTAGAACCACTGCAAAAATTTTAGTGTGGCTTGCCCCTATTATTAAGGTTTCTGCATTGACGTAGTAGTCGCAAAGATAGGTTATGTGTGTTTGACATACTTTGTAATTTGAATATAGTGGATCCTCCATGCTTCACGTGCTTTAATGCCTTGTTCGTTGTTATTCCTTGAATATGTCCTATTTGGATGATTACTTGTATGTTTTTTGTTGAGTTAATTCAAACATTATCTTGATTTTCCATTTTCTGGAAGTATTTCTTTAGAATAGGCTTATCTAAGCTCAAATTTTATTCGCTTTGCATATATATTTCGTTTTGCTCCAGTGGATTAAAACATTGGTCTTAAATAATAAATATTAAATAATCCTATCTATATAAATAGGGAAACGTTGTAGTTAATGTTATGAGGAAAATATTTCTCAAATATGAAGGTATTGCAAAACAGACAGTTATGTATGCAAATAATGAAGTACTAAATTGAACTAAAAGCCATAGTATTGCAGCTGTTATAGTTAAGTACTTAAAAAGTTTGCACATTAACCGTGTGAATGTTGTAGTGAATCGTTAACATTAAAACGTAAAAGTACGTTTTAAAATAAGAAAACTGCTAATTTCATGGTATAATTCTATATTATAAATCAAGGAAATAAAGATTAAGCGTATTAAATTTTATTGAATAAGTATAAAAGATAGATTTTAAATTACAATTAATTTCAACTTTTAATACAATTATTGCAAACACAATCAAGTGATCTGACCTAATATAATATTACTAGCGACTCATTTTTTATTCGTCCCTAGACGAAAACATATCTATCCCACGGGAACCGTACATTTTTCCGGGATGATATATAGCCTATAGCCTTCCTCAGTTATCGGGCTATCTAATGCAAAAAGAATTTTTCAAATCGAATTAGTAGCTCCTGAGATTAGCGCGTTCAACCAAACAAAAAAAAAACAAACAAACAAACTCTTCAGCTTTATAATATTAGTATAGATATGTAACTAGTGATCATAGGGTACTTTGCATTAGGCAAATATCCCATTGCGAAATTCTTGGTAGCTTATTCCCTTTCTTCATAAAGAGGTTAAAAATGCAAAAGGAATTTTACAAATCGTTTCAAAAATTATCACTTACACAAACAAAAAACCAAAATCATCAGCTTTATATATAAACTAGCGATTCACCCTCGCTTAAAGTAGCCTAACTTCTTATAACATCAGCTATCTGCCAGTGAAATTTCGTCAAAACTAGTTCAGACAAAAAAAATAAAAAAAATGTGTTTTCCCTATAAGTACCGTATATAATTCCATATTTATTTCGCATTTAGTAAAAAGCTGTTATTTTGATATTACAAACAAACACTTCAATTTTATTTATCTGTATAGATAGTAGAGTGATTAGTGAGATATTAATAATTAATTTATTTGTTTCAGAACAGGGCACACAAGTGCCCCTACCACGCTGTTCCACACCAACGACACTGATCATAATGACAGGGCGACCCTTCAGGAAAAAGTTCAAAATCCTTAGCACGTACCTCAATACGTAGACTTTCTGTTAACGTTATATTTATTTCAAGTGATAGTCTAGTTCCTGCTTAGTGATATTAGTTATAAGTAGCCAAGTGCCATAGACATGATTGGTTTAAGTGTATTTTTGGTGGCGTTGGGAGTGGTGGTAGGGGATAGAAGTCATTTACCCCCGACGTGTAATAGGTAAGTTTATCTAATATATTTAAACGAGCAATTCTTGTGTATTTATTTATTTTTATTTTTTTTTGTTTATAACGGCGATATACCAAACGGCTCTAACGATTTCACTGAAATCTGGCCTGTGGGGGTCTTGGGGGCGAAAAATTGATCTAGATAAGTCTTCTGTCTAGGAAAACGCTGTTTTCGAATTTTCATGCGGGTTTTTGTTTTGCATTAGTCCACACAAAATATGTTAATAATTTCGCACACTAGGCCATAAGTATTGTGGTCAAGCGGTCAAGGTGCAAGATTGAGTGTCACAGGGGTTCGATTCCCAATCGTATACAAAGTCTTTACTTTTGTTTTTTTTGTATTTATTCAAGTTTTTAGATATTTTTTTTTTGTTTTTAAGCCAAATTATAAATAAATTGTACTTTTGACCAAAAACTCCGGGCAAAGCTCGGTCGCCCAGGTACTAGTTATTATATTCGTCAATATATTTAGCCAATTATTATTATTTAGTGTCTTTTACATTGATAATATTTGCTTCCCTTGATCTTCATTATAAAATATCACTCTATATCCATATTCATTACTATTAATGCCAAAGTAAATCTGTATGTCTGTTACACTTTTTTTTTTTCACTTAATCCGCTGAACCGATTTAGATGAAATTTGGTATGGAAATAGTTAAATAGTTTGAGACCCTGGAAAGAACATAGGAGAGTTTTTATTATGGAAATCATCCCTTAAGGATAGGAAAAGTAGATTTTTTTTATTTTTTTCAGTAAGTACCTACATACCTAATTTTCTATACCTATGTATACTTAATTACATATACCTACTTTAATTTTACCCTCTTCAAGTTTCATATACGAAACAAAAAGCCTCAAAACAAAAGTCCCTCTCAAAGGCTTCATCTAATTATATACCAAAATTTATTAAAATTGGTTCAGCGGTGTAGGTGTGATAACGTAACAGACAGACAGAATTACTTTCGCATTTATAATATAAGTATGGATTTAAATTTTAAGCTATTCGACTACGATAAATTGTCGTATATAGACGTGAATGTTGGATACTAATTTTTGATTGCAACTCCGCTTACGTAGCACCTGCGCATAGCATAGTACGTTACCCCCATTTAGTTTCAGAGGTTATGCGTAGAGGACATACAAACAAAAAATAAATTATATAGTGTAAGATTTCTAGAAATCTAGTGTTGATTTAATTTTCTAGGCACAAAAATAAAGGTAATCAATACACGTTACTAAAATATGATTTTGAATCAAGTCCACAAAAGTCAGATATGCCCTTGTTTTAAAATAGCATAGTAGTAGAAGTTACCAATAAATTAAACATCATGAAATGTCAATAAAATTATAAAGCTGAACTGGTAATAAAAACTCGCTAATCGTTAAATCCTAAGATACTATAAACTAATTTTTAACTCTGGCTTTGTTCGTACGTACATTTTTATTTAGTTCATGGTCCTGGGTTCGTTTCCCGGTTCGGGCCAAGTTTAGTTATTGAGTCTTTCACGAAAGTCACAGTAACAGCCCGGAGTTGGGAAGTTGGCGGTGTTTCACCTCCGTGCCTCGTAGAGCACAAAAATACTGCGTGTGATCTTTTACCGGTCGTGTTGAAAGGAATAGAGAGTCACGTTGTGTCTGCGCGTACACTTGTGCACTATAATATCTCCTGCACATCTAGCTAGACTCAGTGAAATTCGCCGCCGTGGTCAAAATCGATCAGGAGGACATTATTTAGTTCAATATAACCACTATAAATGATCTCTGCTGAATATTAATGTACATAGAACAGGGAGTTCAAGTTACATCTTTTTATGTACTCGATAGATTGAAATAAATTGCTTTTAAACTAAAAATGTATACCCAAATATATTTATATAATAATCCTTTGAAAACGATTTAAAGGAATTCGGGTAAAATTTGGGTGATTATACTTATACTTTCAAAATTCAATATTTTAAAACGGATCATTTGCCACGGCAAAATTTTTACGGGTTCGCATTTTGGTTCACAATTGTCATTGGTTTTTAATAATTAATTATTAAATTAATAAACAATTAATAAATTAATAAAAAATTAATAAAAATAAACATTTTTTAATAAATAAAGGGGAACTCCCTATTTCGAGCGTACTTTTTGGAAGAACATCCCTATAATTAATTCTATTTCATCCAAAATACTTCACAACCTTGTTACTGTAAAAAAATGTCAAGTTTGTACATAATTCATCATAAAGTTATGGCGATTCTCTACCATAATTTAGTGATAAAATCAATGAACGCAATAAAAATAATAATATTATTTTTACAAATGTTAATTTTATATTATAATATAAAAATAATAATATTATTATATAATAATATAATATTATTATTTTTTATTGATTTAGTAAAATTATAATAATATATTTTTTTATTTGTAATATAAACTTATTACTTATAACAAAGCAGACAAAATTAAAGAAATATATTTACTATTCTATTTTTATAATTTGTTTTCGTTGCCTAACAGGTTTTTCTTGTATATCATCAGTATTATTATAAATGCAAAAGTTTATAACTGAGCGAGAGTGTGTCTGTTATTTCCTCATGATATCATGGCTAAAAGTACTTGAATAAAAAAAAATAAGATTATGGAATAGAGATGAGTCCCTACCAGGGGAAACTCACCATGAGTCCCTAACATCCGTCAACGTACAGGGGACTGTGATATTCTTATTCACTAAAACTCACAGCGATCACACACTAAAATGTTCTTGTGGAAGATATTTTATACCTAGGAATAACATATACATATTCTACTTTTATCAATTATAATATTATATATATGTAAAAAATAATAATATTAAGGGCTATTTTTTAATATGCTAATGAATCCAATTGTTTTCTTGTTATTAATCGACAGGTACGTTAAAAGTAATGAAATTCGTAGTAATTATATCACCCTTATGGGCAAAATTTATTTCAAAAATTATTATAGAACATATTTTGATAAGATTTATATATAAATATAATAATTATAACATACAGTTCAGAATTGGCGAAGATATAACGAATCAAACATAAATTAGAATTGAATACTTCCTTCCTTAATTAGTACTTACATTCGTATAAAGTCGGTCAAAAAACATTTGCATGAACATAATGTCATTGTGTCCGTAGAGGGCAAGTAAAGTGGACGTGTCATGAATAGAATACATTTATTATTATAATAATTTACTATAAATAAAAAAATATTATTACTTGAGGTATACTCTGGCTCCGGTCAGAGAAGTCCTTAAATGACTCTGAAGCCACCTGAGGTATGAGGATAAAAATGAGCTATTTCATTTCGGGTCAAAATCAAATTTTCGCTTTCGCATTTATTATATTAGTATATAGTATACGGATATATTATTCTAAAGTATATTTTCAATAGTTTCAAAGGTGACTGAACTATGAAACTTTTTGATCCCGCGCGAGTGTTGATCATTGGTAATGATGAAATAAAAAATTAAACGTTGAGGTTTGATTTTTTTTTATATGAGCCATTTTTGAAATATAACTTATTCATCTATAGTATAATATATATTAATATTATAAACAGGTAAAGTTTGTGAGTTTGTGAGGTTGTAGGGGGTAACCTGTGGATCTACTGAATCGATTTAAATGAAATTTGGTAAGAAGATAGTTTGAGACCCTGGGAAGGACATAGGATACTTTTTATCCCGGAAATCATTCCTTAAGGGGGTGAAAATGGGGATGAAATCTTGTATTGGGAAGCAATAAATGATGTACGATACCCTCGAACTCGAACACACATTAAAAAAATGCGAAATTAAATACCTTTTCCTTTTTAAAGTCGATCAAAAGAACGTTTTTATGCTTAATCTTATAATAGTTAACTTTAATCAGGTAGTCTCACGTGACTACTAGACTGGTAAAGCATTTTGTAACCCGACACTGTAAAGACCAGTAGCTTGTGTTGGGAAACGGAAACCTACAGACGACCTTGAATTATAACGTGCTTCATTTGAAACACTATAACTATAATATATTATGTTATGTAAAATATTTTTCATGAGATATTTTAGTAAAAACAAGTGATTATTTAAATTATTATTCAAAATGTAAACGAAAGTTTATCTAAGAATATATACCTACACTATAAATATACGTATATATATATATATATATAAACTTAGGTATTTATATTCTGTATATACAGACTACTGATCAATTAAAGCTTTAAGTAGACAGTTAAAAAATTATTGCATCTCGAAATAGATTTTATGGTGACTTTATTAATAATTTAATTTATATATTATAACAAAAATGTTTTTTTTTATTGCTATTTCAAATGTATACTTTTTAAAAAAAAATAGTCCCCTGGATATATGACAGCTACAACTACGTTGTAGTTAATTTTCATAAAATGATCTGTTGACTTTTTAAAAGTTTAGTAAAAAACGTTTCAACATAAGTATAATGACATTGGACAGACTAAAAATACACTCACAAAAAATTGTTCACTGATTGATGATTTTTCTGAGTTACATAAAGAGTATGTGTTCAACTCCAGAATGTCGTGACTATGCCAAAATTTTACTGAGGTGGGTTTATGCGTCAAACTCAGATTGACAAATAGATTTTATAATATTTACTAGCGACTTGCCCTCGCTCCGCTCGGGGTCACCCCTACGTTTTAACGGTTAGTGCAGATTTCTCAGAGATGAGATATTTTCCCGCAGTAAAAAATATCCTAAATGTTGACCCGGATAGCCAGCTATCATCATATCAAATTTCTTCAAAATCTGTCCAGTAGTTTTCTCGTGAAGCATTCCCAGACAGGCAGACAAACAAAAATTCTACAACCTATAGATTCAGCCTCTGTATCGATAGCATATTTCAATGAGATTTTCCAAAAAAATATTTAACGTACAGATTCGACTGTTAGAATTTTATTATAGGTACCTACTTATGTGTAGATAATATTGGCATTGATGTTTTAAACAGTTTTTTTTAATATATAAATAACCGGCGACTTACCTTCGCTCGCTTCGCTCGGTGGCGCCCTGTATACTTGAGGTCAGTCTATTTGTGTAGAAAATTTCATAACAAACACATCACAATGAAAAATCTTCAAAACCTTAGAAGTGTATTACCAAAATTTCTAAACTCTAGTGGCTTGACTTTAGTAACGATGAATCAGTCTAGACCAACTTATAGATATAAATTAAATTATCAAATAGAACTAGCGACTTACCCTCGCTTCGTTCGGGTTCGTTCCTAGCTACGTTTTAATTTTTTTGAGTAAAACCCTAATTCTTTTTCAAAAATAAAAGTAGCATTAGTTACTCCTTATAATATCAGCTTCGTTTCGGAGATTAGCCGGAACAAACAGACAAACAGACAGTTTTTTTTTAAATTGTGTTTTTCTTATAAGTACCGTTTATAATTCCATATGCATTTAGTATGAAACTGTTATTTTGATATTACAAGCAGATACTCCAATTTTATTTATCTGTATAGATGATAGTGTTTTAAAGAAAAATTTGTGGTTTCCTTAAAACATTAAATTTTTTTGCATTCAGTAGGTATTTTTTTTTTTACTTTTACATATAATTTTTAAATATAATATTATCTAATTATTAATTAAAAAAAAACACTTGTGCTAGTTTGAAAAGTTTATGATATGTCAAATATGACCGCGACACGATCTACAGTTTTACAGCATAATAAATCTCACTACAAATGTTGAGTTATGGCTTAAAAAATATTTAGAGTCGGTCAAACTAATATCATAAATGCGGATTTTTGTTGGTATGTGTATGTTGGTTACTATACAACGACGTAACAACGTATCTCCATATCTTTTGAGTAGGTAATATTTATTTTAGATGTCCAAGCTTCCACACACGTAATAAAGATCTATTCTATGTACCTTTTACCAAAACAAAATTTGGTTCTAATCTGTTCTTACTTAGGTCATGTCGTGATTATAATACTCATTTAATGATATAGATATAATGAACTGTTTTGTTTTGAATTTCAAAAAATTTATTAATAACATAGTCCAATAATTTTCGTAATATTTTCATATACTTAATTGTGTTTATAGTACGAGTATACTTATATGTGTATACGTATGTGTCAACTTTTTGTTTAATTTAGTCTTATGCTTTCTACTCTTTCTTCTAATTATGTGTTTCTTATTTGTGGAAACTTAACTGGTAAATGTGTGTTTTTTTATTGTAAATTATATGTACTATAATACTGTTTGTTTCCCTATAATAAATAAAATAAAAATAAACGTAGCAGTCTTTATACTATATACACTAGTGGCTCACCGGAGTTCGTCTCTAGGTACGTTTTAATGGTTAGTATGGAATACATAGACTATATATTATATTACTGCTCCGCTCCTTTGGGTAGTAGCATGATGATATATAGCCTTCCTAAATAAACGGGCTATCTAATGCTAAAAGAATTTTTTAAATCGAATTATTAGTTCCTGAGATTAGCGCGTTCAAACAAACAAACACAGAAACTCTGTATCTTTATAATATTAGTATAAATAAGTGATTCTTTATATTAATGACTAGCGGCTTACTCTCGCTTCGCTCGGGTTCGTCCCTAGGTTGATTGCCCATACAAACTTTCATCCCCATTTTCCGGGATCCCTTAAGGGATGATTTCCGGGATAAAAACTATCCTATACCCTTCCCAGAGTCTCAAACTATCTTCTTACCAAATTTCATCTTAATCGGTTCAGTAGTTTCGGAGCCTATTCGGTGCAAACAAACAAACAAACAAACAAATCCTTTCTCTTTATAATATTAGTGTAGATGACATTGGAATAAATTACATAATTTTATTCTATATATAGTTTTTCATGCGCTTGCACAAAGAAAACCAAGCCGCGTGAGAATATAATGCAATCATTGAGATGAGACCGGAAGTATGCGGCCTGGTCTAATTATAATGCCGCTACTATGTCATGCTTGCGAATATATTATATTAACACTAATAGTAGTTTTCGATTTTGTTTGTTTTTAGTTATTAAAAAAAAACTTAGAAACCTATTTTTGGATGCTGTGATGTATGGGATTTGTTAAAACATCTCAAATGAGCCCAAACTCGAAGGTTTAAAAAATTCACTCTTCACCTCCTGACTATCAAAAAAAGTAAAATTACTGCTAGTATGGCTCCAAATCGATACAAAAATAAGAAGTAAGTTAAAATCGACTTCTAAGAAGTTCCGAGAATTATGGAAAGACACCGATTAACTGGAATACACGGAATTTTAGTAAAAAACATGAAAACAAACCTTTTTGTCTTGTAGGTGGGCTGAAATAGAAATAAATTATATACGCGTAATGAAATTCTAATTCATTTGTTGTTATTTTCAACTGAATTCTAGTTTGATTTATAGTTATCGGTACTGATACATGATGCCAATTTATATGACTTCTGGTGCTAATCTATACATGTAATAAAACTGTAGAGGTCGAATGTCTGTACATATAATAAAAATGCTAAAAACCGAGTCAGGGGATCTAAGAAGAGAAATAGAACAAATCCAGATTTTTTTCAATTTTTTTCTCTGTCTGTTTGTCAGTTTGTACGGGCTAATCTCCGAAACTGTTAGACCGATTTAAATGAAATTTTGCATGGTGGTACCTTATATCCTCGGTCAACATTTTAGATACTTTTCATCCCGGAAAATTAAAAAGTTCCCGTGGGATAGTTATAAAACTATAGTAATTTATACAGCTGAGTACACAAAAACCACTGATTGGATTTTAATGAAACTTTACAATAATATAGTTCATACATCAGAATAAAAATATCAGAATAAAAAAAAATGAATAGGCTACTTTTTATCCCGGAAAAATGTGCGGTTCCCGTGGGATAGATTTGTACTACAATAAAGCAGTAACTGGGCGAAATCTGTACATGAAATATTTTAAAAACAATGACTGTTAACCAAAACAATAATTATTAATTTTTTTGTCTATTTGTCTGCATGTCTGTTTTTCACTTTTTAAATATTTCTCATTACGTGCATTACAGTATATTTGATTATAGATATTAAAAATATGAAAAATACATAATACCATAATAGAATTCAATTTACCTAACACTTTATCAAATAATTGAACATTGTTCCGATTTTTCCACCTTCAACTTACTGATATTATAAATGCGAAAGTTTGTGACAGTGGATGGATGTTTGTTACTCTTTCACGCCAGAATAGCTGATGGGATCTGGATGAAAGGTACAGTGATAGATTATAGCCTGGAACAGCATATAGGTTACCAATTTTTATCCCGGAAAAATGTATGGTTCCCGTGGAATAGATTTGTTTTTGTCTAGGAACGAATCCGAAGTGAATCGAGGGTTAGTCATTAGTTATTTATACGTTTTGAATAACGGTTATATGGTTGAATTTCGACCCTTGGGCGAACACTAGTATGTATGTAAATAGTAAAATTTTCTATGTACCAATGTTGTATAATCAACTAGTGACTCAACCCCGCTTGGCTCGGCTTCGTCCCTAGGTACGTTTTTACGGTTAGTATGAAATACAAATGTTTGAATTTCTCGATTTTTCTGTACTATACATATAAACCTTCCTCTTGAGTCACTCTATCTATTAAAAAAAACCGTATCAAAATTCGTTGCGTAGTTTTAAAGATTTAAGCATACATAGGGACAGACAGCGGTACGCGACTTAATTTTATACTACACTAGCAGAACCCGCGGCTTCGCCCGCGATCAAACTTTATTACTTGCAAAAATAAGGAAAACAAATTTCATTTTAGCGATCGTAACTCAAAATATCCAGTATTTTAAAAGATGTTACGCGTATATTTAGCAAGCTCCACTACCTGTATTTTTTGCACATTTTTCTACTCTCTATCTCTCCAAAGTTAGAGGAAGAGAATACAATGATACAATCGCATACAATGTTTACGGTTTTAGAGTCATGTTACCCGATATGGGTTTTTTTAACAAACATACTAATAGGCTAAAATCTACGTTATTTTTAAAGACCCAATGCTATGCACACCTGAAGCTTACAGTCTCCCTCCTTCTCCTTTTTTTTAAGTTACATATATAAATTGCCATTCTTATTTTGCTGTAGCTGCTGTGGCCAGCTGAAAAGTTGCACATAATTTTCCTTTGGATTCGGAATAATTTCTGTTCTCTGCTTTATATCCTACACAGTAAGTGTGCACTTACGGAGGACTTGAGTCATGTTACTCTATTTAAATATATTCAACAACTTCAATTTCACCGTCCAGTTTTACCCACTTAGGGGCTGAGTTTAAAAAAAAATACAATCCATGTTTATTTAATTGTATTGAAGAGCATAAAGACCAAGTTTCATGTAATTCTGATCATAAACAACTTTTTCCTTATATAAACAGCACAACCCCCTTTTACCCTTTCAAGGGATGAATTTCGAAAAAAAAAAATGATATTTGTATTGTTTTAGTTGTCATTTTAAAGGTAAATACCATTTTCCATGCATTAATTACAGAGTTTCATACAAACTTTCGTCCTCTATTTGCCAGCCTTATAGGATGAATTTCAAAATTTTTTAAAATACGTATTTATTTAATTGTATTGAAGAGCATTAATACCAAGTTTCAAGTAATTCTGATCATTAATAATTGTTTGCCCATATAAACTTTATCACCCCCTTTTACCCTCTTAAGGGATGAATTCCGAAAAAAATCTAATACATGTATTTCTAATTTTTCATCTAAAAGCTAAATACCACTTTCTGTGCATTTCGCGTTAAGAATAACAGAGTTTCATACAATCTTATATCACCTATTTTACCCCCTTAGGGGATGAATTTCGAAAAATCCTTTCTTAGCGGATGCCTACATTGTATAAGGAATATGTCCTCCAAATTTCAAGTTTCTACGACCAGCGGTTTAGGCTGTGCGTTGATCGATCAGTCAGTCAGGACAAAGCATTTTATGTATATATATAGATAAATAAGATACTAAAATACGAACTCAGTCTTTGAATTCTTTCTCATTGGAAAATGACCATAAGGAAAAATTAACATATCATTATCGTGGTCGTGAAGGATTTTTTATTGTATACGTAATAATAGGCTTTGATTCATTCCAATCCATTGTGACGGCAAAAGATACACACCTTGTTGTACACGATATGCACCTTGCCTATACAAATAAATAAAATGGAGGTGTCTGTTTGTAATGTCAAAATAAACGCTTTTTACTAGATGCTTATAAAAGTATATACAGTACTATATAAGAAAAACACAATTTTTAAAATTTTTATCTGTCTGTCTGTCGGTTTGTTCCGACTAATCTCCGAAATGGTTGCGTTGATTTTAACGGGACATTCATTGGCAGCTGATGTTATAATGAGTAACTTGGCTTCTTTTATTTTAGATAAAGAATTAGGGTTCCGCGCAAAAAAAATAATAAAACGCATGCACCCGTTATCGTTATCGGCATACAATATATCATTAATCTGGTAATAATTATCTAAATTATTTAATAGGTTTTCAAGAAAACTTAGAGACAAAAACTAATTAGTAATGAAATATTTTTTTCAATTTTCAGTTTAATCTACTGCCATGGACCTCTCCTAGATACGGTCCAGATGGCTGGTCTTTACAATGACTCTAAAACTTTCGTCGATATGAAAATGAAGCTCTCACCGAATATAACAATGGAACATTTCAACGAGATGATGAGCAGGTACTTAATCTATACATATAATAAAACTGTAGAGCTCGAATGTCTGTAAATAGAAAAAAAAATGGCTGAAAACCGAGTCAGGGGGATGTAAGAAGAGAAATAGAACAAATCCAGATTTTTTCAAATGTTCTGTTTCTCTGTTTGTCTGTTTGTACGGACTAATCTCCGAAACTGTTGGACCGATTTAAATTGAAAGATTGAAATTTTGCATGGTGGTACCTTATATCGGTCAACATTTTAGATACTATTCATCCCAGAAAATTAAAAAGTTCCCGTGGAATAGGTAAAAAACTATAGTAACTTATACAGCTTAGTACATAAAAACTGCTGATTGGATTTTAATGAAAATTTACAATAATATAACACAATAGAATAACAAATAGGCTAATTCTTATCCCAGAAAAATATACGGTTCCCGTGTGATAGATTTGTTTGTCTAGAGGCGAACCCGAGCGAAGCGTGGGTGAGCCGTTCGTCATAAATAAATATATTAACATTTACATATTTGACGCTTTTTTGTCGTTAAGGAAAATAATGACTGCTACTTTAAAATAAGTCTGGATTGTACAATTTTCATTGAAATCTTAAAGGATTAGAGATACTTATTTTGTTAGTTCCTATTATTAAAAAAACAATAGTTAAATATTCTCGTTGTGATTAGCTCAAACCGCAGATGATGATGGGCCTGGGTTCGAACTCCTTGTGGGGCGAAAATTCTCAGCAAAGGCATACTGTGTCTTTTCTTCTTCCAATCATATCCATTGACATTCTATGAGATAACTAATCGACGAATAGATAGAGCATAGATTTGCACTTATTTGTGCAGTTTTTAATTATATTGGATTACTAGCGACTCACCCTCGTTTCTCTTCGGGTTTGCCTCTAGCCAAAAACAACTCTATCCCACGGAAACCGTACATTTTTTCCGGGATGATATATAGCCCAAAGCCTTCCTCGATAAATGGACTATCCAAAACAAAAAGAAGTTTCAATTCCATCTAGTAGTTCCTGAGATTAGCGCGTTCAACCAAACAAACAAACAAACAAATTCTTCAGCTTTATAATATTAAGTACAGATAATTATATTGGATTTTATTTTAAAACAAAATATGGCGCATGTTACTCGCTGATAATGTAGCTTTTGATAGCTGAAAGAATTTTTAAAATTTGTCCATTAGTTTTTAGTTTATCCATTACAAACATACAAAAAAACTATTTTTTTCTCTTTATAATATTAGTATTGAAGTACATTAGTCAAATGATATTTTATTTTTTCAGGACAAATTCAAGACCAACAAGGGCTGATATCCAGGAGTTTGTCAACCAGAACTTCGATCCTGAAGGTTCAGAGTTCGAGGACTGGCGACCAACTGATTGGAAGGACAATCCTAGTGAGAATTTTTTTTTACTTTTTTTGTTTACTAACAGACTCTTCAAACGTTTATATGTTTTTTATAATACGAGTAGAAAGAGTGACTCGACCACAGCGCTATAACTGAGGTCGGTCTTGATTTTCATTTTGGCACTAAAGCAGCACAATCTGCACCTTTTGTTTCTAAGTATAGCTAATAATCATCGTTTTATTGAAAAATTATATAAAGTAAATAGGCATTATCCGTTAATTCTATATTAGTATACGTAAACTACTAATACATATGAACTTACTAATACTTACTATGGCAGTGGTAACGCGCTCGCTTGGGAAACCGAGTGAAGCGGGTTCAAATCCCGGGTCTCGCACCTTTGATATTTTCATGTGCGAATCATTTCTAATATGATTACCACTTGCCTTACGGTGAAGGAAAACATCGCGAGGAAACCTGCATGTCTGAGAGAACCTAGTAAGTTTTCGAAAGACGTATGAAGTCCGCCAACCCGCACTTGGCCAGCGTGGTGGACTATGGCCTGATATCCCCCTCTTATTGAAGGGAGTCCCGTGCCCAGCAGTAGGACGTTAAAAAGGGCTGAATACAATACTTTCTGAGTATTAATAATAATAATAATAAAAACTCTTCATTGCACACACACAAAAGAAGTCAAAAACAATACAATAACAGGAAAGTGTACAAGAGGCGGTTTTATCGGTAAAACAGCGATTTCTTCAAAACCTTTAGGTGTAGGAAATAGCAAAGTGTGAAGTGGAAGGGGTGTGAATATAGAGTTATAAATAAAATTATATATACATATATACATACGTATGATATTAATATGAGATAAGTAGATAAGTATTAGTAAGTTCATATGCGTAAATGTTCTTAATATATAACTATGACATTATTACTATAAATAAAAAAGAATGTACGTTTTTGTGTGTATGTTTGTAACCCCTTTACTCTGAAAGGGCTGGACTTATTTGGATGAATTTTAGTAACCAGATAGACTATACTTGTTGTAACACATACGTTGCTATTGTATACTAATATTATAAATGTGAAACTTTGTGAGTATGGATGTTTGTTACTCTTTCACGCCAGAACGGCTGAACGGATCTGGATTAAATTTGGCACAGAGATAGATTATAGTCTGAAATAACACATAGGCTACTTTTTATCCCGGAGAAATGTGCGGTTCCCGTGGGATAGATTTGTTTTTTGTTTTCCTTGAGGCGAACTCGAGCGAAGCGAGGGTGAGCCGTTAGTTAGAAATATAATTTGCCAAAAGATGGCGAAGGTAAATCGCTAGTGGTTAATATATATTTTTTAAATTCATTCTATTAAGAGGTTAAATAAGGGATTATTTTATTTACACATATAAAAGTTCCTCATTTTTGAAGTTAAAAATATAAAAATTGAAGTTTAAGCATCTGTATATATTTTAAAAAATTTAAATGCAGTTATTGTTTTTTTTTTTTAAATAAAACTCGATAACTTCAATATTTTCCTTAAATATAGGAATTGTCAAGTTTTACTCAAAGGAAACATTCTTTTATTTTATTATACATTCTTTTATTCTACGCGCCATCCATTTGTTCCACTCAGCATATTGCTTGTGGGAAATCCCATTGCTTGTACATGATATAACTAAAAATAAGAGGTCTCAAATATTTTCCAAATCATCGCAAGTACACAATAAGTATTTATATGTTAATTGATAAATTATTTACTTTACTTAATTGTATCTCTCACAGTGTTTCCATTCTTTTTTTATCTAAAACAAATGTAAGCTAAGTAATTATCCGACTGTAAGGAAAGGGTTATGTTTTTCGCGCCTATCTTTGTATGTTTGTAATATCCTTTATTCCCTCATATCTTCCAAACCGCTCGATGGATTTCTTTAAGGTATCGTTAGATTCGTCTCATTAGTCCCAAGTGTTCTTAGATAGGTGACATAAAAAATATGGCGGCTGCTAGATTTCATTGTTTAAAGTGATTTTTTTTTAATCTTCTTTTTCTGCAATATGGGTATCAAATTAAAGGGCTCATAACAAGGATTCCAAAAAGGTATAACATTCCTGTATTACTTAAAATAATGATAATTAAAATCACATTTATTTACTTTATTTCAAATGTCTAATTGGCAAAAACTAAAACTCTAAAAATAATAAAAAAAAAACAAAAATAAAAATAAAAAACCCGACTGCATAAAAGTTAACTAAAAAGATGAAAACAAGTTCATGAAGGAATATAGTATTATGCAGTCGGAGACATACATACGTGTGTACATCTTACGGCAAGGATGAAACGTGCGTGAAAAGAAATAATATATTTTGTTATCTTATCATGTGCATTGTATGCGGTACAATTAGATCATTATTTTTTTAAATAAAACGATCCTTTCGGATTATTTCACGGATTTATTTTGATTTTTGGTTCCCGACGTTTCCAATGCTTTACAGCAATCACGGTCACGGGAGAGACTAAGGTTTTAGACGTCTCAAAGGCGTTATATACTTGTTACAGACTGTACCTACCCATAATTTTACAAAAATGATTTCAAAAATTAAAATATGACACCAGAGTACCTACCTTACAATATTTGTTGATTTTAATTATAAACATTTTAAAAAAAAAAAATAAGTATTATAATTAAATACTGTAATATTATTTATGTAATTTTACCTGTTATTATAAAATATTACCTTTTTTTTAAAAAAAAACTTTATTAATTTATAATATTATTTAGTGTTGCTATTACATTTATGTAAAACCACAAAGAAAATTAAAAATTAAAAAATATTAATTATTTATTAATATATATTTTTTATCTGTAAAGGTAGCAATAGTGTTGCTTAATATTTTAAATTTAAATAATAGCAATTTAAATTAATAATTTAATTTTTTAAATTACTTGTAAAACAATAATATTGCTTTAATACAACATTTACACAATGTCACAAAGCGCACTTGAAAACGTAATGTAGGTAAACTCTGATAACGTTTAAATTGGTTGTTGAGATAAAAACCTAGTTAAAAGATTATGGGATAAAGTAAATCGTTGTATAATAAATTTTTATCTTGACGTACTTTCCCCTGTAGTATGGATTCTCATTTCGCTTTGAATAAAGTAAAAACCGGCCAAGTGCGAGTCGGACTCGCGCACGAAGGGTTCCGTACCATTATCTATAAAAATGGCAAAAAAAACATGTCTGTTGTATGGGAGCCCCAGTTAAATATTTTTTTATTCTGTTTTTTAGTATTTTTTGTTATAGCGGCAACAGAAATACTCGTACATCATCTGTGGAAATTTCAACTGCCTAACTATTACGGTTCATGAGATATAGCCTGATGACAGACGGACAGCGGAGTCTTAGTAATTGGGTCCCGTTTTACTCTTTAGGTACGGAACCCTAAAAAAAGACATAACGCGTTCGCTTAGAAAACCAAGTGAAGCGGGTTCCAATTCCTCTCTCTCTCCCTCTTATTATTCATGGGCGAATCATTTTTAAAATGAGTAATACTCGGCTTGCGATAAAGAAAATGATCGCGAAGAAACCTGCATGTCTAAGAATAGTTGTGTGTCCTAGTAAGTTTTCGAAAGACACGTGAAGTCCGCCAATCCGCACTTGGCCTATGTGGAGAACTATGGCCTGATCCCCCTCGTATTAAAGGAAACCCGTGCCCCGCAGTGGGATGATTAAAAAGGGCTGAATACGTTTTTTTTTCAGGGAATACTGCCGAGTAACTTCTTGTTATACTAGCGGAAAAATAAGAACAAATCTATCCCACGGGAACCGTATCTTTTTCCGGGATTAAAATACCTAGCCTACGGCTATTCCAGACTGTAATTTATCTGTATCAAATTTTGTCCATATCCGTTTAGCCATTCTGGCGTGATTGAGTAACAAACATCCATCCATCCAAACTTTCGCATTTATATAGTAAAATAAGATCTTGACCGTTGTTAAATATGAGAAGTTATTTAATTAGGCTATATTTATTGTGGGTGTGGTACGCGGTAACTTCGCTAATTGTGAACCATTTTCTCTTTTAATAAAAAGAGAAGATATTTTAATAAAAAATAATAAAAATATTTTAATAAAAAGAGAAATTAAATATAATTAAAAATTTAAAACAAAAGTTAGTTTTGCTAAACATTGCATCAATAAAAAATATGTCCTCCTACAAAGAAGTTAAAAAAGTTAAGTTGGTAAAAACTAAAAATGAATTTAATTTCTTAATATAATAGGGTAGGTACCATTTAGCTTAAGAGATCTTTAGTTTCCTTATAGGATGAATTAGTAAAAATGAGTATTGATCACGTACAGTTTTCCTTATATATATTACTAGCGACTCACCCTTGCTTTGTTTCGGGTTCGTCCCTAGACAAAAATCAATTTACCCACGGGAACCGTACATTTTTTGGGATAAAAATAACATATGTGCTATTCCAGACTATTATCCGTCAGATCCGTTCAGTCGTTCTGGCCTGAAAATGTAACAAATATCTATCCGTTCTTCTATCCTCACAAACTTTCAGAATTATAATATTAGTAGGATTTTATATAGATAGCATATAGGATAACCGATTCAACGTTGAATAAATCAAGTACTTCGAGTGGAAATAGAACCGACTAATGATCAGATTTATGTTCTTAACTTAATAACAGAACTTATGTTCTTAATTTTAAAATAAGGTGCAAAAGTAAAAGTTTTTACCATTTTTGTTCCAGCATTTCTCCAAAAGATCAAAGATCCTTTATTCCACCAATGGGCGTCGGATCTCAATAGGCTGTGGCTTCAGTTAGGCAGGAAAATGAAAAAAGAAGTAAAACAAAACCAAGAATTGTACTCGATCATATACGTTGATAATCCTGTTATTGTACCTGGTAAGTTTTATTACTGTAGTATTTTATTTAGCCGAGTTATTTTAAATGGTAAATTGGTTGTTTACCATAAAAAAATCTTAACCGACTTCAATGAAGTTACTTATTTTTTTATTTATTTTTTTATTTTAATAAGGTTTGCTAGTGGTTATTACATGTTTTATAAGAAATAAGTTAACTTAAATAATTACATAGAGAACAGTTATGTATAGCGGTTGAAAGCAAACACAACTTGCATATCCTTGTGTCCGTTTTCACAATTTTGAAGATAGTTAAAAACATAATCATTGAGTGCGTATATTAAATTTTGTGTCAGTGCTATGAACCGTTGAGAATTTGCTTTTGAGAGAATTGTTTGGAGCCAATCCTAAATGGAGAATCAGGTCATAATTAATATAAACGAGAGAGTGATCTTATAAGGGTTCCTTTTTTTACCTTTTGAGTTACGGAACCCTAAAAATGATTATCATCGGAACCTTGATAAAATAAGTATGTATAATGTACGAATCCTTGATATAATATGTATTTTGTAATCCTTTCTGTGCACAAATATTATGCATAGAGGATTTTATATATTTGTCTAGTTTGAATTTTTATTTACTCCATGTTTACTTATAAGTGGAAGCTTTATTGGCTGATGAGAAGAATACATTGTATTTACATATATCTGTATTATAAAAGCTGTTTTTATTTTATTTATTTTTTATTTATATATTAAGATTAACCAGTAGTAATTACAATATTACAGTAATAATTATGTTATGTTTTAAAATTGTTATTGCTAAATGCATTACCTTTTAAGGTGAATGTCGCATGAGGAATTATGTGAGAAATAGTTATATATAAAAACAACAATTCTATGATCTAAAGAAATTAAACAAATAAAGTTTGTTTACCAACTGATAATAAATAAATAAATAAAATAAATAATAAATATGTTGGGACATTAACACACAGCACCGTCTAGTTTCATGGTAAGCTACGAGGCATGTGTTATGGATACCAGATAGCTGATACACTACGCATATACAACTTTAAATACATACATATTATAAATATAAACAGCCATGACTGGAGTAGGTACAAATATTCATATGTTCACACAAATGAATGCCCCCAGCGGGACTCGAACCCGTGACCGCTAGCACAGCAAGTAGGGTCACTACAAACTGAACCAAACGTGTCGTTAATAAATATTTTTTTGTTTCAGGGGGTCGTTTCAGAGAATTCTATTATTGGGATTCATATTGGATTATTAAAGGGTTATTGCTATCTGAAATGCGTACAACTGCCAAAGGCATGGTTGAAAACTTCCTAAACATCGTCGATAGATTCGGTTTCATTCCTAATGGTGGTAGAATATATTATATAATGAGGTAAGATTTTATTTGCTTTAGTTAAATATTTTGGTTAAATGTGACCTTTCACATGTGTCTGTCCGTCTGTGTTTATTTATTTTTCTTAAAATGTCCTGGACATAAGTAAAATATATATTAAATTGAAAATATCGAAACCCTTAAAATGCTGAATAGTGTATGGATTACTTCTTCACGGGAATCTCACTCGCAATGACAAAAGAAAATGTTAAATGTTCATTTTTTTTGTTTCATTCATACGATTATGTCGAAATAATATGAAACTAATTTTTTTTCAGATCTCAACCACCTCTCCTTATTCCTATGGTAAAGTTAATATTGGATGATTTTGGTGACATTGAGTTCTTGAGGCAACATATCGGTACTTTAGACCGGGAATACGATTTTTGGGTCAAAAACCATACGATTGACGTGGAACATGAGGGCCATATGTAAGTTTAAATCTGTATTTATTCATTTTAACCTCCCACTGCTTTGCACGGGTTTCTCTTCAAGGGGTCAGGCCATAGTCCACCACACTGGCCAAGTGCGAGTTGGCGGACTAAACACGTTTTCCGAAAACTTGCAAGTTTTATTTGAGAGAAATGTTTTTCTTCGCCGTAAGGCATATATTAATCATATTGAAATCATGTTGAAATTGACTCGCACATGAAAATATTAGAGGTGCGAGACCCGGGATTTGAACCCGCAATCCTTTGGTTACCCAAGCAAGCGTGTTACCACTGGACTGCCACTGTCTGTATATTACTTGTAATATTATGAAGACGCAAAGTTATATATATATATATATATATATATATATATATATATATATATATATATATATATATGCAGGGCCGGATTTAGAGGTGTGGAGGCCCCTAATTATTTTCCGAATAAAATGAAATTTTTTTTAATCAAGTGATTTAAGTATTTATTGCGAAACAAATTAAATTATTTCAATAAACATATGTAGATATAGTCAAATACAAGAATTATTCGAAATTAAATTACAGTGTTAATGAATGGAACCTTGCGAGCTTTTTTTGATAAAAAATAGTTGATGATTACGCTTAACGTTAATGCTTTTTTATTATGGATAGAAGTCCTACATTACCCATATAAATAAAATGACCATATACATTATAGACTTAATGTAAGCATAAATAATCTATGATAAAATTATTTTTTAAGTAAAAGAATATACATTATTTTAATAAAATAAAATATACTAAGATAGGTAGTTGACCAATAAATAATTTAAAACTATATTTTACTTTCATCAATTGATTAAATGAAGCCGGAGAGCTATTTTTTTATATTGGAATAGATACAAATAATTTTGAGATGTGGATAAGTACTGTCTTACTAAAACTACGGAGATTTTTGATAGACAATACACACAACTACTCCAGAAAATTTTTTTACAAAAATAAAAAACCGACTTCATAAAAAGCGACCTAAAAAGAAGAGAACAAGTTAACAAAGGAACATAACGTTATTATTATTTTATAGTCGGAGATATACACACACACAACTATTGTAAAACATGTAGGTTCATAGTATATGTATGTCTCCGACTGCATAATACTATGCTCGTTCGTCAATTTGTTCACTTCTTTTTAAGAGAGTTAGACATTTTTAGTTTTATTTCACAATTTCTTATCCTAAATTCCTTTTGAACATATACGTTGTAAATATTTCTGGAATCGCCTCTTAATAAATTGTATTTCGATACCCCACTCGATTTATTCGGACGAAAATTTTTTTTCAATATACACAAATTGGCACCTAGGATCCGCCATTTTGACTTTTAATAATATCTATATAGCCTATGACACTCGCATTATCAATACTTATCGAATTACGTATGAATCATCAAAATCGGTTAAGCCATTTAGTGATTACGAACGAACATAGAATTAGACATACATACAGGTTAAACACATAACCCTGTTTTGCCGCAAACATCTATATTATATAACATCACATATAAATAAACCTTATTCACTTGTTTTAACAGAATATAGCATATGGAAACTTTTAAATTTAAATTTGGTGGATTGCATTTAAGGGTTTCAAAATAAAACTCTCGTTGGTTGATTGTCCCTTAGCTTTTCTTGCTAGTTGACTCTTCTATGGCTATCCGACAAATGGTACACAATGAACAAAACCTCGTTTTTTTATTTCTAATTAATAATCTTATTAGATAAGCTACTGTGCGTTTAATCTTTTAGATATGCTCCTGTGAGTCTAAATTCTTATTGTATTTTACACTTAACTCTTAAGCTAAATTCTGCCGTCGCGTAGACGTAACATACATCATCAATTTAAGTATTATATTGTCTATGAATTTGTATAAGTCTAAATTAATTTTAGTTATGTTTTGATTGTGGTTGATTGTGGTTGAATTCAATAAAAAATGCAGTTATTTTATCTATAGGTATCTACAGATAAATAAAATTTATATGTTTGTTTGTAATGTCAAAATAACAGTTTTTTACTAAATTCATATTAAATACATATACGGTTTAAATTTTTACATTTTTGTCTGTTTGTTCCGGCTAATCTCTGAAACGGCTGAACTGATTTTGACGGAACTTGACTGGAAGATAGCTGATGTTATAAGAAATAACTTAGGCTACATTTATTTTAGAAAAAAATCAGGGTTCCGCGCAAAAAATTAAAACCCATAAAATTGGTAATAAAATCCGCGTACCTAGGGACGCACCCGAGCGAAGCGAGAGTAAGTCGCTAGTTGACAATATGTGTTAAAATTTTTATAATAAAAGTTAAATAGTTATGTGCATGCACTCAAAAATACAAAAAACAAAAATAGAAAAGGATCGAAGAAAATTTCTTTCAAATTTGAATTAACAAATGTGAATTCACTTATAAAATATTGGCATTTGATGATAATATTGCAGACCTAAAAATTATAAAATAAATAAACTTACGCGAAAAAAAAAACCGCTTGATAATTAATTAATTATAATCGCTCTGTAACTTCTTTTTGCCCGACTGCGATGAACTGCGGTGAACGAATATGGATAAATTGTTTTTAATATTTAGGAACAATTATATAATATGTATAATCAATCATATTTGTTAAAAATAAAAACGAAAAGGTTGTCGATCAGTCAGAGTTTTTTTTTTAATAAATCTCTTTTGTGGGGGCCCCTCTCTTGTGGAGGCCCCGGGGCTGCAGCCCCGCTTGCCCTCCCTTAAATCCGGCCCTGTATATATGTATATATATATATATTAATGAATGTTGAATGATATTTCATTTCAGATACCAATTATCGAGATACAACGACCAATCGCAAGGCCCTAGACCCGAGAGTTACAAAGAAGACGTCGATTGTGCTAAGTAAGTGATTCTTTTATGTTTAAAAATGTACATAATAAATTAATACTTTCTTAGATTTACGCGAATATTTGACACTTTAAATAAAATTATCTTTTCGGATTTTTTGGCGGATTTATTTTGATTTTTGGTACGCGACGGTTCGTAATTCCAATGCGTTTCAAAAAATCAAAATTAATCCGCGAAAAAATCGGAAAATATAGTTTTATTTAAAATCATCAATTATATTAATAATTAATATATATATTTTTTAAATATTTCGCAAACTTGGAATTTAAATAATATTTAAATAAAAAAAAATGTTGATATTAAAATTTAATCCTCGATCAACTTAGGGTTAAGCTGGATAGGAATTATGAAACAAGATAACAAGATTGTAATGAATACTCATTAGAACAGAAAAAAACGGACCAATGCAAATATTTACTTCTGACAAGAATCGAACTTGACACATAAAAGTGAAAATATTTGCAACTAGCATTTCCCGCGGCTCCGCCCGCGTTCAGATGATCAAAAACCAAATTCTTAGGTTTTACACATTAGTATACTCTTACATTATACATTACTTTCATTGTGCACCGCATGATTAGTAAATAATGGCAGAGATTGACAATGCCACAAAGGTTCCTCCGTTAAATTGAACTTTTTGTTTTAGCAATAACATGTATGTATGTCTTTACTTCTGTTTTGTTTGTTTTTTTAGTTTTTCACGATAAACTCTCAAACTACGGAATTAATTTTAATCATTTTTTACTAATAGTATTAGTAATATTAGTATTTATACTATAGATTAATTTAATATATAGCTGATTATTTCAATTACATAATGATAACTTTTCTTAATTAGCGCTAGTTAGTAATATTTTCCAAAACGATTTTCAAAAGAAAGTGTAATAAGTAAATAATTCTAAGCGAATACATTTTTTTATTTCATATGGCTCTGCTAATATGATTAAAGTCGTAAGCATTTTATTGTGTCCTTTAAGCCTTTACTTTCCAAGAAAAGGTGTCAAGAAAAAGTGAAAAAGTTGAGGTATAACAGTTCCTAAAATACTTTTTCATAGTTTTTGAGATATGAAATATTTTTAGTTACCCGCTTTGGCAGTTTAACAGTCATAAACTTGTTTTCCATAAAATGTTATAAAATAATATAAATTGAACTTATTTTTACGGTGCAAAAAATGAGTAGGTATTGTGGAAACGTAAATATTATTCGTATTTATTTTAGTGTTAACCTAACAGAACACGTAAGTAAGAAATACAACATAGCATTTTGCTATACGAAACCTAAAATGCGCGAGTTGGATTTACATTTGCCCAATTTTTACATTAAAAGATTAAAAAACATTAACATTATTTACTAAACAATAAAAATTTACAAATATTCTCATTTGAAAATTGTTTCGGCCAACAAAATATTACTAATACGTTACTAATTTATAAAGCCAAAAAGTTTGTTTTATTAAAAATTTAAGCACGGGCAGGGCCGCGGGTAATTTAGTAGTAATTATAGTAAAGTCATAGAAAGGTTATATCTGTACATTTTTTTTTTGGATAAAACTACGTATTTTAAAAACACATGGCGACATCTATTGTCAAATAGCTAAATAACACATAAATAAATTTTCATTAAAATAACTATTTTAATGAATAAAATAGCGCTGTTAATATTTCTTTTAAGATAAGTTTTTTTAAATAGTTTTAACATAATATATAAGTAAGTTACCTTGCTAAAATATTAATAGCATCATCGTGCTTTTACTTTAACCAGTTTTTGTATTTTTTCTCAGAAATGAGATATTTTCCTGCGGTAAAAAGAATCCTATGTGTTGATCCGGATAACCTGCTATTACCATACCAAATTTCATAAAAATCCCTCTAGTGGTTTTTCTGTGATGCGGTCACATACAGACAGACAGAAAAATTCTAAAAACTATAGATTCGGGCTCTATATCGCTAATAATGAATATTTCAATAAGATTTTCCGAAAAAATATTGAATTTACGGGTTCGGCTTAGTTACAATTTTATTGTATGTATAGTTACTAATTTATGAAGCGAAAAAGTTTGCTTTACTGATAATTTAAACACGGGCGGAGCCGCGGGTGATTTAGTAGTAATTCTAATAAAATCGAAAAAAGGTCATATCTGTCCATTAATTTTTTTGGGATTAAAACTATGTATTTTAAAAACACATGGCGACATCTATTGTCGAATATCTAAATAACACATAAATAAATATTAATTAAAATAACTATTTTAATGGATAAAATAGCGCTTTTGATAATTTGATTTTCAAGATAAGCTATTTTTATAGGTTTTACCATATTTTGTAAGTTACCTTGCTAAACTGTTTACAAATAGTATCGTCGTGGTTTTGTTCCTACCAGTTTTTGTATTTTTTTTCAGAAATGAGATATTTTCTTGCGGTAAAAAGTATCCTATATGTTGACCCGGATACCCAGCCATCATCATACCAAATTTCATCAAAATCCCTCCAGTGGTTTTTCTGTGATGCGGTAACAGACAGACAGACAGACAGACAGACAGACAGACAGACAGACAGACAGACAAAAATTCTAAAAACTATAGATTCGGCCTCTGCATCGATAATAATGTCTATTTCAATAGGATTTTCCAAAAAATATTTAATGTACAGATTCGACTTAGTTAGAATTTTATAATATGTATAGATATAGAAAATAAATTTGACTTGTTTTTTAGACATTTCGACAACGATGCAAAGAAAGAAGAGCTTTATGCTGAGTTGAAGTCTGCTGCTGAGTCTGGATGGGATTTCTCATCTAGATGGTTCATATTAAACGGAACTAACAAAGGTATATTAATGACAATAAGACACTTACGAGTATATATGCGGGCCATCTATATTGTTATGTTAATAAAATAAATTTAATTTCAATATTTAAAAGAGCAACTGTTGAGTTTCTTGCCGGCTCTTCTCAGCAGAACTGCTTTCCGAGCCGGTGGTAGCTTCCTCACGGACAGACTACACTGACGCTTATATTATATTGACGATTCAAAAGCACTTGTAATAAGTCTAATTGAATATAGTTTATTTCATTTCATTTCATATTAGAAATTTGAAAGTTAGTAAGGTGTTACTTCTTTAGGCTGTAGCGATTTAATATAATTGAGTGGTACTATACTGCCGTCATAAAAAAGAAGGCTGCAACTTCGTCAAAGTTCATTTAGAGATATTTTAAGCTTTGTCTCACAAATACGTCAAAATTACTACTAGTTTTGACGTAGTTACGATGAAAATGGTTATGTTATCTCCGGATTCATAAGACTTAGAGCTTTATGAGTAAGACTATTAAGTAGCATTTTCTTCGCTGATTTCGAATCGGCATATAAGTCATTTTTTTAGTTAGGGTCAAATTTATTATATATAATTTAGTATATCGGTCAAGTTAGCTATTTTACAGTGATGAGAATAGTTGCGGGAAAAAGTATGTTAATATTTGTTATATATAAGGTATATATAGCAATAAACTATCCTTTGCTGCGTAACTAGAATTTAAAGTGTCAGTTTGTATAAATAAAAAAAAAAGTGTTTGTTGGTAACTGGAACGGTTGGAAAAATGTAGCTAATACTTTTTAAAATATTCATAATCGTGTAAATAAGGGATTACCTAAAAAAAACACAAAAAAATAGCAAAAAAAAAAACTACGAAAATTGAAAAGGAAAAAAAAACAAAGTTATGTTACATTATTTATCTGTATAGATAATTTTTATTGATATTACATGAAAATTTCTTAAGTCTATTTATGACATTTTACGTTATTCCTTAATTAAATCTATCTGTATGTATTTGCTGGGCCAAGATATAAGCCATATACCCAAATTATATAGACAATATTGTAACCGAATTATTTTAAAAGAAAAGATTGCTAAGTTTTTCATCAACTCAGCAACTGTATTTCGAGATAACATAGCAAATTGTAGTTACAAACGTTTTTAAAAAGTCTTTCAACTATGATTTTATATGTAACAGTGACTTACTCTCGCTTCGCTCAGGTTCGTTCCTAGGTTGATTCCCCGTACAAACTTTCATCCACATTTTCATCCCCTTAAGGGATGATTTTCAGAATAAAAAATATCCTATGCCCTTCCCAGAGTCTCAAACTATCTTCTTACCAAATTTCATCTAAATTGGTCTAGCATTGAGTTTTTTTGTTACAAACATACAAAAATACAAATATTTCCTCTTTATAATAGTAATGTAGACATAACTAAAACATAATTTTAAAATGCTTTCTAGGTAATCTAACAAATCTAAAAACACGATCAATAATCCCTGTGGATTTGAACGCCATAATGTGTTGGAACGCTCAACTGATGGCGGAATTTCACGAACAACTGCGAAATGTTGAAAAAGCGCAATACTATAGAGAACTACACGCTAGACTTATGGAAGCCATTGAAAAGGTAATTTTTTTTATGTAACTAACTTTAAAGGTAACTCTTGAAACGTCAGTGTTTTCCTTGAACACGTTTGCTATAAAACATTCGATACATCGGCAAAAAAAACAAAACTGCAAAGAAGTCCGAAAAAATTGTTTAGTTTAAAATCTCTTTTTATTAATCGGTTGATAATAAAAAAAAATGTCCCTCAGGTCCTCTGGCACGAAGATGTAGGAGCCTGGCTAGATTTCAGTCTAGAATCAGGTAGACGAAGGGACTACTTCTATCCGTCTAACGTCGCGCCTCTGTGGACTGGATGCTTTGATAAAGCAAGAAAAGAATACTACGTCAACCGCGTTATCAATTATTTGGATAAAGTTAAGGTATGTTTATTTCATAAAACACACACACACGCTCATACACACACACACACACACACACACACACACACACACACACACACACACACACACACACACATATCTATACATATAATAAAATTGTAACTAAGCCGAATCTGTACATTAAATATTTTTTGGAAAATCTTATTGAAATAGACTTTATTTTATCGATACAGAAGCTAAATCTATAGTTTTTAGACTTTTTGTCTGTCTGTCTGTTACCGCATCACGGGAAAACCACTGGACAGATTTTGATGTATCATGATAGCTGGTTATCCGGGTCAACATATAGGATACTTTTTGTTGCGGAAAAATATCTCATCTCTGAGCTAAACGTTAAAATGTAACTAGGGACGAACCCTAGCGGAGCGAGGGTGAGTTGCTAGTATATATATATATATATATATATATATATATACACACACACACAAAAATACCGAAACTCCGACCTTAAAAATGCTTAAAAAGAAACATCCCATTAAGGGATGTATTTTTTTTATACAAAGAAAATCGTCAACAATCAATTTACAATTAGCGAATATATCTATCTATATATATATATATATATATATATAATAAAACTGTAGAGGTCGAATGTCTGTACATAGATAAAAAATGGTTAAAACCGAGTCAGGGGGATGTAAGAAGAGAAATAGAACAAATCCAGATTTTTTTCAATGTTTTGTTTCTTGGTCTGCTTGTCTGTTTGTAACCTCGGTCAACATTTTAGATACTTTTGTTTCCGGAAAATTAAAGAGTTCCCGTGGGATAGTTAAAAAATTATAGTAACTTCTACAGCTTAGTACACAAAAACTACTGATTGGATTTTAATGAAATTTTACAATAATATACTTCATACATCAGAATAACGAATAGGCTACTTTTTATTCCGGAAAAATGTACGGTTCCCGTGGGATAGATTTGTTTTTGTTTGTCTAGAGGCGAACCCAAGAGAAGCAAGGGTGAGCCGCTAGTCTGTGCGTATAATAAATTTCTGACTTAATCGAATCTGTACATCAAATGTTTTTGGAAAATCTTATTAAAATAGGTATTACTATAGATACAGAGGCCGAATCTTTTAGAATTTTTGTCTGTCTATCTGACTGTCAGTCTGTCTGGGAACGCATCATGAGGAAATTACTGGACAGATTTTGGTGAAATTTGGTACGATGAGAGCTGATTATCCGAGTCAACATATAGGATACTTTTTACTGCGCGAAAATATCTCATCTCTGACAAATCTATACTAAACGTTAAAACGTAGCGAGCGAGGGTGTGTCGCTAGTTACATACAAACAAACTAAATAAATATTCAATAATAACTTCAGGTGGACATATTTGAAGGCGGTATCCCAACCACCTTCGAGCATTCCGGCGAGCAATGGGACTACCCGAATGCATGGCCTCCATTACAATACATGGTGGTTATGGGGCTGGCAGATACTGAGATGTCCCATGCTATGCGATTAGCTAATGAAATGGCTACCAAATGGGTTAGATCGAACTTCGAAGTGTGGAGGCAGAAGACCGCCATGTTGGAGAAGGTAAGCTGTTATTTTATTATAGGATATAATATATTACTCTTACATATTGTATTGCCAAAAATTGTATATTAACTTAATACAAATGTAAACTATCTGTATGACAAAATTGAGAATGGTATATAGTAGCATAAATAACAAAATTATGCTACTATTTTTTTTTAGCGAACTCTGCTTATGTAGTTCTTTGTTCTGAGATAAAAACATACAAATACAAGTGTATACAAATTTTCGCATTTAAAATAGTAAATCGATTTATTTTTTCACAGTATAAGCACAGATCACATAATACTATACTAGTACAGATGCCTCGTCCCATAAAAATAAATTGGACAACGCTAATTCGGGCTATTCTTCGGGTTATTTTTGTTTGCTTCAATATATAATAGATGTCGTTGATTCGCAAATAGTTAAACTGTTTTATTTTATAAATATGTGCAAACTAACGAATGGTATAAATTGTAAAATTCATTCTCCATTCGAATAAAAAAAAACTGGGTTTTTAACAATTTTTAATTGTGATAAATAATTCATGTAAACTTAAAGCGCCATCTGTGAATATGCACTACAAACCCATCATCTGATTGCTGATATTTCAATAATCAGACAAATTACGTAAATTCGATTTACAGGCGCATTATTTCTTTACCTTTCACTTAGAATATTTTTTAAAACAATAATATACCTTTTTGGGTTTTTTTTTATTCTATTGATATTTTAAAACAGCTTCAACATAATATAAATATAATAATTTAATAACAAATCGATACATGTAATGTCATCTATTGACATTTATTTGAACTAATGTTTCTTTGTTCGTGATGAGACCCAATGATATAATAGGAATCTACACTAATATTATAAAGAGGTAAAGTTTGTAAGTTTGTGAGTTTGTTTGTTATAGAAAAACTAAAAATCCGCTGAACAGATTTAGATGAAATTTGGTATGGAGATAGTTTGAGACCCCGCGAAATTTTTGATCCTAGAAATAATTTATTAATCCTAATTTAAATAATTTTATTCCTCAACCCGCATTTGGTTCATATATCTGTACGAACCAGAATTTATTTTATATAATATTTTCTGCTACCGCTCTTTTAGGTCACTTAAATAGGCTACTTTTCTAATTAACACCCCCCCCCCCCTCCCCCTATTTGGGCACCTTTAAACATATTTTTACCGCATTTTATACTCAACATTTCTGGTAAGTATAGGAATGAAAATTTATATGGGGAATCAATCATTTCTCAAGTAAGGGATATAACTCATCATAGCTATGTATATATTAATATATAATCTATCTATTCATACTAAAAATAAAAACGTACCTAGGGACGAACCCGAGCGAAGCTTGGGAGAGTCGCTAGTATATATATAGTATAGTATTTTGTTACAGTATGATGCAACTATATTCGGTGGTTATGGCGGTGGAGGAGAATACGTAGTACAAACTGGCTTTGGCTGGACCAATGGCGTTATAATGGCCCTACTCAACAGATATGGAGGTAAATATCGAAAAATATTGAACCTTATTACTATTATGTAAGGTTTAAATTTGCATGATGGGTATGAGGTTTATATAGGCTGATTCATTTAGCTATATATATATTGATTTTATTCAAATTAAACGATGTTTGATTTTTTTTTTAAATTTGTGTTACAAAAATATTGGATAATATGACTTATTTTTCATTTGTTTTCCAATCCAAAAAAACTGAACAGATTTCATTAAAACTTTATTGCGTATCGACTTCAACGATTAAATAAATCTATATAATACAAATATTTCTCTATAAAGGAAAACCATTTCAGACAATAATTAGTAATTATCATGTTATAAACATAAGTTTAAATTATAAAAATATTTTAATTTAAAATGGTATAAATAATTGTAATTTCATCACATATTTTCATGTTTAACCCTACTATATGCACTAACACTAAATATTCCTACTAGAGATATTAACTTAAAACGTTTAAAAAATCGAATCCACGACCTAATAAATACATATTAAAAATGCTAATTAAACATGTGATTTCATCATTTTGCTATAAGTTTATTTTTGTAAAATGTTCGTTTTTAATTAATTTTTTCCATCACGTTTTTATTTCATTCATTCATCATCGGTCAAGTTGGTCAACTAGGTATGTTCAAAATACATAATATGTATGTTGGTAGTAATTCTAAGAAATAGGGTAAACAGTATGTGTTACTGACATGTTGGAATTAATATAAATATTTTTTTTATTAATAATACATAATGTTCTTAAATCAGTTTTTGAAGTATATTGAAATTATACTTCTTTTGGCACGTTTGGTAAAAAATATGAGGGTAAAATTTTGACGATGCGCACGCACACCGACAGCCAAAAAAGCGACTTGATGAAGTTAGCTGAAAGCGACACGATGAAGTTACTCGTAGCTGCATTTCTTTTACAAAGTGAGATTTTTGTTCTGTTACGCCAAAGAAGTATAACTTACGTGTGTACATAAGTACACCCACACACACGTATTTTCTTTATTATGTGCATACATTCTTTCTTTATTTGACTTATAAAAATAGGTCGGGTTGGTGGTTTGTTTTACACAACAGTATTAAAAAAGAATTAGGGGTAGTTTAAAAAAAAAAGAGTTTTTTTTTTTTATTATAATAAAAAACATTGGAATTCCTTATATATCCTTTTGTGAACACACTATTAAATCAAATTATTTTTCCATAATATCTAAAGAATATATTATTAATAAAAAAATGTTTTTTTTTTTTTTATAATATAAAAGTTATATTTTTTTGTCAATGAATGTCAGTAACAGTACTGATTACTTTATTTTAAGTCATATCCGTATACTAGTTAATGGTACATTAAACTCTATGTCGTTTGTATGGTGCGAATCGTATTTTAATGTTTTTTTTTTCTCTAGAGTATTTAACTAAGGCTTCTTTATACTAATCTTGCATTGAAATGCTTGCACGTAATTTATTATGTATAAACATTATATTTATATATATTTATTTTCTTTTCTATTAATAAACTTTTTTAAGTAAAACTTCGTAACGCACGCTTGACTTGAGTAGTAAACTGGTGAATGCGTGACGGGAACGTTACGAAAAGTGTGATCGGGCAAATGATATATAATATTATATTCTTTCCTTAAATGATATTCTATAAATATATGATTGTAATATGCCTATTATTCGTTATTTTTAGTATCTCACCTATCCTAATTATTTAAAACATAAATTGAATTTCATAAAGAGTACCGATAACCTACAGAAGTTTTACTTGCGTGTGTACACATTCATACACGCACTCTTTAATTTTTTTTTAATATAATTATTTTATACCTTCCATTTTATATTCTTATTTCCTTTCTTTATATATATTTTTATAATACATTGTAATCGTATTGTATTAAATGTCAGTTTTTAATTTTCTTTATTTAATTTAAATGTAATCAATTTTATTTGTGAAAGTAAATATAATTTATGTACTATTTTTACAAGAAATCTATACATATAATAAAACTGTAGAGGTCGAATGTCTGTACATAGAAAAAAATGCTAAAAATCGAGTCAGGGGGATGTAAGAAGAGAAATAGAACAAATCCAGGTTTTTTCAAATTTTTTATTTCTCTGTTTGTCTGTTTGTACGGGCTAATCTCCGAAACTGTTGGACCGATTTAAATGAAATTTTGCATGGTGGTACCTTATATCCCCGGTCAACATCTTAGATACTTTTAATCCCAGAAAATTAAAGACTTCCCGTGGGATAGTTAAAAAACTATAGTCACTTATACAGCTTAGTACACAAAAAGGACTGATTGGATTTTAATGAAACCTTACAACAATATAGTTCATACATCAGAATGACAAATAGGCTAATTTATATCCCGAAAAAAATATTTTTTATTTTTATTTTTTATATGTTGGGACATTAAATCTACGGATCCCGTGGGATAGATTTGTTTATTATTGTTATAAATATAAATTATATTTACTATTATTATGTTATATTTTTGTTATTATTTTAATATTTAGTTATAATATAATGCATGCGCTGGTGGGCATTCTAGACTTGAATGGGTTCTTAAATCTTCTTCTTCTTATGGTTTATGGTTAGATAAGTTATTTTTAAAACTGCACGTAGATATATTTTAGATGTTCGTAAATGCTTATGAGTGACTCGATTTTATTTACTTTTAATTATTATTTTTAAAATTCACTATCTGTTTTTCTATTTGTAAAAAAAAAACATACGTACACACTGACATAACATAAACGATCCTCAGATTAAACTCATTTCCTCGCCAATCATAGCTGTTTTTTTTAAATTGTTGTTTTTTATTTATATAAAAAAATCCAAACGTATCCGAGCTTTTTCAAAAAGTTTTGTGTTGTTAAATTCCCATAAAAAACCCCAAAAAAAAAGTCTAGAAATGCCACCTGGTGTCTCACCAGTTGGCTATTCGACAGACGAGTTGTGTGTAGCGGACGCGTTCGGCGAGGACGGCGCGGTGTACGGCGCGGGCGTCGGCATCGGCGGCGTAGCCACCACTCTTGTGGTCATCATGACGTCTATTGTGGCCGGTGCTTTGGGGTGAGGTATGTAGTGGTTTTTTTTAAATATTATTAGCTAATACTTTCACAGATTTACACGATTACGATCTTTTCGGATATTTTTCTTTGGATTTATTTTGATTTTTGGTTGCTGTAAAGCATTCGAAACGGCAGTATCTACACTAATATTATAAAGAGGAAAGATTTGTACATTTTTTGTATGTTTATAACGAATAAACTCAAAAACTACTGGACTGACTGAGATGAAATTTGGTAAGAAGATAGTTGAAACCCTGGAAAGGACATAGGATATTTTTTATTTCGGAAATCATCCGTTAAAGGGGTGAAAATGAGGATGAAAGTTTGTATTGGGAATCGACCTAGGGACGAACCCGAGCCAAGCGAGGGTGAGTCGCTAGTATTATATAATATAGAATATGGAGTTAAGTTAAGTTACTAATTAATGGAGTAGGTCGTACACATTTTCAGAAGTTAGAGCTTTTTTTTAATTACTTGACGAAAACTTGCTAGGTTCTCTCAAACATGCAGGTTTCCTCACGATGTGATCCTGCATAGTATAACAAGTGGTAACCATGTTGTAAATGATTCGCATATGAAAATATCAAAGGCGAGACTCGGGATTTGAACCCGCTTCACTCGCTTTCCTAAGCGAGCGCGTTACCACTGAGCTACCACAGCAAATTATACTATTATTTTATATGCCATATTTGATATAATTATTTGTTTGTTACAGATCCTTTTTGGTGATACCTAAATTTTATGAGGCCCAGTTAAAGTAAGATCTTTCCATATTATACTTTAATTACAGTAGAAACTCCATATTAACTAAATAAATATATTCCTAAGTACTTAATGAAAAAAAATAACATTATTACTAGCACAATTCTTACTAACAATTATTGTAACAAAATTTAGTATTTTAATATTTTCATAACATCTTATGTAGCTATTATTCAAAATTGGAGTTTTTACCCTATTCTAATGTTATTTACAAGGTAATAATCAAATATAGTTAAAAATGCATGTATTTTAGTACAAGTAGTTAGAATTATTCAACAAAGTAAGGTAAGGTTTTATATATAAGTAAATTTTGTGTGTCTGTACGTAAAACTATTTTTACTTTTCTGGCTTAGTTTGTAGACTAAATTGTAGTTTTCTTATGTTATTTATTGTATGGTTCAAAAATAAATTATACTTTAAATAGCGTAAGTTTTATGAAATACCTTTTTAAAACTGTATGCGTTTTAAATATTAGTTTAAAATAAAGCAAACAGGTTGTGCAGTAAATTTTTATTCTATATTATATTTATTCACTGTGTTAAAGTGTTAATCGTTTATAAATAAATCAATAAAATTATAATGCAATAGTAATATTTTCCCGCCATTTATTATGTCAATCTTGACAGTTCTGCTTTTATTATCTGTGTTCTTAAATTAAGTGATATTAGCGAAGTGATCTGTGCTCAAATGGCACGCTTTGAATCCATTAACAAGAAAATTGAATTGAATTGGAAGTATTCAATTGAAATTAATGCAAAAAATTTAAAAAATAAAAGTTGATTTAAAAAAAATGAATTGAATTGAATATTATCCACAGATTAAAAATTGTCTTCACTTGTCACAAGTCAATTTTATCTCTTTTCTGACCACTTATGTTATGTTACATTACACTATGGCGTCAAAAAAATTACAGGGTCAGTTTACACCCTGTACGTAATAAAGGTTCCTTGGGTTCCTAAACTTTTATTTTTCGAATATTTTGATACTCGATTCGAACTCTACTTGTCGTTACTTTAAGGAAATATTAAGTAATTATTCTACAAGAAGAATATATAAAATAATATCATTTTATTTCATTAATCATATATCTTAAATATAATCACATATCATAATGATATACTCTTAAATGAATATACATACATAAAATAACCAAACATTGTCTGTTACGGTCATACAGATTCATACAATAATTTATACATCAAACCCTGACCCTTGCACCCTTGCAAAAAAATCTAAGTTTTGCTGGACACATTGTATATTTAATCTTATCTTATACTAAAATATCTTAGAAACTAGAGCAACTGTAAAGCGTTTTGTGGAGCTTTTCCTTTTAAATTCACACACTTAAAATATTAATTTTTATACAAAATTTACTACCCCTGTTTATTCCTGTAGTGGTCAACTGTAATGAAATTCTTGCTTAGGGTTAACCTATTAGATTATCTTTAACCAGCGACTCACCCTCGCTTCGCTTTGGGTTCGTCCCTAGACAAAAACAAATCTATCCCACGGGAACCGTACATTTTTCCGGGATGATATAGCCTATAGCCTTCCTCAGTTAGCGGGCTATCTAATGCAAAAAGAATTTTTCAAATCAATTTTTTTCCTTAACGCCTTGGCTAATTCGGATAAAATTGTCATATGGTACTTAACTATAGTTAGGCTCAGTAGTTAGTGCTGTTGTCAAGATCCATTTTTTTTAAATTGTTCGGCCAAATTTTTTTTATATATTTATTGGATTAATTACAAATAAAGCTGTTATACTCCAAAATATTGAAGCACAACACGAAATAAAACAAGAACCCAACCAGTTTTATTCATACAAATTTATTTCTACATTACTAGCACAATTGATTGCTTTTCAAAAATTATAGATAAAACAAGTAAAGTCTTAGTCAGTCACAAGTGCAAGAAATCATAAATCAAGCCCCATCCGGATACAGCCGCCATGACGGAACTCTCAATCTTGAAATTTCCGTGTTATTTTTAAACTAACCTTGGCTATGATGCATCGCGTTGCAATAATTTACAGTAGGGAACTGTCCAGCATCCTTATTAAGAGTATATCTTATAAAAAGAAAAAAAATACCACTTGCAAATAGCTGAAGAACAGAATTGTCCATGAATATCCAAAATACCTTTAATAGCCGTATATTTCATTTAAATGATTCAAAATTTTAGTTCTTGCTAAACTTTGATAAATATATATATATATATATATATATATATATATATATATATATATATATATATATATATATATATATATATATATTTATTCTTCAAGCCACTCTCTCTCTCACTCAGCTCTTGTCTTATGTTTTCTCGAATGCCCAATATCCTACATTGCAAGAAATGCCAGACATCAACTACTAGTGTATAATATAGAGAGATATTTATGTATGTAGGTATATATGTTTGTATGTACGTATGTATGTGTATATATGTATATATTTATTTTTGTATGATTATGATCACTAGTTAATATATTTTTATGTTATGTCTATACCATTTAATGCTGTAGATACTGTACCTACACTGCAAATTAACTTATTTTGTCACTTCTGAAGAGTTTCTGGAAGAAATCTCTTAAAGAGATAAGCTGTCTTTTGTCGGCATTCTGTTACTTTATTTTTTAATAACATATATTTTATGGTACATAAATAAGAATATATATCAGACTCCTGACGCAAAGCTAATGAAGAATTTAAAACAATAATTTTTATACTAACATGACTTATTGAAATATTTAATGACAAAATTTTGATTTTTCATGTAAACCTGATTATATAATTAAGTAATTATATAGAGGTGCCTATAATGTTGATTACATAAACAAATGTGTTAAATTCAATCAACTGACAGCGTGACAAACAGAACCTACACAATACACATAAAGGCTCATCTACACGGTAATATTTTCTTACGTCATTATATTAATTCAAGAATTGTATGTGTTCATTCAAGAATTGAAAATGAATAATTACTGGTTTGTATTAAAATATAATGAATGCTATTATCGTATGCGATATTTGATAAGCAATATTTTATTCCAAATTGCATAGTAACAATTAGTAAAATAATATTGAGACAACGAAATCTTATCACTGTTCATATAATATTATATTGCCTTAACATCCAATATACGATTTTTTACACTGTTGTCGCAACACAGCAGACTTTTTTAATTCTTTTACCTGACAAAGACAAAAATATAACACTGATGTAATCTAATCTATTCTTACATGTATAATTATGATATAAATTTTATTTTATACTCATTCGGTGATCACTAACATCTAAACTAGGCCGAGCCTGTATTTAGATGTTAGTTTCTTCCAGTGAAACAGAATTAATGCACATTTAATATATGAGTAAAAAAATACTCATTATTATTTATACACACAAAATAGAAGAAGACAACATCTCAAACAATTTATCATCTAATTTTGCGGGTAGTAGTAATACAACAAACTAACCGTCAGTCGAAAAGTATTGTAACGCGCATCACTCGATCAAAGAATAACTACATAAACCAAGGATCTTAACATTATTGTATGCTACGTGCGAGAATCGTATCGTGATATATGATGTATATAAGCCTTAACAACACATTTTTCCATTCATTATTTCATACCTAGCTAAAGCCATTATCTGGACAAAAGGCAGGAAGGCCAGTTTGTTCAATCAGTGACGTAGGTAGGGTTGCCACTTATTACGAACAATAATAATTCAATTAGATGCAATAGTTCACTTTGATACATATAACTCAGTGGTGTACAATCCTTAAATTGTCACTGGTTCGGTTCCCGGTGGAGACTAAAATTGTATGACGATTGTATGATTGTTATTACATAATTTTCCACCTTTTTGGTGCTTTTCGAAGTATGTATGGTCGTTGCAGCAAATTAGAATTATAATTCACTTCCATTTTAAATAAAAGTAAGATTCTTGTATATAATTTTGTTCATGTTTTTTAATGTCTCTCTTTTTTATTACCTTCATATTTTTCGAATGTTCGTAAAAAAATAATATATGTATGTAAAATGGGCTATCAAAAAAGTTTTTAATTACATATAAAAAGTATATAAGGCATGTACAAATTTGTGCCTACGTATATAGATATTATAATATTTTATAATCTCGTTATTTTTGCGTTTTCAAGTATTCTTGATTTCAAGAAAATTTATGAACCGTTATAACCATTTTCATCATTCTTTTTTACCCTATATAATAACCAGAAACAACGTTCGTAATAAAGTGCATTCAAAAAAGCATACATACTAGCGACTCAACCTCGCTTCGCACGGGTTCGTCCCTAGGTTCATTCCCATACACACTTTCATCCCCATTTTCACCCCTTTAAAGGGTGATTTCCGGAATAAAAACTATCTTATGTCTAAAATTTGATTCAAATCGGTCCAGTAGTTTCGGAGTTTATTCGGTATAAACAAACAAATCGTTCCTCTTTATAATACTAGTATAGATATGTATACTTTACCATCACTGTAACTGTAACCATTCACTCAACCTTGACTTTATTTTTAATCAACAAAACAAATATTTGTTTTTGTAATATTCAATTCAATGCTACAAGAAACAAAATATACATATATTCCTAACTAGATGCACTTCGAAAGGATTTTGAGAAGAATATCTTAATATACGTATCTTATACATATTAACTCATACAGCTTTGCAATATTTATATGGCAAAGTGAATTTCCCTTCGAGGAAAGTTTCATTGAATCTTTTATAACGTATGAGTGAAACACAAGATTTATGAAGAATATTTGTTATATTGAAATTTTAAAATTATTATTTTTGAGTGAATATTAAGTGATGAAATCTATTAAAATCTTAAGTTTTACTTAAAATGACATAAAATTATATATATATATATATATATATATATATATATATATATATATATATATAAAAAGTAAATGTATTTACTTTAAAGTATTAAGCTTATCTACTCTTCAAAATTTTAAATAAGCAAACTTATTAAATTAAATTCGGATTTCAATCAACTTGTTTAAAATATAACCTTCATTTTTTGTATTAATTAGCAACATTCTGTATATATTACTAATATTCTACTCTAAATTAACTCAAGAGTCTAAAATTTCTTCGCGCAAAATAATAAGGTTTTGTAACATATATTATGTACAACGTAGTTTATGTCACTTACGGATAAAATCAGCGTCATATTAGTATTAAAAAAATTGGTTGGTCTAGTGGAGAATTCCAGATCGAAAAAATCCTGGGTTTGAATCTCGGGTTGGGCTTAAATAGTCACTGGGTGTTTCTATCAGGATATACTCATTAGGAGCCCCGAGGTAAAAAGTTGGCGAATATGTATTATTATATACCTACATTGTACATCCCCATGCTTTGGAGCATGTTAATCTGTCGGTCCTGCGTCTCATCTTTCACCAGTAGTGTCGAGTTATCTTTACATCGCAATCTTATAATATGTCCCGAGCAGTTAGTTAGTCTTTGTTAGATTGGCTCCCGTAACGTATATTTGACGACACGTTTGGCTCAGTTTGTAGTGACCCTACTTGATGTGCCAGCGGTCGCGGGTTCGAGTTCCATCGGGGCTTATTTGTGTGATGAGCACGAATGTTTGTACCTACTTCAGTCGTGGGTGTTTATAATTATAATATGTATGTATTTAAAGTTATATATGTATGTGTAGTGTATCATCTATCTGGTATTCATAACACAAGCTTCGTCGCTTACCATGGAACTAGATGGTACTGTGTGTTAATGTCCCAACGTATTTATTTATTATTTATTATATGTTAGGAGGACATTAAATAATTATCATAATCTTTATGTAGTTGTGAAGTTTATCCTCTACGTACATACATACATACGTACTCTCTAAAATATGTATATTGTTAGTCTTTGTATTAAATATAATGAACAAACAGTCGGTAGTACATTTTCATTAACGACGTAATGTATAATTATATGTAATCAGAAATTATCTCTTCCCAAGGCCGGTGTAAAACTATCTGCATTATGTTGTTGAAACAATGATTTAGATTTCAGATAGACACAGTAAATATTATTGTTAAAACGGAGGATTAATTGTGCTATTTTAACTCGCGTTGGCTAGATAAAATGCTATTTGTTTGACCGAGTTTAAATCTGTCGTGTTTTTTGACCGACGAAAAAAAGGAGGTTCTCAATTCGACACGTCTATTTTTGTTTATGTTTGACCACGCCTAACATTTTACAATGTAGTCCGAGATGTCGATGATTCATTTTTTATTGGATAGGATATACCTCAAAGTTGGTCCCATTTAAATTTGAAATTAAAAATCAACCCCTAAGTGTAGAAAATCGGGGATGAATTTTTTGATTGATTTTTCACCTTCTGAATTTTAAAAATACTTTCTTTTTACTTTGCTACTATTATGTCTACACTAAAAATGGAAAAATAAAAAAAAACGACTTAAAAAAAAAGTAAAAAAATACTTATTGTGTATATATTACGCGATATCTTCGCCAATTATATGAGCTCATTGTTATAATTGCTGAATAAATTTAAAATTCAATCCATCCATTCTTTTACTTAAACATATGTATGATCAATACAAACCTTAACATCGTGTGGATAACTCAGTTGAAGTCGCCTTAAGCTAAATAACTAACAAAATAAGTAATTTTAAATTAAAACGTGTAATAATTAATTGTGAAAACCTAAAAATAAAATAACTTCATCATATTTCGTATGAACCAAACATGTAAAACAGACCGACATAGGTATTATATATTATGTAAATGGCGTCCCTAGATGCTTTTAGCATTTATAATATCATGGAAGCTCTTAGAAGGCACAATTTTTTCTAAGTTAATTTACAAATATCGTTTGACGACACGTTTAGCTCAGTATGTAGTGACCCTATTTGCTGTGCCAGCGGTCGCGGGTTCGAGTCCCGCTGGGCATTTGTGTGATGAGCACGAATGTTTGTACTCCAGTCATGGGTATTTATATTTATAATAAGTATGTATTTAAAGTTATATGTATATGCGTAGTGTATCATCTGGTATCCTTAACACAAGCCTCGTAGCTTACCATGGATCTAGATGGTGCTGTGTGTTAAAGTCCTAACATATGTATCTATTTATTAAAAAAAATACCGTTAGGTTTTACCAAAATTGTTCATAAATTACTACTTTTCTATATAACCTCTCTATCTATTGATGAAAACTATATGAATATCGGCTCAGTAGTTTCTGAGATAGTAGCCCGAACAAACACAAACTCAGCGCGATTTGGATCTATTTTATAATATGGAGAAATATTGTGAAGATACACGTTATCATGAAATCGGATGATAACTTCATACGCTTACGTTGGATAGGTACTACAAGTAGAATAGGACCCTTTTGTTAACTAACAATGATGTATAGTAGCTGCTTTTGTTTTAAGAATTGCTATAAAGGGGAAGTAGGGGACACAATAACTTATAAGTAATATTCATACAAACTAACTTAAACTTAAACTGTATATATATATATATATATATATATATATATATATATATATATATATATATATATATATATATATATATATATGGAATACTTCTGTATTAGAAAAAGTTTCATTACATTTCGTTTAGCTTTTTATTCTCTCCTTTAGAGACTAAAAATAATTGATTTAGTTCTTATATTAGAACGTATAAACACCTATCACCAATATAAATTGTTTAAGAAAAAAATACTGTGCAACTTGCCCTTGCAATTTTATTACGTTATTGTTAATGCGACTGTTTATGAGTGGAACGTGTTTGCTTCTTGTTCACGCTGTAATTGATTTTTTTTTATGGGGTTTGAGTGAAATTTATTTATTTATATTTATTTAATTCGGAATGTAGATAGCTTGTATTCTTAATTAACACATAAACTACTATTTAACGACTTAACTACGACGCGAGCGTAGTCGCGGGTTATAACTAGTCACAATATACATACATATATACAATGTATGTACATATATGTATATAAATGACTGGCGACTCACCCTTGCTTCGTTCGGGTTCGTCCCTAGGTTGCTTCCCGATATATACTTTCATCCCCATTTTCACCCCCTTAAGGGATTATTTCTGGGATAAAACTATCCCATGTCCATCCCAGGGTCTCAAACTATCTTCTTACCAAATTTCATCTAAATCGGTTCACTAGTTTCCGAGCTTATTCGGTATAAAGAAACAAACAAACAAATCTTTCCTCTTTATAATATTAGTACAGACAGTCTTTTGACATGTTATCACCGAAGTTCGTGGGTTCAATGCCGGCAAAATTATTTGCATTTCCCATACAAAACTGGAGATTTTGTGTCTCACTAACCTTGAATACCTAGTAAGTAGTAAAGCGTTATACATATTTCTTACATCTATTGTACTAGAAATATTGTAAAGTTGTCTTTGTATGTAACGCGTAGAACACGAAAGTATGAAATTGCGCATTACGTTTAAATTGAAGCACGAAAAAACACTAAAATGTAATTTATAATGTCCCAGTTATCGCTTTAATTAAAAAATCTATTATAGTAAAAGAAACGGGTATTTTAAATGAGATATCTATACTAATAGGTATTATAAAGAGGCAAGATTTGTATTTTTGTATGTTTGTAACAAATAAACTCAAAAACTACTGGACGGATTTAGATGGATTTTTTTAAGAAGATAGTTTGAGACCCTGAGATTTTTATTCCAGAAATCATCCCTTTAAGGGGTGAAAATGGGGATGAAAGTTTGTATGGGGAATCAACCTAGACGAACCCGAGCGAAGCGAGGTAAAAAGATAATCAAATAGTACCCACCTATTTTGTACCTACTTTTGAATATTTTTCGCCTTCAATAAAATATATTTTAACAACTTATTTTACAAAATCCATATTTACTCATACTTACTCAATATTACAAGTGTGAAAATATGTGTGTTTGTTTGTCCTTTTTTCACGTCGAAATGCAGCGACGGATTGAAATATTTTTATGTAAAAAAATATTTGGGGTGTTAGAGAATGATATAAGCTACTTTTATAGCAGGAAAGTATCTCATTCCAATGGGAAAGTACGTAATAATATAAGCGCTTATGAGAACATATTTAAGAACGATGTTCTCAACATACATACATCACTTTGTTACTAATTGGTTGTGTATATAAAGATGTATGTACATACATACATAATTATATACTACTAGTATAGTATTATATTATTAGGTACGTAACTAGGCGCATATTAAAGTTTTATACTAAGATAGGTTTGATTGCATGTAAATTAGACATCAGTTTAACGCTTGTTTTATTAACCGACTTGAAAAAGGGGGTACACAATTTATATGTATGTATGTTTTGTCTTTCTCTTATATTTTGATATATCCAATTCGGTAAATCGATTTTCATAAGTAAGTGTACCAAATTGGCTGTTTTTTTTATTGCAAGTTGAATTATTTGTTAAAAAGATTTTATGCTACTACTTATACTTATAGTTTAATTTCAATATCTATTTAACATTCAAGTAAAAAAATACCTACTTACCATATGTTATAACTTATAAGTATATTGTATAGGTCTTCTGAAACTTCCTGCTTAGAGGTGTTAAATAAAACCCAAACTGTGCAAGCGTTTATTAAATTAATACATTTTTTTTCATACAAGTGAGTACGAACGACCTCGTGATTTGAAAGAATTAGTTTGTATATTACTTAATGTTTAACCTTCAATGCGATAACGAAATTTAAAAATTATTTATTTAAAATCTTAATTAATAAAATAATTAAAATGACCGTTTAATTGATTATATCACAGAAGTATTTCAAATTCCTTATTTTTACATTTAAGAGAAATAACAATTTATCTTACTAGTATTATAAACTAGCGGAAATTAACTCTAGGAAAACAAAAACAAACCTATTCCACGGGAACCGTATTTTTTTTCGGGATAAAAAGTAGTCTATGTGTTATTCCAGACTATGATCTATCTCTGTGCCAAATTTCATCCAGATCCGTTCAACCGTTCTGGCGTGAAAGAGTAACAAACATACATCCATACATTCATATATCCATACTCACAAACTTTCACATTTATAATATTAGTATAGATGTGAAAGTTAAGATGAATGTTTGGATGTTTGTTACTGAATCACGCCAGAACGGCTGAACGGATCTGCATGACAGAGATAGAATTATAGTCTAGAATAGCATAGTCTACTTTTTATCCCGGAAAAATATACGGTTTCCGTGGGATAGGTTTGTTTTAGTAGTTAGTTCGAAAATAAAGAAGATTTCATGCTATCTTTAAAGTTAAAATTTAATTTAACTGAAACAACACATTTTAAAACATTTTATGTACCTCTAAATTAAACTAAAAAACGATTTGAAAATTTACAGATAACATAAATATATAGCTGTTATATGATGTGTGGTTAAACAGACGAACGGAAGTTTTAGAAAAAAATGTATATTAAGCAAAAATTTTCAATCCCTAATTACTGACCTTGGTTTAACTCAGATATAAACTATAAAGTATCTTCTAAAATAGTCTATATATATATGATCTATATACTCTATGGTGGACTTCAGCAGACTAAAACAATCTGTACAGCTAACTGACCTAGAGTGGAATCGAACTTACTACCTGTTCCATATTTTTACTAGACACTTGCTACATCATCTTAGTTGACATTTTCCTGTGAACTTATCTATTTTTATAATATTTTTTCCAATACTTTCCTTATACTATTGAGAAAATTTAATAATATGTTACTAGTCTTCTGTTTTTCCTCAACGTTTTTTCTATTCCTCTAACGGTTTCCTGGAAAATAAGCATTTCTTATAGAACTACAGTTTGAGCAATTTGGATTTGATTTCATACTTCCCGAAAAGTTTTGCCGAAATATTTTTTGTCAAACTATATAAGAGCCACAGAAGAAAAAATTGAATTCAGTATTGTACATTTTATAAAATGACTTAGCGACTATTTCATAAAATTTAAAGCTATAAATTTTTTGCTTGTTTAAACTTCTTAATAATATTAACAGTAATGATACCAAGGTTAGCAGGTTTAAATCTAAATTTCCATAGAGTTTGTCTAGTCAATAGAAATAAAAGTCGGTCAAGTGCGAGTCGAATTCGCACACGAAGGGTTCTGTACTCGTTCATGTACTTTTTATTAATATGATTTTTACTCTATGTAAAAAGTCGTTAAAAAATGTTTCTTGTATTTTTATTTTTATTATTTGTTTTTATAGTGGCAATAGAAATACATACTCTGTGAAAATTTCAACTCTCTACCTATTACGGTTCATGAGATACAGTCCTCTGACAGACAAACGGACGAACGGACAGCGGAGGCTTAGTAATAAAGTTCCGTTGGCACTCTTCGGGTACGGAACCCTAAAAATAAATGGTTAGAGTAGTCGGCGATATTATCTCCACAAAATACCCTAAAACGATGTCTTTTTTGAAATTGGTTAAATTGTGCCTTTAAAAGCACCTCAGTAACAACCAACAATACTTTCATTTCTTAGTAATTAAAAAGGAAGTTTTACCTAAATAAATACGAGTTTCACAACAGATATTTGGTTGTACCAATAACAATTATGTATATGCAAATATTTTGCTGTTATGTTTGTATGCTGATTTTTATACTTATTTTTTTAAAGAATATATTATATCGCACACCTAGATAAAGAGTAGCACAACTCAAAATATATCTTTTTTTCAGGAATAGAAAAAAAAACGTTTTAACTCTTTTTCTATTTGATATATTAAAAATAATCTAATATTCTTGTATATAATTTTACGAAGATATTTTTTGATCAATGGCTTATCATCAAATAGCCGTATCACTTGTAACCAACTCAATATCAAACACTTGAAGACATTTATTTGGAACACCAACTAACCAAATATATATTAAACACCAACAATTCCAAAATAATTTTATGTTTTCGTGTTAAATTAGTAATCACGACAAAATCATATGGAGTTTATGTAGTGTTTAATGCAGATTCCTATAATAGTAATAACTCGAATTGGGATTATTTGGAGTTGTGCTACTCTTTATCTAGGTGTACGATATATCAAAAGGGTGGTTCCATGTTAAAAAAAAAAAAAAAAAAAACACCCCTAAAGTAAATTAATAACTATAGGTAATAAGTGATTTTAATGTAGACTTTCTTAGTTAATAATTGTTGTTATATATTTTCACAAACGTAATTTTAAAAACCCTAATAATGTCAAAAAACCTTTTAACTTAAATTATGAGAGTGATGGCTGACTTTGATTTTTTTAATTTAATTCGCTTAACGTTAAAGTGTTAAAATTGTTCAATAGTATTTACGTACAGACAAGCAATTACATAACCAACGTTTATTACAATTTAGATGGGATTTTCCCTAGAAAATATAAAAAAAAGTTTCAACATCTATCTCCATATGTATAGATTTACATCCCAACTTACAAAATCTTTTTTTTTGTGGAACTCTTTTGCAAGATTCAGTTCCCTTGGATTATTGCTATATACTTATTATATACAAAAATATCTTTTCGGATTTTCCCACTGTTTTATTATTTTTATTTTTTAATTAACGACGTTTCAAATATGTATCAAAAATGGTCATTAAGATTAAGGTTTTTGATGTCCCATAAACGGAAATGAACATAAAACCGCGAAATCCGAAAACATAATTATATAAAAAAAAAAAAAAACAAATAGGTAATACTTTCTTAGATTCACGTGAATATTTGACATTTTAAATAAAACTATCTTTTCGGATTATTTCGAAACCAATAACCAAAAATCTAAATAAATTAGCGAAATAATCCGAAAAGATAGTTTCATTTAAAAAAAAAAAATATTCGCGTAATCTAAGAAAGTAATATATTTTTATTTCAAAAAAAAAATACATTACCTTATATAATTATTGGTAAATATATAATAACACGTCTGTCCGTTTTGCTGGATACGAGAAGACTGAATAAATCCTAGAATCTAGATGCGGTGTCGCCGTTTCAATTATATCACCTGAGTATACACGGTGTCCTAACATTCACTATACACGTGTATTCTTGTATACCTCTTAATTTGTTTTACTTAACTCGCTATTCCCGTGGCTTTGCTTGGGTTTATTGATCATTTTCATGGATTTTGGTTATCAATGGCAAGCAAGCTATGGTCGTTAGAAGTGACAGTGCATTTGAATAAAATCTCTTAATATTATTTTATTATTATTTTTGATTTGATTATTATTTAAACTTTACTTAAATTTCTTAATTTTCGATTTCATACATACTGATACTTATTATCGGTACATTTAGTTCCGAAAGAAACAATAATATAGATAAATTAAAATAAAATTTCATCATATGTAAAAGTTAAAATTTTATGAGATATAATACTAACTTTTGCCCGCGGTTTCGCTCGCGCTAAGCTTTATTTTTAGACTATTTGCCTTTTTCCCCCCCAAGGGATTCTTTCTGAAAAATCACAATTGACAGGAGTAATCCTGCGAATTTTGATCATATTCGGTTTTAATTATTAATGGCTTCAAAACGTGCAACTGACCATAGATTACTTCGCGAATAACACGTAGAAATTCAAATTGCTACATCTGTCTTGATTTTTCCATACAAATTTTGGACCCCCGATTCAGCTCTATAAGAGTTGAGTTTTCATAAATCCATTCTTAGCAGATGTCTACGTCATAACGCTATCTGTGTGCTTAATTTCCACCCAATCCGGTGCGGTTTGAACGTCGTTAGATCAGTCAGTCAGTCAGTCGGTCACGGTTTCCTTCTATATAATCAGATTGCACCTTATAAGTTTGTTTACATTAAATTCAATTTGTTAGTATTTTTAGTTAGTAAGTGTAAAAAATCACTAAGTTTCATAATGTCTATACGAACGCTAATGTATTCTTGAAGGAAAGACTGATACATAAATTATACAGGTACATTGTAGATAATTGATATGCATACGGGCTTGAACAGATAGGCTATTTAAAAGTGTAATTATTAGTTATCGTTAAGTATTTTATGCTAATTTTAGATTTGCCTATACATATGTATAATAATATAAATATAAATATGATGGGACATTAACACACAGCACCATCTAGTTCCATGGTAAGCTACGAGGCTTGTGTTATGGATACCAGATAGTTGATACATTACACATATATAACTTCTTTGAATACATACATATTATAAATATAAACTCCCATGACTGGAGTACAAACATTTGTGCTCATCACACAAATTAATGCCTCCAGCGGGACTCAAACCCGCGACCGCTGGCACAGCAAGTAGGATCACTACAAACTGAACCAAACGTGCCGTTGTACTGTATCTAGATAGTTTTAATTCGTTCAATTCATTTGATTTGCATAAAATAATAGTAATATATTCTGTCAGGTTGGTCTTGTAGTTAGCATACTTGGGTCCGGAGTTCGAAACCTGGGTCGAGCCAAGTATAGGTATTGCGATGTTCTTTGGAGAAATTCTTATTATTAGCTAGGCGGAAGTTGGCGGTGTTACCACCCCTATTTGAAAGCACGTCACCCTTAATCTTCAATGACACGTTTGGTTCAGTTTGTACTGACCCTACTTGCTGTGCCAGCGGGCGCGGGTTCGAGTCCCGCTGGGGGCATTCATTTGTATGATGAGCACGAACATTTGTACTCCAGTTATGGGTGTTTATATTTATAATATGTATGTATTTAAAGTTATATATGTGTAGTTTATCAACTATCTCGTATCCATAACATAAGCCTCGTAGCTTACCATGGAACTAGATGGTGCTGTGTGTTAATGTCCCAACATATTTATTTATTTATTTACTTTAAGACGACGTATTCCTTGTGAAGTACTGACACATGCAGAGCATATGCCATAAAAAACATAAAAGTTTTATTACTCTATGACTGTTTGTTTAATTAATCTGTATGTTTTTCGTGCATATCTTCAGAACACATGTTTATTTATACGTTTTTATTTGCTTTACTTATAACGTCATCTTAGTGTTTATTTGACCAAAAGATCAATTTACCGAGAGTTTTTAATACAGAATTATTGCCCTTTAAATGAATATAATATCTTCTACTATAATCTTCCATTGATATAAAATACATATTTTTTTACTTTTTTAAGCTAAAAAAATGTACTTTACCTATGTACTGGCAGTACCCGCAGCTTCGCCCGCGTTCAAACTTCACAGAATCACCCAATAAGCTAATCTGAAGATTGCCTGAAAATTTCATCAAAATCGCTTCAGCCGTTTTGGAGTCCATATGAAACATACATACACACATCGTTTTTTATACATATAGAATATAGATAGATGTTTATCAATATTAGAAATAAAACTGTTTTTTTATAATTAAGAAATAATCTCTCTACTGTAAAGTAGAACAAGTATTGATCGTTTAAAAGAAAAAGCGATAAGGTGACAACATAACTAACAAAGTAACAATGTATGTTAATAAATGTAGGAACCCGATTTTAAACTACTTGTAGTGACGTTAAACTACTACAATATATAGTTAACTGATCTGATAAGTAATGAAGGATCATAGAGGTGGATAATAACTTTAACCTTGAATTTGAACCCCTTTTTTCTGTCGAGTTTAATCCTTGCTAACTTTTTCACGCACTTTCTTAATATACTTTTTATTCTGTCATATGACTGTCACATTTTTTTACTTATATTGTTTCCTTTATTGCGATCTAACTTAAATTGTATGTTGAAACTAGCGACTTACCCTCGCTTCGCTCGGGTTCGTCCCTAGGTTGCTTCCTAAAACAAAATAAATTAATTTTTTTGGTTTTAATTTTTTTTCGTGGGACCCTATTTTTTTCTAAAATAAAAGTAGCCTAAGTTACTCCTTATTACTTCAACTATCTGCCAGTGAAAGTCCCGTCAAAATCGGTTTAGCCATTTCAGACATTAGCCGGAACAAACAGACAGACAGACAAAAATAGTAAAAAATGTTGTTTTGGTATATGTACCGTGTATACACCCATATGCATTTAGTAAAGCGGTTATATTAATATTACAAACAGACACTTCAATTTTATTTATCTGTATAGATGGTTTCAAATCTCTTGCATCTTTCACTTGTAGTCAGGATAGTTAAGCTATTTTATTACTAGTGCTTACATTACAATAAGCTGTCTCCAGTCCAAATTACGCACACATCTGCTTTAATATGAAGGAAACATACACACGCACAAACTTACACAAATACTAAGTTAGGTAAGGTAAGGGTTATTATAAGTGATAAAAACGATATTTCAATGATTATTACCTTGTATCAATATTAAAAAAAAAAGAAAACAATATGAAAAAACAATAGGTAGGTAGTCTTTTTTTTTAATTTCATCGCACTTGGGTCCTCCGATATTTTTAAATTAATAAACATATTTAATTTTTGGCTTGGAGTTAATGTCCTTTATTATCTTTTCAGATTAATGATATACAGAAAGCGTCGTGACTACGCGCCTCTTGTGAACGGTGAAGATTTGAAGTTGCTCGGGCGAAAGCCGTATACCGAGCTTAGAAGCCTGAATGGAGCATCGAACCCGCGACAACGGTGAATGCAAACTACCTCTCGCCCTACCATTGCTGAAGTCACTGAAGTCGACTTCAAAATATAACTTCATTATAATATTAATTATAGAATATTATAATTAAAACGCTGTAATAACTTAACTCCAACTAGTGTTACACTATAGTGTTTAAATGTGGTTAGTTAATTGTATATAATGTGAAAAATATAAAAAAAAAATCTCGTTAAAAACAAACCCAAACTATTTTTTTTTTGAAAATTGCTCAGTGTCTACGCTCATGCTCGTATACTCAATTATATTAAAGCAAATGGTAGGGCCTATTTAGTCAGTATTGGCCAAAGTTGCTGAAAATTTGAAATTTTCAGTGCTTGTTTGGAGTTTGTGTGGTACCAGTTCTTTGAAGTGCTGTGAAATGAAACTCGTATGTATATAGATAGTTGATAAGCTAAATATGCTTCTATTTTATCGTTTTGAATTTTTTTTTGTTGATAATTTGGTGGAGAATTTGTATTTTATGTATAATTTACAACAGAAATGGTAAATTTCCTTGGAAATTTTGGAGTTTTTTTTTATAAATTGAATTTAAAAAATTCAAAAATTTTCAATGTAGAAATATTATATAAAAATTTTTGATATAAATTATCCATCAAATTTTTAGAATAGTTATCAAACAATTGACCATATAATTGGTGAATAGGCCAAATCAAAAATGTAGGTAATTTTATTGAAATTGTACTAAACAATAGGTAGTATTGTTTTAATCGGTTTGAAATCACATTTTTCAGATTTGACATCGTTTGTATTATTTTTTTGACATTTTATACACAAAAATAGTTTGACTATGTAATGTTTAGAAAAATATTTATTTTTTATTATATTTTTACATAACAATGGGCTGTTAATTGTTTTATTTATTGTAAATATTTATGTTTATTTTAGATTTTTAATTAAATATAAACATTTTACAAATTTCTGTTCCTACATTATTTTTACTATTTATTTCCAATACACATAGTATGTTTTAAAATGGGAAAGATATGATATTTTTTTATAAGAAAAATGTTTATTTAAACAAATTTTTATTAGCTTTTCTTGAATCATGTAATTTTAGAAGTCGATTTTAACCTTTCTTATTGACGTATGAATTTGAAATTTTATATGAAATCTGGTTGACATTAAACTATGTAATTTGGTACCTACCATCTGGTTTAACCTGATAAAGGTACCTGCTTATAGTTAAACTAAATTTGAGTTTATATATATTTTTAATGGCATTACGGTTCCTGTTTTCGTGTCAAAAGCCTATTCATTCAAACTATACCTAATAATATACAATTAAATGACTGTATATGTTCATATATCTATTATTTAATTTATATATTATTTTTATTGCTTCATATTCTATGAAAAACGAATAACTTGAATAATTTTCATTTTTTCATAAGTATTATATTTTTTTAAACAGGTTTTTCTTTAATAAAAATATATTTCTATAAGAACAAAGTCGATAGTCACTGTTATTTAGATTTTAATATCCAGAGTATTATTAGATTAGTTGTTAGTTTTAGCTTTAAGTAGACAATTTCGAATGCGCTGTAAATATTTTGTATTTGCATTTATTGAAAATGTGATTTCGAATCGATTTTTTTCAAACGTCATTTAACTAACAAATAAGAATGTTGCAAGTGAAAAAAAATCTATATGTCCGTAGGATTAGTAAGTAAGACTAAATATAGTGATTGAGTGTTAAAAATCATAAATATCAACATTTTTTTCTAAGAGTTTCGACAAGATAGATAGGAATTCTACAATCGTTTACGAATAGATATCTATATAGTTTATTATATATTATATTCGGCAGTGGTAGCCCAGTGGTAATGCGCTCGCTTGGGAAACTGAGTGAAGCGGGTTCAAATCCCGGGTCTCGCACCTCTGATATATTCATGTGCGAATCATTTCTAACATGATTACCACTTGCCTTACGGTAAAGGAAAACATCGTGAGGAAACCTGCATGCCTGAGAAAACCTAGCAAGTTTTCGAAAGACATGTGAAGTCCGCCAATCGACACTTGGCCAGCGTGGTGGACTATGGCCTGATCCCCCTCGTATTGAAGGGAGGCCCGTGTCCAGCAGTGGGACGTTTAAAAAGGGCTGAATACATACATACATAGTTTATTTGAATGACATGTTATGATTCTATGACATAACGATTAAGTCTATACAGATAAATAAAATTGAAGTGCCTGTTTGTCATATCGAAAAAACAGCTTTTTACTAAATGCATATGAAAAAATATATGGTACATTTAAGAAAAAAACAATTTTTAAATTGTTTGTCTGTTTGTTCAGGCTAATCTCCGAAAAGGTTGGACTGATTTTGACGTGACTTTCACTGGCAGATAGCTGATGTTATAAGGAGTAATTTAGGTTATTTTTATTTTGGGAAAAGAATTAGGGTTCCGCTTAAAAAAATTAAAACGTATCTAGGGACGCACCCGAGCGAAGCGAGGGTACGTCGCTAGATTAATAATATTGATAGAATTTTGTATTCGTTAGCGATTATAGAATATCATCTTGTCTAAGCTCGCAGGATATATGTTTATTGTGTATTGAACATTTATATAGGTAGGTACTATATCTAAGAACCTAAAATGAAAATTTCACAATTAGTAATTTGATCTAATACTAGTTGAATTGTTAATATAAAAATATTTCTCTCGTACTGTTTGTTTGTGCGTATGTCATAGCGTGCTGAATCAAAATATATTATAGTTCTAAGTAATTCTAGCTCTCTCTTAGAAAAAGTTGTAAAAAAAATACAATAAAGGCTAATAAATATAATATTTTTCTATAAATACTAACTATATTTTCTTACATGAATGCGAATTCATATTTGTTAGTTAACTGACGATGTGACAAAAGTGGTGTTTTATGGAAAAAAAAGAAAAAAAAACCCGAAAAACAATATGTTGCTAGTTAATTGTATAGCATATTTATTTATATATTTGTATGTCATCAATATCTGTATTATTCATTAATTGCAAAATAAAAACATATAAATGAAGAGTAATTTTATTTTAATTTATGAATTTTCACTTTTTATACTTAATAGAAAACTATTAATAATAATAAAAAAAAATTACTACACCTAAGACTAAGAACTATATTCATGGATAATTCATGTCACATTAGAAAATTACTTACTTACGAGATAGCATTACATGACGTGTCAGCATGAGAACTGATAGAAAAATTGCTCTCCAGACCCCTTCGTTAGACTGTATGGATTAGTATATTGTGATATTACTATTATGTTTTAGGATCCATTTAAAATAAAAATATGTCATTTATGTAATAAATAATAATAATGTCCTCTTGATCAATTTCGGCCATGGCGGCCACAGAGTAGTCGTCTGCGCAGGAGATATTATAGTGCATAACTATGTGCGCAGGCACAAGTGCACTTTCTAAATAAACATATTTTTTCGGATTTATATAATTTAAAATGTCCAATATTCGCGTTAATCTAAGAAAGTATTAAGTGCACTCTATTCCTTTTACTCTCAAATCTCGAAGTCGGGCAATAGTTAGACGTTTTTGAAGTAAAACTTCTTTATAAGCGCTTGACTTGGTGGGTAAGCTGGTGAATGCGTTACGAAAAAATATACGTACTGTTATACGGAGCTTTGAAAATCAGTTTAAAAAGAAAAGAAAACTTACACAAATATAGTTTATTAAAATTTAATCATTTGAAATGGAATTAAGAAATAGAATTACACTTGAAATAGAATAGAAATAGTATTTTGAAGATGTGTTTGAGACGACAATTGAAATGGAACTAACTAGACTATGCTACAGAGAGGTTACATTATATCCTAAGGGGTTCAGTCAGCAGTCTTAGCTAAGCATTCCTCCATACAATTAACAATATATAACAGTACGTTTGTTGCCGTGGTAACCGTTGTTATTGTCCTATAAATGATATGTAATATTATATTCTTTCCTTAAATGATATTCTATAAATATATGATTGTAATATGCCTAATATGCGTTATTTTTAGTATCTCACCTGTCCTAATTATTTAAAGCATAAATTGAATTTCATTAATAGTACCGATAACCTACAGAAGTTTTACTTCTTGCGCGTGTACACATTCATACACGCACTTTTTAATATTTTTTTTCTGCAATAGCTTGGCAAATTAAATCTAATGAGCGTAGTAATTAGACACAAATAAACGCGAGCCAAGCGGTGGGGAAAAGGTTAATATGTACACGTATAGTACAAGAATATGTGCAAAAAATTTACATCGCAAAAAAGTGTTTAAATAAGACGCATTAGATCATCACCTTGAAAAGTCGTTAAATATTTTAACCTAGATAATATCGCTATGTACTTTATTGCATGTTAGATTGATATTAAGTAAATCTGTCACACTTAAACGCTTAATTGCACTTTGAAAAATTTTCCCACATAAACACTTTTTTTCAATAAAATCGATACAACGAAACAAATACTTTAGTATTAAAGTCATAAAGTCCAAATTACATTACAAATCAAAACAGTTGATTATTAAAAAAAACGTTCTGTACACTTATGTAATATTTTACTTAGACTTTGACTGTGTTGTTTTGTTTTTGTAATAAAAATGTTTTTGTTCATACTTCTTGTACAAATAACTTTAATTAACGCAGAGCTTCATATTAACGAAACAACATATAAAATTAAATATATATTAAACAAGTATAAAAACGATCGACACAAACGATGTAATTTAAATTTGGGCGAATTTTCAAAAATTGAAAATTTCGCGGAAAATACTTTTAAAATTTTGGAGAAGACTGAAAGATATGGAGAATATTTGAAATATTTCAACGTTAGTGACTGCTGCTCTAGTGCTAGTGATAGTGAGTATAAAAAACAACACATAATTGATGGCTTTATAATTCATGATGAAGTTCCTGACTCACATTGGGAAGAATATAAGGTAAAAATTGTGTTAATTAGCTCATTTTGTATATATCTTAATTAAAACTGTAATAAAACCAAAAAAATATCCGAAAAAAATATTTTTACATTTATAGAAGCAATATTTCATTGTCATTCTATAATTCGTTTAAAAACACTTGTTACCTACTTCAAAAGTAGGTAAGAACGGCGCCTATTTTAGATTATATTTTATCTTAATCTTCTATTTTAAAAAATATTAATATTTATTAATATTTTTTTAAATTATTTATTATAATTTTAATAAAATTATAATTAATTTTATGTATTATTACAAAAAACCTTTTTTAGATAGCCTATAATAAGTTATATTCAAGTATTCTCCACGAAGTAACTGCTTTATCTACCTGGCGGAACAACTTAAAGCGTGTCGCACAACACAACAGACAGTACCTTGCCGGGGAGCAAAGTTATTCATTACACTTAAACCATTTTGGAGACTGGGTAAGATATATAGGATAAGTAAAAAGTAATAACACACTATGTAGTGGGATCTGGGACTAATATAAATAATAAATATGTTGGGACATTAATACACAGTACCATCTAGTTTCATGGTAAGCTACGAGGCTTGTGTTATGGATACCAGATAGTTGATGCACTACACACACACACACACACACATATATATATATATATATATATATATATATATATATATATAACTTTAAATACATGCATATTATAAATATAAACACATATGACTGGTACAAACATTCGTGCTCATCACACAAATGTAACCCCCAGCGGGACTCGAACTCGCGACAGCTGGCACAGAAAGTACGGTCACTACATACTGAGCCAAACGTGCCGTATTATAAATGCGTAAGTTTATATCGTTAGGTATATATTTTACTCCTTTACGCTGTAACGGGTGGAGGGATTTGTATGTATGTATGTATGTATGTATTCAGCCCTTATTAACGTCCCACTGCTGGGCACGGGCCTCCCATCAATACGAGGGGGATCAGGCCATAGTCCACCATGCTGACCAAGTGCGAGTTGGCGGACTTCACATGTCTTTCGAAAACTTGCTAGGTTTTCTCAGACATACAGGTTTCTTCACGACGTTTTCCTTCACCGTAAGGCAAGTGGTAATCATGTTAGAAATGATTCGCACATGAAAATATCAGAGGTGCGAGACCCGAGATTTGAACCCGCTTCACTTGGTTTCCCAAGCGAGCGCGTTACCACTGGTACCACTGCCTTTTTTGGAGGGATTTGGATTTAATTTAATACACAAATAGATTATGGACTTAGAATAACACATAGGCTATTGATATCTAGGAACGCGCCTGAAAGAAATTAGGGTCGCTAGTATTAGGTACCTACATGTATAGGAGTTGGCCCGAGTGGTTCCGGCCGTTCGCAGGGGTGTTGTAGTGAATGCGCAAGCGATTCTGTAACACCCCATTGTATTGCGGCGAAAGGTTCCGCTGTGGCTTTTAGTGAGTAGGTGTCTTACAGTACCCTGTCCGTTGACGACTGGCAGAGTCCCTATGATGGGATTTCTCAGCGTCATCAAAAATAAAACCTACATGTATATTGTATATGAATATTCTAAATATTATAAATAGAAACCAATATGTGTTTTTTGGTTTTTAATACTTTAATAATTATAAGGCAAAAGATTTCTGAAGGAAGTTGCTCAAGCATGAAGTAAAGCTAAGATTCTCGTTTATCAATCGCTCTCTAGTTATGTGTTAAACCCTGTTTAACAGTAAATAATCAGACTTACATAGCAGAGTACCTATATACCTACTACTAAAAATATTTTTAATACTACTTTTGAAGTAAAATTTCTTTACGCACGCTTGACTTGAGGGGTAAGATGGTGAATGCGCTACGAAAAAATGTATGTACGCTTGTTGCCATAGTAACCGTTGTTATCGTCTGACAAATGATATATAATATTATATTCTTTCCTTAAATGATATTTTATAAATGTATGATTGTAAAATTCTTAATATGCGTTATTTTTAGTATTTCATCTATCCCAATTATTTAAAACATAAATTGAATTTCATAAAGAGTACCGATAACCTACAGAAGTTTTACTTCTTGCACGTGTACACATTCATACACCTATTCTTTAATTTTTTTTAAATATTTTTTTCAGTCAATAACAGCGTATATAAAACAGCTGTTAAAATTAATTAAGACTATACCACTTTTCGATCCAGCGGAAGATCATAGGAAGACAGCGTACCGCGAGAGTCTGCACAAGGAAACACCTACAAAGGTACATTTACGTAATGTTTTCAAATTTTATTGCGGCTTCACTACATAGTATAAAACAAAGTCGCTTCCCGCTGTCTGTCTGTCCCTATGTACATATGTTAAGATCTTTAAAACTACGCAACGGATTTTGATGCGGTTTTTTTATTAGATAGAGTGATTCAAGAGGAAGGTATATATGTATAATACATGCATAATATAGTACAGAAAAACCGAGAAATTCAAAGATTTGTATTTCATACTAACTGTTAAAACGTACCTAGGGACGAACTCAAATAAAGCGAGGGTGAATCGCTAGTTATTTAATATTTTGGTTCCCGACGTTTCGAATGCTTCACAGCAAAACATAGTCACAGGACAGACAAAGGTTTAAGACGTCTCAATAGTTATTATTATATAGTATTGAAATTTCCGTTTTTCGAAATTCGTGTTACCTGTAGCAATTATAAAAACGCTCATCACAGAAATATCAAAGAGAAAAAGTTCGTGTCGTGGCATTTTATGATATTGGAGTACACATTGTGGTAATAAATATATAAATAAATAAATATGTTGGGACATTAACACACAGCACCATCTAGTTCCATGGTAAGCTACGAGGCTTTTGTTATGGATACCAGATAGTTGATACATTACACATATATAACTTCTTTAAATACATACATATTATAAATATAAACACTCATGACTGGAGTACAAACATTCGTGCTCATCACACAAATGAATACCTCCAGCGGGACTCGAACCCGCGACCGCTGGCACAGCAAGTATGGTCATTACAAACTGAGCCAAACGTGTAGTCATCGTAAGGAAGGAAAGCCAGTCAAAACAAGTATAATCAGACAACAAAAATGGAAGAAGAAAGTGTTCTTCTCTTCTAATTTGCCACATGAAAAAAGCTGTGGATAAAAAGTTTTATATACTTTATAAAGCTTTTTTATTTATGTTTATGCCAAGTATGTGGCAAGTAGGTTAAGATTTGCCCGTACTTTAACTAAAACTCCACAGTGATTTATAACTAAAAAGTTAAATACTCGTGTGTTGTGGAAGTCCGGAAAACTCGAGTACCATTTATATTATTTAAGTAGTAGCTTATTCACGCTGCTTTTCACGCGTAATTTTATGGAAAGCTCATATATTTTATGTGTTTGTTTCACGCTATTTTCTTTGTGAGGTAACTTTAAATATTTTTTCTACTCCAAGTAGTGAAGTAAAAACCGCTTGTGAAGTAAAAACAGTTGCAACAGAAGGGGTATCTATTTAAAAGGGTAGAAAGTGGGAAGTTGGGTTTTCAGAGTCGTTTTTAATTTGAACTTCCTAAGGAAGCATAGCAGTGATGGTATAGTAGGTACTATTACTTTATGTTGGTATAGTTACTGTAAGAGGCAGGTGCTATCCCGATCGAGGCAACTTACGCACACACACACACACACACACACACACACACACACACACACACACACACACACACACATATATATATATATATATATATATATATATATATATATATCAGCAAGATTCTCCTGCATAAACCAAAATCTGATAATACATATCTCGACATCTACTTTATTAAATTAATACTGAAAGACAATATGAGGTCTAGTTTTTCTAGTTTTTAATTGAAATTGGATGATTGTATTACAATAGATCTTTTTAACAGCGTTTTAGAAGTTAAATAAAACCAAAATTATATTTTAAATTTTGAAAATATTTAATTTTTTTTTTTTTTTAATATTTATAGGTGGACTGGCGTTCTAAGGGTTTTAAACCACGGAGAGAAGAGCAATTTCAATGTGGGGCTTGTTATGCCTTCGCTGTTGCACACGCGCTGCAGGCGCAGTTGTATAAGAAACATGGTGATTGGAGTGAACTTAGGTATTATAGAATACATGGTACATATATGTATGTATGTATTCAGCCCTTTTTAACGTCCCACTGCTGGGCACGGGCCTCCCTTCAATACGAGGGGAATCAGGCCATAGTCCACCACGCTGGCCAAGTGCGAATTGGCGGAGTCCACATGTCTTTCGAAAACTTGTTAGGTTTTCTCAGACATACAGGTTTCCTCACGATGTTTTCCTTCACCGTAAGGCAGGTGGTAATCATGTTAGAAATGATTCGCACATGAAAATATCAGAGGTGCGAGACCCGGGATTTGAACCCGCTGCACTCGGTTTCCCAAGCGAGCGCGTTACCAATGGATTACCACTGCTTGTTTATATGATATATGTACATAGCTCATATACAACTGCCTAATTCACATTTTTTTGATACTTTTGAACTATATTTTCGGATATTTTAGCGGATTTATTTAGATTTTTAGTTCCCGATGTGTCGAATACCTATGTTTTAATCATCTATGTCTTTAATTTAATTGTAAAATCGATTTTATTCTTTTCATCCTTCAAAGGCTGTTTTATCTAAATGTGAAGAAAAATTGCAATTTTTAAGATGAAATAAATACTTTACAGACTGTTTTAAAGTAAGTTATTGTTACGTAGAAATTATACTGATTTTTATTCTATAGTATTATTATGGTTTGAAAAAGAAGCTCTGAGAGAGAGAGAGAGAGAGAGAGAGAGAGAGAATCTCTTTCTCTTTCAATCGACACAAAGATTGAAGAAGAAGATTTTAGAATCCCTTTAATATTTTTCAGTCCCCAACAGATAGTAGACTGTAGTTTGAAAGATGGTAATTTCGGTTGTAACGGGGGTTCCCTACAAGCAGCTATGCGGTACGCAGCTCGAGACGGCCTCATGTATGAAACCTATTACCCCTATATTGGAAAGGTTAGAAATTAGAATATTTATTATTATATATATAGCCAGTATTACAAATTCGAAAGTTACTTTGTTCTTGACGCCTTAACACCTAAAAAATTAGGCTTTTATGCCACCATACATTTATTATTTTATTTAATAAATAAATATGTTGGGACATTAACACACAGCACAATCTAATTCCTTGGTAAGCTACGAGGCTCGTGTTATGGATACCAGATAGTTGATACACTACACATATATAACTTTAAATATATATGTACATATTATAAATATAAACACCCATGATTGGAGTACAAACAGTCGTGCACATCACACAAATGAATGCCCCCAGCGAGACTCGAATCGGCGACCGCGGGAACAGCGAGTAGGGTCACTACAAACTGAGCCAAACGTATCGTCAAGTCATATTATACATGGTTATTATAGACTTTTTTCAGACATAAAATGGTTTTCGTAGGTAATCTATGTTTTATGATACGTAGTATAGTTCCAATTTGGATTCTTATGGAAAGGACTTATTGTTGGTAAGCGTGGAAAATGCATAATTATATTTTTCAAACACTAAAAAAAACAGACGGGGATATACAGGAAGGGATAAGGGTGGAGGTGTGAAGTTAAAAGGGAGAATATAAAGTTTAAATGGACACATTTGATTACAATGCTGGTTTAAATAAAGCAAATATAAAAGCTTATTTAAAATACCTATATTCTATACGTCCAAAAACCAGAATTTATTACAAAACATCATTTAACGCTCGACAAGTCTAATTCTGATGTGACAGGAGTATGGAAACTTTAGAAACATTCGCACTGCGCACTGAGGGGTTGATTTTTGTTTTATTTTCAGAAAGGGTTATGCCATTATAACAGTTTAACCACTCGTGCTCGAGCGAGACGGTGGGCAACCCTACCGTCAGGGGATGAAAATGCCATCGAAAAAGCTGTTGCTACTATTGGACCTTTGGCTGTAGGAATCAACGCTTCGCCATTTACTTTCCAGTTATATAGGTTCTTTAATTTATAACATCTTTTTTTAAATATACGCGAATATTTGACATTTTAAATAAAACTATCTTTTCGGATTTTTTCGCGGATTTCTTTTTATTTTTGGTTCCTGACGTTTCGAATGCTTTACAGCAATCATTGTCACGGGAGAGTCTCTCCGTGAGATAGTTTTATTTATAATACTTATGTACTTACTTTATATACTTTAAATGTGAAAAGTTTATTTGAACGCGCTAATCTTTTGAATTTCTAGTTTAATTTGAAATTATTCTTTTTGCATTTTACAATCTATTTATTGAGAAAAGTTAAGCTATCATCACGCTACGATTTTTAGTAGTGGAGCAATTAGACTTAAATAAATGCTATATATAAATAAATAAATAAATATGTTGGGACATTAACACACAGCACCATCCAGTTCCATGGTAAGATACGAGGCTTATGCTATGGATACGAGTACTTAAATAATATAAAAATCGAAAGTGTATTTGTCTGTACGTGCAAATCTCCAAGTCTATGGGCCCGTTTCAAAATTCTTTTGGATTTTATAGGCTATCTATATAACTTTGAAAAAATAACCTCAATATCGATCAAATTTAATGAATTATGGTTGATTTTCAACCATGGGGCGATAACTAGTAAGGTTAATACACTGTGGTATTTTATGAAATTTTTAAATTGTCTAAACATATTATAATAAAACTGTAACTAAGCCTAATCTGTACATTAAATATTTTTTGGAAATTCTTATTGAAATAGATATTATTATCGATACAGAGGCCGTATCTATAATTTTTAGAATTTTTGTTTGTCTGTCTGTCTGTGACCGCATCACGGAAAAACCACTGGAGGGATTTGGATAAAGTTTGGTTTGATAATAGCTGGTTAAATCGTAAGTAACTGGTTAAGTCGCTAGTTAAGTATAAAAACTTATATCGTTCCCTAGAAGTGGTATCTACGACGACCCATTCTGCGTACCGTGGGGCTTAAACCACGCAATGCTACTCGTGGGATACACTCCCGAGTATTGGATTTTGTTAAACTGGTGGGGCAAGCAGTGGGGGGAGGATGGGTATATGAGGTAATGTTTATATCTATCTATATATATGTATCTATATACTATGTACTTATATAATAAAATTAATTGATTTTAACTGAAAAGGCATATTCAAAATCACTTACATAGTAACAGACTTCCACATTTGGAACCAGTTTTTTTTTTAATTTATACAATTTTCTAAATCCTTTTCTCTACGATAAATCATAGAAATCGGTTCGTAATTAAAAAAAAAGGAAAAATATATACTCTAGATTTGGATACTAACTTTTTAGAATTAAAGTACCCTCCATTTTGAAGGTCGTTCAAAAATTAATATAATAATAATAAACCACTAAAATAAGTTACATAGTTTTATCGAGTTTTTAAACGTTAAATAACATAAGATAATAACGATTATAGATAATTTAAAATTATATTATAGTTTGTGAATATTTCTTCTTTTTCCAGAATCCGAAGAGGTTTTAATATCTGTGGTGTTGCAAATATGGCTACTTATGTGGAGTTGTAAATACTGTTACTGTTTAATAAAAAAAAAAAAAATAGAAATGTTGTTATTTATTTACGTCTCACTTCCATTGCTTAAAACATCTTGTTTTAATTACAGCTTGAGTTTTAGGAATATATGATTCATACACCTTTTTTTAACGTTGGGAAATGCATTTAGGCACGAGGTGTGGGACTAACCGGCAAAACCAGTACTGCCTACTTAAACCCAACGGAACCTCCCTCGTCTTAATCGGGCGTCGCAGGATAGCTTACGCACTCAACCACGACGTTCCGACTAAAGGTCTGCCAAAGCAGTCCACAACAACCATGGGGTTGTTCCACAGTCCACTCTGCTATCAGAGAAGTACCAGGAGCAACCCGCATAGCACACCACCCACCGAGGTTGGTTGCCTCTCAGAGTGTTTTTTGGCTTCACGCCCGGCTGTATTACCGGGCACTACTAATTAAAATAAGTTTCATTAGTATTATTAGCGGTATAAATAAATAAATAAATATATTGGGACCTTACACACAGCACCATCTAGTTCTAATAAAAAAATAATGTATCTCGAACTCTAATCCAAGATATAAAAATCAACCCATACTGAAGTAAAATGAATTTGTAAAAACTTAGAAATATATACAATAAAATAATCAAAATATGATCATCAATGCGAAATTTTGTATGTTTGTTTCTTTTTCACGTTAAAACGGCTGGAGGTATTTGGAATGAACTTAGTACTTAGATAGACTATGACCTGGACATATAATATGGTATACTTAGTAAATCACCCAAAAAAAGACTGCCAAATTAAAAAAGCACTCAAGCAACGCCGGGGCGGTTAACTAGTAGCCATATAAAGGTTCCATTAAACCCCTAAAATTGTAAGTGACGAGTTTGAGATTGTTCGTCCCCTGGTACATGTTGAAATTGTGTAAACTTTTTAATTGGAAAATATTCACGCGGCGTTGTTTCATTGAGTCGAGATTGTTAGAATGTTTGGCTTTTAGTTAGGTAATTGTTACCGCCGCTTGTAACCTGTGACGATAAATTTGGAACATGTCTGTTTTCTTATCACGAATTTATTCGCTAATATGATGAAATCCATATTCATACTAATATTATAAATGTGAAAGTGTGTTTGTTTATTTTGTTTGTTTGTCCTTCTTTCACGTGGAAACGGAATGACGGATGGGCGTGATTTTTGTGTGGAGATTATAATTGGAGGGTTGGATAGTGACATAGGTTACTTTTTACCGCGGGAGAATATCTCACTCCCACGGGAAAACATATTATAATACAACCCAAAAAAATATTTATGATCAGAATTACTTCAAACTCGGTATTATAAATAAATATATAAAATAAAAATAAAAAAACTCGGTATTAATACAATTAAATAAATACGAGTTTTAGCATTTTTCGAAATTATTCCCATAAGGGGGTAAAATAATGGATGAAAGTTTGTATGAAACCTACCTTTTTAGAGTTTTTTGTAGTTTAGGTTCTGTTACTATTGTACATGTAATATTTGTACTTGAGCCTTTATAGATATGTAAATAAGTATATTTTAATTTAGTTCAAAAGATAAAAATGCATAAAACAACGAAAGGAAATAAGAAAATAAAACAATTTACTTGACATGCTTTGTGACATTTCCTAGTTGACACTAATATTTTAATTTACTTTAGTTTTAATTTTTATATTTATTTCATATTAATTTAATTTAATTAGCGACTCACCCTCGCTTCGCTTCGGGTTAATCCCTAGACGAAAATTTTATCCGGGAACCGTACATTTTTCCGGGATAAAAAGTAAGCTATGTGCTATTCCAGACTATAACCTATCTCTGTGCCATATTTCATTCAGATCCATTCAGCCGTTCTGGCGTGAAAGAGTAATAAACATCCATCCATTCTCACAAACTTTCACATTTATAGATAATATTAGTAGCTATCTATATATACATAAAATGCTTTGTCCTGACTGACTGATCGATCAACGCACAGCCTAAACCGCTGGTCGTAGAAACGTGAAATTTAGAGGACATATTCCTTATACAATGTAGGCATCTGCTAAGAAAGGATTTTTCTAAATTCATCCCCTAAGGGGGTAAAATAGGGAATAAAAGATTGTATGAAACTCTGTTATTCTTAACGCGAAATACACGGTAAGTGGTATTCAGCTTTAAGATGAAAAATAAGAAATATATGTATTAGATTTTTTTCGAAAGTCATCCCTTAAAAGGGTAAAAGGGGGGTGATAAAGTTTATATGGGCAAACAATTATTTATGATCAGAATTACTTGAAACTTGGTATTAATGCTCTTCAATACAATTAAATAAATGTGTATTTTAACATTATTTGAAATTCATCCCATAAGGCTGTCAAATAGGGGATGAAAGTTTGTATGAAACTCTGTAATTGATTCACGGAAAATGGTATTTACCTTTAAAATGAAAACTAAAACAATACAGATATCATTTTTTTTTTGAAATTTATCCCTTAAAAGGGTAAAAGGGGGTTGTGCTGTTTATATAAGGAAAAAAATGTTTGTGATCAGAATTACTTGAAACTTGGTATTAATGCTTTTCAGTATAGTTAAATAAAAATGTATTGTAGATTTTTTTAAATTCAGGCCCTAAAGGGGTAAAACTGGTCGGTGAAGTTTGAGTTGTTGAATATATTTAAATAGAGTAACATGGCTCAAGTTCTCTATAAGTGCACACTATCTGTGTGAGATATAAAGCAATGAACGGAAATTATTCCGAATCCAAAGGAAAATTGTGTATAACTTTTCGGCCGGCCACAGCAGCGACAACTATAACAGACCCAGAGCGGGAGAGAGAGAGCCTTACATATATTTGTGGTTGGTGTTTTTAGTGTAGACTAACTTAAGTGAATCTAGAGTTTTACTCTAGACATAATATTAAAAATTCGATATGACAACATATAAATTCAATGGAAATTAAAACCGAGCAAATTATTCAGCCCACGCGAACGTAGCCGCGGGCAAAAAGCTACAACAAAATAAGAATGGCACTTTATATACGTAACTTAAAAAAGAAGGAGAAGGAGGAAGACTGTAAGCTTCAAGTGTACATAGCAATGGGTCTTTAAAAATAACGTAGATGTTAGCCTGTTAGTATGTTACTTAAAAAAAACCATATTAGCCATGTTGCCATTGTACTCTCTTCCTCTAACTTTGGAAAGATGGAGTAGAAAAATGTATAAAAAATACAGTTAGTGCAACTTGCTAAATACCTAAAGCGTAAAATTAATTACAAAATATACGCTTACAGTCTTTTAAAATACTGGATATTTTGAGTTACGATCGCTAAAATTAAATTTGTTTCCCTATATACTTTAACAAATAATAAAACTTACACAAATTTATTTCTGCAAGTAATAAAGTATGTATTGCGAAAAAGTTTATTTTTTTCGTCGTTTGATCGTGGGCGAAGCCGCGGGTTCTGCTAGTGGACAATAAAATACTAACATTAGCATGTTTTTGTAAAATCCGATTGAAATTTATTTTACTTCTAATCCAAGTGTTTTTTTCTATACATATAATAAAATTCTAACTGAATCAAATCTGTACATTAAATATTTTTTGGAAAATCTTATTGAAATAGTCATTATTATCGATACAGGGGCTGAATCTATAGTTTTTAGAATTTTCGTCAGTCTGTCTGTGACCGCATCACGAGAAAACCACTGGACAGATTTTGATGAGGTATGATAATAGCTGGTTATCTTGGTTAACATGTAGGATACATTTTACTTCGGGAAAATATCTCATTTCTGAGAAATCTATACTAAACGTCAATAGATAGAGTATGACTAGTAATTTAAAAAAATTGCTCTAAACCATGACGATTAGCAATTTTAAAAATGTATTAAGAAATAAAATGACATAAAATTTAACAAATTGAATAACACAATTTTCCTTATTTTTTCCTGTTTACTTAAAAACAAATGGCAAAAAAATGCGTGTATTTTAGAATGAAAAAACCCCTGACGTGGTTAAACCGTATTTCGCGAACCCAAAGTGACAACTTGAGCCCACAAAGGAAACTCGCATTCCTATTACAATTTATATAAGTATGGTGTGAAATGGTTTGAAATATTTAACCTACTTTAGATACCAATGCCTTAAAGTTGAAATTAAAAAAAAAATAGGCTGTCATGGATTGCCGACAAGAGTGTAACTTTGGAATAACTGTTTTTTTTATTAATTTTACTATGAATATATAATTAAAATATCGTAATTTGTAAATTGAAATTATTATTAGTCTGGTTTTCACATACATTGACACTCCGAACAATAATATACATAAAAGGAAAAAGTGATGAACTGATGTATCAATGCACAGGCCAAACCCTTAGGGCTAGAAACTTAAAATTTCGCACACCTATTCCTCAATTATGACGAAGGCATCCACTAAGGAAGGATTTTCCAAAATTCAACCCCCCAAGGGGGTGAAATAGGGGATAAAATTTGTATAAAACTCTTTATTCCTCGGACATATTTGCATGAAATTTCGTATTTTTCGTAGTTTGATCGCGAGCGAAGCCGCGCGTTCTGCTAGTTATATATGTAGACATTCCTATAGTTTATTTATTAATCAAAACTTATGACGCTGCGTGTCGCCAGTTTGCACTAGACTGCGTCGACACGTCACATGTCACACGTAGCATGTCGGTGACGTGAACCTATGAGTTTTCCCCCTACCAAAATCACTCAACGCGGGTAAAGAAATTTTCACTTCAAAAATGTCAAAACCTTCATGTGTCATGTCAAATGAAAATACTTGCTATGTGGTATAGATACTTTATTTTTAACTAGCGACTTACAGTCGCTTGTTCCTAGATGCTTAATCTATACATCTATACAGATAAATAAAATTGAAGCGTCTGTTCGTAATGTCAGAATAATAACTTTTTACTAAATGCATATGAAATTATATACGGTACTTATAAGAAAAACACAATTTTAAACATTTTTATCTGTCTGTCTGTTTGTTCCGGCTAATCTCCGAAACGGCTGGACTGATTTTAACGGAACTTTCACTGGCAGATAGCTGATGTTATAAGGAGTAACTTAGGCTACTTTTATTTTAGAAAAAAATAGGGTCCCACGAAAAAAAAATTAAAACCAAATTAATTAATTTATTTTGTCTTGGGAAGCAACCTAGGGACGACCCCGAGCGAAGCGAAGGTGAGTCGCTAGTTTATAATAAAACACTTGTACTTTTTGATAATATGGCTTTTACTCTATGTATGTATGTAGTGTATTAACTTCGATGATCGATTAAGAATGTTAAAAAAAGTGTTTTTTTATTTTTATATACATATTTTTATTATTTGTTGATATAGCGGCAATAGAAATACAGTCTTTGAAAATTTCAACTCTCTATCTATTACGATTCATGAGATACAGTCCTCTGACAAACGGACGGACGGACGGACAGCGGAGGCTTAGTAATAAGGTTCCATTGGCACATTTCGGGAATCCTAATAAAACAATTTGTTATACTGGCCACACTGACGACGCGAACGCACACATTATACCCTTATAAATTAGGCAGTTAATAATTACGAGAATGGCCAGGCTGAAAAAAAAAAGAATAAATGAAAAAGAAATTATTGTGGGGATGGAGTTGACATGGGTGGATGGTATTCCAGATTTTGAATTTGAGAAAACATAAGATATTGTTGAAAAATAAGTGTTTTTTAATAAATTGTGAAAACTATAAGTACCTAAATCTGATTATACTCTCTTAGATTTACGCGAATATTTGACATTTTAAATAAAACTATCTTTTCGGACTATTTCGCGGATTCGAGACAGCATTCGAGACGTCGGGAACTAAAAATCAAAATAAGTCCACGAAAGAATCCGAAACGATAGTTTTATTTAAAATACCTAAATCTGGTTAATAAATGAGATTTAAAAGTTATACAGAAAGTTAGAAACATACACAGATAAATATATTTTAGAGAGAATATACGAAAACAAGAAATTCCTTGTTTTAGTCAATAATTTGGTGGTAAATTACCGTCAAAATACCACAAAATAACCAAAGTTTTACACTTATTAAAAATCAAAGGAATATAGAAAATATATCTGTTTCTATTTCAAAATACATAAAATTTTAAATCCTGGTAATTCGGAATACTATAACCGAATAATAATAAATACGAAAGTTCGTGTGTTTGTACTCTTTCAGGCTTTATTTTTTGGTTAAAATTTAATATACAAATAGATTGTAATCTGGAGTAACATGTAAACTACGGCATCTAGTAACGCAAACGAGCAAAGCATGGGTAAGGCGCTAGGTTTAAAATAAATATTTAAATTCCTAAGCTTAGTACTAACCGAAAACCATAGTGATGAGTCACTAGAAACCCACCTGGTATCGCCTTCCGCTCTGTGAATAATGAGCTGCGTTACTCGTAACGCTGTCGCGTTGAAATATCGCCGAAAATTCACAAAATGTTAATAAATTTTACTATAGATTAATTTTGTAATCATTGAATCGTAAAAATGGAGGAGAATAAGTGAATATATTATAATTTAGCGGGTTATTTTTACACGATGATAATGATATATGTTATAATTTCAGATATTTTTAAGTGGTTTTTTTTTTCAGTAATTTGTATAAGGAAGCACACAATTGGGTGTATCTATGTTTTTTTAATTCTATTTTTTAACGGTGTTCCCACATACATTATTACTTTTTTTTAAGTCGGTGTACACCTTTATAAGTATAATAATGTACTTTTGCCCGATTAAATATAAATAGAAATATCAGAGGACGAGACCCGGGATTAGAACTTGCTTCACTTGGTTTCCCAGGCGAGCGCGTTACCACTGGGCTATCAATTCTCTACGACCGTCTTCCTTAGTAGATTATATATAATTTGTAATTTTGCGAGTTTCGCAAATGATTTTACGCAAAATTACTGACAAAATGTTGCGAACAAAGTATAGTGAGATAAGGGAGGTTTTATTTACTTTTTAATTACTTTTTACGACTTTGTAAAAATGAATCTAGATAAAGTCGCTGGCTTAAGATTTGTTTAATTAGGTTCCTTGCTAACGGTGTAACTACCGACTCACCCTCGCTTCGCATGGGTTCGTTCCTAGGTTGATTCCCGGAGGGAATGAGGGATGATTTCCGGAATAAAAAATATCCTTTGTCCTTCTTATCAAATTTCATCTAAATCGGTCCAGTAGATTTTGAGTTTATTCGTTACAAACATACAAAAATACAAATTTTTCCTCTTTATAATATAAGTGTAGATTTAAGAAATCTCTAAGATTCAATGTAGGATATTATAAATTTTTTTTCTGTGTATTTACGATTTACCCTTCACGGTAAAATTAGTCTATACGTTAGTCCAGGTTACAGTCTATCTGTATACTTTTTAATTTTTATAATTTATACTTAAGTAATTTTTTATTTTATTATATATACTTATATATATATTATGTTATTATATATTTTATTATATACACATTTTTTATTTTGTATATATGTCATTTTATATTTTATTTTATTAAAGTTTAAAATCATGTTTACTCTACCTGTAACATATTTATAAGTGGAAACTTTGCTGGTGTGTGAATGTTTTAGTTTGTAATTATTTATAAGAATTTTTTGTCACTGTTTGTTTTCCAAAAATAAATAAATAAATAAAACTAAATTTCATTCAAATCCCTTTAGTCGTTTTCGCTTAAAGAAATAACCACATACACACATACTAACATTCTTATATTATATTTATGATAGCAAGCTGGATGTGAAGGCATTTATAATAATTATTTAAGCATTGAGAGAAGATGACGAGAGATTGAAAACATCGTAAAGAATTGTTTCTTTACGATGTCTTCTATATGTAGTCATTTCTATCCATATCTCAGAGATCATAACTAGTTTTCAAAATCTTTTTTTTTTATATTGGAAAATGCAATTTACCCATACTTCCTGTATATACACCTACAGGTGGTTATGTAGGACTCACTGGCTGGAAAAGCCAGTAGGTACTACTCACTAAGGGCAGTGGTAGCCCAGTGGTAACGCGCTCGCTTGGGAAACCGAGTGAAGCGGGTTCAAATCCCGGGTCTCGCACCTCTGACATGAATATATGTGCGAATCATTTCTAACATGATTACCACTTGCCTTACGGTGAAGGAAAATATCGTGAGGAAACCTGCATGTCTGAGAGATCCTAGCAAGTTTTCGAAAGACATGTGAAGTTCGCCAGTCCGCACTTGGCTAGCGTGGTGGACTATGGCCTGATTCCCCTCGTTTTGAAAGGAGGCCCGTGCCCACTACTGGGCACGGGCCTCCTTTCAAAACGAGGCAGTTAAAAGGGGCTGAATACTGTATACTACTACTACCCACTAAAATCTAACAGAACTTCCCTCGTCTTAATAGGGCATCGCAGGACAAGCTTACGCACTCAACCACGATGCGCCGACGACAGGTCTGACGAAGCAGACCACACAACTAAGGGGTTGCTCACACGGTCCACTCTGCAATCAGAGAAGTACCAGGAGCAGAAGTCCGTCAACCTACATACGTCTTGGAAGCGTGGAATACTCGTATCTCACATTTACGGCAGGCCCGTGCCCAGCTGTGAAACGTTAAAAAAGGTTGAAATATAATTAAAACATATTTTACTTTTTTAAATTCATTGTTAACTTTTTTATTTAAAAGATAGGCATTAAAGGAAGACGCCATTGTGCCAACGACAATAACTCGTACCCTTTCTATCTTAGCATCTAAACTATTTGAAAATTTCCCACGGATATAAGTGCGGGCAACATTTACTTAGCGAAATTTTAAATCGTAAAATTATCGGTTAGGCATTAGTTTTACCATCAAAACAAATACATCCCACATAAGACTCTAACACGTGGACTTAAAGTTAATTTTCGCACACCCTCACATTTTATTTTAACGATAATCTTACATTTTCAGGGAAGTAATCCAGAATGCGACGTCGAAAATTCGGATTTTACGAGATATACAACTTGGAGAACATTATCATTTATAGCGGCTGTTTATATTTAGTGTTGTAAGAAAGAAGCGACGGGAAATCCGTTAAATTGTCGAGGAAAATGCTCTTTTTACGTGCTATAAATAAAAAATGTTAGATTTTTTTGAGGACTGCTTTAAATAGATTTACCTTCGCTAGGGTGCATTCCTGTTTGCTAAGCAGTTTCCTATATTATATTACCCCAAGTTATAGTCAATCAGTATACTAAGTTACATGATCCAATTCAATTCAATCCATCCGACAGAGGAAGAAGTAAGAATGCACACAAACACACATGCAAACTTTCCCACTTAAAATAGCAAAGTGTAAAGTACTTATTTTACACTAGCGACTCACCCTAGCTTCGCTCGGGTTCGTCCCTAGGTTGATTCCCCATACAAACTTTCATCCCCATTTTCATCCTCTTAAGGGATGATTTCCGGAATAAAAGATATCCTATGTCCTTTCCACGGTCTCAAACTATCTTCTTACCAAATTTTATTTGAATCAGTCCAGTAGTTTTTGAGTTTATTCGTTACAAACATACAAAAATACAAATCTTTCCTCTTTATAATATTAGTCTAGATGTAGGTTAGTGTAGATTGGATAAGTGAGCATCTACGAATTTAAATGAGGTCTTGGGTTTGAGCACCGGTTTGGGCCAAAAATAATTATTAAATTTTCCAGTCATTAAAAGTCTTCAGTAAGAGCTGTCAGTTGTGACTGTTGAAAAATTGCTTCTTCTATAGAAAAAATAGTGTATCGGCTTACTATTATAAAAAATAATATAGTAGGAGAAATTGAAATTGGAAATGAAATTTGTATGAAACCTCCTTTTTTAGAGGTTTTTTTTTGTAGTTTTAGGGCGAGCGAAGCCGCGGATTCTGCTTCTATAAATATAAATTGCCAAAATTGATGTATTTTAGACAGGTATTTAAGACAGAAAAATCCTCAAAATCATATTTTTTTTAAATATCTACATGTATTTCCCTTTTTTGTTAATATTATATGTTAAACCCTCGTTATAATGAAATGTAAGATGCCCTTACCGCATCAGCGTTAAATTTGTTTCATTTGAATACATTAGGCTAATTGTAAAACGTATATATAAAATGATTAATTCCGACATCTATCTGTCTGTCTGGCGCAGTAATTAACTCGCTCGCGACTATCGAGTTAAGAGTTCTAAAATGGTTTTCACTTAAAAATGATAAAAATATGAATTTTACGTTTCATCTATATACATAAATAAAATTAAAGTGTCTGTGATGTCAAAATAGCAGCTTTATACTAAATGCATATGGAATTAATGAATTTAAAATTTTTTTCTGTCTGTCTGTTTGTTCCGGCTAATCTCCGAAATGGCTGGACAAATTTTGTCGGGGCTTTCACTGGCAGATAGCTGATATTATAAGGAGTTACTTAGGCTACTTTTATTTTAGAAAAAGAATTAGGGTTTCGCTCAACAAAATTAAAACGTACCTAGGGACGAACCTGAGCGAAGCGAGGGTGAGTCGCTAGTAATAAATATAATAAATTATACACAGTAATAATGTTTGTTCGTCTAGTGTTAAAATTCATCCATAGCCATTATTAAAAAGAGGAAACTGTACTTATATCTATGAATAGAATTTACCTCTCTATATAGGTACCTAATATTAAAAAAAAATAACCTTTTCAAAATATTTTTTATTGATAAAACTAGTTAATCTTCTAATTCTAATTATTTTGTCTTTGCCTATACATATAATAAAAATCTGAGTCGAATCTGTACATTAAATATTTTTTTGAATATATTATTGCAATAGTCATTATTATCGGTACAGAGGCTGAATCTATAGTTTTTGGAATGTTTGTATGGGAATGCATCACGAGAAAAACACTGGACAGATTTTGATGAAATTTGGTATGACGATAGCTGGTTATCCGGGTTAACATATAGGATACTTTTTACTGCGGAAAAATATGTTATCTTTGAGTAATCTGTACTAACCGTTAAATGCATTTTCATAATTTTTTATTAGGTAAATGATAATAATATTACGATTTATGTATGCTCTGTTAGCGACCTATGTAATATATTTAAAAACACCGGAATTGAATACCTCCTTTCTAAATTAATGAAAACTATTACGGTTTAAGAATTTATTTCTCAAAAAAAAAAAAAGAATACAATTCACTTAAGTATTTGAGAAAACAAGATACATCTTAATAGTAAATATTAGCATAAAAATATAGAAAATAAATTCATCGGTTACAATAATATGGGTATACAAAAGCATAACTACCTAACTTAAACTAAGCGATATAAAAAAAGTCCCAAAAAACTTCATTGGAGCATAAAAGCCAAGTTCCTGTATTATAGAAGATAGTGGATAAAAATACCAAGTAAATATATCCCGTTTTTGTCGACACCTGAGCTGTCACGTGCGGACGCGTGATAAATGGTCAACCAAAAAATAACATTAGTTATTCCCCACCACCTGTCCTGCTTCGAATGAACGCGGCCGCTAATATTGTTATATAACACACGCCTGGTTTGACCGACTTCAAAAAAGAAATATTTGATTAGGATTTTTTATATGTATCTATGTTAGGAGATATCTTAATGATAATTATTTGGATTGTGAATCAATTGTAGTATTTCTTTCTGTATGGATTATTTTTACTTATAGATTTTAAGAAATATTTTGGAATAAGCATTAAATGGGTTTTTATTTTAATATGATTTTAATTTTTTCTAGGATTACTGAGATGAAATTGAAATGAACGTGGTAAGATTGAATAACTGCAAAAATCACACAAAATATTATTTATTACTATGTATTATTTAGAATAAGTACAATTTTCTATTGTTATTTACGTTATTGTATTAGAAATATACTTAAAAGCTTAAAACATGTAACTATATCCATTATTTTTAACTAGATATTATATTCTTTATCTATAGGAATTGGTTGAGGCATATATACAAAATATGCATTTATGTATACAATAATAATAATAAATATGAAAAAACTATTAACTATACTGGCGAAATCTGTCCACGCTCCAACATGTGATGGTTCAACCTCCGTTTTCGCTACTTGCCACTTTGGCTGAATTACGAAACTCATACGACTTTTTAGTACATAATCGTTAATTAAATCAATCCATAGATAGCATTTCCAAGTTCGTTTTGTTATTAAGTTTAGAATAAATGTCAAAATTATTGAAAATATAGTAATAAGAATAGATGACTTGATAAAGAACAGAACTGTTGGAGAATGAGATCCATGGCGTGGTATGTTGTCGTTGATAGCTTGTAAAAACTTGATATGGGCGTACAAACTCAAAGTTAGAAAGCTCAAACGAGCAGAGTTTCTTACATCTAAAAACATAGCAGATACTGTCATGGTACCTACTATGACTAACGGGAACACCACCAGAGATGCTAAACCTGTCGCATGTCTTTCTACAACGAATGTTAAATTTAACTTAATTGCATCTGTAGCGTTTTCCCCTACAGAGTAATCTACAATATCCCATCCAGAACCATATTCTGCTCCAAGAGCTGATATCCCACGGCCCTTATTAAAAGTGAACGTTACATTGTCCCTATTATTCTTTTTGATGCCAAAATTGAATGTGCACGTTTGAGAGTCGTAAGGCCAATCGTCTAATTTAGCAATGCACATAGTGTCAAAAATCACTCGAAGCACACACAAAATCTTGCCTGTGTTTTCAACTTGACAATGCGTATAGTGAAAGTATTCGCCACCAAATTCGCTCACATCTCCTAAATTAGTTAGAATTCCCAATGGCGTCCATAAACTGACACTGTGTATGATAGTTTTATCTACTCCGCCGTAGTCACTTGCATTCCATTGAATCCTTGGATCTTCCCAATAAAAAAACATCCAGCTATAAATACCAAATAGTTCTTCGTTTTTATCAAATTTGAAGTTTTTTAAAATGAATTTTATAGATACAGTTGTACCATTTTTGTTTGGTACAAGAAAGTTGTTATCATTGTAAAACACGTCTTTATGGAGTTTAACTTCATATAGTCTGTCAGAAGGCTCCGTGTGCAGAACACAATCGGAAGCAGATTGTTTTATTATAAAAAGTAATATAAATATAGTGGTGAGTGACATGGCTGAATTAGTAATGAGAGAATTGTTAGAATTAGAAACTCAATATGAATACGCCTGCTATGATAAATTTATTACGCAAACAAAAATAATTACCAGATCAGCTTTATTAGAGATATCTATTATTATTTAGATCTATGTTTTGTTTTGTTACTTTTTTAAATATTATTCAGTTTTGTTTCATTCAATAAAGGGGTTTTTATAAATCTGAATAGTTCCCAATTGATGCTGCTATAATGAAAATTCCAAAATAGTAGTTCGGGTCTACATTTGCAACTGCTCTAATGAGTATCATTACCGTTCTTATCGTTTTGCTATGTTCAGCTTTTTTTATCGTTGGGAAATATATATCAGCAGCATACAAGTGGTCACGTGGGACTCACAGACCAACCCCCAATGTGCGTTTACCTTGTCGTGATGGGATGGCTCATTAGCGTCCAGCAATCCAAGCGAGCGCGAAGCCAAGTAACGCACTGGGAGATGGTCCACCTCGGTGGGTGGTGTGCCATGCGGTTTGCTCCTAGTACTTCTCTGATAGCAGAGTGGACTCTTGGACCAATTCCGTGGTTATTGTGTTCTGCTACATTTTCCAACGGTAAAAAAAGGACGGACTTACTGATCAAAAACCAATAGTATCCATTAAAACTGAACGGAAACTTCCTCGCCTTCCAATAGCTATTAAAAAAGCAAAGGAGAAAAAGGTACTGAACTTTTGTTTTCACGACATATCTATTTATATGTATATAGTTATGTATTGTATTTTATGTTCATTTCGTATTCGTATATTTTTACATATATATACATTTTGTAAAAAAATTAAAGAGCTTTAAAATGAACAGTTTTATTTAGCTGACTCTTCTTAACAAGCATTATTTCTCTTCATTAAATTTCCATTGTTCAAAAATATAAATTATTAAAGAAATACTATTGAAATACTTTATTATTATTGCTATCAAAAATAATATGCATCGGCCGGGAATCGAACCCGGGCCGCCCGCGTGGCAGGCGAGCATTCTACCACTGAACCACCGATGCTTACATCAATTGGGCAAAATTTAAAATATATCACTGTTTTCGAGGACAAGTTTATTGAGGTATAATAATGGACGTTGAGTAAGTCATAGTACAAACATTGTTTTCTTAAATTTAACTTTTCAAACGATTCTAGTAACCAACCATTAAAATTATGTTTTAAAAATCCCAGTAACTATTTTGGCCTGACCTGCGACTCGAACCCAGGATCTCATGATCTGCAACCGAATATGTTAGACACTAGACCAACGACTAACGAGATATACAAATTACAAGGTTTACAATTCACACTACGCTTCTCTTTAAAGTTGATTAAAATTTTGCTACTGCCACCCATTGCAGACCACATAAGTTTGAATAAACTGATTTATTACACCTAAGTAAATAATACTCGTGTTTTTAAATCATATTTTGTGCTGTAAAATTTGTAAAATGTACGTTTCTTTGGATTAATAGATATAAGCATCGGTGGTTCAGTGGTAGAATGCTCGCCTGCCACGCGGGCGGCCCGGGTTCGATTCCCGGCCGATGCAGTATTATTTTTATACGTAATAGTTGCTGCTTGCATTTTCACCTATTTGTGTTTATTTCACCTATTTCACCGCAGCGTTGGGAGCTTTGTATCCTCTAACGATCAAATTGAAATATGGTCCCGTAAATATTTTACGCTAAACATATTGATATACAATGTTTTTATATATGAATGGCTACACGGCTACTCATTATCACTTTTATAGCAACATCGAATTGAAAAAATATTTTAATATAATTTATATAACAATTAGCGTTTCACCCTTGTTTCGCTTCGAGTTCGTCCCTAGTGAAAAACAAAAACAAATCTATCCTACGGGAACCGTACAATACTTTAGGGTAAAAAGTAAACCTATGTGCTATTCCACATTATAATCTATATATATATATATATATATATATATATATATATATATATATATATATATATATATATATATATATGCTACATATCCGTTTAGCCGTTCTGACATGATTGAGTAACAAACATCCATTCAAACTTTCTTATTTATAATACTAATAATGACATAGTTGAAAAATGTTTAATTTATACAACATTAATCGCTTAAACTCTTTTATTACGTACATAGATGTAACATAACTCCAATTTAAAACGCGATATGAGAGCAGCACACCCAGTACCAGCAGATCGCGATGTTCCTACCACTGATTTATTTTTCCAACTACTGGTTGAGTTCTATTACCTACTTAAATGATTTGATGTAAAAATTTGTGATGAAATAATTTGAAATGATTAAAATTGTTTTACTCGGCTGTACAACCATTTCTTCTTTTGTCTAATAAAAACAAGGTTAGTTCTGAGAAAAAATATAATATTATAGCCCATAGAAAAAACTTACAGTGTAATAAAAGTCCTTAAAACTCTATTTAATTTTTTATTAACTAGATATCATACTCTTTATCTATAGGAATTGGTTGAGGTATATAAATAAAATACATATTTATGTATGTAATAACAATAATAAAAATGAAAAAACTATTAACTATACTAGCAAAATCTGTCCACGCTCCAACATGTGATGGTCCATTCTCCGTTTTCGCTACTTGCCACTTTGGCTGAATTACGAAACTCATACGACTTTTTAGTACATAATCGTTAATTAAATCAATCCATACATAGCATTTCCAAGTTCGTTTCGTTATTAAGTTTAGAATAAATGTCAAAATTATTGAAAATATAGTAATAAGAATAGATGATCTGATAAAGAACAGAACTGTTGGAGAATGAGATCCATGGCGTGGTATGTTGTCGTTGATAGCTTGTAAAAACTTGATATGGGCGTACAAACTCAAAGTTAGAAAGCTCAAACGAGCAGAGTTTCTTACATCTAAAAACATAGCAGATACTGTCATGGTACCTACTATGACTAACGGGAACACCACCAGAGATGCTAAACCTGTCGCATGTCTTTCTACAACGAATGTTAAATTTAACTTAATTGCATCTGTAGCGTTTTCCCCTACAGAGTTATCTACAATATTCCATCCAGAACCATATTCTGCTCCAAGAGTTGATATCCCACGGCCCTGATTAAAAGTGAACGTTACATTGTCCCTATTATTCTTTTTGATGCCAAAATTAAATGTGCACGTTTGAGAGTCGTAAGGCCAATCGTCTAATTTAGCAATGCACATAGTGTCAAAAATCACTCGAAGCACACACAAAATCTTGCCTGTATTTTCAACTTGACAATGCGTATAGTGATAGTATTCGCCACCAAATTCACTCACATCTCCTAAATTAGTTAGAATTCCCAATGGCGTCCATAAATTGACACTGTGTATGATAGTTTTATCTACTCCGCCGTAGTCACTTGCATTCCATTGAATCCTTGGATCTTCCCAATAAAAAAACATCCAGCTATAAATACCAAATAGTTCTTCGTTTTTATCAAATTTGAAGTTTTTCAAAATGAATTTTATAGATACAGTTGTACCATTTTTGTTTGGTACAAGAAAGTTGTTATCATTGTAAAACACGTCTTTATGGAGTTTTACTTCATATAGTCTGTCAGAAGGCTCCGTGTGCAGAACACAATCGGAAGCAGATTGTTTTATTATAAAAAGTAATATAAATATAGTGGTGAGTGACATGGCTGAATTAGTAATGAGAGTATTGTTAGAATTAGAAACTCAATATGAACACGCCTGCTATGATAAATTTATTACGCAAACAAAAATAATTACCAGATGACCTTTATTAGAGACTAGCATTGCCCGCGGCTCCGCCCGCGTTCAGATGATCAAAAACCAAATTCTTAGGTTTTACACATTAGTATACTCTTACATTATACATTACTTTCATTGCACACCACACGATTGGTAAATAATGGCAGTGATTGACAATGCCACAAAGGTTCCTCCGTTAATTTGCACTTTTTGCTTTAGCAATAACATTTATGTGTGTCTATACTTCTATTTTGTTTGTTTTTTTAGTTTTAGGCGATAAACTCTCAAACTACGGAATTCATTTTAATCATTTTTTACTTATAGACAGTTATTGATTAATTTAATATTTAGCTGATTATTTAAATTACATAATGATAACCTTTCTTAATTAGCGCTAGTTAGTAATATTTTCCAAAACGATTTTCAAAAGAAAGTGTAATAAGTAAATAATTCTAAGCAAATACTTTTTATTATTTCATATGGCTCGGCTAATATGATTAAAGTCGTAAGCATTTTATTGTGTCCTTTAAGCCTTTAGCTTCCAAGAAAAGGTGTCAAGAAAAAGTGAAAAAGTTGAGGTATAACAGTTCCTAAAATACTTTTTCATAGTTTTTGAGATATGAAATATTTTTAGTTACCCGCTTTGGCAGTTTAAAAGCCATAAACTTGTTTTCCATAAAATGTTATAAAATAATATAAATCGAACTTATTTTTACGGTTGAAAAAATGAGTAGATATTGTGGAAACGTAAATATTATTCGTATTTATTTTAGTGTTAGCCTAACAAAATACATAAGTAAGAAAAACAACATAGTATTTTGCTATACGAAACCTATAAAGCGCGAGTTGGATTTGCATTTGCCCAATTTTTACATTGAAAATTAAAAAAACATTAACATTATTTACTAAACAATAAAAATTTACAAATATTCTCATTTGAAAATTGTTTCGGCCAACAAAATATTACTAATATGTTACTAATTTATAAAGCCAAAAAGTTTGTTTTATTGATAATTTGAACACGGGCGGGGTCGCGGGTAATTTAGTAGTAATTCTAATAAAATCATAGAAAGGTCAAATCTGTACATTCATTTTTTTGGGATTAAAACTATGTATTTTTAAAACACATGGCGACATCTATTGTCGAATATCTAAATAACACATAAATAAATATTAATTAAAATAACTATTTTAATGGATAAAATAGTGCTATTGATAATTTGATTTTCAAGATAAGCTATTTTTATAGTTTTTACCAAATTTTGTAAGTTACCTTGCTAAACTGTTTACAAATAGTATCATCGTGGTTTTGTTCCTACCAGTTTTTGTATTTTTTTTTCAGAAATTAGATATTTTCTCGCGGTAAAAAGTATCCTATATGTTGACCCGGATAACCAGCTATCATCATACCAAATTTCATCAAAATCCCTCCAGTGGTTTTTCTGTGATGCGGTAACAGACAGACAGACAGACAGACAGACAGACAGACAGACAGACAGACAGACAGACAAAAATTCTAAAAACTATAGATTCGGTCTCTGTATCGATAATAATGTCTATTTCAATAAGATTTTCCAAAAAATATTTAATGTACAGATTCGGCTTAGTTAGAATTTTATAATATGTATAGATATCTATTATTATTTAGATCTATGTTTTGTTTTGTTACTTTTTTAAATATTATTCAGTTTTGTTTTAAAAAAGGGGTTTTTTATAAATTTTCAGAATATTTCCAAATTGTTGCTTTTTCTGAATAGTTCCCAATTAATGCTGCTATAATAAAAATTCCAAAGTCGAAGTATTCAATTCGGGTCTACATTTGCAACTACTCTAATGAGTATTATTACCATTCTTACCGTTTTGCTACGTTCAGCTTTTTTTATCAATGGGAAATATATATCAGCAGCATACAAGTGGTCATGTGAGACTCACTGACCAACCCCCAATGCGCGTTCACCTTGTCGTGATGGGATGGCTCATTAGCGTCTAGCAATCCGACCGGGGGCGAAGCCAAGAAACATACTTTGAGACGGTCCACCTCGGTGGGTGATGTGCCATGCGGTTTGCTCCTAGTACTTGTCTGATAGCAGAGTGGACTCTTTTAGCAATTCCATGGTTATTGTGTTCTGCTACACTTTCCAACGGTAAAAAAGGACTCACTGATCAAAAACCAATAGTATCCATTAAAACTGAACGGAAACTTCCTCGCCTTCGAATAGCTACTAAAAAAGCAAAGGAGAAAAAGGTACTGAACTTTTGTTTTCACGACATATCTATTTATATGTATATAGTTATGTATTGTATTTTATGTTCATTTCGTATTCGTATATTTTTACATACATTTTGTAAAAAAATTAAAGAGCTTTAAAATGAACAGTTTTATTTAGCTGACTCTTCTTAACAAGCATTACTTCTCTTCATTCAATTTCCATTGCTCAAAAATATATATTATTAAAGAAATGCTATTATAACATTTTATTATTATTGCTATAAAAAATAATATGCATCGGCCGGGAATCGAACCCGGGCCGCCCGCGTGGCAGGCGAGCATTCTACCACTGAACCACCGATGCTTACATCAATTGGGCAAAATTTAAAATGTATCACTGTTTTCGAGGACAAGTTTATCGAAGTATAATAATTGACGTTGAGTAAGTCATAGCACAAACATTGCTATCTTAAATTTAACTTTTCAAACGATTCTAGGTAACCAACCATTAAAATTATGTTTTAAAAATCCAAGTAACTATTTTGGCCTGACCTGCGACTCGAACCCGGGATCTCATGATCTGCAACCGAATATGTTAGACACTAGACCAACGACTAACGAGATATACAAATTACAAGGTTTACAATTCATACTACGCTTGTCTTTAAAGTTGATTAGAATAATTTTGATATTGCCACCCATCGCAGACAATATAGCTTTAAATAAACTGATTTATTACACCTAAATAAATAATACTCGTGTTTTTAAATCATTTTTTGTACTATAAAATTTGTAAAATCTACGTTTCTTTGGATTAATAGATATCAGCATCGGTGGTTCAGTGGTAGAATGCTCGCCTGCCACGCGGGCGGCCCGGGTTCGATTCCCGGCCGATGCAGTATTATTTTTATATGTAATAGTTGCTGCTTGCATTTTCACCTATTTGTGTTTATTTCATCACAGCGTTGGGAGCTTTGTATCCTCTAACGATCAAATTGAAATATGGTCCCGTAAATATTTTACGTTAAACATATTGATATACAATGTTTTTATATATGAATGGCTACACATTATCACCTTTATAGCAACGTCGAGTTGAAAAAATATTTTAATATAATTTATATAACAATTTAACTGCCTCGGTGGTGTAGTGGCTAGCATGTACGGCTGCACATCCTGAGGTCCTGGGTTCGAGTCCCGGGTCGGGCCAAGTTTAGTTATTGAGTCTTTCTGTATAGTAAGCCTCAGTAACAGCCCGGAGTTGGGAAGTTGGCGGTGTTTCACCCCCGTGCCTCGGAGAGCACGTAAAGCCGTCGGTCCTGCGCCTTAACTCTCACCGGTCGTGTCGAATAGTCGTCCCACCGGAGTATGAGAGTGACAGGAATAGAGAGTGCACTTGTGTCTGCGCGTACACTTGTGCACTATAATATCTCCTGCGCAGTTGGCTAGTCTCAATGAGATTGGCCACCGTGGCCGGAATCGGTCAGGAGAACATTATTATTATTATTATAACAATTAGCGTTTCACCCTAGTTTTGCTTCGAGGTTGTCCCTAGTGAACCGTACAATACTTTAGGGTAAAAAGTAAACCTATGTGCTATTCCACATTATAATCTATATATATATATATATATATATATATATATATGTCGGAGGAAGCAATGAGTCGGGTTAATTGTTGTTTGCATCAATTTACATTTTAATTAATTCTAAAATTCTTAATTTGATTTTATTCGATTTGTTACATTTTTTCTATAATTTAAAAACCTCACTTATCTAATAAAAGTTATGAATATTGTAATTTACGTAACGACCAATCAGAGCAGAGCACGTGCCTCGAGCGGGGTCGAGGCGCCATCTTTACTTTAGCGAGGCGATCGGTTTTTGAGGGACATTCGAGTGATAGCAACTGATCGAGTTGGATCGTGAAAGTATATCGCTTTGTTGGTTAAAGTAAGAACGGTGCCCTGAACCCGCTGCTCGGTCTTGGCTGTTAATTTCTTTTATTTCAATAAGTGTGTGTGCAGTGAATATTGTTTAAATCCATGTGTAAAGTGAATATTGTTTAACTGTGTGTGAAGTTGATATTGTTTAATTAAAATACTACGAAACTATACTGTTGTGTTTGTGCTCGCATCTTACCCAATGACGCCCACTAAGCCCGTAACTACAGATGACGATGTCGAAGAGAACCATGCTTCTCCGACATCAGAAGTGGGATTGGTGCAGGCACAAAACGTGAGCGAATTGACAAATGACGGATGGTGCGCGTTATTTGAAGCGCAATAAACCAGTATGAAGTTACTCGTGGAGGCGCTAACCAAGCCATCGAATATCGAGGATAAGAGCATCACGCTGCCTAAATTTCAACCGGAAGATGCAGACACTAACGCCCGGGCCTGGCTGGCGACGGCAGACATCTGTTTATCGGATAGTGGTATACAGGGAAGTAAATTAGTTCTGATACTTAGTAAGGCCATGAGAGGCTCGGCCGCAACATGGTTTTCTCAGATAGCTTTTCCTAATATGAAATGGGCAGAATTTAAGGAAATTTTTCTTTCTCGTTTCGATACGTTAGAAACATGTGCAGCGACGATATTAAAGATGCTTACTGGTAAACCTCAAGAAGGTGAATGTCTTGCTGCATATGCAAGCCGTTTATTTACTTTACTCATGTCACGATGGAGTAGTTTAGGGAAGGAGGAAATGGTGGTATCCTGTATACTTGCACACATGGGACAAATTGAGCCAAGGTTACAACGCAATATTTTTTCTGAAGAAATAACTACCCGCTGTAAAATGCAACGTGAACTAATGGCTTTTTCTTATCGCAAACGGAGCTACCACGAGATAACAAAGACCGTTGCCAGCACTATACAAGATAATAAACGTCCTAGGTTAAGTTCAGGTTCAACAAAATGTTACGCTTGTGGAAAGCTTGGTCATAAATCTTTTGAATGTTTCAGTCGGTCGCATGACAAGCAGCAAACAACTCCAACCTCTGAGCGCCCCAACACGGCCGTTGCTACGCGGGCCCCTGTGACTTGCTACAAGTGTGGTGTTGAGGGCCATGTGGCGTCTCGGTGCTCAAAAACATGGCCAGTTGCGAACAGCAGTGCACAGCCTGCCGCCACACCCAGCGTTGTGAAGCGAGTGGACATGTGTGGTATGAAACCTGTCACCGGGATAATTACGCAATTTGGTGAGCAGTTCTCATTTTGTTTTGATTCCGGCGCTGATTGTTCCTTAATTAAAGAAAGTGTCTCTCGTAAGCTTGTTGGTACATTGCAGCGTTCAATAGTTACTTTGACTAGTGTAGGAAAATCTAGTGTATTATGTGACTCACAAATTTTATCTAGGGTCGCTCTTAGTGGTCATGACGTGCAAATTTTATTTCACATTATACCTGATGATTACCTAAGTAACGATATTTTGATTGGACGCGATTTGTTGGCCTTAGGGTTGTCAGTACACATATCAAGTGATAAACTTACTATAGTTGAGAAGCCCTCTCTAGTTAATATTTGCAACGTAGGTAACGCGGTGGCTGATTTTCATGACGTGGATACCGATATACCTGTTAACTTTAAACAACAACTAATAGAACTTCTTAACTTCTTTAAGAACTCCTTTGTTGAAGGTACGCCTACTAGTAGAGTAAAGACAGGCGAATTAGAAATTAATTTAGTAGATCCTAGCAAAATCGTGCAACGGCGGCCTTATCACTTGAGCCCTGAAGAGCGAGTGATAGTACGTAATAGATGTAGTGAACTATTATCTGCTGGAGTTATCAGACCAAGCAAATCACCCTTTTCTAGCCCAATACTCCTAGTGAAAAAGCGCGATGGCACAGATCGAATGTGCGTAGATTACCGAGAATTAAACTCAAATACAGTTCCCGACCGGTACCCCTTACCTTTAATTTGCGATCAAGTTCAAAGGCTATCAGGCGCGCGTTTTTATACGTGTCTTGACATGGCTAGTGGATTTTATCAGATTCCCATAAATGTAGAGTTGAATTCGATAGAAAAAACCGCATATATTACCCCGGACGCTCATTACGAGTTTACTGCCATGCCGTTTGGCCTACGAAATGCCCCCTCTGTGTATCAGAGAGCTATTAATACGGCTCTAGGTGACCTAGCTCACTCTTACGCAATCGTTTACATGGACGATCTAGTTATACCCGCGAATAACGTAGAGCAAGGGCTGGAACGGTTACGCGTTGTACTAAAAAAACCCTTAGTGATGCTGGATTTTCGTTCAATATAAAAAAAATGTGTTTTTCTAAAGAAGCAAGTCCAGTTTTTGGGGTATGAAATATCAGAGGGTGAAATCAGGCCTAACCCCCGTAAAATAACCGCATTGACTAGGTCCCTACCACCACAGACCATCACTCAGCTCGGACAATTTTTGGGTTTAGCGTCCTACTTTAGGCAGTTTGTCAATAACTTTTCGCTTAGGATGGCACCGCTCTACCGCCTATTAGCTAACAATAATTCTAAAATAATTTGGACCGCTTACGTCCACTCCCCCAATCCTATGTCCCAACTGAGCTGGATCCGTGTCTGTCAGATGACAATGACGGTAAGATCTTCGTACTAAATTTTTGTTTTAAATAATTAGTTATCGGTGTGTGTGTGAGTGGGTGTATTGCAAATCAATTCTCTTTATAAGATATCCTAACAGCGTGGTGGCTGTTAGTTGGCTGTGTAGTTAAGCTTTGTGAGGCGAGGTGGCCACTGAGAGGCGAGGTGGCCACTGAGAGGCGAGGTGGCCACTGAGAGGCGAGGTGGCCATTGAAAAACGAAATTAGTAGAATAAGAGGCGAGGTGGCCATTTAGATATTGTCAGTAACCCAAAATGTGTAACGCGATAAACGGCGAGGTGGCTGTTTTGATACTACTGACTCTTAATTTACTATGTAGCGTGGAGTCTATGAGGACTCGGATTCGATTACGAAAGATTTATTGTTAGCATATGGCACATATTTTATAAAAATATCTTAAATGAAGATGCTGCGCGGAAGATAAAATGTAATAGTGTACACGATCTCCTTGGTCAGGAGTGGCCGAACTATACAAAATATCTTTTTCTTTTCTGCAGATAATGATGATGCACGGCCTTCAACATCACACGAGGGCGTGTAATACGTCAGGACGGCCGTGTCGGAGGAAGCAATGAGTCGGGTTAATTGTTGTTTGCATCAATTTACATTTTAATTAATTCTAAAATTCTTAATTTGATTTTATTCGATTTGTTACATTTTTTCTATAATTTAAAAACCTCACTTATCTAATAAAAGTTATGAATATTGTAATTTACGTAACGACCAATCAGAGCAGAGCACGTGCCTCGAGCGGGGTCGAGGCGCCATCTTTACTTTAGCGAGGCGATCGGTTTTTGAGGGACATTCGAGTGATAGCAACTGATCGAGTTGGATCGTGAAAGTATATCGCTTTGTTGGTTAAAGTAAGAACTATATATATATATAGTACTATATAGTATATATATATATATATATATATATATATATATATATATATATATATATATATAGTTTCATCCAGATCCGTTTAGCTGTTCTGGCATGATTGAATAATCATCCATCTAAACTTTCGTATTTATAATACTAATAATGGCATAGTTGAAAAATGTTAAATTTATATAATATCAATCGCTTAAACTCTTTTATTACGTACATAGATGTAACATAACTCCAATTTAAAACGCGATATGAGAGCAGCACACCCAGTACCAGCAGATCGTGATGTTCCTACCACTGATTTATTTTTCCAACTACTGCTTGAGTTCTATTACCTACTTAAACGATTTGATGTAAAAATTTGTGATGAAATGATTTAAAATGATTAAAAATATTTTACTCGACTGTACAACCATTTCTTCTTTTGTCTAATAAAAGCAAGGTTAGTTCTGAGAAAAAAATATAATAATATAGCCCATAGAAAAAAACTTATAGTGTAATAAAAATCCTTAAAATCTACTTAATTTTTTATTAACTAGATATCATACTTTTTATCTATAGGAATTGGTTGAGGTATATAAATAAAATACATATTTATGTATGTAAAAACAATAATAAAAATGAAAAAACTATTAACTATACTAGCAAAATCTGTCCACGCTCCAACATGTGATGGTCCATCCTCCGTTTTCGCTACTTGCCACTTTGGCTGAATTACGAAACTCATACGACTTTTTAGTACATAATCGTTAATTAAATCAATCCATATATAGCATTTCCAAGTTCGTTTCGTTATTAAGTTTAGGATAAGTGTCGAAATTATTGAAAATATAGTAACAATAATAGATGACCTGATAAAGAACAGAACGGTTGGAGAATTAGATCCATGGCGTGGTATGTTGTCGTTGATAGCTTGTAAAAACTTGAAATGGGCGTACAAACTTAAAATTAGAAAGCTCAAACGAGCAAAGTTTCTTACATCTAAAAACATAGCAGATACTGTCATGGTACCTACTATGACTAACGGGAACACCACCAGAGATGCCAAACCTGTCGCATGTCTTTCTACAACGAATCTTAAATAAAGCTCAATTACACCTGTAGCATTTTCTCCTGCAGCATAGTATACAATATCCCATCCGGGACCATGTTCTTCTGTTCCGATGTAAATACCACGGGTTTTATTAAAGGTGAATAGTAAGTTTTCCTTATTTCGTTCCATGCCCATATTAAATGTGCAACTTTGGGAGTCGTAAGGCCAATCGTTTAATTTAGTAATACACATAGTCTCATGGAATATTCGAAGAAAACATATAATTTGGCCTTTATAATCAACTTGGCAGTATTTATTTGGTAAAAAATAAGCGTGACCAATGCCTTTAACTTCTTTATTAGTAATAGCTCTAAATGGTGTCCATATATGGAAACTATTCACGATAGTTTTATCTACTCCTTCGTATTCACTTGTATTCCACTGTAGCCTTGGATCTTCCCATTGCAAATACATCCAGCTATAAATGCTAAATAATTCTTCGTTTCTATCAAATTTAAAGCTTTTCAGGATGAATGTTATGGCAATAGTTGTCAAGTTTTTGTTCGGTTGCACATACAATTCTTTATTTTTGTTCAATAAATCGTTATAAAGCTTTGCTTCAAGTTGTCTGTCAGAAGGCCCTGTGTGCAGAACACAATCGGAATCAGAACGTTTAATAAAAAATATTATAAAGATGGTAATTAGTAACATGGTTAAATTCGTAATGAGCAAATTGTTAGAAATTCAATATGTATGCGCCTGCAATTGTGAATCTATTACGGCAATAAAAATAATTATTGCCAGATGAACTTTATCGTAGATATTATAGTAATTCGATCTGTATATTGTACGAGTATATATTATTTAATAATAGTTATAATAAATAGTATGCATTCAGCCCTTTTTTTTAACGTCCCACTATTGGGCAGGGGTCTCCCTTCAATACGAGGGGGGATCAGGCCATAGTCCATCACGCTGGCCAAGTGCGGATTGGCGCGGATTTCCTCACGATGTTTTCCTTCACCGTTAAGACAAGTGCTAATCATGTTGGAAATGATTCGCACATGAAAATATCAGAGGTGCTAGACCCGGGATTTGAACTCGCTTTACTCGGTTTTCCAAGCGAGCGCGTTACCACTGGGCTACCACTGCCTTTATAAACAGTGTTTCTTAAAAATTTGCCGCTGTACACATTTTTTTCTTGAATTGAATGTATGTAAAATTATGATGGTGGTAAATATTAACGTATACATAGGCCCATGGAACTGTAGCACTATAATAATCAGCATTTATGCTTTTAAAATAAATAAATAACCTGCATGACCTTTTTGCTTGAATTGTCAGCGATGTCTTGCATATAATATATTACAATCATGATCTAAGAAGCTGAAAACAGAAATTAAAAATATAATATTTATTTAAATCTTTTGATTATCTCCTGTCGCCACAATCAGAGTTTCTCGTTCTTTGTTTTTCATAGGAAACATATTCCTCCCCATTTGAGGCTGATATGCTGAGGCTTCAATTGCATTTCTTGCATTTACATCCCGGTGAAATGGCAGGGGCTACTGAGCTTCCCACCGATTGATAAATTGTATTCAGCCCTTTGTTTAACGACCCACTGCTGGGCACAGACCTCCCTTCAATACGAGGGGGATCAGGCTATAGTTCACCACACTGACCAAGTGCAAGTTAGCGGACTTCATATGTCTTTCGAAAACTTTTTAGGTTTTCTCAGACATGCAGGTTTCCTCACGATGTTTTCCTTCACCGTAAGGTAAGTGGTAATCATGTTAGAAATAATTCGCACATGAAAATATCAGAGGTGCGAGACCCGGGATTTGAACCCGCTTCACTCGGTTTCCCAAGCGAGCGCGTTACCACTGGGCTACCACTGCCTTTATAAATAGTTTTTCTTAAAAATTTGCCGCTGTAAACATTTTTTTCTTGAATTGAATGTATGTAATATTTTGATGGTGGTAAATATTGACGTCTTAGTCCGGAATAGGATAATAAGTATTAAAACATCAGAAAAAAAAATATGGCTAACGCTGGCATATAACTATTTTAAATATCTATGTAAAACGTACCTAGTGACGTACCCGAGCGAAGCTAGGGTGAGCCGCTAGTATTTATTTAAATTTATGATTATCTCTTGTCGCCACAATTAGAGCTTCTCGTTCTTTTTATTCATAGGAAACATATTCCTCCCCATTTGAGGTTGATAGGCTGAGGCCTCAAATGTCTTTACATCCCGGTGGAATGACAGGGGTTACTGAGCTTCCCACCAATTGATACAGTCTAGGTATTTTATGTGTGCTGACCGTACGCAACCAAATACACAAGCTACAACTAGTTTAAACATAAAATAAATATAGATTGTATAAAACAAACTCAGTGGAGTTCATAAAAATAGTTAAAAACCAAGCACTTAGCTTAAAATCCTTGGCAATGAACCAAGTTTAAACTAAAAGAGTGTAGAGCACTTACTAAGTGTCAATAAAGATGATACATTGATATTTGATGCGATTTAGTGAAATGTTAAATTCTATTTAATAAGGTGGTGTGGTTGGTGTCTGTGTTGTATCAATTACAATGATGATCTGGGGTTCGATTCGAGCACATACTCGGGTATATGTTAATGTATTATATAGATCAAGTCATTTTAATGTAAATATTTAATAATGTATGTATATATAATGGGCAGTGGTAACTGGTAGCCCGATGGTAACGCGCTCGCTTAGGAAACCGAGTGAAGCGGGTTCAAATCCCGGGTCTCGCACCTCTGATATTTTCATTCGAATCCTTTTTATATGATTACTACTTGCCTTACGGTGAAGGAAAAAATCCACAGATCTCGTGTCTGCCACGACCTTCGGGTACATTGAAAATGAATCTGCCAAATGAATTAAATTAAATTATTTTTAACATATTAATTACTAGGAGAACACGAAGAATTAAAATTTGATAAAGAGCTTCTTTGTATACCACATTATTGGAAGTTCCGTCTGGTTCTGGGTTCTGTTAAAATGTCCATGTGAGAAGCAAATCTCTAAAGTCTATACCTGCTACTTTTAACAACTGGCCCTGACATTTATTAATACTCATTGCAATACAAATTTTAAGGAGGAATTATGATAGATTAAATTCGAAGCCATAGTAAAAGGTTATCAGTGGTATTATTCGAGGTATGAATACTGATTCCCCTCGAGTACATCCAGCAAATACAGTGGCCACAATAAATTTTTAAAGATTACTAGCAGTCTTATCCGAATACACAGCTTTGGTGGCTTATTCATAACAGGGCCTCAAGTCTGCTATTTTACATGAATTGTCATTATGGAACAATGCAATTTTAATTCAATTACCATTGGTCCAAAATTTCGTAGTCTACTAAATTTACAACGGTCGATCATTGGTCTTGTCATTGGATTGTAGTTGAATTGTAGTTGGCTTGTAGTGGAAAGGGAATCGGTATTGCCATTAGTTCAAAAAGCGTTCGCCGAAATGAGTTTTAGGCTAGGTTCGATTATATATGTTATCAATTTATATTTTAAAGACTAAGCATTATGTAAAATGATCATAAAAAGCTAAAAAGATAAATTTTAAGTGTAATCTAAAAAATAAAACGTCCAAAATAAATAAGTTTCATCTGTAACTGTTGCATTGACATTAAATGTCAATATCATTTGATAGGTCAATTTGTTCGTGGTCGCGTAAAAATCCTCAATTATGGTCCTATTGGACCAAATTTCTGCATTGCTGGACTTCTTGGAGAGCCAGCCCGAGCTAGCACTCGGCCACTATAATCGTAGCATCGAAGGACGGAGCCTAGCGAAGTGGCGTTGGGTGGAGTGCGCCCAAATTTTAAGTAACTAAGAATCAAACATACAAACTTTCACCTTTGTCATATTAGGAGGATACTAATAATAATAATAATAATAATATTATAAGCCTTTATTCAGACATGGTTTACAATAAAGATTACGGAAGGACTTTTGAAAGAGGAATTAATAATATCTATATATTTTTGGGGTAGGGGGGGTTGGTAGGGGGTGTAAATCACCCCCCAAAAAATACAAGTTAATAGGATGCATATTTTTTTTATGAATTTTTAAAAATCTTATTTTGAGGTTATGTTTTGTTAAGTGTGTACTTCGATTTTGCGTGAAATTTGATCTTTCTAGTGTTCTAGTTTTATAACATTTAGAGTTTATGACATGAAATTATGTTATGAAAACTATTCTAACCTAACCTAACCAAAATCTGATGATAATTACCTAAGTTGTAACCTAACCTAACCACAAACTTCTTACCTAACTAGTCAAAATTAATGACTTATTAAACCAAATAAAACATTAAGAATCTTCAAATAAAAATTAAAAAGTGCGTCAACTTATTATTTACAAAATTAAAACGCATAATTAAGTTCCTAAAATGGCAACATTTCTGTCTTAAAAATCAAAACGCATAATTAAAATTCCCTAAAATAGCAACACTACTGTCAAAATTACGTCAAAAGCAATAAAATAATGCAGATTGAGGTTATATTTCGACGGGTGCAAAGTAAAAAGAGTTATATGAAAAATAGCTACTTTTCAGGAGAGCGCATAATAGGAAAAAGTGCTCCCATTTTATTAATTTTCAACCAAATTTGTTGAAATTTTCATCAATACTTTATTACTTCATAAGGCACCCACGAGTATATTTAATTTTATATAATTATACTTACTTTACAAGATATTGCAGTTGTCTGCATCTACATTGTACTTTAAAATATGACAACTGTGTTAACTACCACTTGGTCGTTTCTACATGGCAATTCAAAAATCTGGATTTATTGAAGTATGTTTCACATATTTCAGAAAATACCAAAAATGCAATATTTACGTTTATTAAAATTAGTTCTTGATTATGATAAATCCAGAATGTACCAAGTTCAGAACATAATTATGCAGATGTATCTTTCTACGTCTTAAAGTTTGTGCTAGTACAAGATTTAGAAGGAGGTTAAAATATGAAATATTTACTAAGGTTTTATTGATTTATTATAGAAATAAGTAATCTCTTCACATTTTTTTTCTAAAAAAAAAATACTGAATATTTATGAGGTAGATTAAAGTAGTTTATTTAAGAATTTAACAAAAAATATATATAATCTTCTTATAACAAATCAATTAAAATTAAATCTAAAAAAGAGCTAAAATATTAATACTTAAAAATAATTAACATCAGTCTAATAATCATCACATAATTAACTTTAGTCTAATAATCATCACAAACATCAGTATTAAAGTCATTTCAATGACCTAGTCATAGTCAAAATAATAATATTTTAACAAAAAATCTATATTTTATGAAAAAATAGGTATATCTTTAATGATAAAAATAAATCTTTTGGAACTATACTTAAAGAAATATGAAACAAAATAAATCTTTTCTAATAATTATCCAGTCTCATTATCGTTAGTATACGAACTATGTTTCATATTTTTATAAAAACTATGGTACCTAGGAGGTATTAGATTTTGCTGGCAGAGGCTTAATAAGTCTTTGTACTTGGCACTTGTAATCATGATTGGTTCATTATAACATTTAGTTCATTATAACCCTTTCCGCGCCCCGCGTTATTACGGCTAGCGGCACTTAAACGTAGTTACATCGTGCAATTTTAAACAACAGTCGTAGTTGTCTCACTTTACGCGAAAAAAGTACAAAAAATAAAGCGATATTTTATTTTTTTTCTTTGCCATGTTATAGAACACGATATTTTTAGTAAGTTACTGCAATAATCAGAAAATCGTAAAATTGCAGTTAACTTTTTTTACTTTGCACCCGTCGATTTATCAAACTTTGATATTTTTTATTTCCGAAAGTATTTACCCTATTAAGTTGAAACTTTGTGGGTTTACTTAAAATAATAAGTACTTTGCACAAAAAAAAAATCAAGAGTCTACTACTAATTCCTCATTATAAAGTTGAGCCAAGATTACAAACTATATTCTAATGTTCTTTGTACACTTTTTACACAATATGTGTGACAATTTCCTTACTACGACATATTGATAAACTGGCTTTCACGAAGTAAAATTGTATACATAATTAGAAATAAAAATAATATACATAATTAGAAATCATTAATAATAATATTTTAATTAAAAGTCATTGACAAATTAATATAATTAATGAGAGATAATATGACTACTTCAAATTAATGTGGAATGTCTATTGATTTTACTTTTAAAATATATTAATTTTAAAATATAATAATTTAACAGTTAATATCTTAAAATTAGACTTATTTTCGAGTTACTAATTTTATAATTATATGCTTAAAAATAAATGCTTTAAAAAATAAATTAAATAGTAAGACATTAATAATTTTCAAATTATATTATAACATTTAAAAATTCTGAAATACTATTGTGTTATTTATTAATATTAAATTATAAATTATGGACACTTAACTGATTTTTAGGATGATATTATAAAATTTTAATTAAAATGTCACTTCCGGCTGATTGATACAAAAGCATAAGGTAACCGTTGGAAGAGGCAGTTTCTGGACAGACATTCATTACGGCAGAAAAGATAAGTATTAGTTGTTAAAATAATATTGAATTTATGTTGAACTTATGTGTAATAAGTGAAAACACAAAGCGCTTTCCTGTGATTAGTTAAATAGTAGTAACATAAAGTGATCGTTAAAATTACATTGAATTTTGTTATATTGGATAGAAATACGAAAATTGAAGTAACATTATAAAACTTATAAAGTAAAAAGTGATAAAATAAAGCTTATTAAGTGGTTTTCGAGGTTTTTTGATCTATCTATTGGGCAAAGCCGGCTAGTAAAGTTTAAAACCGACGACAGTAGCATTGTATCATATAGCTATTTATGGGATATGGGTATATGTAGCTTATTTATGGGAGAGATCAAGAGATTTTATGGACATGCACATCAACGCGACAACCTATCAGTCTGGGCAATGATTAATTAACCAGGCTAACCCGACACTATACCGAAGAAATCCCGGACGTTACTAAAACAGATTAAGAACAACAAAGCACCGGGTGCAGGTGGAACTACAGCTGAATTTCTGAAGGTGTTACTTAATTCCATCATACTCGAAGGAAAACCCCACAATTATGGAGCAGAAGCGTAGTTGTACTGTTCTGTAGAAAGGGCGATAACGCCTTCCTATATAATTTTAGACTCATCTCGCTTCTGATTCATGTCTACAAGTTGTTTCGGGAATTCGTGTTACGAACCGTCTCGAATGCAAGTTCAATGAGGTCTGTTAAGATAGCAGTGAAAGGTTAGCAGAATCAATCGAAACCTACATGGTATTTTGCAGCTAATTTGTTGCTAATTAAAAACTGGCCGGGCCATTAATTGACGGGGCCATTAATTGACCGGGCCATAAATTGACCGGGCCATAAATTGACCGGGCCATAAATTGACCGGGCCATTAATTGACAGGGCCATTAATTGACCGGGCCATAAATTGAACGGGCCATTAATTGACCGGGCCATTAATTGACCGGGCCATTAATTGACTGGGCCATTAATTGACCGGGCCATTAAATGTCCGGGCCATAAATTGACCGGGCCATTAATTGACCGGGCCATTAATTGAACGGGCCATTAATAGACCGGGCCATAAATTGACCGGACCATTAAATGTCCGGGCCATTAATTGACCGGATTACTAATTGACCGGGCTATTAATTGGCTGGGTCACTAATTGACCGGGTCACTAATTGACTGGGTCACTAATTGACCGGGTCACTAATTGACCGGCTCACTAATTGGCCGGGTCACTAATTGACTGGGACACTAAGGGACTGGGTCACTAATTGACTGAGTCACTAAGTTGCCGGGTCACTAAGGGACTTGGTCACTATGTTGTCGGGTCACTAATTGGCAGGATCACTAAGCGGTTAGGTCACTAAATGACTGGGTCTTTAATTTTCTGGGTCATTAAGGGATTGGGTCACTGGTCGGGTCACTAATTGGCTAGTCACTGAGTGGCTGGGTCACTAATTGACTTGGTCACTAAGTGGGCGGGTCAATAAGTATCAGGGTCACTAAGTGACTGGGACTCTATTTGTCTAGGTCACTAAGTGACTGGGTCACTAATTAGCTGGGCCACTAATTGACTAGGTCACTATGTGGCTGAGTCACTAAGTGACTGCGTCACTAAGTAGCTGTGTCACTCAATTACTGGTTCACTAAGTCAATGGGTCTAGTATACGGGTTCGTCCCTAGCTTGCAGTAAATCACGATTGATCAGTTTTCGACCGGAGAGGAAAAATGATTAAATTACTAAAATGGCTATTAAAAAATAAGGGTTGATCGTAGAAGGGTGAAAATTGAGGATTGTATGTATTTTTGTATGTTGTATCATAAAAAAATAGAAATTAAAAATTTTGTCTAAAAAATAAAAATAAAAATTTAGGGGTGGACTACCCCTAACATTTAGGGGGATGAAAAATAGATGTTGGCCGATTCTCATAGATACTGGATAAGCACAAAATATTTCATCAAAATCGGTCAAGCCGTTTCGGAGGAGTATGGCAACGAAAACTGTGACACGAGAATTTTATATATTAGAAATATATATATATATATATATATATATATATATATATATATATATATATATTATACACTTATTTATTTATTTGTTTTGTGTGTGTATGAGTAAGATTACTCTGCCTCGACAACCTTGTCTGTTTGCCCTTTGTTGGCAAAGGCCTCCTCCAATTTTCTCCATAACTGTCTATCTCTAGCTAGTCTGGTCCATGTGCCATTTAATATAATTGTTAAATTTAGCATTGAGTGCCTCTGTAACTTGCCTCACAGCTCTTGACACAGTCTTCTGTGAGACATTGTGTAGATAGACACTCTGCTCAACTAAGGTCTGGTAAGGTCCAGATGCGTAAAATGCTAAGGCTATCAGAATCTGCAACAGAAATATGTAGGTATATATTACATTAACCGATTCATTGCGACGGCCTTTTTTACGAACTACGGCCCGTGGCGGCGAACAAATTTTTCATGACACCTCTAGGGCGTCACGCGCCATACGTTAAAATGACACCCCTACGGCGCCTTCAGCCATATATGAAAACTTTGTGCTTTTTTTTCTTTTTTTGGCTTATTTACACTTGATTTCGTTCAGTCAGCATCTAATATCAGACCTAAGCAGTTTGTTAATTCGTTTAGAGTGAGTTCCTTGTGTTTAGATACGTGATTTACTTGAAATGACTATTTTGAATCAGATATTGTAAACATTTGGTATTCTTTTTTCTTTGACTATACAATTTAAATAGCTTAAGAATATATTCTAAAATATGTTCTGAAATTGGTGTTGCAAAGTTTTTTTTTTATATACTTGGTGCAATATTGGCAACTAAAATTCCCAAGAAAAGTTTGAAAGTATTGAGTTTAGCTATTGAGATGACGTCTATTATTTCGCTCGAGTTCGGCCCTAGATACCTTATGACGGTTAGTATGGAATACATAGACTATATAGTCTATATACATACATCATACATAGGTATGATGAGTTTTATATCTCTTAGTTGAGAAATGATTAATTTCCCATACAAAGTTCCACCCCGCTTTTCACCTTCTTAAGGGATGATTTCCGGGGTAAAAATTATTCTATGTCCTTCCCGGGATCTCAAACTATCTCCATACCAAATTTCGTCTAAATCAGTTCAGCGGATTAAGCGTGAAAAGGAGACAGACAGACAGAGTTACTTTCGCATTTATAGTATTAGTATGGATATTAGTATGGATTTTGTAATACACTGCGACTTTATATTTTTTATAGCTTATAGAATTGTTACAATTTTTTGAATTGAATTGAAAACGCCTATACATCCCTGAATCGCAGAGTGACGAAGACGAAACGCAGTGTACTTTGGAACAGAACTCTCAATCATATGAAGAGTATGTTCTTCCTAAAAAAAAAGATAATGAAAGATATTGGGACATGCACAGAAATTAAGAAAATATAGATTGTACTATTACAAGTTGCTTTTAAACATAATTATTTTGAATATAAAAATAACATAAATTTTCTTTGAGACCCCTTCATTTTGATAAAAAAGATTTAAAGCCTAAAAGATAGCGCCCGGTATTTTGTTATTTTAATTTAGACATGGACATTCCCGTCACCAAAGAAGAATCTACCAATCAATATCGATATATATATATATATATATATATATATATATATATATATATATATATATATATAGGAGGAAACATCAAATCATACATCATAATCATAGCCTTTCTCGGCTTCGTCGCAGTCGGGTATAAAACTATGCAAAACGGGTAAAATGTTCAGTTCCATACGTTATTCTACGATTAACAGAGTTTCAACGGATTGGATTATGATAACGCCGCTCGGGTGTCATCCGCCACACGTAAAAGAAATGTATTCGGAACAATGAGAAGGTTTTTAACCCCTGAAAATTTTCTATTCACACTAAATCCTGAAACGAACAGTACAGGCATGATCTGTGTGATAAAATAATGATAGATTTATTTAGCGAAAACCTTTAAAAATGTCATTTTAACATAGTTTCGACGAATTGAATTGTGACACCGCTCGGGTGTCACACGCCACACAGGAAAGAAATGTATGACACCCCTAAGGTGTCACACGCAATGAATCGGTTAATATCAACATCATATATTCTTAGACTATAGCTGTGCCTTTAGTGATAAGCAATGAAATTGAAGTTGTTTTCTAACCTTCGTCTCCGCCGATATTCCATCATTCCGACGTGGTCTTGGAATAAGTAGAGTTAGCTCCTCCACTAGCCCCCTTACAGTTTCCTTCCCAAGGCGAAATGTTTTCACAAATTCTACCTCGGAAATATCCTGAAAGGGGTCAATATTGCTCCTTAACAAGCAGCGGACGGCGATTTCTTCGCTCCAAACTTTATTCTGAACATTTTATTTAGGTTCACACACTTCACAACTTAAGAAAATACCAAACAAACACGGCTTTTATGCAATGACTGCACAATGGCACATCAATGATAGTTCAGTGGCATTCCAATTGTCATTAGAACTGTCAAAATATTAGCAGACTACGCAATAATTCGATCATTGACTTGTCATTATGTACGGGACTACCAATTATTTGCAAATGTGTCATTGGAGTGTCAGTGACACACCATCGGGAAACCATTGAATTAGTAGACTACCAAAATTGCAAAAAGTAGCAATTACGATGTCATTGATTGACAACTGTAACACCATTGCAATAGCAGACTTGAGGCCCAGGTGTGCCAACCTTCGGAAGGATTGAATACTGTTAAAGAATTCTACAGGATAGTGAACTGCATCATCCATTTGCATCACTGAAACGACAGACCTATAATCTATATCTGACCCTTCAAAGGACTTAAGTTATTGAAATCAAAATCACTTTTGTTATTAAAATCAGTAGCATTGTTGTTTTTGGGGGTCAGTGTAGTACGTTCACAAAGCCAAGTTCATTAATACCAAGTTTCAGATAACTCTGATCAATAAAGATTTTGTTCTCCATATAAACCTTACCATCCCGTTTTACTCCTTTAAGGAATAAATTTCAAAAAAATCTAATATACATATTTCATACGAATTTTAATTATTTATTTTAAAGCTAAATACCACTTTCCGTGCATTTTACATTAAAAATGAAAGTCTTTAATACAAATAAATTACAAATTTTCATCCCCTTTTTTACTCCCTTAGGGAATGAATTATAAAAAAAAATGAAACATATGTGTCTTTAATTGAATTGAAGATCCTTAATACTAAGTTTCAAGTAATTCTGATTTTAAATAATTTTTTTTCACAGATGAACTTTGGTATCCCCTTTTATCCCTTTAAGGGATGAATTTTGAAAAATCCTTTCTTATCCTCATAGTCATATAAGGAATAAGTTCTTCAAAAATACACGTCTCTACGACCAGTGGTTTAGGCTGTGCGTTGATCCATCAGTCAGTCAGGACAAAGCCTTTTATATATATACTAGCGACTCACCCTCGCTTCGCTCGGGTTCGTCTCTAGTTATATTTTAACGTCTAGTATAGATTTCTCAGAGATGAAATATTTGCCTGCAGTAAACAGTATCCTTAAGTTGATTCGGATAACCAGCTATCATCATACCAAATTTTATCTAAATCTGTCCAGTGCTTTTCTCGTGATGCGTTCCGAGACAGACAGATAGACAAAAATTCTAAAAACTATAGATTCGGCCTCTGTGTCGACAATAATGACTATTTCAATAAGTATTTCCAAAAATATTTAATTTACAGATTCGACACAGTTAGAATTTCATTATATGTGTAGATACATTTAAACGGTTAGCATAGATTTCTCAAAGATGAGATATTTTCCCGCAATAAAAATTATCCTATATGTTGACTCGGATAACCAGCTAATATCATACCAAATTTCATCAAAATCTGTCCAGCGGTTTTCTCGTGAGGCGTTCCCAGACAGACAGACAGACAAAACTTCTAAAAACTATAGATTCGGTCTCGGTATCGATAATGATGATTTCAATAAGATTTTGCAAAATATATTTAATGTATAGATTTGACTCTGAATTTTAGTATATGTATAGATACAGACTAGCGACTCACCATCGCATCGCGCGGGTTCGTTCCTAGTTACGTTTTAAGGGTTAGTATTGAATAGATAGTCGATCGCTTGCTTTGTGTAAAACAAAAACAAATTTATCCCACGGGAATTATACGTTTTTTCGGGTTAAACAATAATCAATTTGCTATACCAGACTATAATCTATCTCTGTACTTTTCATCCAGATCCGTTCAGCCGTTCTGGTATGATTGACTAACAAACATCCATCCAAACTTTCGCATTTATAATATTTCAATTAATTATAATATGTTATTAATGGGATTAAATTATTTTATATATGACCCGAGTAATAAGTTACCACTACACATAATTTAGTTAAAATCGGTTCCGTAATTTTTGCGTGAAACGTGCACACCCAAACAGACAAACAGACATACAGACAATTAATAACTATTGTTTTGGGGTATATATTCTGTACACAATACGTTACAGTCATTGTTTTAAAAAAAATATTTCATGTATAGATTTCGCTAAGTTACTGTTTTATGTGTGTTTTATGTGTATAGATATTATTTAGTTATTAGTTTAAATACATATTTATTTATGCATAAAGAATCACTTCGTTCAAACCCATAATCATGTTCCAAAATATTTATTCACCATCAATATTGCACTCACGCGCTCTTCGGGCGTAAACTCTGCGTCACAAAGGTACAACTTCTGAATAACCCAGCCATGATACGCACCTCCAATGATTTTTTAAATGTAGCCTAATATCGTATCTCTAGGAGTTTTTTTCATTTTTTCGATATCTCATTTCGTTTTCGAGATATTAATTATTTTCTGAGCGAAACCGGTCGAAAAACGACCGCATTTTTCACACTATTTCGATTTAAAAAAAAAGTAATTGAGTTTATTCAAAAAATCTTTTTGCATTTTGTAGCCCTTGTCATGACACGTCTTTTGACATCCCAATCAGTCACGTAGTCCCAAAAGCTACGACACCAGGGCGATGTCGCACTTTCGCTGAAAATCGGGCCTATACCGAAGCGACAAAAAAAAAACATTTTCAATGTTAATATCGTGAGGAAACCTCAGAGAACTTATCAAGTTTTCGAAAGACATGTAAAAACCGCTAATCCGCAATTGGCTAGCGTGGTGGACTACGGCCTGATCCCTCTCGTATAGAACGGAGGTCCATGCCCAGCAGTGGGACGTTAAAAAGGGCTGAATACATACATACATTTAATAATCATAATTAATATATTATAATCATAATTTTTCATCAATTTTTGTATTCTACTAAGTAATCATTTTTTAAGACTTTAAAAGAAGAAACAGTCATTTATGGCGCAATGTATAATAAAACTTATATTTATATATAAATAAAACGATCACACGAACGTGCCACTTAGGTAATTTAAATCATAATGGTTTGAGATTCTTCTAATACTTTTTAACCGACTTCAAAAAAAGGAGGTTATCAATTCGACATGCATGTATGTAATATTATTGGAACTGCTAAATATTCACATATGATAATTTACTAGGGCTTTCAAACGTATGTACAAAATTTTATAGGTGTATGTATTTTCTTCTATATCCGTTTCTAAGATCCGATAAAAACCAATTTGACTACGATTAAGGCTGACTTTTTGACTATTGCTAAGGTACAACTGAGCAATACCATACAGAGAGCCGAAAAGTAGAGAGCTTTAAGTTTACTTGACAACATTTTTTTAAATTATATTTACGTTCTCACATAACTATTTCTTTAACTCCTTGACCATTATGCAATATATATGTATATTACTAGAAAGTTTAAATCCTACTAATTATACATATTATAATATTCAAATTTTATTATTATAAACTATCGTATAAACCCTTGTATGTATATTTTTTATCAGAATATGTTGGTTGACAAAATATTTAAAAATAATTAAAATTATTAAAAGATAAAATCTAAATAAAACATTTAAACTGCAAAAATAATATTTATTATTTCGAAACTATAACGAAATATTCAATACTAGCGACTCACCCTCACTTGGCTCGGGTTCGTCCCTAGATAGATTCCCCGTACAAATTTTCATCCCCATTTTCACCTCCAGGGATGATTTCCGGAATAAAAAGTACCCTATGTCCTTTCCAGGATCTTAAACTATCTTCTTACCAAATTTCATCTAAATCGGTTCGGTAGATTCGGCATCTATATCGATAATAATGTCTATTTTAATAAGATTTAAAAAATATATTTAATGTACAGATTCGGCTTAGTTACAATTTTATTATATGTATAGATTAAGTTAAAGAGTAACAAACAGAATAACTTTAGTTCTACGAGTATAAATCGAGATAGGAATAGAAAAAGGGACTTGAGTTTTTACCACAATTTTTTTTCAAACAGTACTTCAGTTACAATATAACTGCATCCAAAATTGCATCTTAAACATGTTACCAATTTCATATAACATCTCTTTCGAATGAAGTAAACTATCAAGTCTGGAGCAATCCCTCGACAGTTTCTCGTTAAGACGTTCACTATACAATCCCCTTGGCAAACCATGTTCTATGTGTTATTATCTACGTCCTTGTGTCGTCTACATGTTGCTATAGCAAACTACACTGACTAACGTATATTATTACCAAACCTGAAACTATAGCGAATGGATTGTAAGGGATTGTAGCTTTATGTATAAACATTTAGATGAAAGTTTTTTTTTGGCTTGGGAATTAAATCCGCAGCTTTTGAAATGTCCTTTTCATTTAAAATATTCAAAAAAGGTATCCCTTAAGGGGGTGAAAGTTTGTATGGGGAAGCAATCTAAAAAATAAACACTTATACTTTTTAATATTATAAAGCTGAAGAGTTTGTTGGTTTGTTTGGTTGAACGCGCTAATCTCAGAAACTCCTAATCTGATTTGAAAATTTTTTTTGCATTAGATAGCCCGTTAACTGATGAAGGCTATAGACTATATATCATCCCGGGAAAATGTACGGTTCCCGTGGGATAGATTTGTTTTTGTCTAGGGACGAACGCTAAGCAAAGCGAGGGTGAATCGGCTAGTGCATAAATATTTTGATAAAAGTTTTTTTTGGCTTAGGAATTAAATCCGTAGCTTTCGTAAAGTCCTTTTAACTTAAAATATTCAAAAAAATGTATCCCTTAAGGGGGTGAAAGTTTGTATGGGGAAGTAACCTAAAAAATAAACATACTTCATAAATAGCTTTCCCAAGCATTCGTCCGATGAACTCGAACAGCTGTGAATGGTTCTCCTGGAGGCATGATGTCGGTGAAGGGTACATACAGCCCCCCTCACTCGTCACACGGAACAAGTTGAGTGACGGGTTGAATCTCGGTTGATATTTAATTTGAATTATATTAGCATAATTAACAGTTTTTTTTAACTTAGCGTCAATTTTGTTGGTATTATCTTAGAACATTATTGAAATTGACGTTACTCAAATACATTAATTTGTTTTAATTTTTTAGGGTTTTGTAATGAAAAGATTAAAACGGTACCATTAGAATTTTGTTACGCCCGTCTGTGCATATGTCACAACTATTTTACTTATATTCTATTAGAACTACATTGCTGTTTAGGAGGTAGATCTAAATAAGGTGAATTTCTACATAATTTTGTAGTCAAATTACAAAAAATAATGAAACAAGGGTAGCACTCCATATATACTGGTACTCGTATGGGGCGTGAAAAATTTTGTTTTTAGTACAGGTAAGCGTATCGAGATCTGAATAGACCTTTCAATTTTAAATATGCAAAAGTCTTTAAAATTTGTATAGTCATCAGTTTCACAAAAAAATGTATTGTCAATACATTTTTGACTTTAGATTAAAAAATTATCCTACCTATAGTTATCTTTAACTGCAAAGTTAAATTTAACTACTATCTCGTTTAGTATCGTTCAAGTTAGATAACTATAAGATATTTAGATTAGTTTGTTCGCCGTATCCTTTATAACTCATAAAGTTAAAATGTTGAAAGGTAATTGAAAATAAAATTTGCTTAGCCTAATGTTAATATATTATATATTAAGGTTTTTTAAAACCAAATAAAAAGCTGTTATAACTTTGAAGTCTTTGCTTGTCTGCCTTTCTGTCCCTTTGTAGCTCCCAAACAAAATGTAAAACGATTCCAGTATTAAAATTGTTTTTTTATTTAAAAGCTAATTAATTACCCGATTGAGCGGACCTGTATGTATATACGTATGTCTGATTCTTTGTTTCCTCGTAACTAGTAAACGATTCATAAGTCATAAGATATGTCTTACAACGAGTGTTATCAAATCAAAGTCTCTCCCGTGACCATGATTGCTGTAAAGCATTCGAAACGTTAGGAACCAAAACTCAAAATAAATCAGCGAAAAAATCCGAAAAGATAGTTTTATTTAAAATGTCCTTCGTTAAATTTCCTTCTATTTATACCATTGATTTAGTACTTTCTATATATCATCGGGGACGATAATACATTAATTTAATAGACCGTACTGCTGAGTGGAGCGAAACTCTTTGATGGCTACTAGTAAAAACCTTTGAATTTTTGCTTATTATGACTATTCTATTAGATGTGCGTCCCTAGGTACGCGTAGTTTGTTCACAATTTTATGGGTTTTAATTTTTTTTGCGTGGAACCCTGATTTTTTTCTAATATAATAGTAGCCTGTTATTTCTTATAACTTCAGCTATCTGCCAGTGAAAGTCCCTTCAAAATCGGTCCAGCCGTTTCGGAGATTAGCCGGAACAAACAAACAGACAAAAATTTTAAAAATAGTTTCTTTTATAAGTACCGTATATACTTTCATAAGCATTCAGTAAAAAGCTGTTATTTTGACATTACAAAAAGACACTTGAATTTTATCTATCTACACATATAATAAAATTATTCTAACTAAATCGAATCTGTACATTAAATATTTTTTTTTGAAAATCTCATTGAAATAGTCATTATTATCGACACAGAGGCCGAATCTATAGTTTTTTGATTTTTTTCCGTCTGTTTATCTCTTGTCTGTCTGTCTGTCTGTCTCTCTCTCTGTGACCGCATCACGAGAAAACCACTGGACAGATTTTGACGAAATTTGGTACGATAATAGCTGGTTATCCGGGTCAACATACAGGATACTTTTTATTGCGGGAAAATATCGTATCTCTATACTAAACTTTAAAACGTTCCTAAGGACGAACCCAAACGGAGCAACGGTGAGTCGCTGGTTTATCTGTGTAGATGGTTCATCAAAATCGTTTTGTATAGATTTTTCAATCTTTAATTATTATTTACCTTCGAATCACGCGAACGCAGAAAAACCAAACCATAAAAATGAGACTGTTTCGTCTGTCGGTATAAAAACAGTTGTTTCCTTAATACATAAGTTACTTATAAATTATAAACCAGACGGTAAAGAATAGGCCAAAGAAAGTTTCTAGTACTACCCTCATACAAAGCATAATATGTTCAAATATTCTATACTTGGTCCTTGAGCTCCAAAGCGAGTAATTGAAAAGGGGGAGTATCAAAATTTCATAAGCGTGTGGATGAGGGTATGATTTAATATTTATTGTGCCTTTCCTGCCAAGTTAATAGCGTTTTGTGGCTTAGTTTGAATTTTCAAGGGTTTTACATGGTCTTTAAAGTAAAATTGAAATTTTATCGCTTGCATCACCTGCTCGTTATAATAACTTACTTTAGTTTTAGTTTAACTAATGAAATAACATATTATTTTCTCAATTTTTATATAAGAACTGAAACGTTCGCTCCGTTTTGGTTCGTCCCTAGTTACGTTTTAAAGTTTAATATAGAGTTCTCGGAGATCACAAAAGTAATCATAAAAAGATCATAAAAAGTATCCCTATATGTGGACCCGAACAACCAGCTATCATCATAGCAATTTTCTCGTGATGCGGTCACAGACAGACAGACAAAAATTCTAAAAACTATAGATTCGGTCTCTATATCGATAATAATGACTTTTTCAATAAGATTTTCCAAAAAATGTTTAATGTACAGATTCGACTCAGCTAGAGTTTTATTATATGTATAGAGTATAGAAGAAGTTCAGTGTGAGCGTGTTACTTCTTCTCCTGAACGGCTTGACCAATTTTGATTAAATTAATTTGTGTGGTGGGATCTTGGTATCCTACTTTCATGTAATAGCATGTTATATGTGTCACATAAAAATTGTAAAAACCGTTAAATTATAGTTTCACTAGTGAAACTATATCTGCCCGGAATTTGGTCAATAGTCTCCTTTTCTTACAATACCACGGGGCAATGTATATTATAAACTCATATGTTTTTATTACGGTTTTTGTTATTTACCTGCGACATATGCATAGATATTGATTGGAGAGTTATAAAGATTTCTGTTAAGCTTAAAATAGGCGGTGATGAATTGTGGTGGATATTCTACATTTTAGTAAAAACAAAGACTTACCTCGGATTAGTATTCGGTAATAATCTTTAACCAACAATTATCTATATATATAATAAAATCATAAGTAAGCCGAATCTGTACATTAAATATTTTTTGGAAAGTCTTATTGAAATAGACATTATTATCGACACAGAGGCCGAATCTATAGTTTTTTGATTTTTTTCCGTCTGTTTATCTCTTGTCTGTCTGTCTGTCTGTCTCTCTCTCTGTGACTGCCTCGGTGGTGTAGTGGCTAGCATGTACGGCTGCACATCCTGAGGTCCTGGGTTCGAGTCCCGGGTCGGGCCAAGTTTAGTTATTCAGTCTTTCTGTATAGTAAGCCTCAGTAACAGCCCGGAGTTGGAAAGTTGGCGGTGTTTCACCCCCGTGCCTCGGAGAGCACGTAAAGCCGTCGGTCCTGCGCCTTAACTCTCACCGGTCGTGTCGAGTAGTCGTCCCACCGGAGTATGAGAGTGACGGGAATAGGGACTGCACTTGTGTCTGCGCGTACACTTGTGCACTATAATATCTCCTGCGCAGTTGGCTAGTCTCAATGAGATTGGCCGCCGTGGCCGGAAACGGTCAGGAGGACATTATTATCGATACAGAGACCGAATTTATAGTTTTTAGAATTTTTGTCTATCTGTCTGTCTGTTTGTCTGTGACCGCATTACGGAAACAAACTGGAGGGATTTTGATGAAATTTGCTATGATGATAGTTAGTTATCGGGGTTAACATGTAGGATATTTTTTACTGCGGGAAAATATTTCATCTTTGAGAAATCTGTACTAAACGTTAAAACGTAAGTAGGGACGAACCCGAGCGAAGCGAGGGTGAGTCGCTAGTAAAGAATAGGTATATTCTACAAATGACCATGATAACAGTTGAAAACTTTTGGCTTTACCTCTATTAAATTCTACTGTAACATCACTCTGAAAACTACGGATTTTAATCGATTTTCAACATTTTCAGAGTATTGGCATTTCAGTCAGTATTTTGTTTTGTTTCACCGCAGCGATGTTTGTGCTTGTGACGATTCAATTAAAAACCATTTACAATTGCGTTTTGTATACATTTGTATCTACATACAATTTGAACAAAATTGTTAAATCAGTAAGTTACATTTATTTATATTTAGACTATTTTTTACTTAATGAAATATTACTATTAATTATTTTATCTAAAAACCCCTTGAGAAGTTATATCATTGGTGGCCTGATTTCAAGGGTATTCAGGGCATAATCAACGAGGTAGTGATTCTCATACGTCATCCAAAGATATTTTACCAAGAAGTCTTATAATTTGAAAGGGATTTGTTTCAGTAGCGTAGCTCACCAGCAATCCAGCCGGGCGTTATGATAAAAGGCATACTTGCGTTGGGCTTTGGGAGACGTACCATGCGGGTTGGGTTATTCTTTAATAGCAGAGTGGATCGCAAGAGCAACCCACTTTCTGTCTATCTGTCTTGATGCCCAGAGGTCGAGGCGTCGTATTTGAGTACGTAAGCAATCCTGGGACGCCCCATTACGACGCGTAAGGTTGTTGGGTTTTAGTGGGTAGTACTGGCTTTTCTAGCCGGTGAGTCTTATATAACCACCTGTGTGAGAGAAAGTAATATACGTAACGGTAAATACATTACACAACGTTAAAAAAAGACAGCTGTAATAAAAACTGTGCTAGGAAATATCGATAAAGGTTTTTAATACAAATATGTAACATCCTAACATTTCTATATATAACGAAAGATTTAGTATTAGATTTAGAAGATTTAGTAAAAATTAATAAATTAGTAACAAATGAAGCGAAAGCAATATTACCACTTATATACATATATACTACTACATATATATATATATATTAATCATCCGTTATATTATCATTCATATTAACTCTGTTACGTTTTCATTTATACGGATTGCTGAGCCAAAGATCTATCTATGCTGGAGAAAAAACATTCCAATACAAAGATTTGTACTCGCTTTACTGCCGGATCTCCTATTTTTTCACATTATATCCGGCCTTTCTTTCTAATGCGATCGGTATGGGACAAGCTTCGAGCGATAAGAGAAAGAATGTTAGAATGCTGCTTATTTATGTACATATATATATATATATATATATATATATATATATATATATACATATATATATATATATATATATATATATACATATATATATATATATATATACATAATATGTTCATAAATAAATAGATAATTATTATAAAAACATGATACATTCTGACATCTATGACACGTTATATTCAGATAATTCAATTTTCTTATTACTCGTGATGGCTTTAAAGCGTGCCAGTTAAGCATAGATTACTTTGCTAATGTCACGTAGAATGGAGAAAACATGAGTGAAATTAATTCCTAAAACAAAATCATTATAGTAAATTATATCATATGTGAATAAAGAGGTAATTATAAAATATTTAACTGTCTTCAAAAAAAAAAAAAATACTATAAAATAAAAAATAATTGAACGGGCGCTTTCATTTACTATAGATAACCAATCAGATATTTTTAAGGCGGTGCTTTCTTTTTTCTTTGAATTCGGTTTAAAAGAGAATAAATTCTACATGTTACATCGAATCAGCGGGCTTGGGAGCATTTTTTTCATGAAAATGTTAGAAAACGTTAGACCTGGAGTAACGAAACCTGGAGTATCGAAACGTAAGTAAGTCACATACATATATATTAATATTATATACTCGTATGTAAACGAGCAATTCTTGTATATTTATTTATTTATACCGGCGATCTCGGAAACGGCTCTAACGATTTCGCTGAAATTTGGTATGTGAAGGTTTTTGGGGGCGAAAAATCGATGTAGATTAGTCTTATGTCTGGGAAAACGCATGTTTTCGAGTTTTCATACGTTTCGCACATTAGATAGGTTTTCTTTCGCATTATTCCACGCAAAATATGTTCGATAATTTCATACACTAGGGCATCAGCATCGTGGTCAAGGCCACGGTGCAACAATTGACAATTACAGGTGTCCGAGTTCGAATCTCGGACGAACGCAAAGTTTTTACTTTTGTTTTTTGTTTTTTTTTTGTATTTATTCAAGTTTTTAGTTTTTTTTAAGTCAAATTAAAAACAAAATTGTACTTTTGAACAAAAATTCCGAGCCAAGCTCGGTCACTTATGTACTTAATTACTAATTTACCGAAAAATCGCCTAAGACTTAGATCCGACAAGAATCGTCTTCGGTCACTGTTTATTGCGGAAAAACTACAATCCATACAACAATTCTATTGTAAATGTGCGCTTCGGTACAGATACTACGATCTATGTATATATTTATTGTATCACATATTGACTTTTGACGGTTATTGGCAATGTCGTAAAAGAAAGTTAGATTTTTACCTAACTGCTTCAGAAAGACTCGAGTATATACATGGTTTATTATGTTTATTTTTTTATCACTGCCTTGTTAGTTTAGGTGTTAGCTTGCAAGAACGTAGGTCCTTGGTTCAGTCCCGGGACGAGTCGAATATTGTTATTGGTTTTTTTTTTGTAAGTAAATTCTCAGTAACAGTCTAGAATTTGGAAATTAGTAGTGCATTCTATTCCTATGCACGTAAAAGTCGTCGGTCCTGCACCTAATCTTTCACTGATAGCACAGATTTGTGATACCACCGAAGTTTACGAGCGAAAAAAATAGAGTGCATTTGTGCTGGCGCACATGCTTGTGCACTACATTATCACTTGTGCAGTTAGCTAGTCTCAATAAAATAGGGTAAAGTTCTAGGATTAGTAACATAGAGTTAACGGCAAGTACGAATCAATAAAAAGTGGAGGAATAAAAAATATTTTCTTATTGTAGCAATACGTGTATCACATAAATGCCAGTAAGCAGATTTTCCAATTTCAAGAGGCAGTTCCTATAATATTTTACTGTTACAACACTATAATGCTGTTATTTGACGTAAAATAAAAATGTATCTCTATTTATTCAGACCTTATCTATTCAGAACTTTTTAACGTCCCACTGCTGGGCACGGACTTCCCTTCAATGCGAGAAGGATTAAGGCTGTAGTCCACCACGCTGGCCAAGTGCGGATTGGTGGACTTCACATGTCTTATGATTTCTTGTTAGGTCCTCTCGAACATGCAGATTTTCTTATGCTGTTTTCCTTCAGCGTATTAACAAAATATCTAATATATTTAAACGAGCAATTCTTGTATATTTATTTATACCGGCGATCTCGGAAACGGCTCTAACGATTTCGCTGAAATTTGGTATGTGGGCGTTTTCGGGGGCGAAAAATCGATCTAGATTAGTCTTATGTTAAAATGTTGAAATTTTAACTCGCTTCACTTGGATTTTCAAGCGAGCATGTTATCATTGGATTATTACTGTTATAATAACAGTATATTTATTGTAATATCCATACATTTATATGTACGACAATCAGTACATATTATTATTATTTTTCAGAAATAGCAAAAAAATATAAATCGAGCGAGATTATCTTAAAAATTTTTTCTTAGTTTTATTTAAAACTAAGAAAAGAAAGAGAGAAGCTGTTTTAGATTTCTAAACATTTTTCAAAGTTTGCGAGTGAAGAATGCTTAGCTTTCAAGAATCTCTAAAAACAAAATATGAGAGCGTTAAAATTATATGAATAACCGTGCCAAGAAACAACAGCGGAAACTTTCTGGAATCTCAGAGAAATACTGGGGTACTTATAAATCATTTTATATCTTACGTAGATTTTGCTTTATAATATATGTACCTCTCATAGATATCATGTTTGTTTGTAAGAGAAGACTTATCTAGAAAACTACAAAATGATTTTATTTTAACAGTTATGATGCGAAAAATGTCCCATCTCCATTGATCGAATCGATCTAGAATATATCTAGAGGCCTAAAGTTGTAAAATATCTAATTAATAAAAATAAATGTTTCTTTGCATGTTTGTTCTCTATATGATCCTAAACTGTTTCTGTCCCAAAAAAAAGATATATTTTTTTGTATGTTTGTCCTCTTTACATTCCTAAACCATTTATCCTTAGGAACGTAACTGAACAAAGCCAGGGTACGCCGCTAGTTTATAATAATAATATCCTTATGAATTTAAATTGTCATATTATTTTCATGATGTTTCCCAAATTACTGTACTTTTCCTTTAAAATTTATGTAAAAAATATTATTATTTTTTTCTTTGGGAAAATATTATTAGGATTTTTATTACAAAATGCCAAGAAACCGGCTGCTGTGTTCGTGGCGGAACACCGACTTAAAGCAGAGCCCTAGCCAGTCCGCGTCATCCACGTCCCCGCTCGTCCCCCTGGAGACTACTGCACCCGCGCCGCCGCGCGACCGCCACCTTTGGGATGCAGATAAGCAGAGGATGCAGGGCGAAAGGCGAACATTCTGCGCCTTATAACAGAATTTACTCACTAGGGAGGATACCCGAATAAAACCGAGCCTGCCCGTTGGCTCCGAGGTGGCACCCCCATCTACGGGCTAGGGTATAGTGGGCTAATCACTCGCTTACCTGAATTTAACAGATTGTTGAAACAGAAATAGTGCAAAACCGGACCGATTTTAAACCGACGACTTTTGGCATGAAAACACGGACACGAATTGCTTGCTGGAATGTGCGAACGCTGAGCGACGATTGCCGACTAGCCCAAGCAGAAGCTGAAATGCTACGATACAAACTGCAAATACTCGGCCTCAGTGAAGTTCGTAGGAATGGATTCGGGGAAATGAGAACGTCGAGAGGACTGACATTGCTCTACTCCGGTAAGGAGGATGAAGATGACACCCGAGAGCACGGCGTGGGACTCCTCCTGTCCGACGTAGCGAAAGGAGGCCTTTTAGACTGGAAACCGATCTCAGATCGAATCATCACAGCCCGTTTCCACACCAAAGCCCGGAAAATCAGCGTTGTCCAATGCTACGCGCCTACCAACAATGCAAGCGATGAACTCAAAGACGATTTCTACAGTACTTTGAACGCCACACTCAAGAACATCCGCAGGCAGGACATAGTCTTCGTCATGGGTGATTTAAATGCAAAGGTTGGTACAGACAATGCTGGCTGTGAGAGACATATGGGCAAGTATGGGCTAGGAGTACGCAACGAGAATGGAGAACGTTTCTTGGAGTTTTGCCAGAATAATGATCTAACCATCGGAGGAACTTTATTCATACATGGAGATCATCATAAGTATATATGGAACTCACCCGACGGCATCACCAAAAACCAAATCGACCACTTGGCCATCAGTTCCAGATGGCGGACATCTTTGCTAGATGTGCGAAATCGCAGAGGTGCTGATATCGACAGCGACCACCACTTACTAGTTGCAGAAGTGCGACTGAAAGTTTCGGCATCTCGTGCGAAAACCGACACAGCAAAGACAAACCGACGTTTTGATGTAAGCAAACTGAAGAACCCAAGTATTAGCGACACTTTTAAACTGGAGCTCCAAAATAGATTCTCTGTCCTCGATGCGAACTCTACAACGGTCGACGCGGAGTGGAATCGTATCAAAATGGTTTACACAGAGACCAGCTCCGTCGTTCTCGGACATAAAACACACACTAGAGAAGAGTGGATGTCGCAAAAAACTTGGGACCTCATTAGACAACGACGAGAACTTCACCTTAAACTTATTGCCCCGAGTGATGAAAATATGCAGGAAGATCTCAAACTGCAATACCGACAGATCCGCAAGAGTATCTATCGCAGCACCCGTCGAGATAGAAGAGTGTGGGCTGATGGTATTGCTGATAGAGCTCAGAGAGCAGCGGATGCCGGCAATCTGAAAGAGATGTACAAAGCCACGAGGGTCCAGACAGGAAAACGAAGTTCGAGGAAGAAGCCATTGAAGAGCAAGGAGGGCAAACTTATTGTGACATTCGAAGGGCAACTGCGACGCTGGCAAGAACACTTCCAGGAAATCTTCCACGTTACAGAAGGCCCTGTTAATACTTTGCCCGATAACAATCTCCCTCTGCAAAGTCTAAACATTGACTGTTCCCCACCGACTGGAGGTGAAGTAATTCACGCCATTCGCTCGCTCAAAAATGGCAAGGCCCCAGGAATCGACCTTATCACTGCTGAGATGCTGAAGGTGGACATTGCTTCAGCTGCAAACGCCCTGACGCCTCTACTACAACGCATCTGGCAGGAAGAAGAGTTACCGAACGATTGGAACAAAGGGCTACTTATCACCGTGCCAAAAAAAGGAGACCTCAGTCAATGCTGTAACTGGAGAGGTATTACTTTGCTTTCGATCCCATCCAAGGTGCTCTGCAAAGTTATTCTGGATAGGCTCTCGAAGGCCGTTGATCCTCTATTACGCAGAGAGCAAGCAGGATTCCGCCCCAGTCGATCGTGTACTGACCAGATCAACACCCTCCGTATCATACTGGAACAGGCATCAGAATGGCAAAGGGAGTTATATATTACCTTTGTAGACTTTGAAAAGGCCTTTGATACGGTGAGGTGGGCCAGCATCTGGTCCCGACTACGCAAAATTGGTGTCCCCGAGAAAATAATCAACATCACCAAAGCCTTATACAAGAATTATTCTTGCAAAGTGACGCATAACGGGCTCGTCTCGGAGGACATAGCGGTACACGCAGGCGTAAAACAGGGGTGTCTCCTATCACCACTTCTCTTCCTTGTCGTCCTTGATGGCATTTTGCATAGCACCACGGAAAACCAGCGCCGCGGTATAGAATGGGGCATGACTAACATTCTAGAAGATTTGGACTATGCCGATGATATATGCCTCTTAAGCCACACTCGCGCAGACATGCAGACCAAATTGGACGACCTACAAAAGGAGGCAGCAAATACAGGGCTCAAAATTAATGCAAGGAAGACCCAGGAGATGAGGTGCAGAGCAACTAGTACATCCCCGTTGTTCATTGGCACAGAGGCAGTGGAACGCGTCCACAAATTCACATACCTCGGGAGCTGCGTGTCAGAATCAGGAGGAACCGAAGAGGACAACACTTCGAGGATCGCCAAAGCACGAGCTACCTTCGCACAACTTCGACCCGTATGGCAATCACGGAAATTGACCCGAAGAATCAAGCTCAAAATCTTCCGGTCCAACGTAAAGACCGTATTGCTATACGGATGTGAGACGTGCAAGGTCACCAAAAACATCTCGCAGCAACTCCAAGTCTTCGTAAACCGATGCCTTCGCAAAATCCTCGGTATTTACTGGCCTGACAAAATTTCCAACAAGCAACTTTGGGAACGCTGTGATGAAGTCCCGATCACCCAACAGATCAAACGCCGCAAATGGAGCTGGATAGGTCACACTCTCCGAAGGGACCCAAACCACATACCGAGGCAAGCCCTAGACTGGGATCCCCAAGGAAAGCGCAAGCGTGGCCGTCCAAAACAGACCTGGCGGCGGACCATCATTGGCGAAGCGAAGGCCATCGGGAAAACCTGGAGCGAAATCAAACGCGTAGCTCAAGAACGAACGGAATGGCGATGCACTGTGGACGCCCTCTGCCTCACCTAGGGGACATAGGAACTTAAGTAAGTAGTAAGTAAGTACTGTTTTTTTTTACTATTTGATTGTTTTTATTTGGGTGTGGGGTAATGGAAGCAGAATTCCTTTTTTATTATCATATTGAGCTAGCCTGTAAGTGTGGTCTACAATGTAATATTTTTTCTTTTTTAATATTTTATGGTTTTAATTATGTCACATTGTATGTTGCATTGGCTTGCCTAATAAATAAATAAATAAATAAATAAATAAATGAATGAATGAATGAATGAATGAATGAATAAATAAATAAATAAATATTATGAAATCTAAAGTGTGCGTGATTTAAATTTGAACTAGACTTGAATTGCTAGTTAGGTTTAAGTTTAATTATTTATATATGTTAGTAATTATAAATTGTAGTTTTGTGTACGCTTTGTATAATTGATCCTTAGAAAATAATATTTGCTTTTTTTTATTATATCATTTTTTATTTGTACTTTTGGATGCAAAAGCGTGTTTTTTATTTTTTTTCACGGAAAAGTGCATTGAGATTTAATAGAGATTTAAGGAATGACTGAAGGGTGTCATGGAGACTTATAGCTCAGAAAAGGCCGATGGGTACTATATATCCCCATACATGGAATTACCTTAATCTTGAACCCATAGGATATTAGTGCAGTAGGGAAATATTTAGCTCAAGCAAAGCGTCTTATTGGCAACATTGGCTTCTTGCAGAAATAGAATGTAGGATCAAAACAATCATATCTAAACCCACCACAACAACCATAATTTCTCTTCTATTTTCATTTTAAGAAAGATAATATCTATAAAGAACAGCGGGGTGATAAATATAGCATAAGATGAGTCATTGTGACCCAATAACAATGCCGGAACTTATAAGCTTGTTTACATATCGGTTAAAGATTAAGCCTTGGGATTAAAGGCTTTTGGACTTTTTAAAGTTGATAGATTTTCATAAATATTTGTAAAATCTGTATATTATTACGTGAGAAGAATCTTTGAACTTTTAAGCATATTGAATGTATGGAGAAGTATAAGCTTTGGCATTATTTAAGTTTACTAATTACTTATATAGAGAAGGATTGCAAAAAGCCAAAATTAATTGCCTTTCTTTTACCCGCGTATCCGCTTGCACATTTTATTTATATATAATTACTTCACTGCTAAAAGATGTAGCATGATGATAGATTTTCATCAATATTATACGAGTATTTACGTAATATAAAGATGAAAAGTTTGTTTGTATGTACGTGCAAATCTCTGAATCTATGGGCCCGTTAGAAAATTCTTTTGGATTTTATAGGCTATCTATATATGTTTGGAAAAAGAACCTCAATATCGATCAAACTTAATAAATTATGGTTGATTTTCAACCACGGGGCGATCTCTATATTTGTAAAAATAAGAATTGTTAGTAAATTTAAGACTTAGTTACGAATTAGACTAGATTTTTGCAGATAAAATGTCCTAATTTGATTTTTTATAAAAACTTTATAAATTTTCCGTTTACATCCAAGAAACCTTTACAATAATATTCATTATAAAATGAAAACTACTGGGCCAAACTATGTTAAGTTTTTATGGGACCAAATGGCAACTGTTTCCATCAAACAAAAGAAGAATCACGTAAATCGGATCATAAATCTCAGCGTAATCGGTGTACATACATAAAAAAATCTCCTCCTTTTGGAAGTCGGTTAAAAATTAAAATGTGAGAAAGGATCGCCAAATCACAAATTTTACAGCGTTTCTATCATGTCTACTTTATGCATACCAAATGAAGGGACGGTAATACATTTTTGAAGGTTACAAAATTGCAGCATGGAATTCATAATTAGATTTATATCTTGTATTAGGTTTGAATTCTGATAACGGCTAATAAAATATTAGTAGTATAGTTATTCACGGCATATAAGCGTATGTTAAAAAGCATTGACGACACGTTTGACTCAGTGTGTAGTTACCCTACTTGCTGTGCCAGCGGTCGCGTGTTCGAATCCCGCCGGGGGCATTCCTTCATGTGATGAGCACGAATGTTTGTACTCCAGTCGTGGGTATTTTATTATATTTATAATATGTATGTATTTAAAAGTTATATATGTGTAGTGTATTAACTATCTGATATCCATAAACCAAGCCTCGTAGCTTACCATGGAACTAGATGGCGTTGTGTGGTAATGTCCCAACATATTAAATTTAGTTCTGTTCTGTTCTGTTCTGTTCTCTTCTCTTCTTTTCTCCTCGTTGCTCTCCTCTGCTCCGCTCTGCTCCGCTCTACTCCGCTCTGCTCCGTTCTGCTATGCTCTTCTTTTCTCTTCTTTTCTCTGCTGTGCTCTACTCTACTCTCCTCTCCTCTCCTCTCCTCCCATTCTCATTCTTCTTCAATTCAAATCATGTGGTTTTCATTGCTTTTAACTTAACTAAAAAAAAACTGTAAAAATAAATAAATATAAAATAAATTTGTCGGGACATTCTTTTTGTACATATATGGTGTGCAATAATGTGTTCATCCATCCATCTATCTATTTACCTTATTGATAATTCCCCTCGACTCACTTGGTTCATTGAAGTAGAATGGAACTTAGTAATAATTTTGGTGCTGTTCGATGAAGTTGAAAATTCATTAGATAATATTTCTTTTCATTGTTATCCAAATAAAGGAAAAACCTGAGGCAAAGATTATGTGATAGCCAATGCAATAGTTTCATTCATATGAATATCAAGACTGCCTTTAAACATATTATTTATGTGATTTTATAATATTAAATTTAAATAATTTTTTGTATTTCTGAAACGGCTCTAACGATTTGGATCAAGTTTTGTATTTAGATAAGGTTTTGCTTATTAAGTTTATCATATATAAACCTTATAACAGGTGTCTATTCTGTAAAGACGCTATTTTATATTTTTTCAAAAATCGCCGAGCGAAGCTTTGTCGTTCAAGTACTAAATTAAATTATAAACTTAATATAAAAGTGACACAAATAAATCTATACTAATATTATAAAGCTGAAGAGTTTGTTTGTTTGTTTGTTTGGTTGTTTGGTTGAACGCGCTAATCTCAGGAACTACTAATTCGATTTGAAAAATTATTTTTGCATTAGATAGCCCGTTAACTGAGGAAGGCTATAGGCTATAGATCATCCTGGAAAAATATACGGTTCCCGTGGGATAGATTTGTTTTTGTCTAGGGACGAACCCGAAACGAAGCGAGGGTGAGTCGCTAGTTCATTCATAAAGCAGCGTTATTGACTTCAAAGAAGAAGGAAATAAGTGTATATTAGTTTGTTATGAAAATTTTCTTTAATGGATTTATTATTTTTAAAGGTTATTATTATAATACGTATGTTATGGCCAATAATTAAAACTTAAGTAGTAATAATTATTCAATTATTTCGAGTTGTAGTTTATTAAAATAAAATAAAAAAATTAATGCTATTTTATTCAATTTATTAATAGGCAAAAACAAAACAGTTCAGTACCTTTTCCTCCTCTGTTTTTCAACCGATTTTTTTTTCTTTAGCAGCTATAGGCAAGCTTTAGTATTATCAATAAATAAATTATATAGAAACAGTTATTTATCTGTATGTACATATAAAAACATTCTAACCGAGTTGAATCTGTACATTAAATATTTTTCGGAAAATCTTATTGAAATAGTAATTATTATCGATACAGAGGCCGAATCTATAGTTTTTAGAATTTTTGTCTGTTTTTCTGTCTGTCTGTCTGGGAACGCATCACGAGAAAACCACTGGACAGATTTTGATGAAATTTGTTATGATTATAGCTATATCCAGGTCAATATATAAATACTTTTTACTGCGGGAAAATATCTCATCTCTGAAAAATCTATACTAAATGTAAAAACGTTATTAGGAACGAACCCGAGCGGAGCCATGGTAAGTCGCTAGTTTTTTTTATAGATAGGTAAATCCTGTTCAAATGTGTTGTCCTTAACTTTGTAATAATTATTACAGTACAATTTTGACCACTGGATAACTGGAATAAGACTATATCTTAAAAAGTGGAGTACTCATTTCTTAGCGTTCATAAAAAAGTGAGCAAAGCAACAAGACAAGTGCTGTCCAAAAATTTACACCTTTAAAATTATTATAATAACAATTTCTCTATCCAGTAATATTTGCCTTGTCATTTACATGATTAGACCTGCACTTTCCAATCTATTCTAGTAACGAAGTCCTTTGAACACTGCTCTTGTGTTTGACGTTTCAAAACGAATCTCCGTGCAGTGACTAAATTCAAAGAGACGACTTAGTAATTACAGCCTTTGATAGATACAGTAACCTGGTTTTAGAGAAAAAAACTAACTCATCATTTGTCTTTTTTCGGCACATGTATGCGGGGTCAATGTTACTTTCGTTGACATGGTCCAGTGTAGTGCTAGTTTTTAGTTTGGATCAGAGTCTATACGTATGGACATCCCTATTTATTTATTTTTTTCACAAGCGTTGTTGAAGGATGAAAACAAAATTTATTTAGTAAAAATAATTTAAAAAAAAATCTATGTTATCACCTTTACTAAGAATATCATATACATACGGGATAGTGAATTTCCTTTTATCATTAATAGCTGTGATGGTTCTAAGTGCTCTTGACGCTCAGCAATAAAGGCTCGGTTAACACAAACTAATGCGAATATACATAATTTTACATATTATGTTACTTTCGAATGGGCGCAATAGGAGTATTACTCCAGTCTATTGTTTTGGTAATAGGTTCGAAACCAAAAAAGGATATATGTTTTGATTATCGTTCAAATAGACTCTCTCCTCTTATTCTTCTTCTACTTCTCTTATGTGATAGAGAAGAAGAGAGAGAAATTAAAGTTTTCATATTTCGATATTTTCTTTTAAAGTGTTATATAACGCATCATTTTATTAAAACGGTTAAATGGATATGTTACAAATTAAAAAATATATTTCTTAGCAAAGTTAAAATATTGGAAAACCCCAAACATCGCACGAAAACTTACAGCAATTTATGAGGCCAACGATAAATTCAGATAAACTTGTGCATATATTATATATATATATGTACATGACATTTTTATGCTTTATTTATTACGCCTTACTTTTTTTATACCTTTATAATCTACTTAAAAGTAAATTGCTCCTTTAAAAATCTACAAACAATGAAAACTAAGCGTCAAAAGGGGCTTAAAATTTGAAATCAAAAAAAAAAAAAATGTTTGATTGCTTAAAAATATATTATATGTTATGGCTAATAGTCATCTATATCAATTTAAATAATATATGAGCCTGATTACAATTAAATAATGCATTAATGTGTTACGCGCTCACTGCATTTCGATAGGCGTTTCGTGGTCAAATACGCGTAATCCACTGAAATATCTAAGGTTTCAAATCTATCTCTATTCACCCCTTTTTAACGTCCCACTGCTAGGCACGGGCCTTCCTATAATACGAGAGAGCTCAGGCCATATTCAACTCACCTAATGCAAATTAAAACTTATATTTAGAAATGTTATGTATTCTTCTTCAATTTTCTACGAGAATTGTATTTTTCGAACAATAAAAATATGATCTGTTTACATATACTAATCTTCGCCCAGTGGTCGAAATTCAAGCATAATCATAAAAACAGATACTGTTTTTTTTTTTTATTTGTATCACTAAACCCCATCAATAGTAATAGCTACTGAGCAACAACAAAAGTAAATCGGTTGACAATCAGAGGAGAAAAAGGTACTGAACTGTTTTGTCTTTGCTTATTTATATATTGACGACAAGTTTGGCTCAGTTTGTAGTGACCCTACTTGCTGGTCCAGCGGTCGCGGGTTCGAGTCCCGGTGGGGGCATTCATCTGTGTGATGAGCACGAATGTTTGTACTTCAGTCATGGGTATATGTATATGTATGTATTTAAAATTATATATGTGTAGTGTATAAATTATCTAGTTTCCATAACACAAGCCTCGTAGCTTACCATGGAACTAGATGGTGCTGTGTGTTAATGTCCCAACATATTTATTTATAGATTAGGAAATACAGTAAATGTGGTTGATGTTTAATCAAATTGCCGTAATATTTTAAGAGAGAATTTTCGACCTCAATCATAACACATTATTGCTCCATTGAATTTGCCCAATTAAAGTAATTTCGCCCTAGAAATTATGATGTGTGTATGTGATGAGATCACCCCAAAACCACATTTCTTCGTTATCGAATATCTTTTTTTTCTTCAGTAGATATTGACGAGCTTTAGTGATATCAATAAAAAAATTATGACACATTTTTTTTTATATAGATAGGTAAATTCTATTCACGTTTTCCTCAAATTTTTAATGATGATTCGAATGAAATTTTCAATGGCGAATAACAAACACTAAGCGAAAACGAATATATTTAATTTTTCTTATCTGCATGGTTTATATGGCGTTACACTATTATAATTTTGATTACTCAGCGGATAATCTCAAAAAAATCTACCGATTCCTCACTAAGAAAGGTACAAGATGTACTTTTATTTGTGAAAAATCGTCTCTTTAAGTAGCTAAATAAGACAATATTTAGTAATTAAGCTAAATATGACTTATAAACTTCTTGGCACTTAATATCGCCTAGACTCCAAAACCCAGACATCAGGATTAAAAAGCACCGGTTGAGCTTTATAACATACTAGAGACTCACCCTCGCTTCGCTTCGGGTTCGTCTCTAGACAAAAACAAATCTATCTCACGGGAACTGTACATTTTTCCAAGATAATATATAGCCTAAAGCCTTCCTCGATAAATGGACTATCCAACACAAAAAAAAAATTTCAATTCCAAGCAGTAGTTCCTGAGATTAGCGCGTTCAACCAAACAAACTAGCAAACTCTTCAGCTTTATAATATTAGTATAAATATGTACACAAATAACCATATTATGGGACAAATAACAAATATACGTATATATTTTTTTAATATTTATATCTAAAATATCCTAAAAATCGAAAACCTTTTTTGAGATTTGTTTAGATAGAAATTGTTCAAATTGAATTCCTAAGTTGTCTTCTCTCTTATTTTTGAAACTAACCCTAAGTTTTTGGAGAGGAACCTAACTAATAAGAAATCACTATGCCCTCAACGACTATGTCCTCTAAGAGAGCAAAGAAAAAACGCACAAAATTGTATAGCTTCTAATTGAAATACAAACATCAGATAGCTCGTACAAGCGGAAGTACATAAATTAAAACTTTGGTAATAAAAACAACAACACAAAGTTTAGGTGATATATTGTAAATTAGGATAATTCAACACGTCCCGTATTTTGTTCAAACCTTTTAGAATATTATTCGCCTTTGTTATTTGGGAAATAAGGTTTAAATTTGAATCAAATTTACCTGTAATTATAATTGATATATATTTTATGTGTTTGAATTAGCCATTAGGACTTTTGTTGGTTTTTAGAAATGGCCTTATATATAAAATATGTATAGGAGGACTATTTTGGATATTTTATGCACAACATATATACATACATCCCCAATGAAGAACCAACTGGACATTCTTTAAGAGCTAGGATAGTATATAAGCTGTAAGATTTCATTTTTTAACGACTACGGCCATATTTATGGATAAAAAGTGTTCAAATCATCTAAAAGTGATGAAACAAGTATTTAATCACGACTATTATAAATTTAAAAGTTAGCATGTATATATGTTTGTTAATTTTCACGATGGAACTAAAAAAAAATAATACGTAGATTAACTATGATGCTTTTGATTTATTTTCGCGTCACAAGAACGCGTAACCGCTCAACCACAACACTCCGACGGCAGACCACAACACTAAGAGATTACTCCCACAGTCCATTCTGTTATCAGAGAATTACCAGGAGCAACACTTGGTATACCACCTACCAAAACCGCACAGATATAAATACAAAAGGAGCCGGCGGAAAGAAATAAGATACACCCGAGTGAAGTGACGGTAAATCGCTAGCTGAAAATAGTAATAAATCCATCATAACACTTAGACAACATTAAACTATGTATAGTGGTATACTAAGTAAACCTCAACGCCATAAACGTTGCATTAGCCAAATTCATCTGCAATAATACATAATGTATTATGAGTCTGCAGAGTGAACGTCCATGCGGCATGTATTAAAGATAATTCGACCTAACCAACCGATATTTGAGCTTTGATAACATCTGTAATAGAAATTATTATGCTAGTTTCTCTTCTATTTAATGATAAATTCAAAACTAATGCTAAGATAATTTTACTTTAAAATTATTCAACTGTCATTCCCTTGGAAAGTTATGCCGGACAGTAATTATTATTGTCCGATACATTTTATGCCAAGATTTTTCTTCTGGACTGCCTTGTTGATCTTGTGACTGGAATTTGACTGTGGTAATGTACACGGAGTTCGAGGAGAAGAACATTAATTGGAGCTTTCTGTAAAAATTTATCAGTGACAGCCCAAAGTTGGAAAGTTGGTGGTATTACTCCTGTGCTTCAGAGAGAACACAAAATCGTCGGTACTGCGTTTTAAATTGTGAAGGTTGTATCAAAATATCTCGTGGGTAAAAACATACTCAACTTATTGATATGAGCTAGGGTTCTGCGATCGGAAATTAAAGTACACTTGCAGTATCCAAAGTTTCACTTGTACTATAGATGTTCTTGGTACAGCTCCATGAGAATCACTTTTGTGAACTGTGAGTGTGCCATTCACAAACAGTTTTGGCCTATTCCAGTCCCTGAGCACTTTTTTTCTACTACAAAATTCACTTGTCGTCTTGGTTTGTTTCAGATTTTACATTGAATTGATCTTATTTTACATGCAATCGAGTTTCAGTCTGTAATTTCTTTTCTTTTTACCAGTCAATCTCTATCGTTTTCTTTATTCTATGTGACATTGGCGAAATAAACTGTGCCTAAGTGGCACGCCTAAAAGCCCCAAGACAAAAATAACAGGTATAGTAAAATTTTACTTACACTATCACTTTTCTTTCAACTATTCTTGATCCTGGCTTAATTCCGAACTTAAAATCGACAAACTGCCGCCATTTTTAAATGCATAAACAAAAAACATTATAATATTCGAAAAATTCAAAATATTTCAGTAATCTCAATTCCTTTTTGAAAGTGTTTTGTCTTTCTCCCTCTCATGGCTATTGAGAGTTAACTATCCATGTCATTGATTTTCATACGTTAACAACTGTCTTGCTGTTCTTAAGCATAGTTCGGACGTGCTATTTTGGTGTAAAGATTTTCTACACTCTTGTTTATGTATATATAATATTAATAATGGTATTACTATTATGATACATATATCACTTAATAAGAAGATCTTTCTAATTTTATTAATCAGCTATATAGTACCAATAGTTTAAAAAATCATTAATTCTGAATTGTGATATACACTATAAGTTTAAAATTTTGGCTACGAAACTCTAATAAAAACAGGATGTGGATATCTCCTATGGCAATAAATAAGTTATTCTTGTAAAGGGTACAAATCAATCAATCTTTCTACCAAGTAAATTATAAGTTTTCAAAACCAAGCACATAATAATATGTACGTATGTATTAGCCGAAATCATTTGAAACACAATACATAAGCCTATCTGGATTGTTTCAACAATAGCGACCATCCTTAATAGATTTCGGGATGTTTAGCTAACCATGAACGAGTTTAAGTGATTTACTTATATGTATGTATGTACTAGTACTAAATATAGTGTTATATTTGTGCTACGTGCATTTGCAACTTCACGCACGTACGTCTTCATAATGGAAGCGTATAGAACGTTAAGCTAATTATAGTACTGATTAATAAATAAAATTGGAGTACTATTACAAATGTATACATACACCTATTTACATACATATTTATTTACATACTATTTACATACATATATATACAATTTATATGGGTGCATGTATACATACACCTATATAAATTTTCAAAATTCAAAATTTATAACGCTTATATATTTGATAATTACTAGACTTGCAACGAATATTCGGCTACTATTCGGTATTCGGCCTATTCGGCCTATTCGGCTACTGCTATCCTATTCGGCCGAATACCGAATACTTAATTAATATGTTTTGTTGTAATCAGGTAATAATAGGGAATATGCGTGTGATGTAATGAAAGGTGAAATATTTTTTTTATAATCTTTATTGCTTTTGAATTAAGCCTATATTCATATTTTTTTAGTGTAGATTTTTTTGACTAAGAAAATATTTATTAAAATGTTTAAAAAACAGATGGGAAATTCAAAGTAGTTGAAACGCAACGCCATTAGTCAGACCGAATATGACGTCAGTGTATATCATAACAGAGCGATTAGCGATTTTGTCGCTTACTAATTAAGTCGTCATTTCTGTGTATATTATACTGTGACGTCACACCAAGCGTGCGAAATGGCGTGCATCCAAAGTATCCGTAACGGTATATTTTAATATTTTTTAAACTAAGTTTTAGTTTTTTGGAGCTGGATATTTTTATTACAATTATATAACGATGTATGATTGTATAAAAAATGAAAAAAAAACTATGCATATTTCCTATTGGTAAAATGAAAATATTGATTTATTTTATAAAAATATATTTTACTTATAATCATTATAGTAGTCATAGGTACATAAATACCTTCTTTATTACAAGAAATAACAGAAAAACTATTAAATAAATGTCTATGCACTTGCATTATCATAATTAAAATTTAGAAGTGGAAGATTATTATGCGAAAAGACTATTTTTTCTGCATTTTCAGACAGTAGTTTTCTCCTAGACAATCCCAGTTTCAGAGAAAAGACACTCTAAATAAATACTTCTTTCTGGCGCCAAACAAAAAACAAACACGTAGATACAAATTTTCCCACCACGCGCTGGCCGAATACTTTTGCCTAATATTCGGCTATTCGGCCTGAAAGCCCACCGAATATTCGGTATTCGGCGTATGGCCGAATATACTATTCGTTGCAAGTCTAATAATTACACATTTCCTGTATTTAAGACTCGAGTTCTTGTACTGTGGATAGTTAAAAATTCTTGCCACAAAATAAGTGGACCGTCAAAAGTTATAAATAATATAGATTTGTACAGTTAATTTAGTATATGCATAGTAAATAGACTGAATGTTGTCTCTACACCTGATAGTTTGTACTTGATAGATTACTATGTTAATTCATGTACCAGGCCTTACATAAACATTACAGTTTATGTTAGTGTGATGTACCATTGTTTTTAGATTAAGAGCTTAATTAAATCGATTTTATCTATTAATTACATTTGGGGCATTTATTTATTACTAGCGACTTACCCTTGCTTTGCTCGGATGCATCCCTAAATATGAGGATTTTGTCCACATTTTTTTTTTGCGCGGAACCCTAATTCTTTTTGTAAAATAAAAGTAGCCTATGTTACTCCTTATAGCATCAGCTCTCTGCCAGTGAATGTTCCATCAAAATCTGTCCAGCTATTTCGAAGATTAGCTAGAACAAACAGGCACAAAGACTGACAAAAATTGTAAAAAATGTTGTTTTCTTATTGTAGCTCCAAATAATCTTCAAGAAAAATGACACGTGACATACGTACAGATAGACAAATAATAATAAATATAAATATTTTGGGACATTATCACACAGCACCATCTAGTTCCATGGTTAGCTATGAGGCTTGTGTACATACATATTATAAATATAAACACCCATGACTGGAGTACAAACATTCATGCTTATCACACAAATGAATACCCCCAGCGGGACTCGAACCACAGCAAGTAGGGTCACTTCAAACTGAGCCAAACGTGTCTTTGAATTTCGTTTTTTTATTTGATTAATTGTCTTTCAGTACAAATGAAACACTTTTAAGCATTTTTGGTACACGTCAAATTAAATTAAAAGCGTGCGAAATCAGGGCAAGCTGCTTATTTAAAATAATTCCAGGATCAATTTTATTTTTTTCTTACGTTTATTCTTTTTCAAATATATTCATCCAATATGTCCTCTTATTACAAAGCGAGTCACGTGACGCAATAATTGCCTTAAGTGCTCTTTATTGGATTACGCCCTCCGAATATTCGTAATTTCCTTCGAGTACCATTATTTTTTGATATATGTACATATATAAAACGTCGTAGATATTTCTATAATAATGATTAAATAACTGGCAATTTCAAAACTTAATTATATCAAGACTGCCTTAGTGGTAAAGTGGCTAGTGTGGTTACAGGTCCAGAGGTCCTGGATTCGAATCTCGGTCGGGTCAAGTTCAGTTATGGAGTTTTTCTGTTAAGAATTTCTCAGCAACAGGTCAGAGTTGGTCGCGGTATTTCACCCTCGTACCTCGAGGATTTAAGCTGTTAAGACGCTAGTTTTGCGCCTGAAATATCGTTGATTGATTTGTACTACCGTCCCATCGGAAGAGAAAGTGCACTTGTGTCTGCGTGTACACTTTGTTTGACCTTGGTGAAGTTGAAACCTTTGCTTAAGAAATGACGTAAAACCTCCATAGGGAAGCCTTATGAGGTAGATTCATCTCATTCATGCCTTGTTACTGACTGCCAGATTTTAAGGCTATAGGTTGATGTATTCTCTGGCCGAAATGATGTAAAGAGGAAAATGAAATAGCTCTCCGTTCTCCCATTTCTACGTATTTTAAACTAGACATGTTGTAGTGATGGTATGACTTCACACTCTATCCTGACCCTACCGTAACAAAATTGTGTATGATATATTCTAACATTTCACTTGAAAGAAGGGTCCTTAAAATACGCAAAACAAACTAAATTGGTTTACGTTAATTCACTATATTGCCTCTTTAACTAACGTTACCATACAATTAGAAATTTCAACTATCTAACATATTTAAAAGTTTTTTAAACTTTATTTTGTTAAACAGTGATGACTATGACTTTTAAACTAATGTAAATAACAATACATATAACTTAATCTCTATGAAGCACTTAAGTAAAGATCAGCTTCCTGATGATCTCGATTAATTAAAATAACGTTATCCAAAAATACTCTTTTGGTTAAAAAGATTACACGATTTTAGTACGTTACAGAGGATCAGAGAACGAATAATCTCAAACAAGTTAGTTTTGTTTATAAATATTTAATCGAATGTTTGCATATTCAGTCGAAATTCTGGTCTAAAACTTAACACATTTAATAGTTAGTATACGTTTCAAAAAAGTGTCCTTAAGATAACTATAAAGTTACCGTAATAGTCCGGTCACATTTGACATTTAAATTAACAATATTTCATATAGAGCTAAAAGTTGGAACAGACGTTGATATTACAATTAAAATATGAAAAATTTCCATCGATCCACATCGGCCAAAAAAATGTTGAAGGTTGAAATTGTCAGTTTTTTGATTAAACTGTAAGTTTAATCATAATAATAGGACCGACAAAAATATCATGCAATTGCATGATGATTGATCATTAGGGTTTTTTGTAGATAATTATCTACAAAAATTGTCCTTACACATTTTTTCCTAAAAATCATCAATAAGGTATAACACCTTAATTTATGTATGTAGTGTACCCAACATCTGTATCACTTTCAGCTGTACGCGAGTTATTGTGAACTTACTCGTACTACTACTTTTACACTATATTAACCAAACTATAAGTATATATTACGCAATAACTATTCCATCGGAATTAACGTTTTATTCAATCCAGGCTTATCAATGCCTCTTATTTGATTTTCAATTTCCTGTAACGTTTTATCTTTAGTTTCATTTAGAATAAAATATAATATAACTATGCTAATAATCATACACGAACCAAATATTGCGAAGGTACCTTCGATTCCTGTTTTCTCTATCATTACAGGAGTAAATTTCATTACTAGTATATAGAGAATAGTAAATACTACGCCAGATGCACATAATCCCGAACCTTTATACTCTAATGGAAAGATTTCACCAATAATCGCAAAACTAGTTGGTATGACTCCAATATTGGTGAGAAATATGTTCAGCAAAATTATTGCTGGAGTCAACCAATTTATAATACCAATATTGTTGCTATCAGTCTTCAAATACATAAGTAAACTTATTAAAAACATTAAACCAATAGACATAATACTTGTTGTAAATAAAATAGCACGTCGATTGAAACGTCTGATGATAAAACATGATATAGATAACGCGACCAATGCTAATGTATCTGCTCCAATAGTGCAGTATAATGCTACTGATTTGTCCCCAGTTATTTCTTTTAAGATTTGCACGATGTACGCCATCATGTAAATTCTTCCACATGCATCAATAATCAATGTTAGTAAAAAGATTATTATGAAAGGTTTAATAAAATCTCGCTTAAACATTTTTTTGAACTTTGTTTTCATTATTGTCACTTTGTTTTTGCTATTTCTATTTGCATTTCTCCTTTCTTTTTGTTTGGATATTAATTTTTCAATATCTCTTCTACTGTTCACACTATCTCCATGAAGCCATAAATGAGCTTCATACTCTCTTGCACTCTTCATACTTTCCTGACATAGCCAAGAAAGCAGGACTGTCAGGATAAATAAACGTCAAGAGAATAGATATGGCACATGGGATGATACCAAAAGCAGAAATTTGCCTCCAGGTCCAACATAAGGATGTAACATGGCATAATAAGGATCCAGTTGCTATTGATATTTTCTTCAATGTAACAAAATAACCTCTTCGTTTTGGATGAGCATACTCTGCTAATATTATTGGTGCAATAAAAACGGCACAAATTGAAAGGCCTTGGATGATTCTTGCCATGTATAAAGCTGTTACGCTTTCAGCTAAAGTAAAGATTAAAAAGCCTAATAGAACTACAATATTAAGGAAAACTTTCGTTATTCTACGACCTAAGATTTGCATTAACGGTGGAACTACTAGAAATCCGATGAAGCCTGAAAATCCATGTACGGCAGCTGAAAATACAAAGGCAACTTTTAATTCACTATGTGATGTTCTTGACATGATAATTTTGAATAAAAATTTTGTAATTATCATATGTTAAAAATGATTATTTGTCCATGTGTTAGTTTATTTTAACGTCTTCTTTTTTCAAGTCATCAGCTCTTTACTTTTTATTTACATGTATGTAAAAGCTTATTGTTAGGTTTTTAGAGAACAGTATTCTTGTGAGATATGATCGTTAAAATATCAATCTAATGTTTCAAAGAGAAATCTTAAAATGCTGATGAATACTTAACAAACATACACAATTTTTATATATAAATAGATAGGTGTAATATAATAATTATTTACCAATCCATGTCGCTTGTTGCGATGTGGCTGTGATGTCTGTGGTGTTAGAAGAAATAATAGCTGGGATCAACACCGAAGGAAATGCTAACATAATACCAGATGAAATGCTGTGAAAACAATGAGCAAGGAGTACAGCAATCTAAAACAAATAATTTAAATATTCTGTTAGAATGTAAACACACAAGATAACTGTCTCGTTGGTCTAGTGACTGGCATGTACAACTGCAGATCAAGAGGGCTTGGGTTTAAATCCTTAATCGTAACAAGTATATGTATTAAGTTTTCCTTTTAAAAAAACTCAGGGACTGCCTGGAGTTTGTGCTACGGAGATTACGTTTTACGCTTGGACCTAATCTCTCACCTGTCGCGCCAAATTGTCGTTTCACTGGACTTTGAGATTGAAAGTGATAAAAAGAGTACTTCTGTTATGCACATACGTCCAGCACTATAATGTTAACGAGATGGCTGGTTTCAGTGAGATTGGTTATTGGCCAAGAGTAGATATATTTATAGTATACACTCGAATCACAAGAAGTACAGATCATAAAATGAGTGTCCATTTATATTATCCTGTCTACTCCAAAAAAATCATACTTTCTTAGATTTACACGAATGTTTGACATTTTAAATAAATCTCTCCCGTGACCATGTTTGCTGTAAAGTATTTGATATGTCAAGAATCAAAAATCCAAATTACGCAATAAAATCTACCGAAATATTTAAATAAAATACTCGTAGATATTTAAAAGATTTAAAAAAAAAAAAACGGGAATTAAATAAAAAATTAAAAAACTTGGTAAATATCCCATTTCATATCACAAAAATAAGAAATCAAAGTTAAATATTTTGTTTAACACCTCAAATAATACATACCTGTCTTAAAAAATATACATCGGTAGTACAACTCATGTTTAGAAATGAAGTTCAGTCACGAAGCGGGCAATAAAAATTTTTACGTTAATCGTACACGATTTTTTGAATGGTACATAAAGGTTGGGTTGTAAATATGAAATTTATAATATTAAAAAAACCGGCCAGGTGCGAGTCGGACTAGCGCACGAAGGGTTCCGTACCATTATCCATAAAAACGGCAAAAAAATAATATCTGTTGTATGGGAGCCCCCTTAAATATTTGTTTTATTTTAATTCAATTGTTTATTTTTAAAATGAATATATAACTAAATATTCTGTGTATATTTCAAGCGTCTACCTGTTGCCGTTATCAATATATCAAGCAAAAACGAGCAAAAAAATCACGTTTTTTGTAAGGGAGCCGCCTTATATTATATTTATTTTGTTCTGTTTTTTAGTATTTGTTGCTATAGCGGTAATAGAAATACATCATCTGTGAAAATTTCAACTGTCTAACTATTACGGTTCATGAGATATAGCCTGGTGACAGATGAGTAGACAGACAGACAAACGGAGAGAGAAGTCTTAGTAATACGGTCCCGTTTTACCCTTTGGGTACGGAACCCTAAAAAGAACTTTACATCTTATGTTTTCTTTAAATGCGATAATTGTGAGATATTTCTTTAATTTTTAGGTTCAAGCCTATTTTCGCCTTTTAGGAAGGCATTACTTTTCTATGTAATCTATGTTTATGATAATATTTATTTAAAATTATATATATTGTCTTCAGCCCTTTTAACATCCAACTGCTGGGTACGGGCCTTCCTTTATTACGAGGGGATCAGGACATATTTCACCACTCTGGCCAAGTCGGGTCCAGTCATGTCTTTTGAAAACTATCCTAGGTTTTCTCATACATGCAGGTAACCTCACGATGTTTTCCTTAACTGTAACAAAATGATTCGCATACGAAAATATCAAAGGTGCGAGACCCGGGATTTGAACCCGCTTCACTCGGTATCACAAGCGAGTGCATCACCACTGTGCTACCACTGCCTACAAAAAAAGAGTATATTAATATTTTGTTATTTATTTTACTTATTGAATATCTTCACGACTTTTACTAATTTCGAAGTCAATATCAGTAGTTCGGAAAACAAGCCCACCTAATTAATAAATTCGCCTGATTCGATAAACCACAAATATACATATGCAGGCTATATTTAGTCAAGCAAACTTTCTTCTATCAGTAACTACGGAAAAAAGTGATGGTACATTAACACACAGCACCATCTAGTTCCATGGTAAGCTACGAGGCTTGTGTTATGGGTACCAGACATTTGTTACACTCCACATATAGAACTTTAAATACATAAATATTATAATATAAACACAAATTAATGTCAGCGGGATTCAAACCCGCGACCGCTGGCACAGCAAGTACAACAAGCAAGCCAAACGTATCGTCAAAATTGGCATGCGTTTTATATAGTTTTACAATCTTTTTTTTTTTGGTTATTCATTATTAACGATAATAATATCATCATGTCTTCGTAACTTTATATCAATATATACAAAAAAAAATCTTGACTAATAATTTCTAAGGAATAACCGACTCCCACAAATTATATATTGTTACTAAACAAGATCGTAAGACAAATTAAAATTAGATGAATCAACAAATAGTACTGAAAGCACTACGAAGTACTACAAAGTGAAATACTAAAAAAGTAAACCTCAATGAGTTAAATCTATTAAAATGCTGGGAAATGACTTCTTTGCTTGATGTAAACAATTCCTTATAAATTCCTTATAATATTTATTTAATGGTGAGTGATTCATGCTTAAAGCATTCATAGTATTATATATATATATATATATATATATATATATATTGTATATATATATATATATATATATATATATATATATATATATATATATATATATATATATTAGGACTATTAGTAATTACTAGCGACTCACCCTCGCTTTGCTTGGGTTCGTCCCTAGGTACGTTTTAATTCTTTTGAGCGAAACCCTAGTTCTTTTTTTAAAATAAAAATAGCCTAAGTTACTCCTTATAATATCAGCTATCTGCCAGTGAAAGTCCCGTTAAACTTGGTCCAGCCGTTTCAGTGATTAGCCGGAACAAACAGACATTAAAAAATTGTGTTTTTCTTATACGTACCGTATATAATTCCATATGCATTTAGTTTAAAGCTGTTATTTTGACATTACAAACAGACACTTCAATTTTATTTATCTGTATAGATTATTATTATTAGCTTAAAGGCTTGAGTGAAGCGAGAGTAACCCGCTTGTGTTTTAATAATCAAAATTATAGAAATGATGAAACTTGAATCAAAGGTTCGCGATATTCGATTTGTGTGATCATTGGCCAACTTATATTAAATTTCGTTCTAAATAAAATCATCGATAAAACGTTACAGGAAATTGAAAATCGAAATGAAAGGTATTGAAGATCTGGTTTGAGTCCAACGTTATTTACGTTATAATGGTTTTTAGGTTTAAATGATTTTAAAGACGGTTATTGAAATAAATGGGATACAAAATAATTTTAAGCATAATTCTATCGTAATTAAAGGAGTCAGGACTATTATGATTAAAATTAATATGGCAACATTACATATAAAATTTTCGTAGCCCGTAATTGAACCTGTTACCTGTTATTTAATTACAAAAACAAAATTTACCTTACCCGACTGTGTAAAAAAGAAATGGCAGATTGCAATTAATCTATGAATGTATATAGTAAGTATTATGCAGTCGGAAACATATACGTAGCGATACTCGAACCAAGTTTAAATAGGGTTAAGTTTAAAACATTGTAGGGCTTTGTTACTGTATTTTTTTTTCAGGTTTACAGTTAACATATAAGTTATATGGGTCGTTCTTTTTTTCTTACGACAATGAATTGGTGTTTCTCAGTTTTTCGAGTTTTTCAAGTAACAATATTTTGATTTCAGTGTTAGATATTATTTTGCAAATGCATTTAATTTTCATTTGAATCATTTAATCTTTATTTTCATGTCCGTAATGTTGTTTGTTTTGTGGCGATTTTCGTGAAAACACTGTGATAGAGTGGTTATTTTTCGGTAGGACATCATTATGAATTACTACTCTGTCACGGTATTTAGTGAAAAATAAACACATTTTCACTCATTGAGAAAGAGAACACTTGGCTACAGAAAGTTAAAGATTATTTAGTATTAAAAGGTATAAAGCGATGAGGATGTAAATTCGAACAATGAATACATAATAATCTATACTCTAATATGACACAAAATGAGGTGAGTGACAGACCATTGTCGCTAGAAAAGAAGAACGACCCTATACATTTTTGTGATTGCCTTTTAAAAACTTTTATTTTGATTATCTACTCGATAGGTTTGGAATAAAAGCCAATGGCAATGCTTATAACTTTCAACCCCTATTTAACCCCTTTTAAGTTTCATTTTTGCGACAAAAAATATCCTATGTCTTACTCCAAGGACCCATCCCTCTCTATACGAAACTTCATCAAAATTGGTTCAGTGGTTAAGGCGTGAAAAGATAACAGACAGACAGAATCACTTTCACATTTATAATATTAATATAAAATCACAGTACTAAAGCAATATAATTGGTTTTTATTCTTCAGTATCTACCGCATTAATCATTTAAGCGCTTAAATCTCAAGAGCACTTTTTATAAAGTTTGAGAGCATTGATAAATGACCATTCTGTACTACAACTTTTAAAAGCCAGATTTTTATTGTATAACTCTGTAAAAAAGTAATGCGATATTAAAAAGATTTTATTTAATTTTTTGCCACTTATGTATATAATACGATTTTACTGCCTCGGTGGTGTAGTGGCTAGCATGTACGGCTGCACATCCTGAGGTCCTGGGTTCGAGTCCCGGGTCGGGCCAAGTTTAGTTGTTGAGTCTTTCTGTTTAGTAAGACTCAGTGACAGCCCGGAGTTGGGAAGTAGGCGGTGTTTCACCCCCGTGCCTCGGAGAGCACGTAAAGCCGTCGGTCCTGCGCCTTAACTCTCACCGATCGTGTCGAATGGTCGTCCCACCGGAGTGTGAGAGTGACAGGAACAGAGAGTGCACTTGTGTCTGCGCGTACACTTGTGCACTATAATATCTCCTGCGCAGTTGGCTAGTCTCAATGAGATTGGCCGCCGTGGCCGAAATCGGTCAGGAGAACTTACGATTTTTTTTATCTCTTTTTTTTCTTATGTAGATCAAATTCCTATAGATAGCGGCAGATGCTCATGAGACCATCACCCTTAAAAAGTGAAAACTTATACTTCATACAGTTGTATGATGTTGATGTACAATCGCAGATATAGCGTTCCTTTTACATAAGAGCTCTTATAGAATAGCAGATCATAGTCTGTGTAATTGAACCCAGGACCTCTGTCGTTCATACGACGTTACATTACATTAAGTAATTAAATTACAATCTGCAACGTATGCTCTATGCATATACGCCATATTAATTATTATCTTTCCGTTATAAGTCTAACTAACAATTAAACTTTAGTTACTGTACGGAAGTTGGAACTCTCTGATGAGCAAATCTCGTCAAACTTCTATGAACGTTGTAATCAATTGATTGATCTCGACCTTCCAAAATTTGATAACTTATCTGTTATAGTTTGTTCGGTTATTGTTTAGAACATCATTCTAATGTATTTAAGTTCTAAAAGAAATAAATAAAATAAAATAGCCTTTAATCACTGAAATAAAATGACATTTTACACTTACACTTGTATATAACTTTTTGAAGTTATACTTCTTTTGGGACGCTTGGAAAAAAATATGAGAGTAATATACAAACAGAGAGTTGTAACATATGGGATTATATATATATATATATATATATATATATATATATATATATATATATATACTAAGTTATATATATGTAGTGTATCAACTATCTGGTTTCCATAACACAAGCCTCGTAGCTTACCATGGAACTAGATGGTGCTGTGTTAATGTAAAAAAAATACTTCGGATGTATTAGTCTATATAGGCATTATGTTAAGAAATTTAGATCCAGTAAGCAGTGGGGAACAACCTAACTTCGGATCTTATACTATACAGGTTAAAGATTGACCACATGCTAAACAATGTCTGACTCATAAATTATCCCTATAAATAGTTCATGTGGATGCAATTTTTTTGTCAATAAACACATATTTACCCTAAAATTTACCTTTTTCAAGAATAAAACAGATTACAAATAAAAACTTCCCCACAAATAAGGCATAAATAACTTAGAATGACAATTTATAAATTGAATATACACAGGGCCGTATTTGGGAATAGCTTTATGTCCACAAATTCCAGAACTTTCCTTTTTTGGTAAGATGAAAATAAAGCCTTACATTCTTGTTCGCTAACAAAAAATACTGTTGAAATTGGTCTCGATTTATTTCTTCATTCTTTTGCCAATAAGTGTATCTTAAAGTTAATGACGGATTGAGATTTAAGAATACATTATTTAAATTGACTTAAAGTAACAAAAATAGCATTTTCTTTTAGTTTTTATAATTATATATATAAAATTGACAATTTGATCTTTAGTTTGAATCACCTATCTACGTAGTATCTTAATGTTGAACCTAATTAACATTTAATTTTCTACCTAATTATATATTTTTTTAATTATCTTACTCTGCTCATCTACTCTGCCGTCATAAGAAAGAAGGCCGTAACTAACAATTTGGTCAAAGATGACTTATATGCAGATTCGGAATCAGCAAAAAAAATGCTACTTGATAGTGTTATTCATAAATCTCTAAATCCGGAGATATCATAAGCATTTTAATCATAACAACGTCAAAACTAGTAGTTATTTTGACATAGTGGTAAGACAAAACTCCAAATATCTCGAAATAAAATTTGACGAAGTTACGGCCTTATTCCTTACTAGCGACTCACCCTCGCTTCGCTTCGGGTTCGTCCCTAGACAAAAACAAATCTATCCCACGGGAACCGTACATTTTTCCGGGATGACATATAGCCTATAGCCTTCCACAGTTAACGGGCTATCTAATGCAAAAAGATTTTTTCAAATCGGATTAGTAGTTCGTGAGATTAGCGCGTTCAACCAAACAAACAAACAAACACTTCAGCTTTATAATATTAGCATAGATGACGGCAGTACTGATGAGCTGTAGCTTATGAAGCGTGTTTTTTTTATCAAGAAATCAATTATGCCATTAGTTACTCAGAATGCAAAGTGACCAACAAACTTACAGATTCTCCTTCACTTACTTATTATTTTGATTCATTTCATAATTTTCACTATCTCATTTCGTTTACTATTTGTAGACGAAATAAGAAATTTTATTCATATTTATAAAAAAATAAAAACTAATATTAGAATAATATTATAAATGTGACAGTTTAGATGAATGTTTGGATGTATGGATGTTTCTTACTCAATGACTCCAGAAGGCTGAACGGATCTGTATAAAAGGCAAAGAGATAGATTATAGTGTGGAATAGCACATACGTAACTTTTTATCCCGGAAAATTGTACGGTTCCCGTGAGATAGATTTGTTTTTTGTTTTTATAGAGGCGAACCCAAACGAAGCGAGGGTGAACCGCTAGTATTAGAATAAAATATATATTTGCAATTCTTTAAACCAGTAAGTTAATATGAGTAAAAAAAATATTACAGTTTTAAATACACATTTTTACATGTCAATTATTTACATATATACATATGTATGTATGTACGACTACGTAAATATTACTTTACCAGAATGTGTACTGGTATTTTAACCGATTGCATAAAGGAGGAAGTTCTTGATTCGGTCGTATGTTTTTTTTGGGTATGGTAGGTACGTGATATCTTCACTATTTATTTAGATCCACTAGTGGAAATTACATTGACACAATACTTTTAAATAAAAAACACAATGTAACTTAGTTTTAAATGCATTTACCTTTTAAGTTAAATACAAAAATTAATTTAGAAGTTATTTAAAGTTATAATTCACAATTTTAATAAAAACACTTATTTCATTATTATTAAAAGTATAAATATAATATATGTAGGTATTCAGTCTTTTTTAACGTCCCACTGCTGAACACTGGCCTTGCTTCAAGACGAGAGCGGATTACCATAGTCCGACACGCTGGCCAAGTGCGGTTCGGTTGCTAGTTTCTCTCAGACGTTTCCTCACAATGTTTTACTTTACCGTAAGAAAAGTGTAATATAATCATATTAGAAATGATTCGCACATAAAAATATCTTAGGTGCAAGACCCGGGATTTGAACCCGATTCACTCGGATTCCCAAGCGAGCGCGTTACCACTGGGCTACCACTGCCTATCAAATGAATGAATGTATAATATATAGAATGTATAAATTAATAGGTCATTCCGATGAGTCATATTCAATAAAATATCAATCAACAAACTGGCATAATTACGAGTACTTTTGAAGTTATTTTAAACTCCGTTTACCTTTTAACTTAAAATATAATTATTAATCTATACTAATATTATAAAGATGAAAGGTTTTTTTACTTGTTTGTTTGTATCCAATAAGCTCCGAAACTACTGAACCGATTTAGATGAAATTTGATAAGAAGATAGTTTGAGGCCCCGGGAAGAACATAGTATAGTTTTTATCCCGGAAAACATCCCTTAAGGGGGTAAAAATGGGGATGAATATGCCAATATTATATATACCAGTATTTCTGCTTCCATTATGATATCTGTTATTGGGTTACTCGTATTTCGACTAACGCCCGAACCCAATAATGAATCTACAATCTCAGATTGAAATCAATCTTAGATCAGACAGTAACAGTCGATCGATCTCCTATCTGAATCCCAATAACCAAACCCTACGAAGGCAATCCATTTTTGACGACGGATAGACTGCAATCTCTTCCCTCTTTGTCGTTCCATTTTACTGAGTTTACACTCATATTTGATAATCAATATAAACTAAATAAAGTTATTAAAACCGTACAAATAATATTAAAACATATATGTCAATGTTTAAAATATAACAAGTAGTCTTTTTAATTATTTTAACAACTAGTTTAAGTTAAAATCTGTTAAAATAATTAACCGTTGGAATCGATCTTTTGTTTAACTTTATGGTGAAACATAACGCCTACTGACAAAAAGTTTAACGACTTTCAGATGTTTGTTTTGCATTGTTTGAAGTGCATATCAGTGGAACTTGCAAACAGATGTAAAGTGCATTCAAAGATTGTTATTATAATATTATAATATTTTTAACATGGATTTTGAAGCGGTAAAGAAATTTGTTATCATAAAATCGTGCATTTCGTGTAAAAAGTAATAACGCGCCAATTCACATTTCGCGGGTTTTTTATTTTTTACTTTATTAATAGTATTTTGCACTTTTTCTTGTTTTAGTCTAAAGGTAAACCTTTACCAAAGGACGAGACAAAAGCATTGCTCGCCTTTATTGAGAACAGCAAGATAATCTATATTATAATTAATAATAAGACTACCAACGCGATGCTACTATCACTATCACTATCGCTTGAAAATATTTGTAGGCCATTTTACTATCCGTAATCCGAGACAATTGGGGGATTGCAAATACAGATTGTTTCACCACTCAAACTATCCTTAAAAATTTAAAGATACGATATTGGCACACTTGAACTGTCATTTTCATAGAGAGGTCTATCCACAGACACCGATCCGACCTCCCATGGATATCTTGTATCGACAGATGGCTATTACAATCCGTCGATTAGTTATTGGCACACTTTTTGTAACAAATGTATTAAGATCTCTATCTCAGATGGTCAAAAATGGATTGAGATAGGATATTGGGTTCGGGCGTAAGCCTAGTAAGGATTTGTGGTTCATCGAATCGAATGTATTGGTTAGCTAAATAGGATGCTTGCACTTAGGATATGTTCCTTAAACCCAACACCAATCCTCTTTGTTAGATCAAAATAAGATTAGCTAGCTTAACTATACCTGTATACAAATTAACAACTATCTAACACAGTGTTTGAAGGATTTTTAGTCATGTTAAAATCGTAGTTTGGCTTCTGTTTCTGACTGATCCGACCTGGGACTCGAACCCTGGACTTGCGAAATCAACAACGCAGTATTTGCTCATAAACTATCTCTTAAGACACTCTTCGTCCATATTTAATTTCCAAGCAAAACAATCGAAAAGAAAGTGTGAAAGGACAAACAAATAAACCAATAAAGAACAATTTCTCATTACTTTATTTAAATAGACTTAATATTATTAAGGATTTATATAAACACTTCTTTGTTCTTTATTTAATATTAATTTTCATTATAATAAAATAAACATTCCGAATAATTTCATTCAAATATTTTAACAAGCTCTATAAAACAAAATTAAAAACAAATATTTCAATACGTCCCTGTATTCGAGGCATCGCAATCGAATGTAACTCCGACATAAACAAGGCTGAGACAAAACAAAAGGCCGATTGGATTAATGCGGGTTCGATTCTCGACTAAACAAAATACGATCTCGATGTATATGGGATATGTTGACGTGAATTAAACGTTAAATAAAAGGTACATGTTAAGTCTCATTGACTTATTTATTAAAACTGAACTGTAGTTTGAATGAAAGATTTGTTTAGTTTTAAAAATGTATACTTATATGGATACAGGATTTTTAATCTTTTTTGGTTATGCTTGCTTATATTTTAAATAAAATTATCTTTTCAGATTTTTTCGCGGATTTATTTTAAACTAGCGACTCACCCTCGCTCCACTCGGTTTCGTCCCTACTTACGTTTTAACGTTTAGTATAGATTTCTCAGAGATAAGATATTTTCCCGCAGTAAAAAGTATCCTATATGTTGACCCGGATAACCAGTTATCATCATACCAAATTTCATCAAAATCCCTCCAGCGGTTTTTCTGTGATGCGGTAACAGACAGGCAGACAAAAATTCTTAAAACTATAGATTCGCCCTCTGTATCGATAATAATATCCATTTCAATAAGATTTTCCAAAACATATTTAATGTACAGATTCGGCTTAGTTACAATTTTATTATATGTATAGATTTTTGGATCCCGACGTTTCGAATGTTTTTCAGCAATCATGGTCAGGGGAGATACTCTCCATTTAGATAGAAACTTTTATTTAAAATGTCAAATATTCGCGTAAATGTAAGAAAGTATTATATTTTTAATTATTTATGTTTGAATGCGCTAATCTATAAAACTAGAAGCGAATTTAAAATATTTTTTTAAGAAAATTTATAGGCTATCTAACATTTCGCTATGACCCGTTAAAACTAACACAAGATCGTTGAAAAATAAAAAAATTAAAACTTGATTGAAATGACAAAAATCGTTATGTCATAGAATCATAGTAGGTATATCATTCCCATACATTTTTTTTAGATTTTTATTCTTCAAATATTGCCGAATGACTATTATAACTACGCAACCTTATTAGCGCGAACTAAAGCTGATATCTATACAGATAAATAAAATTGAAGTGTCTGTTTGTAATGTCAACATAACAGCTTTATGCTAAATGCATATGGAATATACGGTACTTATAAGAAAAACACAATTTTTAAAATGTTTGTCAGTCTGTCTGTTTATTCCGGCTTATCTCCGAAACGGCTGGATCAATTATAACGGGACTTTCACTATATTAAAAGGGGGGGAGGGGGGGGGGGGAGGATCTATTAGCTACTATAAGGCACTTAGAGTGGCACCTGTATGAAGCGAGAGTATGTCGATGGTCCTAATAAACTATATTATTTAGTAAAACTGCGACACATAACTAGTATTAACATATATTATACATGTCTAAACTACAAGTGAATGTATAAGCAATTAGCACAGTTAATAGCATATAAGCGTCAATTTCAGACGCAAATGAATTAATTTCGCATTTCGGAATGCATGCATCGTACATGTTCTGGCGTAATATTTCAAAATTATTTAAATATTTTAGTTTTTATATATAAATAGACAAAGACAAAAGTGTTTACTACCTTTTTCTCCTCCGTTCGTTAACCGCTTTTTTTGTTTAACAGATATTGTCGAGCTTTGGTGTTATCAATAAAAAAATAATTGAAAATAGTTTTTTCTTAATACTTTCTTAGATTTACGCGAATATTTGACATTTTAAATAAAACTATCTTTTAGGATTTTTTCGCGGATTTATTTTGATTTTTAGTTCCCGACGTTTGGAATGCTTTACAGCAATCATTTTACAGTTTTTTTCTTATTATGGTCGTATTTCAACAACTTGCGAACACTAGTATATATTAAAATGAAAGCTCTTTATTGAAAGTAGAAAAAGTTGTAAATGAATGATATAAATAAAACTTTTGGAACGACTTCAATTCAATTCAATTAACCCATATGTGATAATTTTTTTATGAACATGTTACATTAAAAAATAAACTTCAAAATTTCAATAAACTTATAATCTTAAATACCTCTAACGATGAAATAATATCATTCCATCCCTTATCCAGCCATACCTATTAAATATTTATTTTCGAAACAAGCTTTTTCTGTTTCTTACTAAAATGAAGAAAACATCACAGAGTAGTTTAGTTTATAAAACTGCTATGCGAGAGATTCGTAGATAGCATCAGTTATTAGAAATTCCACAGCCAAAACCGCAATGCGATTGTAATAATAAAGTTCCAACTTTCACGTACACACGTTTTTGTACTGCATTCTTTAAGCTTTTCCAAGCTATCGTAGTTAATTAAATAGACAGTGAACATTCTTATAGCATTTTCGGGTGTAACCGGTTTTTTCGTACACTAAATTATTTTTTTGTTTCTAAAATGTGTGTGTTTTAGTACAACGATGTTACGTGATATCTTCTAAAAATTTCTGGTCGGCTTTAATTTTTTTTTTAATATATATACTACTTCAAGGATGGTCTCATATACATTTCAAGAAATAATTTTGAATGGTGAAATAATTAATTTAGTTGTTTAGAAGTCGTTGTTCTATTCATTTGTCAATTTTTTTTACTATTATTATATATATTCGAATGTCTGTATCTGTGTATGTTCGTTAGTACTCCTTCATAATGAAACGGCTGAACTGATTTAGATGTTTATACAGATAAAATATGACCTGGAAGTAAAACATAGGCTACTGTTAGTAATAAAATTTGCTAAAAGATGGCGATGCTTGTATATTTAAAAAATATAGTTTTAATATTTAAAAAACAATGGCGATAGGAGGAAACTGAACAAAGCAAGGGTAAATCACTAGCTATCATGTTATACAATATAATGTACAAATTGCAATTAATCAATGTCATAGTATTGATTTGTGGCGTTTTACTCATAATTCAAATATGCTTGAATTACTATTAATGGTAGTATTAAGCCAGTGTAGGTGACCTAAGTAATATAGTATGTTGTTAATCTTATCGACAATTAATATGCCGGTTACAGGATTTCATTGATTAAGTACCTATCAAAATAGGAGATGAATGCATTAATCTATACATATTGTTTATAATAAATGTTTTGCTCATTGTCTTCTTTATCTATACTAATATTATAAAGAGGAAAGATTTGTTTGTTTGTTTATATCGAATAAGCTCCGAAACTACTCAACTGATTTAGATGATATTTAGTAAGAAGATAGTTTGAGACCCTGGGAAGGGCATAGCATAGTTTTTATCCCGGAAATCATCGTTTAAAGGGGTGGAAATAGGGATGAAAGTTTATATGGGGAATCAACCTATCGACGATCCCGAGCTAAGCATATAGGACAAATAAAATAAAAAAAATATTTACGTACGCAGAATCACTTTCGAATGTTTCATCACAATCGGATAAATGGCTTAGTACAAACATACAAAGTATCATTCATTATATCATCTATATGTTGACCCGAATAACCAGCTATCATCATACCAAATTTCATCAAAATCCCTCCACTGCTTTTTCCGTGATGCGGCAACAGACAGACAGACAAACAAAAATTCTAAAAACTATAGATTCGGCCTCCGTATCGATAATAATGTCTATTTCAATAAGATTTTCAAAAAAATATTTAATGTACCGATTCGATTTAGTTACAATTTTATTATATGTATAGATACATATATTAATTTATTCAAAAACACATATTCTCAACTGACATTTTTTTCCAAATATTTTATTTGTAACAAAGTACGCACAAAAGTACAAGAAATACTCTCAATTTTCTGGTTAGTAATAACAAAATGAATCCTCTACTCATTCGGTTGTTAAGGGCAAAGCCACACACAATAAGAGGTTTAATAAAGGATCCCACGTGAACAGTCCCCAGGGATGCAAACCGGGATAAGCTTTTAAGGCAAATGACTAACAACACTAGATCTCTACCTGAGTTCGGATGATGGAGAACGAAATTAAATTATCTAGCTTAGTTATTCCAAATTTTATTATATACTTCTTATTATATTATATTTATTATAGATTCTTTAAATTGACATAACTTTTTTATTTAGGAACCGATTGAAATAAATAAATACTAAATGTTTAGTGAAGCTTACCACAATATATTAGTGAAAACCGCACTCAAATCGGTTAAGCTGTTTCTAAGATTAGCGCGCACAGACAAACAGACAAATCAACAAACAGACAAAAAAACTAAAAATCATTGTTTTGGGTTCTATTGCGTTAATAAAGATCCCCAATAATAGTTTTTCTCAAATATTTTCCATGTACAGACAACGATTAGTTACAATTTTATTATATGTATAGATATAGACTAAGATATGTGTATAGATTTAGGTTACATATCATAATTTAAAAATCGGATCATAAATCTCAGAGTAGGTAATCAATGTACATACATAAAAAAAATACCAATCGAATTGATAACCTCCTCCTTTTGGAAGTCGGTTAAAAATGATAGACAAACATGTTATTTAAAATTGATAGTCATAGGTTTGAATTTTTTGAATTGTCTTTTATACAGATTGTGAGTGCAGTATTGTTTAAACATTGCGAAATATTGACCCCATTCCAAGAATACACTCTCGTAATATCTGAAAGGGGAGAAAAAGTTATATTATCTATATATTAATACGTGAAGCAAAAACTTTGTGCCCCTTTTTACGAAAATTGCGCGAACGGAGGAATATGAAATTTCCTACACTTATAGTTTATATAGAGAAGGAGTGCAGAATGCTAATATTTTTTAAAAATTATGCATAAAAAATACATTAAATCAATAAAAAAAACATTACACTACCATGTATTTGACACACACACGCATACATACACTTTTGTTTATTGTTAAAGTCTGTGGTCGAATTCAGAATAAATTAATATTGTAATATACGCAAGACAATAAATATATAACTTAATGAATTATGGTTGATTTTCAACCACGCGGAGATCACTAGTGTTATTAAATTCTCTCTATTCTTTCGCAAAATAATTCCAGAGGCTAAAGTTGAAGTTAAGCTACGAAAAATCATTTAACGCTTTCATTTACATAAAATGCTAATTCCGTACAACGATATCTATATATAATATTTTTATGTTATTCCAAAAAAGTACTAATTTGTATTTGAACGAAATGGTCAGGTTTAATTGAGATTTCTTTATATGATTAAACTAGTGAATTATCCTAACTTCGTATCTACTTATAATAATTTTTAGTCCTAAAAGTTGTCTAGGTATTAGTCCAGGTCATAATCTTTTTTGTAGTGGGGTGCCTAGCATATCTAGCATATATATTACATATATAATGTATTAGTCTTAGAGTGAACGAGTAGAATAAATCAGAGCGTTATCCAGAGCGGTTGTTTCTATTAAAATCTCCCCGCACCCCACACCTCATGGCGACCCTGCCATGCCGTGGCGTGGGCGAGTGTCGGGTGACCGGCGAATCTCGCAACGCAGCGGATTCCTGTGTGCCTCGGTGTAAGTTATAGAACACTTTAACTTTTATAACTTGTGAAGTGGATTAAATTAATTTATATAAACGGAAAATAATTATAAACAAAATGGGGAAATCATATTCAAAAACGGAAGACAAAGAAGTAATGATTACGCAAAATGCAGCCGGCAGCAACGGAGCTGGAATTTCAGATAAGGATATAGAGACCCATATCCTGACCAACAACATCCTGATCTCAGTGGTTTTGGTGGTATTCATTGCTGCTACAGTATGCTTGGGGTGTAAAATTTGGAGAAAGAAGGAAAGAAAATGGATGGAAAAGAGGATGCAGACAGAGTTTATTAGGAGAATTCGACAAAGGCTTTCAGGGAGATTCAATGCTACAGATGCTGCTGGGAGTGATGCTGCCTAATGACACAAGGATCTGATTCGCATGTCTAGTGCTAGACGGCCAGAGTACCTACTTGAGTGAAGGTGAAAAGTGAAGTGAAAATAAGTGTTAAAATGTGTCAACCAAAATTCCCCCTATTATTATAATTATTTTTTTTTTATATTTTATCTCTCGTTGCCGTTATTTTGTGCGTAAATACAGAAATTTAAGAACTGTTTTAAGGACTATAATAAATACATAAATTTTAGAACTTATTTTAAGGACTATAATATTTAGTGTAAGTGAATAACTATGATATATGGAACAGAATTTAGAGTTTATTTTAAATAAGTTAAATATAATTCAAGTTGATTTAAGAAAGTTGGGCCCTACTAGAAGGTTAAAATATGAAGGTAAAGTTAATGATAAGATTTTAGAAGCAGAAAAGTTATTTTTAACGTATAAAGATATTATTAATATTATTGCTAAACAAGAAAGTAAAGTAGAGTTAGTAGGTTATGTTTACGAAGTATTAAAGGAACGTATTGAGTTCGTATATAATAAAATTTTAACATATAAAATTAATTGTACAATGGAAACGTCAAAATCAGATATTACAAAAATGGACAAATTTGATATAAAGACGGCAATTTCTTTAATTCCCGTAATGGACAATACGGAAGAAACTATTGAAAAAATTATTGACGGAATTGAAATGTATGACGAATATCTTGTAAATGTTACACAGAAAAAATTACTTATCTCTTTTGTATTAAAAACTAGGTTAACTAAAACCGCTAAATTGAAATTAAAAAGTGAATATGATGACGTAATGAGCTTAATACAAGATATTAGGGACTTTTTATTAACAAAAAAATCAGCAAATGCGATACTTAGTCGATTAAATAATTTATCTCAGAATAATATGTCGATTCGTGAGTACGGAGATAAATTGTCTGAGTTATTTGTAGGCCTCACTATTGCACAGAGCAACGGAAATCCGAAGTCTTGTGAGATATTGAGACCTATAAATGAAAACCTTGCAATTAAAAGATTTGCAGATGGGTTACGCAACAGGCGACTAAGTACAATTATCTCAGCTCGAAACTACTCAGAGCTGAAGGACGCAGTGCGTGCTGCTGAGGATGAGGAGCTGGGACAGCTTCCGTCTTCCAACAATATCTTCAACGTGCAAAGGAGAGGTAACCAACCCCCCTACTACAGGTCTTCGCTAAGAGGTAGAGGCGGACGAATGAATACTAGAGGTAATTTTTATTCAAATCACAGGCGGAATTACAATAACTTCAACAATGATACGAGAGGTAAGTACGTAAATAATAATTATAATCGAGGATATAACAATGGCCGGTCGACGCGAGGTTATCGTGACAATTTTGTGAGTTCGAGTCGTGGTCGAGGTAACAGTAATAGTGGTAATCGCAATCAACGAAATATTTGTTCGGCACAGGTCGAAAGTACAACGCAAGAGAAAACTACTGAACTGAATCAGTTTTTTCGGACCTAAAAATTATATTTTGACCTGCGATGATAACGTAAAATATGTGTACTTAAATTTAGATAGACAAAAATGTTCATGGTTGCTAGACACAGGTGCTTCATTATCGGCAATTCGTAGTAATATCTTATCGGAACAAATACGCATACATAGAGACCCTATAGTTATAAACGGTATAGGTGGCAAGATCTATTCAGACGGCTATGTTTATTTAACTTTACACGCATCGGACGGTACTACTTATGAACACAAGTTTTACTTGTTCGAGAACTTACCTTGTAAATCAGATGGAATAATTGGGTTAGATTTTCTGAACAATTTCAATTCAACTATCAATTTAGAGAAAAATATATTAACGTTAACAAATGAAAAACAAAGTGAAATACCTTTGTATACTTCGCCTAAACTATGTACTGAATATATAACGATACCGGCACGATATGAAACTATTCATTATATAAAGTTAAATTCAGATGTGAAAGAAGACAGTGTGATTGTACAGAAAGAATTACAGGAAAATTTGTTTTTGGCTGGTTTGATAGTAAAACCTAAAGATAACATAATACCTATCAGATTAATGAATACCAGTGATAGGGAAATAATTATTCCAATTTTTCAACCTCAATTGTTACCATTGAAAGAGTATAATGTTTGCTTCTTTGATAAGTGTACTTTGAACTCTACACGTGCAAAAACATTGTTGCAATCTTTGAAACTTGATCACTTAGGTACGAGCGAACGAAGCAGTATAGAGAGTATTTGTTCAAAGTATGCTGACGTATTCCACTTAACCCGGTGATAAACTCACTACTAATAATTTATGCGAACAATCAATTAATTTGAAACAAAATGTAAATCCAGTTTATGTAAAGCCATATAGGTTACCACACAGTTTAAAAACAGAAGTAGACAAACAAATCAAGCAATTGTTAGACGACGACATCATAGAACCTTCACAAAGTGAATGGTCCAGTCCCATATTATTAGTACCTAAAAAATCTGATGATAAAAATAATAAAAAGTGGAGGTTAGTCATAGACTACCGAAAGTTAAATGAAGTAATACAGGATGATAAATTTCCATTACCAAATATTACCGAAATTTTAGATTCGCTATCAGGTGCAATTTATTACTCTCATTTAGATCTTAGTCAATCATATTATCAATGTTCTTTAAAACCTGAATGTAGACCAATCACGTCTTTCACAACTAGTACAGGTCAGTATCAAATGAAGCGTCTACCTATGGGACTAAAGATCAGTCCCAGTGCTTTCTCTAGAGTGATGTCAGTAGCTATGTCAGGTCTTAACTATATAAATTGTTTTATTTATTTAGACGATTATATTGTTTTTGGACGAAATCTTGAATCGCATAACAAAAACTTAATAGAAATTTTCGAACGCCTACGTAAAGTTAATCTTAAATTAAATCCGAGTAAATGTCAATTCTTAAAAACAGAACTATTATATTTAGGCCATACGATATCTTCTCAAGGTATTCAACCAGACTCAGAGAAAATCAAAACTATTCAAAATTATCCAACACCGACAAACGTTGATGAAGTCAGACGTTTTGTTGCAATGTGTAACTACTATAGAAAGTTTATTAAAAATTTTGCTGATATAACTAATTGTTTGAATAAACTTTGTAGGAAAAATGTCAAGTATGAATGGACTGAGCAATGTGAAAAATCATTTAATTTTTTGAAAAACGCTTTAACAACTCCTCCTATTTTAGAATACCCTGATTTTTCGAAAGAATTTATACTACAGACCGATGCTTCGGGCACAGCGATAGGTGCAGTACTTTGTAATAGTAACATGAAGGCCGTAGCTTATACTAGTAGACCTTTAAATAAGGCAGAGTTAAATTACCCAACAATACAGAAAGAATTACTTGCCATAGTTTGGAGTGTGAAATATTTCAGACCATATCTATATGGACGTACTTTTACAATTATGACAGATCATAAACCTTTAATATACTTGTTTGGGATGAAAGATCCGTCAAGTAGACTATTAAAATTTCGATTAGCATTAGAAGAATATGATTTTAAAATAGTATACGTGAGAGGAAAAGAAAATGTAATAGCAGACGCTTTATCACGAATAAGCATAACGTCCCAAGATTTGAAAGATATGAATGAAAGGTTAGTAACAGTAATAACAAGAGCGCAAGCTAGGATAATAACAGAGAATGAAAGAGAGAATGAAAGTGGAATAGACGATATCCCAAGTATTAACCCGAATTATTGGCCTGATCAACCAAAAGTTGTGGAAATACTTAGGATACCGAATGGAGCAGTTGAATTAAGTTTACTGAAAGGAGAAGAATTAAAAAAAAATTAAAGAGAAAAAAGATATTGATGTCGAATCTGAATGTTTCGCATTTATAAAAAATAAAAATATATTATATGTTAATCTCGATTTTAAAGCACATTATACGCGAGACGTTTTTGTGGAAAAATTGAGGAAAATATGTGAAAAATTAAAAATTAAAGAAATATGCATTATTAAAAGAGAAGATAACGTATTGTTTATCAAGAATCTTGTAGAAGAAATAAAAAGCATTGATAAGTGGTCCGGACCACGCATTTGTATTTTGAGAGGTATAAAGAGAATAGATGATGACGAAGAAAAGAAATTTATTATGAATGACTATCATTTGCTACCCACAAGCGGACACGCTGGGATTCGTAGAATGATAAATAACATAAAACGTAGATTCTACTGGCCAGGAATCGAAAATGATGTTAAGAGTTATGTTCGAAAATGTGAAAAATGTCAAAAAATGAAGTATTCTAGGTATATTAAAGAACCTATGGTTATTACAACTACTGCAAGTTATGCTTTAGAAAAAGTTTTTCTAGATGTAGTCGGACCATTAGATAGAGACATAGAAAATAATAAATATATATTAACAGTACAGTGCGAGTTAAGTAAGTTTGTCGAGGCATATCCTCTTAGAAATAAGGAAACGGTAAGTATAGCTAAGAGTTTTGTGAATAATTTCATTTTAAGGTTCGGAATTCCAAAGATCATCGCTACGGATCGTGGAACAGAATTCATTTCTGAGACAATGGAAGAGGTATGTAAATTGCTTAACATAGAAAAATTAAGTTCTACTGCATACCATCATCAGACTATTGGTTCACTTGAAAATGCACATAAACATCTAGGTTCATTTTTGCGCATACAGTGCGATAATCATCCAGAAACTTGGAGCCAATGGTTACCATTTTGGTGCTTTACATACAACAATACAATTCATTCAAGTACAAGATATCCACCATATGAGCTAGTTTTCGGGAAACCTTGTGAAATGCCTAGTAGAATTTCTGCTGATATAGAACCTTTGTACAATCCAGATAATTATAGTTTAGAATTAAAATATAGGTTACAGGTAGCTAACAGGGATGCAAAAGAAAATTTATTAAAATGTAAAGAGAAAAGGAAACAGAATTATGATAAATATGTAAATCGAATAAAATATAATCCAAACGATATGTTACTAGTAAAAAAATGAAACAGGAAGTAAACTTGATATTTTGTATAATGGCCCGTATGTTGTTGTTGAAGAACAAGAACCGAATGTAAAAATTTTGAGAAACGGTAAAATTGAAATTATTCATAAAAATAGAACAAAACCCTTTGTAAAAGATAAATAGTATTATTCATACTTAACTTAGAAATAAGAAAATGTATTGTATGATTAATTAGAATATAATAATTTTAAGTAGGTACCTACTGCTACTCTTTGTTTTTTTTAATACATAAGAAATAAAAATATAGTAACAATATAATGTAACGAAAAAAAAGTAAATTTAATTATTTTTTTTTCTTTTTTTTCTACCCCGGTGATGTAGTGGGGTGCCTAGCATATCTAGCATATATATTACATATATAATGTATTAGTCTTAGAGTGAACGAGTAGAATAAATCAGAGCGTTATCCAGAGCGGTTGTTTCTATTAAAATCTCCCCGCACCCCACACCTCATTAGTTTAGTATATATGTATATATATATATATATATATATATATATATATATATAGTGTGTGTTAACTTTGTCGTTTGTCCTATTAGCGTCTGGCAATTCAATCAAGAAAAACACTGGGAGGCGACCCACTTTGGTGGAAGTGGGATCATGGGGGCTGCTCCTGGTACTTCTCTGATAGCAGAGTGGACTGTGGAGCAGCCCCATGGTTGTTGCGGTCTACTTCAGCTGGTAACCGTGGTAATATTTATATTCTGTAAAAAATCTTATAGTCTCGTTATTAGTTAAAGACAAATATCTTTTACTTCACAACAGGACCCTTCGATTAAGAAATCCTAATATGTATCTATACAAATAAATAAAATTGATGTGTCTGTTTGTAATATCAAAATAAGAGATTTTTTACTTAATAATGCGTATAAAATTACGAGTATATACGGTACTTATAAGAAAATAATATGAAAAGAGACAAAAAAGTCAACAACAACTATGTGTATACAATCCGTTATAGTCATTCATGGTTTTTAAAAAATATTTCATGTACAGATTTGACTTGTTAGTATTTTATTATATGTACATACATATGTATGAATTTAGTAATATCATCATATCTATACATCTATACATATAATAAAATTCTAATTGAGTCGAATCTGTATATTAAATATTTTTTGTGAAATCTTATTGAATTAGTAATTATTATCGATACAGAGGCCGAATCTATAGCTTTTAGAATTTTTGTCAGTCTGTCTGTCTGGGAAAGCATCAAGAGAAAACCAATAGACAAATTTTGATAAAATTTGATATGATGATAGGTAGTTAGTTATCCGGGTCAAGATTTAGAATACTTTTTACTGCGGGAAAATATCTCATCTCAACCCGAGCAGAGCGAGGGTGAATCGCTAATTAATTTAATATATCTAGATATTCCTCTTGATATATTATTTCTATTCCCATCTTACACGCATACTTGTTTATTTGTTTATTTGCACTAAGACGACGACTATGATGACACGTTTGGCTCAGTTTGTAGTGACCCTACTTGCTGTGCCATCGATCGTGGGTTCGAGTCCGGCTGGGGGCATTCATTTGTGTGGCACGAATGATTGTACTCCAGTCATGGGTATTTATATTTATGATATGTATGTATTTAAAGTTATATATGTGTAGTGTATCAACTATCTGGTATCCATAACACAAGCCGTAGCTTACCATGGAATTAGATGGTGCTTTGTGTTAATGTCCCAACATATTTAATATTTTTTATTATTATAATAACTCTACAATAAACACTAAAAGATATGTAAAGCCCCAGACAAGTGCTAGTGAAATATATAAGCTGGAAAATACTCTCTTCTCGAATTTACACCACGTGTAGGACGTATGTCATGCCAAAACCTGAAACAGGATTACGAGATTTGTTTTTCTTGTTGCGAGAAGGGATTGCTGTAGTATTCATGTATTCATACCGTGTAATAGTTGATGAGATTACATGAAGTGTTTCTAGTTTCTACTACATATTGTATAGTAGTACCGTGTTGTGTTGTATTTTATGCTAGTAACATTATCTTTCTTAAAATAAAGTGTTGTTGTATACATACATATAATAAAATTCTGAGTCGAATCTGTACATAAAATATTTTTTAGAAAATATTATCGAAATAATTGTTAATAGCGATACAGAGGCTGAATCTATAGTTTTTAGAATTTTTGTCTATCTGTCTGGAAACGTATCACTAGAAAACCACTGGACAGATTTTGATGAAATTTGTTATAATGATAGTTGGTTATCCTGGTCAGCATATAGGATAGTTTTTACTGTAGAAAATATCTGATCTCTGAGAAATATGTACTAAACGTTAGAACGTAACTAGAGACGAACCCGAACGGAGCGAGGGTGAGTCGCTAGTCTATTATAATATACAGTAAAGCGCTGTTTTAGCTTTTAAATTATAATTATGGAATATACAAACTTATACTGAAACTGAAGTTTTATACTTTGCTTAAACACGTTATTCTCTGAAAACTCCAGTCAGATTTTTTCATGTTGTATTTTTAGACTATTGATTAAGAAAAGTGAGGAAGTTTCCTGAAGAGTGGAAAAATTACACGAATTATATAAAGTACCTGGGCGACCAAGCTTCGCTCGGAGTTTTTGGCCAAGAAGTACAATTTTATCTTTAAAAAAAAACTAAAAACTTGAATAAATACAAAAAAAAAAGAAAAAGAAACAAAAGTAATAACTTTATAGCCAACCGTAATTCGAACCCGGACGGACGGACACCTATGATTGTCGATCGTGCGTCTTGGCCGCTTATCCACAATATTTATGTCTAATCGTAAGAAATGATTGATCGTATCTTGCGTGAAATTATGCGAAAGAAAACTGCATGAAAACTAAAAACACGCGTTTTCCTAGACAACAGGCTAATCTAGATCGATTTTTCGCCCTCGGAAACCCTTACATACCAAATTTCAGCGAAATCGTTAGAGCTGTTTCCGAGATCGCCGGTATAAATAAATAAAAGAATTGCTCGTTTAAATATATTAGATAGATAAACTAGGTGAGCGAAGATATAAAAGCTAGTTCAATTAATATTGCGGTGCAGTGGTTATGATACCGTAATTGGGTTTTTTATTTTCCATAACATAAGATGTTCTTATATCTAATAAGTAGTTCTATAGATTCCAATAATCTATATCTATACTTCTATCTATATCTACAGATAAATAAAATTGAAGTGTCTGTTTGTAATGTCAAAATAATATCTTTTAACAAAATGCATATGAAATTATATACTGGACTTAGAAGAAAAACACAAATTTTACAATTTTTGTCTGTCTGTGTGTTGCGGCTGATCTCTCAAATAGCTGGACAGATTTTGACGGGACTTTCACTGGCAGATAACTGATATTATAAGGAGTAACTTAGGCTACTTTTATTTTAGAAAAAGAATTAGCGTTCCGCTGAAAAACGCACCCGAGCGAAGCGATGACAAGTCGATAGTACTTATAAAGCTGACGAATTTGTTTGTTTGAACCCGCTAATCTCTGGATCTACTGGTCTCATTGGAAAAAATTCTTTTTGAATTTTATAGCTTTATTGTCTATTTATTGATGATAATTATAGACTACCATAGACCTCACTACAATCTACGAGACGATTCTACAAAATTAAATGTCACGAGCAGAGCTGCGAGGAAACGCTAGTCTAAAACAAAGGTAGACATAATATCTTATTAAGTTATTTTATTAGTATCCAATCGTAAAACCGCAGGCAAAAATTAGTATAAACTTTATATACACTTTTTCCAAGATTTACTGTGGAAAAACTCATCGTAATTTCGTATCTCGCCATATTTCATTTAATGCAACTGGAAGAGAATAATTTCGAGTGTGAAATTTTCTTTTGCTTTTTCCTTTCACGAATAAATTTATATTAAGTTTTTTAATATTTAAAGCGAGATATTCAAAAATCTAGACTTTAAATGAACTACTGTTTTGAAATAAACGTAGCTCACAACAAGTAGGTAACACAAATTGGTCAAACAATATTATTTCCAGCATTTGTACTATATCTATTAGTGACGACATGTTTGGCTTAATTTGTAGTAAGCCTACTTGATGTGCAAGCGGTCGCGGGTTCGAGTCCCGCTGGGGGCATTCATCTGTGTGATGAGCTCAAATACTTGTACTTCAGTCATGGGTGCTTATATTTATAATATGTATGGATTTAAAGTTATATATGTGTAGTCAACTATCTGGTATCCATAAGACAAGCCTCGTAGCCTTACCATGGAACTAGATGGTGCTATGTGTTAATGTGTTTTGTTTATCTGTTTGTACGCTCCACTTATCTCTGGAACTATAGAAGTGATTTTAACCAAACCACTCGATTGATTTGGAAGAAAAATATTTCAACACGCCGTCCATCACTTATCTTTTTACAAGCTGATTAGCCGTTATTTAACTTGTAATGGTTGTATGTATGTTTTTTCGGGTCAAATTTTGCAACTGAGTTTTAAAGCAGTTATCCTCAACCGATTGAGCTGAAATATTGCGTACACGTTTAGTTTGGATGACAATGCATGGTTAGATAAATGACATCATTTTAAATCCGACATGGCGGACTCTTAAAAATGACTGTTCTTTTTATAGACTCCCATGATATGGATATCAAATGGAAGGGTTTGCTGAGAAGAATGCGAATAAATACCTAAAAAATAAAAACAATAAACTTTAAATTACATAGAACTCATTTATTACACAATTTATATGATATAAAAGCTTGTTTTAAAAAAGGTTTTTTTAAATATTAGTCTATACAGATAAATAAAATTGAAGTATCTGTTTGTAATGTCAAAATAACAGCTTTTTACTAAATGCATATGAAATTATATACGGTACTTATAAGAAAAACACAATTATAAAATTTTTGATTTGTTTCTATTTGTCTGTCTCTCTGTCTGTTTGTTGCGGCTAATCTTCGAAACAGATGGACTGATTTTGACGGGACTTTCACTAACAAATAGTTGATGTTATAAGAAGTAACCTAGGCTACTTTTATTTTAGAAAAAGAATTAGGATTCCGCTCAAAAAAACCGACGTACCGAGGGTAAGTCGCTAGTTTATTATAATAACACTCGCGTTGTAAAGACATCTAATAGTGTAGAATTCATCGAAATCCGTTCAGCCGCTTACGACTTACTAGGGATATAAGGACGGCTAAAATACGAGCAGGTCTAACAAAATTTGGTCTCTGTTGGGTGGATAAAAAGTTTTATGATGTTTTCCCTTCATTTTTAATATAAGAGGAAATATTATTTACTTCGCCTTAACTTTTTATGCTAATAATGATTATGTATTTTGCTCGAACTAAGGAAAAAGTTGAGTGTCATAAAACTAAACATGAAGGCAAAAAAATTTAAAACTGCATACAAATATTAATAGAATACTAATCTATATACTAATATAATAAAGCTGAAGAGTTTGTTTGTTTGTTTGTTTGTTTGGTTGACCGCGCTAATCTCAGGAATTACTAATCCAATTAAAAAAATTCTTTTTGCATTAGATAGCCCGCTAACTGAGGAAGGCTATAGGCTATATATCATCCCGGAAGAATGTAGGGTTCCTGTGGGATAGATTTGTTTTTGTCTAGGGACGAATCCGAAGCGAAGCGAGGGTTAGACGCTAGTCCAGAAATAAAAATATCTAACGAATTTTATTATAATATAGCATAAAATTAAATAAGTTAATATTATAGTATCTTTCTTTAAAATGGAAGAGATTTAATACTTCAAATATACAAAACAATATAAAATTTTTCCAAGAAAAGCGATTTGGTATTGTAAAAGTGAACCCGCTCTATATGTCGAATAAAAAAGGTACATGATTTATGTATTTTTCATTTTTTTTTTAAATGCTACTCTAATACCATAAATATGGAAGTTTGTAAATAAGTGAGCATATTCAGTAGTTTCGGAGCTTATTCGGTACAAACAAACAAACAAAAAAAATTTTTCCTCTTTATAATATTAATGTAGATTCCAAATTTTTACAAATACAAACAAAGGTTACTTATATTATAGATTTAATAGTAATAGTCTATGTACTCAACAGTGATGTATGATTTTTAGTCTTAATTTATTTTAATGACGAGTCTCAATGAATTTTGTTTTTATAATGTTTTGTTTTGACATGCTTATTTGCATAAGTGCTGTAAAAAATATATTGACTTGTAATAACTACATATATGTTATTTTGCTGTAAATTGGGTTTATACCTTTGCAATAAATATTATTATTATAATTATTACAAATTGTCTGTCTTTACCAATTAACTTTAAAAATAGTAAAAACTTATTTTATTGGCTGATGAAATAGTGAGGTTTTCGTCTTCAGGATTATTTATTATGAAAGTACCGTCTGCAGTGGTTTACGGGTGACCTAAATTCGGTCAGTGTTAGTGTGAACAATTAATATTGCTTCGGTGGATAGAACGCTTCCCACAGTTTACTACAAGTAATCTATCTATATATGTACGTAAAGGCAGTGTTAGCCTAGTGGTAAAGTGTTCGCTTGGGAAACCGAGTGAAGCGGGTTCAAATCCCGGGTCTCGCACCTCTAATATTTTTATTTGCGAATCATTTCCAACATGATTACCACTTGTCTTACGGTGAAGAAAAACATCATGAGAAAACCTGCATGTCTGAGAGAACTTAGCAAGTTTTCGAAAGATACTTGGCCAGCGTGGTGGACTATAGCCCGATCTCCCTCGTATTGAAGGGAGGCCCGTGCCCAGCTGTGGGACGTCAAAAAGGACTGAACACATACATATATACGTAATATGCATATATCTGTGTGTCCCAAAGTATTTCTTAAGAAAATTAAACATTAGAAAATCCTGTACTTCTGGAATAAATATTTATTAGAAAATCTGACCTTTCGTTTTGATATAAAAATAGTCTTAATAATACAAAAAACTGAATAAAATATACACAAACAATCATAGAAACTTCCTTTTTGATAGCTTGTCAGTTAAAAATATATATTCTTCATATAATAAAAATGTATATCATTTTTAGACTCAAGAAAAAAAAACTCAATAGAGCTCTTGAAAATGTAAAAAAATGTTTATCAAAAATCTCCGAAAATTCTTTTGCTGAATGCTTTGGACACAAGTTTTTTATCACGTGGATGATTCTTATGTTATCCACATTGCTGTAACTTACAACTGCATAGATAGCGCATTAACTACTATATTGTTTGACTGCTGATGACATTATAATATACCACGTATGTAAATGTGTAAATCGAAATACTATTATATTATATGTGAAAGTATTTGTAGTATACTGGAAAAACAAAAACAAATCTATCCCACGGGAACCGTACATTTTTCCGGGATAAAAAGTAGCCATGTTATTTTGATATATGACCTATATTATTGTAAAGTTTCATTAAAATCCATTTAGTAGTTTTTGCGTGAAAGAGTAACAAACATCCATACGTATATACATCCAGACATCCATACACAAACTTCGCTTTTATAATATTAGTAGGGTATGAGTATGTTTGTTACTCCATGACTGACACTAAACTATGACATGGTAACACAGGCTACTATTAAGCATCTATTGATGTACTCGAGTGAATCGAGGGCTTGTATCTTTAGGTGAAGACAAATCAACTCTGTCAACCGATTTTTGAAGTTATACTTCTTTTGAGACATTTAGAAAAAATTATGAGAGTAAAATTTTTACGATGCGCGCGCACAACGACAGCCAAAAAAGCGACATGATGAAGTTAGCGGATAACTATTTGTTGCCATGGTAACCGTTGTTATTGTCTGACAATGAAAACTTTAAGTAAGTACTCTATTTATTCCTAGTCATTAAAAATTAATATGGAAATGTAATCTAAATATAGTCTAGTATGGTATCTTCTAATTAATATTTCTGCATAGAGTTACAGGTACCAGTAATTTAGTTCGGCTTTACGTTGCGGTTGACGTGTTAACGCTGTGGTCAGGCTTCGGTGACTTGACAAATACAGACTGTATACTGCAGACTAAATTAATTCTTATCTGCTACATATATCTAATAGTTATCATTAAACGTTTTTATTATTCACATACCGAAATTGACAATACTCATTTTTTTAATTAAGCACGCCGATAGCTATTAAATAAAAAAAAACGTGTATGTGTGTATGTACGCACGTAAGAAGTTATACTTCTTTGACGTAACAGAACAAAAATAGCTAAAGATTTCATCCCGTATATCACAACTCTGTTTGTAAAAGGAATGCAGCTAACTACATCATATCGCTTTCAGCTAACTTCATCATGTCGCTTTTTGGCTGTCGGTGTGCGCGAAAAGAAGTATAACTTCAAAAATATTATGGTTGAATTTCGACCACTGACAGAATACTAGGTCATATAAATTGACTAGATACTTAGGAATTTAGCTAAGTATTAAGCCTAAGTACCTGGAACTAAAGCTAAGTAATGTTGCATATACGTAGGTAATAGGTATAGCGTAAAATTACTTGTCTCAATTAATTACTCAGGCACTCTCTTGGAGATGTTTTATGTAATGTTCAGGTCGCACGCAGTTTTAAAGACCTTAAAAGCTATAGATAGGAATATTTTATTATTATTTAATATGTTATAATTAATGTGAGTAAAATTAATTTGTTAAACTAGTAAACTGCTTCAACTTCGCCTATATTATTTTAATTTTACCTACAACCTAAACTATTTGTGTTATACTCAAATGGCAAAACATTTTTTTTAATATAAATATTTTTTTTACTCATTTTTTCACTTTCTCGTCTCATAATGGGTTTTTCGAATTCAATTGTAGTCAATTTCTCACGGTTCAAAATAAATGATATGTTATCATAACCGGTTTAACCAACAAAATCGCACAGAAAGATAAACAGGCTTGTTTTGACGTTTAAAAGATAAATGATTTTTCTGCTACATTTTGCACTATTTGATATATGCAATTTTAGGAACTCTCTACTTTAATTTGAGGAACTTTAACTATCCAGACCATCAGAAGTTGTGTGATCGATCACGAAACTAGCCCACGCCCTTAAAACTTACTTTCGACACAATAGTCAGTCAAACTTTGTTTGTGATTATGATTTCAATAATAATATATTAAGTTTGTGATTATGATTTCAATAATAATATATTAAGTGCCACTTTAAAAACATTTATAGGTGCGCATAGAATTTAATTACAAGCACCCAAAAGTGATTTATGTATTCGAAAAATACTTTGTTATTTTATAAATGTAAGTTTGATAAACCTTTCCAGAATTACGTATTAATAGATGAAAAAAAAAACTAAAATAATCATGATTTAACTTATGAGCGAAGCGGACAGGTAAAAAATATATATATTATATATATTAAGATATATATTATTCAGATTTTTTTTATATCTAAAATTAGAAAGCTTATAAATGGAGTACAAATTCCACTGCTTAATTGATTTTATTATGTCTTTTAAATACTAGATAAGCTTCAAAGTGTCGCGTATCTGCCGGATACGCAAAATTTCAATGGAGATTCAGGATTTGGACTTTAAAAATATTTCTTATATCTTTATATCTTAGTCGAGGACATGTATAATAACACTAGCGACTCACCCTCGCTTCGCTTCGGGTTCGTCCCTAGACAAAAACAAATCTATCCCACGGGAACCATACACGTTCCCGAGATGATATATAGCCTATAGCCTTCCTCAGTTAACGGGCTGTCCAATGCAAAAAGATTTTTTTAAATCGGATTTGTAGTTCCTGAGATTAACGCGTTCAACCAAACAAACAAACTCAAACAAACAAACAAACTCTTCAGCTTTATAATATTAGTATAGATAATCAAATATGATTAAAATTGAAAACGTCAACATTTTTTACTTGTTCACTTCACGTGAAATGCCCCATATATCAGATTATCAGAATTAACGACATAAGAACTAATGAATTTAAATCAGTTACACTATAACTATTAAGTTATTAGGTATATTACGGAGCTCTCAGAAAGGAAGAATTTTTCTGTCTTAATTCACAAATATCTTAATATCTGCTTGGATAATCCTCCTTTCTATTGGTGAAAACAGTATGAAAATCTGTACAGTATTTTCTGAGATTAGCCGAATAAATAATAACTCTCAACTCAAGGTACTCTCATTTATGTAAAATATGTAGTGATAATCTATACTACATATACTAATATTAAAAAGAGGTAAAGATTGTGAGTTTGTGAGGTTGTAGGGGGTAATCTCTGGATCTACTGAACTGATTTAGATGAAATTTGGTAAGAAGATAGTTTGAGATCCTGGGAAGGACATAGGATACTTTTTATCCCAAAAATCATCACCATCTTAAGGGGGTGAAAATGGGGATGAAAGTTTGTATGAGGAATTCAGCTAGGGGTGAACCCGAGCGAAGCGAAGGTGAGTCTCTACTCTATACATATATAAATATGCAAAGACAAAATAGTTGTGCGTTTTTCTCTTCTACTTGTTAACCAATTTTCTTTTTTTTCTGTTTACTGTTCGAAAAATTTTGGAAATAGTTTTTTTTATATAGATAAGTAAATTCTATTCACATATGTTTTCATTGAGTTTTCAATATCGATTACTGTTGAATTTCGTTTGTTGGGCGACTACTAATACGAATTATTACTCGTTAACCATTTACGTTTTACCTAACCAGTTTTGTATTCAATTTTCTATAGTTCCATTGTGAAATACTTTTGAATTTGGTATTTTTGACAAATCCCATGTAAAGCAACCAAAAGTTCTCTAATTTTTTTTTAAAGTATAAATTAAATTAATTCATTGGTATAACTTTAAAGATCGTTGGTATTCGTAATACTTTCTTAGATTTACGCGAATATTTGACATTTTAAATAAAACTATAATATCTTTTCGGATTATTTCGCGGATTTATTTTGATGCCTACCCACAATTTACACAAGTCACTGTCTGTAACAAGTATGTATATAACGCCTTTGAGACGCCTAAAACCTTAGTCTCCCCCGTGACCATGATTGCTGTAAAGCATTCAAAACATCGGGAACCAAAAATCAAAATGAATCCGCGAAATAATCCGAAAAGATAGTTTTATTTAAAAAATCGTTTGTATTGTTCATCAATAATAATTAGACTTTGACTCGCATCGAACGTTAATTTTCAGGCAAATCATTGTCATTGGATGCTATCCAGGCACATTTGGCAAAGCTCGCTTAAGTTATATACTATTGTATATAATGGCTTAATCGATATATTATGTGGTAAGCTTTTATCTTAACTAGTAATTCGTAATGTTGAAATGCGACCATAATAATTAATGAAAGTTTAAGGAAAGCATATATGAATATATATTACCTATCTATATAGAAAAATACTAAGTACTTCCAATTTTTTTTATTAATGTCGCTAAAGTTCGTTCGTTAATAGCTACTAAAAACGTAAAAAAATCGTAGACAAACAATATTAAAATGAAGACAAATATTAAATGAGTAGCTCTCTATTGCACTGAAAGGTGTAGAGTCGCGACGTGAAAAACTAAATGTATTAATCATATATAATATGGCAATTTTAGTGTTATCTATCTATACATATAATAATTCCGAGTCGAGTCAGTACATTAAATATTTTTTTAGAAAATCTTATTGAAATAGTCTTAAATCTTTATCAGAGGCCGAATCTATAGTTTTTAAAACTGTCTGTCTGTCTGTGACCGCAACACGAGAATACCACTGGACAGATTTTGATGAAATTTAGTATAATGATAGCTGGTTATCCGGGTCAACATATAGGATACGTTTTACTGCGGGAAAATATCTCCTCTTTGAGAAAGCGAGGGTGAGTCACTAATATATATATATATATATATATATATATATATATATATATATGCCAGCCAATACAAATCAAAGCACACCGACTTCGAAAATATCTGATTACTTTTCAGTGCCTGGAAGTTTTTATTTTTATTTAATATTATATTATGTCACGGTAGCCAATTTCATTGGGCCTAGCCAACTACAGGAGAGTATATGCGCAAACAAGTGCACTCTCTATACTTTTCACTCTCAAAGTCCAAAACGATAACTTCACGTGCTTTACAAGGCACGAAGGTATAACACCACCAAATTACTAACTACAGGTTGCTACTAACAATTTCTACATAGAAAAAGCCAATAAGTACCTTTTTTATATAGCGTTCATCGCAAAACACTGGATATTTTTTAAAGTTTATTTAAACGAATGAAATTCAAATAGTATTCTTAAAAGGTTAAGAGTCTATTCAATTCTTAAATTTCCATGTCTTTAACACACCCTTGTAGAGTCGATAGTTATGTAACGTTTTCAATTGATCTCTACAAACGTCTCTACAATTGTTTTCATTTAATTTTCTATCGCAAGAATGGAGCTAAGTTTAACTTTACTTAAGACATAGAGTTCTCTTTATATCTATACATATAATAAAATTGTAACTGATCGCTGTCTGTACATGGAAGATATTTGAGAACTATTATTGGGGATCTTTATTGATGCAATAGAACCCAAAACAATGATTTTTAGTTTTTTTGTCTGTTTGTCTGTGCGTTTGTGCGCGCTAATCTTAGAAACGGCTTAAATGATTTCGGTGCGGTTTTCACTAATGTATCGTGGTAAGCTTCACTTAACGTTTAGTATTTGTTTTATTTCAAACGGTTTTTGAATAAAAAAGGTATGTCAATTTAAAGAATCATCAAAGGGCGAACCCGAGCGAAGCGAAGGTGAGCCGCTAGTGTACTATAGTAAATTAGAATTTAGAATAAAGTAAATTAACAAATATTTATGATTTTCTTGAAAACACAAAGTGTGAATAGGACCCAAGGTGTTCATAAACATACGCCTGAAGCAGTTTCTTGACACCTAAATTATGTTTAGATATGATTATCATTCAAAACTTAAGTAAACATATGTACATATATATAATATGTATGTACATATGTACATCAACATGTGTTAAGGAATTTATTTTCAAGATTGACTATAATTTGGTTATTTCATGTTATTCATGAAATTAAGTTTTTTTCCAAATTTTCTAGCCGGTGAGTCCCACATAATCACCTGTATGTATACAGGTGTTATGAGTATGCATTTCCCAACTTAAAAAAAGGTGATATTTCATTTGAAAACGTAAAAATTTATTTTAAAAAATTAAAAGGAAAACATATATACGGTCGAATGGAGAACCTCCCCCTTTTGGAAGTCGGTTAAAAATAGAAGTCATTATATATTAATTTGAAAATTATATTTACTAATTATATTGGAGAATATGCACATTGCTTGTATTAGTGTCAATTTTTTGTTTTGTAGTAAGATTACCTCCTCTGTCTTTAAAATGTACAAAATTGACGATTCAAAAGTAAAAGTCTATATGAATAAAGTATATTTAGATTCGTTTTGCATAATACTTTGTTAGATTTACGCGAATATTTGACATTTTAAATAAAACTATCTTTTCGGATTATTTCGCGGATTTATTTTGATTTTTGGTTCCCCGACGTTTCGAATGCTTTACAACAATCATGGTCACGGGATATTCTAAGATGTTACACATCTCAAAGGAGTTATATACTTGTTATAGACAGTGCCTACCCACAATTTACAAAAATGATTTTAAAAATTCAAAAAATGGCACTAGAGTAGGTACCTTACAATATTTGTTGATTTTAATTGTAAATATGTTTAATTTTTTTAATAAGTATTACAATTAAATATTATTTATTTAATTTTAGCTGTTATTATTATAAATATTAAATTCAAAAAAAAAAACTTTAATAATTAATAATATAATATTATTTAGTGTTGCTATTACTATAATGTCTAACCACAAAGAAAATCAAAAATATTAATTATATTATTTATTATTGTTTAGTATAGATTTTGATTTAATTTCCATAGAATAACTTCATTTTCATACATAAAGGTGAATTTCAGACACAGTTTACCTGTCACTCGCAGCATAAATTGTTAGCTCAGAGCACCAACATTCTACAAGCGAATCCTCAATTTACTTGTCCCTAATACTAAAACAATGTTGTTTTAGATCGTATTAATTCCCTACACACCATTGAGCGAGAAATCGTATTGTTATTATATATTCCGTGTAGTTTATTTATGTATTAGATTTTAAGGGCCATGGTGTGATATTTTTGCCTTTTTGAAGTAAAACTTCTTTACGCACGCTCGACTTGGGGGGTAAGCTGGTGAATGCGTTACGAAAAAATGTACGTATATTTGTTGCCATGGTAACCGTTGTTATTGTCTGACAAACGATGTATAATATTATATTCTTTCCTTAAATGATATTCTATAAATATATGATTGTAATATGCCTAATATGCGTTATTTTTAGTATCTCACCTATCCTAATTATTAAAAATATAAATTGAACTTCATAAAGAGTACCGATAACCTACAGAAGTTTTACTTCTTACGCGTGTACACATTCATACACGCACTCTTTTTTTTTAATAAGTAGGCTATTTGCAAAAAGAGTTTTCAAATCTGACTAGTAGGGCCAGATATTCTGTTTTAGAACATCAGTATATATGAAATTGTCGGTAGGTATATTTTAAATTAAATTCACCTATTCTGTATGTTTGTTCATAAAATCAACTACTGATTTAAATAATTATTTTTAATTTCATCTGTTCATTTAAAAAAAAACAATATAAACACAATACAAAACTCCAATTTTTCAAACCTTGAAAACGCCATAGTCAATAAAACCCAACTTCATACTACTTCGACCAAATTTTTACTTTTTACTTTTACTTAAACCTATCCAGTAAACTATGAATGTTGCCGAAAAAACCATTAATCTCATTCAAATTCAAGTTTGCGACACCTAATGCGACACTATATCAGACAAGGAAGAATTTTTCAACCTTAGCTGTGCGGTTGACTGATCGTAGTGCCGCAGGGCAAGTTGTGGACCATTTGTCTCTCTTGGAAATTTTGACCTAAATTCGTTATAGTTGTGGCAAATTATTATTTTTCGTATGAAATGAAATATATGGCATACTACCGACTTATCCACGCTTCGCTCTGATGCTTTCTTTGGGTGCCTTTTGTGATTGAATACTAAACTTGTGCTTCAAGACAATGTTTCTAGCCAAATTTCATGATTCTAGCTCAACGGGAAGTATCCTATAGGTTTAAATTAATTAATTTAAACTTAAATTAAATCAAAAAATTAAAATGAAATAAAAAAAGATGAAAAAAAGTGTCAAAACATATCACATAAACAGCCATAGCTTTTGATTGTGTTGACTTAGAAATTTAATTTTTTCACAGCTCCAAGGGATTGAAGACCCTATTTGGTATTAATTTCAACTTAATACCTTCACGATTTTTTTCAAAAAAGGGGTCTTGGCAAACAGAGAGAGAAAGACAGAAGATTGGACAACGAAGTGATCCTATTTGGGTTTCTTCTTCTTTTGAGGTACGGAACCCATAAAAAATACTAACAGTAGCATGTTTCTCCAGTCCAGTACACACATTGATTATTATTTTTTTATTTATTTTTTGATTTTTTATTTTTGGGACATTAACACACAGCACCAACTAGTTTCTCTCACCAACTAGTAGGCTTGTGTTATGGATACCAGATAGTTGATACACTACACATATATAACTTTAAATACATACATTATATATATATATATATATATATATATATATATATATTATTACTGTAGGCATATTATAGGCTACTGGGGAAGCACCCGAGCGAAGCGGTTTTGAGTTGGTAGTTTTTTAATAAAATTAACTAAAATGCCTAATAAACTTAACTACCAATCAATAAACTATCTGTAGGTATAAAAAATTACCTCGGAGAAGGACCGACTAAAAAAACATTTTCTTATTTATCTATAATATACGTATAATAAAATTGTAATTAAGCAAAATCTTTTTTAGAAAATCTTATTAAAATATACATTATTATCGATACAGAGGCCGTATATATACATATAGTTTTTAGAATTTTTGTCTGTCTGTCTATTTGTCTGTCTGTCTGTTACCGTATCACGGAAAAACCACTGGAGGGATTTTGATGGGTATGATGATAGCTTGCTATCCGGGTCAACATATAGGATACTTTTTACTACGGGAAAATATCTCATCTCTGAGAAATCTATACAAAACGTTAAAACGTAACTAGGAACGAACCTGAAACCCGAGCGTAGTGAGGGTGAGTCACTAGTAATATTATATTAAGTGAAAAATTTATTATTTCAAGAGTTTTTTTCTAGACTCAAGACGGAACAGATAAAACATTGATGATAAAAGATGTTGTTAACAAAATGAAATGTTAGATACGAAGTGATTTAACAAGTAGTACTTAGGGTTCTAACAATAGATCGGAAAATGGACGTTGGGAGCAAGCACTCTTTGAAAATCTTAATGCATTATCGATCGGCATCTTAGATTGTTTACTTTGAAAATTCTTTTATTAAAATAAACCCTTTACTGAAATATATTCTAATGCTTTTATACATTATGGTAAAGTGTTGTACATTATTGTTTTATACATTAAAAAAATAAATAAATAAATCAGTTGGGACATTAACACATAGCACCACCTAGTTCCATGGTAAGCTACGAGTCTTGTGTTATGGATACCAGATAGTTGATACACTATGCATATATAACTAATTAAATATAAAATATAATAAATATACACACCCATGACTGGAGTACAAACATTGGTGCTCATCACACAAATGAATGCCCCCAGCGGGACTCGAACCTGCGACCGCTGACACAGCAAGTAGGGTCACTACAAACTGAGCCAAACGTGTCGTCAATTATGTTATAGTATGTTATATAATACCTTCTTATAGTAGCTTACAATAAATTTTTAAACATGCTTTTATTACTTTCACTTTTAACTGAATATTTAATCAAATCGATAAAATAATAAAATCTTAGAATTTTAAATAAAACTATCTTTTCGGATTATTTCGTGGATTCATTTTGATTTTTGGTTCCTGACGTTTCGAATGCTTTAAACCAATCATGGTCTCGTCTCTACCGTGACCATGATTGCTGTAAAGCACACCAAGGTTTGAGACATCTCAAAGGCGTTATATACTTGTTACAGACAGTGCCTACCCACAATTTTACAAATTTAAAAAACTCAAAAATGGCACCAGAGTACCTTACAACATTTGTCGATTTTAATTCTAAACATTTAAAAAAATAAATAAGTATTATAATTAAATACAGATACATAAGAATATATATTACAGCATCCTTACAAGCAACGCCAGTTACATTGGTAGTATGCACTAAGAGAGAGTCACGATCCACATGATTTATCTCCCGAGCTCGCGAGCGTCCCCGACTACGTTTTCAAGTACACTTGGTAACAAAGTTTCATGTCATGAAAATAAATTTAGCCACCAGCTTTTAAATATTATTGTATACTAGGGATTCACCCTTGCTCCGCTCGGGTTCGTCCCTACTTACATTTTAACGTTTAGTATAGATTTCTCAGAGATGAGATATTTTCCCACAGTAAAAAGTATCCTATATGTTGACTCGGATAACCAGATATCATCATACCAAATTTCATCAAAATCCCTCCAGTGGTTTTCCGTGATGCGATAACAGACAGACAGACAGACAAAAATTCTAAAAACTATAAATTCGGCCTCTGTATCGATAATAAAGTCTATTCCAATAAGATTTTCCAAAAAATATTTAATGTACAGATTCGCCTTAGTTACAATTTTATTATATGTATAGATATAGATGTATGGGATATAAAATGTTTAAAATCTTACTCTTAATCGTAAATTCGGTTCTCGTTTAAAAACTTAAAACAGCAACAGCTTATAACAGCAAGTAAATTTTGTAGTTTATTTTTGTTTATACTTACCTATGACTTTAACTATATCTCTAAATATTACCCTCATTTAATGTGTGAGCTTTGAGTTAGGGAGCTTTGAGCTTTGAGTTAAGTTTAAATCAAATTGTATTCATTATAACTCGATTTAAAGTTAGCTCGAGTTAATTTATCTTTGAATACATATGTATGTAGTTTAGAATATAACAAGTACATACAACATTTGTTTCCTGGCCACACGATTAAATGAAAAGAAAAATTAACAAATTGTCGACTTTTTGACAATTCAAACAGTGTTTTTTAAGCCTTTAAGTTAAAAAAAGCAAAATTAAAAATTTTGAATAACTTTAAGTTAAAAAGTAATTAAAAATGAATGAAATAACTTATAAACCTCCCCGTCTTATAAAATAAATGTAACGCGAGATAATAAAGGTAAATATATATATATATATATATATATATATATATATATATATATATATATATATATATATATATATATATAGTATATAAGTAGTAGAGTTGATCTCTCACGGAGTCGGTCATATATGTAAACAATAGAGTATCAGTTTTCATAGCATTTCCCTACGTACCTACCTATGTTGTTGTGGTTTTCGATGGTTGTAGATGTAGTAATAACATATTCAATTACCCATAAACTTAATAAAAAACCCAAGAACATCCGTCGGGGGCTTCGATCGATATATATTATACAAAAAAAAGATTTTTTGTTTTTTAACTAACATTAAACAACTTGAGTGTGTGTCTGTACAACGATTTCACAGATCACTGATCACATTCTCTAGCTACGATTATATTTCTATGACTAAACCCAATGGCTTTTTACGTTTTTGCGACAACTCAGCCTTTTCATGTTGAAAATCAGATTTGGCAACCCCACTCAAATGACACGAAATGATGAGTGAGGCAAAATTTTTTAAGAATTTAAAGGGAAGATTTTTTTTGATTTATATTAATTTTTATTAAAATTAATATCAATTCTTACTATAGTGTTTAAAATATAAAGAAAAACGGACAGTTTTTTGTTTGAGAAAACCCATATTATTATTATTTTTCTCTTTTTAGTCTTCTTCTTAAGTTACCATTTTCGTCCGAAAAGTGTAAATAAAGCAACTTGTATTTTGGATACCACAGCAGTAAATGTATTGGTACTCTTACTAAGGCATTGACATAATTTTTTCAGTTAAGATAGCCCCCTTAATAAGTGTTTGTTTTTTGGTTTGTCCTAATAAGTCCTAATAACGCTACATCTTCCCTATTTTGATCTGAATTATACAGCAAATTATACTTTTAATTATTTTTTTATTATTTGTTATGAAAACTGCCATAATGTCATATCTGTAAAAATATCAATAGCTGTCATCTACATATCATTCAGACATTCGACCTCTACAGTTTTATTATATGTATAGATTAAGCAGAAAAAGAATAATCGAATTCGTATTACAGTTAATAAGTTTATTTTTGGTATAGAAATTCTTAATTTGAAAGCATTTAAGGTTTTGTATAATTAATAATACCAGAAGTTTAATTTTCAATGACCGCAATTGGATTATTTACAGGTCATTGATTTTATTGGTCTCGTAATAAAATGTTTTATATAATTTCTCTTAAGCAATTAAAATTATTAAATAATTATTAAAATATAATATATCATTTCCAACATGATTACCACTTGTCTTACGGTGAAGGAAAATAACGTGAGGAAACCTGCATGTCTGAGAGAACTTAGCTCTTTCTAGTATTTTTGAAAGATATGTGAAATCGGCTAACCTACACTCGGCCAGTTTGGTGGACTATGTATGACTATGACCTGATCCCCCTCGTATTGAAGGGAGACCCGTGTCCATCAGTGGGACGTTAAAAAGGGTTGAATACGAAAAGCTGCATATGGCAGGCTGTGCTTAGTTATAAAGATCTGTGCGAAACACACATATGTATTATCATATCTCGTTACAATGGTATATCGCTTATTATTATATTTTTTTTTTCGAATATTTATCGACCGGACGTTACATCCTTTTATTGTTTTGTTATATAATTATTTTAATTGCATTTATGCAAAGGATATTATTGAAAATGAAAAATATAGTGCACTATTATTCGCGCAAATATAAATACAAAATAGCTATACTTTTTACTCTCAAACCTCAGTGAGACGATGATTTAATACGACCGATGAGAGATTAGGCACAGTATCGACTTTTTTGCTCACTCTCTGGCTTGGGATGAAGCACTGCTACCTTCTGGGAATCGAATCCCGTGACCCAAGATGCAAACGTTATTTTTGTGACAGAGATATCAAATGAGTGACGATTTAACATAGTTACTGGCTTTATTTTATACCATTTATTTTATATTTTAATTATTATCTATATACAAATAGGCAAAGACGAAACAATAAACCTTTTTCTTCTCTGTTTGTCAACCGATTTTCTTTTTTATTGTTTAATAGGTATTGATTAACACTAAAGTGTTATCATAAATTTTTTACACAGTTTTTTATATAGATGTCATTCTATTTATCTATGTTTTCCTCAAATAATAGTTATGGTTTAATTTACACCACTGAACGAATTATAATGTTAACTAGCGACTTACCCTCGCTTCGCTCGGGTTCGTCCCTAGGTACGTTTTAACGGTTAGTGATTCCCATACAAAATAAACAGTTCAGAACTTTTTAATTTTCCAGCAGTTTTTTTTTGTTTTCGCATTTTTTTATATTTAAACCACCCCTAACACACCCCCAACAAAACAAAAAAAGAATTATTCAAATCGGTCTAGCCGTTTTTGAGTTTTAGCGAGACTAACGTTATCAATTGATTTTTATATGTATATGTTAATAAACATTCAATAAGTCAATCTCATATTACGTTTACATTATTGTACCTTTGCAATTTTAAGATATTTCACCCGGCAAGGGCCGGCAAATGGGATAAAGGGTCGCAAAAAGGAATTATTCTTCCCCAATAGAATTTTTTTATTGAAGGCATTATGAGATTCAAAGGGCGGTTTTTCGCACTCTCGGACGATCGCCATTCAATGAAAAGTCACGCTTGACCGCCCTACGGCAATAGAATGTGATCTATGATTGTATAACTTAATACATACTAGATACGATTTGCTGGATTTTTTTAAAAAGAATTAAATATATACTAAATGTTACCAGTATAATTTCTAATACCAATTTTTAATACCGGTTTCCTGAATATATTTAAGACTAGCAACTCACCCTGCTTCTTCTCGCTCATGAAATGTGCATCTTCAAAAATTCAGAAATAGCCCATGTTATTACATTTTTTTAGTTTTGACTACTAAATACTATTTATAGTAGGTCCCTAGAAGTAGATTAAAAGCCAGTAAATGAAAGTTACATGAGAATCGCTTCAGCGATTTCGAACAGTAGTTCCGACAAACATAAGTAGATTCTATTTGTCTTTTTGTTTGTTGATCGATAACAGACAGATAAAAAAGAAAATATCGTAATTAGGATTGATAACGTATAAATCTATACTAATATTATAAATGCGAAAGTTTGGCAAGATGTCTGGATGTATGGATGTTTGTTACTCTTTAATATAGCTCTATAGTAATAATATAGCTCATACATCAGAATAATATAGGCCACTTTTTTATCTCAGAAAAATGTACAGTTCTCTTGGGATTGATTTGTTTTTGTTTTTATAGACACGAAACGAGGGTGAACCGCAAGTAGTAAGTATTTTTACTGATAATTTGCCTTGTGTTTTTATAAACTTTATACGTTTTCATATATATCTAGTTCTAGTCCTTAAGCTTTTCCCACTTAGTAAGTAAAAGATAAAAGTTTCCATTGTAATAATCTAGAATAAAACATGTAAAAATAACTATAATATATATACATATGGATGTGAAATAACTAAATAAAAAGCCTAACCCAAACAAAAAAATATTTATCAATAAATAAATACCTTATCATTTTCCACGACAGTGTGTCTCACGATTAAGGTACCTTTTTGTGAAATTAGATTGCACCCTTTCTATACGAAACCCTTTGCTTTTATTCCCCCAGGACCCTATTTACTCATCTAGTGTTGTATTGGACAGCCATTGTAAGTATAATTATGTTTGTTTCCAGTCAACATGAATAAGAATCGATTTAATGAAATTCTTTCTACATTTTTTTATTTTATTTGTACTTATTTTACTAATAACAAAACTATAAAAATAATATTTTCTTAGATTTACGCGAATATTTGACATTTAAAAAAAATCTTTTTTGTTTTTTTCGCGGATTTATTTTGATTTTTGGTTCCCGACGTTTCCATTGCTTTACAGCAATCATGGCCACGGGAGAGACTAAGGTTTTAGACGTCTCAGTAGAGGCAGTATATAATTGTTACAGACAGTGCCTACCCACAAAATTACAAAATAAATTCAAAAATATTTTTATACTGTCGGGAACCAAAAATCAAAATAAATCCGCGAAAAAACCCAAAAAGATAGTCTTATTTAGACAATATTAAAATAATAATTTTATAACATAACTAGCGACTTACCCTCGCTTCGCTCGGGAGCGTCCCGATATACGTTTTAAATAGATATAAATAGTTGTTAGCCAGCGTTAGTCATGTAAATTTTAATTTTTGAAGTAAAACTTCTTTACGCACGCTTGACTTGAGGGGTAAGCAGATGAATGCGTTACGAAAAACTGTACGTACGTTTGTTGCCATGGTAACTGTTGTTATTGTTTGACAAATGATATATAATATCATATTCTTTCCTTAAATGATATTCTATAAATATATGATTATAATATGTCTAATTTGCGTTATTTTTAGTATCTCACCTATCCTAATTATTTAAAACGTAAATTGAATTTCATAAAGAGTACCGATAACCTACAAAAGTTTTATTTCTTGCGCGTGTACACTGTACACATTCATACATGGACTCTTTAATTATTATTTTTTCATGAAATTTTCATGTTTTAATTGTTATTTTCTTATTAGGGATGTAGACAAATCAAATCACTTAAACAAAACATTAAGTCATATTCGAAGACATTTTTTTTATATTACCTACCGTAATAAAAAATAGCTATTGAATTAGTTATTAAATCTGAATACAAATTTGTTTTATTACTTTATATATGTGACAGACTTATAAAAAAACGTATTTAATTTAAGTGTATTTTTATGTTAAAAAATGATAATTTATATTATTACTTGCTATAATGTGTAATAAGTAAAGATGTGGTAAGTGGGGCGGGGATCAAAGGTAGCCTTTGTCCCTCACCAGTTGCCAAAATTTTATCGAAATCTGTTCAGCAGTTTCAGCGTGAAAAGTTAACAGACAGAGTTACTTTTTCATTTATAATATCAATATGTAGATAGATAGTAAACTATAGAATTGTCACCAATTTTTAGTACTCTAGCTATAGAAACAGAGTGAAATGGGTTCAAATCTCGCACCTCTGAGATTTTCATATGTAAATCATTTGGAACATGATATCATTTAGCCCTTTTGAGGGTTCCGTACCCAAAGGGTAAAACGAAACCCTATTACTAAGACTTCGCTGTTCGTCCGTCTGTCTGTTTGTCCATCTGTCACCAGGCTATATCTCATGAACCGTGATAGTTAGACAATTGAAATTTTCACAGATGATGTATTTCTGTTGCCGCTATAACAACAAATACTAAAAAACAGAATAAAATTTAGGGGGGTCCTATACAACAAACGCGATTTTTCTGCTTGTTTTTGCTCGATATTGATAACGGCAACAGGTAGAAACAGCTTGAAATATTTAAAGAATATTTAGTTATATATTCACTTTAAAAATAAATAACTAAGTTAAAATAAAACAAATATTTAAGGGGGGCTCCCATACAACAGACGTTTTTTTTGCCGTTTTTATAAAGAATTATACGGGACCCTTCGTGCGCGAGTCCGACACGCACTTGGCCGGTTTTTAATGTTTCAGTGCTGAGCACGGATTGAAGGGTCAATACGAGAGGAATCAGGCCATAGTCTAATTGGAAGAACAAGAAAATGATTACCGCTAGCTAATACGTTAAAAACACCGTAAGGAAAATTACGTATTTGAGAGAACCTTACTAGATGAGATTAAATTAGGCTATATCTTAGATCAAATCTGAGTTATAATACAAAAATTCAAAGTAAAACCTTTCGGTTAAAAAGTAAAATAATTAAATAAAACTATCTTTTCGGATTTTTTCGCGGATTTATTTTGATTTTTGGTTTCCGACGTTTCGATTGCTTCACAGCAATCATGGTCACGGGAGAGACCATGATTGCTGTAAAAAAATCCGAAAGATAGTTTTATTTAAATGTCAAATATTCGCGTAAATCTAAGAAAGTATTAAGAAAAACAATATTACAATAAAGCACATTGTGATTAAAACATATATAAACACAGACGAAGTAGTATGCAGCAGTTAGTTTAGAATGTAAACTCATATGGCTTATCTGTTTAATTCCATTTCACCGTATATAGACTTAAATCCGCCGAAAGGCATGTCAGTTTGGAAACAATGGAGAATACAAACTTACGTTTGATTTTCCATCTGCCTGATGTCTAATCTATTAATGGATTTTAGTTTACGTAACGCTACTACTTACTAGAAATATTATCTATATATAAATAGGCAAATAGAAATCATTTTCTCGTCTGTTTGTCAGCCGACTTTTTTTTTATTTGTTTAGTAATTATTGACGAGTTTTAATTTTATCAACTAGAGACTCATCCGAGCAGAGCGAGGGTTCGTCCCTAGTTACGTTTTAACGTTTAGTATAGATTTCTCAGAGAAGAGATATTTTTCCGCTGTAAAAAGTATCCTATATTATGTTGACCCGGATAACCAGCTATCATCATACCACATTTCATCAAAATCTGTCCAGTGATTTTCTCATGAACCGGTACAAAATTATGACTTTTGCTTTTTTTTTTGTATTTAATCAAGGTTTTAGTTTTTTTTTTTTAATCTAAAAACTACGATATACAAAAAAGAACTCCGTGCAAAGCTAAGTCCCAAGTACGATGTATAGATTAAGTTACTAATTTACTATAGACAAGCATAGTTAGTGGTCCATGAAAATTGATATTGCGAAATATCCCGCATATACCATCCCCCGTATAAGGCTTATTTTGCACGAACTGACCACGTTTTATTTTAACAAATAACGACAGAGTTGATTGCAAAAGTTTCGGGTATGGACTGAAAAAAATACGGTAAGTGGGAAACTATAGTTGTATAATGGGTTTCATCTTTTAAAAAAATCTATTTTTAAACTGCTTTAAAAATGCTTTATTAGATTTACGCGAATATTTGATATTTTAAATAAAATTATCTTTTCGGATTATTTCGCGGATTTATTTCGATTTTTTTTATAGGTGGGTAGACAATATCTGTAACAAGTATATAATGCCTTTGAGATGTCTAAAACCTTAGTCTCTCCCGTGACCATGATTGCTGTAAAGTATTCGAAACGTCGTGAAGCAAAAATTATGATAAATCGGTGAAATAATCCGAAAAGATAGTTTTATTTAGAATGCTTTAAAAATCTTATGTATGTGCCTAACTTTCTAATAAAACTTAAAAAAATGATAATATTTATAGATCTTTGTTAGTTAAGATAATCAATTTTTTTTGTTTATATCTTGACTGTCTTGAAGAATTGGACGGTATTTTATCTTACCAGACCCCGATATAACATCTGTATAGTAAATATATATTACCTAATATGGTAATCGAAAGCGCGACCTAGGCTCTGAAACACTGATCCAGCATATATAAAAGTTATACCAGCGCTTTCCAATATTAAACTAAACTAATCTAAAATTAATGAATCATACTACAAATGCTGGACAGTTCTGAAAAATTCATTTCCGCATACCACCTTCACATGTACAGGTGATTATATGGGACTCATCGGTCAGAAAAGTCAGTACTACCCACTACTCAACGGGACCTCCTCCGTCTTAATGGGGCGTCGCAGAATCGCCTGCAAACTCAACCATGATGAAGCGATGCCTGGCCTGTCGAGGCAGACCACAACAACTCCTTGGTTGCTCCCACGGTCCACTCTGCTATCAGAGAAGTACCAGGATCAATCCCCTACAAAAGTGGACCACCTCTTGTCTTGACACCAAATTACCTGGCCTAACACATAGGCAGCTGTTAGTAATGAAATTGGTCAAAAGGAGGTACTGTAATAGCCTTTATATAATATTAGCGACTCACCCTCGCTTCGCTTCGGGTTCGTCCCTAGTCAAAAAACAAATCTATCCCACAGGAACCGTACATTTTTCCGGGATACTATATACCCTCAAGCTTTTAAATGGACTATCCAACATAAAAAAAATTTTTCAATTCGAACCAGTAGTTCCTGAGATTAGCGCGTTCAACCAAACAAACAAAAAACTCTTCAGCTTTATAATATTAGTATAGATTGCATTTTCAACAGTGCGAAGCGAGGGTAAGTCCCTGGTAAGAGATAAATTTCTCATAAGTTTTGACATATTTTAAATAAACATAAAGGAACCCTATAAATACGTACAGCGGCTGCATTTTCGTCACCAGAGACGAGTTTAATTTGCGGTTGCGGAATGTTTTCATTTTTCTCTAAAAACAGTGTCGGTTCGAATCCTGAAAATACATATAAAAATGTTTCAAGCTACGTATGTGTTTTGAATAATATTTTTATATTTGTCAAAAACCTATGCATATTGTTACTAGGATTATAAATTAAATAATTTCATGCATCGTAGAGCAACGTTATTTTCTCTATAGAAATATCTAGTTTATGAAAGGGAGAATGTACGAGGATACTTTTTTAGCCAGGGGATCCTCTGAATATCACTATTTCGCGGATTTATTTTGATTTTTTTTTTATTATGGGTAGGCACTATCTGTAACAAGTATATCATAGAATAACACATCATATGTCTTTTTTATATATATATTTTTAGTTTCCTTCAATTATTATGGACTTTTGGTTCAACTATTGTAGAATGACCTCTTCTCTCTTCTTCTCTGGTTAAGTCTTCATTTTTGGTGTAAGAGAAGAAGAAGATTTTCTTTAAACTATTTATGAATAAAAAAAACAATAACTGCATAAGTGACGTCACATCACATATTGCATTTACATACATTTATATTTAGTACGGTTAGCAAAAAATATACTCCTTCTATTATAGAAAAGTGATCTAATAACATTAAACTATCATTTAATTGAAATCGTAAAATTTATTGGTTAAAAAGAAATTTGAAATTATTAATGCCATCTTTGGCACCTCCAAAGATGGCATTATTATTTTTTATTTATTTAGAACTACCTTAGGATTACAACTTACATACAACCGAAATGAGTTTTTTTTGAAGTCGGCAAAAATATTTTTAAAAAGTATTTATTACTATACAGATGAAAAAGCATTTATTATTATTTATGTTTGTCTAGTGGTCGAAATTCGATCATAATCATAATCATTATCAAATAAATAAAAACAAAAAAAATATTGTTAACAATAAAGCTTGTCAATAGATACTAAACAAGACAAAAAAATGAGAATCTATTTTGTTTTTGTCTATATATATATATATATATATATATATATATATATATATATACTAGCGACTTACCCTCGCTCCGCTCGGGTTCGTCCCTAGGGTGGACCACCCTTGTCACTTAGGGGTATGAAAAATAGATGTTGGCCGATTCTCATAGATACCGGATAAGCACAAAAAATTTCATCAAAATCGGTCAAGCCGTTTCGGAGGAGTATGGCAACGAAAACTGTGACACGAGAATTTTATATATTAGATATATATATATCATTCATCAGTCACAAATAACTATCATGGTTCCACAACGCATAGCTCGAAATTTACGTGACCTACATAAAATGATAGATTTTTTTCGAATAAATATATTTCATTGCAAATATTTAATTTATCATAACATTTTTTAATGCACCTTAAATGTCTTAAGAAACAATGGTAGCATTAGGCACTCTATCACAAGGGTGACAGGTTCGATACCAAGAAAAAAACCAAGTGTTTAAACAAAAGAAGTGTCTAACGCTACGTTTTCAAAATATTACGCTCAGAAAATGTATTTATATATAAATAATTTAAAATATTATATGACCAAAGCCTATTCGATTGTAATTTATCTGTTCAATAACACACTAAAATACAATTTTAACTATTAAATTTTCTTTTTAATAAGTCTAATATATATAAAAAAATGTCCAGCGATTATAAATTAAATAAAACTACTCACACGGTTGAAACCATACGCCACAGTTAGTATTCAAATGAAAAACAAATTAAATAAAAATCAAACGTACAGTTTATTTAGCCCAAAATTTTATTTGCTGACCGTAACACACGTAGCACGTGATTCATCTATGTATTTTTTATGCAAATATAACGACTGCCTGCATTATCGCAGCCATAAATCGATTTCGTCGTTTAAAGTCACATAGTGTTATCATATTTGAACTGTACGTGAGGATGTTAGTTAGCAACCTATCCACTATTTTCAGGAATACAGTGTACTTTTACTTCTTGCAATACAATCATTTGACATCACGTTTGGCTCAGTTTGTAGTGACCCTACTTGCTGTGGCAGCGGTCGCGCGTTCGAGTCCCGCTGGCATTCATTTGTGTGATGAGCACGAATGTTTGTACTCCAGTCATGGATATTTATAATATGTATGTATTTAGAGTTATATATGTGTAGTGTATCAACTATCTGGTATCCAAAACACAAGCCTCGTAGCTTACCATAGAACTAGATGTGTTAATGTCCCAACATATTTGTTTATTTATTTAATTGTGAAAGTTTATATATGTATGTATATTTGTTACTACTTTATGCTAGTTGGTTGGATGGGTTTGGATGAAACTTGGGGTAAAACATGGACTATTGTGAGACACACAGGTAGTGACACGAGCGAGGGTAAGTCGTTAGTTTATAATTAACTCGTCCCTGGCTTGCTTCTCAATACAAACTTTCATCCCCATTTCCACCCCCTTAAGGGATGATTTCCGGGATAAAAAGTATTCTATGTCCTCCCCAGGGTCTTAAACTATCTTCTTACCAAATTTCATCTAAATCAGTTCAGTAGATCCAGAGATTACCCCCTACAACCTCACAAAGTCATAAACTTTACCTGTTTATAATATTAGTATAGACTAGCGACTCACCCTCGCTTCGCTCGGGTTTGTCCCTAGGTTGTTTCCCCATACAAACTTTCGTCCGCATTTTCACACCCTTAACACGTTCACTGCGTTAAGATTTTTAGATGACTTTCAGCTAGTGCTATATAAGGTCCCTAAGATCTGAAGCATGAAGATTTTGGAGTGCGTTATCGGGTCGAAAATATCTGTTCGGTATACATGTATTCAGAAGTGGATTTTGAAGCAATTATAATGATATTTTTAAATTTTCTTTATGAAACATATTTTTTAATAATCATTTCGTATATTTATACATTCGTAACAAAATGCGGCTATTGTAACTTATGTTAACGATTTGTCAAAATTTTCGGGTCGTTTTTACCCGATATCCGCACTGCTTGTAAAGTGTATCGATAAAAGATTAGTGTTGTACAAGTAAAACAACGATAAGATGAATAGTAAGTTTTGTTAAAATAAAAGATACTTATCGACAATTAAAAAGATTAGAAATATGTTTTTCATTACAACAAATGGTTTTTTTTCATACTTCGCAAAAAGATTTAACCTTTTTGACTTTGCATGTGACTAGTAAATATTCCGGGACTTACAGTTTCATTCCTGGTTTTATTATTCCTTTCAACTTCACCTTCACACGTCAAAAGCATTTTTCTGCATCTCGACCTCTTCATTTTGTCAAAACTCATTACCACTTGTAACAATAATTACGATACGTCGATAACGATTTAGACGTTGCTAACTTATGTGCAACACTAGTGTGACGAACACGAAATCTGGTGCTGCTATCGGGTCATCGGGTCATCAGGTCTGAAAGACCCGATAACCGCACCTAGCGAAAAATGTTTACTGCTAGTCGTTATAGGGTCGAATAGATCTGATATATTTTTTCTGTATCTATGTCAAATATTTGAAGAGGTAAAAATAAAACTTTAAAAGTCCCTTTTTTATTTCATAAAATGAAAGAGATTTCTATCCCGCACCAGCGGTAAGTCACAGATTTTTCGTGCCGCACCACGGGTAAGTCTCGTATCGGGTTGATTCGACCTATTGCCGCAGTGAACGTGTTAAGGGATGAAATGTGTTGTAACAGTAGTGGCTTTCCTCACAAAAAAATTACAGCGACTGCCTTTTTATATTAGTTAATTCTTAAGTGCTTGCTGAAGTAAAATTAGTTAGCAACTCACGCTCGCTCCGCTCGGGTTCGTCCCTACTTACCTACGTTGTAACGTTTAGTATAGATTTCTCAGACATGAAATATTTTCCCGCAGTAAAAAGTATCCTATATGTTAACCCGGATAACCAGCTATCATTATACCAAAGAGCATGGCGGGATAAGCATGGGGTAGCGGCCCCAGCGGCAATTTCAACTGTCAATTTTTTTGTACGATGGTCTTATGGAGTACAACTTACCTGTAAAATATTACTTAAAAATATGCATTAGTTTTCGAGAAAATCAAAAAAATATTTTTTTTAAATTTTTTTTTTTTCGTCAATAGTTATGAATACATCAATGTCCGTGATATATGTTGTACATAACTTAGAGAGACAACGTATCATGACATTTATGTCAAAAAATCTCGAGATAATAGTTAAAAAATTTTTTTTTGAAATTTTTGAAAAATTTTTTTCATGCTTTCTAAGCCTGATACACCTACGAAATTTTCACTAAAAAACACCTTGATCATAACCTACAACATATATTTGGGTCCAAATTTTTACGTGGGTGGAAGGGTGATTTATTTTTTTGGAACCCTTCAATTCCAAGTGTCACCTGTAGGTGACAGATGTTTATAAATTTTTTTAGACCACATTGCATTGTTTTTTTTTCATATAATTTCTTTATTGATGCAAAGCCAATAAGTAATAGAATATAATTTAAATTTCTGGAAACAGTGAGAATACGTTATCTGTCAAAGTTATTCAGTTGTTTCGCGCGTAATTGGAGTTTTCTTACTTTGAATATAACTTGAGAAAAATATGCGCAGACCGTAAATATTGTCTTTTTTCCTATTGTATTTTATAAATAAATATCTAAAGTATAATTTAAATGTATCTTTAGATAAAAATAATATACACCATGATTACTACAATAACCAAAATATGAGTGTTGTAACTACTTCTTATACTACTTATTACAATTCAATGTACTTGGTGTTTGCACGGATTTTGTTTACTGTCAGCCTTATTGCTCTCTGTGGGGATGATCTTATGCCTTACATATTGACCTTGGATGAGATTTCCGAGGAGTTGCACGCTGGGGAGGATCCATGGAGATTATTTTGTTTCCTTCGGATGACGGTGTGGTAACCGATGAAGGTAGTGAAGATGAAAATGAGGCTAACATTCTGTATCTGCCTAGTCGCATGCTTCAGTCTCAAGTAGAAGTACAAAGTAAACCTACTGTCTCTAGGGAAAATTTTCTCTATCAAGAGGAGGAAGAAAATGATGAAGTTAAAGAAGAAAAAATGAAAATACCATAACAAAACGGTACTCTAACACTTCGTTTACTGCTTGCGGTAAAGGAGACTGTGATGAAGAAGTCTTTATAAACTTACAGGAAGACATGATGACCGTCGAATCTTTCCAATCGCTCTATAGTGACGAAAATATAAAGTTTATAGTTGATACGAGCAATTTGTACGCTTTACAGAGAAATCACACTCTACATGTAACAACCGATGAAATTAGTGTGTGATGACAAGTGTATGATAATGATCTGCAAAGTAAAGAATGATACCCACAATGAGTTAATAGCTTCCAGTATGCGGCAAAACAGATTTTTCGAGATTCAGCAATATCTTCATCTTTATTTACAGTACTTCATTATCATCACACGATCATTTCAAAAAAGTTCGCGAATACTTTACAAAGCTAAATAAATAAAAATCCTTTTAAAAAAACTAATGTTTAATCCTGTCTCGACACGTTAAAAAAATTTAATAGTACGTATACTAGATATGAATAATCCACTCAAGATGATCGTTACGCATTCTTCTTTAGCACTTGACATTAGGTTCACTTTGTACTTGTACCATAAAATGCATATTTTGAAATTATTGATTTTTATCGTATGTGTTTATAATCATTAAATTCTAAAGCACTGTGTCAAAAACTTAAGAATTCGCGTAAGTAACACGAAAGTAATGACGTTAAGAACTCTCGTTGAATTATTTTTTTAAACAAAAAAAAATCAATAAAAAAGTGATTTTTTTATTTAATTATTGTCTAAATGAAGAAAATTTTCTATAGTCATTAAAAAAAAAAATAGTTGCCCTACGTGTATTGATAGATTCTTTTTTAATTTTTATATATTTTTTTTCTTACTCACCTTTTTGTTTTCCAATTAAAAAAAAAGAAATCACCCTTCCCTACCCTAGGCAGATACAGAATGTTAGCCTCATTTTCATCTTCACTACCTTCATCGGTTATCACACCGTCATCCGAAGGAAACAAAATAATCTCCATGGATCCTCCCCAGCGTGCAACTCCTCGGAAATCTCATCCAAGGTCAATATGTAAGGCATAAGATCATCCCCACAGAGAGCAATAAGGCTGACAGTAAACAAAATCCGTGCAAACACCAAGTACATTGAATTGTAATAAGTAGTATAAGAAGTAGTTACAACACTCATATTTTGGTTATTGTAGTAATCATGGTGTATATTATTTTTATCTAAAGATACATTTAAATTATACTTTAGATATTTATTTATAAAATACAATAGGAAAAAAGACAATATTTACGGTCTGCGCATATTTTTCTCAAGTTATATTCAAAGTAAGAAAACTCCAATTACGCGCGAAACAACTGAATAACTTTGACAGATAACGTATTCTCACTGTTTCCAGAAATTTAAATTATATTCTATTACTTATTGGCTTTGCATCAATAAAGAAATTATATGAAAAAAAACAATGCAATGTGGTCTAAAAAAATTTATAAACATCTGTCACCTACAGGTGACACTTGGAATTGAAGGGTTCCAAAAAAATAAATCACTCTTCCACCCACGTAAAAATTTGGACCCAAATATATGTTGTAGGTTATGATCAAGGTGTTTTTTAGTGAAAATTTCGTAGGTGTATCAGGCTTAGAAAGCATGAAAATAATTTTTCAAAAATTTCAAAAAAAAATTTTTTAACTATTATCTCGAGATTTTTTGACATAAATGTCATGATACGTTGTCTCTCTAAGTTATGTACAACATATATCACGGACATTGATGTATTCATAACTATTGACGAAAAAAAAAAAAATTTAAAAAAAATATTTTTTTGATTTTCTCGAAAACTAATGCATATTTTTAAGTAATATTTTACAGGTAAGTTGTACTCCATAAGACCATCGTACAAAAAAATTGACAGTTGAAATTGCCGCTGGGGCCGCTACCCCATGCTTATCCCGCCATGCTCTTTCATCAAAATCCCTCCAGTGGTTTTTCCGTGATGCGGTAACAGACAGACAAAAAAATCTAAAAACTATAGATTTGGCCTCTGTATCGATAATAATGTCTATTTAAATAAGATTTTCCAAAAAATGTTTAATGTACAGATTCGGCTTGGTTACAATTTTATTATACGTATAGATAGATTTACCTTTGACTATGATATTTAAATTTTTCTTCTAATAAAAATAATATTCCATTACAAATACTCTTTTTTTTATAAATACATCGATCCTCAATCTGAATATCAACACTAATAATTTTAAGATACAATATTTTTGACATTTGTTGAATTACCATCTCCATATAGGTCTTGGTACAGTTTATCTTGTCAGTTGATGCGTCTGTCTGGCCTACACAATGGCTCCTTGAAGGCAGAGTCACTTCCAGGAGATAGCTGCATACTTAACGACCCTCGCTGGATAAGTGCGTGGTGTAAAATGCGAAGAATATTTCTTTAAAGAAATTTTGAAAAATATCGATTTTGATTGAAACTTGTGTTTATTGAACCAATCTCAATGAATGTTAAATGTAAGTTTTGCATTTTAGAGATACAATAAAGCTACTTTTTTTTATTCTGGGAGGAGAATATAATAATTCTTAAATTTATATTGAAAAGAAACTTTAAGAGATACTCTCTTTCGCACAAAGACATTATAAATAAAAGTATCTTTTCCGATTTTTTTCGCGGTCCTCTTCTGATTTTTGGTTCCCGACGTTTTGAATGCTTAACGCAAATCATGATCACAGGAGAGATTGTCCTTAGCCACTCAATCTATCCCGTGACTATGATTACTGTAAAGCATTCGAAACGTCGGACACCAAAAATCAAAATAAATCCACGAAATAATCCTAAAAGATATCCTTATTTAAAAAGCTATAAGAGAATACGGTTATTCATTTGAACTTATTTAATGAATACAAATCTAAGCTATATTTGAATAACACTATTTTTATCGATGCATATGCATAAACTCGTAGTATACATCAATAGATAGTGTTTTTATTCAGTATATATAAAATATACTAGTACCTGGGCGGAGTTCTTTTTTGTTATATCATATTTTTACATGATAATAATCTATATAACTTTAAACTAAAAACTTGAATAGATACAAAAAAAAAACAAAAATAAAAACTATGTATCCGACCGGGATTCGAACCCGGACACCTGTGATTGTCAATCTTGCTCCTTAGCCGCTTGACCACGATAGGTTATACACAAGCGTGCATAATTAGAGACTATATTTTGTGTGGAATAATGCGAAAGAAACCGCATGAAAACTCGAAAACACGCATTTTCCCAGACATAAGACTAATCTAGATCGATTTTTCGCCCCCGAAAACCCGCACATACCAAATTTTAACCACACAAAGCAAAACCGTGAGAGCCGTTTCTGAGATCGCCGGTATATGTAAATAAATAAATAAATATACAAGAATTGCTCGTTTAAAGGTATTAGATAATAAAACAGCTTAAACAGAAAATTAAGAAATATTTTAAGGAATTTCGTATATAGCAGAATCTTACTTGGACCAATCTTCCGAATGTCACGCTTATAAGTTATACATAACGCGTAAGGCGTGAAAAGAACTCTTGACTTTTGAAAGATTAGTCTTGCAGACAAATTGCTTCTGAATATTACTAATCTTTGAGTAACTAAGAAATTGAGATATATTTTAATGCTAGAGTGATATTTCGAGATGTCTACTTTAACAGTTTTTTCGTTTAGTTGTTATTTAATCATATAATAATAATTAAATTAAAAATTAAAAAAAAAAACCCCGACACTAAATAATAACGGCCATCTTGGATTGGAAATTTGCCATAGTGTATATAGTATAGTATTCTACTAGTCAAGCCCTTTTATTTGAGGGACCACATTGATGCAGTTGTAAAAATATATGTGATCCGCCATTTTGTGGAGGCGGCCATCTTGTACCGATTTTCATTAAACATAGCTAAAACTCCCGACTAATTTACCTTTGAACAAAAAAAAACAAAATCAAAATCGGTTCATCCGTTCGGGAGCTACGATGCCACAGACAGACACAGACACGTCAAACTAATAAAGCCCTGTCGTTTTTGCGTCGAGGCCTAATAAATTTGTAACTGATCGCTGTCTGTACATTGAAGATATTTGAGTAAAACTATAATTGAGGGTCTTTATACACATATACACAGTAGAAACCAAAACAATGATTATAGGAAAATATCTCATCTCTGAGAAATCTACACTAAACGTTCAAACGGCACGAACCCGAGTGGAGCGGGGGTGAGTCGCTAGTATAAAATAAATATAAACATTCAAATCAATTAATTGCAATCATAATAAGTGATGCTTTGGTACAAGAAAAGCCAAGAACGAAACGTTACATTAATATATACTATAAACTAGTGCCTACGTCTAGTATTTAAAAAAATAAAATTGTTTTCAGAGTTTTCAAAAATTCGCATGCTATTTTGTTTTCGTCAAACACGTCTGTTGTATACGCTTCGTTTCAAGTTAACTTGTCTTTTTGCCGTCACGACCATTGAAAAGTTATTTTAACTGTTACACCTTTTTTAATATGAAAATATTCGTGGAAAGAGATAAAGCTGGGTTAAAACTTTACTTTTATTTAATAGAATTTATTGTAAAATTGAGGACATTTAAGCTGTATTTGCTCTAATTATAACTGTATTTAGCGGGTCAATTAATATTAGTTTTTATTTAATAATGCTGGACCTAAATAAATAAATAAAACACCCAGCTTTCTCCCATGTATATATTGTACTATCTATATAATATATTAATACGTGAAGCAAAAAGTTTGTACCCCTTTTGACGAAAATTGCGCGGACGGAGGAGTATGAAATTTCCCACACTTATAGTTTATATAGAGAAGGAGTGCAGAATGCTAATTTTTTTTTTAATTATGCATTAAAAATACATTAAATCAATAAATAAACATTACACACACTACCACGTATTTGACACACACACGCATATATACTCTTTTGTTTATTGTTAAAGTCTGTGGTCAAATTGAGAATAGATTAATATTGTAATATACGCAAGACAATAAATATATAACTAAATGAATTATGGTTGATTTTGAACCACGCGGCGATCACTAGCATATATGGATACTGAAATAGTAATTACTAAACGGCTTACCCGATTTTGATGATTCATACATCATTCGATTCGTCTAGATAACGCGAGTGTCATAGGGTAAACAGATATTATTAAAAATCAAAATGGCGGATTCTAGGTACCAATTTGTATGCCTTGACAAAAAAAATTCATCCGAATAACTAATTTAGTGCTTCACCTCACACAGAATGATATACTGACCATTTCACGCTTCAATGCTAGGCGCTATCTAAAGTGAAAAAGGAAGAAATATGGGATATTGTGAGTTAGGAATAGAAATTCTATTTAAACTTAAATAACCAATAGTTTTAATATAATCCTTTCTGTATTAAATTTAAAGTACAAAGTGTCAGAAAATCTAAATTCCTTATACTTCTACAGTACAATTAAAATAAAAATGAAACGAGACACTATATATGGGAGATTTTAAATAAAACTTTTCGGATTATTTCGCGGATTTATTTTGATTTTTGGTTCCCGACATTTCAGCAATCATGGTTATGAGAGAGACTAAGGTTTTAGATATCTCAAAGGCGTTATATACGAGTACTTGTTGTTGAAATAATCCGAAAATAAAGTTTTATTAAAAATGTCAAATATTCACGTAAATCTAAGAAAGTATTATATATATGGGAGAGTTGCGTAAATTGTACCACCCTAAGATTTAGTGGAATTATTTTTTTTTTCAATATAGGTAACTCTACCCTATAACTAGGCGAAGAAAAAACAATTCAGTAACAGTTTACCTTTTGTTTGTTTCACAATTTTGTTTTTTTTTTTGTTTAATAGCTATTAAAGAGCTTTAGTGTTATCTATGAAAAATATAAGTCAGTTTTTATTAATATATTTCAATTATAATTTTAGTCAAATTTTGACCATAGAGCGAGATTTATTTAAATCATAATGTCCCAGAAATATAATATATTTTTTTCTTATATTTTTTTAACTTCTTTTCTTTCATGACTGTAGAATGACATCTTGTCTAAACCCCCATATTTAATATTAAAAAAAATATGTTGGGACATTAACACACAGCACCATCTAGTTCCATGGTAAGCTACGAGGCCTGTGTTGTGGATACCAGATAGTTGGTACACTACACATATATAACTTTAAATACATACATATTACAAATATTATATCTACAAAAGTATGGAGCATATAAATTAATTTAAAGTATAAAAAAACTTTTCTTTTTTTAATATGAGTACATCTTCTTTTTTGTATTTATAATCTTATTGTAGGTTAGATTTCGTGTACAAAATCCTGAGAAAAACGAAACTTTTTATAAAATGTGCCACAGATATATGAGATTTAACTAGAGCTTATCTCAGTCGTGAATCGAACCCAGAATCTGTGAGTTAGGGTGACATTTTGCTTTTAAGATAAGATACTCGTAAATACAGGTACGGTTCCAGCTGTGTTTTGGGCTATAATTGAAATAAATATCCCTTTTTACATTACATACTACATGAAGTTAATAGGTGTATATTTTATTTTTAAAGTGTCATTATACCTTATCTAGTATTATATACTTTTATCAGTAATATATTATGTATATGTGATCATTACTTTTATTTTTAGTATGCACATAGGTATCTAGTATTTTTTTTTTTGCACTATATTGCCCGCTGACATCTTCCACATCCAGAGGTTGACTGGAAGAGATCTCTTTTAGAGATAAGTCCACCTTTGTGAACTATGTTTATTGTTGTTTTTTTTTCTGTATCACATCTAAAGTGCAATAAAGAATATAATAATATCTTTGTCTTCTCCATAAATCCAGTTAAATGACAGAAATCAATTCAAGTGTGAGTGATCATATACTTGAGAAATGACAGTGTTTTTATAGTGGAAGTCTTTGAATACAATTCTTTTTCGTCGGTGGTGGTTGTTCTTTCTAAGTGTACATACGAGTGTACATCTCTCGGCAAGGATTAAACGTGTATGTATGTCTCCGACTGCATAATACAATAATCTTTCGTGTACTTGTTTTCATCTTTTTAGTTAGCTTTTACCTATGTAGTAGGGTTTTTAATTTTTATAATACATATATTTATTTATTGTACTACATTTCATCTAAATCCATCCATACACATTAACTTTTGGTAGTAACAAACGTACATACATACACAACTTTCGCACTTTTACGTAAGTATGTCAAATGATACATACATATGTTATATTCTATTAACCATCATATTTCACACCAAACCTTTATTAATAGCACATGAGAAACATCCCCGAACAGTTAGTTAGGTCACGTATTTAATTCGCAATTTTTCACCCCTTCGCAGCCTAATTAAATGAGGGGTGAATCGTGCTCTATCTTCGCTTCGATCTATGTTCCCACGATATAGGCAATGTTTCGTATGTGGGTTTGTGTGGTTACATAAAGTATGGCCTACTTTTGATAAAATTCTAATCAATATGCTTTCAATTTCAAGGATTTTAGGTTTTTTACTTACGTAGATATATATACGTATATGGACGTACTAATAAGTTCTTATAATGCTTTGAGAAAGCTTGAAATAAATTACTAATAAATAAATAATAAAATTTTATACATTGACAATCTATACATATGAATTTATAGTTTTTAGAATTTTTGTCTGTCTGTTTGTCTGTTTGTCTGTCTGGGAACGTATCACGAGACTACTGGACAGATTTTGATGAAATTTGGTATGAGAATAGCTGGTTATCCGGGTCAACATATAGGATACTTTTTACGGCGAGAAAATATCACACCTCTAAGAAATCTATATTAACCGTTAAATCAATAAAACATTATGAAAACTGTTTACTTCATATATGAAACATGCGCGTTACCATTAGGCCGCCTCTATTCGGCGACATTCGGCCTCTATAACGACATGTTTGGCTCAGTTTGCAGTGACCCTACATGCTGTGCCAGCGGTCGCGGGTTCGAGTCCCGCTAGGGACATCCATTTGTATGATGAGTACGAATGCTTGTACTCCAGTCATGGGTGTTTATATTTATAACATGTATGTATTTAAAGTTATATATGTGTAGTGTATCAGCTATCTGGTATCCATGACACAGGCCTCGTAGCTTACCATGGAACTAGATGGTGCTGTGCGTTAATGTTGGGACATATTTATTTATTTATATTCACATCAAAAATATTTTTATTAATAAAAGCTTATCATCGTACATATAATACCATATGACCTACTTTAGCGTTAAAGTAACAGTTTTAACATGTAACGTCTACATGCGCCGACATTTCCTCTAATTGTTCTTTTACTTAGGTCATTTGTGGGTAGTACAGACTTGAGACAATTTTTATATTCGTATGTTATAGAATAGGGAAAATAATTAAAACAATCGCCTAGTGGTCGAAATACGACCCTAATCATAATTATGAAGAACTACTTTTTACATAGATATTTAAAATAGTTATTTGCCAGTGTTAGCTTTATATTTTTCTGATGTTTTATTATTTATTATCCTAATCCGGACTAAGAGGAATCCAAAAAATTTAATATCATAAAAATTGGTCCAGCCGTTCTTGAGTTATAAATGGTATAACTAATACGACTTTGTTTTATATATATAGATTTACCCTCGAGATCCTATATAAAAAGTACTAATTTTATACAATTTTTACAGCCGACTTCAAAAAAACGGGGAGGTTCTCAATTCGGTTGTATTTCTTTTCAGCGTAAGCGCTCCACAAAAATTTAGTAGATGGCGCTATAGAACATTGTCAGCATGAGAACACATAGAAAAAGGCTGTTTTAATTAATATAAACATACCCCAATAATAAGTTAGAATAAACATCAATAGTGTCACAGCTATGGGCATACATTAAAAAAAACACCTATATGGGTCAGTAAATTAAACCATTTTGTAACAACGTTTCCATAACTTAGCAATAAGTATAGAAAATATTAAACGTTTGTTAATTTAATCGATTGTCTGCACTAATCCTTAACCAAGCTATTGTTATATTATATGAGAACGTGACAGTTAATGAACCGTCTAGGTTTTACAGAAGTCATAATAATACTTATATACTACAACATTTTTGATAATCACTTTGTTCAACACCAGCATATTTGTATTGCTACAGTTTACTTGCGTGTTCGATTTCCGATCGGAGCAAATATTTTTGATTTTGGTCTTGTTTGACTGTTAGATGTAGTTAATTGGAATTTATCACTTAAATAACCGATTTGATTATCATGGGTTCGAGTCCCGTCGGGCTAAGTGTAACAATGGTAACTTTAGGTTTTTATTTAGCCAAGAAATATTTATTTGGTCCTACGATTAATCTCTCACCGATCATGTAGAATTGTTGTGTTTGGACTTTGAAAATGAAAGAAATTGAAAATTCATCTTGTGTTGAAATTTTGTACACTATACACTTAAATCTTCTGCGCATATGGCTTGTCTCAATGAGTTGGTCGCCATGGCCTATATTAGATAAGAGGACGTTATTATTAACCGACTTCCTTTTAAAACATAAAAACTGTAGCTACACATGTACATTTCATATAAAATTTCACATAGAATTTTTATTACCAGCTGTTTTCTTCCCACTCTTCTTCGCTCAGACCCAAAAAATACTAGACTTTTCGACTGATTATAAAAAGAAAAAGTACGCAATTAAAAAAAATTAAAGAGTGCGTGTATGAATGTGTACACGCGCAAGAAGTAAAACTTCTGTATGTTATTGGTACTTTTTATGAAATTTAATTTATGTTTTAAATAATTAGAATAGGTGAGATACAAAATAAATAATTAATTAACGCATATTACACTCATATATTTATAGAATGCTAGCGACTCACCCTCGCTCCGCTCCGGTTCGTCCCTACTTAAATTTTAGCGTTTAGTATAGATTTCTCAGAGAAGAGATATTTTTTCGCAGTAGAAATTATCCTATATGTTGACCCGGATAACCAGCTATCATCATACTAAATTTCATCAAGATCCCACCAGTGGATTTTCCGTGATGTGGTAACAGACAGACAGACAAATTTAATTCTTTCTTTTAATTCATAATTTTAGAGTCGGTTTACGTTAAGAAGGATTTTTTTTAATAAACTTTCTATACTTTCAATAGCCTCTGTCCTTTTTAGTCTCTTTTTAAACATAGGTACAAGGAATATAGAATCTCTGTAAGTACATATAAAAAGCACATGACAATAGCCATCCAATTAAATGCCAAAAATCAAAAGTTCTGTTAAAAGGTGTTCGATTATTCAGTATTTCTCGAACCATTTACTCTGTCATTGTAACAGTAAGTGGCCGGTACGAGAGTTTAAATAAAAGAGACTAATGGACCAATGATAATATCTGACTATACGTAAGTAAGAAACATCTATATATAAATAGACAAAGACAAAACAGTTTAGTACCTTTTTCTTCTCTGTTTGTCAACCGATTTTTTTCTTCTTCTTTTTTTTGTTTAGTAGGTGTTGACGAGTTCTATTAAAAAAAATTGGAAACAGATTTTTTTTATAGATATGTAAATTTTACTTATATGTATATGCTATATCCAAACTTTCAATACTGATCTATTGATTCTTTTAATATTGATCTATTGAGTTTTTTGGACTAGCTTATAATACAAAAAAAAATTAATCCGACTGCGTAAAAAGCGGACTTAAAAGAAGTAAACAAATTAATGAAGGAAAATTCAAATAATATTACGCAGCCGGAGATATATAAGTTTTATCATAGCTATGTATATGTCACCGTAAAATTGGAAACACCGCTAGATTATAATGAATAATCTATCTAGCGAGATTGTACACTGTCGAGAGATTTTGATTCGACAGTTTATCTCGCGAGAATCTCGCGAGATAGATTACAATCTAGCGGCACTTGCAATTTTACGGTGACATATGTTTTACTAGAATCTTCTTTACATTGTTTTCAAAATAAATTAAAGCAAACACTAACTGGAGGTATGAAGAATAAGATAAAGGAATATCTGCAAAAACTAAGTCCTTCCTATGTTCAAATTAGCCATAGACAATAGACTTATCTATTTCACGCTATTAACATTTACTTCTTATATCAGAACTAAAAAAAAAAAACTAAAAGTAAAATTTAAAAAAATGTAGAAACATTAAAAAAATAAACAAAAATGAAGTTCATCAAAATAACACCACAAAATCCTTATAAATAATTTGTTAACATTGTATGAGCGTTCGCGATATTTTCTTGCCGTGTATAATAGCACAGAGTAATGTGTAATCAGAGCCTAATTAATCGGACAACTATTATTAACGTGAAAGTTTTTATGTATATGTTTATTAAATTTTCATGGCTTCAACAGCTGGATGGATTTTGATGAAATTTTGTACAGAGATAGACTACTGTTCGGTATCTAGGGACGCACTTGAACGAAGCGAGGTTGAAAAAAACAGCCTTTGAACCGTGAAAATACAATTCGTAAAGACAATGTTTAAAAAAAGTAAAGTGAGTATCAGCAATATGCCACTACCGGAGGCTCTCAATAACGTAGCTATTTATAGGAAGTTTTAAGCTCCATAAAAATTGTGTCAAATTTCTATCACAAAAGAAAAACTGAAACAACAAATTATAAATTATTGGGATCTGCCATTAGAAAGTCAACGAATAAAAATATTTTACACTAGCGACTCACCTTCTCTACGTTCGGGTTCGTCCCTAGCTTGTTTCCCAATACAAACTTTTATCCCCATTTTCACCCTCTTAAGGGATGATTTCCGGGATAAAAAGTATCCTATGTCCTTTCTAGGGTCTCAAACTATCCTCTTAGCAAATTCCATCTAAATCGGTTCAGTAGATCCAGAGATTACCCCCTACAACCTTACTAACTTTACCTCTTTATGATATTATATTAGTATAGATCAATATGTAGATTATATCATTGTAATACCACTGTGTTTTTATTCATTCACACCCAAAAAACCCATACAAATCTTTATGATATTTTCTATGATTCCATATTTTCTTTTTGACTACATATTATTTTCAAAGCATATTTTAACAACACTACTTGCCCTCAATGTTTACAGAATTATAGTACTTAATAAAAAAAAAACAATAATTTCTGGTCGTTTCTACTCTGTACATGGTAAAATATTAACATATAAGCCTCTGATAATACCCGCGAGAAACTTTTGTATGAGCATAGAACATTTTGTATACTTTCCTTGTAAATTGTGTTCAAAATAAATTACACGTTGAATAGGTTCATAGTTTTACCACAGATTTTACTTTGAATAAGTATAACCTATACCATATCCTCATGACTTATGATATTATCGATACTTGCAAGGTATAATATTGAAACTCAATATTATTCCATTTTATTTCTTGGGCACAGATGACTTAGCCAATATCACGTAGAATGGAGAGAGAGAAAGAGATTGGTCGGTAAAATAAGATTATTAAACTATATTAAATTATAGTATGTGAAAAAAGAGTAGTCTTTTTAGCCTTGTATCTGACAAATTGAGGCTTAATGCTCAAATATAAGAAATTAATATTTATTCAAAAAAAAAAAATTTATTACATTCTCAAAATAAAATCAACTTTTTTTAATAAACGAAGTGAAAATATTATCGCTCAGCAATATTAAAACGTTCGTGCACATAAGTCTTATTTAATTTTGTATAATAGTAAGTGTCAAATTAACTGTGAAATTTTTATACTTATCTCATTACTGAGTTACAACATTATTCTTTGGAAGTGTCAATACTTTAAATGCCAAAGTATCTCTGTTTTTTTCTCTTCTAAAAAAAAGTAAATACAATTAAATAATCAATAGAAATAATTTAAAAATAGTAAATAAATAAATAAAAAAAAAAACAGAACAATAATTTTAAATAAAAAGCTTACTTTTAAATATAAATATTCATGATATTTCTAAAATTTAGGGAAACTTGAATACACTGAAGCAGATTATGTGTTAATTGCACGATTATACTAAACTTTAGCAGTCGGCCGTGATGGGGCTCTTGATAGCAGTCATTTTTTATTTTGATCATCTTCCCTCGGCTTGGAATTATTTTGTATTTTAGGATAAGGGTTGAAAAGATAAACGGGTGGTAATATTTTAAAACATAATTTAATGTAAAAATATAAATAGTAGGAATAAAAAAATTTTGTACTTAATATAAAATCTACTAGTGACTCACCTTCGCTTCGCTCGGGTTCGTCCATAGCTTGATTCCCCATACAAACTTTTATCTCCATTTTCACCCCCTTAAGGAATGACTTCCGAAATTAAAAGTATCCTATGTCCTTCCCAGGACCTCGAACTATGTTCTCACCAAATTTCATCTAAATCGGTTCATTAGTTTTGGAGTATATTCGGTACAAACAAACAAACAAACATACAAATCATAAATCAAATCTTTCCTCTTTATAATATTAGTATAGATATTGCTCATTTAATATTGTAGGATATTAAATGAAGAATTTTGAATTAGAATTTGAATGTACAATAATAAACTAAACTAATAATAGACATTCAAACAAACTGTTCCATAAATAAACAGATTATTTGAAACCGATAACTAATTTTCGTTTTAACTGATTTCCAAAACTAAACATCGAGTAATTCATAGATTTTAACTATTCTAAACAATAGACCATTCCTATACAAAACACATGAATAATACCACATTTATGGTGAAACAACCTTAAAAACGCTTTATGGGGACGTATCAGTTATGGTGGCAAAGTTTTAAATAAAACAAAATTATAAAACGATTAGTTTGTTTCTTTAAGCGCGCTAATCTCTGGAACTACCAGTGTATTCAGCTCTTTTTAACGCCCCACTTCTGGTCACGGGCCTCCCTTCAATACGAGGGGGATCAGGCCGCAGTCTATCACGCTGACCAAGTGGCGGACTTCACATGTCTTTCGAAAACTTGCTAGATTCTCTCAGACATGCAGGTTTCCTCACGATGTTTTCCTTGAATAGACAAGTGGTAATCATGTTGTTGTTGTCTCAAAATGTTAGGACAGTTTCCGAGATACACGAAATGAACTATTATACATACATAATATATATATATATATATATATATATATATATATATAAGAATTGCTTATCTTATATTATAAGATGTATTTCATGGTTTCAATGAAATTAAATACTCTAAAGAATAAATAAAACAAAAGTATTCAATTATGAATCGTGGCTCGATTTGGAGTACTTGAAAATTTTTTTCATTTAACTTTTTTGGCATGTGAATGAATAATTGTTTTACACGCACATGGCGTGGTGACATCCTACTTCAATTTGCCATTCAAATTTGCAATTGAAAATTTTGGGGTATAATTTTATACCGAAAAATCTGCATACTTTTTGCTTTTACTTAATTGCGGTGTTTATTAAATCATTTTATATCTGTGGGTTTCAACGTTTTGGTCGAAATGAAAGTTCCATTATTCGTCCTTTATAGTATTACTAGCGATTCACCCTGGCTCTGCTTGGGTTCGTCCCTAGTTTACGTTTTAACGTTTAGTATGGATTTCTTAGAGATGTTGTCCCGCAGTAAAAAGATAGGACTTTTTATTGCGGGAAAATATCTCTGATATACGTTGACCCGGATAACCTGCTATCATCATACCAAATTTCATTAAAATCTGTCCAGTGATTTTCTCGTGATGCGTTCCCAGACAAACAGACAGACAGACAAATATTCTAAAAATAATATATAGGTTTGGACTCTGTATCGATAATAATGACTATTTCAATAAAATGTTCCAAAAAATATTTAATGTACATTTTCGACTCAGAATTTTATTATACGTATATAGATAGATAAATTCAAAAGTGTGATTGTTGGTGTGTCTGTCTATCATGTTTTTTGATTTTGTCCTAGAAAGAATGCTTATAGACAAAAATAACATAGACTAATTTTAATCATGGCAAGTTGCATTTAAGAGTTACGTCATTCAAGAAAAGTGTTTTGTGGAATAAAGTAACTTAAATAGAAGACGGGCCAAGTTTCAAATTATAACTGTGGATAATGAAAATATGCAAGAGTTAACACAAATTGAATATGATGAATTAATTTTAATTCCATTAGAAGTGTATCAAGTGAATCAAGCCTGTTCATATAACGCTGAAAATGTGAGACAAAACTTATCTATACTAATATTATCTTCCAGAGTTTGTTTGTTTGAACGCGATAATCTCAAGAACTACTAATCCGATTTGTAAAATTATGTTTGCATTATATAGCCCGTTTATTGAGGAAGGCTCTAGGCTATTATATAATATAACTAGCGACTCACCCTCGCTTCGCTTCGTACATTTTCCCGGGATGATATATAGCCTATAGCCTTCCTCAGTTAACGGGCTATCCAATGCAAAAATAATTTTTCAAATCGGATTAGTAGTTCCTGAGATTAGCGCGTTCAACCAAACAAACAAACAAACTCTTCAGCTTTATAATATTAGTATAGATATATAGTCTATCTATTCCATACTAACCGTTAGGCCAGACACGTCCCTTGGTACGCTAGGGACGAACCCGAGCGAAGCGAGAGTGAGTCATTAGTTGTTAATGAAACCTCGAAGTAATTACGAGATTTCTTTCTTTTATTTTTAAACATATTTTTAATTAATACGACTATGTCATTTATCAGACAAAAATAGGGATTTCCCGTTATGCAAAAGTGAAAAAAAATATAAAGACTACTAAGAGTATATAGAACTCGTCACTATAACGTTTGTATAAAAAAAGCTGGATAAAGCTTATTCTATTTGCCATTTAGATTGAACTTGATTGGGCGAAAATTTCGAGCCTGTTATAGTTTAACGAACCTAATCAAAGATTTTTGCGGGAACCGATGAAATTGTGTGTAAATATTTGAACAATAATGAAACGAAAAAATTTTTGTTCTAATGAATTCGATTTCGGAATTGTATGATATTTTTGTAGTTGTTTGAGGACTTTTCTATAAATGATGGAGTTTGTTTTCGCCATAAAATATTGTTTTCTTTATAGTTAGTGCTTTTGTAAAGGGAGGCAGATATTTTCCATCATTTCATAAGTACACATATTAGGATTCTAAAATTCTAAAGTTCTTGGGTGATAAAATTTGATGTTTAGGGTTTTAAAATAGGGCATTTTGATATAGGAGATTGGGAGAAGTTAATATTTTGTTGGGTTATCTGTGGTTCTATGTAAAATGTATGTAAGCAGGTGGCACGCGGTACTGCATTTTTCAACGTTAGAAAAATATAAAGGCTTCTGAGTTCAATAAAAAATATTGTAATATTGTAAATTTACATATTATATTGTAGTATGAATACTTTTTCTATTTTTCAATAAATCCCATTATTCAAATTATAAATGCGATAGTTTGGACGGATGTTTGTTACACAATCACGCCAGAACGGTTGAACGGATCTGGATTATAGTCTAAAATAGCACATAAGTTTTTATCCCGGAAAAATGTACTGTTCCCGTGGGATAGATTTGTTTTTGTTATTCACTAGGGACGAACCCGAGCGAAGCGAGATTAAGTTGCTAGTATTCAATATAAAACTTTGACCATGTAACAATTTTTAATTAATAGCATACTATTGTAATCAGGCATATTTGTGTAACAAAAATTCGTTCAACCATGGTTTAATTTTGATTTAAAACGTGAAGCTTTCATTTAAACTCTGACAAGAACTGTCATACGCAGACATTTGACTGACAAACGAGTTGAGTTAACAGACGTATTTAACTACTCTTATTTTAAGTGAAGATGTGATTTGATAAAAAGGGAAAGTAACACCATGCCATCCCTCTTTTCAATCTCATCTAATATGTAAATATCTCATGTCATGGTGTTTGTGGTCGCACTCCTCTGAAACGGCTCGACCAATTTTAATTATTTTTTGTATAGGTACTTGGTAGATATGAGAATAGATAGTAAAGTATTTTTCACCCTCCTACCCCCACCCCCCTTTTCTTAATCGCGATTTTAGTATTTTTGTATGAACAATATATATACCATAAAGCCAAAGTTTTTTTGTAGATTAAACGCGGGCGTAGCCGCGGGTTCTACTAGTATTTTTAAGAGATTCTAATGGCCTTTAACCTTTAAACAAACAAACAAACGGACAAACAAACAAACTCTTCAGCTTTATAATATTATTAGTATAGATTAAAAATATTTATTTACAATATTGTCTAAAATTATTAAAAATGTTAATTTCATTCACAGACCAAATACAACCACGCACTGTTGGAACAGTGGGGTGTAGAAGCTTTAAAATTTTCACAAGAGATCCTCATTTAACAAAAGTAATTGAGGATGGAATTTTAAAGGTGCAATCTATAAAGGGGCTGTTTAAAGGTGGTTATTATTTAGTCAAAAGAACTTAGAAGTTTCTATGTAATATAGGGATACATTGAAGCTTATGTTTATATTACCAACTAGCGACTCACCCTCTCATCGCTTCGGGTTCGTCCCTAGACAAAAACAAATCTATCCCACGGGAACCGTACATATTTCCGGGATAATATATAGCCTATTGCCTTCCTCAGTTAACGGGCTATCTAAAGCAAAAAGAATTTTTCAAATCGGATTAGTGGTTCCTGAGATTAGCGCGTTCAAACAAACAAACAAACAAAAAAACAAACAAACAAACAAACAAACAAACAAACTCTTCAGCTTTATAATATTAGTATAGATAAGAAATCATATGGGATCAGTACTTGAAAATAAGAAAAAAGTTTATCTCTGTCTTCTTCTTCCATATTGTGTGTGAACGGAACAGTAGATTTTTGCACAATGAAGATTGTAGATCAAAATATTTGTTCTGCTTTTTATTCCAGTACAAGAAGTAATACTTAATTTAGCTTTTTTAATTATTACAAAGTCATTAGTAAGAAAAATTTTGTTAGCTTACTCCGCACATTCTTCCTGAGTCTTTTTTCATCCTTAAAAAAGGCCCCTTACAACTTACCCCACCTCTATTGGTCACGTAGCACGAATTTTTAAAAGATAATAAGCAAACTTTTAAATTTTCCCTAAGTACATTCAAGTAGACCATTACAGTAAGTTATACTCGTTTATTAAACTAATGATAAGACGCGGCGTTGCTTATAAATCTTCTTAATATCCCGTCCGGTAGTTAGAGAAGTAAGCATTAAATTGAACGTGGTCTTAAAAAGGTATAGAAATAGCAACCTGGTGCTATGTAAAGTAGCTTTATATCTCACTAAAGCTTGTCAAATACGTTATATAAAATGATTTGGGAATAATAAATTTACCGACATCAAAAAATGAGGAGATAATTTATTATTTTTTTATTTTATTTTTTATTTAATCATATATATTTAAAAAAAAGATCTTAAATATATAAACATAGGCCCATAACATATATACCTTAAAAAACTAACATTATATATATATATATATATATATATATATATATATATATATATATATATATATAAAGAAAAAACTATTTAACACGTAGTGTTGACGTGTGTGCTGTGTCAGCGGGCTAACGATCTCGGAACTTCCGAAACACGACGCCCTGCGGCCAGAAGTCCTCCTTCATGAAGGTTGGCAGATGATGAGTTGGCACTCATATACCACTATACTATTATTTAATGTTTTGCTACGCCATATCTTAACTAAATGTAAGACAATTTGCATGAATTTTCTTACCTAGTTCGCTCAGTGGTCATAATTCCACCATAATCACTATCGAAAAATTTAGTAATGATAACATATTACGTCATATGAATAAAATTTACCAATCACTATACATTATAAAACAAAGTCCCCCACCGCGTCTGTCTGTCTATTCGCGTTAAATTCAAAAACTACTACACTGATTTTCATATTGTTTTCACCAATAGATAGAACTGTTCTTGAGGAAGGTTTTAGTATATAATTTGTTTAGTTTTTGTATATATTGGCTAAAATATAACGATATTTGTTGGAGGTGTCGGAAAAAAATAAGCCGTCTGGAAGCTTGCAATGAAAACGCTGCTTAAACCCTTTGACATATAACAAAATAGTGTACGATGGAATTGTGTATCTTATTCAGGTCTACAGAAAAGCTCGCGATGGCATATGTCTATCTCTTAAGGATAGCATACTATATCCATTTTAATACTTTAAAAAATAAAAGTTTGTATTGGGAAGCAAGCTAGGGATGAACCCGAGCGAAGCGAGGGTGAGTCGCTAGTGTATATATAAAAAAAATACTATTTCAGAACTTTTTATTGATAACACTAAAGCTCATCAATAGGTACTAAACAAAAAACAAGAAAATCGGTTGACAAACAGAGGAGAAAAATTACTGAACTATTACCTTTGCCTATTTATATATACATTGATAGATTATATCTTAAGGGTGGTCCTAAATATATTTTAAGAAACAAACCCCTCTTAGAGGTTGAAATAATTAATTTTATAGTGATTTGGAATATCCCCTCAGTCAACAAATAATTGTATACACATATAGATACAAAAGTATTTTGTATTGTATTATTGGGTCAATTGGTTGGCCCCTAAACGCTGAGTAGTCGGTAAAACAACCAAAACAAATAATAATTTGCGTATATATCGTCCTTAACCCGCATAGAAAATATCCGAGTCGATAAGGAGTACGAAAACAAAGTTTTCCTCGTCATGGCTTATTTTTTTAGTATTTGCCTTGGATTCTGTTACACCGTTGTTTTTTATATACAGGGTCATTTTTAATTTACGGAAAACCTTTTGGGAATATACTATTTAGATCATAACAACAACATATGTAAGAAAAAAAAATATTTCTTAAATTTTACAAAAATAAAAATATGTTTATTGCACCTTCTAAACGGTAATAGTCCAGCATTAGCAAAAGAAAGCGCGTGGTCGGTGGAGTGGGAGGGGTGGAGGGGTGTAGGAGGCGGCGCTTACTCATTTAAACTAGACCTAATACTAGGACTATCATCGTTTAGAAGGTGCAATAAAAGTATTTTTATTTTTTTATGTAAATAAAAATTTAAGAAATATTTTTTTTGTTACAGATGTTGTTGGTATGATCTAAATAGTATATTCCCAAAAGGTCTTCAGTAAATTAAAAATGACCCTGTATACAGAAATCTGCTAATTAAAAAAAAAATGTTTTCTTAAAAATTTTCCACCCCCAAATAAACCCTTTTCAATGGTTATCTGTGAATGGTTTTTCTAAGTACCAATGAATATTAATTGATATGAAATTTTAGCCTTTTAGGTCTAGGGGTATGATCTAAATGAAATTAAATCATTAGGCATTAGCAACATTATATTATTTAGAAAAAATAAAATATATTACTTTAACTGTATTCTGCTATGAAGAACAATATTTTTATTATTATGTTATCGTTAATTTAATAGGAACTTGATGAACATTCTGGCTCGGCTCGATCTCGATAGGTATTATTAATTGAAAGCCATTTCTTAATCCAAAAAAAAATCGTGGGCTTATCTTTATGATATGAATATCATTATCATAAATATTTTTTTTTTTTAGGTTTGGAAATGCATTTACGCATAACACTTGTATATACAGGTGGTTGTTTGGGACTCACCGATCAGAAAAACCAGTACTAAAGCCCAACAGAACTACCCCCGTCTTAATGAGGCGTCGCAGGATCTGATGAAAGGTCTACCGAAGCAGACCACACAACCAGGTGGTTGCTCCCACGGTCCACTCCGCTGTCAGAGAAGAACCAGAAGCAACCCGCATGGTACACCGCCCACCGAACACACATCGAGAGGAAATATAAACATGCCTCAACTTAAAATCGAATCGAATTACCACCTCGAATAACTAAAAATATTATAAGCAAAAATATGATTATAATACTTTCTTAGATTTACGCGAATATTTGATATTTTAAATAAAACTAACTTTTCGGACTATTTCGCGGATTCATTTTGCGGATTTTGTAGGTAGGCTGTCTGTAACAACTATATAATACCGTTGAGACATCTAACACTTTAGTCTCTCCCTTGACCATCAAAATAAATCCGCGAAAAAATCCGAAAAGATAGATTTATTTAAAATATGATTATACTTCTATTCAAGCTTCAGATATACAACTCGGTGTGATACACACCCTTCTCCCTATTTTCCTCAGCAAATAAACAGCTCAATGAAAATTTCTATCATTGTCTTGTAGGATCTGGAAGCGACAGCGTTTATCAAAATGGTAAAACGAATTTAGATAACCATCGAACTGACGAAGAGTTTCTAAGATGGTTTAGTAAACTTGCTTACCGTGTTGTTAGTTCGATTTCTTCACGAGGTAAATTATTGTGTTAGTCGGACTAATCCATACTTAATATCTATACTAATATTATAAAGCTGAAGAGTTTGTCTGTTTGGTTGTACGCGCTAATCTCAGAAGCTACTAAACCGATTTCAAAAATTCTTTTGCATTGGATAGCCCGTTAACTGAGGAAGACTATAGGCTATATATCATCCCGGAAAAATGTATGGTTCCCGTGGGATAGATTTGTTTTTGTCTAGGGACTAACCCGAAGCGAAGCGAGGGTGAGTCGCTAATTAAAAATATGAAAGTGTCTTTGTTTGTTTGTCCTTCTTTCACGACGAAACAGAGTGACGGATTGGTGTGATTTTTTGTGTGGAGGGCTGGAGAATGATATAGGCTACTTATTATATAGATTATCTGTAATATAGATAATGTGTGAATGTTTGTTACTTCGTCACGCTGAAACGGCTAAATGGATTTGGATGAAATTTAAAACACAAATTGATTATAATTTAAACAAAAACGAAATCATCTAGGGACGCATCCGTGCGAAGCGAGGAAAAGTCGCTAGTAAAGGCTAAAGTTCACCTTCTAAGTGTATCTCTATAGTGGAAAACCTAATAACATATGGAAACGTATTTGCATTTAATGATTGGATCTATGATAATTACTTATTATTACAGTCAGAGACGTTTATTGTTTTGTTTAAATTAACTCGCATTGTTTGTTTTCTTAAGCCATTAGGTTGTATACGTTGAAAATAAATAGGATGTTCTCAGAACACGTTAGATTGGAACAGTGTTCTGCAAAAACTTATACAAGGACATCCACTGAATAAATCGACACTGTCGTAGAACAAAGTCCGATATGATATTACAACGAAATTGATTTTTTTTCAAAATTAGCTTTAATTAATAATAAACTATTGATATATTCAAGAAAAATTAAAATATTCCAAGTACTTTCGGAAATATTCAATTGAACAAAGTATTATTTAAAAATTGTTTCCAAGAATATCGTCGCGAGTTCAATAGCGCCACTGTCGCTCGGTTGTCATCGCTCCGCGTGCGCCGCACTCCGCGCGGCGATCGTCACTAGCGGTGATGTTCGACGGCAAGCCGGTCATATTTAATAGCAATACATGAATTCTACATTATTCTACATTTGTTCATTTTTTAAGTTTTTATAATATACAAAAACGACCTAAAAATGTCGCGGCCAAATAAAATATTAAAGTTAGTAATAGGTAATGAAGAAAATATAAGAGACTATTTCGCCGGGCAGGACTCCAGCATTTCAAATAATATTTTAATCGAAAATACGGACAACCAAGGTAAGTTATTTTTATAAATATTTACTCTTATGGATATAAGTGCCTTTTATTATTTTTTTCATACTAAAAAACGATTTGTTAACATTTTATATAGAATTATTCAAATTCAGCGTCGTATCTGAACAACCGACATTGTTCTACGGAAATGAAAAAAAATAAATTTATTTAATAAAAAAATGTTTTGATGATGTTTTCTTTATGTACTTTATTTATATTCTTTATTTGCTTATGTTTTGGGTTTTGACGTTTTTGGCGTCGTATGTTTCCTAGTTACGTTTTTCTCCCAAATTTATTTCAATTATACAGATTGTTTGAAAACTTACGGCGTTGTTCTTCGGAAATCTTATACATTTTTGATGTAGCGTATTGAGAATCAACTATGTTCTTCGACAAAAAATATATAGGACGTTGTTCAACATGTTTGAATGCTAATTATAGATATATAAATGACTAGATCTTTTAATTTGAGACTTTTTTTTTCTTATTTAGATATATCTTTAAATATTTTACTATGTTGCAGGTCTTGGAGTTGAAAAACCAGAATTACCATTACCTCCTGGAGCGGAAAACATAGTCAACCAATTAAGGGAAGTAGCGCAGGAAGTATTTGCAGATGGCGATGAAGATCGAAATTTAGTTGAAGACTTGACACTATTTGGTATAGAAGATGCCAATACCAGTTTTGAGATTTCTCCTCCTGTGGTCATCGAAGAATTTGAAAGCATTGTTGCCAGTACACCTAAGTCACCCTTACCAATTCCTACTTCGATGCTTTCACCGATTAATAGTCACAAGACATGTAATGACTTACTTTGTGCTGTACACGATCACTGGACGGACGCAATACCGTCTTCACCTAGTACTGTAAGTGGACTAAGTTCGTTTTCCGAATTAGATACCAATTCAGTACCGTCTCCCAGGACGAAAAAAACGTACAAAAAATAGAGAATCATGGTCCGATGTAAAAAGGAAATGCTTAACGAATTTGGGTAAAAAATATCTGTCGAAGAGGGGTAAAGTTGTTGATGAAAAGGTTATGGGTATGCCTTGTAAATGTACGTAAATTTACTTATAAGTACAACTTACCAATAGCCTCTTCTTCGTTTTAACTTTACTGTATTTGATATGGGTCACAAACAGGCCAAATGCTACATGTGGAATGAAACTATTTCAAAACGGGGAGCTAACGAAGTCAGTAGTTGTTTATTGGATTTTGTAAAGGAAAAAGCTCATGCTGGTGTTGATGAGATCAGATTCTGGTCGGACAATTGTGCCGGTCAGAATCGAAACCAAATCATTTATTATTTTTACATGTATGCTGCAAAAAAGTATAGTATTACAATAACACACAGGTTTCTAGAGAAGGGACATACCCAAAATGAGGGGGATAGTGTCCATTTTTAGACTTCAAAATTAATGTTAATAACAAATTATGGTTTAAAAATTGCAAGAATATAAAAAATTCTATGGAATCAAATAAAGGAAGTCCATGTCAATAAAAAAGATCCCAATAAATTATATTATAAATATGATCTCAATGAAAGTGGTTATAATTGTCTGGTCATTGGATGTTGAATATAGAACTCATCATCAACTCTACCTGATTTAACACCTATTTCTAACAGCTTGTATAAAATATCGAAAAATAAAATTTAATGATCTTGTTCACATGTGCGAAACCGGTGTAATAATTCCTGAACATAGCATTTATTTCAAATCCCTACTATTTGCAAATAATCATGGTTCTAATAACAATGATAGTGATACAGATGATGAGTGGTGTTTTTTTTTTCATTATTTTGTTAATTTAATGACATTTCATTTTATTTTGATAGTTTTGTTTTGTATAAATACATTATTTTAAAAATAAAGATTTATGTGGGATTTAAACAGATCTGAGACAATTTTGGAGAGAAGTATTTTTTGTTATTACTAGTTTTGGAAATGTTTATTTTACATTTTATTCTGAAGTGAATCTTAATTACCAGTTCAATCAGTCATCTAGTACAAACACTAAGTTTTATTTAATAATTATTTATGGGTAAAGACCTACTCATATCTGTTATTAATATAGATATAAATGTTATTATTTTAGAGATCTCATATTTGTTAAAGATTTTTAGTCTTTCTAGTTTTGTGATTTGACTGATTTATTTTGTTACCTATTGAGACTGATCATAAACGGGTCGTACAAGTAGTATTAAGAGTTTAACTACCAAATGTCAAGATTTTTTAATTAGTATTATTCCTTGTTTGTGCAATTTTCAAATTGTATTTTCGATAAAAAAAATAATCGTTGATTATATTTTTCATTTCTTTACTTATATAGATATATGTTGTGTTCAAACAATAAAAAGTTTTTTAGAACCTACGTAATTTTTAATTTATCTAGAATAACATACGACATCAATACCCCTTTTGTAATTCCACAGAGCAGCATAACATGTATATATACGTGGTACATCTTTCCATCGAACAACGTCGGAAAGTCACCACATACGTCCCATGTTACGTAAAATAACGTGGGATTAAAATATACGAACGATTTTTTTTATTTTATACATAAAATGTTATTATTATTATCTAGTAATAACACTTAATAAAAGACAAAAAGCTATTTCTAAACATTTTTTCAATTAATTAAATAGGAGAAAAGTTATGTTAAAAAATGTGACTTCAAAACTTTAAACTACTCTCCTGTAAAGTAGCTATTTTGTAGATCCGATTTTGTTCTACGACAGTATCGAAATACACAATCGCTATCGCATCACGGTCTAAATGTAAGTATTTTTATTTTTCTCACTTCTTCTATATATATATATATATATATATATATATATATATATATATATATATATATATATATATATATAATATATATATATATATAAAATATATATATATATATATATATATATATATATATATATATATTTTCGTTCAGACACAGGTCCATATTTACATAATATATCTCATTATAAACATTTAATAATTAACATTTAACAATAAATTTTAACTTAATACTTATTAGTGCTCATAGTACTAGGTTATTTATATAGATATAAATATAACATCGTTTTATTATTAGCTAAAATCTAGATGTAGTTTGAGCTGTGCAAATTTCAATAAGTTATATGATCTTTGGTTATATAAAAATTGCAAAAAAAATACTTTTTAAGTTCACCCAATTTTAAGGGCTATTTTTCCAATTACAAAAAAATAATAGCCAAGTATATTCAACAGTTCTAAAGTTGATGCGCTTACCAACAGACAGCATTTAATTTTTATTATAAAAATTAAATAAATATGTTGGGGACAATAAAATGCTTGTTTTTTGTGTTATGGATACTATAATATAGATAATTAATACACTACACATATACTCGTATAACTTTAAATACATACATATTATAAATATAAACACCCATGACTAGGGTACAAATATTCGTGCTCATCACACAAATGAGTGCCCCCAGCGGGATTTGAACCCGCGACTTACTGGCACAGACAGCAAGTAGGGTCATTATAAACTGAGCCAAACGTGTCGATTTATAAAAAACATTTTTTTAATGCAGTGGTAAGGCGCTCGCATATAAACGCCCCACTACTGAACATGGGCCTACCTTCAATACGACCCTCGTATTGATATGATAAAATATTAATAACAGACCCGAGAATTGAACCCGCTTCACTTAATTTCCCAAGCATGCCAGTTCACACTCTGCTACCACTGCTTTTATAATAATAATAATAATAAATTTTAATTCATGATATTACATCCATATTTGTTAGTAATAAAACAATTTAGCCTTAATTAAGTTATATTATTATAGTATATGAAATTATTAATTAATTAATTAATTTTATGTTTAGGCTAGTTTAATTCTAGAATTTAAATAATTGTTAAAAAACAATGCTGTATCCTACTAATATTATAAATGCGAAAATTTATGAGGATGTATGGATGTCTGGATGTATGGATGTCTGTTACTCTTTCACGCATAAACTACTGAATGGATTTTAATTAAATTTTACAATAATGTAGCTCATACATCAGAACAATACATGGGCTATATTTTATCCTGGAAAATGTATGGTTCCTGTGGGATAGTTTGTTTTTTTAGGGGCGAATTCGAGCAAAGCGAGGATGAGCCGCTAGTTTCAAGTAAAACCCAAAAAAAGAAGAATACTAAACGTTACTAAATTTAAAAGTCACAAACATTAAAGGAAATGATACAGTAAATATTACACTTCAAAATCATTTAAATCGAAAAGGTTGTTTCTTCAAAATACATTTTTTCCATTACGACGGAAAATTGTGAGAACTGTGCTATCATTGAACATCCGCTGAGTAAATATGGTGTACAAAATAAAACAGCCTCTAATTATATTTTTGACTTGACTCGATTCAGCAATAATTAACTAAAAGATATTTAGTTCTTATCTATTTATTTATTTAATGAAATATCAGTATATACATAGCAAAAACAGATATAAACGATAATAATTGCAGAAGTTAAGAAACTGTGTCGCAATTATTAACGCCCTCCACCAGCAACATTACAAAAAAAATATGTACATACGTTCAAAAACTAATCAAAAATAACATTTATAAAAAAAAATATATAAACAAAAAAATTAGCTAAATTAAACGAGTTACAAAAAATTAAATTATCTTAAGTAAACCAAAAAAAGGAATAATTATTACTATTAATGTAAGGCATTACATTAATTGAATTAAGAGTTAATTGATATGTAGTTCTTATCTATAGTAATATCATAAAAATGGGAGTGAAAGTTTATATGGAGAATCTACCTAGGGACAAACCCGAGGGAAGCGAGAGTGAGATGACCGTATATTTGTAAGTGAAACCATACGAGTGTCTGTAAGATTAAAACTTAAAAAAAATACTTTCTTAGATTTACGCGAATATTTGACATTTAAATAAAACTATCTTTTCGGATTTTTTCGCGGATTTATTTTGATTTTTGGTTCCCGACGTTTCCATTGCTTTATTTACAGCAATCATGGTCGAAACGTCGGGAACCAAAAATCAAAATAAATCCGTAAAAAAATCCGAAAAGATAGTTTTATTTAAATCTTAAAAAAAAGTTAAATCTGACTACTATTATAAGTGTGTATGTGTGTACGTTTGGAAAACTTTCACGCTGAAGCGACTAAGCGGATTTGGATGAAATTTAGTATAGATACAGGTACTCTAATTCAGCTAATGTAAGCTATCTAAAGATGGATGTACTAAGTTGATAATAGCTTCTATAAAATTCAACTTAACTAAAACAAAAAATTATAATATTTTTAATAACAACTTGTTCTTCTGACGTTATTTCAAAGTGAACCGATCCATCTTACCAAAATTCCATCATTTGTCGGGAGATGAGGCGCGGAGGCCAGCGGCTAATCCCGTCTTATATACTGCATACCCTGCACTCATTCAAAATAATCCAATATTTTTCAACGTACCCTCTGCTTTATATTTTTCAATAGAGAGGAAAAAACTGGCCTTATTTCGTAGCACCTATACGTCTAAAATTAATAACTTGTTTATATTATTATATTACTAGCGACTCAGTCTCGCTCGGCTTGCGTTTGTCCCTACTTATATTTTACATTTGGTATAGATTTCTCAGAGATAAGATATTTTCCCGCAGTGAAAAGTATCCTATATGTTGACCGGATAACCAGCTATCATCATACCAAAATTTCATCAAAATCCCTCCAGTGTTTTTTCCGTGATGCGGTAACAGACAGACAAATAGACAGACAGACAGAAATTCTAAAAACTATAGATTCGGTCTCTATATCGATAATAATGTCTATTTCAATATGATTTTCCAAAAAATATTTAATGTACAAATTCGGCTTAGTTACAATTTTATCATATGTATACTCGTAGATTGATGTTTCACAGAATATTTAAGTACTTATCCGTTTTCCACTTCCTCTTTGGTCTGGTGCTAACATATACAGCTACAGGTCCGAAGATACTAGGTTCGAATCGCGAGTTGGCCAAGTACCAACCCGATGTTACACGCTCATGCCTCGAAGACCACGTAAAGTCATCGGTCCTGCACCAGATCTCTCACCGGTCGTATTGAATATCTTCCCACCGGTCTTTGAAGCTGAAAAGAATAGAAAGCACACTTGTGTCTTGCACACATTTATTCATTATACATATTTTTTTTACCATATAGTTTTGACGACTCGTTTGGCTCACTGTTGTGACCCTACTTGCCGTGCCAGCGGTCGCGGGTGCGAGTCCCGCTAGGGGCATTAATTTATGTGATGAGGATTTTTGTACTCTAGTCATGAGCGTTTATATTTATAATATGTATGTATGTATTTAAAGTTATATATGCGTACTGTATCAACTATCTGGTATCCATTACACAACCCTCGTAACTTACCATGGAACTAGATGGTGCTGCGTGTTATTGTCTCAACATATAAACATATATAACCGCGGCTTAAAAAGAACATTATAGATTTTTAATTTCTTGTCGAGTTTCTGACGTCGATATCACAAAAGGAAATAAATATGTGTATATATATGTTGGTGTTTTTTAAAGAGTTATATCACTTTTTTATTACATTATTAATGAAAACATATATTAGATGGTAAATGGTTGGTTAGTGTTTTTAATGTAATATTAAAAAGTCACCAGTTAACGTTAAAAGTTAGCGCATCCGAAAACCGAACTCGCACCTAACCTTTCACTAAACGGTTACACTGATTTCTCTACCCAATATATTCTATATTTCGAAGAACCGAGCTTTTTGCGTTTTACTATTTGTATGTATGTATGTATGTATATGTATGTATATATGTATGTATGTATGTATGTATGTATGTATATGTATGTATATATGTATGTATGTATGTATGTATATATGTATATATGTATTTATGCAAGTACACCGCCTACCATTTAATATACTGATTCCTCTACCCTAAGGTTGCCTGGAAGAGATCGCTTATAGCGATAAGGCCGCCTGCTGTACATCTTTTTTTTTATTGTTATATATTTCACTTCTCTTTTTATTTCTTGTGTGGTGTGCAATAAAGTATTCATAATAATAATAATAATAATAAAATACAGCTTCATATCTAAAGTCACAAAATTACTCCTTACCTAAGTGATCGCTGTCTAGTTGATTCACTCGTACTTTGTTGCTTTAAACTGGAACTAGCTGGATCGAACCGGTTGTGATCGGAAATACGTATACTTAATATTATACTATTTTTGCACTTTCGTTTAAGTCGCCTAAAGTTAGCTTGTTTTGACGTAAAACATCTTTAAAATCACAACATGCGAGTCGATACCAGGTCAGAAAAGTGGACCATAACTTAATGGGTTCCATGAAATAGGTTACATTAGGTTGCCATATTAACCGTTGTTATTGTCTGAAAAATTATTTAAATGATATTTTTTCCGTTGTTATCTTCAAAGATTATTATCTACATATTAATACGTGAAGCAAAAATTTTGTACCCCTTTTTACGAAAATTGCGCGGACGGAGAGGTATGAAATTTCCCACACTTATAATTTATATAGAGAAGGACTGCAGAATGCTATTTTTTTTAATTATGCATAAAAAATACATTAAATCAATAAAAAAACATTACACACGCTACCATGTATTTGACACACAAATGCATATATACTCTTTTGTTTATTGTTAAAGTCTGCGGTCAAATTGAGAATAGATTAATATTGTAATATACGCAAGACAATAAATATATAACTTAATGGTTGATTTTCAACCACGCGGCGATCACTAGTTTTGATAAATATGCAAAATATTTTTAACAAAATTACTGTCCAATATTAATCGAAGGAACTTTATATACACTACCTATTCAGTGTCAGTATAGTATTAAAATAATTAAAACGAAGTCAATTTTCTTTTCATTCTGTTTACGTTTACGTTAAACCAATGGCCATGTGCGCCGATACAGCTCCACCCGATTTTTTTTATTTAAAATGGTAATATTATTTTAATACATCGTTTGTAATATTATGTATACTTTTTAATAAATTATTTAGTACTAGCGAATCACCATTGCTCCGCTCGGGTTTTCCTCTAGAAACAAAAAAAAAATGGACGAATGTTTTCAGGGTTAGCAGAGCGTGGTTTCGATCCACGGACCTCTGGGTTATGGGCCCAGCACGCTTCCACTGCGCCACTCTGCTGATGTTTAGAGTAGTGAAAATAAGCTAAACAAGATTTATAACAAGAGTATATAATGGAAATAAATTCGTTAAAGCAATGTTTAGAATTTTATTATTTATTTTATTTATTTCGTGTATCTCGGCAACGGTTTTAACGACTTGTATCAAATTTTGTATTGAGATAAGGTTTTGCTTTTAAAATGTATGTATATATGTAATATGTACAGGTGTTTTTTTTCTAAAAAAACGTATTTTTCACATTTTGTTTATAATTTTTTTTTATATTCTAAGGTATCTCCGGTGCCATTCCTCTATTTTTTCTACGTGTCTGTAATAATTAATCTATACTTATATTATAAAGCTGAAGAGTTTGTTTGTTTGGTTGAACGCGCTAATCTCAGGAACTACTGGTAGAAATTGAAAAATTCTTTTTGTGTTAGATAGTCCATTTATCGAGGAAGGCTTTAGGCTATATGTTATGACGAAAAAACATACGGTTCCCGTGGGATAGATTTGTTTTTGTCTAGGGATGAACCCGAAGCGAAGCGAGGGTGAATCGCTAGTTAATAAATATGACTCAAAAACCTTAGTCACCCCCACTATCATGTTTACTGTAAAGCATGAAAATAAATCTCTCGAAAGTTTAGTTGAAAATATTCGAGCAAATCTAAAAAGCTACAATAATATTGGATATTTTAAATAACAACTTATATTATGTATTAAATTATTTATTATTTTAATACTGAAAGCACGTATGAAACATTTAATTTTAATTCTTATATACATATTATTTCAAGCCAATGCTTCCAAAACTTTAAGGAAAGAAAATATTAGAGCGATTTCCAATATTCCGCAACAGTAGTCTCACATTATACTGACGTCATCCCGTAATCTTAACAGTGCAGGCAACCAATAAACGCCGAAAATTCAAAAGCACAATTTATTGAATTTAATTGAAAATGACTTATGAGACGCTTAAAATAGGCTTAGAAGGAAATAATGCACTGTATTTAATGTATGCACTACACATGCATTTGCGATATTTCATCGTAGTCAAAGTAATTGAGTTTGGACATAATAAATTCAAACAAATAAAAACTTTTTTTTTGGCTGAGTTTGTAGTGACCCTACTTGCTGTACCAGTGGTCACGGGTTCGAGTCCCGGTGGGGGCATTCATCTGTGGGATGAGCACAAATGTTTGTATTCCTGTCATGGGTGTTTATATTTGTAATATGTATGTATTTAAAGTTATATATGTGTAGTGTATCAAATATCTGGTATTCATAACACAAGTCTCGTAGCTTGCTATGAAACTACATGGTGCTGTGTTAATGTGTTAATGTCCCAACATATTTATATTTATTTATTTATTTTATATAATATATTTATTAAAAGAACCTTTAATCAAAATATACAATGCTCCCTTTCCTGAGATAACTTTTATCATTTTTCTTCTGTAAGAATCGAATCTCCAACATCTAGAGTACAAAGTAATGCCAGTCCCATTCTGCAATCGCATCCTCCTACGCAATATATTAAGTCTATCTTCTATACATATAATAAAATTGTAATTAAGACGAATCTGTACATTAAATATTTTTTGGAAAATTTTATTGAAATAGTCATTATTATCGATACAGAGACAGAATGTATAGTTTTTTAGAATTTCTGTCTGCCTGTCTATTCTTTCCGAATATAATAAAAAAAATATATTATGTTTATCGTATTCAGCCCTTTTTAACGTTCCACTGCTGGGCAATGGCCTCGTTTCAATACGATGGGGATAATTTTATTCTAGCATTAAACAATCAGTACAAAGAAAAGTATACATAATAGTCACTTTATTTTAGTAAAAGACAATTTTAATGTTTAAGTTTTTTTTTTCAACACCTTATGTGGTTAAGAGTGAAGCAACTGGAAATGTAATTAGTGATTAAAATAAATGTAATTACAACCATTCGATTAACAAAATGGAGTGCTTTTGGGTAATAAATCTTTTTTAACTGACCGTTAAATTCCAAACAAATCGTCAATACGAGATTAATGACAGCACTAACTGGTAACTATATTTTAACTAATTTTCTCTTCGGCGAGTTTCAATGTTTAAGCTAAATTTATATCATGCGAAGCTGTTTTGTAGCGCATTTTCTCAAATTCAAATGATGGTAGGTTCGATTTCCATTAGATATTTATGTAATAATTATTATTGGTTAAAACAAGGTTATGGGAAATTATAAAAAAAAAATTGCAGTTTCTGATTGTATAGTTCTTTACAGATTACGATAAACTATAGTCTCTGTTTCTAGGGTTCCGTACCGAAAGGGTAAAACGGGACCCTATTACTAAGACTTCGCTGTCCATCCGTTTGTCTGTCTGGCTGTCTGTCCGCCTCTCACCAGGCTGTATCTCATAAACCGTGATAGTTAGACAGCTGAAATTTTTACAGATATTTCTGTTGCCGCTATAACAACAAATACTAAAAAACAGAATAAAATAAATATTTAAGGGGGCTCCCATACAACAAACGTTATTTTTTTGCTCGTTTTTGCTCGATATTGATAACAGGTAGACGCTTGAAATATTCACAGAATATTTAGTTATATATTCAGTTTAAAATAATAAAATTAAAATAAAACAAACATTTAAGGGGGGCTCCCATGCATCAGACATGATTTTTTTGCCGTTTTTATAGATAATGATACGGAACCCTTCGTGCGCGAGTCGAACTCGCACTTGGCCGGTTTTATTTTTGAAATCAGATCTAGAGAACCTGTATGCTTTAATACAAACTAATGGGGAAAATTCCTTACATACTTGTACATATCACTTACATCCAGATTTGGCTAATAAATAGGGGGGATTGAGTACTAACACGTATTCATTCAATAGTTGAGGGTTCTCTACATCTCATTGTTAGTTAAGTCAAGTTAGTTATTACGTATATTAATTTTAATTTAGTTTCTTTTATAATATAATAATAATAATATTTATTTATTTTTTTCTCATCACAAAAGCCATTATAACAAGCTTGAAATATCATAAATAAACTTAACAAATAACAGTAATAGAAGCCTTTGTGAGAGACTGGTGTCTGTACTAGGTAAGAAAGAACCTGTATTACAGATCGCCAGGCACTCACCCTTATTACAAAAATAAAATTAAAATTTAAATTAATCTAGACTTAGGTCGATAATATATATACGGAATATAATTAAGTTATATAATATAAATATGGAATTACATTTACGCGTGACGAGGGGTGTGATGTGGTGAGATGTGTTGTAGTGTAATGTTTTGTGTAATGTAGTGGTCGGTAGAAATTTTTAAAAAGAAATACATATATAATATATGTAGTTATTATATATAATATATTATATATATGTAGTTAGGTTAAATTAAGATTTTTGTTAGATCTAGTTCTAATTTTAATTCAAACACTAATTATTTGTCTCACTAAATATTTTTTCACACTGTTTCAATTGATAAGGTTTTGCAGACTTTTACCAAATTATTTTTATATTAGGTTTTTGTTGGTCTCTGGTTTTGGTTGATTTCTTTTTTAACTCACTTTTAGATTTGATAGTGGATTAATAATTCCTGAGATTAGCGCGTTCAACCAAACAAACAAACAAACAAATAAACAAACTCTTCAGCTTTATAATATTTAGTATAAATGTAAAATCACTGTTAGACCCAATAAATAAATAAATAAGTTAAGTAGTTAGTAGTTAAGTTTTTAGGATCAATATAAATATTTGCTTCGTAAAAGAATCGAACTAGTAACCTACCCTGTAAGAAACGAGTAATTTTATTACGTCTAAACATATTGATTCAATGCCACTCAGAGTCACTTGTGAGAGTATTTTGAACTTAATTGGATTGTAAATTTCTTTTTATGTCTATGCTACGAAATATGTTCATTGTTCACTTTCGACTATTTTGGTCTTGAATTAGTTGACCCATACAAATTTCACGAAAAATTCTACCCTTAAATATGAATGAATTACGTTTGAAGCTTACGTTTGAAGCAGTTTAGTTGAAGTAGTTCATTAATTATAATTTAATTTTATTTAAATTTAAACAACTATCAATAAGAGTTTATGTAAACCTAGAGATAAAAATCCTAAATAGCCAAACCAAATAATAATAATGTCCCCCTGACCGATTCCGGCTACGGCGGCCAATCTCATTGAGACTAGCCAACTGCGCAAAAGATATTATACTCGTAGTGCACAAGTGTACGCGCAGACACAACGTGCACTCTCTATTCCTGTCACTCTCACAATCCGGTGGGACGACTACTCGACATGACCGGTGAGAGTTAAGGCGCAGGACCGACGACTTTACGTGCTCTCCGAGGGTCCGCACGGGGGTGAAACACCGCCAACTTCCCAACTCCGGGCTGTTAGTGAGGATTGCTATACAAAAAAAAATCAACAAACTAAACTTGGCCCGACGCAAGATTCAAACCCAGGACCTTCAGGTGTGCAGCCATATAGGCTAGCCACTACACCACAGAGACACATACAAAATAGGCTACAATATAGGCTAAAAACAAATACTAACCGTAGTAGTATTCATATTGTGTTAGACTGAAACTAATCATTCGATTTGTCCTTGTAAATAATATATCAGTGTAATTGCGAACAGATGCTCATTTGTTCAAGACGTCTACAGACTCCAGAATTAACCATCTAAGAATACGATGGTTAATTAAAAAACACTTGGCTTACTATTGAATACTTTTTTGTTAGTATGATGACAATACGTTTCAACGATACGTTTGGCTTAGCCTGTTGTGACCCTACTTGCTGTGCCAGCGGTCGCGGGTTCGAGTCCCGCTGGGGGCATTCATTTATGTGAAGAGCACGAATGTTTGTACTCCAGTCATGGGTGTTTACTGTTTATATCTATAATATGTATGTATTTAAAGTTATATATGTGTAGTGTATCAACTATAAGGTATCTATAACACGAGCCTCGTAGCTTACCATGGAACTAGATGGTGTTGTGTGTAATGTCCCAAGATATTTATGATGAGTTAAGATAAAATGTGATTTTGTCTTCATATGGTTACTCACATGGTAAAGTACAAGGAACGGCTAATAGTTTCAGATTTTTTTGTTTGTACGGTGTTAAAGGTACTTTTGCTAACGTATGTATGTATATTGTTTATAGGCCAAGAAATATAGGATATTCTTATCTCTCAAACATATGTAATCACGATGTTTTTCTTTACCGCATTAGCAATAATCTTATTGAAAACTAGTGGCTCACCCTCGCTTCGCTCGGGTTCGCCTTTAGATAAACAAAAACAGATCTATCCCACGGGAACTGTATATTTTAATAAAGTAGCCAATGTGTTATTTTGATGTATGAGCTATATTATTGTAAAGTTTCATTAAATCCAATCCAATCCAAATCCATACACATGTACATCCAGACATCCAGATACATATTAATAAAAAATATTTTAGACTAGCGAGTTATTCTCACTTCGCTAGGGTTCGTCCCTAGTAGTTTAAGTTACTCCTTCTAACATTCAGTGAAAGTCCCGTCAGAATCAGTCCAGCGGTTACGGAGATTAGCCGGAACAAGCAGACATACAAACGGACAAAAATAAAGAAAAATGTGTTTTTTACATATATAATTTCATATGCATTTAGTAAAAAGCTGCTATTTTGATATTACAAACAGATACTTTAATCTTATTTATCTGTATAAATTATATGTTTTAACCACTCTTACTTTATACGTCTTCAAAGTTTAACCTTTTCCAAGGCATACGGTAAAATATTTAAGAGGGATGAGTTTTCGCCACTCCATATCGCAACCCCTAGTCGTGCTTCACGCACCAATGCGTGGATTTTGGTCTCTTCAGCATTGAAGAGCCCTTGAAGTACCTAATGGTAGGGTTTTAGGGTTACCAATTATTTAACTTGGAGACGTTATTTGTATTTGTGTATGACTTTATACTTTTGGTTCAAAATGTCGCTCTCGGATGGAACATATACATTATACATACATATTACATATATGTATATTATTTATTATCATAGAGTTAAAATCGATTGAGATAGAAGAATCAAAGGGTCACATACCGATATTTGATTTAAATTATAAAAAAATGTATAAATTAGTGATTCAGAAAAGCTTTAGAATTTATTTGATTAGTTTTATTTAAATAAATTAGTAAATAGTTTATTTTTAAAAAATCTATTTAAAAAAATAATAATAATTGCAACACAACTACCGTTCGTATATACTCGTATATGGGAGTCTAAAATATATTAATTATCTATACAGATAAATAAAATTGAAGTGTCTCTTTGTAATGTCAAAACAACAGCTTTTTACTTAATGTATATGAAATGTATACGGTACTTATAAGAAAAACACAATTTTATTGTTTGTCTGTTTTTGTCTGTCTGTTTGTTCCGAAACGGCTGGACTGATTTTGACGGGACTTTCACTGGTAGATAGCTGATATTATAAGGAGTAACTTAGGCTACTTTTATTTAAGAAAAAGAATTAGGGTTCCGTTAAAAATATTAATTAACTAGCATTTCCCGCGGCTCCGCCCGCGTTCAGATGATCAAAAACCAAATTCTTAGGTTTTACACATTAGTATACTCTTACATTATACATTACTTTCATTGCGCACCGCATGATTGGTAAATAATGGCAGAGATTGACAATGCCACAAAGGTTCCTCCGTTAAATTGAACTTTTTGTTTTAGCAATAACATTTATGTATGTCTATACTTCTGTTTTGTTTGTTTTTTTAGTTTTTCACGATAAAGTCTCAAACTACGGAATTAATTTTAATCATTTTTTACTAATAGACAGCTATAGATTAATTTAATATATAGCTGATTATTTAAATTACATAATGATAACTTTCTTAATTAGCGCTAGTTAGTAATATTTTCCAAAACGATTTTCAAAAGAAAGTGTAATAAGTAAATAATTCTAAGCGAATACATTTTTTTATTTCATATGGCTTGGCTAATATGATTAAAGTCGTAAGCATTTTATTGTGCCCTTTAAGCCTTTACCTTCCAAGAAAAGGTGTCAAGAAAAAGTGAAAAAGTTGAGGTATAACAGTTCCTAAAATACTTTTTCATAGTTTTTGAGATATGAAATATTTTTAGTTACCCGCTTTGGCAGTTTAACAGCCATAAACTTGTTTTCCATAAAATGTTATAAAATAATATAAATCGAACTTATTTTTATGGTTGAAAAAATGAGTAGAGATTGTGGAAACGTAAATATTAGTCGTATTTATTTTAGTGTTAACCATACAAAACACGTAAGTAAGAAAAACAACATAGTATTTTGCTATACGAAACCTAAAATGCGCAAGTTGGATTTACATTTGCCGAATTTTTACATTAAAAGATTAAAAAACATTAACATTATTTACTAAACAATAAAAAATTACAAATATTCTCATTTGAAAATTGTTTCGGCCAACAAAATATTACTAATATGTTACTAATTTATAAAGCCAAAAAGTTTGTTTTATTAAAAATTTAAGCACGGGCAGGGCCGCGGGTAATTTAGTAGTAATTATAGTAAAGTCATAGAAAGGTTATATCTGTACATTTTTTTTTGGATAAAACTACGTATTTTAAAAACACATGGCGACATCTATTGTCAAATAGCTAAATAACACATAAATAAATTTTCATTAAAATAACTATTTTAATGAATAAAATAGCGCTGTTAATATTTCTTTTAAGATAAGTTTTTTTTAATAGTTTTAACATAATATATAAGTAAGTTACCTTGCTACAATATTAATAGCATCATCGTGCTTTTACTTTAACCAGTTTTTGTATTTTTTCTCAGAAATGAGATATTTTCTCGCGGTAAAAGGTATCCTATATGTTGACCCGGATAACCAGCTATCATCATACCGAATTTCATCAAAATCCCTCCAGTGGTTTTTCTGTGATGCGGTAACAGACAAACAGACAGACAGACAGACAAAAATTCTAAAAACTATAGATTCGGCCTCTGCATCGATAATAATGTCTATTTCAATAAGATTTTCCAAAAAATATTTAATGTACAGATTCGGCTTAGTTAGAATTTTATAATATGTATAGATTAAAGAATGATAAAAAAATATCAACAACATTAACTTTTACGAACATATTCGTAGTCACTGATATTATATGAGCATAGACTAGATCTCTACTAATATTATAAAGATTTTTTTGTTTGTTCGTACCAAATAACATTAATAATAATATTAATACTGAACTGATTTAGATAAAATTTGTTAAGAAGATAGTTTGAGACCCTGGGAAGGACATAGGATAGTTTTTATCCCGGAAATCATCCCTTAAGGCGGTGAAAATGGGGAATAAATAAAGTGGTTTATTATCAAGATTATTTTATTTTGAAACAACATTCTTCACAAAGATTTTATAATTTTTTAATGGAAACCCTAGATCATGGCTACAGTATCAAATGAAACAGATGTATCGAGTCGAGTGTTGCCACTTCAAAACGATTGCTTCGTACGCGCGACGAGTGTTGAAAAGACTCCTTGTTTGGAATTCTCTTGGTATTTCAAGTTTGTATCTAGGCAAATAGATTTTACCAAAGCCTGTACTTATAAGTATTTAAAAAAAAATCCATAAGAAATTATATTTGAAGCAATAATTTCTTTGCAGTTTTAACCTAAAAAAATTAAAATCTTACATGTATCTTTATATTTATTTTTATCATGTTGCGAAAAAAAGTCATTTTTATAACTTACTAGCAGAACCCGTGGCTACGCCCGCGTTCAATCTACAAAAAATATATTTGGCTTTATGTTATACAGACACTCACCCTCGCTACGCTCAGGTTCGTCGCTATGTATTTATATAATATTGTTCATACAAAAATACTAAAATCGCGATTAAAAGATGGGGGGAGGGAGGGGGATGGGGGGGGGTAAGGAGGGTGAAAAATACTTTAAGACCTATTCTCATACCTACCAAATATACAAAAAAAAAGCATTAAACTCGGTGGAGCCGTTACGGAGGAGTGCGACCACAAACACAGTGACACGAGATATTTATGTATTAGACCAAATATCTACAATAAACTATGCATTACTTCAGATTTCTCCAATTTAGTAAGAAACTAAGATACAATAGGTATAGGTAGAATTTTAAGTTATGCCGATGAAAACTTTATCTTTTACTTAAAGTTTATAATCATTCTTTGGTACAACTTCAGGCCGTGAAATTCTGAAAGTTCCATCTCTGGCAAAAATTCTTTATAAACCGATCAATGGTCATATTGTATTACAGTTTTAAAACTTTCTAGCGATTCAAATTCGCTTCACTTCGGATTCGTCCGTAGACACAAACAAACCTATCCCACGGGAACTGTATTTTTTCCGGGATGAAATGTAACATATGTGCTATTCCAGACTATAATCTATCTCTGTGCCAAATTTAATTCAGATCCGTTCAGCTGTTCTGGAGTGAAAGAGTAACAAGCATCCATCCAACCTCATAAACTTTCACATTTATAATATTAGTATATACATATGGATTTGAGAGTAAAAACAAAGGGGGTTCTCTTATTTCTGTGCACTAAAATATCCCGCACAGATAGCTAATATCTCAGAATGACCAAATTGAGCGAAAATTTCTTGAAATAATATTGTAGAAGTTTCTGTATGTAGCTCATTTAGAAAAGAATGATAAAAGTGCAAGTTAATGAAAAAAAAAAACAACTTTTGAGGCCTTTTTAACTCCACTTATAACACTTAACTGAAGATTTTTTCATAAAAATAGCATTCTCACCCCAAAAAAACAATCTTAACATTTAATAAATTTAAGCGTATCAGTCACCTTTTCCTGACGGAACATTAATCTCCTTTTTGTAACTGAGTCGGTATAATTTATATACTCGGTTGTTTACTTGGTTACCTCTGGCTATGAAACGTAGTAAGAAATTTCCTGGATAGATCTTATACTCATAAAATTCAAAATTTTTTAATATTCTTTTCAAAATTCGTCATAATATAAAAGTACTCGAGTACTATATACAAGCATAAAACTTTATTAAATTTAAGCTTTAAAAAGCTCCCAACACATAATCGTTTACGAAGATGGATATTTTAGTATGGGACATTAACACAACATCTAGTTCCATGGTAAGCTACGAGGCTTGTGTTATGGATACCAGATAGTTGATACACTACACATATATAACTTTAAATACATATATATTATAAATATAAACATTCTTGCTCATCACACAATTGGATACCCTGAGCGGGACTTGAACCCGCGACCGCTGGCACAGCAAATAGTGTCACTACAAACTCAGCCAACATTTTCGCAGATAACTTATTAATTAAAGATCGTTCATTAAAAATATAATTTTCTTAGAGACATCAACAGTAAGCATCAAAAACTATATTACCTAATGCCACATCTCACCACTTTACATCTAATAAGATTCAAGAAATGGGTTAATCTGATTAGAGTAATCCTTGCCGTCTTCAAAAAGATTGATAACAGCTTCTTAATAATGACAGATAAAAAGTATAAGATTACAGACCCTTGGCTATTTAGTTTTGTAAAAAAAGATATGGTTGGACTTTAGCGTTAATATTTGCATCCTCTTTGCTCTAGCCATAGCTATACAGTATCATGGAAAAACCACTGGAGGAATTTTGATGAAATTTGGTATGGTGACAGGTTATTATCCGGGTCCAACATATAGGATACTTTGAACTATGGGAAAATATCTCATCTCTGAGAAATCTATACTAACCGTTAAAACTTAAGCGAGCGAGAAGCGAGGGTGAGTCGCTAGTTTATTATATATGTGCTTTAGGTACTTTTCAGTGTATTATGACGAGGGACTATAATAAGCGCTATCCATCTTATGGCGAGTTTCCTCATACGCATGCCGCATTTTCGCGTTATGACCTATTTAGATAGCGAAATGTTTATTTACCTAAATGTCAGATGTGGAACAGTGGCTGGTGTCTTAGAAACTGTAGGTATAAACGCAGCTCCAGTTTTGATGGGTTATTTTTGAAAGTACAAAATTACAGATTATATGATAACAAATAATGTTATCAAATATTGTATTGGGTTTATTTTAACCGACTTTCAAAAAGGAGGAGGTTCTCAATTCGTCGGAATCTTTTTGTTTCATGTATTTTCACCGATTACTCGAAAACGCCTGAACCGATTTGGAAAATTCCTGTTTTCTTTCAAAGGCTTCTTCCCAGGTATCCCCTTTATAATGATTGATATCAAATAATGATTAATATCAACTTTTTAAGTTTAAATCAAACATATATCGTTACTTAGCGCTATTCTACACATAGTAGAAAATTAGGGAACATTATACAACATTTTATGCTTCAAGAGCTAGTAGCAATTTAGGTGACGTTGTCAATAAATGAGTCAATGACTAAATGAAAAATGATGATGAATGCTAAAAGTAAAAAAAGAAGAATTCGTACTGTGCGATTATGAGATCTGTTTGTAATGTCAAAATAACAGCTTTCTACTAAATGCATATATTATGAAATTATATACGGTACCTACTTATCTATACAGATAAATAAAATTGAAGTGTCTGTTTGTAATGTCAAAATAACAGCTTTATAATAAATCCATATGGAATTATGTACGGTACTTATAAGAAAACCATTATTTTTAAAATTTTTGTCTGTTTGTCTGTCTGTTTGTTCCGGCTAATCTCCGAAACGGCTGGACTAACTGTGACGGGGTTTTCTCTAGCAAATAGCTGATGTTATAAGGAGTAACTTAAGCTACTTTCATTTTAGAAAAAGAATTAGGGTTAAGTTAAAAAAAATGTACCTAGGAACGCACTCGAGCGAAGTTTGGGTAAGTCGCTAGTTAAGATTAAAATAAAATCGTATATTTATTCTATTATCATGGGAGTGATATCGATTAACGCTAAGTCAATGTTGATTGAGTTAGTAACAATACAATTACCAGTCTCTTTACACGTATAGATGTTCTATAATAGAAAAGTATATAGAAATTATCTATTCGTAACGCATAGATACATATATCATTTGATTATATCGCTTTAGTTTCTATTAGCGATCGCTACTATACTGCCGTCATAAAAAAGAAGGCCGCAACTTCGTTAAAGTTGATTTCGAGTTATTTCAAGTTTTGTCTAAGTACTTAGTAGTAGTTTATACGTAGTTACGATGACAATGGTTATGATATCTCCGGATTCATAAGACTTAGAGCTTTATGAGTAAGACTATTAAGTAGCATTTTTTTATTGATTCCGAAACTGAGTTTAAGTCATTTTTGACCAAATTGTTAGTTAGGGCCTTCTTTATTATGACGGCAGTATAGAATGACATCATAATCTAAAATGTACAAGGCGGGTGACACGTCAAGCTAAATAAAACTATTTAAAGATAGCCGCTCTGAAAAATTGTATATCCATTCAAATATTTATTCCTTATAAAATAAAAGTTGCATCGTTAAAAATTGAATGAAATATGTAATACTAGCCACTCACCCTTGCTTCGCTCGGGTTCGTCCCTAGTTTTATTTCCCATACAAAATTTCATCCCCATTTTCACCAGCTCAAGGGATGATTTTCGGGGTAAAAACTATCCTATGTCCTTTCCAGGATCACAAACTATCTTCTTAACAAATTTTATCTAAATCAGTCCAGTAGTTTCGGAGCTTATTCGGTACAAACGGACAAAAAAAATCTTTCTTCTTTATAATATTAGTATACATAATATGAACAAGACTCAAAATTCAAGTAAAACTAGAATAAAATATTTGCTTTCCAACGCTACCTTTCATAAAGATAATGAAAACACCTCCGTGCGAGGACATCTCAATAACTCAGTAACGACAGCGCAATAAGTGCAAAAAGGTGTTCACCGGCAAATTTATGTTGCTGCAGATCGTTTTAATAGGGTTCCTTAGGAAAATAGGTTAAAACGGTTCTAAGTGACGTGTTTTTTTACTTCCTAAGGAAATGCAACAAAAATAAATAAATTATTTAGTGCAGTTGGAAAGCTGTTGAAGCGAGTTCAGTTCTCGGGTGTTTCACCTCTCATACTCTTATCTGCAAATCATTTTCGACATAACTCTTTGTATTCAGCAATTTTTAACGTCCCACTGCTGGGTACGGGCCTCGCTTTAATACAAGAGGGATCAGGCCATAGTCCACCACGCTGGCCAAGTGCGAATTGGCGGACTTTACATATCTTTCGAAAACTTGCTAGGTTCTCTCAGACATGCAGGTTTCCTCACGATTCCTCACGATTCCTTCACCGTAAGGCATGTGGTAATCATGTTAGAAATGATTCGCACATGAAAATATCAGAGGTGCGAGACCCGGGATTTGAACCCGCTTCACTCGGTTTCCCAAGCGATCGCGTCACCACTAGGCTACCACTGACATAACCTTTACGGTGAAGAAAAACATCCTCATGAAACCTGCATGCCTTAGAGAACTTAACAAAGCGTTAGATATGCGATATACTCGACCAGCATAGTGGACTATGACCTGATCCCCTCTTATTGATGGGAGGCCCATGCCTAGGTCTTTGGTCCTAAGTTAATGAACAAAATCGCTTTCTACTAGATCGCTTACAGTAAGAATATCTGGCTATAATTCTAAATGTAAGTATTTGTATTCTTCTCACTTCTATTATCATCAACTATTTAATCTATACTAATATTATAAAGCTGAAGAGTTTGTTTGTTTGTTTGTTTATTTGTTTGGTTGGACGCGCTAATCTCAGGAACTACTGGTTGGAATTGAAAAAATATTTTTGTGTTGGATAGTCCATTCATCGAGGAAGGATTTAGGCTATTTAACATCAAGCTACAACCAATAGGAGCGGAGCATAAATGAAAAATGTTGCAAAAACGGGAAAAAATGATTCCTTTTGAGAGCTTTCGTTGCGTGCGCTGCGTAAACGGTTAAAGTTACACAAAAATAGTGTATGACGGAATTGTTCCCCTTTAAAAGTTCTAAAAAAAGTCCGCGACGGCATATGTCTATCTTTTAAGGTTGACTCAATATAACCCTTTTTATGGTAATCAAATTTATTCTAAAATAATGCATTACTTCCGAAGGTGTTTTTATAAACATGATATTAATCCTTATCCAAATAAATAGGTTATTCATCACAAGTATTTAATTTTGAACAAAATTGCCCTTGACATCATTTGATTTCAATGAATATCTTAGGAGATATCATAGTTTTAAAATATACATATTTAACTTTACGCGGACTACGGGTGCGCGCGCTCTCAGCCGATGCAAGGCGAAGGCGGGGCGGGCGTGAGGGGGGAGGGCGCTGGCCGCCGCGCCGGCCCGTAGCTCTTGCGAGCAAAGTCACTATTCCACGCGGACGAAGTCGCGGGCAAAAGTTAGTACATAATATAAGTTGTTATTTAAAATATCCAATATTAGTGTAGATTTTTAGATTTGCTCGAATATTTTTAACTAAACAAATAAATCCAAAATTTTTAAGGATTTATTTGCTGATTTATTTTCATGCTTTACAGCAAACATGATAACAGGGGTGACTAAGGTTTTTGAATCATATTTATTAACTAGCGACTCACCCTCGCTTCGCTTCGGGTTCATCCCTAGACAATAAACAAATCTATCCCACGGGAACCGTATGTTTTTTCGGGATAACATATAGCCTAAAGCCTTCCTCGATAAATGGACTATCTAACACAAAAAGAATTTTTCAATTTCTACCAGTAGTTCCTGAGATTAGCGCGTTCAACCAAACAAACAAACTCTTCAGCTTTATAATATAAGTATAGATTAATTATTACAGACACGTAGAAAAAATAGAGGAATGGCACCGGAGATACCTTAGAATATAAAAAAAAATTATAAACAAAATGTGAAAAATACGTTTTTTTAGAAAAAAAACACCTGTACATATTACATATATACATACATTTTAAAAGCAAAACCTTATCTCAATACAAAATTTGATACAAGTCGTTAAAACCGTTGCCGAGATACACGAAATAAATAAAATAAATAATAAAATTCTAAACATTGCTTTAACGAATTTATTTCCATTATATACTCTTGTTATAAATCTTGTTTAGCTTATTTTCACTACTCTAGACATCAGCAGAGTGGCGCAGTGGAAGCGTGCTGGGCCCATAACCCAGAGGTCCGTGGATCGAAACCACGCTCTGCTAAACCTGAAAACATTCTGCCATTTTATTTTTTTTTGTTTCTAGAGGAAAACCCGAGCGGAGCAATGGTGATTCGCTAGTACTAAATAATTTATTAAAAAGTATACATAATATTACAAACGATGTATTAAAATAATATTACCATTTTAAATAAAAAAAATCGGGTGGAGCTGTATCGGGGCACATGGCCATTGGTTTAACGTAAACGTAAACAGAATGAAAAGAAAATTGACTTCGTTCTAATTATTTTAATACTATACTGACACTGAATAGGTAGTGTATATGAGTTCTTTCGATTAATATTGAACAGCAATTTTGTTAAAAATATTTTGCATATTTATCAAAACTAGTGATCGCCGCGTGGTTGAAAATCAACCATTAAGTTATATATTTATTGTCTTGCGTATATTACAATATTGATCTATTCTCAATTTGACCACAGACTTTAACAATAAACAAAAGAGTATATATGCGTGTGTGTGTCAAATACATGGTAGCGTGTGTAATATTTTTTTATTGATTTAATGTATTTTTTATACATAATTTTAAAAAATATTAGCATTCTGCAGTCCTTCTCTATATAAACTATAAGTGTGAGAAATTTCATACTCCTCCGTCTGCGCAATTTTCGTAAAAAGGGGTACAAAATTTTTGCTTCACGTATTAATATGTAGATAATAATCTTTGAAGATAACAACGAAAATAATATCATATAATATATAATATTTCAGACAATAACAACGGTTATTATGGCAACCTAATGTAACCTATTTCATGGAACCCATTAAAGTTATGGTCCACTTTTCTGACCTGGTATCGACTCGCATGTTGTGATTTTAAAGATGTTTTACGTCAAAACAAGCTAACTTTAGGCGATTTAAACTAAAGTGTAAGAGTAGTATAATATTAAGTATACGTATTTCCGATCACAACCGGTTCGATCCAGCTAGTACTAAATAACTTTGTATTTCTTTTAAAGCATATTGCGTGTTTGGAGAAGTATGAACTTTTGTATAATTTTAGTTTATATGGAGAAGGACTACAGATAACTAAAATTTACTGTTCTTCGCTCGCATAATTTATATGTATATATAATATATATTCTACTTTTAAAAGCTGCAACATGATGTTATATAGTCTATATTTTCATTAATTTTATACTGATGTACAAGATAAATACAAAATGAAAAGTTTCCTTGTTTGTCTGCACGTGCTAATACCTGGAAGTACGTTTCTGACGTGATTTTTTTTCGCATTTTATAGTCCATTATTTAGGAAGATTAAAGACTACCTATGTACCTAGCTTTTACAAAAGAACTTTAATACCGTTCAAACTTAATGAATTCGTCGATTTTAGATGACGAAATAATATTAGTTCCATTGCAAAAAATATTATAAGCCACACTAATATTATAATACAAAAGCGAAAGTTATAAGTGAGTTCGTGTGTTTGTTACTTCTTCTCGCTGTAACAGCTCAAAGTATCTGAGTGGAATTCGTAATAGCGTTCGTAAACCCATATACGTATATTGGAATAATACATGCTTTTACAACAAAACAAGTACTTTGTAAAAGTTTGACCTTATTGCAATTTTATTATATGTATAATCTATATACATATATATAAAACAAAGTCGGGTTTATTACGACATTTATAACTCGAGAGCGACTGGATTTGTATTTACCCCGAATAGCAGAATAACTATTAAAACATCGGAAAAATTGAAAAAAAAAAAAATTGAAAAAAAAATTATTCCATACTAAGCGTCACAAAGTATCTAGGGATGAACCTGAGCGAAGCGAGGGTGAGTCACCAGTGTATAAGATACCTAACAATATGTCAAAATAAATAAAGAGCCTCGAAAGGTAATCAAACCTGTAACAAACGAATTAGACTTTCAAGCTTAAGTTGTTTTTTATTTTTTATATAAAATAATATTATATAAAGAACCCATTTAATAATATAAGGCGCCCACTTGTTAATTTTCTTCTCACAGAAGTTATGTTCGCAGATAAATTTTTACGATGATCACACTCATTGCGATTGGTTTGCGGTATTTAACGAAAGCATTTTTTAAAGTCAGCATTGCTTAATATGAAGGATTTTTATATAGTATCAAGCCTATGCTTTACTTCAGGTAATATCACCGGCAATCCAGCCGGACGTAAAGCCAAGAGATATACTAGGAGATGACCCTCTCAATAGGCTTACTATGCGAGTTGGTCCTGGTACTTCTCTTAATGAAAATGTACCCACAGGCAGTCCTGTAGACTAAAAGTAGTCTATACAGATTATAATAAAATTTTAACGGAGTCGAATCTGTATATTAATTATTTTTTGGAAAATCTTATTGAAATAGTCATTATTATTGATACAGACGCCGAATCTATAGTTTTTAGAAATTTTGTCTGTCTCACGAGAAAAGCACTGGACAGATTTTGATGAAATTTGTTATGATAATAGCTGGTTATCCGGGTCAACATATAGGATTTTACTACGGGAAAATATCTGACCTCTGAGAAATTTATACTAAAAGTTAAAACGTTACGAGGGACGAACCAGGGACGGAACGGAGCGAGGGTGAACCGCTAGTATAAAATAAAAATGGGTCACAGAGGCCCGTCAAACGCAGGAGAATAAAAAATAAGCTTTAGCTTGTCGATCGCGTATTTGTTTTTCGTTATTGTTACTAGAATTTCTGTGTTCCGAAAATTCTGAAAAAAATAACTTCGTTTCATTTATTTTTACATTTCAATTTGTTGTTTATTTATGTTATATGGATTTGATTCCTGGTTAAAGCAAATTCTTTTTATTTAGAATTGTGGATCCATTTGCTTCATAGATCGCGTTATATAGATGTAACATATCAATGAATAAGTGACAAAAGTAGTTAGTCCGGTCAAAATAGACATTCACCCTTGCATAAATTCCCAAGAAGCTGAAAATTTATATCAACGTTTTTCTTTTTTCACAATTATAATATAATGGATACTATTATAATGAAATTGTGAAAAGTCTCCATCGATCCCATGTGTGCAAAAAAATTTATAGAAGGTTCGCGAAAATGGTTTTTTTTTTTTGGATTTTTTAGCGAAACCGTTAGTTTTATGATAAAAATAGTTCAGACAAAAATTGTAGGCCTTGCAATTGTCTACACAAATTATCCTTACATTCTTTCCCCTAAAATTCACTATTTCTGGGAAAAAGCGATTCTAAAATTTACTGAAGTCTTATTTTCTATACTATGCACACGTTTCCACGCCATCTGTGAGCTAGTATACTTGGCACATTTTTCTATATATTATAATAAAGCATACATAAGCTGTAATATATTATGTACATAATATAAGCCCCAAAACAATAGTTATTAAAAATTTTATCTGTTTGTGTGTGGGCGTTTCATGTAAAAAGAAATGAACCGAATTCAACGAAATTTGGTGAAGTTATAACTTATTACTCTAGATTATACCTTTTACTTCAGGAAAATCTTTCTTTCCCACGGGAAAACACAATAACTGGTTTTATCGAGTCGTCCAGCGTCCTTAGAAACCTTCCGCTGGCTTAACCTTAAGACGTACATCAAAACAATGTACTAAAAGTATAGATCTTAAAAAGGCCTACAGAAAAGTCTGCAAAGTATAGTCTTATCTACACATAAAATTACATAAAACGAACTTGGTCAACTCGATATGAGCGTTTACGCAAAAAGTACTGCATCGATTTTAACTACATTTTGTGTAGTGATAACTTGTTACTCGGGTCGACATTTCGGATACCTATACCTACATCAAAATTTTTCTTTCACACGAGAAAACACAATAACGCTTGCCATTATAAGCGATTAGTATTACTTATATGAAAACAATGTACTAGAATTTGTTTGTGTAACTTTTTGCTTAACTGACAGTTTGCTTAACTGTTAGTTTGCTTAACTGTTAGTTTGCTTAACTGATAGTTTGCTTAACTGACAGTTTACTTAACTGTTATATATAGTATATATAATTCGAATAAGTTAATTATGTTTACAAACACAAAATACAAATACAACATAATATAAAACAGATTTCTTTAGTTTTTGCAGGCTATGTTCGCAAACTGAGGCTTGTCTGAGACTCACAGGGAGTGCCCTCGCCGTGTTATAAGTCCCTAAAACTCACTCTCTCAAACAAGACTCTCAAGCATAAAAAATAAATCGAGGTTGTGAATATTGTCCAAACGAAAAAAAGTCTTATGGGGCAATAAATATTTAGCCTTTTCAAAAAAAATATATTATAAAACTCCAAACTACTACATAATATTGTTTGCACAAGAATCTTAAATAGACAAAACAGTGAGGAGTCAGCAACAACGGGGAGAAATCGAAAACAGGAAAAACGATTGCTATTGTGATTAAACGGAAAAAAAACGATTGCTACGCACAAAAAATACATATTTAACCGACTTCCAAAAAGGAGGAGGTTCTCAAATCGTCGGTATTTTTTTTATAGAACTATGATGTCCTCCCAAACGATTTTGGCTACGGCAGCCAATCATACTGGGACTACTCAAGTGCTCAGGACATATTATAGTGCACAAGTGTACGCGCATACACAAGTGCATTCTCTATTCCTGTCACTTTTAAATACCGATACCACGATACTTCGGCACGACCAGTGAAATTTAATGCACAGGACTGACAGCTTTACGTACTCTCCAAGGCATGGGGTGAAATACAGTAAACTTTCCAAATCGGGGTTCTTACTGGGGCTTCCTTAACAGAAAAACTTAAAAACTAAACTAGGCCCGACCCGGGACTCAAACCCAAAACCTCCGGATGTGCAGCCTTACATGTTAGCCACTATACTTCCAAGGCAGTTAAATAAACTATATAGGGAGAGATATTAATACGATTATATATCATTATTGTGCTGAGGAGCCAAAAAACTGTACGAACAATTTTACATATTTAAGCACATTTAAGATACCGATGTATTTTTAAATATAATTTTATTAATATTTTTTGAGAATCTATATAACAAGTACTTTAATACTATATAAAATAATGTTTTCATCATAGAAGAAGAGTTAAAATGTTTTAAAATACAGCTTAATCACACAGACAATGACAATGAACAAACTCAATTTCAAATATTTTACTACATATATAAAACAAGAATGTTTCTATTAAAAATTAATATCACTTTTCTGAATGATAACCACACAGAACATTGTTATTAAATTTTCACGTTATAGTTGAAACTCCAGCTGTAATTTCCCAGTTGACTATAGAAGGGGTGACAACAAAATTTAGACAATCTTACTTTCATTTATACCATTAAACTATTAATGTAGCGTGTTTGCTACAATTGGTTTAACAAACATAAAGACTTATTAATAATATATAGATTAGGTGAACAGAAGGCTCTTTGACGAGGACTCCTCCAGTTTTTGAGCCAATCAGTCAAAAATATACTGAATAAATGAAAATCTTTTAAAAGGTCAAGCTTAATAATATTAATCTACTTTTATTAAAAGAAAAATGTATAAATAAACAAATAAAAAAAAGCACAGACAACTCACTCGTGGTATTTAATATAAAAAAATATGTACTCACTTAAAAAATAAAAACAACTTATAGAGTAAGATGAAGTATAGCGGTTTACATGCATTAAGTGAAGACAGCTGTTTCATGGTAAGATGTAATCGTTATGAAGTTCCTCCATCCAGCTGAACGTTGACAGATAATATTTTGATTTATATTCAGCCCTTTTTTACATCCCACTGCTGGGCATGGACCTCCCTTTAATACGAGGGGGATCACGCTGGCTAAGTGCGGGTTAGAGGACTTCACATGTCTTTTGAAAACAAATTTGATTTACCTATTATAATAAACCATGTAGAGAGGTAGATGGAATTTTGGTTTTTTAGTTACTTGAGTATTTTTTACTACCAACTTAACACATTTCTGGGATGCAATAAAAATCCAATAAAATGATATCTTGCTTTAATCGAGTTCAGCGCACGAATCTTTAGTTTGTACTTAGCCTAATATATCCAAGTACAATGGCATTAAGAATAACATTTAATGTACCCTCTGGTAACATAAAGAGTGAAAGCTATCTTAGTTTTATTTTCAATTTTTAAGACGATTTCAATTATTCTTGATAGAGAAATAAAATGTTGGATTAAAAGTTATGTGGGATAAGACAAGATGTCATTATAAAATCGTTGGAGAATATTGAATAGTTATGTTTATTATCCCTATATTTTTAATAATTTCTATTCTTCAACAATTCTTGAATGACGCCTTGTCTATTTACCCGACTGCAGCGAAGCAAAAAGTGGGTTATGATTTTGTTCGGTATGTATGTTTGTTCGGTATGTATGTATGTATGTTTATCTGTTCCCTCCTAACTTTTAAACAACTTACCCTAACAAAACAAATACGTTCTAATAGTAATAAGCGACCATAAGCTTTAGAGCAAAGTAATAAATAAATAAATATGTTGGGACATTAACACTCAGCACCATCTAGTTCCATGGTAAGCTACGAGGCTTGTGTTATGGATACCAGTTAGTTGATATACTACAAATATATAACTTATATAGCTTACCATGGTACTAGATGGTTTTGTTATACATATACATGTGTACTAATAATACATTTGTTACTTGATACAATTATATATAAAAATAATGCTACACAGTACGTCTCAATTAAAGGCTAACTTAGCATGCAAATAATAATTAATGAAAGAAAAAATATTTAAAAACCTCATGTATATTCTAAATAAAAAAAAAGAAAATCTAAAACTGAAATAACAAAATACCTGTACTCGTATAAAAAAAACTATATTTTTTTATAATCAAACTATGTACATATCAAAATTAAAAAAAAAATATAACAAAATTTAATCGATAAAAATAAATCTAACAGAAGCGAGTAGTCGATTATACGAATCGATACTGTAACGAGTTAATCGGACCACTCTATTGATTAACCAAGTTACCACCTAGTTAAGTATCCCCAGATGAGAACATTATTGCGTTAGCAAATTACAAAGGATTCCCCGATCAATTCCCACGAGCCCTTAGTAAAGACATGTCGTTTTCTACTACTTTTTATATATTCAACTTCCAGTAAAAAGTATTTAAGTATCTGTGGTTCTATATAGCAACCTAAAAGTAGAAAATGGCTGACTGTTATATTCATATTACACTAGCGACTCACCCTAACTCCGCTCGGGTTCGTCCTTAGTTACGTTTTAACGTTCAGTATAGAATTCTCAGACATGAGATATTTTCCCGCAGTAAAAAGTATCCTATATGTAGACTCGGATAAACAGCTATCATCATACCACATCAAAATCTCTCCAGCGGTTTTCCCGTGATGCGGTAACAGACAGACAGACGGACAGACAAAAATACTAAAAAACGATAGCCTCTGTATCGATAATAAAGTCTACTTTAATAAGATTTTTCAAAAAGTATTTAATGTACAGGTTCGGCTTAGTTACAATTTTATTATATGTGTAGGTAATATAATATCATATAATATCCTTTATATTATACCTACATTATATATAAACTTTAATAAAAATAGTTTTATTTATAAATAGATATCTTCTTCTTTTTTCACTTTCTGATTACTATCCTGATTCTGACAACACTGACGCTTACATTAAATTGACGATTCAAAAGCACTTGTAATAAGTCTAATTGATTTGCTTATTTCATTTCATCTGACAAGTAACATTTTATGAAAAAAAAATATTTTGCCTCTTTATAATATTACTGTAGTTCCTTAAAAGCTGCGGCTGGCTTGACGATACCTATAAACTCATTTCCATAGATTAGCTGGTAAATATCTTATACAGATTAGTTCGTGCTTACTCACATTTATCTCTTAATTATTTGTAAAATGTGAGATAAAAAGATGCTGCGTGAACTCTAATCTTCGCAAATCTGTACAAATCGAAGTTGTAGTGTAAATACTTTTTTTTAGTGTAACTAGGATTTTAAGCATACGATAATGTACCTTTTTGTGAAAAATATTATTCTAACGGAACCCAGTTAGATATCGGGTTAAGAAATGTAATGGTTTTGCTTTATTCTCCCAAAATTAAATAAAAGTAAATAAATTGCTCTATTTTCTCAAAAATCCGGTCAACACTTGTTACCTGGTTTTGAGTGAAAACAAACTAATAAACTTTAATTTATATTGTGATACTTAGAATATTTAAAACGGCAGACGAAGTCGCAAACATGTAGATGTATGCAAAAATAAACATACCTGCACTAATGAGTTTAAAAACAAAGATCGTTCTCACCGATCTTATATCAGAACAAAGCCATGCTAATTAAGGTTTAACGAGCATCCAGTTAACTTGCGATACATATGAGCCCGACTGGGAATCGAACCCGTATCGTCTTGGACTAATGGTTAATTAAAAGCGAAACCAAGTAAGCAAATTACTTGATCAGCTATTTTGAACCTTATATCTTTATGTTAAGATTTAAAATTAAATTTGCAAACATTCTCGTAAAAGTAAAGGGTATTTGTTAAAGGAATTTGCCTGTTTATAACTATAAGTTTAAAGAATACTAACTTTTCTCTCTTCCTTTGAATTTTATGCATAATAATAATTTTAAAATAATCTACCTTCTATACATATAATAAAATTCTAACTGAATCGAATTTGTACATTAAATATTTTTTGGAAAATCTTATTGAAATAATCATTATTATCGATATAGAGGCCGAATTTTTGGAGTTTTTAGAATTTTTGTCTATATGTATGTCTGTCTATCTATCTGTCTGGCGACGCATCACGAGAAAACCACTGGACAGATTTTGATGAAATTTGGTATGATAATAGCTGGTTAACCGAGTCAACATATAGGATACTTTTTACTCCGAAAAAATATTTCATCTCTGAGAAATCTATACTAAACGTAAAACGTAAGTAGAAAATGTGAATCGTTATACATAAAAACGAACGGAAAAATGTCTCATCTCTGAGAAGTCTATACTAAACGTTAAAACGTAAGTCGCTAGTTATACGAGTATATAAATATTAAATACGGACGGATCCGGGAGTAAATAGTTAGTAAAAAATAAAGACTTATTTCAACTTGTAGGTAAATCATCGAAGACACTAGAGAGTTTTAATTAAAAAACGTGTTGTTCTAGCTGAAAGCAGCTCCAGTTTATAAATATTTTTAATTATCGACCTCCTTTATCAACAACCATCCATTTGTTTCCAATCAGTTTTTATTAAAACAGGAATAGCAAGATTGATTTTTTTATTTAAATAAGTTGTCCTAGTACTTGGCTGAAAAAGCCACGTTATATAATACTAGCGAGTCACCCTCACTTCACTCGGGTTCGTCCCTAGCTTGGATATAGTAAAATGGATATAGTATGTTATCCTTAAGAGATAGACATATGCCAACGCGGAATTTTTTGTAGACCTTTTTAAGGTGTACAATACTGTAGTACATTATTTTGATCTATCTCGTTGGGTTCAGCCAGCGTATGCAATGTAAGCGTAAAAAAATGTGTTTATTTACGACATCACCTTAGAAACCTCTAAAATTATATTATCAGTGTTTCTCTACTATATTATGCATGTATTATACATATAAACCTTAGTCTTGAATCACTCTATCTATTAAAATAAACCGCATCAAAATCCGTTGCGTAGTTTTAAACATCTAAGCATATATATGGACAGAAGGACATCGGGAAGGGACTTTGTTTTATACTATGTATTGACTAGTGGCTTAGTGGCGCTTCACTCGAGTACATCTTTAGGTGCCTATAAGTTATTCTAGGTGTACTTAATTTCATCACTGCTACAGTGGTCTATGGCGTGTATGGTTGCAGATCCGGAGGTCCTGAGTTCGAGACCCGAGTGGGGCCAAGTTTAATTACTAAGCTTTCTGTTAGGATATTAGAGATAGATACATTTTTTTTGGACTTAACATATAATAATTGTCTTCGTTTCCTCCTTATCTCCAACTACTGGAATAAAAATTTAAAAATATATAAAACCTTATATCACAGTAAAAAATGTAACGATAGCCTGTACGTTGGCACATTTTTTAAGACACTATTTTTCAATACCAAGGTCCAAAGTGGGATTCTTATCGAAAACCTTTTAAAGGCACGTCAACTTTCATCACGTTTTTGTAGAACATTAACGGGTGACTCGCAAAATTACTATGAGCAAATGAAGCGGAAAAAACGAAAATCCCCAATGACTTCTGAAATTCGGTCGAATGACCTGTCTTCTGTACCCATCTGGGAATAACGTTTTTTTTGTTAACTCTGCAAGACAGAAAAAAATATAAAGTTCAAAAATATTTTTCGACCTTACTATCTGTATAAATATTATAAATGTGAAAGTTTGTGAGTATGGATGTTTGTTACTCAATCACGCCAGAACGGCTGAAGGGATCTGGCTGGATGAAATTTGGCTTACCTATAATATAAGTAATCAATAAATATATCTCAATTCATTTGAATTCAATAAATTTTATTCAACATTAAATTCAGTTCAATTCAATTTTTTTGTTAATGGTTGCAGATAATATTTTTTATTAGACGTCTTTAGTCTACTATTAGGAAAGAAAAAGCCAGTGAAAAGGTCTGACTAAAGAAACTCAGCGGAGCTAGTGTTATTTTTATTTATCTTTTTTTAATTAAAATTATAAATTATAAGAAATCTTAATAAATAATCTTTTACATACAACATTTTAAAATTAGTAGAAATAATAATAATAAAATTATATTACTTTTCCTATAAACGCGTATATATCTATAAAATATATATAGCGTAGCGTATACATACATCTATTTATATACGAGTAAATTTATAAAAAACACTGTGTATGTATGTTCCCTATAGACTCCAAAACGGCTGGAGCGATTTTGATGAAGTTTTCAGGGAACCTTCAGATTAACCCAGCTTGTGATTCTGTGAAATTTGATAGCAAAAATTAACGAACATGTTAAAATATATAAAGACTATCAACTCACTCTCGCTTCGCTCGGGTTCGTCCCAATGTTGCTTCCCATTCCCATTTTCATATAATCTACAGATATAGATAGAAACTATCCTATGACCTTTCCAGGGTTTCATATTACCATCTTACCAAATTTCATCTAAATCGGTACAGTAGTTTCGGAGCTTATTTGGTACAAACAAACAAATCTTTTCTCTTTACAATATTAGTACATACAATATTAGTAGATAGATAGATAGAAACATCATACTTTACTCAGAATTTCGTAGATAATGCTATGCTAAGCCACGAGATTATAGAGTTTGGCTCTCAAAACTTTTTACTTATCTGTTAGAAAGATGAGTACCTGAATGAGAGCTGCATTAATGAGTTTCAGGTGATTTAGGCGTAAAATCTAGAACAACAGTATTACTATTGAGAATTTCTTGAGATTAATTTTTAATAAATATTTTTGAGGTCACCCAGGACTTGAATGCAGGACCTTATTACCTGCAGCCAAACAATTTGGTAGGTAGGTGCTGTCTGTAATAATTATATAATGACCTTGGAGACGTCTAAAATCTTAGTCTCTCCCGATATGATTGCTGTAAAGCATTTCGAAACGTCACGCCGGAAACCAAAAATCAAAATAAATCCGCAAAAAAAATGGGGAAAGATAGTTTTATTTAAAATGTCAAATATTTACGTAAACCTAAGAAAGTATTCGCCAAACATAATTGTAGCTCGGATAAGTTAGCAAGAAGCTAGTAAGTACAATCAATAAACACAGATTAAAAAATATATAAAAAGTTTTTTTTTTTTAAGTTTTTATTATTTTCATATTTAGTTTAAACATAGTAGTAGAAAAGTAATAAAAAAGTATTTTAAAAGCAAATGCACAAGTCACTATAAAAAAAAATGCAAAAATCGCTTCAAGTGTGTCTATAAAATTTGATGAGTTCCCTCGTTTTCTCCAGGATCCCATCATCCTGACCATGGGACCACCTGGTAAGAATACCCTTTTAAACAAAAAAAAGAATTTTCCAAATCGGTCCAGACGTCTTCCAAGAATTGGGAAACACACATAAAAAATAAAAGAATCCAACGAATTGAAAACCTTCTCCTTTTTTGAAATCGGTTAAAAAATAACACAAAATTAAAATATTACGAAAAATACAAAACGCGAGGCGTCAAGAGATAATCAAATTTGTTATTTCATCCGAATCGGGTGAATACCCTAAGTGACTAACTTGACCTACTTAAGTGACCTCTATCTGCTCTTAAATGTACCTCCGGTGGGAAAATGGAGAATTCTTATTAAATGGACAATTTACTGCTAAGGCGTGAGAATATACAGTATTTATTTATTTATATGGTTACTCAATTTACTGGGAAATTGCATTATTTATTAAATATTTATTAAATTAAATACTAGCATTCTGCTCTGGATTTTCTCGGGTTTGGGGGTTTTTTGTCACACCATTTTAACGTCCCACTGCTGGGTGTCTTCCTTTAGTGCGAGGTGGATTATGCCATATCCACCACGATGGTCAAGTTAACGGATTAGTGGACTTCACGTGTCTTTCTAAAACTTGTTAGGTTCTCTGATGCATGCAGGTTTCTTAATGGTGTTTTCTTTCATCATAAGGTAAGTGTAATCATGTTGAAAATGATTCGCACATGAGATTATCAGAGGTGCGAGACCCAGGATTTGAACTCGCATCTTCAGTTCCCCAATCTGCGCTTACCACTGTGCTTTCAGATAATAATTAAAAAAAAATTGTTTCTATTGTTTATTTATGCTATTATTATTACTCTAACATATTTAAAATTAAAAAAAAAAACACTTCAATTAATTAAATCTAAATTATGTATATTTTTCTCACAAAGCACCGTACTTGTAAAGGAAAACCTTGTAATTTAAGTTCCGCTATTAAATAAAACAAATTAGTTAATATTAAATGCTGGCAACTTTTGGGGTCGAGATCTCTTTGACACATGACATGGGCTTTAAGTTATTTAGTTCGCAAAGGTCGCACTGACCGGAATGCTGAAAATATTTGTAGGCTTACGCCGACGTATTTTGTTAGTATATAATTATATTTTGTTTTAAAAAATAATAAGTACGTAATTGTATTAAAAAGAAAAAATAGTGAATTTTCTTTACTTTATTATATTTTGATTAATTGAATAAAGGTGATTTTTTTTTTACTATATTATATAACACTACTATGTAAATTCGGAAGATTGTGTGTGTTTTTTAGTGTTCCGTACCCAAAGGGTAAAACGGGATCCTATTACTAAGACTCCGCTGTCCGTCCGTCTGTCTGTCCGTCTGTCACCAGGCTGTATCTCATGAACCGTGATAGTTAGACAGTTGAAATTTTCACAGATGATGTATTTCTGTTGCTGCTACATCAACGAATACTAAAAAACAGAATAAAAAAATATTTAAATGGGGCTCCCATACAACCGACATGATTTTTTTGCCGTTTTTATAGATGATACGGAACCCTTCGTGCGCGAGTCCGACTCGCACTTGGCCTGTTTTTTCCTCCTTCACTCTGAAAGGCTGGACGAATTTTGATGAATTTAAATATTCTATGACCTGAACTTTCACTGACAGATAGCTAATATTATAAGGAGTAACTTAGGCTACTTTTATTTTAGAAAAAGAATTAGGGTTTCGCTCAAAAAAATTAAAACGTACCTAGGGACGAAAGCGAGCGAAGCGAGGGTAAGTCGCTAGTATTACCATATATTGGTATAAGAAAAAATTCTAAATATAAATTTGGATTACTATTCTTCTGATCTACGCAGCAACAGTTAACTACAATATCTAAAGTACTTCTATGTTATTCAACTCTGTACAACAAGAATAAAAACACGTGTAAAGCCGCAGACCAATGCTAAATGCATGTAATATATGAATATCATAGCATAAGATTTGCAAGGCAAGCTCGCGATAACGACTCGGTCTCGTCATCTGGGGCTACGCTTGGACCTATGCCAGACCGAGTGGTTCGTAATAGGTTTCTTTTGATGATATTATTATATTATAAAATATACGAATTTATTATATTGCTAGCGACTTACCCTCGCTTCGCTTCGGTGCGTAATTTTTATGAACCCTAACCCTTTTTCTAAAATAAAAGTAGTCCAAGTTATTCCTTATAACATCAGCTATCTGCCAGTGAAAGTCCCATCGAAATCAGTGAGGCTATTCGGAAATTAGCCGAAACAAATAGACAGACAGACAGACAAATGTGTTTTTCTTATAAGTACCGTATATAATTTAATATGTATTTAGTAAAAAGCTGTTATTTTGACATTACAAACAGATACTTCAATTTTATTTATCTGCATAAAATTATCATCAATCATTTACTTAATAAAACTCTAACACTAACTGACTGCTTTTTCTTCTGAAATACTATACTAGTGGCGATTTTTTCCCGCATCGTCTGAGATATGTTCTTAGGTATCTATCAGTAGCCTAGGCGTTACTCCAGGTCCTGTGCCTTGAAGAGTACGTGTCGCGTTGGTCCTGCGCCTTAACTCTCACCGGTCGTGATGTAGTATCATTCCTTTGAAAGTAAAAGGAATAGAGAGTGCACTTGTATTGGCGCGTACACTCGCCAGTGAACTATAATAACTCCAAAGCATTTCAGATTCCCAGTGAAATTAAAGAAATAAATATATTGGAATATTAACACACAGCACCATCTAGTTCCATAGTAAGCTACGAGGTCTGTGTTATGGATATAAGATAGTTGATACACTACACATATATGTATGTATTTAAAGTTATTAAAATACACACATATTATAAATATAAACACCCATGACTGGAGTACAAACTTTCGTACTCATTACACAAATGAATGCCCCCAGCGGAACTCGAACCCGCGACCGCTGGGATAGCAAGTAGGGTCACTACAAACTGAGCTTAACGTGTCGTGTTAGCCGCTATCTCTTCAGAACATAATCTATCTGTGTACCAATCCAAATCTGTCCAGCCGTTTTGGTGTGATGGGGTAATAAATATATGTTTTTTACTAAGTTTCTTGAGAAACGAAGATGGGCACTAAAGATATTTGAAAATTTATCCCGATAGAATTTCATATTCGGAATTCATTTCATTTATGAAGTTCGTTATTTTTGAAGGCAGAGATATTAAAATTGATGTTTAAGCTTCTGTTTATATTGACGGTGGAAAATCCCATCGGGATCACTCCGTCTTTCTTATATTTATGTAGCTATTTTGTACCGAAATCTATACAAACTACATACATATAATAAAATTCTAACTGATTCGAATCTGTACATTAAATATTTTTTGGAACATCTTATTGAAATAGTCGTTAGGTATTATCGATACAGAGGCCGAATGTATAGTTTTAAGAATGTTTGTCTGTCTCTCTGTCTGTCTGTCGGTCACACCGCATCACGAGAAAACCACTGGATAGATTTTGATGTTTGGTATGATGATAGCTGGTTATCCGAATCAACATATAGGATACTTTTTAGTGCGGGAAAATATCTCATCTCTGAGAAATCAATACTAAACGTTAATACGTAAACGTAAACGCTTAGAAAAAAAACCGAAATATATAATTCCTTTTGGTCTGATTAAAGGCAAAAACAATTCAAACCTGAGTATTACTTTCAGAGAACACACAAGCAAATAAAAGACTTAAAAAGATCTAACTATTTTTTTATCTATGTTCTTTTTAACTATTACCAACATAACCTACCAATATTTTCTAAAAATTTCACACTTTACAAAATTAACCTTTTACTTTTTAATTTCAGATATGATAAAATGTACAAACCATTTAAATTTTATAATTTTCCACTATATAGCAAAATTATTAAAACCGCCTCTACGGACGTCGCCTAACAAAGTGTCAACGTGAAATGGATACGTTTAATAGGAAACTGCAATTTATGCACAAGTCCTGGCATAAATTCTGCGAAAACGCTAAAGTCCGTCGAGAACTTGTAACATTTGTCATATTTTAAGTTATTTCTAGATTTTTCTATGAAAGAATGAGAAAAACACGTTGATGTATTCTTACTTTAGAACTTTATTACTGGATTAGCTTCTGCTTCAAGGAAGATCTAAAGATAACGCATCTTTGTATTTATTATAATATTTTTAAAATATGTGAAATAAGAACTTGTAATGAATGAATAAAGTTGTTCCTACCCCAAAAATATTTCTAGTCATAAAAAAACCTGTGGAAATTATTCTTAAAGCTTAGCAGTTACAAGTGGCTCACCTTCGTTTCGCTCGGGTTCGCCTCTAGGAACAAATCTATCCCACGGGAACTGTACATTTTTCCGGGATAAAAAGTATATAATAAAATAATAAGCCTATTTGCTATTCCAGACTTTAATCTATCTCCGTGCCAAATTTCATCCAGATCCGTTCAGTCGTTGCGTGATTGAGTAACAGACATCCAAACATCCATCTAAACTTTCAAATTTATAATATTAGTAAAATTACCATATCATTTTGTTCTGTATAAATCGTATATATAAAAAAATCCTTATAATAGCTTTCTTAAAATAGTTTCCTCAAAACAGCTTTCTTCACTGTATAGTGTATATATTTTGTGTATATTTTGGTAAAACCTTTCAAAGACACAAAATATGATATCCAAAGTCGTTCATGTTTTTCACTGAATTAAAATTTGTATATTCTTCTTGATGGACATTCACTTTTGTGGTCTTCTAGTGAGCAAAACATAGGCCCTATTAAGGAACCCATCGTCCTAAAGAGTATATATTTTGCTGAAGGATAAGCAAACTGTCTAATGCTTAGCTGTCTATCTAACCCATAGATCATCCTTATGTATATAATTTTGATACATCTTTTGCTCACTGTATACCTAACTAGAACGATTTGTTAGAGTTGTGCCAAAAAATAAATTCACAAAATGTGGATAGATAGTATGGTCGAATTATAATTAACCTTCCTGCCATTTAGGTAACAGGATAACGAATATATCAGTGAATACACACCACACTAAAAATTTACTCTAAATAAATATCACTAATAATAATCATAGTAATATTATACTCATAAATGCGAAAGTTTTTATGTGCATATTGACGCAATGTGCACAAACATTCACATCTGAAATCGAACTCACGATCATCACCAAGTCGCCAATTAATCATCTTTATGTTCTTTTTATATCGAATATAATATAATCATAATATACGACGACACGTTTGGCTCAGTTTGTGGTGACCCTACTTGCTGTGCCAACGATCGCGAGTTCAAGTCCCGCTGGGAGCATTCATCTGTGTGATTGGCACGAATGTTTGTACTCCAGTCATGGATGCTTATATTTATAATATATAGAGTATCAACTATCTAGTGCGTGTAGTGACACGATATATAGTGACTTGTGAAAGCGCGGTGAAATTGAACCGAAGTTCGGCCGAATTTCGACCGAATTTTTTATTCTCACCGAATGTTCGACCGAAGTTCGTATTCGGTTCAAGCCACATTCGGCCCATCTGTAATAAAATATATGCCTTTTTTAATTGAACAATCCTCCTAGGCAAATGAAATGAAAGAAATAAGCCCTAAATATGCAGATGGAGATTCAAAGCGATCAGTTTTAAATGGCATGTAGCAAAAATATTGAAGCATCCATTGAAAACAATGGAATTGACGTTCGTTGAACGTGTACACCCATTTTCATGGCGTCTGGATTTCTTCCGGTACCGAGATCCAATTAAAATTCAGTTTCAATACAACATCTGTCTGTACAAATACATACATTATAAAGGTATAGATTTGAAGTGACATAAAATTATATAAAACTTTATGCAATTAGACTTATTAAAATACTAGCGGCTCACTCTCGCTTCGCTTGGGTTCGTCCCTAGATGGTTCTTTAAATTGACATAAGTTTTTTATTTAGGAACCGATTGAAATAAAACAAATACTAAATAAAGAAAAACTTACCACAGTACATTAGTGAAAACCGCACCCAAATCAGTTAAACCGTTTCTAAGATTAGCGCGCACAAACGCACAGACAAAGAGACAAACCGACAAACAGACAAAAAACTAAAAATCATTATTTTGGGTAGGTACTATTGCGTTAATAAAGATTTCCAATACGATCAGTTACAATTTTATTATATGTATAGATTTTTGTATGGTCAATTTAATTTATAGAGTGTAGTCCGTCCGTTAGGAAGCTACCGCCGACTCGGAAAGCAGTTCTGCTGAGAAGAGCCGGCGAGAAACTGAATAATTGGTCCATGTTATATTTAAACATTGATGCAAGAAACACTTTCATGTTTGTTTTTTTTTAATTCTATTCATATGAAGCAGGCTCGTAGTGAACCCCTTCTATCACAATTAACAGATAGACCAATTGGAATATGTAATATATATCTTGCGAATCCTACTTCAGAGTTAGCCAAAATTATGTATAATATAGGTAAATATAATATAAGTAAGCGTAACTAGATATTATTAAAACTAATGTATAGATAAGAATATTTGTGTAACCTACCAGAGCAACATAGTCACCTAAGTGACTCAGCTCTTAAAATGAGAATAAGAAAAAAAACATATGAAAGTCATCTGGTGTCAGAGTATGTCTACGCAAAATTGCAAAAGATTAGAGAACAGGTCAGATTAATATAAGCTATTTACACAAATAGTGTATATCTATATGTTTGTTACATCTATGTTATGCACCATCAGGAATAACTAGTAAATACAGAACTAAAATAAATATCATATTTATAATACTTTTTTTAAGTAATCAAAAGTAAGCAAAGTTCAAAAGATGTTAGGAAAAATTATCTGTTAAAATTTTTTTATCTGTTATTGGACTTTTGTTTGCACACTGTCTGGCTTTGTTCCGGGAAATAAGTAAATATCAGAAATACAGTTATTTTCCAAATAAAATTTCCAGACAATATATTGTTTTTATCCTGAAATATTAGATTTCACCTTTTTTAATATTATAACAGCTGTAAAAGTATTTGTCGATTTAATGGTTCATTTTCTTTTCTTCTTCGTAATACAAGTCGATGTGATGTTTTTGATTGACTGCTTCGTTAATTGATAACCGATTTTCATTACTTATATTTGGAAAGGTTGAACAGATAAGTACTCGAATAAAATAAAAGTATAATGTAACTTGCGGCTCATCCTTGTTTCGCTCGGGTTCTTTTCTATTGAGAAACAATAACAAATCTATCCCACGGGAAGCGTACATTTTTTCCGGGATAAAAAGTAATCTATGTGCTATTCCAGACTATACTCTATCTCTGTGCCAATTTCATCCAGATCCGTTCAGTCGTTCTGGCGTGATTGAATAACAAACATCCATCCAACTCTAAAATATGGGTAATATAATAATTAAAATCAGAATAACTTATACGTTTGAGTATTTCTCTAAGCTACATTTTATTATATTATTACTAGAGACTCACCCTCCCTTCGCTTCGGGTTCGTTTCTAGACAAAAATAACTCTATCCCACGGGAACCGTACATTTTTTCGGGATGATATATAGCCTAAAGCCTTCCTCGATAAATGGACTATCCAACACAAAAAGAATTTTTCAATTCCATCCAGTAGTTCCTGAGATTAGCGCGTTCAACCAAACAAAGAAACAAACAAACTCTTCAGCTTTATAATATTAAGTATACATTTATAATGTTAATATTCGCATAAATTTAAGAAAGTATTAGATGAAACTTATACAATAAGACCAAGTTTTGTCTTCGCATTTACTTGAATAAGCTAAATATAAAACGAAGCAACGTATAAAGTAGTATGCAAATGACATACTTTACTAGGGAAGCGTGAATATCAAGCGCTTTAAAGGTACTAACTTTTGTTTTTCTATTTATTTCTATATTTGCGTTTATTCTGGCTCTACCTGATTATAGTGCTGATCGCAGGTCTCAAATTCGATTCTCGTATAAGGTAAACATTATTACAATATTCATACAACGTTGACTAATCTATACAGATAAATAAAATTGAAGTGTCTATTTGTAATGTCAAAATAACAGCTTTATACTAAATGCATATGGAATTATATACGGTACTTATAAGAAGAACTCAATTTTTTAAATTTTTGTCTGTCTATCTGTCTGTCTATTTGTTCCGGTTAATCTCCGAAACGGCTGGACCAATTTTAACGGGACTTTCACTGGCAGATAGCTGACATTATAAGGAGTAACTTCTATTTTAGAAAAAGAATTAAGACGAATTAAGACGAAGAAGAAGGGACGCATCAGAGGGTAAGTCGCTAGTGAACAATAATATTAGTACCTACAAAGTTTTTATTTTAGTCGATTCGTTCAAATAGACTATCACAGATTGATAAACAAACTTACGTGAATAATCCTTTAAAGATTTCCTAATACAATCCAAAAAATAAAATAGAAGATGAAGAGTAAATATAAAGTATCTAAAATTATCAGTCAAAAAACAATTAACGTAATAATATCCTTTCTGATGGAAATTAATACTTGAATAAGATTAATCGTGACATACAGTGTGTAGCTATTTCTTCTAAAAGGTGCAACACTAAATGAAATGTTTAGTTGATCCCGTTTATAAATAACAACGTGGAGTTTGCGTGTGGGCAGTATTTATTGCGGCTTCAAACTTACGATCTTCTGAATAATGAAACATGGCACGCGATCTTATTTTTTTTATATCCAAAAAAATAATCTTTCAATTCAACGCCTGAATATATTTACTTAGCAATATAACAATGTTCTAGTAAGTTATAAAATTATGAATCTTAACCAGGGGCCCGTTAAGTAAGCAAAACATGTATGTACATACGTAGTTCAAAACTAGATCCTTAAACTCTCCAATAAGACCTACATATATTATGTAAAAATTGAATCTTTTTAGGAACCGGTTTATAATCGCATTCATTAATTGCTATTGGCTCAGTAAAATGCAAATCGTAACTGACATCTAATCTTTTGATATCCTTTTTTTATTAGGGTTCCGTACCCGAAAGGGCCAACGGAACCCATTACTAAGCCTCCGCTGTCCGTCCTTCCGTCTGTCAGAGGGCTGTATCACGTGAACCGTAATAGGTAGAGTTGAAATTTTCATAGGGTATGTATTTCTATTACCGCTATAACAGCAATTAATAAAAAAAATGAAAATACAAGACACATTTTTTTAACATTCCTAATCGATAATCGGAGTTAATATAATACATAAATAGATTAAAATTCATATTAATAAAAAGTACATGGACAATGGTATGGAACCTTTCATGTGCGAATTCGACTCGCACTTGACCGATTTTTTAAGTAGATTAAAATATTTAACAACTTAGTAAACTTTTTGATGATTTTTTTGTGTGCTTGAGAGATTCCCTCAATCATTTAGATTCACAACTGGACCCAGTAGGTGGTGCTGCAGTCGGGTTATCCTGTCCGAATATATAAATATAATTAGTCTGTACGGGTGAATGTCACTGAACTCATAAGCGGCTGCATCGATTCTAATGATGTTTTAGTGTGTTTGTCTCATAGTATTTTGTTTTATTATCTAAATCAAATCTATTTACATGAAGAGCCAGAGACATATTAAGAAACATCATAAAAATATCTGTATCTTAATCAACTATCTTCATTAAGGCAATAACATTGACAATCCGCATATAGTTTGTTTACAATATAGCTTACTAAATTTATCGCCCCATTTAACTTTATCCGGTGACCACGGGACAGTCATTTAGTCGATACTAGCAAAGCGTCAAATTTAACTGTATATTAGACAAATAACCGTTTTGTAATGGTTTTGCGTGAAACTAACAGTCATTTTAACTATGGTATATTGTAGCGGTTAACTGAACTGTGATTGGTATTTGTATAGAGTTTTGTTATCTAAACATGTTTAAAATTGTATCGTGATCAAAATTGAACAATAAATATTGTAGGAAATTAAATGATTTTACAAATAAGCGCTTTGGTGCTAAAAAGTAAAAACAAAACTAAAAGAGTATTTTATGAACAATATACCTACCTCTTAAGATTTTTGAACTTGGTGCTAAATAAAAATTTGCACAATGGTTCCTTACTTATAACTAACTAGCCTTACTAGACTTACCCTCTGTTTGTTCGGGTGTCCCTAGATATAATATGTTACGTTACAATAGTATTCGTGGTAAGACGATATAGTAAAAACGCAAGCGAACTGATTATTGATACATAAAAAACACATTTTAATTTTCTAAGGAAATATATAAGTATAAATATATAAATGTATATAAATACATCTATACATGTGACGGAGGAGGATTTAGTTACCTTTTTCTGCTAGAATGTAAAACCTTATTGTTTAAAGTCACTGTGTTATTTAAATCAGTTTTTATTGCTTTAAAAGTGATTTTAAAAGAGCAGAGACATCATGACATTGATTGGAGATACGTGGCTTAGTAACGTTGGTTGGATCATAGAGAGTCATGTTTTGGATATTGTAGTTGGTAGTCGATGATCGACGTCCCACTAAACCATTGGAGGGATTTTGATGAAATTTAGTATGATGATAGCTGGTTATCCGGGTCAACATATAGGATACTTTTTACTGTTTAAAAATACCTCATATCTTCTGAGAAATCTATACAAACGTAAAACGTAGTAGGGGCAAACCCGAGCGGAGTGAGGGTGAGTCGCTAGTAATAATAATAAGTATTAATTTTAGATCAATTATCCACAGCAAATAGTTGCTTATATTTAAGAACAAAATCCAATTAATTAATAAAAATTATTCAATTGATCCTGATCCAAATTTCATCAAAATCTGTCCAGTAGTTTTCTCGTGATGGTCACAGACAGACAGACAAAAATTCTAAAAACTATAGATTCGGTCTCTGTATCGATAATAATGTCTATTTCAATAAGATTTTCCAAAAAATGTGTAATGTACAGATTCGACTTATAATTTTATTATATGTATAGATTATTATGAGAATACGCTTCAAATCGACTGTAAATTTTATTCAGTTATATAAACAGGTCATGGAAGCGAAAGTAGGTTAGGTCTAAAATGGACTCATGCCAAGTTACATACCCACTGACATATCAAACAGCTATTACTCTTATTACATACGTTTCGGTATGATATTAAAGAGTCATTAGAGGGTGAAGAATATTCTGTTATTTCAAGCCATTTTACTTATAAGTTTTAGAGTTCCGTAAATAACCTAAATATAAAAACGATTTGAGTTCTAGGTTTTAGAGTTTCGTAACTTAAAGACAAAAATGGAACCCTTATAATTTCTATTGTCTACTTGTCTGTATGTCATAGACATTTTATATATATTTCGGTATCGCGTATTTGGCCGCAATGATAGCTTTGTTTTTCATAAATACTATGAAATACAATTTTATTTTTCTAATAGATAAAATAAAAAATGTAGATAAGTAATTTTTTTCTTAATGTAACAAATAACTTATGCTGAAATTAAATATTTTAATGCTACGGAACCCTCTGAGTCGTTTTACTTCGTTTCCTATATTATACAGCCAAATGACATACTTTGAAGGGAGAGTTATCTCCATTAAGCACTACTGATGATATAACCAGACATCCATACATTCTCGCAAACTTTCGGATTTATAATATAGTATAGATATATTTAAATCTTACCTAATTCTATAATAAAATTCGGTTAATCTAGCCCATATTCCGAAACATCAATAAAGCGCAATATTTAAAATATATTTTACCTGCTATTTTTTGTGCACGTTCAATATTTTTGCCAATCGTGAGCGAATTTTTTGATTTTTAGTAGCAATTGTAACTCTAAAAACTTTTTATTTACAATAAAGGAAACTACAAATACACTTAATTATATTTACAAAACAAATGTACACTTAGTTACTACTGTACAAGTCATGTCCGCGTGGAATAGTGGCAAGAATGCTAGCCGCATTCCCCCGTTGAATGGCAATGCCGATTCTTTGGGCGAAAAATGTGCCAGCTCTCCTGTCACCAGTAGAGGCGATAAGACGAGGTGTTATGTCTTTTAAGAAGTGCTTAGCACTTTGACTCCATGGGCCAAGGGTTTCTACAGCAAATGGGATAAAAACATAATTTTGACTAAGGGAGGCGTATTTACGTAACTTAAGAAGTTCAGCCATCTCCGCCGCGGCTCCCACTTTAAACGCCGTAGCAATTTAAAAAAATATTAAAATCTATATAGTACCTATGCCTCATAGGGACTAAAACAGAAAAAGACCACCCCATAGTTAATGTAAGGAAGAAAAGAAGTCGATAAAATATATAGGTATTTTAAACAGTTCCGACTATGTGTTCTCTAATCATATTATTTAGTTAAGCACAATTCAAAAAAGTTTTTGTCTTTTTTGTTCAAGTTATGATTATATACCATTTGTTAGGCCTAATTTAGTTATACCATTGTCACAATAAATATAGCGTATGAAAAAGAAAAACGTTCGCACAACCTCAAATTACGAAGTAAAGTATACCATAATAATAGACTGTTAACTACGTATTTAAAAAGAAAAAATAACTGAGGGAGGAGATTTTATGCCTTACTTTGTTCACACCTGACCCTAGTTGTTGGTCAAATGATTTTTTTCACACAACAATTAGTAATATAAGGTTTGGCTCATGGCTTCGTCTGCATGTTTGATTCAATATCGAATATAGAATACTGTCATTTAAGGTTTTTCATTCAAAATTTTGTGCTCCCTTTCTTTTTACATGTACTGGTAGTACAGTGGCAGTTTGCTTGCTTGGGAAACTAAATGAAATGGGTTCAAATCCCGAGTATCGCTACTCATATGCGAATTTTCATGATAATTACGACTTGCCTTACGGTGAAGGAAAATATTGTCTAGAAATTTTCGAAAGATATGTGTAATCTGCCAACCCGTACTTGGCCAGCGTGGTGGCTATGGCCTGATCCCCCTCCAAATAAAGGAAGGCCTGTGCCTAGGAGTAGGACGTTAAAAAAGGGCTACACATACTCCCTTTTTACTCTTTGAGGATATAATTTCCCGATCTTTTTAATTTACCTTAAATAACTAATTTGACGGTAGCTTCAAAGATAAATTGATGATGTTACAGTTAAAAAAAACTATTCTGCTTCCATTATTATATCTAAAAGCTCATTATACAAAAATCGATTCAAAAGCTAATGAGAAAGCTTTTAACATAACTTTCAGGTGCAAATAAAGCTAAACGAGAATCGAAGGTGCGACATCAGATGCAGGTGCGATAGCAGTTACTTATTTAAATGTGATAATCTGTACAGCTAAGCTTCGTTACTAATTACGTACATTCATATCCATTTTTGAAATAAATTCTGAAGTTATCAATGGAAAAATAAAGATATTAAGCATATATGTATACTTTCCTTGATGAAGAAATATTGTACCATAAAAGGTATGTTTAGTTATTCTTGAACAAGAGAACTAGTTTAAAAACCCTTTGTGTTTTGAACTCAATTGTATTTTTTTCTCGTCTCTAAACAGCTTAATAGCTAAGCCAAATGTAATGAAATTTGGTATTCACGTAGACCAGGGGTTCCCAAACTTATTTTGTCTACTACCCACTTTGACAATAAATTATTTTTTAGCGCCCCCATTTTTTCACCTACTAAGAGTCCTCCTAGCTACATGAAATTACAAATCGCCCCCTAAGCCTCTACACAATGCCCCCATTTTTTCTCTGGGTCTCTTACCGCCCCCCTTTAGGCCTACAGCGCCCACAAGGGGGCGTTATCGCCCACTTTGGGAACCAGGGACGTAGACTATATAAGAAGAAAGGGTATAGGCTCATCGTATGCTTCCCATGGGACATTAGAATACGCCAATGAAGCTTGTTTAGTTTAGTAAAATACGATTGAAGTGCGGTTTTCAATGTTCTTTATAAATAAACTAGGTTTTTTTATTTACTATTACTTACAAATAGCGTCACTTTTTTGGAAATTTTAACTGACTAACAGTAAATAAAAGTATCTTTTCGGATTTTTTCGCGGATTTATTTAGATTTTTCGTTCCCGACGTTTACATCAATAATGGTCACGGGAGAGACTTAGGTTTTATACGTCTCAAAAGTATATATAGTTGTTACAAACAATGCCTACCCACAAAATTACAAAATAAACTCAAAAAAAAACTAAAATAGCACCGAAGTATCTAACAATATTTATTAATAGTCATTGTATTAGGCCTATTATTACTCTCGATCATAGTCTATCTGTAACAAACACACATACATACAAACAAACTTTTATATTTATAATAGTAGCCCAATAAACAAATCTCAGAAACATTTACCAAATACGGGAATCGAATTTATGACTAATATTAGAATACTATTCCAATAAATACTGTGCCTTCACATTATATGTTAAATGAATCCTGTCATTTGTGCCGAATACAGTATTTTAATCCACATTCATATGAAAAGCTGATTTAAAAGTATGACACATAATTAAATGGTATTCTGTACCGCATTTCCCATTGTTGGCTTTGTTCTTTTGTTGCATAAATTATACATTAGTTGCAAACTAAAATACGTAGGGATATGTTTAGTTTTTAACGTGTAATATTTTTTATGTTTTTTAACGTCCTACTGGGCACGGGCCTCCTTTCAATACGAGGGGGATCAGGCCATAGTCCACCACGCTAGCCAAGTGCGGTTTGGCGGACTTCACATATCTTTCGAAAACTTGCTAGGTTCTCTCAGACATGCAGGTTTCCTCACGGTGTTTTCCTTCACCGTAAGGCAAGTGGTAATCATGTTAGAAATGATTCGCACGTGAAAATATCGGAGGTGCGAGACCCGGGATTTAAACTCGCTTCACTCGGTTTCTCAATCGAGCGCGTTACCGCTGGGCTACCACTGCCTTTGTGTAACGTGTAATATAGATGCATACATTTAACTTGTATTACAGTAAAGCCAAAACAGACTCGAGTTTAGATTTCAATTTTTAATGAAAAATTATGTGCGAAGGGCATTTAGCATATCGTAGAAGCTTAAATAATGAAGTTCTTAACTATTTTTTACCCGACTGCGGCGAAGGCCAAAGGCGGGTTATGTGTCCGACCTGTATGTATGTATGTCCGACCTTATGAGTCGATAATTCGTCTTGATAACGTAAGTTGCATATGGATATCATTAAAAATCATAACGGCGTTGGAAGCCAATTTGTGAGTCTTGAAAAAAATTTCTTCTAAATCAATCGAGTGGGTTATCAAAAGCTGCAACTAAAAATTAATTTAAAAAACCACACGAGTTTTTTTTAATTTTTTAAAGATTTTTTTTTATTTAAGTATTTTTTGTGTTTTATTTTGACAGATGTCGGTCTAATCTTATTATAATCGATCAAGTAGTTTATAAGATACTTCTCGAACTTTCCACACTATATTCGATACTATAGCGAAAATAAACAGTAAATACGTTGCCGCAACTAATCATAAATACTCGTACATAACACACGTGGAAAGTAGCAGAAACCTATAGAATAATAATGTGTAAAAACCTTTATTTTGCAAATAATTGCAAGTGAACAATCTATATATAAATAGACAAAGACAAAACAGATCAGTACCTTTTTCTCCTCTGTTTGTCAACCGATTTACCTATTTTTTTTTATTTAGTAGTTATTGGCGGGCTTTGATGTCAATAAATGGAAAGACTTAGTTTTTTATATAATAACTAGCAACTTACCCTCGCTTCGCTCGGGTGCGTCTCGTTTACGCGTACCGGGTAAGTTTTAATTTTCTTGAGCGAAACACTAATTCTTTTTCTAAAATAAAAGTAGTCTAAGTTACTCTTTATAATATCAGCTATCTGCCAGTGTCCCGTTAAAATTGGTCCAGCCATTTCGGAGATTAGCCGGAACAAAGAAACAGACAGACAGACAAAAAATTTAAAAATTGATTTTTTTTTATAAGTACCGTTCATAATTCCATATGCATTTAGTATAAAGCTGTTATTTTGACATTACATACAGACACTTCAATTTTTTTTATCTGTATAGATTATGATCGAATAAAAATAACCAGTGGTTTAACACTATTTGATTTAAAAAGTAAACTATATATAGGCAGCATATTTTAATGACGTACTTCCTATTAAAAGCAATACCATAAAACAATGGGGCCATTTTGTTTATAACAGATGGGGCGTTTCGACAGACTTACTATAATCTATACTATAATAAAGCAGTAACTTAGCGAAATCTGTACATGAAATATTTTTAAAAAATAATGACAGACAAATCAATAACAAAATAAACAGAAAAATCTACAACAGTATATGTCTATCTCTTAAGGTACACTCGCAATACCTATTCTTATCTATAGTCTATACCTATAATAAAACTAACTTAGTCAAATCGATGTGCGCGTTTCACGCAAAAAGTACTGAACCGATTTTAACAAAATTTTGTATAGTGATAGCTTATCACTCGGGTCAACATTTAGGATACCTCTTACTACGGGCACATTTTTCGTTCCCGCGGGAAAACGCAATGACTGGTTCTATCGAGTCGTTCTTAGAAATTTATATGGCTAACGCCGATTGAACTTTAAGAGATACATCAAAACAATGTACTAGAAAATTGTAGGTCTTAAAAAGTTCTACAGGCAAGTTCGCAATATTATACGTCTATCACCTACGGTACATTCGCAATTAGTATTTTTATTCACTACTCGCGACTCACTGATTGACTTATCAACGTTCAGCTCAGTTCAGCAGTAAAAAGTACCTAGGGACGAATCCGAGCGAAGCGAGGGTGAGTCGCTAGTACATATATAGATAAAATACATTTTACCCTCGGTTTTGCTTGCGTAGTATATTTATGTATATAATTTCTTCTCTTCTTCTCCTTCTTCTTATTCTTAAGGGTCGTATTCTAAGATAGCCTATTTCAATAAGACTTTAAAATGGACTGGTAGTTCCAGAGATTATTTAAACAAACGAACAAACAAATCAAAGCTTCAGTTGATACATTACACATTTATATATAACATTAAATACATACATATTATAAATATAAATAGCCATGACTGGAGTACAAACATTCGTGCTCATTACAGAAATGAATGCCCCCAGCGGGACTCGAACCCGCGACCGCTGGTACAGCAAGTAGGGTCACTACAAACTGAGCCAAATGTGTCGTCAATATTGTTACATAATAGATTATAAGTGGCAACACTAATGTTTTTTGCATCCGGTCGTCGATGGTGTCATGTCTGCCGCCTCGCATAACTCTTATAAGTTTAATAATAATTATTAACTAATTACACGATTCTTATTATTACGCCCGACCACCCAACATGGTGTCAGAGTGGTTCTAGTAAAAGAGACGCCTCAAGAAACAGTCATTACTCATTAGTCAATCAAGTCGCCGCATGCCACGTTTCGTCAGCGTGCTAAGATGTCGGAAAAGTCAGGGGATAAACACCAGTCTTACCTAGGAGCCATGGGAAATCTTCTCAAGCCACTGAACATACACTCAAATAACATGCCACTAGAATGGAAAAATTGGCTCACTCAACTTAAAATATACCTTCGTGCCAACATGCTAGAAGACAGCAAGGACAACAGGAAAGTAGCTATTCTGTTGCATCACATAGGCAGAGACGCCTTGAACATATTTTATTCATTTGGCCTTGACATCGACACTGTCACTTTCAAAGATCTAATTCAACATTTTGAAAAACATTTCTTGCCGCAAATCAACGTCACAATAGAACGCCATAAGTTGTTTAACAGGCGACAAGGAGATGACGAGTCGATTGAGCAATACATAACAGATCTCAAAAATATAGCCAGCCAGTGTGAATTCAAGAATCAAGATGACATTCTCCGCGATATCTTTAGTTGGAATCTCAATGCAAAGAACCAGTTTATAAAAGAGAGAATTCTTCAAGAAAAGCCACAGACACTAGATAAAGCGATAGAAATAGCGAAGCACCAGGAAGCTTCTAGGGAACAAGCCAAGATGTTAGAAAGTACACCTACAGTCACAATTAGTGAAGTTAGTAGAAGAGCAAGGACACAACAGGCATCCAGGTCAAGACACACATCTAATACAAGACAGACATCCCAGCCGAGACAAGACAGCCAATCAAGACAACCATCATGGAACAGACAACCAGAGCACAAGCGATATGGGAATAATAAGGAAACTTGTAGCCGTTGTGGTCAAGTTCACCGCTATAGATGTCCAGCCAATGGAGTCCAATGCAAAATATGTAAGAAGTACAACCATTTTGCAGCCATGTGCAGATCGAGAAGGACTGTCCGGGCAGTAACACAAGAAAATATCAAACCTGAATGCAATGAAGACCTATTTTTTGTAGGAACACTGAAGTGCGAAGAACAGGATGACAAGTGGATGGCGGATATTGTTATTAATAGTAAAGTTATTTCTTTTATGTTAGATACTGGGGCAGACACAAATATAATTTCATTAAATACTTTCACTAAACTCAACTTACACACAAAAGACATTAAACCAAGCTCACATAAACTTTCAACATTCAGTGGCCATATACTACCGACAGTAGGTCAATGCACTATCAAGATTTCATACAAAAATAAGAATTACCTAGTAAACTTTCACATAGTAGACTTAAACTGTCAAAATACACTCGGTAGGAAAACATGTAAAACATTAAACCTAGTCAAAAAAGTAAATACTGTCAGCTTCTCTCTTACAACACAGTCCAACTCACAGGACATCATTGAGAAAAATAGAGACCTCTTTGAAGGTCTGGGCTGTATCCGTGATTTGGAGGTTAACCTTACCTTGAAACCTGATACAACTCCTTCAGTCGACGTGTGCAGACGCGTGCCTCTACAGCTACAAAATCCTCTAAAAGAAGAGCTATTATCATTAGAGAAAAGTGGTGTGATAAAACGTGTCGAAGAACCAACCGAATGGGTAAGTTCAATTGTATTAACTACTAAAAAGAATAAAAAATTACGCCTATGTATAGACCCTCGTAAACTCAACCAAGCTATTATGAGACCACACTATCAGTTCCCATCTATTGACGAGATCAAGTCTGACCTTGCTGGTGCCAAATACTTCAGCACACTCGATGCTAATAAAGGTTTTTGGATGATTAAGCTTAGTGAACATTCTTCTAAATTATGCACATTCATTACACCTTATGGTCGATATAGGTACACACGTTTACCATTTGGTATAAATGCAGCACCTGAAATATTTCATAGGGAGATGGTAAAAAGATTTGGAGATCTTCCAGGAGTTAAGATCATGATGGACGACTTCCTAGTGTATGGTAAAGATCTCTCAGAACATAATGAACGTCTACAAAAAGTCTTACAAAGAGCACGAGAAATTAATCTCAGATTTAACAAAGAAAAGTCTGTCATTTGTCAAACAAAAGTAAGATACCTAGGTCATGTATTCAGTAGTAAGGGAGTAAGTGTCGATGACACCAAAGTCGAAGCTATATGTAAAATGCAAAGACCACAATCAGTCACAGAGCTTCAGAGATTTCTAGGCATGATTAACTATTTAGGCTCTTTCATAAAAAACTTATCACAGGAAACAAGTGAATTGAGAAAATTGTTAAAAAAAGATACTACCTGGTACTGGTCAGAGCAGCATGAAAACGAATTTACTAACTTAAAGAAAATTATTAGCTCAGCACCAGTCTTAACTTACTATGACCCTAATAAACCTTTGCTTTTATCTGTAGATGCATCCAAAGACGCCCTAGGAGCAGTTTTATCACATGGCAATCAGCCAATAGCCTATGCTTCTGCATCTCTCACAAGGTGCCAACAGAACTACAGCCAAATTGAGAAGGAACTACTAGCAGTTCTCTTTGGCTGCACCAAATATCATCACTACATATATGGTAGACAGGTAACTGTGGAAACTGACCACAAACCTCTCATTACACTATACAAAAAAGCATTATATGACATACCCCCTAGACTTCAAAGAATAATGCTTAGACTACAGCCATACGATTTACTTGTAATATATAAACCAGGTAAATACCTATACATAGCAGACACCTTGTCACGAGCAGCCTTACCTGACAATACACTCACAGACCTAGAAAAAGATATAGACTTACACATCAACTTAGTAATGTCAACTTTGTCAGTAAGTCCAAATAAGCTTAAAGAGATAGAAGAAGCTACACTTAAAGATCAAACTCTTAGTCAGATTATTCACTTTTGTCAAAATGGTTGGCCAGAACACAAAAAGTCAGTCAGTCAGTCAGTAAAGCCATTCTTTTCTTACAAAGATGAAATTCACATCATTAATAACATAGTCTTTAAGTCAGATAGCATTATTATTCCAGAGACATTGAGAGAAAATATATTGAAAATCATTCATGAAGGCCACCAAGGTATAAATAGTTGTATTAGATTAGCAAAAAATAAAGTTTTTTGGCCAAACATTAATTTAGATATTGAAAAATACATAAATCACTGTAATATTTGTCTTACTTACCAGAGAAACAATTCTAAAGAACCTATAATTCATCATGACTATAAACTAATTCCTTGGTATAAAGTAGGCATAGATCTCTTTGATTTTGATAACAGTAAATACCTATTAGTAGTAGATTACTTTTCTAAATATATTGAAATTGCATTATTACAGTCAGGGTCAAATTCTAATATTGTTATTACACATCTTAAATCAATATTTGCTAGACATGGCATTCCGTCGATACTTGTATCAGATAATGGCCCGCCTTTCAACAGTCAAGAATTTAGAAACTTTACATTGCAATGGGATATTGAACATGTCACATCTAGCCCATATTTAAGCAGGTCAAATGGTATGGCAGAAAGATCAGTAGGTATTATAAAAAATATGTTAAAGAAATGTAAATCTGACAAAACAGACCCATACTTAGCATTACTTACTTACAGAAATACAGCTAAAGCAACAGGTTATTCACCTACACAATTATGCATGAACAGGAGTCTGCGTACACAACTTCCAGTTACAGACTATCACTTAAAATCAGACACTATTGACTCTAATAAAATGAAGAATGTAATTAAAACACAAAAGTCAAAATCTAGTTTTTATTATAATCAACACACAAGACGACTTAAACCACTAAACATTGGAGATAAAGTATACTATAAAAAGGTACCAACAAGTACATGGACACCAGGTATTATATCACAGTTAGGTCCACAGCCACGTAGTTATATTATCCAGTCACCCGAAGGAACCTTCCGTCGTAACAGACAACATATTCTAAAACCAAGACAACCTCTATCCTCTCCTGGTCCTTCCAGTCCAATTCCAGTCCTTGATCAACCGCAGTCCAATTATCCAATACCAAAGCTTTACTCTTCCTCCAGTCCAGCTCACCAACCTGAAACAAAAACAAACACTGATCAACACAACACAAACACTACAACAAACATTAAATATTCTTCTTATGGTCGCCCTATTATTAGACCCCGTCGATATTGTCAATAAAATAATTATTCTAATTGTAAATCTATTTCTATTGTTAGATTATGAGTTAAGATAATAAGTTAAGAATATGTATATTTATAAGAAATGTCACTTGTCATTACTCATTACTTGTCAAAACCAAATGTCACTTTAAGCTGTATATCATAGATTAAAATTGTACTTACGATACGTTCCATCTAATGTAACTTGCAAGCATTGTAAAACAGTTTTTTTTTAATTTGCAAAGGGAGATGTTACATAATAGATTATAAGTGGCAACACTAATGTTTTTTGCATCCGGTCGTCGATGGTGTCATGTCTGCCGCCTCGCATAACTCTTATAAGTTTAATAATAATTATTAACTAATTACACGATTCTTATTATTACGCCCGACCACCCAACAAATATAAGAGCTAAAGGAATAGAAAATGTACGTTGTGTCTTCACACGCACTGCATTATAATATCATCTGCACATATAGCTAATGTCAGTTTTATAGGGTACCTTTTCCGAAATAGGTCAGGAGTATTATATACTATACTAGCGACTTACCCTCCATTCGCTTCGGGTTCGTCCCTAGACAAAAACAAATCTATCGCACGGAACCCGTACATTTTTCCGAGATGCTATATAGCCTATAGCCTTCCTCAGTTAACGGGCTATCTAATGCAAAAATAATTTTTCAAATCGGATCAGTAGTTCATGAGATTAGCCCGTTCAACCAAACAAACAAACAAACTCTTCAGCTTTATAATATTATATTAGTAAGTATAGATATAAATCAAAACACGTGCAAAACCGAAAGCACAAGTTGTATTAAAAATTATCGCTATGTATGTTATCGTTCTTAAATCCATACAATCCTTTCATTAATTAACCGTCTGTTACAAATTTAATTGCCATTGTACTCCATCATAATTGGATTTTTTAATAAGGATGTCACGCTTCGAACTATAATCTGCTTTACCACTAACATGACAATTTCGCATACCAATTACGCACTTTTCAATATTTAATGTAGGAAATGTAGAGAAAATAATGGCATCATTAAAAATTAATATTCGTAAATGAATTCTGTTGGGATAATGTGCATTGTGCATGTTATCTGCCTCGATATTCTAGTGGCATGCGTACGGCTACAGAATGGAGGTACAGGATTCGAATCCCGGGTCGGGTTAAGTGCATTTATTGACATTTTAAATAAAACTATCTTTTCGGTTTTTTTCGCGGATTTGATTTTTGGTTCCCGACATTTAGAATGCTTTACAGCAATAATGGTCACGGGAGAGACTATGGTAGACGTCTCAAAGGTATTATATATGTAGTTGTTACAGACAGACAGAAATCTAAGATAGTATTATGTAATTATTGAGTTATTCCGTTAAGAAATTTTTAGTAACAAGCCGGAGTTATGAAGTGGCTATGTTAGATCTCACGGAAAGCACGTAAAGCCGTCGGTCCTGCGCCTTAACTCTCACCGGTCGTGTCGAGTAGTCGTCCCACCGGAGTTTGAGAGTGACAGGAATAGAGAGTGCACTTGTGTTTGTACGCATACTTGTGCACTAAAATATCTCCTGTGCACAGGATTAGTCTGGGTGAGATTGACCGGAGTGACTGAAATAGGTTAGGAGGATCGATATTATTTTGTGTTCTTATTATTAATTCTCGCTTCTTGCAAATTAAGTAAATAAATAAATATGTCGGGACATTAACACACAGAACCATCTAGTTCCATGGTAAGCTACGAGGCCTGTGTTATGGATACCAGATAATTGATACACTACACATATATAACTTTAAGTACATACATATTATAAATATAAACACCCATGACTGGAACACAAACATTCATGCGCATCACACAAATGAAAGCCTCCAGTAGGACTCGAACCCGCGACCGCTAGCATAGAAAGTCACTACAAATTGAGCCAAACGTGCCGTCAAATTGTTTGGTTATACATTAGTTAGACGCAAAAAGATATTTTTAAACTATATTTAATTAAAGATCGTTTTAGTTTTTATTTACTGAACATGATCACCCTATATAACGAGATCATGAAATAAGAATGCTTACTAATGTTTATATATATATATATTTTAGTTTTCAGACAAAAATTCTAAAAACTATAGATTCGGCCTCTGTATCGATAATAATGACTATTTCAATAAGATTTTCCAAAAAATATTTAATGTACAGATTGTGTAACTGTAGATTAAAAATAGATAGCTGTAAAAATTTAATTAATAAGATTTTATTGATTTTTTTTTAATTCAAAAACATAATTAACAGAAAAAACTAAGAATACTTAACAATGACGCTTAATTTTTATAATTTATTAAGAAGTTATTATGAAATAGATTACTTATATATTATTAATACAATTCAAAGCTGTAAATACATTTAAGTGCGTAATTTTTTTATAAAAAATAAACGAAAAATATATGTATTTGTTAGCTTATCTTTCTTTCATATAATATAAAGAAAGTTATTATACACGGCATTCTTTGTTTTGAAACTTCTGAACGTAGCTTTTATGGGAGAAGTCATAGGCGTGTTTGGAATAAAATACATTTGGCATGCAAAGTACGTATTTGACCTAGTATTATTTTTCGATATCATATGAATATTTCTATGGTTCGGGTTTGGTGGGTATTTTATTATTTTGAAGTATTTTCAGAAAGTTTCAATTTTTATTTCCCATACTTAAGTATAATTAACATTAAAAAATGTTTCTAAAAGCGGATGGAAACACCTGTGATGAAAGTTGTCTTACAATATGAGACTTCGTAAGCCTTGGCTTTATTTCGTAGATATGGGAGGAGACATGTCCAATATATTTAGCGGTTAAAATAATTCGTAACACCCAGAAAAATCTATTTTGGTTCATACGTTTTATGAAGCATTTGACATATTTTTATTATTTTTTCTTTTTAATTTTGCACTTTGTTACAATTAATATAATCATGTAAGGCAGTGGTAGCCCAGTGGTAACGCGCGCGCTTGGGAAACCGAGCGAAGCGGGTTCAAATCCCGGATCTGGCACCTCTGATATTTTCATGTGCGAATCATTTTTAACATGATTACCACTTGTTTTCGAAAGACATGTAAAGTCCGCCAACCCGCACTTGGTCAGCGTGGTGGACTATGGCCTTATCCTCCTCGTATTGAAGGGAGGTCCATGCCCAGCAGTGAGACGTTAAAAAGGGCTGAATACAAATACATACTCACAATTTAAAAATAAATACAAATCAGTTTCGAAGGGTTCCGTACCATCGTATATATACTTTTTATTAATATGACTTATACTCTATGGAAGTAGTGCCATTAACTTCGATATTCGATTACGAAAGTAAAAAAAATGTTTCTTGTATTTTTATTTATTTTTATTATTTGTAGTTATAGCGGCAATAGAAATGTATACTCTATGAAGATTTCAACTCTCTATCTATTACGGTTCATGAGTTACAACCCTCTGACAGACGGACGGACCGACGGATAGTGGAGGCATAGTAATAGAGTTCTGTTGGCATCCTTAGGGTACGGAACCCTAAAAATTGAATTCTAAAAATTGGAATTCATCAGTGCCGGATTTACCTATGACGGGGCCCCAAGCAATTTCAGGTTTTTGGGGCCCTCACAGTGTTCACAACCTGAAGTCAGGCAATTATCGTACCTAGGGCCGTAAAATTATCGTATATGGACCAAAATTATCGTACATATTAGCAATGTGCAAAAATAGTCGAGTTTTATACAAATCGATATTTTTTCCTTCTAACCAATTTTTAATAACCGATTCCCTCCGCTCAACTGAACAGTCGAACGGTCAGCGACCTAAATGTGTTTACACCTGGAACAGGCGGAAGAGCAAAAAAAAAAAGGTCTACTTCAACAATTTTCTTATCCTACGAATGCTAACCTAACCCTGACAAAAATTTTAACCCATCCCACCTTCACAAATTATCGTATTTTATTTTGGAGTTTGTATTTTGTATTTTTTTTTCAAATTTGCGAATATGTTTTCAAAATTTTGCAAATTTTGGGGCCCCTGTCCAAGCGGGGCCCCAAGCAATTGCTTCCTTTGCTTCCCGGTAAATCCGCCACTGGAATTCATTTATTGACTATATACGAGTATCTCTATATAAAACTATCTCAAATCTTTCGTATTTTCAAAAAGAAAAGGATTTTTATATATTTTCTTTAAAGTCTTGTAAATTATAATTTAAAATCTATTACCATAAACGACCACATAGTAGTTTGAGCTAAATAATAAAACACATGCGTACAGCCGCAGGAACTGACTAGTTTTTATATAGCCTAGTACGAGGTGTACATAAGAATATTTCGGGTCTAGATTAGAGATAAAAAGTAGAGGTCATGGTATCGACTAATGCGTATCTCCGAAAGCATATTCCGGCTCCTTGGTACCAAAATTTGAAAAGCGTTTGCAAAAAAATATTTGTGTACTTTTTCAATTACCTAATATATTTGTCCTATTACATTAAGATGGCCAAGATGAGAACTTATAAAAGTTGTGAAAACATAATGTTTTGGACTTCTTTAAGTCAAAGTATGGTACTAATTAACATCACCAAACGAAGCGAGGATATCTTTTTTATTTTAGTTTATAATTGCCTTTTTGTTTGCTTAAAAATATTCCAGAACGGCTAGAGATATATTAATGAAGGTTTTTTTAAATTATTGGGTAAAAAGTAAAATTAAGTTTAAAATATAGCTGTTACTCATGTATCATTCAGTATACAGTTATATATCATACAGTAATCGGGTAGATATTTTTACTTACATACAATTTTCGTACGTAATAAGATCTACCCAAAAACGTTGAATTGAAAAATGTTTATATGTTGACTGCCCATATTTCCATACTAATATTATAAATGTGAAAGTAACTCTATTTTTTAGCTTTTCAAACTTGAACCACTGAACAGATTTTGATCAAATTTAGTAAAAATATAGATTACATCCTGGGAACGGATGTAGCATACCTTTGATTCTCTCCTCACTTAGACGGACGAAGCCGCGGTCCAAAACTAGATATAAAACAATGGGAAAATATTGTAGCAACATATTCGGATGTGAAACAAATAAAATAACCTAAGAAACTAGTGCAGGGTTCGGGAACAAAATATACTTCGTAATATAGTAACTACAAAATAATAAAAACATACCAAATTGAGAACCACCTCCTTTTTTGAAGTCGGTTGACAAATAGGATCCGCTGGTAGTGACTAGTATATAAGCTAAGCAAATAGATAAATAATAAAATAAATATGTTGGGACATTAACACACAGCATCGTCTAGTTCCATGGTGAGCTACGAGGCTTGTGTTATGGATACCAGATAGTTGATACACTACACATATACATATAACCTTAAATACATACATATTATAAATGAAAACATCCATGACTGGAGTACATACTTTCGTGCTCATCACACAAATGAATGCCCCCAGCGGGACTCGAACCCGCGACCGCTGGCACAGAAAGTAGGGTCACTACAAACTGAGCCAAACGCGTCGTCAGATAAAATAACATTTTATAATATTTTTCTGCGGACGGTACACAGCATTAACTCTATTACAGCATAGTTTGGCTATACGCCTAATACTGCGTCGGTATCTGCGCTAGATAGCCGGTCGTCTACGCTATTCTTATTTAGTATTTTTCAACACAAACAATTTTTCTGGAAAAAGACAAATTTTTGGCAAAATTTTCTATTATGTGGGAAAATAAAAACATTTCATTTGTTTTGAATAATAAATATATTTTTAATTAAAAAAAATCGTTTTTGAGATGTATTAAAAGCCACATCTATCAAAGAAATATCTATCCGTTCTATGGCGTATTACCCGTAAACGCAAAAAATGAATTGTAATAAAATTTATGTAATACAGATGATAGTTTAATGTAAAATATAGGCAATAGAGTAACCTGCATGTATGAGAGAACTTAGTAAGTCTTCGAAAGACATGTGAAGTCCAAGTGGCTGGCCGGCCAAGTACCAACCCGCACTTGGCCAGCGTGGTGGGCTATGGCCTGATCCCCCTCATGTTGAAGGGAGGCCCGTGCCCAGCAGTGGGACGTTAAAAAAGGGCTAAATACAGAACATTGGTATTACTAAACTGTTATTATAATTTAATAGATAAACATATAAACACGCGAGCAAACCCGCGTGACACTAACTAGTTATATGACAAGATAATAAATAACAATTTGTATGATAAAAAAGCGTTAAAATAACTTCTCTGCGTAACGTATGTATGGAGATCTTGTTATGAAACTTTTAACTCCACTCGAGTGGATAACGTTGAGATTCATTAGAGTTCGCAAAGTTCATACTGTGTCAAGCACTGAGATGTACACATTTTTCTGAAACATTAATATTATATCATATTAGTTATTTTTCATAAAAATGCGACAGTTTTATGTGTGTATGTTTGTCACCTCCTTCTGCTGGACGGACTTGAATGAAATTAGTTTACAGATAAAATGTACTCGCTCTTTAACTAAAAACTAAATTAACTTTAATTAAAAATGTACACAAAATTTAAAAATACTTTAAAAGTAATTATTCTACCCTTAGGGTGGGGATTTATTATTGTTTTTTTTTTAACTACCCTTGAGATTTACTATATGGAGCATAATATACAAAGAATCGTTCGTATGTATAATCTACACATGTAATAAAATTGTAACTAAGCCGAATCTGTACATTAAATATTTTTTGAAAAATCTTATTGAAATAGATATTATTATCGATACAGAGGCCGAATCTATAGTTTTTAGAATTTTTGTCTGTCTGTCTGTCTGTCTGTCTGTCTGTCTGTCCGTTACCGCATCACGGGAAAACCACTGGACAGATTTTGATGAAATTTGGTATGATGATAGCTGGTTATCCGGGTCAACATATAGGGAACTTTTTACTGCGGGAAAATATCTCATGTCTGAGCTCAACGTTAAAACTTAACTAGGGACGAACCCGAGCGGAGCGAGGGTGAGTTTCTAGTCATAAATATAGCACCTCATTTCTGAAACCCACCAATAAAAATATTTTTTTTTGTGAATCGTAAGGCGTTATTTACATGATTGCCCAAATTTTATGATTTAAATGCATGTATGAGTGTAAAAGAGTTTATATTACACCATAACTTCTAAACGTCTCAACTAATTTGGGTATCTAAAGAGTCAGTTGTCGTTAGAAAGTTACATTTCATATACATATGTTGACTTATTTAAGGTTTTTTATACCGTTTTGTTTTCAAACAAATGCTACTAATATTGTAAAGATTATGCTCTTAGTAGTCGATTTTCATAGTTGAAGTAAACTTTTATAAGTTCAAAACAATTTAATAACTAACTGTATTTATCTCACATAAAATTAACACTGCAAATTTTAATTATTCAAATGTCGTAGTCCAGTACGCTAAATGTCTCGATGATACCATTTACATAATACACAGACTAATGTTTTAGCACAAAAATAACAATATTCTGTGAAATAATCTTCATTTTATTAATTAAATTTCGTCCAATAGTTTGTAATAGGATCACGTCGTATTATATATTATTTATCAGAAATATTCTAGTAATAACTATACGTTAATGCTATCAATTTAATTAATCATATTTGGTAGTGACGATATTATTTCGATATTAATTAACTTATATAAGCTACTAAGGCTTCATATCATGTTCGAACGAGAAAATATAAAGTATGCTTAATGTGTATATCCCATAAATATTATAAATGCGAAAGTTTGGATGGATGTTTGTTACTCAATCACCCCAGAACGGCTGAACGGATCTGGATGAAATTTGGCACAGAGATAGATTATAGTCTGGAATAGCACATGGGTTACTTTTTAGCCAGGAAAAATGTGCGGTTCCCGTGGGATAGATTTGTTTTTGTTTTCAACTAGAGACGAACCCTAGTAAAGCGAGGGTGAGTCGCTAGTTTGATATAAGCATTTTAATTATATGACATTAGCTATTTAACAAAACATTACTTTCCAGTGAGTGACAATGTTTGCTGTAAAGCATTCGCGAACAAAAACTCAAAATAAAATTGCGAGAAAATCCGAACAAATATTGTTTATCTATAATATGAAATAATTGCGCTAATATAGGAAGTTTTTAACCTTTTAAATTAATATATTTTAACATATAAATCCATTCATTATTTTTTTGCTCTTCAGGACGTAAAGTGTAGCGTCGTCGTCGGTCGGTTGGGATTCCTATTAGGCTGTGGCACAATATTCTTAATATGATTTAAATATGTACAATATAGAGCAAACGTAAAACTGTTCTTATTTTGCCTAACCTCAATGTTTATATAATAGTTAAAAAAAATAATGGAAATGGCCACATGTTTTAAAATTACTTTATGGATAAAGCTTGTTTATATAAAAAAATAAAACTGTAGTTTTTAATAATGACAGTAAAGTATTTGCTTTCATTACAATTTAGTGCAACATTGAATAAAATTTTTCATTCAATTTTTAAGAAAAACACAATTTTTAAAATACAAAAATGTTAGTGTTTGTCTGTTTGTTCCGGCTAATCTCCGAAACGGTTGGACTGATTTTAACGGAACTTTTACTGGCAGATAGCTGATATTATAAGGAGTAACTAAGGCTACTCTCATTTTAGAAAAAGAATTAGGGTTTTGTATTTAGAGTTCCACCCGAGTGAAACAAGAGCAAAGTTGCTAGTTAAAAAAGTAAAAGACGATTTAACGACAACGACGTAACAGCATTGTAACAACAATATTAATAAGCAAATATAATCCATAGGAAAAGTCGAAGCGCCCTTAGCACATCACTTTTGAATCTATTCAATAAAGGTTATTTTAGTGAAGCTTTTTAGAAAACAAACTGAACAATAAAAACTGACTGTTACAATAATAATTATTACATCATATTTCTCTTACAGTTTTTAATTTTGTTATCATGAAGATAATGCTCACAGATAGGCGAATTCTAAAACAAGTGTATTTATGTTTATAATTCATATCAAAACAATTTTTTTACATTTATATTAGACTACTATTATATTACGAAAGTTTATAATATGTGAGTGTATGTTTCTTACTCTTTCACGCTGCAACCATTGGATCAATTTGGATGGCACGTTTGGCTGTTTGTAGTGACCCTACTTGCTGTGCCAGCGGTCGCGGGTTCGAGTCCCGCTGGGGGCATTCATTTGTGTGATGAGTACGAATGTTTGTACTCCAGTCATAGGTGTTTATATTTATAATACGTATGTATTTAAAGTTACATATGTGTAGTGTATCAATTATCTGGTATCCATAACACAAGCCTCGTAGCTTACCATAGAACTAGATTGTGTTGTGTGTTAAAGTCTCAACATATATAAAAAAAAAAAACAATTTGGATGTAATTCAATACACAGATGATGAACTGTGGAATAGCATTTACGTTGCTGTTAGCCACCTAGATTATAATAAATAAAGAAAATACTAAAAAAATTGAGTGGCAATAATAAAAATATACAATGAATAAATTATGCGTGTCAAATTGCGAGTAGCTGACGGCAGAGCGGCTCGGCAAACAGTAGTTGGTATTAGTTTCATCTCGTTCACACCCGACAAATTTCACTGGAATAAGATTTTTCAAATCTAAATCTCCGTATTGACTCAACAGGATTCTCATTAAACAACTTTCAAGGTTTGGAAACTTATTAAAACTTTGTGTTGGCACTCGCCGACTCAAATGTCACGTAGATGTATTCATGAGATACTACGTTTGTTTCAAGTTTTAGCACTGAATTGTGTAATTTGGTCAAAGTTATTAAATTTCGTTCAAAGCTTGCTTAAGATAAGAAATACTCATTTAGAATTAAAACGTTCTATGACTTCAGACATGACATTAAACTGAAATTTTCATAAAATCGTTATGATATTAAAATATATTATGTTGACATCTTAAAATAATGTACACTATTATACTGTACTAGTAAATACGGCTATTATTCACAACAATGCAATCACGATTTATTATTAAGGTAGTGTAATATTGATTTGAAACGCTTTGATTATTTATGGCATATTATGGCCACTTAAGTTAGTTACAAGAATTACATATAACAGTTGAGTAACAAGCAGAGTAGTAATATAGTTCCTAATTTTTTTTAAATATGAACTATCCAAAAACGATTGGCGTTTTTTTCTTATGGTGCTTAATTATAAATGTAGTAGGAGTCGGTGAAAAATCTTTCCAAGCTTGTAAAAACTATGCACTAACTATGCTAGAATGCCACAATATTTTGAATCCTGAAAAGAGAGTACGTGTACCTATAGATTTGCTTCTCTATCCTCATATGACGCTCATAGGATTTCGCAAGAATAATGAAGATCAACCTTCTTGGAAATGTGGTGGGACATTAATCAGTGAAAAATGGATAGTAACAGCAGCACATTGCATTGAAGACCCTGTAGAAGGTACGGCTAGTGTTCTTAGGATCGGTACTGCGACGTTTGAATTCGATGAAGTTGAAGAACTCGCACAAGAAAGAGACATTGACACAATCGTTCCTCATCCCGAATACAGACCACCATCAAAATACCATGATATAGCATTAATGAAGGCAAAACCAGCTTTCACTCTTAGTAGAGATATTAGGATAGCTTGTTTAAACCAAAATGATGATTTAGCTGATGAAAAACTTACAGCGATAGGTTTTGGTAAAACAGTATCCGCTGCGTCGACTGGTAGTGAAACTTTGATGAAAGTCGACTTAGATATTATTAATAGTGAAATTTGTAATCGATCAATGCGATATTTGATAAAGCGAAAAATTTTACAGTTCGGTATAACTGAAAATCAACTGTGCGCTGGAGATTATGAGAATGGAGGAAAGGATACATGCCAAGGCGACTCTGGAGGACCGTTGCAAATAATGGACGATAGAGTGGATTGCGTGAAATCTTTTCCCTTGCACAAAGTAGTAGGTATTACTTCTTTTGGAAGAGACTGCGGTAGGAAAATGGCACCAGGAGTATACACAAGGGTTTCGAGATATGTAGAATGGATTGAAAACATAGTATGGCCTGATGATGAAATTCTAACAATCTATAAATTTTACAATAAGTGAGCGATATTTGATAACCAGTTTTTGCCTACAGCTCTGTGCGTGCCAAATACACCGATAAGGAGTAACCTATGTATTAATCAATGGTATAAATTTCATACCATTTTGAATTTTACTTAAAACCGTTTAGCATTAAGAAGTGATAAACACGAAATATATTCTTCTAACACACTTATTAACAAATCCTTGCCTTTGCAAAATTAATAAGGTGATAAAGTATTATCAATCTCTAATACTTTCTTAAATTTATGAGAATATTTGATATTTTAAAGAAAATTATCTTTTAAGATCTTTTCGCAGATTTAGTTTTGTTTTGAAAAATAAAATAAAATAAAACTACTATGATAGACCCTTGTAGAAAATTGATTTAAATTTTTAAAATTACATATTAATGTACTGTACAGCTATTAAATGCTAAGATATTGATGATAAAAAAGAAAAGGATCCCGTTTCATTGAAAGTGGAATATCTCAGGAAAAAATCGACGTAAAAAGTTTAGTAATTTTGTTTTTTTCAATTTTTACATTTTTTTATGCTTTTTTAACAAAACTATGACTAAATTTTGTAAATATCAACTTAAATTTCTTATATTATATTATAACTAATGAATAAACAAAATTAGACTATGAATAAATTCCATTTCTTTCTGTAACTAACTTAAAATCTAACTTTTCAGAAAAAATCAATAAAGTAGCTTCAAAATCTATCAAAACTTAATAACATATCGATACATTCGAAAACATAATAAAATAAATAGATTCTACGGGAAAAAGTACAAAAAAGTGGTGTACTTTACGTGAATTCCAGTTTTTATAATTTTTTCACGACTCGTCAAATTGCAAAGTTGGAATGTTTATGGCGACATTGTATAAATAATAAGCGTCAAATTAAAAACTTAGGGATACCATATTTTTCGTTTTTTCCCGAAAACACATTGGTGTAATCAGTTTATAAAAAATTGGAACTTATATAAAAAATAGGACTTCCCTAGGGTTTTCCATATTTTTTTGCCATGTTGTTTTTTATATTTGATTACTTAAATAATTTTAGTTGTCTATTAATAAAACCTGATAATTTGGAAGCTTTCGTTATTATAATATTATCAAAATATTGCCTGAAACTCATTGAACTATCGAATATAACACCCAGGTCTCGGATACTTGTAACTTCTGGGATAGGTAAATTATTATTATGATATATAACTAGTTCAGATTAAATTTTTCGCGAGAAATTTTAAAAGAAACAATTCGTAGGATTGAGATACATTTGATTTAATTTACACCAATTGACATTAAAGTTTATGTATGTTTGTAAAATTTTCTTATCGGATTCGTTCTGGGTGATATAATCGATAGTTCACTGAGATTCAGGCATTTTTAATATAATCAAGAAAACTTCGAAATTATCAGGTTTTATTAATAGACAACTAAAATTTTTTAAGCAATCAAATATAAACAACAACATAGCAAAGAAAAGCTGCAAGCAGGAAAAAATGGAAAACCCTAGGAAAGGCCTATGCCAAAGGGCAAGTTGATAATAACATTACTGATGTCGAAGATTAAATTGCTGTTATAAAATATAATTAAACTTAATAATAAGTTTGTAAATTATATATAATAATACTTTCTTAGATTTACGCGAATATTTGACATCTATACAGATAAATAAAATTGAAGTATCTATTTCTAATGTGAAAATAATAGCTTTATACGAAATGCATATGGAATTATATACGGTTAAGAAAAACACAACTTTTAAAATTTTTGTCTGTCTGTCTTTCTGTTTGTTCCGGCTGATCTCCGAAACGGCTAGACTGATTTTAACGGGACTTTCACAGGCAGATAGCTGATATTATAAAGAGTAACATAGGCTACTTTTATTTTAGAAAAAGAATTAGGACGCACCCCAGCGAAGCGAGGGTAATTCGCTTGTTTTAAATAAAACTATCTATTCGGATTATTTCGCGGATTTATTTTGATTTTTGGTTCCCGACGTTTCGAATATTTTATGGCAATCATGGTCACAGGAGAGACTAAGGTTTTAGATGTATCAAAGGCGTTATATACTTACAAAACAAGATACAGACAGTGCCTTGCCACAATTTTACAAAAATGATTTCAAAAATTAGTTAATTGTTTATAACTTTTGCAATTTTTGCAAGCGCGGAAATTGATTTTTTTCAAAAATCATGTACATGCCATTCTGAAACGAATAACACCTCGATCATATTTTTTCGAAACTGCTGAAAAAAGTTGACCTAAAAGGCACTTGTTGACTAGACTAATAAGAAATTAAATTGGAAGCTGTAGACTTACCGGGTAAAAAGCCATGTTGGTCTTTTACACCGGTCACCTATAATCGGTCTGAACAACGGATAATTGTGAAAATGTTAATCTGCTAATAAGTTTCTATTTTAGCATTTGCTTTTAGTTCGAGGATAAATGAAATGATAAATATGATTAATATTGTTTTGCCCGCCTATTTTTCATCATCATGCTGTACGCGAGTCGTCTGCGTGAGAGCAATAGTGCAAGAGGCCAAATAAACAATGATAAAAATGGTATACCCATAAATAAAAAAATACATGGAGATGTGAAACCCCCAAATAAATAAATATAAATAAAGAAATATATTATTATAATGAACCGACCGGATAAATGAAAAAAAGGTATACCTAAGTAATATAAACTTATAATTAAAAAAAATGATTTTAAACTATTCGCGGATTGACCAATTTACTTGCTGCAACTGTTTTTTTTTTTGCAAGTAGGTACTAATAAATAAAAAAGAAATAGCGTTTAATTTCTGAAATAAATTGACATTATGTACTCACACATGCATATCATAAATTAATATTTCAGAGGATGCTAGGATCGGTCTTGGTACATTAATAACTACTATTATTTTACGCAACGTTCCCCAATTTATTATTGTTTATTATTGTTGTATATTTATTTATTTATATACCGTAGATCTCGGAAACGGCTCTAACGATTTTCTTGAAATTTGATATGTGTGGGTTTTTGGGGGCGAAAAATCAATCTAGATTAGTTTTATGTCTGGGAAAACGCGCGTTTTCGAGTATTCATGTGGTTTTCTTTCGCATTATTCCACGCAAAATATGGTCGCTAATTTCGCATACTCAGGTATAAACATTGTGGTCAAGCAGCCAAGGCGCAAGTTCGTTTCTTACTTCGTTTTTTACTTTTCTTTTAACTGTTTAATTTATATTCAAAAAATCTACCAAATACTATGGTATATTCAATGTTTATCATTGATGACTTACACCATTCTCTGTCATTTACACCATCGATACCTATACAATACAAATTTAATGTCTTATTTGAACAAATACGTTCAATCAAGACATTAAATTTGTATTGTTTGTGTTACTGATTAGGATTGTTATTTATAGATCGCCTGAAAAAGCAATAATAAATTGGGGAACGTTGCGTAAAATAATAGTAGTTATTAATTAACCAAAAGTGATCCTAACATCCTCAGAAATATTAACTTTGGACCAGGATCTGACAAAAATGATAGCATGCATACAATTTTTTTTTTTTATATAGATTACAGATTATTAAGTAAATATATCAATCATTACATAATAAAAATTAATATCTACATTAAGAAAATCATTAATATGTTAAAAAATATGTTAGTAGTTATTAATTCCTAGATTTAGTAAGAACCATTTTATTTTTGAATAATAGTATTTGGTATTTATTAATAAAGAAAAGGTAAATTTAATAAAAAAAAGGATTTATTATTCAACTGATACATATAGTACATACAGTACAAATAAAATGCTTTTCTTAACTATTTATAACATTTTACGACGATTTTGTTTAAAATATTGATTAAAATTTTATAAAAAAAGTTACTATGATTACTATTATCATTATTCTACAATACAATATAATAGATATATTTTTGAAAAAAAGTGTAATTTTGTAACTAAGTGTAATTTATATGTGTATTTTTGAATATTATGTAATTTCTGTGTTAAGTAAATGTTATATTAGGTACATGATTTTATATATATGTAGATGTATATTTCCGAATAATTTTGTTAAGAAGTATTCCGCAACAAAATTTGTGACAAGAAAAACCTATTTTTTTTTTTCAAAATGCCGGGGGTCATAGAGGAGACATAGATATGCGTACATGAAAGTTATCATGAGAGGTCAGGAGGAAGGCCACTCGGGTAGTACGAGTGAGGACAGCACGAATTCAAGTGAACCCAAAAGGTTATCTATCTATCGTCGTTATTCGCTAGCAGCTGATAACCCTCTTCAAATAAAAGCGAAATTCGGTAAAGCAAATGAACAGAAAAAATGAAGGACGCATGGCGTCCGTTACTGCGTTCCGCGTCGTCGGTTCGACAACTCTGGACCATCGCGATATTTCTGCATTTCCACATCCTCATCACGGCAGATCCCCAACTACGGTACCAACAGTTCACAAAGCTGGGTTATACTGTCGACGAGAACAAACCATGCCTGTTTGACTGTGTTGACGGAAGATGCAGAGCGGGAGAAAGTAGAGAATTGGTGCCATGCAGAGACAGCGGAGAATTGGCTCCTACCTTCCACACAATAAGGGAATCCTCACACGAGTATTGTTTAAGTAATTGCGGCAAATTCGGTACAGACTACGAGTGGTGTTACGTTGACTCGTACGATAAATGGGATTATTGCAGCAGCGTGACAGAAAACAAAATGATAGTTGATAGATCGTTCACTTATGATGGAAAGGCGTGCAGTAACGATTGTAGTTATCATGGTTGGCATGATTTGTGGTGTAACACCTTTGATGACGATTGGGGCAAATGCGATCCAGGAGTATACAGTTACGTTCAAGCATACACAGCAAGAGGAACTCCATGTTGGGGAAGATGTGAAAAACATACGACTGGGGAACTTTCGAAACACGCATATAACGTGTGTGAGAGTTCCGCTGATATTTCCGAAGGTTGTGCTCCACCGGCCTTACCAATCGCACAATTGAATCATATGCTCTCCTGTTTACCAGAAACTAATCAATGTCCAGCAATACCACGGCGGCGCCGTAGAAATGTTACCCCCACCCATTCAGAATTACCACGCCGGAGCCGTAGGAATGTTACGTTTACCCAATGTGTGGATGAAGTAAGCAATAACTTAGCGCGAATCCCAATCATGTCTACCACGATCTTGGCTAATCCTACTAATCCAGTTTTTAGTTACACGGTGATACCAGCAGCATATACGGGTCATGCGACACTACCAGTCGTCGTAAGAGCTAGAATCACCCCGGTTACTATTAGGGAAGCTCGTCGCCGAGATATGCCTTCTGCAGTTACAACTAACCTAAGAGCAATGGGTATGATAACAGTGGGAGAGAACAGAGATCAAGCTGGTCATCTAATCGGGTCGCAGTTCGGAGGTCCCGAGACAATCTATAATGTGGCTCCGCAGACGAGAAGACTTAACCGTGGGACAGGACGATTTAGTGATTATCCTCAATGGAGACCCTCTGTGTGGTATTATAGGGATGAGAACATAAGATCGTTCATTGATAGAACTAATGGTACTGCAGATCTGACAGTCACAGTACGATATGACTTGACGAGGTCATTCAGACCAATAGGGTTCCATGTGAGGGAAATTTTGAGGAACCCTGATGGGTCAGTGGCTTATGAATGTCCTGATTTTTACTACTCCAATGATCCTGACCATGTCGAATAATAAGCATTAATAAAGTGAACGTACTGGTCAAATATTCTTATACACATTTTATAGAAATAAAATTTTATTAGCAATAAAACAAAAATTTTATTACGATTTTGGTTTTTTATTGAATAATTCACACCATAATGACAACACTATACATTCATTCATAACATGAATTTGCAACTGTACAACACATGTCATACTTGCCCGAGTCTGAAGTTGAATCGGCTCCAGTACAAGAACCCGTGGCTCCGCTGCTTCGGGCTCCTCTGCGCGAACCGGCTCCAGTGCAAAAATCCATGCCTCCGCCGCTTTTTGGTCCTACACATAAATTAGCTCCCGTGCACGACCCAATTCCGCTTTCTGATTCCTCTTAACAACAGCGGGTACGGATCAATATGGATTTTATGAGAGGCTTTTATTGACGCCACTTATAACTAGTACCTGGGCGACCCAGCTTCGCTGGGAGTTCTTTTTTGTTATATCGTATTTGTTAGATTAAAAAAAACTAAAAACATGAATAAATACAAAAAACCCGACCGAGATTTGTACTCGGACACCTGTGATCGTCAATCTTGCACCTTGGCTGCTTGACCACGATGCCTATGCCCTAGTGTAAGAAATTATTGACCATATTTTTCGTGAAATAATGCGAAAGAAAATCGGACGAAAATTTGAAAACACTCGTTTTCCCAGACATAAGAATAATCTAAATCGATTTTTCACCCCTGAAAATTCCCACATACCAAATTTCAGCGAAAAAGTTAGAGCCGTTTTCGAGATCGCCAGTATAAATAAATAAATAAATAATTTAAATATATTAGATTAGATGTAATGAAATCGTGAAAGTCGATTTTAACCTACTTTTAAGTGTTCTATCAAATTTTGAGTTCATTCTTTCAGTTTTGTAGGTGATATCAAATTTTTGTTGTCTTTTTATTAATACTTTGCAATGATTTCATCTTTGCATAGGTATAAGAATTTGATTCATGGCATTTGTTATCTGTGTAGGAGACGTGATATAAGAATCTTTTTCGGACACATTATAATTTATTTAAGTAAATTTCGCACTAATTTTGTATTTAAATAAAAGAAAAGATATTTAGTTGATTAAATTTTCTTAAATAAAACTATCTTTTCGTTTTTTAAATCCGAAAAGATAGTTTTATTTAAATGTCAAATATTCGCGTAAATCTGAGATAGTTTTATAAAAAAATTTAGTTCTCTATAAATAAAACCTGATAATTTCGAAACTTTCTTTGTGATATTATCAAAATGTTGCTTGAAACTCAGTGAACTATCGAATATAACACACAAGTCTCAAATACTTGTAACTTCTTGGATAGGTAAATTATTAATCTATCTAATATATGAAAATCTTGTGTCACAGTGTTTGTAACAAAACTCCTCCAAAACGGCTTTACCGATCCCTATGAAATTGTCCTTGTCCCGTCCTTTTGAAATGTGTGTATCTTTAGTAGGTCTGAGAATATAATAGAGTAGAATATAAATCACTAGATAGATTTTAATGAAATTTGGTATGATGATAGTTGATTATCCGAATCAATATTTAGGATACCTTTCACAGCGGTAAAATATCTCATCTCTGAGAAATCTATACTAAGCGTTAAAACGTAAGGGACGAACCCGAGCGGAGCGAGGGTGAGTCGTTAGTGTGATATTTAACTAGTTCAGAATTGATTTTTCGTATGTAATTCGTTTATAGATTTACTTCTCTATCCTCATATGACGCTCATAGGATTTCGCATGAATAATGAAGATCAACCTTCTTGGAAATGTGGTGGGACATTAATCAGTGAAAAATGGATAGTAACAGCAGCACATTGCATTGAAGACCCTGTAGAAGGTACGGCTAGTGCTCTTAGGATCGGTACTGCGACTTTTGAATTTAATGAAGTTTAAGAACTCGCACAAGAAAGAGAAATTGACTCGATCATTCCTCATCCCGAATACAGACCACCATCAAAATACCATGATATAGCATTAATGAAGGCAAAACCAACTTTCACTCTTAGTAGAGATATTACGATAGCTTGTTTAAACAAAAATGATGATTTAGGTGACAAAAACTTACAGCGATAGGTTTTGGTAAAACAGTATCCGCTGCGTCGACTGGTAGTGAAACTTTGATGAAAGTCCACTTAGATATTATTAATAGTGAAATTTGTAATCAATCAATGCGATATTTGATAAAGCGAAGAATTTTACAGTTAGGTATATAAATTATAATAAACAAGATTAGGCTATGAATGAATTTCATTTCTTTCTGTAATTACCTTAAAATCTAACTTTTCAGAAAAAATAAAGTAGCTCCAAAATCGATCAAAACTTAATAAAATATCGATAAATTCGAAAACATAATAACATAAATAGATTCTACGGTAAAAAATACAAAAAAGTGGTGTGCTTTACGCGAATTCCAAATTTTATCATTTTCTCACGACTCGTCAAATTGCAAAGCTGGAATGTTTATGGCGACACTGTAGAAATAATAAGCGTCAAATTAAAAACTTAAGGATACCATATTTTTCGTTTTTTCCTGAAAACACATTGGTGTAATAAGTTTATAAAAATTTAGTCAATAAAGTACACTTTTTCAACGATAATTTAAAAAAATGTAGTTTACGAAGTAAAAATTATCGATTTCTCCATTTTTTTCAATTCTTAAGTATTTTTACAGGGCAATCATATAATGTTTTTATTTTTTTTAAAAGTAGAGTTTAATACGAAAAGAATGAGCCATATCTGAAAATTAAACGATTTTTTTTTAAATGTAAACGTCCACTTGAAGTTGGAGGTAATTTTCAGCATCCCCAAACCATAAAACATAAATTTCTCGGAAATCACTAAGCATTTCAATTTAATTTTTTTACCATTTATTATATGTATTTCATAAAATACTAGACCTACAACTTTTATAAAAAACATTTTTCGATAGATCATCACAGTAAGCCGGAAATTGATAAAAACTATTTCTCAACGCTTTGCGTCCCCCAGTTTCTCGGGGGTAGCTGGGCATCGGGGGCATTTTACGAATATCTATTCCTTATATACCTGCTAACATTTTAAAACCATAAAACTTCAGGTTTTAAATATTTTGTTCCCAAATCGGATTCCGATTGGACTATAAATCTAAGAAAGTATTATTATATATAATTCACAAGCCTATTATTAAGTTGATTTACATTTTATAATAACAATTTTATCTTCGACATCGGTAATGTTATTATCAACTTGCCCTTTGGCATAGGCCTTCCCTAGGGTTTTTCATATTTCTTTGCGATGTTGTTGTTTATATTTGATTGCTTAAATAATTTTACTTGTCTATTAATAAAACCTGATAATTTCGAAGCTTTCGTTATTATATTATCAAAATATTGCCTGAAACTCATTGAACTATCGAATATAACACCCAGGTATCGGATACATATGTACATAACCAGTTCAGGATTAATTTTTGGCAAGAATTTTAAAAAGAAGCAATTCATAGGATTAAGATACATTTGATTTAAATTACACCAATTGACAATAAAGTTTACGTATGTTTGTAATATTTGCTTATCAGATTCGTCATTAATAACACGATAAACTTTTAAGTCATCGGCAATATATTTAAAATTTGAGTTAATATTATTCCATTTATCACAACTAAATAATAAAAATAGCAATGGGTCAAGACGTGACCCCTGGGGAACTCCAGAAATTACTTCGGACTCTTCTGAGTAAAACAACGAATGTTTACTAACTGTGAAAGTTTACTTTATTTAAGTACTAGCAGAACAAAATATATATAGTAACAATAACACAAACACAGAACAATACAGAAAAAAATACACTTTTTCGCAATACATAGGTACTTTACTACTTCCAAAAATAGGTTTAAGATGTTAAGCGTATATCCTCTAAATAAAACTCTACTTTATATCCCACACTTGAGCCATGTTACTTTATTAAAATATATTCAAAAATTCCAACTTCACCGCCCAGTTTTACCCACTTAGGGGCTAAATTAAAAAAAAAATCTACAATACGAGTTTATTTAATTATATTAATAAGCATTAATACCAAGTTTAAAATGGTAAAAATAAAAAAAATAAAAAATGAAAAATAAATAAATACGTATTTATTTAATTGTATTGAAGAGCATTTGTACTTAGTTTCAAGTAATTCTGATCATAAATAATTCTTTGCCCATATAAACTTTATCACCCCTTTTTATCCTTTTAAGGGATGAATTTCGACAAAAAATCTAATACTAATATATTTCTTATTTTTTATCTTAAAGCTAAATACCACTATCCGTGCATTTCGCATTAAGTATGATAGAATTTGATACAATCTTTTATCCGTTATTTCACCCTCTCAGGGGATGAATTTCGAAAAATCCTTTCTTAGCGGATGCCTACATTGTATTAGGAATATGTCTACCAAACTTCACGTTTCTACGACCAGCGGTTTAGGCTGTGCGTTGATCGATCAGTCAGTCAGTCAGGACAAAGCATTTTATGTATATACGAGTATGGATGACTCAATCCATCTTAACTGTTGACTCGATTCATGATTACGATTTTCGATGCAGTCGATGACACACGTCTCATCCTCGCCGCGAGATGTACATATGTATGAGTATGTCTCCGACTGCATTATACTATGTTCCTTCGTCAACTTGTTTTCATCTTTTTAGTGTAGCTTTTATGCAATCGGGTTTTTTATTTTTATATTTTTTTTTATTTACAGCTTTTTAGTTTTTGCCAATTAGATATTTGAAGTAATATTTAGCAATTTTCTTTTTAAACATTAAGTTGTATATATTTTTGTGATGGCCTCTTAAAAACCTTTATTTTGATACCCGAACTCGATTAGTTTGGAAGTTTTTTCTTTAAAGACAAATTAGCACCTAAAATCCGCCATTTTAATTTTTAACTATTTTTTTATTTCCCACTAGAGACTCACCTTGCTTCGCTCGGATTCGTTCCTAGGTACGTTTTAACGGTAAGTATAGAATAGACTATATATAGATATATGTACAATGTACATACATATGTATAGAAAAGTAAATAAATATTATTAAAAATTAAAAAACTATATCCTTACTTGAGAAATGATTGATTCCCCATTCAATCTTCCACCACCCTTTTCACCCCCTTATATATGATATGTTATTAATTCTTAGGTTTCGTAAGAACAACTTTATTTTTTAAAAATAGTATTTGGTATTTATTACGTATTTATAATTTTGTACCTAAGTGATGTAATTTATATTTCTATTTCTCAATATTGTGTAATTTCTGTACTGATTAAATATTATATTACGTGATGTTATATATAGGTATATATTCCCGAATAATTTGTAAAGAAATATTCCAAAATGAAATTTGTGATAAAAAAGAAATATAAAATTCAATTTTTTTTTAAATGCCGATGGTTACAGAAGAGACACAGATATATACACATGGGAGTTATCATGAGAGATCAGGGAAGGCCCAGCCGGGCGGTATGAGCGAGAAATGAATGAAAGTGTATCCAAAATGTTATCTATCATCATTATTTGCTAGTAGCTGATAACCCTTTTCAAATAAAAGCAAAATTCGGTAAAGCAAATGAACAGAAAAGATGAAGGAAGCATCGCGTCCGTTACTGCGTCCCGCGTCGTCGGTTCGACAACTCTGGACCATCGCCATATTTCTGCATCTCTACATTTTCATTGCGGCAGATCCCCAGCAACGGTACCGACAGTTCACAAAGCTGGGTTATACTGTCGACGAGAATAAACCCTGCCTGTTTGACTGTGTAAACGGAAGATGCAGAGCGGGAGTAAGTAGAGAATTGGTGCCATGCAGAGACAGCGGAGAATTGGCTCCTACCTTCCACACAATAAGGAAATCCTCACACGAGTATTGTTTAAGTAATTGCGGCAAATTCGACACGGATTACGAGTGGTGCTACGTTGACTCGTATGACAACTGGGATTATTGCAGCAGCGTGACAGAAAAAAAAATGATAAAAGATAGATCATTCACTCTTGATGGAAAGGCGTGCAGTGACGAATGCACTTATCATGGTTATCATTATTTGTGGTGTAACACCTTTGATGGCAGTTGGGGCAAGTGTGATCCGGGAATATATAGTTACGTTCAAGCATACACAGCAAGAGGAACTCCATGTTGGGGAAGATGTGAAAAACATACGGTTGGGGAACTCTCGAAATACGCATATAACGTGTGTGACAGTTCAGCTAACATTGCCGAAGGTTGTGCTCCACCGGGTTTACCAATCGCACAATTGAATCATATGCTCTCCTGTTTACCAGAAACTAATCAATGTCCAGCAATACCACGGCGGCGCCGTAGAAATGTTACCCCCACCCATTCAGAATTACCACCGCGGAGCCGTAGGAATGTTACGTTTACCGAATGTGTGGATGAAGTAAGCGATAACTTAGCGCGAATCCCAATCATGTCTACCACGATCTTGGCTAATCCTACTAATCCAATTTTTAGTTACACCATGATACCAGCATCATATACGGGTCATCCAGCACTACCGGTCGTCGTAAGAGCTAGAATCACCCCGGCCACAATCAGGAGACGTCCTCGCGGAGATATGCCTTCTGCAGTTACAACTAACCTAAGAGCAATGGGTATGATAACAGTGGGAGAGAACAGAGATGAAGCTGGTCATCTAATCGGGTCGCAGTTAGGTGGTGTCGAGACTATCTATAATGTGGCTCCGCAGACAAGAAGACTTAACCGTGGGACAGGACGATTTAATGATTATCCTCAATGGAGACCCTCTGTGTGGTACCATAGGGATGAGAACATAAGATCGTTCATTGATAGAACTAATGGTACTGCAGATCTGACAGTCACAGTACGATATGACTTGACGAGGTCATTCAGACCAATAGGGTTCCATGTGAGGGAAGTTTTGAGGAACCCTGATGGGTCAGTGGCTTATGAATGTCCTGATTTTTACTACTCCAATGATCCTGACCACGTCGAATAATAATCATTAATGAAGTGAACGTACTGTGTCAAATATTCTTGTACACAATTTATAGAAATAAAATTTTATTAGTAATAAAACAAACATTTATTACGATTTTGGTTTTTTTTTATTGAATACGGTGTGAAATCATAATGACAACACTATACATTCATTCATAACATGAATTTGCAACTGCACAACACATGTCACACTTGCCCGAGTCCGAAGTATATCACAAATCGGCTCCAGTGCAAGAACCCGTACCTCCGCCGTTTCGGGCTCCTCTGCACACCGGCTCCAGTGCATGAACCCATGCGTAGCTCCCGTGCACGACCCAATTCCGCTTTCTGATTCCTCTTAACAACAGCGGGTACGAATCGATATGGTTTTTATGAGAGGTTTTTATTGGCACCACTTATAACTAGTACCTGGGTGACCGAGCTTGGCTCGGAGTTCTTTTTTGTTATATCGTACTTTTTAGATAAAAAAAAACTAAAAACTTGAATAAATACAAAAAAAATAAAAGTAAAAACTTTGTACCCGACCGTAATTCGAACCCGGACACCTGTGATTGTCAATCTTGCACCTTGGCCGCTTGACCACGATGCTTATACCCGAGGGTAAGAAATTATCGACGATATTTTACGTGGAATAATGCGAAAGAAAACCGCACGAAAATTCGAAAACACGCGTTTTCCCACTCCAATTTTTTTTGAAACAATTTTTTTATTTTTATTTTTTTATGATTTGGCATTAAAAAATACATACAAACCTAAATTTTCACTAGGAACGAACCCGAGCGGAGCGAGGGCGAGTTGCTACTACAAATAATAAAATTTTAACTAAGAATACTCGATACAGAGGCGAATCTATAGTTTTTAGAATTTTTGTCTGTCTGTCTGTCTATATATCTGTCTGTGACCGCATCACGGAAAAACTACTGGACAGATTTTGATGAAATTTAGTATGATGATAGCTGGTTATCCGAATCAACATTAAGGATACTTTTTACTGACGGAAAATATCTCATCTCTGAGAAATCTACACTAAGCATTAAAACGTAACTAGGGACGAACCCAAGCGGAGCGACAGTGAGTCGTTAGTATAATATTTAACTAGTTCAGAATTAATTTTTGGCGAGAATTTTAAAAAGAAGCAATTCGTAGGATTGAGATACATTTGATTTAAATTACATCAATTGACAATGAAGTTTGTATGTTTGTAAAATTTGCTTATCGGATTCGTCATTAACGATAAACTTTTAGGTCATTCCATAAATCATAACTATACATAATCATAATAATAATAATAGCAATGGGTCAAGATGTGACCCCTGGGGAACCCCAGAAGTTACTTCGCACTCTTCTGATTAAAACGACGAATGTTTACTATATTTAAGTATGACTCAATCCATCCTAACAAACTAACAACCGTGGATGTCCAGATTTTCAGTTTTCTTTAGCAATAATTTATAATGATTCGCTAGATCAAATGTATTTTGAAATCAGTATACTTATATAAAATGGACGTCTTTCTTTTTATCTAAACGTTCTGCAATATAAGATACATAAGCAACTAAATTAGAAGATGTAGACTTATCGGGTAAAAAGTCATATTGGTCTTTTACACCGGTCACCTATAATCGGTCTGAACAATCGATAGTTGTGAATGTTAACCTGCTAATAAGTACCTAATTTAGCGGTTGCTTTTGATTCAAGAAAAAATATACATAATTAAAATAACAAATATGATTAATATTATTTTGCCCGTCTATTTTCTCGATCATGCTGTCGCGAGTCGTTTGTGTCAGAGCAATAGTTCAAGAAGTAAAATAAATAATGATAAAAATGGTTTATCCATTATCCATAAATGAAAAATATATTGAGAATTAAAACCCTCAAATAAATAAATATAAATAAAGAAATATATTATTATAATGAACCGACAGAATAAATGAAAAAAGGTATATTATTTATAGATCGCCTGAATAAATTGGGGAACGTTGCTTAAAATAATAGTAGTTATTAATTAACCAAGACTGATCCAAACATCCTCTGAAGTATTAACTTATGATTACAGCAGGATCTGAGAAAAATCATAACATGCATATCTTTTTTTTACATAGATGGCAGATTATTAAGTAAATATATCAATCATTAAATAATAAAAATTCATATCTTTCATAAATAAACTGATATAATAATATTAGCTCTAATTTATTTAAAATATTTATAAATATATACTATTTTGCTTAACTTTTAAATATGTATTTAATTGCAGCTCGCGAAAAATTTTAAATTTTGAAAAATGGCCCGGACTATCAAGGAGCTTGGTCACCCCTGACATAGACTACATAAAGCTCCCAGACGGCTTATTTTATTGCGACACCTCCAACAAATATCGTTATATTTTAGCCAATGTATACAAGAACTTAACAAATTATATACTAAAACCTTCCTCCAGAACCACTCTATCCATTGGTGAAAACAGCATGAAATCGGAGCTGTAGTTTTTGAGTTTATCGCGAACAGATAGGCAGCCAGATAGATAGACAGACAGACGCGGCGGAGGACTTTGTTTTATCAAATGTAGTGATTTATGCGAATACTTAATTAACAATTTTAAATAATTTGTGATTTAAATAACCATACATAAAACAAAAATTCCTTCCACTGTTATTAGCTTAATTCCAATAATGCATATAAATCAATAATAAACTATAATATTAACTGTCCCATAACAAATATACGTAGTATTAATTATCATTATACCTTTTTTTTAGTACTTAAGTTTATCTGTTTAGTAAAATTTTAAAATTTATAAAATGTCTCTTATTTCAGTTTGACTATGGGCAAAAGTCTTCTCTAGCTCCCTCCATTGTTTTCTGTCGTGTGCTACTCTTCTCCAATGTGGTCCTACGGTCTCTTCAATTTCGTCCTCCTATCGTTTACTACCCGAAGTAGGTACTAATATAAGTAAAAATTATTTATATATTTTTTGAAGTATTGTAAGATTAATTATAAAGATTTTTTATAATATTTCTTCTTTATAATCAACCTCGCACCGCTTGGGGTCGTCCCTACTTACGTTTTAACGTTTAGTATAGATTTCTCAGAGATGAGATGATTTCCCACAGTAAAAAGTATCTTAAATGTTGACCCGGATAACCAGCTATCATCATACCCATCAAAATCCCTCCAGTGGTTTTTATTGGTAAAGAAAAAATAAATTTAATTTAAAAAAGGATTTATTATTTAACTGATGCATACGAGTACATACTGGTGAATATTTTTGTTAACTATTTAACGATGATTATTATTAGTTTAAAATGTTGATTCAAATTTTATAAAAAAATTATTAATATGATTACTAATATCATTATTCTACAACATCTAATAAATTATTCATTTATATAGATCTAGACTAAATATTTTTGTATGTATAAATATGTGTAATTTTGTAGCTAAGTGTAATTTGTATTTGTATTTCTCAATATTGTGTACTTTCTGTATTAGCGATTCACCCTCGCTTCGCTTTGGGTTCGTCTCTAGACAAAAATAAACCTATCCCACGGGAACCGTACATTTTTCGGGGATGATATATAGGCCATAGCCTTCCTCAATTAACGGGATATGTAATGCAAAAATAATTTTTCAAATCGGATAAGTAGTTCCTGAGATTAGTGCGTTCAACCAAAATGAACAAACTCTTCAGCTTTATAAAATTAGCATGCATGATGTTAATTAAATATAGGTATATATGTACTTCCGAATAATTTGTAAAGAAGTATTCTAGAATGAAATTTGTGACAAAAAAGAAATATGAAATTCTTACTCACATAATTCCGAGTCACAGGTCACAGAGGAGACACAGATATGTACACATGAGAGTTATCATGAGAGGTCAGGGGAAACCCAGCCGGGTGGTACGAGTGATGACAGCACGAATGCTAGTGGATCCAAAAGGTTATCATCGTTATTCGCTAGCAGCTGATAACCCTCTTCAAATAAAAGCAAAATTCAGTAAAGCAAATGAACAGAAAAAAGATGAAGGAAGCATCGCGTCCATTACTGCGCTCTGCGTCGTCGTCTCGACAACTCTGGACCATCGCGATATTTCTACAACTCCACATCCTCATCGCGGCAGATCCCCAGCTACGGTACCAACAGTTCACAAAGCTGGGTTATACTGTCGACGAGAATAAACCATGCCTGTTTGACTGTGTAGACGGAAGATGCAGAGCGGGACAAAATAGAGAATTGGTGCCATGCAGAGACAGTGGAGAATTGGCTCCTACCTTCCACACAATAAGGGAATCCTCACACGAGTATTGTTTAAGTAATTGCGGCAAATTCGGTACAGACTACGAGTGGTGTTACGTTGACTCGTACGATAAATGGGATTATTGCAGCAGCGTGACAGAAAACAAAATGATAATTGATAGATCATTCACTCTTGATGGAAAGGCGTGCAGTGACGAATGCACTTATCATGGTTATCATTATTTGTGGTGTAACACCTTTGATGGCAGTTGGGGCAAATGCGATCCAGGAGTATATAGTTACGTTCAAGCATACACAGCAAGAGGAACTCCATGTTGGGGAAGATGTGAAAAACATACGACTGGGGAACTTTCGAAACACGCATATAACGTGTGTGAGAGTTCCGCTGATATTTCCGAAGGTTGTGCTCCACCAGGCTTTACCAATCGCACAATTGAATCATATGCTCTCCTGTTTACCAGAAACTAATCAATGTCCAGCAATACCACGGCGGCGTCGTAGAAATGTTACCCCCACCCATTCAGAATTACCACGCCGGAGCCGTAGGAATGTTACGTTTACCCAATGTGTGGATGAAGTAAGCAATAACTTAGCGCGAATCTCAATCATGTCTACCACGATCTTAGCTAATCCTACTAATCCAGTTTTTAGTTACACGGTGATATCAGCAGCATATACGGGTCGTGCGACACTACCGGTCGTCGTAAGAGCTAGAATCACCCCGGTTACTATTAGGGAAGCTCGTCGCCGAGATATGCTTTCAACAGTTTTAACTAACCTAAGAGCAATGGGTATGATAACAGTGGGAGAGAACAGAGATGAAGCTGGTCATCTAATCGGGTCGCAGTTTGGAGGTCTCGAGACAATATATAATGTGGCTCCGCAGACGAGAAGGCTTAACCGTGGGACAGGACGATTTAATGATTACCTCAATGGAGACCCTCTGTGTGGTATCATAGGGATGAGAACATAAGATCGTTTATTGATAGAACTAATGGTACTGCAGATCTGACAGTCACAGTACGATATGACTTGACGAGGTCATTCAGACCAATAGGGTTCCATGTGAGTGAAGTTTTGAGGAACCCTGATGGGTCAGTGGCTTATGAATGTCCTGATTTTTACTACTCCAATGATCCTGACCACGTCGAATAATAATCATTAATTAATGAACGTCCTGTCTCAAATATTCGTATACACAATTTATAGAAATAAAATTATATAATTATATTAGTATTAAAAAAAATATTTTTATTACAATTTTTTTTATTGAATAATTTACTCCTAAATGTTGTGTTGTCACACTGTACATTCATTCATAACATGAATTTGCAACTGTATAACACATGTCATACTTGACCGAGTCTGGAGTAGAACACGAATCGGTTCCAGTGCAAGAACCCGTGCTTCCGCCGCCTTTGGGTCCTCCGCATGAAGTAGCTCCCGTGCATGACCCAATGCCGCTTCCTGATTCTTCTCCGCTACATAAGCTCTCTGCGGTACTAGAATGCTGACCACCATCAATCACTTTTCGCTCCTTAACAGGAATTTACTCCACTATACGTTCCTGTCCCCGATCCCGAACCCTGTCCAGTACATGCATCAGCACCGGTGCACAAATCTGGTTGTGTTCAGGACACTAGTCTTCCGAAGCACACAAACTATAACATCGCTAGAGATAACACTGTTTTGCCATAATTATATTTTATCATTCTTTGTGGAGTGCGAACTCAAGATAATCTTATCAAAGAATCAGTGAAAAAAAGAGTTAATTTAGTATATTTATTTTTGATTATGAATAGTTTCCATCATCGGACAACCCGACGAACGGTTAGCCTCCATCCTTATGTCGTGGACATTCCACCCGTCCGGACGAAGCGTTTCGCTACGTCGTTTATTATGCGTGCGGCTAAGGACTGGAACAACCTGCCTCCGTCGGTGTTTCCGTCCGATTACAATATGGGTGTCTTTAAGGCAAGAGTGAATAGGTGGCTACTGAATTAGTGCGACTTACCATCTACGACTGCGTTACCACTTACCATCAGGTGGAACGTAGTCAAGCACTAATTCAGAATACTATAAAAAAAAATACAATTCGCTTACAGTATTTTATAGCTAACTACGCAATCTCTTTTCTGTATTCGGTGTGCTTTGATTTGTATCGGCTGGCACCGACACACCTACTTCGAAAATATTTGATTAGGTATCTATAATAAATGGAAACTACTAATCAGTTATTTTTTACTTTTTAGTGCTTTTTTTTACTCAGTTTTTATTTTATATTTTTAAGTTTTTTTTTTCCTTTTTAGTGTAAACATAGTAGTAGCAGAGTAAGAAAAAAGGATTTTAATAAAATATTCGCTTAAGCCGTTTAAGTTAGTTTGATGCCAATTTTTATATGAAGACTGATAAAGTAAAATTCGCTTTTTTTAGTAACACTAAAAATTCTGGCTCTAAAATCCGATTCTAACGTATTGTGCTTATCAAATCAAACAAAATAAGCCCAAACTCAAAGTATGTATCTCCTATTAGCCGTTGAAGAGTTACACTTACCCACCTTCTGGCCTTACCATCTGATCAGATTGACGATGCCGAACCACTGCACAATCAACGGAAATAGAAACACTTACAAATTTTCAAGTCAGTATGACAATTAGAAATAAGTTAAATGCATCATTAGCTATTTTTCCACCCTAAGGATATTTTTTTTTGAAATTTAAATGGAACCAATCTGGAAGTATACACTTTCAAACAAAACGAAAATTGTCCAAATTGGTTAATAAATGACGGAGTTCTGAGGTAGCAAATTCAAAAAAAAAATACAGTCGAATTGAGAACCTCCTCCTTTTCGAAGAAATCGGTTAAAAATTAGCAGGATTACTCTTGGAAACAAATAAATAAATACGATACGGCCGCCTACTGTACATCTCTTTATATTTCTAATTTCTATACATTTCTTGTGTGGTGTGCAATATAAAATCTTACAAAAACCGACTAAAAAAACACTAAAAATTAAGAAATAACAGATTAGTAGTATAATCAAATATTTTTGAAGTTGGTGTGTTTTAATTTATATTGGCTGGCACCGACTGACGGCGACGTGAAGGGTAAAAAACATACATAAACAGACTTTCATATTTATATTAGTGGTTCGACCTATCCCAAGTTGATGGTGGTACCGTGAAACTTTCCCAGGCTAGCTTACAAAGGCTAAACAAATTTCAACATAATCTAAATATATAAATAAATAAAGGAATGAAACGTTACAAACGGACAAACACATTGTGACATACAAAAGATTACATTGAAATTGTATGTAGCATTCATTTCTTACACCAGCTTACTCTGTATAGCTTACTTGATCGTATTCAATGCCTTTATCATTATTATCAAATAGTAGCTTTAATGTATGGAAACCAGACGGCTGGCTATCGACAGGTCTCTATTGGAATGCTTTGCGCTATCACGGCGAAGGGATTATGATATGCCCATGTTTGTACACTTGCGGACAAACATATAGATACACTTCTTTTATTATATACTAGGATTTTTCTGCAGTTTTGCATGCATATTAGCATTAGCTTCAGTTACCAAATAAAGATAATTCAATTTTTTAAAGGGATGATTAGTGGTTAGTAAATCAGACTGCTAATACAAATGCGTGTGAATATTTTTAACTCAACACTGTAACAGCTGAACGAATTTGGATGAAATTTTGTACACAGATAAGCTATGGCCTGGAGTAACACATAGACAGCTAGCATGATAAGTCTCTAATGGGGTGTATTTGATACAATGTAAATTAATAGTTTTAAAAATATGTGAACTTATGCAGCATCAACAATATACACATCAGTTTTTATTTACGTACCTAATTTCAGGAATAAAATTTTAAAATTAGTACTCTTGTTTAAAATTTCATTGCTAAGCGCTATGAAGATTTCTCTTCTAACCAATATTTATGTATATTTATAATACTAACGTATTTATAGAATCTTACTGGAACTAGCGAAATTATAGTATTACAGTTAATATTATAAATGTGAAAGTTATTGAGTGTATGTGTGTTACTTCTCCACGCTGTAGCATCGAAGAATTAAAAACTAGCATCACTACATCAAAAACTAGTATCATAACCACTCATTATATTTGGGTTTCAGATTATAATATTTTATATATTATACTAAATATTTATACTAGGTATTGGCAGCTCAGTGGCAACTTTGAGAACCTAAGGAAGCGTAAATCCTGCGTCGCATCTGATACTTTCATGTGTGAATCTTTTCAACATGGTTACTAAAAGAAAACTGTATGTCTAAAAAAAATAAATGGTTTTTGTTGGTTTCACTTGTACCCCAAAAGCTAAGCATTCGATTTTAGGTTCATTCGATATTTTTTTACAGTCAATGATTTGTTTTTATTTATTTTTTTAGTATAATGAATTACCTATTTAAATATAGATACTTTTCATCTATACTAATATTATAAAGCTGAATAGTTTGTTTATTTGGTTGAACGCACTAATCTTAGGAACTACGAATCCGATTTGAAAAATTCTTTTTGCATTAGAAAGCCCGCTAACTGAGGAAGGCTATAGGCATTATATTATCATCCCGGAAATATGTACGGTTCCCGTGGGATAGATTTGTTTTTGTCTTAGAATGAACCCGAAGCGAAGCCAGGATGAGTTGCTAGTCTCTCATACACAGTAATGTCTTAACGGATTTCAATGTATTTAATATGCCAGTTGAGTCATGATCCAAAAGTAGTGTTACATTTAATAACTTAAAAAAACTATGTATTTTGGCCAAAAGTGCAATGGACTTTTGTTATCATTGATTCAAATTGAATTGCAGCTACGATTTTATATGGAAACGAATTAAAAGCTTTGTGACTATCCAAGGATTATTCGGTGTACGAAGAGATTTGTGTTATATCTTGTTAATTGGTTGAATGTTGGCTATTTCATTCTGTATGGATCTGTCCTCAATCACGGTTAATTTTGAACTTAAAAGTTCAAGTTTTTTTTTGTTTTGTATCTATTGACAAGCTTAAGTTTTATTAATAACTACATTTTACAAACAGTTACTTTTTCAGATATAGTAATGATATTGATTGAAGTTTGACAACTAGTTGACTGGGCAGTGGCCCAGTCAACTAGTTGTCAAACTGGTAGTGACCAGTCTTGTTTATTGGTTCAATGGTTTAATTATTGGTTCAATATTGGTTATATAAGTTTTAACCGCATTATTTTTCGACATATATTGCTAACCGTACCCTATGTATTCACATAGGGTACGGTTAGTAATAAAAGCTAAAACCAAACGAGAATAAGTCACTAGTTCAAAATACATCTTTATTTTGCCTAATATAAGAGCACATTAAGGATCCTCTCTTATCCAACCTCCTTAACCAAATCTAGCTTATTTTTTTTACAAACAGCAAAAATTGCAGGTAAAACATTGTAAATTAACAAAATTATACAAACAAACCTAATTATTCGTCATTAAAAATGTATGTAATTATTTGTTCGCCGCATCAAAGTATTTATAAATCCTGCCAACAATAAAATGTTAATCATTTTATTACCGCCGTCCAATAATAGCGATTAAGCTTTAAGCCGACTGTTATTCGCGCAATCGCATTGCCATATTATGGCGACGTTGGATTTTGCTGTAGGGTGTACATATTTTTTATATTAAATAGAGAATACGATTAAAATACCACCAATAATTTTAAAAATAATGTAAAACTAAAAAAATATAAACAGAAAATGCTACAGTATTAATAACAATTAGTTTTGAAGTTTAGGGAATGATGTGGGTTCAAATCCCGGGTCTTGCAGTTTGAGATTTATAGATATTACAACTAGCTATAGTGAATTAACTCTATAGGGAGAGTTCTGAGGGAATCTATATGGTGACCCATTGCTGGGTACTTCCCCGAGTTCCAGGTGAACCATTAGATCAATAAGTACATAATAACTAGTCGACTCTTTTCTTATAATGAGGGTGTTTCCAATAGCTTGCTACTCTATTTTTATAGACATACTAGCAACTCACCCTCGCTCCGCTCGGGTTCGTCCCTAGTTACGTTTTAACGTTTAGCTCAAAGATGAGATATTTTCCCGGAGTAAAAAGTATCCTATATGTTGACCCGGATAACCAGCTATCATCATACCAAATTTCATAAAAATCTGTCCTGCGGTTTTTCTGTGATGCGGTAACAGACAGACAGACAGACAGACAGACAGACAGACAGACAGACAGACAGACAGACAGACAGACAGACAAAAATTCTAAAAACTATAGATTTGGCTTCTGTATCGATAATAAAGTTTATTCCAATAAGATTTTCCAAAAAATATTTAATGTACAGATTTAGCTTAGTTAGAATTTTATTATATGTATTGATTGATTATATCCAAGCAAAAAGTTATCTTCTTAGTGTCTATTATTTGTCTAATACATACTCGTAAATATCTCACTAATGATGAAACATGTTTGTCTCTGACTGCATAATATTATGTACTTCTGTCAACTTGTTTTGATTTTTTAAGTTCGCTTTTTATTGAATTCGTTTTTCTTTATTTTCTATTTTTTTTTTTTTTTATATTTTATTCGTAAATTCAAGGTCTGTGTGGAACAGCCCTATCAAAAATCATCACAATTCATAAATGCGTAGCGAATTATCGTGATAGACATGTCACGTTTCCACCTATCGATTGGTGTACTGATATTCAAATTACATATGCTATCTATTTGTTTGTGTGTTAAGTTTTTTAATATAAAAGGAAAATTTCCTTCCGGAAGGTTTATTTACATGTACGTTACATGCGAGTATATGATATATAACTAGAAAGTAAAGAAAAGCTGTTTTATTACTATGCTATCAAGGAAAGCAAGTTTCGATCTTAATATTATAAATTATAGATGATAGCATCTCTTAAATTTTCATGTGAGAGTTTCATTTTAAATATGATAACGGACATCTTTATCGCTTAAGAAAGTACGATGAAGGAAAAATGTCAAGTCCAACCACATTTTGCCAGAATGGTGTGGACTATAGCCTGACTATGGAGGGATCCATTTAGGAGATGCCGAGCAATTGTATTCATCCTTTATTAATGTCCTACTGCTGGGCGCGTTCCTTTAATACGAGGGGGATCAGACCACAGTCCACCACACAGGTAAAGTGCGGGTTGGCGAACTTCACATGTCTTTTGAAAACTTGCTAGGGTTTTTCAGGCATGCAGGTTTCCTCACAATGTTTTTCTTCAACGTAAGACAAGTGTTAATCATATTGGAAATGATTCGCAAAATGAAAATATCAGAGGCACGAGACATGGGTTTTGAACCCGCTTCACTCGGTTACGCAAGCGCGTTACCACTGGGTTACCACTGCCTATTCAACCCAGCAGTGGGACGTATAAAATGGCTAAGTTATACGTATATATACGTAGTAAATACATAATAGATATAATTATGTATATGATTTTATCATATACATATATATTATGTGAATAAATTTCATCAAACACCATTACGTCTAAGACAATCACAAGGCATACTAAGTAGCATTTGCATATTTCGTGTTGTTTTAGGTTGTTGACCTTTCACCAGTTACTTGTCAGAGGATATTAGCAATGCACCTTCTGTTGACCTTAAGTATTCCCTTTGCTTCATTGAATTTCAACGTTCTCTTGAAAAGGAATTCTGCTTTAAGATTTTGTGGTAGTAAGTTTATTTAGAATTAAATGTTTTATTTATAAGGCACTTATCAAGATTTCAGCTTAAGATTGCTTTTTCAAAGACAAATATTTTGTTAATCTCCCTTTATTTATATATTTACAATTAAAATTGTGATGCGCGACTTAGTTTTGCAAAGGCTTTGTTGCTTGTTGATCTATCAAGTATTATCAACTAGTAAATTTTTTTATAAAATTTCCAATGAAACATTTTGTTTTTCTTCAAGTTTCAGACATATCGTAGGTTAATTCAGATTTGCGGATACTTTTTCGATGGCACTTGTCAAGTACAAGGTTAAAAAAAACCTGCTTGATGAATAAATAAAAAATAAATAAATATTCTTTAATACTTTCTTAGATTTACGCGAATATTTGACATTTTAAATAAAACCATGATTACTGTAAAGCAATCGAAACGTCGGGAACCAAAAATCTAAATAAACCCGCGAAATAATCCGAAAAGATAGTTTTATTTAAATAATCTTTATTACTGAGAATATTACATAGATATTTTATATACTAATCCTAAAAATTAAAAAAAAAATAGTAACCACAACTTTTATAACACCTTTTATATCAGTTTTCCTCTTGGCTAAGATCTGCTCTAACTTCCCCTATTGGACCCTTTTCCTTGTGACTCTTCTGTGACAAGCCCACTGTCTTTGCTTGGTGAATTTATTTTTTAATTATGAAAAGTTTATCCTCTGATTGATTTAATTCAAGGGAGAATTATGTACATTTGGGATGAATAAATTCATGTCTACTGTTGCATTTTTTTACTCATTATCTATTTTAATCCATAAACCAGAATGCAATTTCCAAATAGATAAACAAAAAATAAATTAATAATAACTAAGAGATCTGCAAAATATTCATTCAGTGCCTTATTTGCTGCTACTTATACCGATATTAATATTTCATCACACTGTTATTGAGTTGTGTAATCTTGTACTTACCTCAGCGACACGGTCCGGCCGTGTCAAGCCAAAGATAAGCATCAGAACAGCTTAGTATAGCTTGATACCTTATAATATATATTCTAATATTATTATTATTTATTTATTTGATTATAGTATGTAGTAATACAGCATTTTAACATAGGTGGGCTCACATAACTGTTTGCAAAGTTTGTCTGTGTGATCAGAGTCTCACGATAGACTTAGGTTATAATATTTAAGGTTTAATTATGTTACAAGTACATTAAATGTCTAAATGTTTATAAAAATGTATGATTACTATAAAAGTAATTTTCATCCTTAGGGTGGAGTAAAGTTCACTTGTCTTGATGGGGGTTTTAGTGTCCGGCAATCCAACCGGGCGCGAAACCAAGAAACGCACTGGAAGGCGGCCCATCTTGGTTGGTGGTATAACATAAGTTTTTATTATGTTTAATTTTTCTAGTATTAAATGAACTCTGTTATTTTTTGGGAAATAAATGTGTTTTTAAACCTAAAAAGTAAACCTTCCATTTAAATCAAGTAGTTAAGTATTTTTATACGTTTAAAATTCATTTTTATCTAAATTTCAACATAGACATACTCGCTAACTCTAATTTATCGTGGGTCAAACCAACGGACGGTCCATGAATGGTCGCTTTAAAGTTAGATAAAGCTAAAATAACAACAAATGGTCGATTGATAAAAGCGATTACTACGTTCACAAAAATGCGCAAATAAGACGAGCTCTTAAGGTATGGCACTAAGAGAGATGCGTAGAGTTTATAATATCCTATAAATAATTTATATTAATATTTAATAATTATATACATTATTTTCATCATTTTTTAATGTATATAATAATTTTTATAATGAATATAGCCTTCCTCAGTCAACGGGCTATCTAATGCAAAAAGAATTTATCAAATCGGATTAGTAGTTCCTGAGATTAGCGCGTTCAACCAAACAAACAAACAAACAAACTCTTCAGCTTTATAATATAAGTATAGATTATATAAAAGTCCTTAATAAATGAAAATTATTGGCCTAATCGATATACCTACATCTAAAAAAACTTTTTAAATGTCCCATAGGCACTTATTACTTATTACAGAATGTCATATTAATTTTATGTTCCTCAAGATAGTAAAATATAACAGTACTCGTATGTATATTTTAGTACGACGTATGGATTTACGAATAAGGCTAAGTAGATCATTAATGTTTCAGTACTGATCTCATCTCGCTAATGTTGTGTTATGATATACCCATCTCGTTATTAAGATGTTACTTCAAATATATGTAATACTGATGCTGGTGGAATCATATATGGATTAATTAAAGTAAAAATATCCTTAAAGTGAATGTTTTCATTAAAATAAATTACAAAAACGTTAAATAATTTTACAATTTTATTTTTGAAATACTATTTTTGAGTCATTTATAAACAGGATATCCCGGTCTATACTATTATATACTTAACGACATTTGGCTTGGTTTGTAGTGACCCTACTTGCTGTGCCAGCGGTCGCGGGTTCGAGTCCCGCTGGGGGCATTCATTTGTGTGATGAGCACGAATGTTTGTACTGAAATCATGGATGTTTATATTTATAATACGTATATAGGTATTTAAAGTTATATACATATGTGTAGTGTATCAACTATCTGGTATCCATAACACAGGCCTCGTAGCTTACCATGGAACTAGATGGTGCTGTATGTTCATGTCCGAACATATTTATTTATTACTATTATTTATTTATTATATCATTTTTTAACTAGTCTTGCATGATAAGCGGGACGAGGATGAAAGGCAATCTTTATCCGTTCTCATGATGTAATTTTCAAGCTTTTCATTGAAATCTGTGCAGCGGTTAGAGAGAGAGAGAATAACTTTCAGACTCACAATATAAGTATGATTTCTTTATATATTTCTGTAATAATAATACGATTCTTCTCGTAGAAATCCTAGCGATAAAATATTATTTCACTCTTCCCTCTATATCCATACATACTAATATTATAAATGTGAAAGTGTGTTTGTTTATTAGTTCGTCGTTCTTTCACGTCGAAACCGAGTGGCAGATTAGCGCGATTTTTTGTGTACATGTGACATAGGCGACTTTTTATTGCATGAAATTATTTCATTCAAAACACTTATCATACCTATATATATATATATATATATATATATATATATATGTATGATAAGTGTTTTGAAATATATATATATATATATATAGTTAGTATTTATACTAACTGTTAAAACATACCTATTTACATAAATTAAATCGGTAAACTCTTTAATAAGCTCTAAACCAGATTCAAATATATGACTTTTGTAATAGAAGACACTAAAGCTACATACCATGACGATGGTTCTAGATATGGTTATGGGAAAATTAAGAAAAAGCAAACAAATCAACAAAAGCTATTTGCGGAATAAAAAACAACATTAATAGGGAAACGACTTCCGGCGGAAGCTTAAAGAAAAACAGTTTTAAAGGAATTTGTTTACCACAAAGATATGATTCTTCAGAAATTTTGTATATATAAAAAATATTTTGAAATAAAGTTAGTTAGCCATAATCCATACTTCGATACTTAATATTATAAATGTCAAAATGTTTGTTTGTTTCTTTGTTTGTCCTTCTTTCATATCAAAACAGGACGGATTGGCATGATTTTTTCGGTGGAGAGACTCGTAGTTGGAGGGCTGGAGAGCGAAAAGGTTACTTTTTACCGCGGGAGATTTTCTCATTCCCACGGGAAACCAAATTATAATGCAACCTAAAAAAATATTTATGATCTTGGTATTAATTCTCTTCAACACAATTAAATAAGTACATGTTTTAGCGTTATTCAAAATTCATCCTATAAGGGGGTAAATTGTGGGATGAAAGTTTGTATGAAACCTACCTTTTTAGAGTTCTGTTAGTTGTATATAAAACGATCTTGTTAATACAGCTTTTTTATATAATATTTACAAAAATATTTTCTTTCACTTTTTTTAAATATTTTTTGGCATTTACATGTAAATTAAAACAATTAAACGAATCTCGTTTTAATAGTTAAGTAAGAGATATCTATTATTTCAATTTTTCTTTATCTATGTAAGCTCTATGTAAAAATTAATTTTACTACGTAAATATTTAAAGCTGTGCTCAACAATTCTGAAAAAAAAAACAAAAATAGTAACTTATACCAGATAGTTGATACACTACACATATATATATTTTTAAACACATACATATTATAAATATAAAACACCAATAACTGGAGTACAAACATTCGTGCTCATTACATAAATGAATGCCCCCAGCGGGATTCGAACCCGCGACCACACAGCAAGTAAGGTTACAAACTGAGTCAAACGTATCGTCAAATAATATATGTATATATGTAACTACTAACGAGTGTTCGCGCTGTGGTCGAAATTCAACCATAACCATTATATGTAAAAAAAAACTGATTATTTCCAACATCGATAAAAAAGTACTAGATACACAATCAACGACAAAAAATGTCCTCACTGAATAAACGCTCATTTGAATATTTGAGCGCGCTTTTAATTTTTTTTTTGTGAAAACAACTTAAAGCATTGCGTTTAAGGTTCAATTTACATTGTTATATATTTATTTCAACTGGAATAATTACCTAAACACAATTGGTGACAGTTTTAAGAGAACTTTTGAATGGGATTGTGTACTTTTTTGATCGATGGTTTCCAAAAAGAAGAAAGATAACAAAAAGGCATACAAAGGCATTTACAATAATTTATTTATCAAAGCAATGAATATTATAATTTAAAAAACATTATTCAGCTTCATGTTTAGTTCTGTGACACTCTATCTATAATATTCAATAGTCTCAGCTCAAAAGTCTCTTAAGTTATATTTTTATTGATTCAGTAATTCTAATAGAAAATTTATGAAAATATGTTAAAGAAAAAGAAGATTAAATATTCGTACTAAAATGTTAAGTGACGCCTAAAACGCCTCTAATAAAAACTGGCGACTCACCCTTGTTTCGCTCGGGTTCGTCCCTAGGTTGATTCCCCATACAAACTTTCATCCCCATTTTCTCTCCCTTAAGGGATGATTTCCGGGATAAAAACTATCCTATATTCTTTCCAGGGTCTGAATCTATCTTTTTACCAAACTTCATCTTAATCGGTTCAGTAGTTTCGGAGCCTATTCGGTGTAAACAAACAAACTAATAATCAAATCCTTAATCTTTATAATATTAGTATAGATAAGGCAATTTTGATTAAATTCGTTCAAAATACATTCGCATGGTAAACGTAATGGATTTACGTTGCTTTGAAAATAGTCGTGCAAATAGGAAAATGTTTCGTACTATTCGGATTGAATAAATTAAAAAAATTGATGAAATTCTATATTAAAGAATATTTTTTTCACTTTAATTTCTTTGTGTATAGTTTAGTGTAGCGAGGCTATTGTTTGATTTTTAAAGTTTTTATTCACTTAGCAATTTATATATCTAGTAATTAAACTTTCATATAATGTACTAGCGACTCATCCTAGCTTCGCTCGGGTTCGTCCCTTGTTGATTCCCCATACAAACTTGCATCCTCATTTTCATTCCCTTAAGGGATGATTTCAGGGATAAAAACTACCCCATATCGTTCCCAGGTTCTCAAACTATCTTCTTACCAAATTTCATCTTAATCGGTTCAGTAGTTACGGAGCCTATTCGATGCAAACAAACAAACAAACAATCAAATCCTTCCACTTTATAATATTAGTATAGATAAGTATTTTTCCAAGAAAAAAAAAATTGACGTTGAAAAGCAAAAGTTTAGATAAAACATCCCGTGTAAGTTATAAATTGTGTTTCTCATAACAAGACGACTTTTACTTCAGCTAACTTTAATTGTGTATTTTTCAGCGTTACAACAACTCGAGTAGGATTGCTTCTGTTACAGTAAAGATTATGAACTTTTTACAAGACAGATACTAAATAATGGAAAACTTATTCTGAATGCTTCAAACTACTTCGTGCTTCATGATAAACTGTAATTGTCCTTTATAATTTAGTTTTTTTGCAATATTTTCATACTTGGTCCACTTTTCGCAGCCGCAAACCTTGCTATTAATGCTAGTTTAGGCAAACTTTTCAGTAGATTCTGGGTTCGATTCCCAGCTAGGGCCAAAAATAAAGATTTTTTAGTTTTTTTAGTTTAGTTTTTGGAGATTAGTTATAGTGGCGCGAGCTCCATGTTAGATTCCCACATCAAATATTTGGAATTTTTTCATCATAATCTCTTATCACACAATATTTTATAAGTAGTCGACTGACTTCAGTAGGTATCATATATTTTACCCATTGCCAACGTCTTTGGGAAATGGACAGATAGGATAGAGGAATCATCAAAGTTTTACCAATTCTAGAACATAACTTGCTTAATGGTTTTCCAAAATTACATTTTCGTTCGGGCCTTGTAATTTATTTTACTATTTAACAACCTCAATTGCATTAAAATTAAATTAAGTATAATAAATAAAAAATAAATATGTTGGGACATTATCACACAGCACCATCTAGTTCCATGGTAAGCTACGAGGCCTGTGTTATGGATACCAGATACTTGATACACCACACATATTATATAACTTTAAATACATTCATATTATAAATATAAACACCCATGACTGGAGTACAAACATTCGGATTCATCACACAAACGACTCGAACCCGCGACCGCTGGCACGGGAAGTAGGGTCACTACAAATTGAACCAAACGTGTCGTCTGTAGTAGTAGTATAAATTATACTTGAATATCTTAAGCATAAATATTCTCCTCTAATCATTTACACTTCACTAGTAAACTATGAAAAACTCTGACAGAACAGTAAACATATTTTCATACACTCTCCCAAATGTAACATTAGCATGAATTTTTTGCTATCCCCTGCGGCAACAACCTTATATTTTTTATGTTTCCCTTTTATTTCAGGTGAGTGCTGTTTTCCTTTTCTGAGGTTATATTTCATAAGTAGAAGTGCACATCCCTAGATATTATTCAGGTTACATGTTTTAGTTTAGTAGGTTTTTTGATTTTATTTAAGCTAATATTTTAAATTGTAATATTATGAATCTTGTAATATATTTTAAGTTATTATGTTTACAATGGTTATATAGAGATTTTAGATAAAACTATAGTTCTAGATATTCGCGGATTTATTTTGATGCCGGGAGAGACTATCCTGATTGCTGCAAAACATTGGAAATTTTGGGAAACAAAAATCAAACTAAATCTGCGAAAAGATCTTAAAAGATAATTTTCTTTAGAATATTAAATTTTCTCATAAATCTAAGAAAGTATTAGAGATTGATAAAAATACTTGATTACATTATTAATGTTGTAAATGCGAGGATTTGTTAACAAGTGTGTAAGAAGAACATATTTCGTATTTGTTACTTCATAACACAGTAACTGCAAAACGGATTTAAGTAAAATTTAAAATGTTATGTAGCTTATACCCTTGATTAATACATAGGCTATTCCTTATCGGTGTATCTGGCACGCACAGAGCTGCAGGCAAAAATTAGTTTTCAAATATCGCTCACTTATTGTAAAACTTATAGATTGTTAGAATTTCATCATCAGGCCATACTATGTCTTCAATCCATTCTATATATCTGGAAACCCTTGTGTATACTCCTGGCGCCATCTTCCTCCCGCAGTCTCTTCCAAACGACGTAATTCCAACTAATTTGTGCAAGGGAAAAGATTTCACGCAATCCACTCTATCGTCCATTATTTGCAACGGCCCTCCAGAGTCGCCTTGGCATGTATCCTTTCCCCCATTCTCATAATCTCCGGCGCACAGTTGATTTTCAGTTATACCGAACTGTAAAATTTTTCGCTTAATCAAATATCGCATTGATCGATTACAAATTTCACTATTAATAATATCTAAGTCGACTTTCATCAAAGTTTCACTACCAGTCGATGCAGCGGATACTGTTTTACCAAAACCTATCGCTGTAAGTTTTTCATCAGCTAAATCATCATTTTGGTTTAAACATGCTATCCTAATATCTCTACTAAGAGTGAAAGCTGGTTTTGCCTTCATTAATGCTATATCATGGTATTTTGATGGTGGTTTGTATTCGGGATGAGGAATGATCGAGTCAATGTCTCTTTCTTGTGCGAGTTCTTCAACTTCATCAAATTCAAAGGTCGCAGTACCGATCCTAAGAACACTAGCCGTACCTTCTACAGGGTCTTCAATGCAATGTGCTGCTGTTACTATCCACTTTTCACTGATTAATGTCCCACCACATTTCCAAGAAGGTTGATTTTTATTATTCTTGCGAAATCCTATGAGCGTCATATGAGGATAGAGAAGCAAATCTATAGGTACACGTACTCTCTTTTCAGGATTCAAAATATTGTGGCATTCTAGCATAGTTAGTGCATAGTTTTTACAAGCTTGGAAAGATTTTTCACCGACTCCTACTACATTTATAATTAAGCACCATAAGAAAAAAACGCCAATCGTTTTTGGATAGTTCATATTTAAAAAAAATTAGGAACTATATTACTACTCTGCTTGTTACTCAACTGTTATATGTAATTCTTGTAACTAACTTAAGTGGCCATAATATGCCATAAATAATCAAAGCGTTTCAAATCAATATTACACTACCTTAATAATAAATCGTGATTGCATTGTTGTGAATAATAGCCGTATTTACTAGTACAGTATAATAGTGTACATTATTTTAAGATGTCAACATAATATATTTTAATATCATAACGATTTTATGAAAATTTCAGTTTAATGTCATGTCTGAAGTCATAGAACGTTTTAATTCTAAATGAGTATTTCTTATCTTAAGCAAGCTTTGAACGAAATTTAATAACTTTGACCAAATTACACAATTCAGTGCTAAAACTTGAAACAAACGTAGTATCTCATGAATACATCTACGTGACATTTGAGTCGGCGAGTGCCAACACAAAGTTTTAATAAGTTTCCAAACCTTGAAAGTTGTTTAATGAGAATCCTGTTGAGTCAATACGGAGATTTAGATTTGAAAAATCTTATTCTAGTGAAATTTGTCGGGTGTGAACGAAATAAAACTAATGCCAACTACTGTTTGCCGAGCCGCTCTGCCGTCAGCTACCCGCAATTTGACACGCATAATTTATTCATTGTATATTTTTATTATTGCCACTCAATTTTTTTTAGTATTTTCTTTATTTATTATAATCTAGGTGGCTAACAGCAACGTAAATGCTACTCCACAGTTCATCATCTGTGTATTGAATTACATCCAAATTGTTTTTTTTTTTTTATATGTTGAGACTTTAACACACAACACAATCTAGTTCTATGGTAAGCTACGAGGCTTGTGTTATGGATACCAGATAATTGATACACTACACATATGTAACTTTAAATACATACGTATTATAAATATAAACACCCATGACTGGAGTACAAACATTCGTGCTAATCACACAAATGAATGCCCCCAGCGGGACTCGAACCCGCGACCGCTGGCACAGCAAGTAGGGTCACTACAAACTGAGCCAAACGTGCCGTCCAAATCTGTCCAATGGTTGCAGCGTGAAAAAATAAGAAACATACACTCACATATAAACTTTCGTATTTATAATAGTAGTTCAATATATATAAATGTAAGAAAAAGAACATTATTTTGATATAAATTATAAATCTAAATACACTTGTTTTAAAATTCGCCTATCTGTGAGCATTATCTTCATGACAACAAAAACTGTAAGGAAAATATGTTGTATAATAAAAATAGTCAATTTTTATTGTTCAGATTATTTTTTAATTTAAAACATTACTAAGATAACCTTTATTGAATAGATTCAAAAGTGATGTGCTAATGAAGCTTTGACTTTACCTATGGATTATATTTGCTTATTAATATGGTTGTTACAATGCTGTTACGTCGTTGTCGTTAAATCGTCTTTTACTTTTTTAACTAGCAACTTTGCTCTTGTTTCACTCGGGTGGGACTCTAAATACAAAACCCTAATTCTTTTTCTAAAATCAAAGTAGCCTAAGTTACTCCTTATAACATCAGCTTACTGCCAGTGAAAGTACCGTTAAAATCAGTCCAGCCTTTTTAGAAATTAGCCGGAAAAAACAGACAGACAGACACTAACATTTATGTATTTTAAAGATTGTGTTTTTCTTAAAAAGTGAATGAAAAATTTTATTCAATGTTGCAATAAATTGTAATGAAAGCAAAGATTTTACTGTCATTATTAAAAACTACAGTTTTATTTTTTTATATAAACAAGCTTTATCTATATCCATAAAGTAATTTTAAAACATGTGGCCATTTCCATTATTTTTTTTAACTATTATATAAACATTGAGTTTAGGCAAAATAAGAACAATTTTACGTTTGCTCTATATTATAAATATATAAATCATATTAAGATTTGTGATTACATTTTGTGCCACAGCCTAATAGGAATCCTAACCGACCGACGACGACGCTACACTTTACGTCCTGAAGAGCAAAAAAATAATGAATGGATTTATATGCTAAAATACTTATATGCTATATTAATTTAAAAGGTTAAAAACTTCCTATATTAGCGCAAATATTTCATATTATAAATAAACAATATTTGTTCGGATTTTCTCGCAATTTTATTTTGAGTTTTTGTTCGCGAATGCTTTACGGCAAACATTGTCACTCACTGTAATGTTTTTGACATTCCAAAAGTTATTACAGACGGTGTGTTATACATGTGTTTCGACGGTGAAAAAATAGTTTCATTTAAATAACCTAATGTCATATAATTAAAATGCTTATGTCAAACTAGCGAATCACCCTCGCTTTGCTAGGGCTCGTCCCTAGTTGAAAATAAAAACAAATCTATCCCACGGGAATCGTACGTTTTTCCTGGCTAAAAAGTAACCCATGTGCTATTCCAGACTATAGTCTATCTCTTGCCAAATTTCATCCAGATCCGTTCATCCGTTCTGGCGTGATTGAGTAACAAACATCCTTCCAAACTTTCGCATTTATAATATTTAACGGATATACACATTAAGCATACTTTATATTTTCTCGTTCGAACATGATACAAAGCCTTAGTAGCTTATATAAGTTAATTAATATTGAAATAATATCGTCACTACCAATACACACATAAAACTGTCGCATTTGTATAAATAAATGAATAAATATAAATAAATATGTTGGGTCATTAACACACAGCACCATCTAGTTCCATGGTAAGCTATGAGGCTTCTGTTATGGATACCAGATAGTTGATACACTACACATATATAACTTTAAATACATACATGTTATAAATATAAACACCCATGACTGGAGTACAAACATTCGTGCTTATCACACGAATGAATGCCCCCAGCGGGACACGAACCCGCGACCGCTATGACAGCAAGTAGGGTCACTACAAACTGAGCCAAACGTGTTGTCAAATTGTATGAAAAATAACTAATATGATATAATAGTATCTGAAAAATGTGTACATCTCAGTGCTTGACACAGTATGAACTTTCCGAACTCTAATGAATCTCAACGTTATCCACTCGAGTGGAGTTAAAAGTTTCATAAGAAGGTCTCCATACGTTACACAGAGAAGTTATCGTAACGCTTTTTATCATACAAATTGTTATTTATTATCTTGTCATATAACTAGTTAGTGTCACGCGGGTTTGCTCGCGTGTTTATTTGTTTATCTTTTAAGTCATATAACGGAACAATTATTTTATTGTAGTTAAAGTTAGATAACACCAATTATATAAAAATATACATAGAATGGTTGGCAGTTGTAGCCCAATGGTAACGCGCTCGCTTGGGAAAATGAGTGAAGCGGGTTCAAACCCCGGGTCTCGGACCTCTGATATTTTCATGTGCGAATCATTTCTAACATGATTACCACTGGCCTTACGGTGAAGGAAAACATCGTGAGGAAACCTGCATGTCTGAAAAAACCTAACAAGTTTTCGAAAGACATGTGAAGTCCGCCAACCCGCACTTGGCCAGCGTGTTGGACTATGGCTTGATCCCCCTCGTATTGAAGGGAGGCCCGTGCCCACTGCCCAGCAGTAGGACGTTAAAAAGGGCTGAATACAATACAGAAATGGTATGGTATTTTCTTTGAGAACTCTTGTTGTAAGATTTTTGGAAAAAATGAATAAAAACAAACTTTATGATACTTATTTCTTTTTTTTCAATCCTATCAAATCTTCACGTTCATTATCCATAAATGTTCCTCTTTCCTATATAGGTATATACGGTGACTGATGAAATTAACTCGCTACAGCATTCTTTATTTGTTATACAGTCCGCTAACGATAATAAAGATGATATCAAAGAGTATATTCACAATCTCTTCAATCCCACTATTAAAACTACTAAATTTTACATTAATCTGTCACAAATCTATATATAAAAGAAAGTCGGGTTTGTTACAACACTTATAACTCGAGAACTGCTGGAACGATTTTTATGATCGTTGTTTTGTTGGATTAAAATTGAAAAAAAATAATCTATTCCATACTAACCGTCAAAACGTGCTGTAAAACCTGTATTTCAAGAATGAGTGAGTTTTTTTCATTCAATTCAAATTAATGCATACAGGACAAGCGTTGCGACAAATATATGTATATCGAGCTGTTGTATTTATATATTTTTTTCTATGTAGATTAATAAGAACAGAGTTGTTTATTTGATGCAATGTCAGGTGCAGGTTAGTTTATCAGACATACCCGAAATTTCCCCGCCCGATAACCTGCATAACGATAACCTTTCATGCAATATATATTCTGCATCTGCAAAGCAATCAACTATAATCTGCATTTGTTCATCGAACAAACAGCACGCTAACGCCATGAAGACCATTCTGCTACTGTTAGCCGTGTTAGTGATATTCGACGGTTGCGTGCCCTGCAAAGAGCCACCTGGCTGCCTAACCGGTTTTTGTCACCCCGGCAATTGGCACGATTGCTGTTGTCCCGCCGGATGTCTCGGTTTAATCGTGGGTGGCTGCTACGGTTCAGGAAGTAAAGACGTTAACGGCGTCATAACCTACTCTATATTCGACAAAGACAACAAGAAACTGATGCACGACACCGTGGTATTAGACAAATCCACTGTGGCTTCCCAGGAACAGGTCGATAAAATCATCGCTCTCTATGGCAATCAGACTCTTTACTTGGACGCTCATCTAGATCTCTATGACGTCGACGCTATTCGGTCGTCTATTCATAAGTCGTGGCGTCACTTCAAAATCAACTAAAAACAGAATATTGTTATTTTTGTTTTGATCGAAATAAATACACATATACTTGTATATGACTTGTTTCATTTACATTTTAATGGTTGAGTGCGTTACCATAGTTTCGGGGTTTACTCTCCAGCTACACAGGTTTAAACATATGACTTTTTATTTCCTGATAAACACCTTTTTTAAAACATTGCTACTTCAAGACTGTTTTGTTTCAAGATTACAATTATCTTACTTTTATTGATACCATGACCTTTAAAAAGCAAGCTTGTTTAAAAATTGTTTAGTGATAGGACAAAACGAATTACCTAGGATAAAATCAAAGAAAAATATTATATTATTTAATTTCAAAAGTACATATTTACCACAAATATATACGCATTCTATGTCGTTTTTATACCATTTATTCAAATACTTTTAGTTTAGTTTTAAAGATTAGGAAAACTAATTAAGAAAGAAAATAAAATAATTTATGTCTAGATTGTGACAAAATTCGGAACAGATTATTTACTTAACAACCGCCTGACTATGTGTTTACTTGTTTGACGACGAGCGAAAGTTAAAAATCAATGAGATGATAGCTTGTTTATGTAAGCTTTTAAATTAGAATAAAATAAGTTGAACTTATTTTATTAGTAACTAGCGTCTCTAGTTCGTCCCTAGGTTGCTTCCCAGAACAAAATTAATTAATTCGATTTTAACTTTTTTTCGTGGGACCCTATTTTAAAAAAAAATTATAAAAGTAGCCTAAGTTACTCTTTATTACATCAGCTATCTACCAGTGAAAGTCCCGTAAAAATCGGTCCAGCCGTTTCAGAGATTAGCCGGAACAAACAGACAGACAGACAAAAATTGTAAAAAATGTTGTTTTGATATATGTACCGTGTATACATTCATATGCATTTAGTTAAAAGCGGTTATTTTAATATTACAAACTGACACTCCAATTTTATTTATCTGTATAGATGTATAGATTTGTACTATATGAATGAACAGTAAGAAAAAGTTAAGGTGTATTTAAACGTCTTATTCATTGAATAAAATTTTAAATCAATGAAATACTAGCCTACATAGTTTCACGTGGTTTTAATATTTTGCTATGCTTAGTATTTTGCAGCTGAAGAGATAATTGGGCTACTTTATATCAACAATTGGCTATTCAAATGATATTGCGAATTCACAAAGTACTTCGCAAAGGAACCATTTGGAGAGGCAAGAAAAAAATGCAAAATATTTTTGGGTTTTTTATTTCAATTTAATACTTAATATAACTTATGTTATCATCACCTACACTTTTTTAATGAATGAATGTCCCACGAAAAAAAATTAAAACCAAATTAATTAATTTTGTTTTGGGTAACAACCAAGGGACGAATCCGAGCGAAGCGAGGGTGAATCGCTAGTATTTCATAAAACGCATACATACATATTTCTTCCATTAACGGGATGAATGGATGCGACTTTTATTCCATCTCAAAAATGATCATATTTAAGGTTTCCTTACCTCAAAAGGTAAAAAAGGCACTCCTTATAAGATCACTCTCTTATCCGTCTGTCCGTCTGTCCGTCTGTGTGTTCGTGTGCCATCACTGATTTTCTCAGGATCGGGTGGACCTAGCAAGTTGAAATTTATACCAGATACTGAGGTCTACAGTCCCTATTAGGTGTATAAAAATCAAGGTCCTGGTCAACACGATAAAAAGATATGGGCAAATATAGATTTTCGCAAAAACTTTTAAATACCAAAATTTACCTTAATTTTCAACTTTTTTTTTATTTTTCGGAATTTTCCCTTTACTTTTTCCTATTACAGTTTTCATCTGTCCGCTCATACACGATAATTTTTATCATATTAAAACTTTAGGGCGATTTTAATATTTTTCTGAAGAAGATAAGCTTTTGCTGCAAGGAACCAACGTTTATAGGCGACGTGTAAAAATATCTTGCAGGACGCTACTTGTCATGTAAAAAAATTTGCACGTTCAAGGACGCTTTAGATTTTTTAAAGCCCTTTTTAAAAATGGTGTAATGGTGGAGTTGCTGAGTCTCTATGTTTTCTTCAAAAAAACACCATATCCACAACGCCCACACCATGCCATGAAAATAGACCTGACCTGTAAACAACGCGTGATATGGCGTAACACGTGTTGTTTATATGATGCAGTGTCAGGTGCAGGTTAGTTTATCGGACATACCCGAAATTTCCCCGCCCGATAACCTGCATAACGATAACCTTCATGCAATATATATTCTGCATCTGCAAAGCAATCAATTATAATCTGCATTTGTTCATCGAACAAACAACACGCTAACGCCATGAAGACCATTCTGCTACTGTTAGCCGTGTTAGCGATACTCGACGGTTGCGTGCCCTGCAAAGAGCCACCTGGCTGCCTAACCGGTTTTTGTCACCCCGGCAATTGGCACGATTGCTGTTGTCCCGCCGGATGTCTCGGTTTAATCGTGGGTGGCTGCTACGGTTCAGGAAGTAAAGACGTTAACGGCGTCATAACCTACTCTATATTCGACAAAGACAACAAGAAACTGATGCACGACACCGTGGTATTAGACAAATCCACTGTGGCTTCCCAGGAACAGGTCGATAAAATCATCGCTCTCTATGGCAATCAGACTCTTTACTTGGACGCTCATCTAGATCTCTATGACGTCGACGCTATTCGGTCGTCTATTCATAAGTCGTGGCGTCACTTCAAAATCAACTAAAAACAGAATATTGTTATTTTTGTTTTGATCGAAATAAATACACATATACTTGTATATGACTTGTTTTATTTACATTTTAATGGTTGAGTGCGTTACCATAGTTTCGGGGTTTACTCTCCAGCTACACAGGTTTAAACATATGACTTTTTATTTCCTGATAAACACCTTTTTTAAAACATTGCTACTTCAAGACTGTTTTGTTTCAAGATTACAATTATCTTACTTTTATTGATACCATGACCTTTAAAAAGCAAGCTTGTTTAAAAATTGGTTAATGATAGGACAAAACGAATTACCTAGGATAAAATTAAAGAAAAATATTATATTATTTAATTTCAAAAGTACATATTTACCATAAATATATACGCATTGCATGTCGTTTTATACTATTAATACAAATACTTTTAGTTTAATTTTAAAAAATAGGAAAATTGTTAGAAAAGAAAATAAAATAATTTATGGCTAGATTGTGATAAAATTCGGACCAAATTATTTACTTGACAACCGCCTGACTATGTGTTTACTTGTTTGACGACGAGCGAAAACTAAAAGTCAATAAATGAGATGATAGTTTGTTTATGTCAGCTTTTAAATTAGAATAAAACAAGTTGGACTTATTAGTAACTAGCGTCTCTAGTTCGTCATGAGGTTGCTTCCTAAAACAAAATTAATTTGATTTTAATTTTTTTTCATGGGACCCTATTTTTTTTTCTAAAATAAAGTTAGCCTAAGTTACTCCTTATTATATCAGCTCTCTGTCAGTGAAAGTCCCGTCAAAATCGGTCCAGCCATTTCAGAGATTAGCCGGTATAAACAGACAGACAGACAGACAAACAAAAATTTAAAAAAAATGTTGTTTGCCTCCATCCATATGCATTTAGTTTTTACTAAGCGGTTATTAATTAACCGACTTCCAAAAGGAGGAGGTTAACAATTCGATTGGTTTTTTTTATGTATGTACACCGATCACGCTGAGATTTATGACCCGATTTACGTGATTCTTCTTTTTTTTGATGCGGAATGTTTGCCATTTGGTCCCATAAAACTTTAACATAGTTTGGCTCAGTAGTTTTCATTTTATGAAAAAAAAATTATGAAAATTTTTGTTTACGTGGATGTAATTTTATGTGTGTACGCGGATTACTTCATCGTTCATGAACCGATTTTAATGATTCTTTTTTTTGTTTGAAATAAGATATCCCGAGGGTGGTACCATAATAAGGAAACCAGGATCTGATGATAGCATCCCAGAGAAATCGAGGGGAACCTTCGAAAATCATAGTGGCGACTAGTGCGTTTGTTAATTTTTTCATTAAGTATTTTAAAATACTACTAATTAATTAAGAAATTGAGTCGAACTGAAGATGGAGTCGAAAGACAATCGAGGGAACGCCTCAACGATTTACAGCAATTACCTGGTATTTGGGTTTGATTAATTTGTATTGATGAGAACTTTACACCTAGATAGGTTGTGACTGTCATTAGGGGTCTGAACAAATGGCTTGATGTTATGAATATGTTTTTAAAAATTTTTCTTCTTATATTTACCTACTTATTACGTCTACACTAAAAATGGAAAAATAAAAACTTAAAAAAAACCGACTTCCATGCACTGAAAAGTAAAAATTAACTAAACGGGGGTTTTCATTTAGAATAGATACCTAATCAGATATTTTCGAAGTCGGTGCCAGCCAATACAAATCAAAGCACACCGACTTCGAAAAATCTGATTCAAAAATCTGAAAAAGTCGGTTTTTATTTATTGTTATTTATTTTAATATTACAAACACACACTGCAATTTTATTTATCTGTATAGATTTGTACTATATGAATTAACAGTAAGAAAAAGTTAAGGTGTATTTAAACGTTTTATTCATTGAATAAAATTTCAAATCAATGAAATACTAGCCTACATAGTTTCACGTGGTTTTAATATTTTGCTATGCTTAGTTTTTTGCAGCTGAAGAGATAATTGGGCTTATACCTATTTTATATCAACAATTAGCAATTCAAATGATATTGCGAATTCACAAAGTACTTCGCAAAGGAACCATTTGGAGAGGCAAGAAAAAAAATGCAAAATATTTTTGGGTCTTTTATTTCAATTTAATCTATACTAATATTATAAAGAGGAAAGATTTGATTGTTTTTTTGTTTGCACCGAATAGGCTCCGAAACTACTGAACCGATTAAGATGAAATTTGGTAAGAAGATAGCTTGAGACTCTGGGAAGAATATAGGATAGTTTTTATCCCGGAACTCATCCCTTAAAGGGGTGAAAAGGGCAATGAAAATTTTGTATAAATGAAAGCTTGCTTTTAAGACGTCATGGTACGAAAACTCAAAGCTTATAGTATTTATGCTATTAGAATTTATGGTAAGGCCCCTGTTCGTAAGAATAAAAGTAGATCGATAATTTATAGCGGAGAAAGACGAGTCATTTACAATGTTTTTAAGTACTTTAAACTGTGCGATTTAAATGATTTTGATTCTTTTATAATAAATACAAACGAAGATTCTATCGGATTAAATCGGTGAGTATATTTAAAAAACGTCTCAAAAGACTATTTATCACAGAAGGTTATTCTGTAATTAGTGCCGTACTATGTAATTCGTTTACGCATATATAAATATAATTAAGTATATAGATATTATTATATTATTATGTATAAGTATGTTTATGTATGTATAATAAAAATATATATGGTAAAATTAGTATTTTATATATGTATGTAATTTTTTATGTACGAGTATGTTTATTTATATTAAGTTTTAATGACTTACACTTTATGAACCTTTCCGCTCTTCTCACTTATTTTCTTGTATCCTTCTCTATAGGTTGCCTGTAAGAGATCACTTTTAGTGATAAGGCCGCCTTTGCACATCTCTTTAATTGTATTTTTTTTTTGTTAATGTACCATTTTTTTGTGCAATAAAGTGTTATAAATAAATAAAAATTCTAGTGATACTGCTTAAATATATTATCAATGACTATTTTGATTTGAGATAATTAAGTTGATTTTTATTCAATAAACTTAATGTTTTGAAATATATTTCAATTGAATTTTTACTCCACTATGAATACACCTTTACCATGCAGTTGCACTTATGAGTCACTATTTTCTTAACGCGAATTGATTTTATAGTAAAACTCTGCCTATGTAATCACCTAATCACGTAACAATTCAAATAAAATTCGGGCTTTCATTTGGCTCCAATGTATGCCTAACTATACTATATATTATACACTATATAACTATACTATATAATATATAGTTATATATTATTATATAACTATACTATACACTAACAATCTTAGTAGAAATGCAGTATCTCAATTTTTTTCACTAATGTAAAATCATGCTTTCTTCAAAAAAAAAAACAAAATTGTAGGTTTGTATTAATACCGTAAAATTAACCGAATATAGAAGAAAAAATGCGTATTTGGTTCAAATTACTGTAAGCAAACTGTAACATTTATAAACAAAAATAAAGATAATAAATAAACTGTTTTTTTCTACTACTTATTTGATAAGGTTAGATTACTTGATAAGGTTATTTGAAAAAAAAAAAAAAATAATGTTATGGCAAAACAATGTTGTCTCTAGTGGTGGTAGGGTTGGTGTGCTTCGGAAGGTTAGCGTCCTGTGCAGGTCCAGGTTCCTGCACCGGAGCTGGTGCATGTACTGGACCGGGTTCGGGATTGGGAACAGGAACGTGTACTGGAATCAATTCCTGTTCAGGAGCGAAAAGCGGTGGTGGTCAGCGCTCTTGTACCGCAGAGAGTTCATGTAGTGGAGAAGAATCGGGAAGCGGAATTGGGACGTGCACCGGAGCTACTTCATGCGGAGGTCCCTTAAGCGGCAGAGGCTACAATTCGTGCACTGGATCCGGTTCGTGCAGAGGAGACCATAGCGGCGGAGGTACTGGTTCTTGCACTGGAATTGGTTCGTGCAGAGGAGCCCGAAGCGGTGGAGGCACGGGTTCATGTACTGGAGGCGGTTCGTGTTCTAATCCAGACTCGGGCAAGTGTGACGGATGTTGTACAGCTCCAAATTCATGTTAATTATGAACGAATGTACAGTGTTGTCATTCCGGTGTGAATTTTTCAATAAAAAATCATTTTTTTTTCATTTCTAATAATTTTAAAGAAAATTTGACAAAATACGTTCACTGCCTTAATATCTATTATTCGATGTAGTCAGGATCGTTGGAGTAGTAAAAATCAGGACATTCATAAGCCACTGGCCCGTCAGGATTCGTCAAAACTTCCCTTATATGGAACCCTATTAGTCTGAATGACCTCGTCAAGTCATATCGTACTTTGACTGTCAGTTCTGTATAAGGTACCTCCAGTTCTATCAAAAAGGATCCTATGTTCTCATCCCTATGATACCGTACAGAGGGCCTCTATTGAGGAGTATTATTAAATCGTCCTGTCATCATAGATTGTCTCGAGACCACCTAACTGCGACCCTTCATCACTGTTATCTCGCGCTTTTATCATACCTATTACTCTTAAGTTAGTTAAAACTGCGGAAGGAATATCTTTGCGAGGATCTGTCCTAATAATAGCCGAAATGATTCTAGCTGTTGTGACGACTGTACATGCTGCTGGTATCATCGTGTAACTAAAAACTGGATTAGTAGAATTCGCCAATGGTAGACATGATTGGGATTCGTACTAAGTTATCGGGCAATTCATCCACACATTAGATAAACGTAATATTCCTACGCATCCGCCGCGGTAATTCTGAATGAGTGACTATAACATTTCTACAGCACCGCCGTGGTATTGATTAGTTTCTGGTAAGCAGGAGAGCATATGATTCAATTGTGCGATTGGTAAAACCGGTGGAGCACAACCTTCGGCAAAGTTAGCTGAACTCTCACACATATTATATGCCCGTTTCGAAAGTTCTCCAGTCGTATGGAGTTCCTCTTGCCGTGTATGCTTGAACATAACTATATACTTATGGATCGCATTTGCCCCAACTGCCATCAAAGATATTACACCACAAATCATGCCAACCATGATATCTGCAATCGTCACTGCACGCCTTTCCATCATAAGTGAACGATCTATCAACTATTATTTTGTTTTCTGTCACGCTGCTGCAATAATCCCATTTGTCGTACGAGTCAACGTAGCACCACTCGTAGTCTGTACTGAATTTGCCGCAATTACTTAAACAATACTCGTGTAAGGATACCCTTACTGTGTGGAAGGTAGGTACCAATTCTCCGCTGTTTCTGCATGATACCAATTCTCTACTTACTCCCCTCCTGCATATTCCTTCTACACAGTCAAACAGGCATGGTTTATTCTCGTCGACAGTATAACCCAGCTTTGTGAACTGTTGGCACCGTAGCTGGGGATCTGCCGCGATGAAGATCCAGATGGTCCAGAGTTGTCGAGCCAACGACGCGGAACGCAGCAACGGACGCGATGCTTCCTTCACCTTTTCTGTTTATTTGCTTTAGCGAATTTTGCTTTTATTTGAATAGGGCTATCAGCTGTTTAGGAATAACGATAAATTAATAAATATAAATATGTTGCAACATCTCATGTGTACATAACTATAACTGGGCCATCATAATATTAGTTCAATGGCCATAATTAATCATTTTTGATTTGATGGATTTCGTGTTATCTTTACGATTGATAATAATTTACAATGCTTAAGAGTTTTGTTGAATCAATCGAGCCAAATGTTGCTGCAGCACATTTGTTACTTTACGATGAGCAAGACGCTACGTTCTTTCTCCCGCTTATCGTGAGCTTATAAACATAACGAAATTTCATATTTACGAAAATAAGTATATTTTGTTCCCAGCTGGTATCGGTTGGCAAAACGTCAAAACCACTTTAAACTGGGTTACGTTATTCATTCAATACGAAAGAAAACATTGAATGTGGTACAGAATACAACAATTTGATTATTATGAATATAAGTTGTTGAACGCCACTCTGTCCATGCATCTGCATCGATAATAATAGCCTATGTTTTTATCGTGGATGCTACAGCGTGGTAAAGTAACAAACATACACTCAATAATTTTCATATTTATAATATTGGCTATATAATATTATGTCGCTAGTTCCAGTAATATTCTATAAATACGTTAGTATTATAAATATATGTACATAAATAATGGTTAGAAGAAAAATCTTCATAGCGCTTAGCAATGAAATTTTAAACATGAGTACTTACTAGAGTAATAACTGTTTTTAAAATCCATCCCCGAAATTAGATGATTAAAAACATAAAACTGATGTGTATATTGTTAATGCTGTATAAGTCCACATATTTTTAAAACTATTAATTTACATTGTATCAAATACGTCCCATTAGAGACTTATCATCCTAGGTGCCTATGTGTTACTCCAGGTTATAGCTTATCTGTGTACAAAATTTCATCCAAATTCGTCCAGGTGTTACAGTGTTGAGTTAAAAATATTCACATACATTTGTATTAGCAGTCTGATTACTAACTACTAATCATCCCCTTATAAAAATTTGCGCTATGTTTGTTTGGTAACTGAAGCAAAATACATGCAAAACTGCAGGAAGATCCTAGTATACAATAAAAATAGTGTACCTATATGTTTGTCCGCAGGTGTACAAACATTGGCATATCATAATCCCTTCGCCGTGATAGCGCAAAGCATTCCAATACAGACCTGTCGATACCCAGTCGTCTGGTTTCCATACATTAAAGCTACTATCTGATAATATTGACAAAGGCATTGAATACCATCAAGTACGCTATACAAAGTAAGCCGGTGTAAGAAATGAATGTTACATACAATTTGAATGTAATCTTTTGTATGACACAATGTGTTTGTCCGTTTGTAACGTATTAAAAGTTGAAATTTGCATAGCCTTTGTAATCTGGTCTGGGAAAGTTTCACAGCATCATCAACTTGGGTTAGGTAGTGCGCGAGTCGGACCACTATTTGAAATGTGAATGTTTGTGTGTGTATATATGTTTCTCCTTCACGCTGAAACAGCTGGACAAATTTAGATGAAATTTAGTACATTGGTAGACTATAACCTGGAGAAGTGCATAGGTCTCCAGGAACGCATCCGAGGGAAGCGACGGCAAGTCGCTAGCAATTTCAGTCTTTAATTTTTTACAGGAATATTATCTCCATTCTTTTTTAAATTTTAGTAGGAATAGTTCCATTTTGGACTTAATAATCTGTTGTGTACAATATTGTTGAGGCAAGATTGATATCGTTGAAAATTATCAAACAAAAATTAGCAGTTCTATACGAGAAAAAAATTGCTTGTCAATATCTTATATTAAATCTATATATTAAATGAGCAATTCTTGTATAATATGTTTATAAATTTATTTCGTGAATTTCTCGGAAATGGCTCTAACGGTTTGGATAAAATTTTGTATTTTGATAAGGATTTACTTTTTATTATAGGTGTCTTTTTAAAAAAAAAACACAATTTTTATACCTTTTCCGGAAAAACTTGGATCGAAACTCGGTAGATTCTTCTATACAATAAAAGATTCACAGTACCTACATATTATGTTCGTAGTTGCGCGCCGTTTATTGTATATGTTACCGGAAATGTATGTAATCCGTCATTGTGTACAATTCCTAGGAAATGTATGTAAAACGGAAATGTGTAAAATAAATTATATTAAACACATTTCCTAGGAAATCTATACATTGCCTAAATAGCAATCGGAAATGTAAATATTTGAGATATCAATGGGTATGCGGGGATAGCGGGGCGAGGGGAGGGCATTGTTTTGTGTGATCAGGGGCCTTACCATCACCTATTTTAAAACATTCTTACTTCAAGACTGTTTTGTTTCAAGATTACAATAATCTTACTTTTATTCGTACCATGAACTTTAAAAAGCAAGCTTGCTTTGAAATTGCTTAGTGATGCGATAGAACGAATGATTTGTCTATTCCCTCCTATAAAAGAAAAGAAATAGTGCTATATAAGTTGTATAGCGTTATCCCTGTCACACCGATAGTCGTTCGTAAATACGATTAGTACTTACCTAGGATAAAATTAAAGAAAAATATTTTACTATTTAATTTCAAAAGTACATGTTTTCCACAAAATATACGCAATCTATGCCTTTTTTATATTATTTATACAAATAATTTTAGTATAGTTTTAAAAATTAGGAAAACTATTAGAAAAGAAAATAAAATAAATTACGGCTAAATTGTGATACAAAATTCGGAACAAATTATTTACTTGACAACCGTCTGACTATTTGTTTACTTGTCTGACGACGAGCGAAAATTAAAAGTCAATGAGATGATAGTTTGTTTATGTGAGCTTTTAGAGTAGAATAAAACATGTTGGACTTATTTTATTAGTAATTTGTACAATATGAATTAACAGCAAGAAACAAGGTAAGGTGTACTGAAACGTTTTATTCATTAAATATTTTTTTAAATCAATGTAATACTAGCTAGACTACATAGTTTCACAAGCACTTCGCAAAGGAAGCATTTGGAGAGGCACAAAAAAAATGCTTTATATTTTTGGGTTTTTTATTTCAATTTAATATTTAATACAACTTATATTATCATCAACTACACTTTTTTAATATAAAAATTATAAAGCTATAACTTTTCAGCTAGACAAACACAAAAATAAAATAGACACTTTACAAACGTTTAATTAAAACTGTTTTTTTAGGTCTTTAAGTGCTGTTTTTCCCTGAATCAGTGGAGAAAATACCTCCTAATAATACTGCTGCTGATCAAGGAAGTACTGTGTGGTTGATTACTGCTATGGTGCTGTAATTGAGTTTCCTTTATTACATATTTTTTTACTTTATAAAAATAAATATATTATTATACATACACAGTTGTTATAATTTTTGTAAGTTCTTTTAGGGTTCCATACTCAAAGGGCCTATATAATCGTATAGAAATCTTTCCATCCAACTTCTTATGTAATTTTTGGATATAATAAAAAAAATCATAGTAATATTATAAACGCAAAGTAAATCTATCTGTTTGTTTATTATTCTATTATATCTTACGTATTCACACCTAAACCTTGATATTTTGTAATGACGGCATCAAGTGAAACGAGTAGGGGTCGAAAAATTGAAAAGGAAAGACTAAAAGTAATAGTACTAAAGGAATTACTAAACTAGAAATAAAGTTTCTATAGGTATTTTTATTTACTATATTTCCTTCGCATATGTAAATTCTCATCACAGAGTCTCGTTACAGAGTTTGTTTTACATTTTTTATAATAGATAATGCTTAGTAAATGCTTCTGAATTGATGTCACAAAGGTCACATTCGAAACATAGCTGAAAACCAGATTTAGTGTTCTACAAGCTTCTGCTTTATAAGCTTTTAAAATCATAAGTTCGAAATTATTACACTTCTAGAATCAAAGTATACATTAATTACCGACATATTAAAATTACACGATACGTGTCTCAATCGACAGATTTACGAAAATAATAGGTTTTATTCCATTTATCTGGCACAATCAATTACCTTTTATATTATACATTTTGAAAATAATAATATATCCGTCGCGTATCAACAACTTTTACAAGATTGCTAATTATGACAGAAAAGTAAGAATGCTATTTGTCAAAATTCACCTCATGGTACGAATTGAATGAATGATAATAACATTTTCTTAGTAATTTTGGTGTCGTGACGTCACAAAACTGCTAATAAAGTTGATGTCCTCCTGACCGATTCCGGCCACGGCGGCCAATCTCATTGAGACTAGCCAGCTGCGCAGGAGATATTATAGTGCACAAATTCAATATTTACTTATGCCATTCAGATTAAATTTGAAATTATTGTGCAATATATTCTAGATTACAAAATGTTTTTTAAAAATAATAGAAAATAGGCATCTCACCCAGACATGTGGGTTAGTTGCCTATAGATGTAAGGGATAGATATAAGGCGAATAATTAGTGAATAATCAGACGTACTTTGCTTAGTGACGCAAAAATCCTTTTTTTTATGCATTTATACATACTACCTGTAGATGTACAGGTGGTTATGTGGGACTCACCGGCTAGAAAAGCCAGTACTACCCACTAAAACCCAACAAAACCCTCCCCGTCTTAATGGGGCACCCCGACGGCAGGTCTGCCTAAGCAGGCTACTACAACCGTGAGGTTGCTCCCACGATCCACTCTGCCGTCAGACAAGTACCAAGAGCAAACATATGGATTAGGCCATAATCCACCACGCTGGCCAAGTGTGGGTTGGCGGACTTCATAATGTCTTTCAAAAACTTGCTAGATTCTCTCAGATATGCAGGTTTCCTCGCGATGTTTACCTTCACCGTAAAGCAAGTGGTAATCATGTTTGAAATGATTCGCACATGAAAATATCACAAGTGCGAGACCTAGGATCTCACTTCACTCGCTTTCCCAAACAAACGCGTTACCCACTGGGCTACCACTGCCTTAATTAGCGTCCGGATGAACTACCGAACGCTAATGAGCTCCCCCACCACGACAAGGTGAACGCACGTTGGGGGGGAACCAATTAATATACTGGGCATCTAACCCCAAAATATCTTTGGGCATCTCTCCCGATCATTAGGGAGAGATGCCTATCGACTCTGAACACACCCTAAAGTGTTTTCAATACAAAATGGTGGATTGTTAACAAAACAAGATCACAATGTTACATTATGAAACAATTTAATACTATTTAACTAAAGAATTTAGGAAAAAAAATTACTGCAAACTATCTCAAAGATTATATTCTAACGTAAAAGTTAACTACATTATCTTATTTTACAAATTAACACCAAAATATTAATTATAAGTAATATGTCTTTGTGTAAAAACTTCCACACTGACATTGACTGTAGACTGACGTATTATGGACGCGTTCCGAATCACGCAACATTAATTAATTTAATTTTTAAATTTATTAGGCGTCTCTCCCTTATGGGCATCTCTCCCGAACTTACCCTACAATAATAATTATTAAATTAAAATAAAATAATAACTAATTGTACATTTGTCAGTATGTATAATTAAGTATATTTATTATTTTCTTTATTGTAAATAAAAGATGTAAAAAAAAACATAATAGTCTCTAACTAATACAGACGTAGTCCGCCAAAATAAATGTCAAAGTCAAAAATAGTAGCATGATTTGTTTTTATGCTACTATTCTCGACTTCGCCATACACATCGTTAAATAATTTTACTCAACATTTCAATAATGATGATTATAGTCGCGTTTCGACCACTGAGCGAACACTAGTAATATTAAATAAATAAATATTTTGGGACATTAACACACACCACCATCTACTCGTAGTTCCATGGTAAGCTACGAGGCTTATGGATACTAGATAGTTGATACACTACACATATATAACTTTTAAATACATACATATTATAAATATAAACACCCAAAACTGGAGTACAAACATTCGTGCTCATCGCACAAATGAATGCCCTCGCCGGGACTCGACCGCTGGCACACCAAGTAGGGTCACTACAAACTGAGCCATAGGTGTCGTCAAAATGTGTGCTTTTCAACCCTATCCGTTCAGCAGTTCGAGCTATGTGTTGATAAATCAGTCAGTTAGTCAGTCGGTCCTTTTTTCCCTTTATGCATATTAAACGAAATTCCAGGCTATGTCAGAACAATAAACATTTAACTTTCGCTACCACACTGTATAGGCCTACAAGTCAACCGACCATCAGTCACATACGGCGTATGATTTATCGTACGAACGTACGAATATTTGGAATGATTTTGATCGGTTCCATCGGTGTATTGAATGGTAAAAACAATGCGCATAATGTTTTATATCTATATTTTAAATATTTGAATTGTACGAACATATTATTAGGCGTCTGTTTTATTAATCACTAGCGGCTCATCCTCGCTTCGCTTGGGTTGGCCTCTAGACAAACAAAAACAAATGTTACCCACGGAAACTGTACATTTTTCCGGGATAAAAAATAGCCTGTTTATTATTCTGATATATGAACTATATTATTGTAAAGTTTCATTAAAATCCAATCAGTAGTTTTTGTGTACTAAGCTGTATAATTTACTATACTTTTTTAACTATCCCACTGGAACTTTTTGATTTTCCGGGGTAAAAAGTATCCTAAATGATAACCGGGGGTATAAGGTACCACCATGCATAATTTCATTTAAATCGGTCCAGCAATTTCGGACATTAGCCCATACAAACAGACAAACATACAGAGAAACAAAAAAATTGAAAAAAAAAATTGATTTGTTCTATTGCTCTTCTTACATCCCCCTGACTTGGTTTTTAGCATTTTTTTTTCTATGTACAGACATTCGACCTCTACAGTTTTATTATATGTAGTATAGATTTGATATTTGAGGAAATGAAGTTAATTAATATTTTGTTTTAAGGATTATAAAAAATTGTATCACCATGATCATATTCAGCCTGCTTTCGTCCACTGATGGACATAGGCCTCTCCTATAGCACGCCACTGAGCTCGATCTTCAGACTTCTACACAAAATTGTATAAGTACGGATATATATTCTTCATAATAGAGTCCCTTATAAAAAAACAGAGCAAGCGAGAGACAGAGCGTTATCACTCCTAATTATCATATTTTGTTCCATTTGACATCAATGAAACTGATACTGAACTAAAATGGAATCCTTATAATTAATGGCCTGTCCGCGTGTCTGTATGTCACAGTTATTTTACTGAGAAATTATTAGAGCTATATTGCTGTAACTAAAGGACATGTCTTTTACCAGTATTGCCGTTTTATTTTAATTTTATATTACGGTAATTCTTTTTATTCTTATATATTAATACTAGCAGAACTCGCGACTTCGCTCGCGATCAAACTATGAAAAATACCCATGCAAATATGTCCAAAGAATAAAAAGTTTCATACAAACTTTTATCCCCTATTGCCTTCGTCATATGAGGAATACGTGTGCGAAATTTCAATTTTCTAGCCTTAAGGGTTTGCCCTGTGCATTGATACATCAGTCAATCACTTTTGCCTTTTATATATATAGATATTGAGTGTTGTCTTGCAATCAAGCCCAAGCAAGATTATCGATAAACTTTTTGACATGGTGTCACCATCGTATTTCTATTACCACACCCTTCATCGTTGACTTGTCATCGATACACTTTTTAAGTCAGTCTAGAGTCAAACCTCATATTTTAAAGAAGAACCTTGGTGGTCTAATTACTTTTATATTTGCGCCACCGTTCCCGAAATCGGTCAAATGTAAGTACCTAGGTATATTATTATTATTATTTTTAGCTTGCTTTTATTTCTTTATACTATAATAAAATTGTAACTAAGCCGAATCTGTACATTAAATATTTTTTTGAAAATCTTATTGAAATAGACATTATTATCGATACAGAAGCCAATCTTTACTTTTTAGAATTTTTGCCTGTCTATCTGTCTGTCTGCCTGTCATCACGGGAAAACCACTGGACAGATTTTAATGAAATTTGGTACGATAATAGCTGGTTATCCGGGTCAACATATAGGATACTTTTTACTGCGGGAAAATATCTCATCTCTGAGCTAAATGTTAAAACGTAACTAGGGACGAACCCGAGTGAAGCGAGGGTAAGTTGCTAGTATAATATAAAAAGCTCGTAGACCACTTCAAGTCATTAATTTTATTATTGAGTTTTACCTTCTTAATTAATTTCATGTATATAATTTCGATCTGAAAAACCTTTTCCAATAAGTTATAGTACGAGTATTTGAGTTTATTGAATCAAAGGGAATCGGGTTAATCTAACCAAAATACGAGTTCGTCATGACTTCAAACATGCGTATTGATATGGGAAATACGCTCTACATATAGCCCGTTAGCTTCAGTTCAATCAGTGTATCTATTTGTTTTGCAATGTTTAAACCACAATTAGCGTCTAGTTTACTAACATTCTATACTATCTATATTTCGTTGATAAAGTCGTCTGTGTAAATGAATGATAAACCAATGCGTACTACAACATACATCTCTAATATTCACATTTTTAATCTATCTTTCAGAATATGTTTTTTTTTCCTTTATTATCATTAAAAGTTTTACATGTTATTTTAAGTAAATCCATACTAATGTTATAAATGTGAAAGTATGTTTGTTTTTTTTGGCCTTCTTTGACGTCATCACGTCACGTTCGTTGGAGAACTAGAGAGTGACATTTTTTTTTAAATATTTATATTTAAATTTATCATGAAGTGTTACCCACACTACTTTACAATGTTTAAACAGTGTAAAAACAATGTAAAAACTAAAGGATATTTATATGCATAAATATATATATATATATATATATATATATATATATATATATATATATATATATATATATATATATAATATCTAATTATATATGTGAAAGTAACTCTGTCTGTTTCCTTTTCACATTTAAAAAGCTTAACATCGATAAAATTTAGCAAGGACATAAATTGCACCCTGAAAGCGGACTTAGGCTACCTTTGATCACTGCCCAACTTTCCATGCGAGCGAAGCCACGGGCAGAAACTAGTATATTATAAATGTAAATATCATAAAATGATTCGATAGATAATTAACATGACGCCATCTTCTCAACAGTAGGCTGTTGACAAAATCCTAGTAGGTATACTAGGGCCGACCCGGGCTAAACCTAAAAACTTCTAGATTTGCAGCTGCACCTGTAGTCACGCAATGAGTCAGTTACCAGAATACCTATAAAGTACTAATCCTACAGACTACACCCACACAAATACTCAACTTATGGGACAATTTAACCCGTTAACACCACCATAGCATAAAGCAATTCCACAATTATTCACTCTGATCATCAAGTGAACTCAAATGAAAAAACGCAATCCCAAAAACACAATACTTCTATCAAAAAGAATTGTTCCGTGAACCGAAATAATCAAAACGAGCAACAGTCTGAAACGAATCCCGGTAAATCCCACGCCGGGATACTGCAATATAACTCATACTAAAATGGGAAACAAAAATTGAACGATGAGAATCGCACTAAAACATTTATTTCTGACACCCTTCAATATTTTCCGGGATTGCAGCGGGATTGTGCAGTCTTGGACGCTTTGACTTCCCTATTCATCTCAAAAGAAAAATGTTTCGCATTTTATCGTAGTTTTAGTTAAACGTTAACTTTAAATGTTACATTTGAAGTTAAAATATGGCTGAGGTTAGTCAAAAGCGTATATTGTCACTTAAGAAAATACATGAGAAATGTACATGTCTTATAGAAACTGCATTTACTCACAAAATATGTATTCAAAAATACCTTTGTTCGTGGGACGTTTACATTGTAGGTAACAAAAGTATGTGCTAATTAAAATATATATTTTTTTAATTATAAATTTGAGAACGGCTTAATGAGAGTTTTTTTTATAAAAAAAATGAAACATATATAGTAACATTTTATTTGGCCTTTCATGGTAAACCTCGATGGTTTTTTTGGACATTGGTTTGGTTGGACATAATTAATAAGATGAAATTGGACAGTAGCTAAAACAAAAAAAAATGGAAATGATAAATATATTTATCATAGGTCACACTACTTATTTTATTTACAATTTACATAATTTTATAGTTTTCTATTAGCGATATTGACCGTAGAAAGTCGATTCGCTTGTTCAAAACAATGACAACATTCATATATCGATAAATATAAAAGTAGAAATGAGTGATATAGATACAAAATATAGACACGCAGCCAAAACCGCTAACAGTATATACTTTAATAAATAATAAGTGTCCTCAACCCAATAATTATATTAAAGACAAGTCTTTGATAACAGAAAATGGATGTTATTATTAATTTAATTACCGCTATAAAATACTTACTATCATTAATTATTCATTATTATGGATAAAACACGCCGACTTTGACGATGATTGAGTAAAATAAAAGCGAATCTACTAATATTATTACAGTTAATGTACAATTTTTATCAGTGTTTATATGGTCACAGTATAAAAATTTACAGATTTTAACAGAAATCCTATTAAAACCCGCTTAAAAAAGGGTAAACAAAATATATTTTTTATGGCAAACCGTTTTAAAGCCCCATTATTTTAGTTTTCATTTTACTCATACCACCTGTATACATACAGGTGTTTATGTGGGACTCACCTGTCATAAAACCAGTACTACCCAACAGAAGCTCCCCCGTCTGTGGGGGCGTCGCAGGATCGCTTACGCACACAACCACGATGCCCCGACGGCAGGTCTGCCGAAGCAGACCACAACAACCAAAGGATTGCTCCCTCTGTTCATTCTGCTGTCAGAGAAGTACCAGGAGCAACCCTCATGGTACAACGCCCACCGAAGTGGGCCCTGTCAACCCTAAAGACTCCCGAATATCATATAATAGTACGAAGGAGAGTCGTGAGCGTCTTACCCCGCACGTACCGCACGATTGCTCTATCTAGACTACTTAGATGAGTGTATGATTTAGTACACTGTGGTGTAAACACCTACGCATTGCATTAGATTAGTTTGAAACATCTAATGGAGTGAGTAATTGAAACAAGTCAATTAAGAAATTTATGGTTGTTAATCAAAGTAAATAAATTTATGTATGTTATGGCAAAGTCATGTTGTGTTGGAATAGCGTTGGTAGGTTCTGAGTTCGATTTTAAACATATTAAATATCGTTAGTTTTCAGTTCTTTATGTAATGTACACTAGCGGTTCAGCCTCGTTTCGTTCGGGTTCGCCTCTAGAAAAACAAAAACCAATCTATCCCTCGGGAACCGCACATTTTTCTGCCTAAAAAGTAGCCTTTTGTTATTCTGACGTATGAACTATATTATTGTAAAGTTTCATTAAAATCCATTCAGTAATTTTTGCGTAAAAGCGTCACAAACATCCGTACATCCAGACATCCATACATCCTCACAAACTTTCGCATTTATAATATTAATAGGATGTAAATCCTATGTAGTTTCGATTCGCTTAGTTGCGTCTGAGTTTTTTTATTTAAAGTATTTACTAGCGACATTCCTCACTCCGCCTAATAATATTCTATATGTTAATCAGGTCATAATAATAATAAATAAACAATAAAAATGTAGGGGCATTAACACACAACACCATCTAGTTCCATGGTAAGCTACGAGGCTTGTGTTATGGATACCAGATAGTTGATACACTACACATATATAACTTTAAATACATACATATTATAATTATAAACACCCATGACTGGAGTACAAATATTCGTGCTCATCACAGAAATAAATGTACCCAGCGGGACTCGAACCCGCGACCGCTGGCACAGCAAGTAGGGTCATTACAAACTGAGCCAAACGTGTCGTCAAATAGACTGTGTACCTATTGCATACTGAGGTGGACGTTGATATCTGCAACGTAGTTCATTCATACTTTTGTAATATCCGTTTAGCCGTTTCAGCGTGATAGGATAACAAACATACACACACTTACAAACTTTTACATTTATAATTGTAGCCAAATGAAGATGAGTCTAATGCTGCTTTTAAATATTTATATAATTCTAATAACTCATACATATATTTAAAACAAAAAAGCTCACATAACTCGTGAAGTATGCTTTAGACTAAACTTTTGCTGTAATAAAACTGAAAAGCATGTAAAAGAAAGAACGATAAATCGAGTATACTACAGAAACTTTCAACTGGTGAGCGCTTTATGGGTATTACTATTGACACTTACGATTATTGAAAAAAAATATATTCTTATTATATATATTTATATATCTTATTATATTACGTTTTATTTATTACTAGCGACTCACCCTCGCTTCGCTCGGGTTCGTCCCTAGGTACGTTTTAACGGTTAGTGATTCCCATACAAAATAAACAGTTCAGAACTCTTTGATTTTCCAGCTGCTTTTGTTTTTGTTTTCGCTATTTTTTTTTTTATATTTAAACCACTCCTGACACACCCCCAACAAAACTAAAAAAGAATTATTCAAATCGGTCCAGCCGTTTTGGAGTTTTAGCGAGACTAAGGAACAGCAATTGATTTATATATATATATATATATATATATATATATATATATATATATATATATATATATATATATATATATATATATATATAGATGATTATGATTATAGGGTTGCTACAGTTTAATAGGATATTTTAACAGGAATAATTCCGTAATACATTGTTTTCATATAACTCTATTGGTTAAATTTAAACTCCCAATCGGCCTGATTTTTGCCGACATCTTCAACAATCATCGTCATATTTCAGCCAATTTAAATAAAACCTTAATGAATTATACACCTTAACCTTCCTCATGAATTACTCCGACCATTTGTGAAAACTGTATAAACTCGTTCAGTTGATTTTGAGTTTGTCGTGTTCAGACAGACACACGCGGAGATAATTTTATTATATTATGATTAGTATTATGTTTTTATTTGCTTTACTTGTACATAGTTTTTACCCATACAAAATTTTCAGCTACACCTAGTTATTAATGTGATTTAGACGACCGTAAAATAATTCAATGCCAATTCAATATTACAGAATTTAAAAGATTATAAGGCTCGTATTGAATAGTGATTGAAACCCTTAAGATGTACATGCTGAGTTTAACTCGCCAGTTCTTTTCAGGACGGAGGCATTTTCTTTTCAAATGTTTGGTAGAATTATGATTTCTACTTTACCCAAAAGAATATATTAAAAGAAATCTAATTAAGTATAAAAATCTAACCGTGGACCTTCAGAATAGTGATTTACTTGACTTATGTTCCTATGTCCCCTAGGTGAGGCAGAAGGCATTCATAGTGCATCGCCATCCCGTTCGTTCTCAGAATGGTATCTAGAACAAACTACATTTACTTTTTAATTAAACAAGATAAATCATCTATAAAATCACTCTCGAAGCAATTATCTTACAATTTAGGATCGTTTTGTTAAATTTATTGATGGTCTCTCTATATCTATTCATTAAGAATAATGAAAATGGGTCCACAATTAGCCTAAAAAAGGGACACCCGAATTGAGCACATTAACTTTTCTTAAAGTCGGTTAAAATAGTTATAAGCATAAGCTTTAACTTTGTTTGAACCAGGTTTTCACTTTTATTTAGAATAAACCAGCTGACATTGCAAGAGTTATTGCGGAACAGAAAACATGCCAAAACAAGAATCAACTTTAGTAGATTGCGACAAATAAAAATTCAATATTTAGGAACTTGGCACAAAGATATGAAAAAAATGTATCATATTTTTAAATTTATAACAGATTATAAGATACAAATATTTTTTTATATTGGAACTAGCGACTCACCCTCGCTTCGCTCGGGTTCGTCCCTAGGTTGCTTCCCGAAGCAAAATTAATTAATTCATTTTCTTTTTATTTTTTTTTGTGGGACCCTATTTTTTTTTTCTAAAATGAAAGTAGCCTAAGTTACTCTTTATTACATCAGCTATCTGCCAGTGAAAGTTCTGTCAAAATTGGTCCAGCCACTTCAGAGGATAGCCGGAACAAACAGACAGACAGACAGACAAAAATTGTAAAAAATGTTCTTTTGGTATATGTACCGTGCATATATCTATATACTTTTAGTAAAAAGCGGTTATTTTAGTATTACAAACAGACACTCCAATTTTATTTATCTGTATAGATTATAATAAAGGATGCTATTAACATAATAATTGTTTCCCAACTTCTTATCTAGTTTTGATCGTTGTCAACTCTTTTAACTGTCTCGTTAGTCTAGTGGCTAGTTATAAGGCTACAGATACTGAAATCTTAAGTTTGTGTCCCAGGTCGAACCAAAACAGTTACTGGGTTTATCTGCCAATACTCAGTTGTAACCCGAAAGTAGAAAAATGACTGTGTAAATGACTGTGCCTCAAATAACATATAAAGCTATCGGTCCTACACCTTATGTCTTATCGGTCATGTCAAGTTGTTAAAATAAAGAGTGCAGTTATGTCTGCACATACACTTGTGCCCTGTAATATGTCCCGTAGTTCTGTCTCTGGTCTCCGGAAGGTAAATCGATTTAGAAGAAATTATTGATTTGCAATCATAATTCACTAAGGATAATAATCGCGAAAGAAGCAAAAGTAATATTTGTTTCAGAGATTATCTGCATACAAAGGAATATACACTTTTTCTATCCTCTTTAAAATAATATTGTAAGATTGCATTTAAAAAGCGTTAGGCGCTTCTTGACCAAAGTCAAAAATTCAGTTCAGTACTTGGGTAAATACCCGAGAGAGAGGAAGAAATTACTTTTAAATTATTCGGAGGTTAGTGTACCTTTAATTAATTAAAAAATATTTTTTCTTAAAACCACCACCAGCTAATTCGAACAGGTTACAGGTAAAGAAAATGTTTTTTTTTTTTTTTTTTATTTCTGTTACATGGCAATCTGTTCATAAATAAGCTAGCTACTCACCCTCACTTCACTCTGGTTTGCCTCTAGGAAAACAAAAACAAATCTATCCCACGGGACCGTGCATTTTTCATAAAAAAGTAGCCAAAAATATAATCTATCTCTGTGCCAAATTTAACCCAGATCCTTTCAGCCGTTCTGGCGTGAAAGAGTAACAAATATCCGTACTCACAAACTTTCTCATTTTTAATATTAATACAGATCCTGGGTTAGAATTTTTAATTCTTGTTATGACTAGTTAAAGCAAAGAAGCATCCGTTGATGCTTCTCTCGCAGTGTGGTTAGAAGCGGTCAACTAGGCTCAATACACTGTGCCTTTTTAGACGATATAATTGCGTTCTTACGGAGTGTCATCGCTAACTCATTGATATTGGCTGCTAAAGAACATGGTGTCACAAAATTTATCTACACATATAACAAAATTCTGAGTCGAATCTGTACATTAAATATTTTTTGGAAAATCTTATTGAAATAGTCATTAATTATTATTATATATCGATACAGAGGCCGAATCTATAGTTTTTAAATTTTTTGTCTGCCCGTCTGTCTGGGAACGCAGCACGAGAAAATCACTAGACAGCTTTTGAGGTATGATGATAACTGGTTATCCGTATCAACTATAGAATAGTTTTTACTGCGCGAAAATATCTCATCTCTGAGAAATCTATACTAAACGTTAAAACGTAACTAGTGACGAACCAGAGCGGAGCGAGGGTGAGTCGCTAGTGTTATATACATATGTATCAAAGTAAAAACTGTGAAGATATTTTTAAAAAACTATCTAAATTATACAATTCAACTGGAAAGAAATGAATAATTGAAATCCTATAGCGTACGCCGGAAATTGGCTGGAAATCGATTCCCTTCCGTTCGCAGAGTTTTAAGTGAATTCTGCCAAAAACTGCAACAGTTACCTACTTTTAGAATTTAATAAATCCAAAACATGAAGTAAAATAATATTTTTTTATATTTTTCATTTTCAATTATTATTTAGTACCTGGGCGAATGAGCTTCGCTCGGAGTTCTTTATTGTTGTATCGTATTTATTAGATAAAAGAAACTAAAAACTTAATTTAATAAATACAAAAAAAAAAAACAAAAGTAAAAACTTTGTATCCGGCCGGGATTCGAACCCGAACGCCTGTGATTATCAATCTTGCACCTTGACCGCTTAATTACGATGCTTATGCCCGAGCGCAAAAAAATTACCTACCATATTTTGCGTAGAATAATGCGAATGTAAACCGCATGAAAACTCGAAAACATGCATTTTCCCAGACACAAGACTAATCTAGATCGATTTTTCGCCCCTGAAAATCCCCACATACCAAATTTCAGCGAAATCGTTAGAGCCGTTTCCGAAATCGCCGCTATTAATAAATAATTAAATATACAAGAATTGGTCGTTTAAATATATTAGGTTATCTTTTTAACTGATAACACATCGATAGTGAGGTTCTATAAATGATACAAATAACTAAATCTAGCTGTACATATAATAATATAATAATAATTACAACCCATTTAGTGGTCCTTCTTTTGGACACGGGCTCTTCACTCAATGCGAGAGAAAATGAATCAGGCTTAGCACTCAGTTTTGAACATGCTTCTCTTGAATTTTTAAGCGTGTAAATTGCTAAATCACTAATATATTATAAAATCCTAAATAAATAAATATATATATATATATATATATATATATATATATATATATATATTTAAATTAAAGAAAATATACAAAAAAATAAATGTATTTTAGAGTTATTATGTTTACTTACATTGTAAGTCTAACGTCAATAAATCAGTGAATTAAAAAAAATCACAAATTCATTTAACTTAAATATATTATAAAAAGCAGAACCTTTGGCCACAAAAACTTATAATATAATTTTCGTATTTAGCACAAGCTTAATCGTCTGAGTGCAATGCTGTGTACGAACTCTTCACGTCAGAACTCCTAACTCAATTGTCGCGGGCGAGTTAATTGCCGCGCCAGACGGACAGACAGACAGTATGAATTAAATACCTTTTATATTCGGAGCCACATTATAACGTACGTTCCATTTAATTTATTATAAATGGATTTAAATGCTTAATTAGTCATATGATGTTGAAATTTAGGAAAAGTTAATGGGAAATTTTCTATTTATTTTTTCAAATGTAATAATAGTAGAAAGAAAATTGCTTGTGATCGCTTTTCAAATATAGTAGCGTTAAACGTTGCGGAATGCTAAAATTAAGCCTCCTTTATTTCTTGCATATTGGAGTTAAGCATTCTAATAAAAAAATAATAAAGATGACCATAGAACTTCTTCTTTTTTAAGGAAATAAGAATATTGCCGCTACACAAATAATATTCATAAATGGCTGTAAAGAATCAAGTAAGTAGTATAAGAAACCTACTGCGTGCATTTTGATTTGTTTACTGCGTTGTGAGTTTGATCGCCTCGTTGATCGAGTTGCTAATATATATGCATTAATACTAAGGTCTAACGCTTGGAGAGATCAGTTCTGTACATCCTGGTACCGAATCTGAGGTCTAGTCAAGTATGTACCATGCAGGTTGCTCCTGGTACTACTCTGATAGCAGAGTGGATCGTGGGAGCAATCCTTTGGTTATGTAGTCTACTTCAGCGTCGTGATTGAGGGCGGAAGCGATCCTGCTGCATCCCATTAAAACGGGGGAAGTTCTGTTGGATTTAACTGGGTAATAGGTACTAGCATTTCTAGCCAATGAGTCCCACATAACCACCTGTATGTATGCAGGTGGTATGCGTAAATGTCTTTCTCAACATAAAAAAAAGGTCTCGCCGAGTATAGTTATTGGGTTTTTCTGTCTAGAAATTCTCAGTAACCATCCGGAGTTGGCGGAGGAAGTTGACCGTATTTCATCTTCGTGCTTCGAAAAGCACATCGTTGGTCTTGCGCCTTACTCTCACCGGTCGTGTCGAATTGTGGTTGTGACCATAGTTTGAGAGTGAAGGAACAAAGATTGTACTTGTGTTTGTGCGCATAATTGTGCACTATAATATACACACATGACTTTTCTCATTGAAATTAGCCGCAATGAATGAAATTCGTCAGGATGAATTGAGCAACTTTATTTTACTTTCTTCAATTCCACAATATGGAATATATGTGAGTAAGCTCTAATAACAATATAAATATTAAATCTTATAATATTAAATGAGCAATGCCTATATGAAATTGAACTGAACTAAAACAGCTTTAAATCAAATTTTGTATTTAGATCCGATTTTACTTTTTAAATTTAGCTATATAGATGTATTTTCTGAAAAAACGCAACTTTTTCGAGAAAACACCATTTTAGAAAAAAGGAAAAAAGCGTCGATAATTACGTTCGTTATTGAACAGCCATAAAGACAAAGAATAACATTGATCACAAAATATACAAAGGCTGGTTTTGCTGCTTAAACATTATTAGGATGTTTCTACTTGCCACGGAATTTCAGAATTTCGAATACATACAAGTTTAGGAAGGGTTAGTTCAGTCTAGCACAGCTAATTGTACAGCCAGACAGAGGGTTGATGAATAAAATATGAATTGCGAATATTTTCAGCAACACTTCTCATTATTACTCGAATATTTTATGCTTGTTATTTATTTACAAGCTGTTATTTTATTAATAGTAGTGTCTATCTGTTATTTTATTAATAGCAGTGTTACTATCGCGTGTCCTTTGTTATACCAGGGATGTCCAATTAAAAGACTCCACAACTTTACTAACCGATTATTTTAATTATTTTTCCACGATATCTATTATTATTATGAGGAGGGGGCTGTCGGGGCACTCGCGAATCTAACGACTGAATTTACAACGCAGCCACGCTCAAGACGCGGGCGCAGACGCGGGCGCATATTTGCTGATCCGACTCCCGACATTACGTGGCCGCGACCAAATCCACTGATTCCGTTGTAGGCACTGTGTTGCCACAAGCTGAAAGCTGCAATTTGATTGTAATATTATTTTAGCAAGACTAATTCTAACATATTACTTGCTTTTGCCCGCGACTTTACTCGTGTGCCTAATTTATTTTTTGTATTTTGTACTTTATTGCTCCACTCCTGATGCATCGTAGTTGGATGTTAGATAGTCTATAACCTGCCTTTAATTAATCCATATTAATATTTTAAATGTGACTCTAAGTTTTTCTGTTACCTTTTCACATTGTTGAAACCGCTGAACAGATTTTGATAATATTTGGCAAGGACATACATATCAATAGAGAGATCGCATCCTGGGATCGGACATAGGCTGCCCTCCCTTGATCCCCATATTATAATAATAATCTTGACCGATTTCAGCCATGGCGGCCAATCTCATTAAGCCAACTGCGCAGGAGATATTATAGTGCAGAAGTGTGCGCGCAGATACAATGTGTCTCTATTCCTGTCACTCTCATACTCCGGTAGGATGAGTACTCGACAAGACAAGTGTTGAGAGTTAAGGAGCAAGACCGAGGGCATTACGTGTTCTTCGTAGCACCGGGTTGCAACACCGCCAACTTCCCAACTCCGGGCTGTTACTGAGAATTATTTGACACAAATACTTAGTAACAGAACTTGTACCGATTCGGGACACGAACCCAGAACCTCTAGATCAGCGGCCTTACATGCTAGCCACTAAACCACAAAGGCAGTTTTCTCCATATTATAAAGATTATCACGCGAGTGAAGCTGCAGGCAAAGACGAAAGTGAAAAAGAAGAAAGTGTATAAAATGTAAAAAGGTTTTTTAATAACGTTCAAACCAAGAAAGAATATAAAAAAATATATTCAGCTTCATTAATTTAAGAGAGGTACATCCTCTTTCATCTTTTTTTATTCATTTTATTCATCAATATTTACTATAATTATTTAATTTACAGTGTTAATTTTATTTTTTACTTCCTGTATGAAAAAGTTTTAGGCAAATATTTAAGTGTGTTAAGCCCTTTTTAACGTCCCACCGCTGGGCACGGGCCTTCCTTCAATATGAGGGGGATCAGGCCAGTCCACCGCGTTGGCCAAATGCGTGTTGGCGGACGGCACATGACTATCGAAAATTTGCTAGGTGCTCTCAGACATGCAAGTTTCCTCCTTCACCGTAATTCAAGTGGTAATTATGTTGGAAATTATATTGGAAATGATTTGCACATGAAAATATCAGAGGTGCTAAAACCAGGATTTTGAACCCGCTTCACTCTTTTTGCCTAGCGAGCGCATTACCACTGGGCTACCACTGCCTATTTAAGTAATAAAAAATATTGCACATATTTGTATTGTATTATGTTTAAAAAAAAAGAATACAATAAAAAAACTGGCCAAGTGCGAGTCGGACTCGCGCACAAAGGATTCCGTACCATCGTACAAGATAGAACACTAATCGATTTTTTTAATTTACATGGCGGCCATTTTGAAATTCACCATCTTGTTTTTTTATTATTTGTTGTTATAGCTGCAATAGAAATACACATACTGTAAAAATTTCAACTCTCTACTTGTTACAGTTGAGTGAGATACTGTCCGCTGATAGACGGACGGACGGCGGAGGTTTGACAATAAGGTAATAATTCATAAACCGGAAGTTATCTTAAGTGTTCGTATACTAAATACAACAGCCTTTTAGTAGATTGTAAACAATATGTATGAAAGCTCCACTAAGCTTTAGTATTTATCAAATTTGACAAACATTTGTCAATCCAAAATGAAATTTCAAGCTTCACAATGAATCAACTTTGTTAAATAAATCTGAGGCTGTCGAAAGCTGACAAGCTGGGGATTTGATAAATTATATTAGACGCCTATTTCTGGTATTGTTAGAATTGTCGAAATTTTTAATTCATCGTGTTACTGTTTTTATGTAGTAATGTTTTTAATATTATGTGTATGTAATATGTATACACCTACAAAGAAATGCGTATGTACTTACGTAGTATAGTAGTATTATAAAGATTGGAAAAAACAATTTTTTTGGTGCGAGATAAAGAATATTTGATTTGATTTTGATTTAATTTGAGCCATCCTTATATTATCAAAAATATGACTCACAGCATTTAAATATTAAAAAAAATTACCTAATTAAGTAATCGAACCAGCTAAAAATGCAAAAAAGTACAACGTTATTTTATTGAATCGATAGGTATGGATTTTGGTAAGAATAAAATCGCTTGAATAGACTTTGTATCTTACAATTACAGAAAACTCGTCATACAATTTGTTACATATCAACTTTAACAATCATCGTTATAACTCAATATTAAGGGTACTTTTTTTTATATCTCATTCGTTTGTTCCACTCTGTATATTATCGATTACTTGTAATTAAAATACATATTAAGTGGAAAACTTAAAAAAATCATTATAATCTGAGTAGTTATATAAAATTTGTCCTGTCTGTCTTATGTAACATATCTATCATATGTATTATTCTGTGCTTTGTCACTTCGTTTCAACCGCTTAGGGGTTGAATTTCATCCCCTCCAACGAGCGTTCATCTTGTCGTGGTGGGGAGGCTCATTAGCGTCCGGCAATCCAGCCAAACGCAAAGCCAAGAAACGCACTGGCAGGCGGCTTACCTCGGTGGGCGGTGTGCCATGTGGGTTACTCCTGGTACTTCTCTGATAGCAGAGTAAATCGTTAGAGCAACTCCATCCATGGCTGTTGTGATCTGCTTTCGCAGACCTGCCGTCGAGGCGTCGTGGTTGAGTGCGTAAGTGATCCAGCGACGCCCCATTAAGATGAAGTAGGTTTTGCTGGGTTTTAGTGAGTAATACTGATTTATCTAGCCGGTGAGTCCCATATACCTAACCACCTATACAGATGGTATGCGTAAATGCACTTTCCATCATTAAAAGAAGGGGGTTGAATTTCATAAAAAAAATTACTAGCAATTTCCTGTCATTATAATAATAGGCTGTTAAAATGTTAGCTATGTGTGTTGCCGATCTGAAAATATATTCAAATCATCATAAGAGTATTTCATTTTTTGAGGCTAGGTTATCTAAAAGTGAGTATTTTTTTAACCACTAATAACCATAACACTAGTATTAAATATGCAAAGGTTTGTATATATGATTGTTACTTCACGCTCAAAAACTGTACGATTTTTTTAAAGATATTTAGATTTTAATAATTAAGGTGTTTATTTTTTAGTATATATGTATCGTAATAACTATTATCTTAGTAATTTATAGGTAAAACATTAAAAATCCGTCAAAAAGTTAGGATTTTCAATTAAAGACAAGCTAAAAAATACAAATGACAAAATGACAAAAATGACGTGTCCTTCTGAGAGTTGGAGAGATTTATAGTGCATACGTGTGTGCAAACTGTAAACACAAGTGCACTCTCTATTCATTTTAACTCTCAAACTCGACACTACCAGTAAGAAATAAGTCGCAAAACCGATGGATTTCATGCTCTCCGAGGCACAGGGTTGAAACACCGCCAAATTACAAAACTCCTTACTTACTGAGAATTTAGTTACTCAAAATCTCAATAACTAAAGTTGACCCAAGCCGGAGTTCAAACCCAGGACCATTTAAATAAGTCGTGCACAACAAGACCTTAATGAATTTACTACACAATTTAACTTATCTTGGATAGAAAATTCATTCCTTTAACAAAAACTTTTAAAAGAAAATAATATAAGAAGATAGTAAGAAAAATTACCATCGTTACCAAACAACACAAAGTTTAAATAACGCCAGTTGCAATACCTATAACTTGGAAATTAAACTGTCCGCTATAAAAGGAATAGACCATTAAAATAAGTTGTAGTTAAACTTCTTAATAACTCACCTCACGGCGCTTTGTATATTTTGCAATTTAATGTTAATATATAAAATCTTCGTGTCACGATGTTGGTCCGGAATGAACTCCGAAATTACTTATCCGATATTAACATGATTTCCTTTAAAATGTGTGATTTATTCAAACTTAAAAGATAGGATAGTTTTTATCCCGATTATTTCCTTTTTATATTGAAAAATTAACAATTTTCATATTATATTGTGTGTCACACCATCGCATGGCCGGGTTTGCTAGTAATATGCATATATGTATATATATATATATATATATATATATATATATATATATATATATATATGTGTATATATAAAGACTCACTCTCGCTTCGCTCGGGTTTTTCCCTAGGTTGCTACCCCATACGAACTTTCATCCCCATTTTCACCCCCTTAATGGTTGATTTTCGGGATAAAACTATCCTACGTTCTTCCCAGGGTTCGTCTCGAGCTAAATTTTTACCAAAATTTTATCTAAATCGGTCCAATAGTTTCGAAGCCTATTCGGAACAAACAAATTAACAAAAAAATCTTTACTCTTCATAATATTGTAATATAGATTAATGTTAAAATGTCAGTTGCTTTTGCTTTGTAATTTTACGGCAGAACATTTCGTAATAGATTGACCTTGTTTTTTACAGACACCTATAGCTATTCTCATCTAGCCCATTTTAACGTCTCACTATTTGGCACGGGGCATCCTTCTCATTGAAGATTGCAATGCGGATCAGGCCGTAGTCCACCACGCTGGCCAAGTACAGGTTGGCGGATTTCACACGTCTTTCGAAAACTTGCTAGGTTCTCTCAGACATGCAGGTTTTCTCACGATGTTTTCCTTCACCGTAAGGCAAGTGGTAATCATGTTAGAAATGAATCGCACATGAAAATATCAGAAGTGCGAGACCCGGGATTTGAACCCGCTTCACTTGGTTTCCCAAGCGAGCGCAATACCATTGGGCTACCACTGCCTACACGAAAGTTAGCACGAAACCTTTAGTGCGCAATTCAGACTAGCAATTGTCCAATTTTTGTATTTCTTGCATATTAATCTATAGCTTAAGACTTATATTAGAAAATCTTTACATTGTTTTATACAAACACTAAACAAACTAAAATTAATTATCATTCTTCTTCTATAATGTTCTCTATGTTCAGAGAACAAGTAGCGTACTTTCTGGATTCTTCATTTTTTCATAGAGCTTTTTATCACGTGTCCCATAAAGAATAATAGCTTCCATTAGATAAAAACCAACAACATAACTGTAGCTATTAAACACTGGTACGTACTATATTAATTTCTATTCATGGCTATTAATAAAAACTCCCATATCCACAACGGTAACTCTAATTAAAACCTATATCAAACAATGCTCTAACAATCGTCCGTTTGAAGCCGATTCGTTTCAAGTTATTGCATTTTTGCAGCTCTCATATTTTTATTGTTCACAGTCGTTTATTTTTCACTTTTATTAGTTTTATTCGGCGTATGAAAACTGTCAGAAACTGCGCCGATCGGATTTGCCTCTGTTTCTTTTGGTACTGTTTCCGAACGAAAAAATATATGGAGTAGAATAAAATATTCTTATATTTTTTAACGAAAGTCGATGAAATTGTGTGACATTTTTTATTTTCACGCTTATTTCGGAAAAAAATAGAGAAAATATAGTTCTCACGTAGTATTTTTGTGTAACTAATAATTAATTATAGCTTCTTATGAATATGGAACATGCAACTCCTATTATAGGAGTCCTCCCTTTTTGCTTGCTACTTGCCCTTCCAAAATTCATTCTTATAATATGTTTTGAATAAATATTTTAAGATTTTATTCTTATATGTTTTGAATAAGATTTTAACAAAATAATAGACGACACGTTTGACTCAGTTTGTAGCGATCCTACTTGCTGTGCCAGCGGACGCGGGTTCGAATCCAGCTGGCGGCATTCATTTGTGTGATGAGCACGAATGTCTGTACTCCAGTCATGGGTGTTTAAATTTTTAATATGTATGTATTTTAAGTAATTTATGTGTAGTGTATCAACTATCTAATATCCATAACACAGGCCTCGTAGCTTACCATAGAACTAGATAATGTTGTGTGTTAATCTCCCAACATATTTATTTATTTACTAGCATTGACCTCGGCTCCGCCCGCGTTCAGATGACCAAAAACCAAATTCATAAGTTTTACATATTACTATATTACATATTTTTTCTCAGAAATCCCCGCGGTAAAAATTATCCTATATTTTGACCTGGATAGCCAGCTATTACCATACCAAATTTTATCAAAATCTGTCCAGTAGTTTTCTCGTGATGCGGTAACAGACAGACAGACAGACAAAAATTCTAAAAACTATATATTCGGCTTCTATATCGATAATAATGGCCATTTCAATAAGATTTTTCCAAAAAAATATTTAATGTACAGATTCGGCTTATTTAGAATTTTATTATATGTATAGATTTACTTATCTTGAATTTGTTGTAGATTCACAAGCAAACTTACAGCCTTCAACTATCACAGCGATAGGGTTTTGCTGTGGGTTTTAGTTCGTGAATCTCACATTCCCCATTAAGGGCCAGCAGGGACCCGATTATGGGTTTCGACAAGGACATCAAACAAAATTTTTTATTACCAGTCAAGTGATATAGTATAAAACATAAATGTTTTTTTTTTCCAATTCATCTCTTTGAAGTGTAGTTATTTGTCACTAATTACTGGATATGGCCTACGTTAAGGAGCGTTCAAAAGAGACTAAATTTATATTTTCTTTGGTTTTATATATTTTTTTTATTTCTTATATTTTCTTTGGTTTATGCAAATATTTGACGTTTTAAATAAAATTCTTTTTTGGATTTGATTGCGGTTTTATTTTAATATTTTTTTCAAATACTATACAGCAAACGTGGTCGTCAGAGAATTAAGGTTTAAGAATAAGGTTTTTGACATCTCGGAACTCACAGTTATTATAAACGGTGTTAATTTAAGAGGCTAAATTATTGTATTATTGTTAAAATTATTTAAAAATTTAACTACATGTTCAGTTATAATCAATGTACCAATAACTTCCATTCGCATGTGAGCCAAGTTTAACGCAGTTCCGTGGTGTAAACAAAGCTGGGTGACTCAACAGATAAATCTCATTTGTGCCTCTCTGACCGCTCTTCACTATACTCAATTAGATTACACGTTTGGTACAAGATTATTCGAAATGTTATTCATATTTTGAAGCAAAGTATATTATAAAAAGAATTTTATTATTTGCTATTTTTCTTAAGACTAACCATGATTTATTGGTACACCGTGTATAGTTAATGAAGCTACAAAACTTTGTAGAAATCATTCAATACAAATTAAAGGGTGAGATTGTACAGGTACAAAAAAATGATCTTTTTCTTTTATGGTACTTTGCGATTTTAATGTCTTCGGTTCTTTATTATTTAGCAGATTGTTGTATTTTTGGTACCCTTACGAATTTTGTGGGTAAGTGTTGGTATTTACTGATTATTCCTTTATTCTACAAACAAATAGTTTGCATATTTACAAATACTGTATCTATACATACTCGTATAATAAAATTCTAATTGAGTCGAATCTGTACATTAAATATATTTTGGAAAATCTTATTGAAGTAGTCTTCATTATCGATACAGAGGTCAAATCTATAGTTATTAGTATTTTTGTCTGTCTGTCTGTGACCGCATCACGAGAAAACCACTGGACATATTTTGATGAAATTTGGTATGATAGCTGGTTATCCGGGTCAACATATAGGATACTTATTACTACGGGAAAATATCTCGTCTCTGAGAAATATATGCTAAACGTTAAAATGTAACTAGGAACTAACCTGAGTGGAGCGACATTTCAATAGCTCTAAAGTTTCTAGAGATAAATAATAATATATCAACAATTAAAAAAAGTCATTTTTATAATTGCTACAATAAAAAACTAATCAAATCTAATATCTCTATTTACTTAAGCATCATATAGATCTAGGGTTACCATGATTGTAAAGTATTTTTATTGTAGTAATATTATTTATTAATACTTATGATATAATTTGCCTTCATTGCAATAAAGTAGCCAAGATTTCTGTATAGATATTTAATGGCGATATTATATGGGACTGTTAATGATATATGTGCTACTTTTTATGACGTAACGGTCTTAGTTACTCTTTGGTGAAAACTGGTAATATATATTATGACTAGCATATGCCCGCGGTGCTGCCCGTATAGTTTAAAAATAACAGCTTTTTTTTAAGAAAATCAAAAATCCTGTCTTAGCGAATACCTTTTTCTGTAAAGAATCTATCTGCCATAAGTTTAATTTAATTAATGGGTATGTCGCATTTTGCTTTTATATCGCCATAATATGCCTATATACATAACTAATTCTTAAAATATATTATAAAATCTACACTACTCTATATTAATATTATAAAGCTGAAGAGTTTGTTTGTTTGGTTGAACGCGCTAATCTCAGGCACTATTAATCCGATTTGAAAAATTCTTTTTGAATTTGATAGCCCGGTAACTGAGGAAGGCTATAGGCTCTATATCATCTTGGAGAAATGTATGGTTCTCGTGGGATAGATTTGTTTTTGTCTAGGGACGAACCCGAAGCGAAGCGAGGGTGAGTCGCTAGTCATATTATAAAGAGGAAAGATTTGTATTTTTGTATGTTTGTAACGAATAATGTCAAAATCTACTGGACCAATTTAGATGAGATTTGGTAAGAACATAGTCTGAGACCCTGGGAAGGACATAGGATAGTTTTTATCCCAGAAATTATCCTTTAAAGGGGCGAAAATGGAAATGAAAGTTTGTATGAGGAATAAACCTAGGTACGAACCCAAGCGAAGTAAGGGTGAGTGGCTAGTATTTAATAATTTTAACAATTATAAAAAACGAAATATACAAATACAATTTTGTTACTACTTTAAAATTGTTTTCCAATACCACAAAGTTAATTAACATTACGCCATTTCCCAACACTTAAGCCGTCTGACAAACTCAAATGAACGCTAGAAAATAGTTTTCCATTGGGTACGGACGAATGGAGAAAACTGGTATAAGCAAATTAAGATTTTAACTCTGGTGGACGCGACAGTTATACAAATTACGTACATTTTACTGTGCAGATGCAAGGAACGAATTTTAAGCCATTTGTATTAGATTTTTGGTCATGTCTTCTGAATTTTAATGACCTATACGTTACTGATTAGTGATCTGATATTTACTTACTTACTATAAGAAAAACATATATTTTTTGTCTATCTGTCTGTCTGTTTGTTCCGGCTAATCTTCGAAACGGCAGGACTAATTTCAATGGGAATTTCACTGTGCAGATGTAAGGAATGAATTTTAAGCAATTTGTATTAGATTTTTGGTCATGTCTTCTGAATTTTAATGGCCTATTAGTTATTTTAGTGTTTAGTGATCTGATACGCGTCGCTCGTCTTTATTTTGTTATCTATGCAGAGAAATAAAATTGAAGTATCTGTTTGTAATGTTAAAATAACAGCTTTTTACTAAATGCATATGAAATTATACATCGTAATTACTCCTAAGAAAAACACTTTTTTTTATCTGTCTATCTATCTGTCTGTTTGTTCCGGCTAATTCCAAAACAGCTGAACTAACTTTAACGAAACTCTTACTCGCAGACAGCTATCTGCCAGTGAAAGTCCCGTTAAAATCGAGATTTTTTTTACAAACACTTCAATTTTATTTATTTGTATAGATATGTTCAGCAATTTTTAGTGTTTCGAAAGTCATAAAAATGGTATCAAGATTTAACGAGATTTTCTACTAAATTTTGCAAGTAGGTACCGGTACCTACCTACAGCCGAAATATTAGACACGATTGTGTTTTTATATCCAAGTAATCTAAAACGTATTATATAATAAATAATGGCTTTTCTTAGAATATTCTAAGAATTAAAATAAAACGCAAACATTATGAACAACTTCGGTACCTAATAATTGAACAGTCATTTTTAACTGTCAGTCTTAAAATATTTTATACTAGAGACTCACCCTCGCTCCGCTCGGGTTCGTCCCTACTTACGTTTTAACGTTTAGTATAGATTTCTCAGAGATGAGATATTTTCCCGCAGTAAAAAGTATCCTATATGTTGACCCGGATATCCAGCTATCACCATACCAAATTTCATCAAAATCCCTCCAGTGGTTTTTCTGTGATGCGGTAACAGACAGACAGACAGACAGACAGACAGACAGACAGACAAAAATTCTAAAAACTATAGATTCGGCCTCTGCATCGATAATAATGTCTATTTCAATAAGATTTTCCAAAAAATATTTAATGTACAGATTCGGCTTAGTTAGAATTTTATAATATGTATAGATTAGTTTTTAAAATAAGTTGTAGAAAAATATACTTACCATAACATATTCTAAAAACTGTTCCTATTTATGAAGAATATGCACTGTAAATGTCATTTGTCTATCTCTTAATAAGGCTAATCTACCTAAGGCTTTATTTTAAATGATTTTAAGCAGGTCCGATGCTAAAATAATTAATAGAGACTTTGTAAAAATAATAAATACTTTTTTAAGCATATATAAATTGTTTATAGGTACTTTATGGCGCTTATGAAAAACAATATTTTTAGCTGTGCTTTTAGTTTTCTTGTTCTGAAATTTTTGTTCTTTTTTACGGGATTATTAATGTCTAAGTATCATGCTAAAAATGTATTTTAATAGTGGAAAAAATATTTGTTAGTCCCTAAATAATTAGTAAAATATTAGAACAAATTTTATTAACAGGGTTTAAATATAAATGCTAAGCTCTAACACTTGTCTTGCTGTCGGGTGCATTAAAACTTTGCCAAGGATCTTTATGTGTTACGTACATAATGCGTCCCAAGTGAATCATAAAGTTTAATGGCAGGTATAAGAATTATGATGGATAAAATAAAAAAAATATTTGCATAGAATTTCATTCAATTCTTAAATCTATTGGAGTTTTTTTTTAGTTATTTCCGTTAGTTTGTACGGTTGTACCTGCAGGTTTATATTATTTATTTCAATCTTATTAGATTGCCTTGCAAACTTTCTAATTATCTTTCCAGTTAGAAATTAAGGAAATCGATATTTGTATACACAAAGTTAATGGTACCTAGTAGAATAAATTCTGCTGAAGCTTTTTATTTGTATTTTTAAAATACAAAAAATGAAGCAAAAAAATAATTTACATTATATCATAAATGAAACTGACGGCTTATTTATAAATTACAATGTAGTTACTAAAAATTGCCTTATTAGGCATGTTCAAGCTAATATCATTACCGAATAAAAGTTTAAAAACAAATAATTACCCAATTAAATTAAAAATACGACTACACTTGTACTATTATATCGTTTTCGGCGTATTCCGAATTTATCCGGTTATTTGTACTAGCTCCCTCTAGCGCGCGCGGACTCAAATCCCGCGCTAGCGGAAGATGGCCGTCGCGTGCCGATTGTTGCTCTGATTGTTTACTATGATTAAAAAAGTTTTTAACTAATTGAATAGATTTCTTGACAGTAAACTAACTCAAAAAGTTGTTTAGTATACATTTTTTGTGCTTTAAAGTGCAGTTTAACAGTGATTTGTACAATTATTATCCCAAAAAGTGATACAACTTTAGTGTGCAAGAAGCTACAAGCAAGTTTTCTAAGGTTTATTGTGGAATGTTGTGATAAAATTCCGTTTGGATATTGTGTTTTAAGCAAAACTTTTGACTTGGATTAACTGCGTTTGTTCTAAAAGGTAGGTTCTTGTCAAGTTTACGTAAATAGTGGTAAACTTCTGAAAAGTTTGTTTTGTTTACTTCTTAACTCGGTTGCGCATGTTCAGTTCATAATAAAGTTTTAATAAATCAAGCTTCGACCTCTTGAACTTTGTTATGAAATTTATCGGCATAAATATAAACTATATTAAGCACTAAATTGATAAATGTAGGAATCTATTTTAAGTATTACTGTATGAGATTAATAGTTATAATGCATCTGTTATTACTCGGCATTTCGAAGTAGACAGTAGACAGTTTTGAAATGAGATGACTTCGATACGTAATCTCGATAATAAATAAGAGATGTACTTTACTTTTTTTACGGTCATTCAACCTGTTCGTGACCGCACCATATACAGCCTTCACTTCTGTCGTTTTCTAGTTTATCTTTAAACTAAGATTTGTTTTAGATCATTTTATATTATAAATAGAATTAATAAAATTAAATATACAATAAAAACTTCTTTAAAATTAAATATTTGTACGTAATATTGTTTAGTAATTATTATATTTAATAATTAATTTAACGGTTAGGCAATTATCAAATAGCAATCGGTATTTTTTAATCCATCTATTTATTTCGACTTATAAATTATTAACACTACCTACATATTATAATAAATAAGGGCTCAGCTTTAGTATCCGGGAGGTGCAGTAGACTCTTGGTTTTATTTATTGTGCAAAGTACTTATTATCTTGAGTAATCCCACATAGTTTCAAGTGGAGCAAATAACAATTTTCGGAAATAAAAAAAATATCAAAGTTTGATAAATTATAACCTCAATCTGCACTCTTTTATTGCATTTGACGTATTTTTGACAGAAGTGTTGCTATTTTATGGAGTTTTAATTGTGCATTTTGATTTTGCAAGACAGAAGTGTTGCCATTTTAGGGAGTTTTAATTATGCGTTTTAATTTTACAAATAATAAGTTGACGCGTATTTTAATATAAATAAATGATTTATCATTATAACAAATTATAACAAATGTGTGATACAAATAAAATTTGCCCTTTAAATTAAGTTATTTATTTTGACAAGTAAGATTAGGTTAGAACTTGGGTAACTGCCGACTGATTTTGGTTAGGTTAGGTTAGAACAGTTAAAACAACGCACGAGCCGAGCGAGCGAAGCGAGCGTGCCGCGGTAGCGGCCGGCGAGTGCCATAAACTCTTAATTCCATAAAACTAGAAAATTAGAAAAATCGAATTTCACGCAAAACATAACCTCAAAATGAGATTTTTTAAATTTCATAAAAAAAAAACTATGCATTTCCTCCACTTTTCTTTTGCATGGGAGTGATCTACAAGCCCTTCCCCACCCCTCAACACCCCTCCCCCTCCTCAAATATATAGATTTCTAACTGCCCTTGTACTAAAGCCCTACCTAAATAAGTGTTATTGTTCCTGGCAAAAAGCTATGTGCAGCTTTTTCCACAATCACTTCCTCACTTATTAATTTTAGGTTTAACCCTCAGACCAAGGAATGACATAGTGTCATAGAATTAGATATGAAGCCAACTAACTTATAATGATAATATTTTAAAACAATTGTGATTTAAATTTATATAATGTTTTAAAACATTAGAAATAATACAATACTCATTGCTGTGATAAGTAAATAAATGTGAATAAGTAAAAATAGCTAACAGATTTTATCATAATGAAGAAGAAAATAAAGAAATAAGTTCATATATTATATTATATATATTATATATAGACACAAACCACTTATTTTTTTTAGTGGGCTCCACCTGTATATTATAGATATATTGTATTTTTATTATTAACTATATTTCTAGTGCGTACAGTCCATATATAAAGTTAAAAGTTTGTTTTAAAGATTCACTTTAAGTTTATCATTCATAATATTTTTAAAAGATATGAGTAATATTTAAGATTACCATTTATACATTAATTACACAATATAAAAGCTTGTGAAAGTATTAAGAAAATTGATTAAAGTTATTGCAAGTGCAAACTGTCGCAAACAATATGCTGTCATAGTAAGTTTTATTATAATTTTTTATACATAAATAATAATTAATGAGTAAAAGAATATGATTATTTAACAATAAATTAACTTTAAATAAGAGAAAATTACATTCAAATAACTCGATTTACTTTTCAAAGAAAATATTAAGATCCTTCTCGGTTATTAGGTAAACTGTTAAGTTCGGTCAATCAGTATAAATATTAATTTTGAGATTTATTGTCTTTTATATATCAAGATAATTTCTAAGGCACTTTTTTAAAGAGTGTAACATTTTGAGTATGATTCAAAAATAGATTCATTAAATCAGTATAAGAATGCAGTAAGAATAACTTAACAATTTAGTATAAGTAATTAAGTTTAAGTTATCTTTCTAGTAATATATATGTACTTATTTTGTTTATTACTAGCGTACTTAAAGTAAAAATTAGATGAAAATCGGAATATTTGTATTACAAAAATTACATTTTATATAGAGCTGGCTCGTACTTATAATTTTGAAATAATTTGATCTTATCATATATATACTGAGATAAACTTGATAAATCTAATTCTACAATCTAATACTAAAAATGCATTCATCAAGAGAAAGTTTTAATATCTCTGAATAATAATATATTCTATGTGCAATAATTGCTTCATTAACTAAAAATTAAATTGATTTCAATATCAATTTAAATTTAATTCTTCTATCATTAGAGTTGAAATTATTTTTTGAAATGTATGTAGAGATGTCTTGAGATATAAACCTACTTAAAAAAAGAGTATTGATTCATTTGCCGAAGACATCGCGTAACATGTGCACATTAAAAGAATAAAAATCAATCATCGAGGGTTCCGTAGTATTAAAAATTTATAATCATTTATTTATAAAAGACATTGCTTCTTGCTAAATTTTATGATTCTAGGTCAAACGAGAAGTACCTTATAGGTTTTGATTTTCTTGCGAGTGTCAAAATATATGGTATAAACGGCCATATCTTTTGATCGTGTCGACTTAGACGTCTGATTTTTAAGATGCGGAATCCTAAAACTGTCAAAAATTAATAATTCTCAGTAATAAATCGTTACCGTACCAATAATATATAAATATAAAAATCAATTGTAATTCGTTAGTCTCGCTAAAACTCAAAAACGGCTAAACCGATTAGATTTTTTTTTTGTTTTGTTGGGGGTGTGTCAAGGGTGGTTTAAATATAAAAAAATAGGGGGAATCCCAAAAAAACAGCTGAAAAATCGAAAAGTTCAGAACTGTTTATTTTGTACCTATGTACATATATATAATATATAGGCTATCTATTCCATACTAACCGTTAAAACGTACTTAGGGATCAACCCGAGAGAAGCAAGGGTGTGTCGCTAGTATTTGTATAAAATTCATAAATTATTTAATGCAACGCAATGCATCATGTCTGTATTTCTCCAATCCGTATTTCATACATAATTGACGAACGGTTTTCGTCGGTTCATTTTCATACGGTACAATTATTGCTGTTTATGAAATGTGGGTTTTAATTCGGTTGTAAAATGAACATAATCCTTACTAAAGTTATATTTATATTCGTTATTTATGCGCAAGTACTTTACATGTGATTGACCTGATTTTTTGCCCAATAACTTATAGGCTGGAGAGCGATTTAGGCTAATTTTAGGCATGACTGGGGATAGGGATAGGGGCTCCTAGACTAGGGAAGCAACTTGCTTATCATAAATAGATATATTAATATAATTTTAAGTAAAACTATCTTTTATAATATACAATCTCTGTTCTAATATATAAAATTCTCGTGTCACAGTTTTCGTTGCCATACTCCTCCGAAACGGCTTGACCGATTTTGATGAAATTTTTTGTGCTTATCCGGTATCTATGAGAATTGGCCAACATCTATTTTTCATCCCCCTTAATGTTAGGGGTAGTCCACCCCTAATTTTTTATTTTATTTTTTAGACAAAATTTTTAATTACTATTTTTTTATGATACAACATACAAAAATACATACAATCCTCAATTTTCACCCTTCTACGATCAACCCTTATTTTTTAATAGCCATTTTAGTAATTTAATCATTTTTCCTCTCCGGTCGAAAACTGATCAATCGTGATTTAATGCAAGCTAGGGACGAACCCGAGCGAAGCGAGGGTGAGTCGCTAGTATAAATATAATATAATAAATATTGTAAGTTCATTGGTGCCATTTTTGAAATCATTATGTAAATTTGTGGGTAGGCACTTTCTGTAACAAGTATAAATGACCTTTGAGACGTCATAAAAACCTAACTCTCCCGTGACCATGATTGCTGTAAAGCATTCGCAACGTCGGGAACCAAAAATCAAAATAAAACCGCAAAAAAACCCGAAAAGATGGTTTTGTTTAAAATGTCAAATATTCGTGTAAATCTAAGAAAGTATTATATTTAGATAACTTATATATTTTTAATATGATAGGTAATTACATTACATAGTAACAGATAGATAAACATAATTTCCATAATTCAAATTTGGTCATAAAAAAAAAATGATGGTTTCAATAACTTATCTATATAATATGTAACTACATAATTTGTATAGAGCTTATGTCAAGTTTTTATCTTTAACTAGCAACTCACCCTCGCTCCGCTCGGGTTCGTCCCTACTTACATTTTAACGTTTGACTCAGAGATTAGATATTTTCCCGTAGTAAAAAGCATCCTATATGTTGATCCGGATAACCAGCTATCATCATAATAAATTTCATCAAAATCTGTCCAGTAGTTTTCCCGTGATGCGGTAACAGACAGAAAATTTAAATTTAATCTAAAAACTATATATTATTTGGCTTCTGTATCGATAATAAAGTCTATTTCAATAAGATTTTCCAAAAAATATTTAATGTACAGATTCGACTTAGTTACAATTTTATTATATGTATAGATAAGGAAAACTTCAGATAGGCTATTAGGAACCGGCATTAAGCATAGAATATTAAAAGAATATCTATTCATCGAATTCGTTGAATAATATTGTTTATTTAAAGTTTTTAGATGTTATTTCTATAAAAGTGAATGTTTAAATATAAAATTATAAGAAAACGTAAAACCCAAAATATAGTTATTATTTTAGTTCTGAATGTTCCATTGAATAATTTCGTAATAATGCCTTTAATAATTTGTTTTCGATACTTGTAATATATTATGGATCTCGCATACGAGTTTCATCTTAATAATATGGGAATGAAAATATAAAAATATTTTTTGTTTAAATAATTTTTTGTCCCTTTCATTTCATATTCACAGCAAACACCAGTAATATTTCATTAGACACGCGACGTTCGAATAAATAAAATTTATTGCCCTATAAAAATATTAAATTATGGTATAATTCGTCATCTGCTCCTCCGTTGTTAGGGTTTCTATTTAATTCAATTAATTGAACGCAGGATAGCACGAGTCCCTCCCAGAGGTGCGGTTTTAATTGTTTAATTATCATGTAATCACGATTCGTAACGCCGTGATAATATCTAAGTGGATATCATAAAGAGATCAAAAAACTTGATAGTACTGGCTCTACTTGCTAAAATTTTATTGAATTACTAGCAGAATCAACAAAAAAAAACTCTTTGGCTTTATAGTAATATATAGCGATGTATTTATGTAATATTGTTCATACAAAAATACTGAAATCGCGATTAAAAAATGGGGAGGGGGGAGGTGGGGGGTGGATAGGTTGGTAGGAGTGTGAGAAATACTTTACGACCTATTCTCATACCTACCAAATAATAAAAAAAAAACATTAAAATCGATCGAGATATTTCAGAGGAGTGCGACCACAAACAACATGACATGAGATTTTATGTGTTAGATTATGAGATTTATTTTTATTAAATCAATTCGGATTGCAAGAAAACGTAGTTATCATTTTTTTTTCAATTTTTCACACTGCTATTTATTTATTTATTTATTAGCTTTTTAAGGGAAACACACAGTACAGTAAATAATTACATTATAAACACATATAAAAATAATTCTAAAACCAACCAAGTTTCCACAGATATCAAACTAAATTGCAAATACTATAATTGCAAATGTCCTAATGTGTGTGCATGTTTTTTATCGTTCTGTCATTCACGTAGAAACAGCTGGACAAATTTTGGTGACATGACCTAGATCTATGTTACATAGGCCATTATTAGTAAGAGTAATTGACAAGAGATGGCGCTGCATGTATTTGATATTATAAATGCAAAAGGCGTCTATGGATGCATCGGAGTGAAGCAAGGGAAAATGGCTAATTGAATTTTTTTTTAATTTTTTTTATTGCGGCGGCTATGGGATATCACTTATTGTGATCGCTGTTAGTTGATATATAATATACATATAATACGCCAATTTTCGACCGTGACACTACTTGCTTCCTATTTTTTTTGAATGTTATTGTTACTTAAGGACAATAAGGTAAATAACGTCCTACTGGACGGTAAAATATTTTAGTATAATTAGATAAGTAAATAATACAATTTAACTATACATATACCTACCTAATAAAATTCTAACTTAGTCGAATCTGTACATTAAATATTTTTTGGAAAATCTTATTGAAATAGTCATTATTATCGATTTAGAGACGGATTCTATAGTAGTTAGAATTTTTGTCTGTCTGTGACTGCATCACGAGAAAACCACTGGACAGATTTTAATCAAATTTGGTATGATGATAGCTGGTTATCCGGGTCAACATATAGAATACTTTTTACTGCGAGAAAATATCTAGTCTCTGAGAAATCTATACTAACCGTCAAAAAGTTCCTAGGGACGAACCCGAGCGGAGCGAGGATGAGTCGCTAGTATATTATAAACATGTAGATTTAAGAACAGAACATGTAACAACAAGTATAATGAATACATGATTTCTTTTAACTCACTTAAAAATATTAAGATGTTTCGCCGCAAAGAACGAGATAACGACAACGCACCTGTTATTAAAATTACCTATCCACAACCGGATATTATCGGTTATTAACTTTCGTATCGTAAATCTGTCGTTTTCAAATTGAAGGTATCTCAGATCTTTTAAATGGCTTTATATTCTGATGTATAATTAAATTTTGTGTAAGACATTTCGCTTGATGGCTATGCTGTGTCTGTTTTTACCATAAGGACACGGGGGGCACGTGCCCAGGGCCCCGAGCCTCACGGGGGCCCCGGACACGGGGGGCACGTGCCCAGGGCCCCGAGCCTCACGGGGGCCCCGAAGAGACATCATTTTCGTTTACATGGAAAAGATAGAAGCTCTGTGTTTTATTTTAATATACACTGCATTGCATTATATTGTTACTTCATCAACTTTTTCCATCTTTTTAGCTCGCTTTTTTCACCAACGAGTTTTTTTTTTAATTTTTATAGTTTACTTAACTTTTTTATCATTTACATTTTTTACTATACTAAAAGGGCCCCAAATTGTTTTGCGCCCCGCATGATTCAAGACGGCTCTGTATAAATGCATAATATTGTGTCGGAGGTCACAGGTTCTTTTGACCAGAGCTATTGTTTTTTTTTTATTTTATACAAATTAAAAGGGAAATATCTAAATAAATTTTGAAAATATGCATGAAACTTAAAAATATTTAAGTCAAATCTTCAAATAGATAAAACGCATGTTAACTCTATATTTTTGATATAAAAACAAAAGAAAGCAAACTTAAAAAAAGTGTATTTTATAATTTATAAATTATAAAATACACTTTTTTTAATATATATTTATAATATAAGTAAAAAAGCTATTTAAAATTATGGAGCTTAAAAATAATAAAATTACGCTTCACTAAATAAGCCCAGACGTGCACTCTAATGTACAGTCACGAGCAATGAAATGTATACGTTGACAAGTTTTCAAATTTATATCAACATCATACCTTCCAAAAGAAGATGTATGCGCTTTGCTTCAAAATTAAGTAATCGTTCATTTGTTTCATAATTTGATATACATTTTTATCAATTCATTGTAAACAACTCGAATCGAATATAAGTATACACGTTACACGTTATATGTATGTACCCATTACTCTTTTCATAAAAATGTATACATTTACTAACAACGATTAAAATTGTATTTTCGCATTTGAAAAATAGCTTTCTTATTTGTAATAGATATGTATACTGTGTCTTTTTCACAAATATGTATACAAATACATTTAAAATGGATTGTTATGAAGTTTAGTAAGCGGAATTAGAACTTCTAACCTGTTGGTTCAGTTCCGTTGACATTTATGATAATTATGACTTGATTATCCATCTAGGGTAGGCTCCAGACAAAGCAACTCCTTAAGGGCTAACAGTACAGACATGACATTTTATATACGAATTCAATTATCACAGCATGCTCTAAAGTCTACCATGACTTAGCTGTTGTGCCCAGGGTTGGTTCCGAATGAAAGATATCCTCAGCGGTCAACAGCACAGATACGAAATTTTGTATACGTATAAAACTATTATAGCCCGTTCTAAAATCTACCATGATTTGAATGCTGCGTCCAGACATCTTCTCAGAGGTCAACGCTATAAGTACTAAATTTTGTATGTGTATCCAATTATAATAGTCTGTTCTAATGCTCACCATGGCCTGGCTGCTGCATCCAGGCTATATGAGATCTCGTCAGTAGTCAACAGCACAGACACGATTTTTTTAAATAACGTGCTGAGACCATGAGTTTTAAACATCATGACGAGTAAACTAAGAAAATAGAGGATTGACAGTGAAAAAACATGTTGTGATAATTCCGCGGTCCATAATTCTCGGTTGAGCCAAGCTTGGTTCCGCTGTAACCATGGTATGGTCGACTTATTGCCGTGGCCGCCTAAAAGTCCAGACTTAAACTTCATTGAGAATCTGTGGAGTTAAGTGGCTCCACATTGGGACTACGCTCGATTAAGGACCAAGGAGTCCATTTTTAATCATATTATAGAAATATGGGACAGTTTTAGAAGAAGCGAAGTATGTTACAAAATGATTTCATAAATGCATGAGAGGTTACAAGATGTCATTAATACTGACGGTGGTTACACTACGTTCTCGATTTTTCTATTAACGATGTGATGAAATATGGAAAAAAATAGAAATATTAAATAAAAATATTATGATTGCAGCCAGTGGTTATGTAATCAAGACACGCGGTAGCGTGTCCAGCCAAGTCCAAGCCAAAAGGAACTGGCGACGTAGCACCGCGTGTATTATATATATTTTACACGAACCATTTGGAGCCACTTTTTACATCGTAATAACTCAAAATCTATTAAACATAAACACATAAAATTTGGTTCATTTATTTAATGCCATTAAATTAACTAGAATCCCTAATTTCAAAAATACAGCTCATACGGTTATTGAGATATTAACGTCTAAAAATCAGCATTTTTATCACTGACTGAGTGACATATAACTTGGTGTCCAGATGGGTAATTGTATACATACAAAGGGAAAAATCCGAAAACAGTGAATTCTTAAAATTTGATTTTTTTTTTCAATTAATTCTTATTGACACCTTGCCTGCACTTTGCGCCTTCCAAAACATAATAGCAATAGCGTAACACCTAGTGCCTTTTGAAATGTAATATCAAGAGCAATCATGAATTCAACCCTTTTTAACGTCCCACTGCTGGGCACGGCCCTCCCTTCAATACGAGGGGGATCAGTCCATAGTCCACCACGCTGGCCAAGTACGGGTTGGCGGACTTCACATGTCTTTTGAAAACTTTCTATGTTCTCTCAGACATGCAGGTTTCCACACGATGTTTTCCTTCACCGTAAGGCAAGTGATAATCATGTTAGAAATGATTCGCACATGAAAATATCAGAGGTTCGAGACCCGGGATTTGCACCCGCTTCACTCGGTTTCCCAAGCGAGCGCATTACCACTGGGCTACCACTGCCAATAGTAAGCAATCATAGTAATAGCAAAAACTTTTTCTTTCTCAGGAGAAAAAGTTTTAAGATGATTAAATAACATTTTCATATCCCGCCTTATCCACTAATGAATAGTCGCAAAATTTTGAAAAAAGATTAATTTACAGGTTTACACTTAGGAAGGTATATACTGTGGAATTATGAATAGTAATTGTTTCTTTACAAAAAGTCATGATATTCCATCAAAAACATAAATGTAAAAATGGGAGCCAAGTTTAATATTAAGAATATGCGTGGTTATCGACTTCACTGACAAAAGAATTAAGATCTAAATGGGTGCAAGTTCTGTAGATAATCTTGAAATTTATTAATAAGAACATAATATTTGAGTTCAAGATTTGACTTGCCTAGTTTTTACATACATGTTACTTTATATTCGGCTAATCAATTATATCTTCTTGATGCTATACGCAAGTTATGTTTTTATATTGTATGGTTAACATGTCTCACTCTTCTCAAACTTGCTTTACTAGTAAAAGCAAGCTTTTACATATTCATTCTTTACTTTGATTTGATTTCATTTGTAATGCACTGAGCATTAAAATGAAAGCTTTATCTTAAACATATTTTTTCACAGTTAACTATCTATTTTTTTTCTTTTAGTTTACTCGTCACGATGTTTAAAAGTCATGGTCTCAGCACGTTATTTAAAAAAATCATGTCTGTGCTGGGCTGGTCCACAAATTCAAGGTCGCTCAGCGAGCAATGGAACGCGCGATGCTTGAAGTTTCTCTGGCGGACAGAATTCGAAATGAAGTCATTCGCCAGTGAACTAAAGTAACCGACATCGCGCGCAGAATAAGCTCGCTGAAGTGGAAGTGGGCCGGTCATGTCTCCAGACGTACCGATGGTCGATGGAGTCGAAACGTGTTAGAGTGGAGACCACGTTTAGGCAAGCGTAGTGTAGGACGCCCTGCAGCACGATGGACAGATGACCTAAGAAAGGTGGCTGGCAGTGGATGGATGCGGGCTGCCCAGGACCGGGATGGTTGGCGCTCGTAAGGGGAGGCCTTTGTTCAGCAATGGACGGCGATAGGCTGATTGTGTATCTGTGCTGTTGACTACTGAGGAGATCTCATATAGCCTGGATGTAGCAGCCAGGCCATGGTGAGCATTAGAACAGACTATTATAATTGGATACACATACAAAATTTAGTACTTATAGCGTTGACCTCTGAGAAGATGTCTCGACGCAGCATTCAAATCATGGTAGATTTTAGAACGGGCTATAATAGTTTTATACGTATACAAAATTTCGTATCTGTGCTGTTGACCGCTGAGGATATCTTTCATTCGGAACCAACCCTGGGCACAACAGCTAAGTCATGGTAGACTTTAGAGCATGCTGTGATAATTGAATTCGTATATAAAATGTCATGTCTGTACTGTTAGCCCTTAAGGAGTTGCTTTGTCTGGAGCCTACCCTAGATGGATAATCAAGTCATAATTATCATAAATGTCAACGGAACTGAACCAACAGGTTAGAAGTTCTAATTCCGCTTACTAAACTTCATAACAATCCATTTTAAATGTATTTGTATACATATTTGTGAAAAAGACACAGTATACATATCTATTACAAATAAGAAAGCTATTTTTCAAATGCGAAAATACAATTTTAATCGTTGTTAGTAAATGTATACATTTTTATGAAAAGAGTAATGGGTACATACATATAACGTGTAACGTGTATACTTATATTCGATTCGAGTTGTTTACAATGAATTGATAAAAATGTATATCAAATTATGAAACAAATGAACGATTACTTAATTTTGAAGCAAAGCGCGTACATCTTCTTTTGGAAGGTACGATGTTGATATGAATTTGAAAACTTGTCAACGTATACATTTCATTGCTCGTGACTGTACCTATGGATGACACGAACTGCCAATTACTACGATGTTAAGCAGAGCAAACGTCAGTCAACTGTTAGTATTATAATGCAAACATTTTGAATGACTCATTGTTTGGTGACCAACATTATTTACCCGTGCTTTGTTTGTCACAGAACACTTATCTATGTTTATCTTATATACACCCAAATAACTGCTTAGTGCAGTGGTTGTCTTGAAATAAACCGTTAATTTGAATTGTTATATGGATTAATGTTATATTATTTATCTAGTATATTTAAACGAGCAATTCTTGTATATATATATCTTTATATATTTATTTATACCAGCGATCTCGGAAACGGCTCTAACGATTTCGCTGAAATTAGATATGTAGGGGCTTTCACTGGCGAAAAATCGATCTAGATTAGTCTCATGTCTGGGAAAACGCGTGTTTTCGAGTTTTCATGCGGTTCAGTCAAGCGACCAAAGTGCAAGATTAACAATCAATAGGTGTGTCCGAGTTCGAACCTCGATCGGATACAAAGTTTTACTTTTTTTTTCTATTTATTCCAGTTTTTAGTTTTTTTTAATACGATGTAACAAAAAAGAACTCCGAGCGAAGCTCGGTCGCCAGGTACTACTATATTATACTACAACTTTTTAACGGTTAGAATAGATTTCTCAAAGATGAGATATTTTCCTACAGTAAAAAGTATCCCATATGTTGACTCGGATACCAAGCTATCATCATTCCAAATTTCATCAAAATCCCTCTAGTGGTTTTTCCAGTGGTGTTTTCAGAAAAACATTCTAAAAACTATAGATTCGGTTTCTGTATCGATAATTATGTCTATTTTACGAGTTTTCCAGAAAAATATTTCATGTACAGATTCGGCTTAGTTAAAATTTTATTATATGTATAGATAGATATGTCATAAGTATATATAATAAATATATAAGTATGTTTGTTCGTTACACTTTCATGTATTGATAATATAAAAAGTATTTTTTTGCATTGAGGTACCCTAGGAGTTGGAGAGTGATATAATCTAAAATATTATTTCATTAAATAAAGTGATTTGCGCATTATTACCCTATTGAATAATTTATATTAGTAGTCAATTAGGTGAGAAAATTCATTTTAACAGCGTTGTACAAACATCTGTATGTTCAATATTTTATGATCCCCCCAAGGAGGAATTGAACTGGCGACCCCGAGGCCTGTCTGATCGATAAATACTACACTCTAATAATCTAGATATTATTAAAATTCGTATTATTAACCAAATATCATACATATGTTTATGTACTATATGTACATATATAGCGCATAACTTCTGGCTATCCCTTATGGTATAGTCAGTTAGACCATTATGAAGAAAGAAGTGATTAAATTGTGATTTACTAATAATATATTTCAATTTTCTTGTTTTTAGGGTTCGAAATATGAAGGGTCGATTCGGACCCTATTACTAATGTTCGCTGCATGTCCGTTTTTGACGCTTTAAAGAGTAAATTTATATTTATATTAATTCATAATAAATCTATACTGTATCTATCTATACATATTATAAAATTGTAACTAAGCCGAATCTGTACATTCAATATTTTTTGGAAAATCGTATTGAAATAGACATTATTATCGATGCAGAGGCCGGATCTATAGTTTTTAGAATTTTTGTCTGTCTGTCTGTCTGTCTGTCTGTCTGTCTGTCTGTCTGTCTGTTACCGCATCACAGAAAAACCACTGGAGGGATTTTGATAAAATTTGGTATGATGATAGCTGGTTATCCGGGTCAACATATAGGATACTTTTTACCGCGGGAAAATATCTCATTTCCGAGAAAAAATACAAAAACTGGTTGGAACAAAACCTCGATGATACTATCTGTAAAAAGTTTTGCAAGGTAACTTACTAAATATGATAAAAACTATTAAAAATAGCTTATCTTGAATATCAAATTATCAATAGCGTTATTTTAGTCATTAAAATAGTTATTTTAATTAATATATAGGTATTTATGTGTTATTTAGATATTCGACAATAGATGTCGCCATGTGTTTTTAAAATACGTAGTTTTAATTCCAAAAAGATGAATGTACAGATATGACCTTTCTACGATTTTATTAGAATTACTACTAAATCACCCGCGACCCCGCCCGTGTTCAAATTATCAGTAAAGCAAACTTTTTTGGCTTTAATAGGAACTATTCATATAATAAAATTGTAACTAAGCCGAATTCGTAAATATATCAATATTTTTCGGAAAATCTTATTGAAATATTCGTTATTAGCGATATATAGGCTGAATCTATAGTTTTTAGAATTTTTGTTTATCTGTTTGTTTGTGACCGCATCACAGAAATACCACTGGAGGGATTTTGATGAAATTTGGTATGGTGATAGCAGGTTATCCGGATCAACGCATAGAATACGTTTTACGGCAGGAAAATATCTCATTTCTGAGAAAAAATACAAAAACTGGTTAAAATAAAAGCACGATGATACTATTATTAACATTATAGCAAGGTAACTTATATATGTTAAAACTATTAAAAAAAGCTTATCTTAAAAGAAATATCAATAGCGCTATTTTATTCATTAAAATAAATATTTTAATAAAAATTTATTTAGGTGTTATTTAGATACTTGACAATAGATGTCGCCATGTGTTTTTAAAATACGTAGTTTTAATTCAAAAAATAATAATGACCTTTCTATGCCTCGCCTGTGTTCAAATTATCAATAAAACAAACTTTTTGGCTTTATAAATTAGCAACATATTAGTAATATTTTGTTGGCCGAAACAATTTTCAGATGAAAATATTTGTAAATTTGTATTGTTTAGTAAATAATATTAATATTTTTTAAGCTTTTAATGTAAAAATTGGGCAAATGCAAATCTAACTCGCGCATTATAGGTTTCGTATAGCAAATAACTGTGTTGTTTTTTTTTACTTAGGTTAGGTACATGTTTTGTTAGATTAACACTAAAATAAATACGAATTATGTTTACATTTCCACAATATCGACTCATTTTATCAACCATAAAAATAAGTGGAAAACAAGTTTATGGCTGTTAAACTGACAAAGCGGGTAACTAAAAATATTCCTTATCTTAAAAACTATGAAAAAGTATTTTAGTAACTGTTATACCTCAACTGTTTCAGTTTTTTTTTTAACACAATTTCTTGGAAGGTAAAGGCTTAAAGGATACAATAAAATGCTTACGACTTTAATTATACCTATTAGCCGCGCCATATGAAATAATGAAAAGAATTTGCTTAGATTTATTTACTTATTACACTTTCTCTTGAAAATCGTTTTGGAAAATATTACTAACTAGCCCTAACCAATTCCTGTTTCGCGACAAATTAACACTAAGAAAATTTATATAATTATCATTACGTAATTTAAATAATCAGCTAAATATTAAATTAATCAATAGCTGTCTATTAGTAAAAAATGATTAAAATTAATTCCGTAGTTTAAGAGTTTATCGCCCAAAATTAAACAAACAAACAAAACAGAAGTATGGACATACATTAATGTTATTGCTAAAACAAAAAGTGCAATATTACTAAATCTAATATGCGATTGACGGAGGAACCTTTGTGGCAATGTCAATCACTGTCATTATTTACCAAACATACGGTGCGTAATGAAAGTAGTATATGTAAGAATATACTAATGTGTAAAACCTAAGGATTTGGTTTTTGATCATTTGAACGCGGGCGGAGCCGCGGGCAATGCTAGTAGTATTATAAAATTGTAACCGAGTTGAATATGTACATTAAATATTTTTTGGAAAATCTTATTGAAATAGTCATTATTATCGATACAGAGGCCGAATCTATAGTTTTTAGAATTTTTGTCTGATTGTCTGTCTGTCTGTCTGTCTGTCTGTCAAGGAACGCATCACAAGCAAACCACTGGACAGATTTTAATGAGGTATGTTAGGTAGGTGACTTTGTTTTATCGTAATCGGTAATCAGTCTTATTTTAGTAGTAATTTTTTTAAGTATTATTGAGTTTAACGTTTTACCTTTCGTGAAAATCAAACCTGCACCTCTTGACTTGTTAGGGCTGCGTCTAAGCACCGTTGTTATCTTCTATCGCACCGAACGGACCGGATGCAATGTAAACTTTACCGATTTTCAAGCAGGCGTTTTGCAAGTTTATCTCGGAAGTTAAGCGATAATGTATTTCAATGCAACAACAAATGATCTTTTGATGTCGCCGCTGAATGTAATGTAAGACTCTGTTTCTATCTTTTGTTGGGAAAAGAAAACATTTATTTTCATTTGTTCTAGTACATTTATTTTCTTTGTTACTTATATCAAATCTTATGTTGTGTTAATATTGTATCGGGATGGTATATTTTCGTATGGGATAAGTGCTACGTATGGAAGGGGCCTGTCAAAAGTTATGCTTATTTAAATGTACTTTAGAGAAAATCCTATATTTTCTTATTATTTCGTCCATGAAGGTGGAATAATGAATTTTAAGTGTAAAATTTAAAAAAAAAATTGTTGTAATTTTACTTTGTCAGTATTTGTAGCGACTCATTCTCGCTTCGTATACATATATAATATAATATATAATATAGTTTTACAATAATGTATGGAAGTCTGCCCGATTTGTTGACATTTATGATAACTGTTCCGCTCCCTTGGTTAGCCTTCTTCAATAAACGGGCTATCTAATGCAAAAAGAATTTTTCAAATCGGAGTAGTAATTCCTAAGATGACAAGACAAACGAATTCTGCCTCTATATTAAGTATAGATAATTAACATTAGCGTTATTGTCTATTTGATAGATATTTCAAGTATCTACTTTAGATAAGAACAAGGCACTAACACTGTACCTATCTACTTTCTATTTGTATTTATTCTATTTTTATTAATCGATACAAGGATTCATTCAACTCAAGATTGATAAATGTATTATAATTAATAAGTAATAACAAAAACAACAACAAAAAATATAGGCAATATGAAAATAATATAACCATTCAAAGAGATACCATTATACCGATGTAATAATTTAATGAAGTCAAATTGATAATAATTAACACGAAAATCACCTCGAGCAATTGCACAAAATTCAGTATTATTTACCGTGGACTGTTGTAGTTTGTGGGGTTAATTGCGTTTTGCGGATAATTACTTACGAAATGATTTGTTAAGATGTGAATGAAAAATGGTTCCCGATATTTAAAACATTTTTTTTTAAGTACAACTTTATTCTGCTTTTATATTACAATTTTTGGTTCAAGACAACAGCGTCACCTATCGGGTTCTTTAGTTAAGAAATATCCAGATGGCCCCTTAAGTACATAAAAAAAAATAATTGAAATTGGTCAAGCCATTGAGGAGAAAAAGTATTACTAATAGGTGTAAGGTAAGCGAAATCTAGGTTCACATTAAAAAATAGGACCGTTTGGCAACAAAGAATATTTCGAGTAGATTAAACGTTTTTTCATACAAAATGTATGGAGAAGGATTTTGGCGATTTCTGTCATTTCTAGTACTCAAACCTTAAATGGTCCCATAGAGTCTTTTGATCCTTACATGAAATAGGATCGATTGACATGAAAAAAATTTTTTTCGAATTTTAGCATTTTTCTCGCTGACTGTAGATTTTTTTCAAAATCTGTGAATGCAGTTCAGAATATCTCAAAAAGTTATGGATGGTCTCCTAGGAGCGTTTTCCTGTAATTATAGTATTTAAGGTACCTGCCCTTACTGTCCCGTCTCAAAAATCCACCCTGTATATTACTAATATAAAGAGGCAGAGATTGTTTGTTTGTTTGTTTGTTTGAACTCGCAAATCTCAGGAACTACTACTCCGATTTGAATTTTTTTTTTTCAAAAAATACCATTTATTCTTTCTTTTAGTTTTATTATAAAATTGGTTTCGTTTTCATGTCATAATATATATGTATATTATTGCCAAGAATATGTCCTGCAGTGGCTTTTGAACTATTTATTACTGCCATAGCTTCGCTAAAAAAGGTTAAAAGTAAAATGAAGTAGGTTGCGCGAGCAAGCTACAAAAGGCGTGTTTGTATAGCTCTGTCAACATTTGTGGTCTTTGGCATCGCGTCCGTTTGTTTTAGTTGCTCTCAGTGCTTCTTTATTCAACGACTTACTTATTATCTGTATAAAATACTAACGACTCACCCTCGCTTCGCTTCAGGTTCGTCCCTAAACAAAAACAGATGTATCCCACGGGAACCATACATTTTCCGGGATAATATATAGCCTATATATAGCCTTCCTCAGTGAACGGGCTATCCAATGCAAACGTTTTTTTAAAATCGGATTAGTAGTTCCTGAGAACCAAACAAACAAACAAACTCTTCAGCTTTATAATATTAGTATAGAGTATACGCTAAAATACTTCTTTAAGCTAAATTAAGAACTTTAGTTTCTATAATCGATTGATTTTGACGAGCATTTTGCACAATTCTCTGATGTAAGGTATTGTAGCTTGCGATTTTGTATGTTTAAACTTGACTTGTGACTGGGCCTATATTTCACGTTTAAAAACTAATTATACTAACATTTTTCTAAAGACTAGCGCGCCACCAGTTGTATTAAGATGATCAAACACAATTCGCACTTAACAAGTAAACAAAATTTCATTGTAATTGTTGAGGCGGAAAAAGACTGAACACAAGTGAACAAAACGATAGACAAACATACATTATTATTTATATTATACTAAGGTACTATGTAGATAGTGTGTAACATATAAATCACCAATAACGCGAATGTTTGACATTTTAAAATGGAAACTATGTAATGTTTTTGTATTTTACAATATTAAATTAAATAAGTTATTAAAATGTTTTCAAATTAAAATCAACAAAAAATGTGAAGTACTTCATTGCCACTTATCTATTTTTTCCAAATTATTGTATACTAGCGACTCACCCTCGCTTCGCTCGGGTTCATCCCTGGCTTGCTTCCCAATACATATTTTCATTTCAATTTTCACGCCCTTAAGGGATGATTTTCGGGATACATAGTATCCTATGTCCTTCCCAGGGTCTCAAACTATGTTCTTACCAAATGTCATCTAAATCGGTTCACTAGATCTAGAGTATACCCCCTACAACCTCACAAACTCACAAACTTTAGCTCTATAATATTAGTATAGACTAGCGACTCACCCTCGCTTCGCTCGGGTTTGTCCCTAGGTTGTTTCCCCATACAAACTTTCATCCGCATTTTCACACCCTTAAGGGATGAAATGTGTTTGAATAATGTCTGTAACAACTATATAATGTCTTTTGAGACGTCTAAAACCTTAGTCTCTCCCGTGACCGTATTTGCTGAAAAGGATTTGTGAAAGAATATCGTCAAAATAAAATAAAACCGCGACGAAATCCGAAAAGATAGCTTCATTTTCAAATATAAATCATTATTTCGTACTTTATTAGAATCACTCAATGATATTGCAGTTAAAAGAAAGTTACTATGTCTTGATAGATTTATTAGGAATATATCCATAAACTTTGCCTATATGGTTTTTAGCTCGTAAAAGGTACGTAAATAAAGAAATAAATTTTAAAGCGTGTTGGCATAAAGGCAGGCATAGTTTACGACTTACTAAGTGACTAGAATTATTACTTAGACATTTAGGTTCTTATATGTTTAATTTGCAATATTTCGGGTAATCTATACATAGTATAAAACAAAGTCGTTGTCTCCGTCTGTCTGTTTCTCAGCTTACTTCTAAAACATCCAACAGATTTTGATACGGTTTTCACTAATAGAAAGACCGATAAACGAGGAACATTTGTGTATATAATTTGTAAATATTTTGTACAAAATGATTGAACCTAAACGGTGTTTTGTGAAAAATACTGTTTTCATACGATTACATAGCTAAGGCTGGCTAAACATTTAGAAATACGTAAAAAAATGTACTAGAAAATTGTAGGTCTTAAAAGGCCGAAAGTAAAGCATGATATTCACGATAGAATGTGTCTATCTCCTGAGGTGCGCCTACAGTAACAGTTTTTATTTTTAAAGCAAAAGTTTATATGGGCGTATGTATGTTTGTTATTCCTTCACGCTGACAAAGCTGGACGGATTTTGATGAAATTTAGTAGACAGAATATGATCTGAAGTAGCAGTACAGGCTACTGCTAGTCATAAAATTTGGTACTATGTGGCGCTGCTTTTAAATAATATTTATAAATAAATAAATATGTTGGGACATTAACACACAGCACCATCTAGTTCCATGGTGAGCTACGAGGCTTGTGTTAGGGATACCAGATAGTTGATACACTACACATATATAACTTTAAATACATACATATTATAAATATAGACACCCATGACTGGAGTACAAACATTCGTGCTCATCACACAAATGAATGCCCCCAGCGGGACTCGAACCCGAGACCGCTGGCACGGCAAGTAGGTTCACTAGAAACTGAGCCAAACATGTCGTCGATATATATACATATATATAATATTTAATTAATATTATTACAAAAGGCATCAAGGAACGCGCCCATGCGGAGCGAGGGTAAGTCCCTTTTAATTTTGTATAATAAAATGATTACATTCTAAATAAGAAAATAACCATTGTTCTAAATTATATAATAAAGTTGCTTTAGTATTTTTTTTCAATAGCTTATCGTACAAAAGGCCTAGAAAAATCATTAAATGCAACGAAGTGGATGTACTGCGAGGAACTTGTGTCAACATTGCGGTCGGTTCCGTTCCACGCTGCACTCATTACCGACTGTTCTACGCTTTGTTGAAATGAGATAGTCCCATGTCTGATGGTTTTAACTAAGAGACTTTGTGATATTACTCAATTTATTTAGTAAGTTTTTTTTTGCTTTATGGTATGGTAACGGAACGTTTGTAATTACTTAGATATATGTATATTATTAAATAAAACAGGGATGTTTATGTTTGTCCGTTCGTTTGTTGGGACCGGAATATTATAAATAATACTAGTAGCGCACCCTCGCTTCGCTCAGGTTCGTCCCTAAGTACGTTTTAACGGTTAGTATGGAATAGATGGACTATATATTATTTACGTACATAAGTATAATGAATTTTTGTGTTGTATTATAAGGTGTTTTCCCGTAGGAATGAGATAATTTCTCGCGGTCAAAAGTAGCCTATGTCATTCTCCAACCCTACAAATATATCCACATAAAAAAAATCGCGCCAATCCGTTACTCCATTTCGACGTGAAAGAAGGACAAACAAACAAACAAACAAACACACTCACATTAATTATATATAAGTATGGATATTACATAATACTTTTTCTATGGAAATACGTTATCTGATAGAAATATTGAATTTAAATCGAAAGAAACATCGCTGCGAGTTTCCTAAGACGTTTAGACAGGCTGTGTACTTTGGCGAAGCTTAGTTATGTCAGTAATTTATTTATGTTACTAGTAATTTTGAATTCTCTAGGAATTTATTGTTATATTATCATCATAGTGACCGTTTTCGTATTGGCTTTTTAGTATACTTTTCAAATGTATATGACAGAAATTAATTAAAGTTATGTTGGTTTAATTTTACAATTTTACTTATTTCATGAGCTTTGGAAGTGTCCTTAACCGAAATCAGTTTGTTACGAACTTTAAGCAACTTCTCGAGTGGTCCTTACATCTGGCTTGTGTCAACGGCTCAGTAGATTTCCGAGGATCTATTACAGGATGTAATAAGTTTTAATGGGACGAGTTTCAGACTCATTCGCTCTCATTTAAAGGGACTATAGCAAAACTCAATATTTTAAGTAATTGTTGCTACTGTACTGTCTATAACGTCTGTATATAAGAAATTTTTACTCTATGTTACTTGCGTGGGGTCTACAGAGATGACCATTTTCTTAGAGAATCATTTCTAAAGATAACAGGTTTACATATAGTCGTTAAGGTATACTAATATGATGGAAGCGATAATTTATAAATAACAACATGTGTCGTAGCAACCTTAATGTCTTGACTTTCTCAAGAGTTTTATAATTAAACTAGCGACTCACGCTCGCTTCGCTCGCGTTCGTCCCTAGGTACGTTTACAGATTTTGCTATGTTTATACATAAATAGAAGCTTGCTACTTCCTAATATATTCATTTAAATTATATAGCGATTTACCCTCGCTTCGCTCGGGTGCGTACGCCGTACGCGGATTTTGTTCACAATTTCATGGGTATTATTTTTTTCGTGAAACCCTGATTTTTTTCTAAAATAAAAGTAGCCTAAGTTACTCGTTATAACATCAGCTATCTGCCAGTTAAAGTCCCGTCAAAATCGGTTCAGCCGTTTCGGAGATTAACCAGAACAAACAGACAGACAGACAAAAAAAAATTGTAAAAAATGTTGTTTTGGTATGTGTACCGTGTATACAACCATACGCATTTAGTAAAAAGCGGTTATTAACCGACTCCCAAAAGGAGGAGGTTATCAATTCGATTGGTATTTTTTTTTAATGTATGTACACCGATTACTCTGAGATTTATGATCCGATTTACGTGATTCTTCTTTTGTTTTATGCGGAATAGCTGTCATTTGGTCCCCCATAAATTTAAGATAGTTTGGCCCAGTAGTTTTCATTTTATGAAAAAAAAATGAAAATTTTTGTTTACATGGATGTAATTTTATGTATGTTCGCGGATTGCTTCGTCGTTCATGAACCGATTTTAATGATTCTTTTTTTGTTTGAATGGAGATATCCCAAGGGTGGTACCATAATAAGGAAACCAAGATCTGATGATGGCATCCCAGAGAAATCGAGGGGAACCTTCGAAAATCGTCAATCGTATTGAAACGCTGCTCGATTCAAATCAGCACTTGATAAATATCTTGTTCTGCGTCGCAAATTATCTATTTGTTGACCTCTGTTGTTCGCTCGACGATTCTGCATTGCCAACCGAGCTATTTCACGGGCTGCTTCACTTTGTTCTCGTGATTGAGAAGCACGAAGTCGAACCATACTATCGCGGCGCTATTCACGTGCAATTTCTTGTTCTTCTTCAGTCCTTTCATTTGCAGTATTTCGTATTCTTCTTGCATCACGGCTTTGTCGGGAAAGATTCGATCGTCTTGGTCGCGGCATTATTAATTAAACTTCACTTCACCTAAAAACTTAAATTTTCAACCATACCGAATTTTATAGTTCACTTCACTGTTTATACGAATGGGCAATTGGGCAATAATGTTAATTATTTATTTAATAGAAATAGTTTTATTATTGATTTCTTACAAATATCAAATTGTCATCCATACGTCATTACATAGCTGTCATTTTACGTCAATTTTGTTATTCCAAGTCTGATTCTTTTTTAACCGACTTCCAAAAAGGAGGAGGTTCTCAATTCGTCGGAATCTTTTTTTTTTTTTTTTTTTTTTTTTTATGTATGTTCACGGATTTCTCGAAGACGGCTGAACCGATTTGGAAATTTTTTTTTTTGTTTTAAAGAGTATTCTTCCCCGGTGGTCCCATATAAATTTTATCGAAATCGGTCAAGCGGTTTTTAAATAAATGGCTTAATCGAATATTGTTTTTATTATTTATGTATGTTCACGGATTTCTCGAAGACGGCTGAACCGATTTGGAAAATTTTTTTTTTGTTTCAAAGAGTATTCTTCCCCGGTGGTCCCATATAAATTTTATCGAAATCGGTCAAGCGGTTTTTAAATAAATGGCTTAATCGAATATTATGTTTTTATTAAAAATCTTTCTTCTTACAAATTACTTGCTTATTACGTCTACACTAAAAATGGAAAAATAAAAACTTTTTAAAAAAAAATAAAAACCGACTTCCTGGCACTGAAAAGTAAAAAATAACTAAACAGAGGTTTTCATTTAAAATAGATACCTAATCAGATATTTTCGAAGTCGGTGCCAGCCAATACAAATCAAAGCACACCGACTTCGAAAATATCTGATTAGGTATCTATTTTAAATGAAAACCTCTGTTTAGTTATTTTTTACTTTTCAGTGCCAGGAAGTCGGTTTTTATTTTTTTTTAAAAAGTTTTTATTGTTATACCACGTTTTATAGTGACTGACGTTACATGTCAAGTCACACGGGAATGATGTCGAACGGGATAAAAAGTAACCTATGTCCTTCTCCTGGCTCTAAACTACCTCCCTGCCAATTTTCAGCTAAATCGGTTCAGCCGTTCTTGAGTTATAAGTGAAGTAACTAACACGACTTTCTTTTATATATATATAGATTCGTACAGGTAGGTACTTTAACGATGAACGTGTGATACAAATTGTCTTTCTTCAATTAACAGAATATAAGATTTTATTATTATTAGATTTACGCGAATATTTGACATCTATATAGTTGTAATGTCAAAATAACAGCTTTTTACTAAATCATATGAAATTACATACGGTGTTTATAAGAAAAACACAATTTTTAAATTTTTTGTCTATCTGTTTGTTCCGGCTCATCTCCGAAATGGCTGGACAGATTTTGACTGGACTTTTACTGGCAGATAGCTGTTGTAATAAGGAGTAACTTAGGCTAGCTTTATTTTAGAAAAAGAATTGGGTTCCGCTCAAAAAAATTTAAACGTACCTAGGGACGCACCCAAAGCGAGGGTAAGTCGCTAGTGTTAAATAAAAATATCTTTTTGGATTTTTTCGCGAATTTCACAGGAGAGATTCGCCCGTGACCACAATTACCGTAAAACATTCGGAACGCTTCGTCGGGAACTAAAAATCAAAATAAATCCGCGAAAAAAACCGAAAATATAGTAGTATTTTACACAAGTAATGCGATTGAAAATATTTACCTGCGTACATTTCATAATTTAAAGATACATAACGTAAACACGGACGTCTGAAAAACACAAAAACAAACAAAGATATAAATATTAAAAGTAGCCATCGATAATAAATCAAATGTGTATATTACCATACTAAAACATCGAAACAGATCACGAAAGAAAATAACGTCCATTTAATGATACGACGGAATAACAAACTGCTGTAAGCGAAATAAAACTTCCTATTTATCGTGTGAAAATGCCAAAGTTTCTTAGAATGAAACATCAGCTATCGTTTCTCCGTCATCGCATTCATAACTCTGAAGTTAGACAGTAACTACTCGTCTTAAAAAACTATCATCAATAACTCTAGGGCGTTATTCTGAGGAAATCTTTAGCTGCACAAACTTTGGAGGCGTCTTCGAACTTGTCAATAATTTTTATTACGAATGAAGCTTTACTTGTTTTATTATTTTTCTTCATATTTATATGTTGGGTACATCTATACTAATATTATAAAGAGGCAGAGTTTGTTTGTTTGTTTGTTTGAACGTGCTAATCTCGGGGACTACTAATCCGATTTGAAAAATTCTTTTTGCATTAGATAGCCCGTTTATTGAGGAAGGCTATATGCTATACATCATATAATATAGTGTATCTATCCCGTTCTAGTCATTAAAATGTACCTAGGGATAAATCCGAGCGAAGCAAGGGTGATTCGCTAATGTTAGATATTTATGAGCTCTTTCCACAATTCATAAAGTTTTTCTACATTTTAGTCCTTCAGTACAATAATCGGTATTATTAAGCTTAAAAGCTAAATGATTGTATAAGCAGAATTGTTTACACTATACAAGGAAGTGTAAATACTGTTACTTATTCATTCAATATTTAAAGTCACTTAACGTAGCTTGAGGTGAGTATTATTGAATTTCAAACATTTACTGGTATTTTCTATCCATGTTGCTATCTCTATCAGGAACATAAAGGCAATTACTGTCCCACATCAGTGCAAAGGCCAAACATTTGCATCGTTGCTAGTATCAAACAATTGTTATCACCACCCGTAGTCTTGTTTAGAAAGTAAAACATGCTTTCGACCCAGGTTTGAACTAAGGACCCTAGATAGTCTGCTCCCACGATGAAGCGCTAAGTATTATAAATTATAATGTTTCTAACACAAAAGTATCTTATTTTTATTTCAATAGCCAGCCAAAGAATCTTTTAAACAAAAATCGTCCAATAAATAAATAAATATGTTGAGACATTACACACAACACAATCTAGTTCCATGGTAAGCTACGAGACTTGTGTTATGGATACCAGATAGTTGATACACTAGACATATATAATTTTAAATACATACATATTATAAATATAAACACCCATGACTGGAGTACAAACATTCGTGCTCTTCACACAAATGAATGCCCCCAGCGGAACTCGAACCCGCGACCGCTGGCACAGCAAGTAGGGTCACTACAAACTGAGCCAAACGTGTCGTCGAATATGAAATATGAAAATAAATGTAATATTTAACATACAATAATTCATACACTCAAATAAATTTTGAATCAACATCTGCATTTTCATAATCTATCCCCAAGTTCAGTAGCTGCAATAAATATTGCATATTATGGGGTAACAACACGCTGTTTGCCAACTTCACCCCTGTAACGAAATAGGGCTTCTATCGTTTCTATTCATACGTCCAACATTTGCAAAAATGTCACCTAAAATATTATTTAAACCTTACTTAAATATAGATAAAGTCTATTTTTGTTTTGCCGATGGCCGAAAGACTTCTCACCCCAGATTTACGTAGCTTATTACATTTTATGCGCGTGAAATGAACACGATGAATAAACTACCATTTACAACTTTAACTCTAACGACCTAAAAACTATCTCTATTTCTTGACCGAGGCCTTTTTTCAACCCCTTTTTTCGTGAATACCATAAATTATCTATTTAGGTTTGCATTTGGCGATAAATTGGCTACAATTCATTGTTCAAACATGAAAAAGTGTCAACAGCTTTTTAGATTGACGACGTAATATTCGAAATCAGTAAAGCGCATACCACTGTTAATATGTTAGTTGTTTTGAACTCGGTATAGTTTTTTACGGGAATATGTATGTATAGATTCTATTTTATAGAGTAACGGATTGTGCCACTGTGTATTCACAAAAATCACTGAATCGTAGAAAAATATTCGTTTGAACATTTCTATCTATACTGTTGTAGATAAAAAATCGTTTTAAAAAATAAAATGGTGTACTAAAATTTTATAGAGATCACATCGTTTTTATCACGGAATATCCATATGTTTGTCATCTGCATAAGCTTTGTTTCAAAGCTCTCTATTCTATAAGATCAGATACCTAGCAAAGGCATTTACTAATAAGAGGATTCAACGTAATTCCCTGTTCAAACATGTATCGGGCATGAATTCTCTGTAGAAATTCTCTCGATACCTGCTAATAACTAATTAGAGCAACGTAGGATTTTTTGGTGACAAATTGAAGGCGTGGGTTCAAATGTTTTTCTATATCAAAATGTTTTTGTTTATCGTAAAAATATGAATCCTTATATGGATAATAATTTTTTTGCTGAATGAATAAAAATTCAAAACGAATTGTAACATATATTATGTTTAATCCTTACATTACAAGGATAAAAGCGTGAAAATACACTTAAAACAACAGATTAATGTTATTTTGCAATGCTCCTCGGAGCACGTTAAGACGCCGATTTAAGCGAGCGTTTATCTCAGTCATCAGATGTACAGATGTCGCTCAAGTGAAGTGCTTCCCTAATCTATACATTTACTATCTTGGGTCGCAGGTCAGGAGATACCGTAAGCGCGGAGCAAACTCAAGCGATAGTCAAATTTCGTTTCACCAGCGTAAAGCCAATTTTCCCATGACCTCCATTTCAAACGGTAATGTAGTTAAAACCGATCCACATTTCGTTGAAGAGACCGTTTTAAAGAACTCCGTGTGGATCGACCTATTTCCGAACGTGATAGATGGTCCCTCTCATTTTATTATTGAAGCGTTTGATTGAATTTGTTCGTGAATTTTTCAACCTTATTACGGCTGAGTACGCAGGCTTACGAGTTCTTTGAGTTGTTGTTTTTTCACTTTACACAAAAATGTTAAAGATTTTTTATAGTCACTTTTCTTCTACTAAAAAAATATTTTCCTATTTTTTCTAGATAGCAAGTAAAAATGTTTTTTGTGATAATAATTAATTGTGAGTGCAACTGGGGTGACGCCATTTTGCCCTTCGCGCTGGAATTTTGGAGTACGATCAAAGCGTTTGTTTGTTAATGGTCATAATATATTATGTTATTCTAGTCGGTCCGCCAAATAACAAAAATTGGGATCGTCAGCCATAACGTTTATACATATATCAATAAAAGAAATATGATAAAAGTGCTTTTAAATATTTTTATATACGGCTAAACCTATAAAATACTTCATGTTATATACTGGTTCAAAAATATCGAGAATAATAACTGAATTATCTATCGCCTTTGTAAGCTTATAATATTTATAATAAGCAGTATTTCTCGTTGTGAAGTGCTTTTGAGGGCATTGAAGACCTCTTAGCGAGTAACCGTTAGATACTTATCCAAATCAGTATGAGGTACGTAATACGATATATTTAATATTTAACCAACCGTTAAATGATCTATTTTTATCAGTACATAGACAAAAACCAGAAACCAAGTGAATATGATATCTAATACACCCTAAGCAATTTACCGGAAATTGACAAAATAATTCGTGGATTAAATATTTGGCTTCCTCTAGCCGTCGAGTATTTCCTTACCATTTTCCGGTCCGTCACATCCGGTTGTCCAAACAATTAGCCTGCTCGTTTACCCGGCTTTGTGTTCTCCTTTGCATAATATCTTTGGAGCATGACTTAATTTTTGTAAGAGCAAACATTATTTTCGGCGGCCATTAAGATAAATTTAAAAAGAACTTTCTCCTTTGTTGGTCTTTCAAGATGTAATGGGGCTGGTATTGAGAAAATGAATATAGCGTTTATGTCTACAAATGAAGTTTAAAACATGCGCCAATTTAAAAATAAAGTGAAAAAGTACTCTTAAACTTTAAGAGACAATAGCGAGACGAAAGACGTAGAAAGAGGGTAGTTCATTAAATAGACCATTCAGCTAAAAGACGTTGACTTAATCTTCACTACAGTAGCTACGTTTCTAATTTATTATTTGACGTGTTCGTCTCGTATCGCTAAATAATGTATTTGGGCCATTAAAATCTGATCTGAACGCCCCTGTGATTCTAAATATAACAGAACGATGTTCTGTGACAGCTAATGTTTATTTGTGGGAATATTTTACAGGGATTTCGGGATAGTCATGTTTTTTGTAGCAAGTTTCGGATAGAGTGAAGAGTCGGTTTAAATATCTTTGAACCATTTGTTACTTTGAATGATTTCTTGTTTTTGCTTGAAAACACTAGAGTAACTAAGTAGTTGTAGTAATTTATTATTATTTTTTTTTGGATTCATGTTTGTGTTTGGACAGAAAGTCTTACTTAAATAAAATTTGTAGAAAAATGTTAATATGGTGGTATATTTATCAAGGGAAGTTTTTTTAAATATGTTGGGACATTAACACACATCACCATCTAGTTCCATGGTAAGCTACGAGGCTTGTGTTTTGGATACTAGATAGTTGATATACTACACATATATAACGTTAAATACATACATATTATAAATATAAACACCCATGACTGGAGTACAAACATTTGTGCTCATCACGCAAATGAATGCCCGCGACCGCTGGCACAGCAACTAGGGTCACTAGAAAGTGAACCAAATGCATCGTCAGAGTCGAGTGAGTTTCCAGTTTACACTTTGTTTTTATTGCTCATTCATTAAATTTTGATTTTCAGGCAGAATTAGAGATTATTCAACGTGAGGGTTGAAGGCTATGAAGTAATAAAAGCAACAGATAATACAGAGAATGTTGAAACATGTTGATACTCTTATCGCATATTCATTGGTTTAAAGAGTACTAAACCAATATGGAAAAGATTTTACACCAGGCGTTTTATCTTTATTTACCCACTGATGGTCTTTCGGTGAACTAATAATAACCTTTTATTGGGGTTTGGGAATGTTAGAACAAACTTATTTTTATCTCTAAGCCGGCATTACACCTCCGCGTTATCTAAAAATAAATAATACTTAAGGAATACTAACATTTTGAGTGACCACGAATGTAGGTGTCTTAAACGGCCCTCGAACTACATTTTATCATTTAAAGTGCTATTATGCGTTTGTTTTTGAAAGTAAGTAGGTTTTGTTGCTTGTTGATAATTATTGTATCTTAAATTACAGTAAAATACGTATGTCGTGAATCAACATCGTGGACTTAATATGATAATGCTATAACGGGATCGATTTTATACAAAGAATGATTTTTTCGAAGATTTATGAGTACTAGTGTTCGTTCAGTGGTTGAAATTGGACCATATTATATATTATTGATTCGAGGAAAACAAATATGAATAGAATTTATTTATCTATATGAAAAAAAAAACTGTTTTCATATTTTTTATTGATATTGATATAACTAAAGCTCGTCAATAGCTACTAAACTTACAAAAAAAATAAAAAGAAAATCGATTGACAAACAGAGGTCTTCATGTATTTACTATTTATGTACATACATCGTATATGTGTGTGTGTGTGTATAAATATATATATATATATATATATATATATATATATATATATATATATATATATATATATATATATATAGCATAGTTTTATAGATTTTTTATCTCTGTTTACGTAACATATGTTTAAAATATTGAAAATGAAATGAAAAATGAAAATATTCTTTATTGCACACCATTATTTTACATCACATAGTAGACATTAAAAAAGAAATAGTACAATAGGCGGTCTTATCGCTAGAAAGCGATCTATTCTAGACAACCTTTGGGTAGAGAGTAAGACAGAGAGAAGGAAGGGGTGCAAACAGACTTAACAAAATCTACAATGAATACATACATGATAAAATAATATATATACATACATATCCACATACATACATACATACATATATACGTACATACATACATACATACACACATACATAGATACAAACATACATACATACATACATACATACATACACACATATAAATATTAAGCATATAAAATAAAATATGACACTATTTAGCACTTTATAAGTCAAGATAGTATTCTTTAGTTAGTTTTTTAAATAATGACAGCGAATCAGCTTGCTTAACTTTATTTGGTAAAGAGTTCCACAGACGGACAGATTGGACAGTAAAGGAGCGAGTATAGAAGGAAGAAGAGTGTGAAGGAATTTGTAAAGTTAGATTTAGGTTAGAACGAAGAGAAAAATGGTGGGAATCACTTAAAAGTTTAAACCTATCCTTGAGATACTGAGGTGTACAAGGATTAAATAGAATATTGTATAAAAGACAAAGAACGTGAGTATTCCTGCGAAGACGGATAGGGAGCCACTTGAGCTTTTTACGAAATTCGGAAACATGGTCATTATTAGTATTGTAATTATTGTAAATATAGTATTGTAATTATTAATTTAATATTATATATAATCAGAATGATTCTTTTGTTTTTTTTATTACACTCTGAAATTATTTTAATTATTTTGTGTATTTAAACAATGATTGAATAGATAAATAGGGGAACAAGAATTTTGGTAACTATCAAGAGTGGAGCTGTATTTAGAAACTATTAATACGCCTACTAATATATCAGTTGTACCATCCATTGTAGTATGAATATATATACAGCCACTATTAATGTTAATGTTAATGTAACTGCCTCGGTGGTGTAGTGGCTAGCATGTACGGCTGCACATCCTGAGGTCCTGGGTTCGAGTCCCGGGTCGGGCCAAGTTTAGTTATTGAGTCTTTCTGTATAGTAAGCCTCAGTAACAGCCCGGAGTTGGGAAGTTGGCGGTGTTTCACCCCCGTGCCTCGGAGAGCACGTAAAGCCGTCGGTCCTGCGCCTTAACTCTCACCGGTCGTGTCGAGTAGTCGTCCCACCGGAGTATGAGAGTGACAGGAATAGGGAGTGCACTTGTGTCTGCGCGTACACTTGTGCACTATAATATCTCCTGCGCAGTTGGCTAGTCTCAATGAGATTGGCCGCCGTGGCCGGAATCGGTCAGGAGGGCATTATTATTAATGTTAATGTGTTTGTGTGTTGTAATATTTCGCTGTTCTAAACGCAGCAACCGACCAACATCATTTCGTATTGACATAGTGGATGGCTAAGAAATGCTGTAGGCGACTTTTTTATGTTAAGAAAATGTCTAGTTCTTTTTTCGTTAGAACTTGCATTACTCTTCCCGTAAAGTATAATTTAGCTAGCTTTTATCTATACATATATTAAATTTGTAACTAATTAATATGTAAATAGGCAATGACAAAAAGAGTTCAGTACGTTTTTCTCCAGTTTGTCAACCGATTTTCTTTCCTTTTGTTTAGTAGTGTTATCAATAAAAAAATTGGAGCCAGTTAGATTTTTTACACTAAATGTGAAAATAAAAATATTAATTGTAAGATTCAATAATGATTATGATCTTTTTTTTATGATTATGGTCACTGGAGGAACACTAGTTTAAATATAGCATCAAATCCAATCTAAGTGGATCAAAATATAATATAGGTCTATACAAATAAATACATCTTTCTATATCAAACAATATGTTTGAATTATACATACAGTAAAATATTTATCCAATACGAAATGTTCTTTTAACAGAACCAAATAACCGGAACCGTCAACTGACGCGCACTTTATCTACGGTTTTATTTGACATCTGTCAAAGCGTAGTGACACTTCAAGTATGTTAAGATCACTAACAGTGAGGGACACGTGCCTTCACATCCCGAACAACGTGTATTAAACTACACTGACGCTTGGTTTTTTAACGTTAAATAAGAACCGTACTGTTTTAATATTTTTATGGTGTTATGAGTTTGTTTTTGTATTGAGTGTGTATTAAAATAAAAATATTAAAGTGCATGTCCAAAAGTGATTTTTTATTCATACAATCTTTAATAGGAGTAAGTTTATCTAAGAAATAATAACAAGTCTATCCCACGGGAACCGTACATTTTTCCGGGATAAAAAGTAGCCTATGTGTTATTCTGATGTATGAGTTATATTACTGTATATTATTGTAAAGTTTTATTAAAATCCATTAAGTAGTTTCTGCATGGAAGAGTAACAAACATCCATACATCCATACATCCTCACAAATGTTCGCATTTATAATATTAGCAGGATATATTTAGGCAGGTAACACAAAAATAAGTATTTCTCAATGAATCTGAATACATTTTAAAAGCCCTTTATTTTTAAGAAAAACAAATGGTTTTTATTTTACTTATTGGGAATTCTTACTTAAATATTGAACAGACCTTTAAGATTTCTAAGGCTAATAACGTGGAGGTAAATGAGCTGTCAAAATTGTCTTGTCATGATAAAATAACAATATAAACAAACATTTTAATATTCCAAGCTATTATCGGAAAATAATAATAACCTTTTACTTTATAGATTAAATGTAAAAATCAATACAAGTAGAGTACATGAGTATAGGTAAGTATACTCGGTTTAAATTTTTGGGTTGCCACCAAAAAAAAATTATTAAAATCTAAAACAAATCCATCCCACGGGAACCGTATATTTTTCAAGATAAAAAGTCACCTACGCGCTATTCCAGACTATAATCTATCTCTCTGCCAAATTTCATCCAGATCCGTTCAGCCGTTCTGGCGTGTATTGTATTGTATGTTGGACTCGTTTTCCGTAATTAGACTCGCATTTGGTCCGTTGTACGTTCTGGCGTGATTGAGTAACAAACATCCATCCATCCAAACTTTCGCATTTATAATATTAATGGGATATATTTTTTTCTTTTAAAAAGAAGAGACCTAAAATGTTATTATAATAGGTGCTAGTTACAGATTTTTATCATTTTTTTAGTATAATTTTGAGTTTGTCAAATTTTTAGAAATATATAATTTTCAACGTCCATACAAAAAGACTGGTACAATGAAAACCATAAAAACAAATTGTATTTACATATTACTATTTTTAAAAACTTTTCAAATAATTCCACGCACATCACATCAATATTTGTCTAAAACGTACAGTTAAAATATACCTATTAGAACACAAATACACGAAATGTTCACAAATTTTTTGAATGCTTTGATCTGTTATTTCCACCAAGCAAAATACGATTTAAACAAACATTAAATTGGATTTACTAGAAAATAAATATCCAAATATTTCGTCTAAATTGGATATAAAATGTTAAAATGGCTAAAATATTAATCGTGAAGAGGCAATAAGAGTCCAAGAATCTTCAAAACACCTTAAATACCGAGCAGAGCTATTGAAATAGTTCCGAAACATACAACTTGAGGCAATTTATTCGTTTGAAACGTTCACAAGTTTTAAGTAATAAGCCTCGCTTACGTTTTATATTAGTTTCTGGGTTGCCGCTTTATGAATACGAATTGAGTCAACTTTATTCGGAATTCGCTGAGTTTAAACACGAGTAATGAGTGCATAAGTGAATTATTTTTGAACGTTCCCGTTGCGTTTTTTTTTGTTTTGTTTTTCAATTTAGTTCTGTTTTATATATTTGTGTTTTTTGTAAATAATTGAATGATTTTAAATATTGTGTAGATAAAATTTTCATGTTAGATGTTAATTACGGGAAATTATAGTAAAGGGCTATATTCCTTTGAAAATATACTTAATTTACGCCAAAATTAATATAGTGTATAGGTATCATCCGAAAATTTATTCTACTATGATCGCATATGTTCGTTCGTTTCAGTCGGAACATGTCCACTGCTAGACATAGGCCTCCCCCAAAGATTTCCACGATAGCCGGTCTTGTGCCGTCCACATCCAGTGGGCTCCAGCGACTTTGTCCAAGTCGTCAGTCCATCTTGTGGGAGGTCTGCTCACGCTTCTTCTTCTTCTGTTTTCTTCTTTTGTCTTTTTCTACATGTCGCTTAAACATAATTTAAGCAATTTTAGCAACTGCTTGACAATCGCTAAAAAAATTATTGGTAGAACGGTTTAGACTCATCTTTCGCTTTGTATGTTTCCTTCACAGTTGATGCGATGTTATTACTTGTTTAGCAACTCTTATTTTCATAAACTTATACGAGCTTAGTCAAAGTAATGAATTTTTAAATATAATAAATGTACTTTATTATCAAAAACGGTTGTCGTCTACGTTAATTTGTATTTACATTATGGGGATCAGGTTTGCCTAAGGAAATTAGCCAAGTTGACTTTCTACAATAGATATCACAATTAAAAAAATGATAATAAATATAGGGCTGGTAGAATGCTCAGATATAATTTCTATTTTTAACCGACTTCCAAAAAGGAGGAGGTTCTCAATTCGTCGGAATCTTTTTTTTTTTATGTATGTTCACGGATTTCTCGAAGACGGCTGAACCGATTTAGAAATTTTTTTTTTTGTTTCAAAGAGTATTCTTCCCCGGTGGTCCCATATAAATTTTATCGAAATCGGTCAAGCGGTTTTTAAATAAATGGCTTAATCGAATATTATGTTTTTATTAAAAATCTTTCTTCTTACAAATTACTTGCTTATTACGTCTACACTAAAAATGGAAAAATAAAAACTTAAAAAAAAAAAATAAAAACCGACTTCCTGGCACTGAAAAGTAAAAAATAACTAAACAGAGGTTTTCATTTAAAATAGATACCTAATCAGATATTTTCGAAGTCGGTGTGCTTTGATTTGTATTGGCTGGCACCGACTTCGAAAATATCTGATTAGGTATCTATTTTAAATGAAAACCTCTGTTTAGTTATTTTTTACTTTTCAGTGCCAGGAAGTCGGTTTTTATTTTTTTTTTTAAAAGTTTTTTATATTTACAATAACGATTGTAGAATGTCATCTTGTCATCACTTTCGAGTAGCTAAATAGTTAGTTTTATGATTTGTGTAAAAAGTAGAAATATTTTTTACTGATTTTAAATTAAATAATTGAGTCAAAAGTTTTTAATTTATATGAAAATATGTTTTCTCGCCTCGGAGGTAATTCTCAAATTTTACATATAGAACTACACCTATTATTTACCTATTTTATCAAAAAAGGACCATGAAAATATCAATTTGGAAAAAATACTCAATCAAATTGAATGTATCCTCTGTTTTTGACATCGGCTAAAAATAAATACAAGTGCGTACGGTTCGCGTGCAAAAGTTAGTTAAGTAACAATTACGTAGAACACCACATTTAAAGGAACATAATACTTTGATATTACTTTGTTACGCGAAATGCAAATTCTACATGACAATTCTATTCTGAGACACGCTTAATTAACTTCTTCCTGACGCACTTATTATATTTAACTAGCAGAACCCGCGGCTTTGCCCGCGTTTAATCTACAAAAAAAAACTCTTAAGCTTTATGTTTATATAGTGATTCACCCTGGCTTCGCTCGCCCTTCTATATAACTTTAAATGCGAAAGCTTGTACATTATATTTATGTTTGTTACTCTTACACGCAAAAACTACTGAATAATCCATTCAGTAGTTTTTGCGTGAAAGACTAACAAACATCCATATCCATATACATCCGTACATACAAATTTACGCATTTATAATAATAGTAGGAAAAGTAGGATTCATAGGATTACAATCAATTTCAGTAGCAATGATGACAATTTGGCTTTATGCTCGTAATAGGAATACAGTATGGAGATACGAGTACGTATGGATTATTTATTATCTTATCAAAGTGAAAGCTATCTGATGCATGTTCGGAGCCATTCAATCCAAATATCTAGTAGATGCACATGTAGAGTATCCAGTATGAAGAAAGGTATGTATCAAAATTGCTTTTTTTTATTAATGGCAATTATTATAAACTATAATTATATACATAGGTACCTACAACGGTTTTTATTGCTAAACTAGATATTATGTTTTAACGGTTAGTAGGTACATGAGATATTTTCCCGAAACAAAAAGTATCCTATATGTTGGTTCAGATAACCAGCTATCATCATACAAAATTTCATCAAAATCCGCCTAGTTTTCTCGTGATGCGTTCATAGACAGACAGAAAAAAAATCTAAAAACTACAGATTAGGGCTCTGTATCGATAATAATGACTATTTCGATAAGATTTTCCGAAAAATATTTAATGTACAGATTCGACTTAGAATTTTATTATATGTATAGGATATAGATGCATTACCTTTTAAGGTTAACCTAGTATATTATGCAAATATTGGAGATTTTTACAAGTTAATTACATTATTTTATCCAATTATATTAAATAAATAATAATAAATTAACTACCATAAAATATTAAATAATTACAATACTTTGAAGTACATGTTATACCTATAAATAAACTAGCATTTGCATGTGGTTTTGTTCGTAAAGTTTATTCGTAATTGCTCTAGTTTTAAGATTCGTTGTGTGTTATTAGATAGCCTAAACCTTCTTCATACAAGCTGTAAAATGCGAACATAATTTTTTAAATCAAACTGGTGTTTTTGTGCGCTTCAGCTTTATAAATAAATTTTTAATTTAAATATATTAATAATTGTTTTCTCAAATAAACTTTTTTATTACTAATACGCTAGACTTACCCTTGCTTCGCTTGGATGCGTTTCTAGGTACGTTTTGATATTTTGAGTGGAACCTTTTTCTAAGTGAAAAACTTAAATATAAATAAGTAAAAATCTTTTTCTAAAATAAAAGTTGCCTAAGTTACTCTTTATAACATCAGCTGTACGCCAGTGAAAGTCTCATTAAAGTCAGTCCAGCCGTTTCGGAGATTAGCCAGATCAAACAGACAGACAAAAAAAAAATTGTTTTATAACTACCGTATATAATTTCATATGCATTTAGTAAAAAGCTTTTATTTTGAGATAACAAACACACACTTCAATTTTATTTATGTATATGTGTGATTTCACGAGGATACAAGAAATACATAACATTCGTAATTTCAGTTTCATTGCATTTTTATGTGGGAATTATACAAAAGAACATAATATGTAGCATCATTGTTAAACTGGCCGATGCGTGTACAAAGGCGTAAAATGGACGTATAATGAGTATCGGCATCAAAATTACAAGACATGCTGTTAATAATAGGGGTATGCAGGTATTGGGATTCCGCAAAAAAATGCCTCGATAAAAACGTATGCACATGGTGAGAAATTAATTGCTGTAGATCGTGGATATGAAAAAATTAATAGTTTTATACTTTTATTTTGGATAAGCGAATGAAATGAAAGGTTTCAATGTGCTGATTTTTTTTTTATAATACTAGGGTGATGTCATTAGGTTATGATTTCGGTTTGATAGACTTGGCGAACTGGTATAAATAGAGAATACGAGAGCTTGTATCACGCGAGAATCGAATCTGCAGCCTATAATGCAGTAGACACACTCAATAGACACATGGCTAATGCTGTTTAATTTTGTTATTGTTTAAAATTCTGTTATATTTATATATAACTAGCGACTCACCCTCGCTTCGCTCGGGTTCGCCCCTAGATTGCTTCCCAAAACGAAATTAATTAATTAATTTGGTTTTAATTTTTTTTCGTGGGACCCTATTTCTTTTTTCTAAAATAAAAGTAACCTAAGTTACTCCTTATTACATCAGCTATCTGCCAGTGAAAGTCCTGTCGAAATCGGTCCAGCCATTTCAGAAATTTGCGGGAACAAACAGACAGACAGACAGACAAAAATTGTAAAAAATGTTGTTTTGATATATGTACCGTGTATACATCCATACGCATTTAGTAAAAAGCGGCTATTTTAATATTACAAACAGACACTCCAATTTTACTTATCTGTATAGATAAATAGGCAAAGACAAAACAGTTCAGTCTCTTTTTCTCCTGTGTTTGTCAACCGATTATCATAACTTTTGTTTAGTAGCTATTGACGAGAGTTATCAATAAAAAAAATTTTGAACAAAATCTAAATGTCTCCCTTAAATTTTCTATAATAATTATGATCGAATTTCGACCACTAATAAAAAAAAAACAAATAAAATTTACTAAATGTAAAATATTTGTGTATGTACATATGTTTAAAGGCCTCCCATCTTTACAACAGACGACTTCGTAGCTGAAAACTACATATTTAGTTAAATTTTATTATAAAAAATTAGCGACTCACCCTCGCTCCACTCGGGCCCTTCCCTAGGTACGTTTTGACGGTTAGTATAGATTTCTCAGAGATGAGATATTTTCCCGCAGTAAAAGTATCCTATATGTTGACCCGGATAACCAGCTATCATCATACCAAATTTCATCAAAATCTAACCAGTGGTTTTCTCGTGATGCGTTCCCAGACAGACAGACAAACATTCTTCTAAAAACTATAGATTCAGCCTCTGTATCGATAATAATTACTATTTCAATGTTTTATTTCATTATTTTTTATGTTTTATTTCATTATTCAATACGGAACCATAAAGGAAATTTTGATTTCAAGTTAACCGGCACAATGCCCATCGGTTTCTTTTGAAGTTTTTGTGAAAATAACCCGAGGCAATTAAGGTTTTGTGGTCAGAGTTCAAGCTAAAATGTTGTTCTTTTGAACGTTGTTTTCCGTTGCGTTTATATTTTTTTGATATTTGTAACAATTGTAACGATATTGCTTCATTTGGTTGTATTATAATAATGTAATAATAGGAAATGCAGAATTATATTTTATAAAAAAGTTATATGTTACATAATATAACACCCGACTTACTACTAATATTATAAATGCGAAAGTTTGTGAGGATGTATGGTTGTCTGGGTGTATAGATGTTTGTTACTCTTTCACGCAAAAACTACTGAATGGATTTTAATGAAACTTTACAGTAATATAGCTTATATATCAGAATAACACATAGGCTACTTTTTATCTAGGAAAAACGTGCGGTTCCCGTGGGATTGGTTTGTTTTTGTTTTTCTAGAGGCCAACCCGAACGAAGCTAGGCTCAGTCGCTAGTAATATTATATTTCTATACATATAATTTATACTATGTTATCATTTTATTTAAGAGCCTTAAAATGATAAGAAATCTTTTCTTTAAATTCATATTTTGAATAACAAACCCATAACTTTGTTCATATTATATTAAAGAAAATGATGAATTATTTGATATTAAAGGAGTATTAAGTTTTTGTATTACGAGTATTAGGACAAGCTTAATAGTTAAATAAAGAAAATATTGTCCTATACAAAGATTTAAAATTTAAATCCATACGACGGGTTTAAAACGACTTCGAATAGGTATTTACGTATAAAGTGAATACATAAGAAATTACAATAAAAGAAAATCTGTAATTAAATATTGTATTTATACATGTCACTCACCCTCGCTTCGCATCGGGTTCGTCCCTAGACAGAAACAAATCTATCCCACGGGAACTGTACATTTTTTCCGGGGTGATATATAGCCTATAGCCTTTCTCTGTTAACGGGCTATCTAATGCAAAAAGAATTTTTCAAATCGCATTGGTAGTTCCTGAGATTAGCGTGTTCAACCAAACAAACTAACAAACTCTTCAGCTTTATAATATTAGTATAGATATATAAAATATACGTCCATATGGAAAATACGCTAGTTGCGTTCCCACGGTGCAGATTCGTCAAAAAGTCGGGTCAGTCCTATACGAAAAAGAAATCATTAATTTATATAAAAAGGTCATGTTCGAGCGCCTGATGATTTTTTAAGGCAACGAATTTTTAAACTACTCACAGTTAACTTTAACTTTTATTACTTTTTGTTGTACCGTGTGGGTCATTCGAAACTTAATATACTTCTCATCAAGTTGTCCTGGTACGCGGTTTTATTTTTACCCCGTGTCCTGTTAAGTCCCGTTCATGGTCCTTTATCGAGCGGATAATATTTATACGGATATTAATAAAAGTTATTGAAGATTATATATTCAAATCAGCGTTTGTTAACGACGGAAATAATTAATTAACATGGACATGGAATTGGCCGGTACTGAGAAGTAATGGAAAGATCTAGTACACATTATTTCAACGGTGTTAAGCTTATTTTGTATAATATCATCACCCAACACTCGACAGGTTGTATTTAATTTTATAATAAGTTTATATAAAAGGTTAGTACATTTTTACCTGTTTAACTATTATTTTAACTCATGCGTAGGTATGTGTTAGAAATAATTTGTTAGTTAGTGTTAGATATTATTACAAGTTATTAGTAATTCTATTGTAAATTAAGTTAATAACCCGTAGTGTACTTAAAGTTATAATTTGTTAAAGTTATTTACTTATATTTCTGCTTTTAAAAATAATTATTAAGGAATAAGGACAAAATTAAATAAAAAAATAAAAGTTTATCATTATTGATTTATTAATTGTATTTACATATTATTAAGATTATAAATTGCCCATTTGTATTAATATATACAAGTTAAAATAAATTGTTAACTTATTACGTAACACGTAGGTATCTCAAAGTTTTGTATAATTAAGTATTTTATTATTTTATAAACTTGAAATTGTTTTATATACATTCCAGGTCGACATCACACGTTTCCCAGTATGTCCGAGGAAAGGGAGTTAATAAAGAAACGAGGTAGTTTTAAGGGTCGCTTAACTGCATTTATTAATTATCTTGACGCATTAAGTGACAAAAAATTAAATAGTTGTGATGTTACCGAGGTACAATTGCGCATGAGCAAGATTGAATCTTTATATGAACAATACGATGAGGTACAGTTGCGTTTAGAATGTGTGGTTGATGATATAAAAATACAGTTGTCTGAGCGTTCCGAGTTCGAGTCATTATATTATAAAGCCTTGTCTAGGTCTCAAGAATTATTAAAATTATATAATAAAGACAATGAATCGATTGCTAGTTCTAAAAGTACACGTGCCACTATTCACAAGCCTATTAAGTTACCTACTATACAGTTAACCAAATTTAGTGGTTCATATAGTAACTGGTTGGAGTTTCGTGACACCTTTACTAGTCTCATCCATAATAACGACGAAATTGATGACATAAATAAATTTCATTATTTGCGTGCTTCCCTGGAAGGATCTGCTGCTGCTGTAATTCATTCGATTGAATTCTCTGCCAATAACTACACTGTGGCTTGGGACTTAATATGCGATCGTTTTAATAATAAAAGGTTATTAGTGCAAAATCACGTATCAGCATTATTTAACATTGAAGCTATCACTAAAGAGTCTTCTTTGGCGTTAAAAGGTTTGATAGATCAATTAAATAAAAACTTGCGGTCATTGGAATCCTTAGGCGAGCCTGTCAAACATTGGGATTCTTTATTAATATATTTAGTTACTCGCAAGTTAGATCATAAATCTTATCGCGAATGGGAGGAGTTTAAAGGGCACATAGACAAAGATAGTAAGATAACTTTCGATATCTTTCTTCAATTCATTCGTACACGCGCTGATTTAATTGAAACTTTAGAATTATCACGAAATAACGTTATTGTTACTAAATCACATTCTAAGGTAAAATCTATGGTAACGACACAAAGTTTTGGTAATTTAAGCACTGAGTCGGTCACTAAGCCTTGTCCAAACTGTAAAGGTGACCACAGTTTAAGCAGCTGTTCACATTTCCTTTCATTAAGTAATGAAGCCCGTTTTAAATTACTGCCTAATTATAAAGTGTGCTACAATTGTTTTCGTACGGGCCACTTTGCAAATACTTGTAAAAAACCAGGTTGCAAATTATGCAAGCGAAAGCATAACACATTAATCCATATTTCCGATATTAAAGGTAATCGTAATGACATACTCGTAAATGATAACATAGCCTTGTCTCCGTCAACGTCCGCTGCGTCTTCGATCGCTGTCAAGACTGACGCCAGCAACGTAGCATTGTCTGCGAATATTTCACCTTTTCATAACGTCATTCATAAACAGCGCGATGTGTTATTGTCAACTGCTTTAGTTAAATTATATGATAAAAATAATCATGAATATATTGCGCGTGCGATACTCGATAGTGGTAGTACATCGAGTTTTATGACAGAGCGATTGTGTAAAAAGCTCAAATTAACCACTAGTCAGGTAGATAGGTCGATTTATGGGATAAATAACGCGATTTCTCGCGTAGTTAACACTTGTCAAGTAAAGATGACGTCATTGAATAACCGTTATAAAACCGAGTTATTTTGTTTTGTGTTGCCGTTAATAACAAATAGTATGCCCTGTTATGAATTAGATTTATCTGACATTAATATTCCATCTCATATTTGTCTAGCTGACCCCACCTTTTACAAGCCCTCAGATATTGATATTTTAATTGGTGCTGATCTCTTTTGGGACTTGTTAGGCTCAGAGAGAATAAAGTTAGGTGGCAGGAGGCCTACGTTATGTGAAACCAGGTTAGGCTGGATCGTTTCTGGCCCAATTACCCATAAGTCTGGTAAATTATTATCAAATAAAATTAATTGTAATTTTACTCAAGCTAGTTCTTGTAACGGTTCTGAATTAGATTTAATTCGTCAAGATTTAATGCGATTTTGGAATCTTGAAGAAAGTCAGTCGAAGTCCTCCGATTATTTACCAGAAGAAAGATTATGTGAGGATCATTTCATTAAAAAAACTACTCGCTTACAGGATGGTCGTTTTTGTGTTCGTATCCCATTAAAGCAAAATGCTTCTGTTTTAGGTAACTCATTTCATAGGGCTAAAAAATGTTTAGTTTCCCTTGAACGAAAATTAAAAACTCAACCTGATTTTAGTAAATTGTACTATGAATTCATGTCCGAATATGAAAAGTTAGGTCATATGACAGAAAATAAAGAATTACATTTAAACACAGGTAATTAATTTATACCGCATCATGGAGTGCTACGCGAATGTAGTATCACTACAAAGCTTCGTGTGGTCTTCAACGCAAGTTGCCCTAATTCATCAGGAGTTTCTTTTAATGATTTACAGATGGTAGGTCCTACGGTTCAGGATGATCTTGTCTCTATACTTCTTCGGTTTCGACAGCATAAGTATGTTTTGTCAGCTGATGTTGAAAAGATGTATAGAGAGGTCGTAGTTCATCCATCTGATAGGCACTTGCAGCAGGTAGTTTGACGTGAAAATGTAGATAATCTTGTTAAAACATTTCAAAGTTTAGATTTATGGTGGCATGATCCTGATTTTTTGAAAAAAGATCCGTTAAACTGGCCTTCTAAACTTAAATCTTTAAATTTCGACACATTGCCCGAAACTCGAGTTCATATTGCGTTAAGTGTTAAAACCGAGAATATACTGTCAAAAGACTGTACTTTCATAAATTTCAATCGATTTTCAAATTATTTACGACTTATTCGTTGCGTAGCATATGTGTTGCGTTTTATTAAAATCTGCCGAAAGATCCCTGTAACGAATAACTTTTTATCAGAAACTGAACTTCAGGAAGCGTTAAATGTTATTATTGTAAAATGTCAGGAGGAATCATTTCCAGAGTATAAATTACTCCTAAACAAGCAAAGTTTACCTGCAAAAAGCCCATTAGTTAAGTTTAATGTTTATTTAGATTCTAATAAAATAATGCGTGTCGGTGGACGTTTAGAAAATTCAAACTTCTCTTATGATAAAATACCCTATTATTATACAGTCTACTCATATTTTTACTAAATTATTATTTAATTATCAACATAAGAAATTGATGCACGCGGGACTGCAATTATCATTGGCCTCGATAAGAGAATCTTATTGGCCCACAGGTGGCAGAAATTTAGCGAAGGCTTGCTATCGTGGCTGTGTGCGCTGTTGTCGGATAAAGGTAGTGTAGTTACACCATTAATGGGAAATTTGCCTCAGCAGCGACTTCTTCCGGGAGGTTTTCCTTTCGAAAGTGTTGGCGTAGATTACGCTGGCCCTATAATGTGCGCTAGTCGGCAAGGCCGAGGTTGTAGGCTAGTAAAGGTGTACATCGCGATATTTATTTGCTTCACTACTAAGGCTATCCACTTGGAAATAGTAGGTGATTTAAGTACTAATAAGTATTTATTGGCTTTATATCGATTCATTTCGCGTAGGGGAAAACCCGTCAATATATTTTCCGACAACGGTACCTCATTCGTTGGCGCGTACCACGAAATTTCAAAATTTCTTAAATTTAATTGTAATTCATTAAGTGAAAGTTTGGCTAATGATGGCATTAAAATGCATTTTATCCCCGCGTATACTCCTCATTTTGGCGGACTCTGGGAAGCGGGTGTAAAGTCGACGAAGTATCATCTCAAGCGAGTGTTGGGAAATTGTAACCTTACCTTCGAAGAACTTAACACCACACTGATCCAAATTGAGGCGATATTGAACTCTCGCCCATTAACGCCAATGTCTTCTGATCCTGCAGACTATACACCTCTGACGCCAGGACATTTTCTTATTGATCGACCGCTTACCTCACTACCGCAACGTGATTGCCGGGACGATGCTGTTCATCATTTAACTCGTTTCCAAAGGATTGAGCAACTTCGCCAGCACTTTTGGGTTCGATGGAGCAAGGAGTTTGTTTCCGAATTACAACAGAGAACCAAATGGCGTTCCTGTAGAGATGAGTTGAAGCTGGGCTCCTTGGTAGTGGTTAAAGAGGATAACCTACCCCCTCTTAAGTGGAAATTAGGAAGAATTGTTGCAGTGCATCCAGGATCGGATTCAATTGTTCGTGTGGCTGATATCAAGACGTCTGCTGGAGTAATAAGACGAGCCTTCAATAAAATTTGCCCATTACCCGTAGCAGAGGCTGATTCTTGTTGAAAGATGATCTTTCAACGTCCGGGGGCATGTTCGAGCGCCTGATGATTTTTTAAGGCAACGAATTTTTAAACTACTCACAGTTAACTTTAACTTTTATTACTTTTTGTTGTACCGTGTGGGTCATTCGAAACTTAATATACTTCTCATCAAGTTGTCCTGGTACGCGGTTTTATTTTTTCCCCGTGTCCTGTTAAGTCCCCTTCAGGTCATATTAAATTAATATTATGTATATATTATTAATTTAAATCGTAGTCGTGTTTTATTTTTAATGTTAGTGTTATGCAATGTATGTTTAATTGTTTTATTTATTTTAAAATGCGTGAAAACAAAAAAGTTATTAATCTAAAGTAATAATTAAATATTAAAAAAAGTAAAAAGAAGATTGCATCGGCCGGGAATCGAACCCGGGCCGCCCGCGTGGCAGGCGAGCATTCTACCACTGAACCACCGATGCTTATATCTAGAATGCTTAATTTGTGTGATGTGTTTAAATTAAAAGTAATTTTCAAATGAGTTTTAATATTTCTCATCATTGTGTTCATAAAATATTAACTTTCCGAATCATTAAATGAAGCAAAGCGTGTACGGCGGCTTCATAAACAAATATACATAGTTATTCAATTAAACGTTGTTCTCGAAAGCGTAGGTTGCTTGTAAAAATATTGTCGTTAACTAATTTACACGGTATTTTAATTAATTTAGACCTATGAGGCTCTGACTTATAAATTGTTATCATTGTATCGAAGTAAAGGAAGCCCTAATATTATAAACTAGCGACTCACCCTCGCTTCGCTTCGGGTTTGTCCCTAGACAAAAAAAGCCTATCCCACGGGAACTGTACATTTTTCCAGGATGATATATAGCCTATAGCCTTCCTCAGTTAACGGGCTATCTAATGCAAAAATATTTTTTTAAATCGGTTTAGTAGTTCCTGAGATTAGCGCGTTCAACCAAACAAACAAAGAAACTCTTCAGCTTTATAGTATTAGTATAGATGTGAAACTTGGTGGGAGATGAGTGTTTCTCATTTCTGCATGCTGTATTTATTGGCTTAACAGATTTGATCGAAATTCAAAATTAAGACGATGTTTTATACTAGATTAAAATATTGACTACTTTTTTTCAAAGTAATTTTAACGCGAGTAGAGCCGTGACCTTTAAGAGTATTAAAGCTATTTAAGAGGATTAGATAAAATGGTAATAGTATATTCTTTAGTAATATGTACTAAACTTTAACTTAACTAGTAATTTACCATCGCTTCGCTTCGGTGCGTGCGGCGTGCCTATCTGTCTAACTACTTTTAGGCATTTAGACACGCCGCACGCACTTAAGCGATTAATGATTGATGTTGAATCCAGGTTTTATTAAAGATACTATATATTTATCCATCCAGAATCCACGTTGTAATCTATTTTTGTCCAAAATTTCATCTTGCTTAAAAGATTTATAAACATACACACATACATTCCATTTAAAATAGTAGTCCAATTATTGCAAGAATTGCCAATTTGTCCCGAACGGGATTTGAACTTGCTACCGCATAAGTTAGAAATAATCCATAGTCTTAAAATATTCAATGCACAAACTAAAACTAAGTCAGATATCATTTTATTTATCTGAATGTTGCTCAGAATATTTTATCGAGTACCAAATATCTCATTAACTTGTTTTACTGCCAACATCTAATTTGCTGGCCCTCATTGTTGGCTTATCGACAAATAGCATCATGTGTTCGATATACGATGACAGCTAATCGGTAATCTTGAGACATGGTAAATGTCGGGTATCAGGTTTGTATTGCTATTGTTATGATGGAAATGCTTTATGAAACATTCTAATATAATTAATGTTCTTAGGTTATCATGTTTCATCATAAAAGTAATGTCGCAAATCGTATTAGTTGATAGGTTCGAAGGTCTTGGAAGTTTATGGTATGACGAAACGTTTGGCTTAGTTTGTAGTGGCTCGTGATGTGCCAGCGGTCGCGGGTTCGAGTCCCGCTGGGGGCATTCATTTGTGTGATGAGCATTATTGTATGTACTCTACTCATGGGTGTTTATATTTATAATATGTATGCATTTAATATATATATATGTGTAGTGTATCAACTATCTGGTATACATAACACAAGTCTCGTAGCTTACCATGGAACTAGATGGTGCTGTGTGTTAATGTCCTAACATATTTATTTATTTTGCGAGTCCATTTGCAAATTTTTAAGAGGCTATTAAAAACTCATAGCTATTGAGTCATTTTTTATGGCTATAAGAAAAGTTTACTAAGAAATTTAGTAATGAGCATGCTGTCATTTTGATAGTGTACATTTGTACGGCAACTCGACAAATGCAAGTCGCCTTATAATGTCCATGCTTTTTAAAGAATTCCTTTGTAAAACTTTGCTCTTGTCCTAATTTTTTAAAGTGAACGGTTTAAATAGACTTTGGGAAAGTCCAAAGTTTTGCATTTTTAATTGATAGTTGGTTTTTAAATTGCATTTTTGAAACCTTCATTATCGATATCAATATAACTTTGTCATAACTATCTCAAATAGCCTTCGATTTGAATGGAACAATAAAATTAGCAATCCTTGTCTGTATATATATATATATATATATATATATATATATATATATATAGGTATATATATTATATAAGGTGTTGCTTTTTAGGTTTATTTATATAAGCCTATTTTCTGAAAAAAAAAACGCAATATTTCTATCTATTCCGAATAAAAACACAATTTTATCAAATTGAAGCTTTATTATATCATAACAATACGAAAAATTATTAATAAAAGTATTTATCATTAATAGATAGCAGAATAGATTAGAGAATATTATTTATTAATATATATTTATAATAAACACTTTTCGTATTAAAACCGTTATGTTATCAAATCTTGAATAATTCCGTTGTGTAAATTCCTATATTATATAATAATGTTTGAAAAGAATGAAATCACTTTCCACATAAGCAAAGCTAATTAGATACATTTAAATGTATTAAAATAAAACTACCGTAATTCCAAAATAATTCAGATGTAAGCATCCAATTGAGTGATCATTCATTATTTGGTCAATCAACGATAATTTCAGTTTGAATGGCGTCGATAACGTTAAATTAACGGTTTTGTTTAGTAAGCGTTTAAACCTCATTGAGGTGGACGTTTAACAGTTAATGATTGGATGAATAGGCAACGATTTTCATTTATGCACACCCGGAAATGGGTTCTGTGGCTGGATACTCGAATGCAAACGTTTTTGAAAATATCTAGTGTCCAGTACTTGAATCATAGGTGACATGTCACTGATTCGATTCCGTTTGGGTTGCTTTTGTTTTGGTAATTCTATTGCAGAGGATAGAAATGAGAATTTCTTTATACTAGCTATTTGGTAATTGTTTAAAATAACAGATTTTCATGCAAACTTCCAACCCCTTTTTACCCGACTGCCAAGGAAGGATTGTTTTTCGCGCGTATCTTGTAGCTGTAGGTATATATGTTTCGATACAGTATGTTTGAAAATTTCTTTATTAACTCGTATCTTCCAAACGGCTAGATGGATTGCGACAGTTAAGGTATCGTTAGATTCGTCTCATAAACCCAAGTGTCTTTAGATAGGCGCCAATTTATGTGTCTTGATTTTTTTTTTCATTCGAATCAATCGTGTGGGGTATTCATGTACATAAATTAATTTTTTATTACACTTTGATTGGTTTTACAAAATTTCAGCATATCTCCTGCTTCTTTTTAGAAATTTAGCTGACTAATTTCAAGCTTATAGACTGCTTTCTAAGATTTCGTCATTGTTAATGGTGGTATTTCACTTTTGTATATAGTTTCAAAGAGAAAACAAATTGCTAACATTCATTTGTATTAAATTTACTTCACACAATATAGAAACAATAAAGTCATTTAGCAGTACTTAAATAGCAATTTAAGTTTAATAAACGGTTACAATAATGTGTCAGAAAGCTCAACTCTAAAGCTGTTTATTCCGAGAATAATTCACACAAACCCTAAATATATTCGCCGTATTAACATTCTGAGCGCATCCCGCAACATAGGAATGTCTACATGAGTATATCTTCTTGACATCTTGATTTACATTGTATTACCGGGTTCAACCGCGGCGAACTGCGATCTCGAAATGCTGTCCGTTACGACGTATGTTATGTTGAAAAACCTAAAAATAACGAATCTAGTAAATGAAATCTAAATTTTAATGTATCTTGGCCAAATAGCAAAAATTCAACCCCTGTTCTATTTGTCTGTATAGGAATAAGCACATAAAGCTTAAAGATAGTATAAGGAAAAGCGATCTAAAAACTGATAGAAAATAATAGCGTAGTCAAATTATAAACGATATTGGGAAATAAATTTAAGAAATTTGGAGTCTAATGCAAGAAATGTATTATAAAAAACTATTTTTGTTTTATAATATTTAGATATATCTATAAAAATTATGATTTTTTCAAATTGATGTTTTAATTAGTTAAAGCTGGTGAGTTATGTGAGGATAAAGTTGTATACAGCCGAACTCAAGCAAGTTTTGTCTGCTTTATGTAGATATTTACTTTTACTCAATATAAGATATGAAGAATGTATTGACATTATTACTCTATTCGCATGAAATTTCAATTTATCATAAATGAATTAAAAATTGATAAAAAAATCGAACTCATGATCTCTATCAAAGAAAGATTTCATATACATAACTTTAAATAAGTACTAATACTTATAATCTATATTCTATACTAATATTATAAAGAGGTAAAGTTTGTGAGTTTGTGGCGTTGTAGGGGTAATCTCTGGATCTACTGTACAGATTTAGATGAAATTTGGTAAGAAGATAGTTTGAGACCATGGAAAGGATATAGAACTTTTTATCCCGAAAGTCATAACTTAAGGGGATGAAAATGGGAATGGAAGTTTGTATGTGAAATCAACCTATAATCGCTAGTTCTAAATAAATAAACATTTCTGGAAATTCACAGCGGCAATCATGAACATAAAATTTCCTCTAAATCTAGTATCAAACGTGTTAAAATTAACGTGAGCAAGACTATTCGTCGGAAATGCAATCTCAAACAAACAGTGAGCACGCTCCTCAGTTGTCAGTTCAAATGAGTGGACCGACTCCAATTATACAGCTCTATACGTCCAGGGCCCTCACGTTGAGAATAGATTTAGCACTATTTACACTGGCCTTGACTATTCGCTTTTCTGTAGGACTTGTCAGCATCTTTCTGAGAACTCTTACTCTTAAATTTTTTCTAGATATGCTCTTGTTTTTGTGCGACAGTAGGCTTAAGTTGTCGTTTCGTTTTTTGTAATGCTATGGGTGTCTAGACCACTTGCTGGGTGTTTTGGCTTGCGCACTGTTTCATTTTGATATGTAGCTTACATTTGATCCTATTATTTTTTAGATCATTATCTACTGGACGTTCTATATAGTTGCATAAATTAATTTAAATATAAAGTAAAAGATAACTCATAATTGTTTACAAGAAAATGTGATGTCAGAAGCTGTTATTGGGATTTATGTGGGATTTGCAAGGTTTGTTGAGTAAATATAGTTTTTATTGCAGTTTTTTGCTTAATAAGTGCAATTTTAGCATTATTTTAGTATATTTTAAATTATGGAATGATCTAAAATTACGACTTAAGTCATACAGTATAAAATTCCATACGTTAAGCGTCAGCCTTTGATGTTCCTTTGATTTTGACAAGGAAATGATATCAAGTGCAAGGGTTGTCCAAAAATACCGAAGGTATATTGGCGAACGGTTACTAAGCTAAAACGCTGTAGTACCATCACATGGCAAGTTACAGTTATATCCATCAACCCTCAAGTTCTTTCCCGACTGTCTTATAAAAGGACGTATGACAGTCGGGTGCGCCTCATCCGCGTCTCCTTCCACGCGCCTTCGATTCCGTCTAGATTCCTTCGTTAGATGACTATATATGGTATGGATTAGTAGCCTGTAATATCATTTCCAGCCATTTTCTATTTGATAATATTTATCATATGATTTTTTTAATTAGCAGTTTTTTTTATTACAAGATACATAAAAAATATTTTTAAAGGAAAACTTATATAAATAAATAAAAATGTTGGGACATTAATACAGAGCACCATCTAGTTTCATGGTAAGCTACGAGGCGTATGCTATGGATAGCAGATAGTTAATACACTACACATATATAAATTTAAATACATACATATTATAAATATACTCATGACTATAGTACAAACATTCGTGCTCATCACACAAATGAATGCCCCCCAGCGGGACTCGAATCCGCGACCGTTGTAGCAAGTAGGGTCACTACAAACTGAGCATATCATCAACATTCATATCATCAACACATTAAGTGATATACCATAGCGATTGACTTACCTATTATTTTCTTTGTGGCCTATTAAAATGTTTCGCTTCAATATTTAACGAAGTCAACAACGTAATAAAATAAATAGGTCGTTCATCCATGGTCTTGTCAAGACAATAAAAGCTTAATTATCTCGGACGGCCATGCAATATTACTATTCTATGATTGTTTTTGGGTCCCGTCTCTAGAGGCAATAAAGGAACTGTTATGAGATTTATATGACTTTTACCTCCATGAAAATTGTGATGCGATCTGTTTATGTATATTTATTTAAATTGTGGTCTCCTAGACTATCTATTATGAACTGCGCTATTATCTATTTATTTTTATGTGGCAGTTCTTGAGAGATTAGGTACATAATATTATGTCTTAAAACTGACAAATATGGATAAAACAGTGAAAATGTGGTAAAAACTAACAAAAATGGTTGAAAAATGAAAAATTTAATAAGTAGTATTTTATTAGAACGTTTAAACGATTTGGTATGACAGAAATTACTTTCAACAAAGAAACAAACAGATGTTATATCACTATATATCTATACAAATAATAAAATTAAAGTGTCTGTATGTAACTAAAAATTTTTAAAGATTTACGTAATAAAAAAATGTCAATTCATTTATAAACATAACCAAAATACAATAGCTAACATCTACGTCCTTAAAGCTTGATGGAAAATTGGGTCTGATCTTTTATTTTTTATGCTGAAAAAAATCTAGAATCTAGAATATATTTTATAAAATGAAAATTTTTATATTCTAATTGCCCACTTACATTCCATCTCGACTCAAACCGCATATTACATCGAGCATAAATAACTTGATCAGAGCTAGATTAAATAGGTTTGCAATTCAATCTTTTCATTTTATATGTTATATTAGATTTTTTTATTACATAAATATAGTATTGAAAATTTTTTTAGTGTTTTTTTTGCAGTAACATATTCACTTAAACAATACAAATGTTGAGTAATTGCTTACCTCCCTTTGCAATGTCGGTTAAAATCAAATCATTCAATAGATGATTAGATGTCTTAACACGGTTAAATTGTATCAGTGTTCTTCTAGTGGTCGAAATTCCCCCATAATATAAAACTGTTTCCATTTTTTTTAAAGGTCGTCAATAGCTACTACTATTCAGCCATTTTTAACGTCCCACTGCTGGGCACGGGCCTCCTTTCAATACAAGGGGGATCAGGCCGTAGTCCACCACGCTGGCCAAGTGCGGGTTGGCGGACTTCACATGTCTTTTGTATACTTGCTAGGTTCTTTCGTACATGCAGGTTGCCTCACGATCTTTTCCTTCACTGTAAAACAAATCATGTTGGAAATGATTTGCACATGAAAATATCAGAGATGAGACCCGGGATTTGAACCCGCTTCACTCAGGGTCTCAAGCGACCACGCTACCACTGCGTTAAAACTCATCAATAGATATTAAACGAAAAAAAGAAAATCGGTTTACAAACAGAAAAGACGAAGGTCGTCAAAACAAGCACTGGACTGTTTTCCTTGCTTATTTATGTACGTACATATAAATTATGACGTATTTAATGCATTTTCAGAGGCGGAAAAACCGTACTTTAAATTAGCTAATGTGTCCCAATTCGCCCGGACGCCACAAAAAATGACAATTGCATTAAACGTCCGCAGAAAGAATATAATCAAATTTCAAAACTCGGCGTAAAACTCGATTGTCGCAATATAATAAAATTACGCGTCAAACACATTTTCAGAGCAATAGCAGAATTTAACGAGATTAAAAGTGTTTTGCATAATCGCAGGATTATGTACTGACAGTTGGTAATTATAGAATGTTTTTTTTTCTTTATTTTGCTTTTTGTACTAGCTTTTGCACGTGGTTTCGCTCGGGTGATATGTCGATGAAAATTAGGTAGACTAGGTATATGACAGATATACTGCATCTTTTATGAGTGTTGTTCATGGTATTTTATATAAATACTAACAGAACCCGCGGCTTCGCTCGCGCTAAAAGTACGAAAAAAAAATTGAAATGGTAGGTTTCATACAAACTTTCATCCCCTATTTTACCCCCTTATAGGATGAATTTTGAAAAATGCTAAAACACGTATTTATTTAATTCTGATCATAAATATTTTTTGAGTTGTATAATAACGTGTTTGCTCATGGGAATAAGATATATCCCGTGGTAAAGTAGCTTATGTCACACTTCAGCCTTCTAACTATCTCCACACAAAAAATCAAGTCAATCCGTCACTCTGTTTCAATATTAAAGAAGAACAAACAAGCAAACACTTTCACATTTATAATTTTAGTATGGATGGTCATTACAGAAATTAGTTTCAACAAAGAAAAAACAAATGTAATAAATAATATTCCAAATATAGGTACCTAATGTTTATTAAATTAAATTTTTATTTTTACTAAGGTCAACAGTTTTTATTACTTTTACTTAAAAAATAACTAACCTACTAATCAAATTACCAGTCTAATTACGCGAGAAAGAGCATTACGCAAAATTTCTTGCGACTAAAATAAAGGAGACCCCTTGTGTACTACACAAGGGGGACTCCTTTATTTTAGTCTGAGTCGACGTAATGAAGTAACGTCTGTCTACAAAAAACTGTTTGCCTATACCTACATACATTTAATCATAATATTTTGATTCATATTACGTCCATATATGTTAGTAAAAAAAAAAACAATTTAGCCTTAATTACTATATTAGTAGATGAAATGATTAATTAATAATTAATTAATTTATTTTTATATTGACTTCATTACAATAAATATTCTAATTTAAATTAAAATTTCAAATAATTTAATAATTTTTAATTAATTAAATAAATTTTTATTAATTAAAAAAAAAGATTAATTTAATAAATTATAAAATGAAAACAAAGTTTTTCATATTTTTATTTGTAAGCTAATATAATACAAAAAGAAAGTAAGGCAAAAGGTATTTATTGGTATTTTTCGGTGTTTTAGTATAATTTTGATTATACTAATCTGCTTCTAATATAGGACTTGACACGTTCTAAGAAAAACAAAACAACTTATTTAATTATTATATAATCGTTATATTATAGGCTTTTCTAATAAATAATGAGTTTTTAAATAAAACTATAATACCTTTTTGCATTCTTTCGCGGATTTATCTTGATTTTTGGTTCCAGACGTCTAAAACTTAGTCTCTCCATTGACCATGATTTTTGTAAGGAATTCGAAACGTCTGGAACCAAAAATCAAAATAAATCCCCGAATAAATCCGAAAAGATAGTTTTATATAAAACTAGCGGCTCACCCTCGCTTCGCTCGAGTTCACCTCTAGGAAAAGAAAAATAAACCTATCCCACGGGAACCGTACATTTTTCCGGGAAAAAAGTAGCCCATATGTTATTCCAGATTATAATCTATCTCTGTGCCAAATTTCATCCAGATCCGTTCAGCCGTTCTGGCATGAAAGAGTAACAAACATCCATACATACTCACAAACTTTCACATTTATAATATTAATACGGATGTCAAATTTTCGCGTAAATCTAAGATAGCTTTAAATAATGAGTTTTTAAGAAACGTTAAAGGAAATTTAAAAGTTAAATTTTAATTGACTAAGTAATAGATCCCATCAAAGCGCGTTAAGATCCCCCGACGTGAAGATTAATAGCTAGTACAAGTAAGACGCACAACGCTGTAACTGTCCCCCATGGATGTACACGTCCTCCTATATTGTGTTATCACATCAATTTGACATTCCTTTGTAAGGCGATGTAGTCTAACAGCTTTATTTAAAGTTTATTGTGCATTAAAATGACTTCCTAGCACAGTGGTTTTATACATGTATGAAGAGAGTTAATTCGATTCCCATTGGGTGTATTTAGGATTCACTTTCCGCAGTATTTTGGACGACGTCAAATTTTGATTTATTGATGAATTTGATTCATATTTTTGTGTGTTGTTCAACGTTTTAAGATGTGCCGTTTACCCTTATATATATATATATATATATATATATATATATATATATATATATATATATATATACATGTATATATACATATTACACATACTATGTGTATGTATGTATTCACTATTAGCGACTCACCCTCGCTTCGCTCTGGTTCGTTCCTAGGTCCCGTTTAAATTGACATAACTTTTTAATTTATGAACCGATTGAAAAAACAAATAGGTACTAAATTATAAGTGAAGCTTACCAGTATACATTAGTGGAAACCACACCTAAATCGGTTAAACCGTTTCTGAGATTAGCGCGCACAAATGTACTGACAAACAGACAAAAAGTCTAAAAATCATTGTTATGGGCTTTTCTAGTTTTTTTCCAATGTATTCCATGTACAGACAGTGATTAGTTACAATTTAATTTTATATGTAGATATAGAATAGATTTATATGCAAAAATATCCCTATAAACAAACACACTTTCACACAAATTGGCTGATGCAAAAATCGCGAAGTCAATACCAGAAAAAGCACGTAAAGCTACTAGTCCTATATCATACAAATTAAATAAGTCACAGAAATAACTTAAATCCTTCCAACAAAGCTTGACTTAACACCTAAGATTGCTTCAATTCCTAACAGTCGTATAAACGTCTGTCGTTGAATTGTTCAAAATGATTTAGTGATTCAGCCATGATTGAAATTTATGGTAGCTAATCCCATGATTACATGGACTCTATGGTTCTCTTTGTGAATAGTTGAAATCATTTCAATATCAGTAGACGGTTAATTGTATCGATGTCAAATCGGCCTTGGTAGTGAACTCTGATTGCTCTTATATGCTTTAACCGACTTTAAAAGGGAGGAAGTTATATTATTTAGTTGTTCTTTGGGCGTACGAAATGTTTTCCATAATTGTTTTTTGGTGTAAAGGTTTTGGATGATCCCATGTGTATTATAAAAAAAATTATGGCATTTTAAGCAATACGAATATATATTTTTTTATTATACATTTTGTTAATTACGTTTGTTTTTACATCGTGATGGCGGCTATCAAATGGCGGATAAGCAAATGAAAAAGTTTATTTTGTTTGGAGAGTGAGCCTTATATTGATTAATTACAGCCTTTTCATAAGGTGACTTATTTTTGACTTTAAAAGGACGTAATTCGTAAAGATATACATGTATGTACACTCTTATATCAAATCTTTTGTAATTATATATTATACCAGCTACTCACCCTCGCTTCGCTCGGGTTCATCCCTAGGTTGCTTCCCAAAACAAAATTAATTAATTAATTTGGTTTTAATTTTATTTTCGTGGGATCCTATTTTTTTTCTAAATAAAAGTAGCTCAAATTACTCCTTATAATATCAGCTATCTGCCAGTGAAAATCCCGTCAAAATCGGTCCAGCCATTTCAGAGATTAGCCTTAACAAACAGACAGACAGACAAAAATTGTAAAAAATGTTGTTTTAGTATATGTAACGTGTATACGTTTGTGTATATGTTTTAGTATATGTAACATATACACATGCATTTAGTAAAAAGCGATTATTTTAATTTTACAAACAGACACTCCAATTTTATTTATCTGTATAGATACGTATGTTTTGATTTAAAAAAAAAATCTACTAACTTCATAATAACCGCCTATAAAATAGTAAGCTCAGTTTTTTTCATTAGTCGATAATATGAAAAAGAGTTATAAAAGCTGTTAAACAACACAGCCGCATATTGCATATTTTATTAAAGAACGTACATGTGGTAGGATTGTGCTAGTAAAATATATGGGAATGGTTGATATTGTGACGTTTCTGCTCTCAACTCGTCGTTATCAAGTTTATTCTACTTGTTAAGCTTCTGATATAGGTTTACTCATGCTAATATTGTTTTCTGCCTCTCACCTGTATTAGTTATTAGTGGAAACTTGATTGGTTTATGTGTCGTTTTGTTTTGACGATACGGTTTTTTCAGTTTGTACTGACCCTACTAGCTGTGCCAGCGGTCGCGGGTTCGAGTCCCGCTAGGGGCATTCACTTGTGTAATGAGCACGTACGTTTGTACTCCAGTCATGGGTGTTTATATTTATAATATGTATGTATTTAAAGCTATATATGAATAGTGTATCAACTATCTAGTATCCATAACACAAGCCTTGTAGCTTACCATGGAACTAGATGGTGCTGTGTGTTAAAGAATAAAATAAAATCTTCCAACAACTCTAGGTAGAGTTCTTAGATTCTTTTAGTTCTTCAAGTAATTTTACTTTACATTTTTATGATTTTCAAATATCGTTATTAAAATAAAGTTGCCTCGCCTTTTAGTAATTAGAGGTAACTAATGTTTGTAACGTTTTTTTTAATTTTCGTAAAACGTTTCTCAAATTAATTTTAGTACTGATAGGTTGCAGATCTAATCCTTAATGGAGGTAATTATTCGAAGTAGATTCCAGGTGTGTCAGGGTTTTTGGAGAAAGCCTGGTCTTAGATAAATTGTCACTTACCTATGATAAATAGAATTCGGCAGAATTAAATTTTTACATTCTTTACTTATAAGTAATACAGTGTTTAGTTGTATTATTAAAAATATATTTTATATAATTTAAATCATGTGAAAGTAGTTTTTAAACTATATCTTTAAGATATAAAATATAGCCGATGTTTATGTTGTAATAAATAATATCTATTAAATTCTAGTTATATTACTAAGTACTCACCCTCGCTTCGCTAGGGTTCGTCTCTAGAAAAACAAACAAAAAATCTATCCCACAGGAACCGTACATTTTTCCGGGATAAAAAGGAGCCTATGTGTTTCTGATGTATGGAGCTATATTATTGTAAAATTTCATTAAAATCCGTTCTGTGGTTTTTGCGTTAAAGTGTAACAAATATCCATACATTTATACATCCAGACATCCATACATCCTCACAAACTTTCTCATTTATAATATTAGTACGATACAACTGTAAGTCAAACACAAATTGACACTTGTACTTTAACTTTATTCTTACTTCAAATATGACAAACTTTATACAAATATTTGTCTTACTTAGAGGTTGAACTTTCACATATCCTTGCTTATAAGGAACAGAAGGAACTGTTGAAAGTTTCATACTTCTAGAGCCAATGGTTTAGACTGTGCGTTGTATGATAGTATGGGGTATTATGTAATTAAATACTTTTCTTTTTTCACTCAAAAATTTTACGATTCTTATTATGGTTCTTATTCATGTAAAGACGACACGTTTGGCTCATTTTAAAGTGATCCTACTTGTTGTGCCAGCGGTCGCGGGTTCGAGTCCCGCTGGAGGCATTCATTTGTGTGATGAGCACGAATGTTTGTATTCCTGTCATGAATGGGTGTTTATAATCATAATATGTATGTATTTAAAGTTATATATGTGTAGTGTATCAACTATCTCGTATCCATAACACAAGCCTCGTAGCTTACCATGGAACTAGATGGTGCTGTGTTAATATCCCAACATATTTATTTATATAAAATTTTAAATACATAAGTTTTTTATACGAATGAACATCAAGAAAATATCAACGGATGCACAAACAGAGGAACACAGCCTTTTCATACGCATAGCAGTATAAATATTCCGTCATTACGCGAGTTACATTTCATTTCACAGAGTCGCTGGCTCGGATTATGTAAAAAGGTTTTTTCTCTACATGTATATATTATCATATACTATAAGCCCGTGTCATCTAAGCGGATGTGTTTTTGACGATTTCCGCACTTTTCATGTGGTATATTCTGAAATTTACTCCTACCGCCTAACGCGTGACATAAAGACTTTTCTATTTTTATTCTATTACAAAAAGTTTTTTACTAAACCAGTTTTCTTAGATCTATTGACTAGGCTGAAAGCATTCCAAGACTATCTTTAAAACAAGCACCACTTAGTACTTTAAAAATAGAGAACTGAATCTAAAACGTGTTTAGAATTTTGAATTCAGAAATTAATTCACTTCACTGTAACGTGGAATTAGTGGAGCGCAGCCGAAATGGGCACTAAGGCACGTATAGGCATTAGGCAGACTGAGATAGCTTTATAAAGGCTTATCTCAAGAAAATGCTCTTGATTCAAATACGATGGTAATGATAAGATAACTAGGTCATATAAAAAATCTACGATTTCAATGAACCTGGATAAAAGCTTATTTTGCTAAGTAAGAGTTAACTTAATCTACTTGCTATCGTTTTTATAAATCCTTAAAACTATAACATACAAAATACAAACATTAGCTCGTATTGGGGTCAAACTTGATAAAAAAGTAATTCTAGTTCAGCTGAGTTACATAATACTTTCTTAGATTTACGCGAATGTTTGACATTTAAATAAAACTATCTTTTCGGATTTTTTCGCGGATTTATTTTGATTTTTGGTTCCCGACGTTTCGATTGCTTTACAGCAATCATGGTCACGGGAGAGACTAAGGTGTTAGATGTCTCAAAGGCGTTATATAGTTGTTACAGACAGCCTACCCACAAATAACAAAATGAATTCAAAAAACTTGAAAATTGGCACCAAAGTACCTTACAATATTTGTTAATTTTAATTTTAAAACATTTTTATAATTTTAATTACTTTTATATTATATAATTTTATATTATTTATATAATTTTAGCTTTATTATTATAATTATTACAATTTTTTAGAAAATTTATTGATTAATAATCTATATTTAGTGTTGCCATTATTATATTTATAACTATAAAGAAAAAATAAATTATTAATTATTTAAGCCACATTATTATTCTATGTGTAATTTAAAAAATTAAAATTAATTAAGAATTACTATTTGCAAATGAAAATATTAATTTGAATACTAATTTAAATTACTGTTATTTTGATCCGCACAGTAAGAACTTACTACATCTAACTGTCTGTTTTGTTTAGATATATTATTTGATTTTATTATATTAATGACAGGATCCCATGACGATGGTAGTTCCCAGCCATAATTTATTTTTTCTTTATAGTTATAAATGAGTCATTTGCAAAATAATTGTACTTTCTCTTATAACACCTTGTCCTCGCTGTAAAATCGCGTAATACTATGAATTAATTGCCGATTTCATGAATGCGTTATGTTTTAAACATTATTTATAATTTAAACTTATCAAATTAAACACTTATAACCTCTTACATTATTATTTTAATTATAAAGAATGCGAAATAAAAAAGAAGTGTTTCTTCGTTTCTTATACAAATCTATTTGTCTCACTTACGTTCTCGACAACAAAAACATTAACAGATGTTTATTTAGATGAAATACTATTAAATTCAGAACGTGATATATTACCGAAGATACCGATCTACCGAATCAAAAGGAAATTTTCATAAAACGTTAAATTAAAACATATCAGAATTGATTTTAAGTACATGTCCACTTTTTTTGTACTTTGTGTAACACCTCTGTGTAATGACAAAATCACAGATATTTGATTTACTTTGAACGCATTTCTTGTTTATTTAGCAGTGGCAACACAATATGCTACTGTCAACCTAAGAAGCTGACAATGCAGCCATATTATTTTTAGTGTCATTTAGACTTCGACTGTGGTGCGTGATTTTTGTCGCTAATTATTTTCCTCTAACTAACGTGGATTTAAAGGTAAGTACCAATATATATGTCAAAAATGTTATATATTCGTGTGATTTCGTATACTGATGAGATAATACAAATGTAATTAAATCATTCTAGTGAAATATTTGGCTGCCATTTGTTTTACATTTTGTTGACGCCGGGTAATATTGTTCTTTTGTGTAACATTGTGTAACGTCACACAAAAGAAAATATATAAAGCTGTGCGCATATTGCAAGAGTCAGTGTTTTGAACCGATTTTAAAAAAAGGAGCACCTCATTTGGAGGGTATTTCTCAAAAACAGTTAATTATCATAATTTATATGGCGCATTTTTTTTCATCTCATTATTATATCAGATGAAAAAAACTCTACGATTAACTATTTCTAACTAAAAACTGAACTATAATGAATAAGTTTCAAATTCATTTGTTTTATTCATATTGATACTCTTTTTTTATTTTAATATTTCAGATGCAGATTAATAATTCCGATTTATTATAGCGAGGAAAAAAATGCGTTATATAAATTATGATAAGTTTTTGAGAAATACCCTCGACTGTTTATTCTATTCTTTTTTATTCTAATATCGACCACACGAATTAGATAATAAGGTTATTAATTATTATCTTTTCTGTGGTCTACCGCAAGTGTGCTCTTGTCGCTTTGTTTGGAGTTAAATTATTCATGTTGTTGTATTTGTCTGTAGATAATGAAAAATGGCACCTATGACTTCAGCGGAACGTCAAAGAAGATATAGGGAAAAGTTAAAACTAGAAAATCGCGAAAAATACGAAAAGTTAAAAAAAGAGAATGCTGAAAGAACGAAAAAAAGCTATATAAAAATTAAACAATTACCAGACGCAAAACAAAAAGAACAGCGCAAAAAATGGCGACAGCAAAAACAAATGAAAAATGAAATATCGAAAAGTAATAAAACAGAAGAACTTAAAATAAACAAAAAAGAAGTAGATCTAACGGGCTTGGTTCCTGTACCACATACTATGGACACTCATCAAGTTATTACTACGGATCGAGTGAATGTTATAAAATTTAGAAAATTGGCTTGTTTCTGTAGAAAGCTTTCATGTGATTGTTTTGGTTTGGAAGAGCATAACCTAAAGTTAAAAAAACAGAAGCGAAAATGTAACAAAGACCAAAGAGATATGAAAACTAATAAGAGAACACGTATTGAAAACTCTAGGAAGAGATTATTAACAGATGACAGTGATACTAGCATAAATTCGGAAGTGACATACGCTGAATCAGATGATAGTATTTGGAAGGCTGACGATGAATATGACGACGAGTATGGAGATGATGGTGTAAATGAAAATAACGAAATAATCACAGAAGAAAATAAAAGTAATGTTGTGAATAGTAAAACAAAAAACCAGTTAAATACCATAATAATAAAATAACTATTTTATCTGATATTAAAAATACCCCAGAAAATTATAGATATTTCGATTTAAAAAACTACGGTCCATTTAAGCTTCATGAAATAAATAAAATTCAGATACATAAAGAACATAATATGAAAAATATTTATGACACTCCATCTCCATCTACTTCAGATGTAAAACAAGAAAATATTATAATAATCACAAACAAAGACTGTGAACCTGAAATAGAAAATAAAGATTATTCCAAAAGAGAAAATGAGACTAAAGAACCAAAGTACACACAAAGAAAAAAAACTGAAGTACACAAAGAAATTGACGATTTTATTTATAATATAAATGATAGTGTGTTAGTTAGATACTATGAAAGAAAGTCATGGGTGTATTATGTTGGATTTATAGAAGGCATCGAAATTAAAACAGATCTGACTTATTACATAATTCAATTTTTAAAAACTGTTAAAAAACCCTTGTTGAAATTTATAACTCCAAAGAAAACTGATAAAGACACGGTCCCCACTAACTGTGTTGTAAAAAATATAAATTTAAAACTTGTTTCAAATGAGTTTATGTTAGAGGATGATTTTGATTACACTTATTTTGACTGATTGTTTACAATTATAATAGTATTGTTTATTTTTTGATTACTTACATTTTGAAAAAAAAATAAGTTATAACCAATCTAAATAGCGTTTAGTTTTTTCGTTTTCACTTTTGTAATAGTTTTACAGATATTTTTGAAGTTTTTTTTTGTATAACTTAGAGTTGGCAACTGTCTGTTTATTTCATAATTATAAAAGTCATTGTAAGTAATTTTTTAATGTGTTTGGTACACATTTTTATAACGAAGTGTTTATTTTCATGTATTTTTAACATTACATATATTTTTAATACTGGTTTAAAGTCAAAGTTAGAGTTTTTAATTTAGAAAATGATCTCGTTGTTAACTTTATTATAAGTAAAAATATTTTTGTTTTCGTTTAATTAATACCTAATTGTGTTAAATTTGTTTTAAGAGTTTACATTCAGAGTAGTATTTTTGTTAGTGGACTATCTTATCTCATAAGCTATTTTTTTTTAAATTGTACCCGTTGGATTTTGAAAATTTAATAAAAGAAATATCTACATTACAATCTACAGTTTTTAAATTATCTCTCGATAAATAAGTGCCCGTTATAAGAAGAGTGAAGAACGTCAATATGAATAAGTCTTTATAAATCCATTGTGTAACAAAATATTAGAATTCCCTTGTGTTTATTTTGTGTTACGTACAATTTTTTTGCAAATGACTCAAATATAATAATGGCAACACTAAATATAGATTATTAATCAATAAATTTTCTAAAAAATTGTAATAATTATAATAATAAAGCTAAAATTATATAAATAATATAAAATTATATAATATAAAAGTAATTAAAATTATAAAAATGTTTTAAAATTAAAATTAACAAATATTGTAAGGTACTTTGGTGCCAATTTTCAAGTTTTTTGAATTCATTTTGTTATTTGTGGGTAGGCTGTCTGTAACAACTATATAACGCCTTTGAGACATCTAACACCTTAGTCTCTCCCGTGACCGTGATTGCTGTAAAGCAATCGAAACGTCGGGAACCAAAAATCAAAATAAATCCGCGAAAAAATCCGAAAAGATAGTTTTATTTAAATGTTCAGCTGAGTTTTTTTCGCCAGTTTTTCTAAGGTCTGAGGCTTTCTTTTTACGAACTGGTGGTAGATTAATGACGTTAAGTAAAATATTGTAATGATTTAATGCTGAATAAAATGATTGGAATTTGTAGTTTTTGGCGTGGCAGGTTGTATCAATCTATACATATAATAAAACATTAGAGGTCGAATGTCTGTACATAGAAAAAAAAAATGCTAAAAACCGAGTCAGGGGGATGTAAGAAGAGAAATAGAACAAATCCAGATTTTTTCCATTTTGTTTTCTCTGTCTGTTTTCTGTTTGAACTGGCTAATCTCCGAAACTGTTGAACCGATTTAAATGAAATTTTCCATGGTGGTACCTTATATCGTATTATTTCATACCGGAAAATTGGGGATAGATTATCACGTCGGATGGTTAAAAAAACTATAGTAACTTATACAGCTTAGGACACAAAAACTAGTAATTGGATTTTAATGAAACTTTACAATAATAGAGTTCATACATCAGAATAACAAATAGGCTACTTTTTATTCCAGAATAATGTACGGTTCCCGTGGGATAGATTTCTTTTTGTTTGTCTAGAGGCAAAGTGAGGGTGAACCGCTAGTCCTACATATACAAAGTGTTATGATATTCTACTATAACATTTGTATAGAAATAATAAAGACTTTATTTATCCTGTTGTAAATACTGTACTGGAATAATAATTAATCTGTGTCACTCTGTCCATCATTGTCCATTAATTTTATCTATGGAAAAAGTCATGGTTATCCATGTCTAGGATAACGGAGGACAAACTAACACACTTTCCCAATAATAAAATTAGTAATGTAATCAAAATGAAAGTACACAATATAGGTAGGTACAGTTCATTATTGGAGTTGCGGAGTTGTCTTAATATACAATGATTAATATTTAACTAAATTTAGGATCAACCAGTGATATTCCAAGTTAAATATAACTCCCATCTAAACTGATAACATTTGTGGTTGAATGAAGATATTGCTTAGTTAAAGTGGTCCCGGTTATACGTTATCTGCTTAACCATCCTGATAACAAACAATACTCCTTACGTTATACTGACATCAGCTAGTATGTATTTGAAGAAGACGTTGATATTAAATAATTGCCTCAAAGTTTTAGTTGTTTCCATCCTAATTGGATGCTATTTTAAATTATAGACGAACTAATGGAATTGTGCGATTTTTTTTTGGAGATGGCAATAGATGGCGCCTTTTACGCCCTGTGAATATGAAAATAAGATTTTTTTAAATGAAGCTTTTTATTGAAACCTTAAGCCTTCACTATTAAGACGTGCACAGCAATGGGACGTCAAAAGGGCTAAAATATCGAGCTAATGATAATTTAATATAGAATAAGCAAATACATGTCTAAGAACAATAAAAGTATACAAACAAAGGACCTGATTAAAGTAAATTTTAAATTTATTTAGCAAATAATCAAAAACTGAGAAGAGATTGAAAACATTTTAAAATTTCTACGTAGATGAAGGCGTGATTTAAAATGTATTATGCCTTTACTGGCAGGATAATACCGGTTTGTGCCTTAGTTTGAATACTGTAGTAGCGATGCGTGATCTTTAAAGGAAAATTGAAATTCCGCATGGGGCTCTGACGTGGATTACTGGAGTAATAATTTAGCGATGCTTTGAAATTTTGCCGTTCTCTGATATGTGACATCCTGTAACGGCTATTGAAAAGTTTTGAGAAGAGATGAATATGTTAGACATGAGTTTGGAATACTAACGTTTCTATAGATACTTTTATGAATAGCTTTTATTCTATTCTAAATTTATAGATAAATTTAATCTGGCTGGATCTTATTTCGGTATATCTTTTATAAATAATAGATATGATCGATTGTCTTAAATGGTTTTTGTTTTAATTAAGGGGTGAAAAAACGATTTATGTCATTCAAATAGTAACGTCCCATAGAAATGTACAAAAACTAAAGTATGTATAAGTTACCATTAAATATTTTTTATATTTTACTAGGGACTTACCCTCGCTCCGCTCGGGTTCGTCCTTTGGTACGTTTCAACGGTTAATATAGATTTTTCAGAGATGAGATATTTTCTCATAGAAAAACGTATCCTATACGCCGACCCGGATATCCAGCTATCATCATGCCAAATTTCATCAAAATCTGTCGAGTGGGTTTCTCGTGATGCGTTCCCATACAGATAGACAGTAAAAAGTTCTAAATACTGTAGATTGGGCCTCTGTATCAATAATAATTACTATTTTAATAAGATTTTCCAAAAAATATAAATTAAGTACAGATTCGACTCAAATATAAAAATAATTCTCTTTAAGAGGCCATTTACTATAATTGAAAGTATGCAATACCATTTTAATACGTTCAACCTGAGTTTTAAGTAAAAGTTTGTATCTATTGCGTTAATTAAAGCTCGATTCACATAAACTTCACAAAAGCTGCTGAAAAAGCGATGTTTCAGTGTATCGCTTTTAACAATTTTGTTATTTATTTGGTAAATTTGGTTGTGATAGTTTAAATCTTTCAGTCATGAATGCGATCAACTGAGATTAAACGGTTTAAAATCTATTGTAACATGTATACTTTTTGTGTAATTTTCGAATAAAAGTATTTATTTTATTTTTGTTCTGGATTTCGTTGAATATATACTGAATATTATATATTTTATTGTACGTTATATATATACGTTTTAACGTTTAATATAGATTATTCAGAGATGAGATATTTTCCCGGAGTGAAAAGTATACTAAATTTCATCAAAATTATCCAGTGGTTTTGTCGTGATATTTTCCCAGACTGACAGACGAAAATTCTTAAAAACAACAGATTCGACCTCTGTGTCCATAATAATAAATGACTATTTCAATAAGATTTTCCAAACAATATTTAATGTACAGATTCGACTCAGAATTTTATAATACGTATAGTATACACAATATGTAGATATTATTTCCCTAAAGAATACGAATGAGTTAATTACGCTTAGTGAGTTTTAATAAAAATGTTTTGTGTTAGAATATTTGTTTATTTAAAAGTTTTAATGTTTATTTAAAACAGATGTTCATATTTTACGTTGTTTTTTGGAGGGTTTCCAAGAACACTATTATATTTTTCACACACCACTTCCTTTTTACTAACATATACTAAATATGGGATGAATTGGCCTGATGTCTCTGTCTCTTTGATCAACATAAAAATGTACATACGAGTATATCAATAACATTATCTGCGACGGAACTGAACCTGCGACCTCCGACGTTGTTTTTAGTGGCAGAATGTAGTCGTCTGGAGTGAAAGAAATAGATTTGCGAAGTATAGCAATTTTAGATATTATGCCGATAGTGTTGAGTTCTCGGCTTTCCCAACTGCAAATGACTTTATGCAAATACGCTTATAATAGTTCACACTCATTCGAACCAGCCATTACGAGTTCGAGGAAATGATTTCCTTTGAAATTAGTCACCGAAAATTCTAGATGTTTGCTAATTACCACCCTATAGTTTTGTTTTAAAGTTCATATTCGTACGGAATTTTGTTGATCTATTTTAAACTCAACCTATTGGTATAGTTGTATGTCGGGTACTAAGCCCACAAAAACCGACGAAAACTACTAAGTTTTTATGATTTTAGGAATAGTATGTAATGTACACTAATGGAACAATGTTTACGTAATATATACATTTTTGATTATTATGATACATTAGGTATTATATTTTGGCTTATTTGGTCTAGTAGTTAGCTTGTATACGGATTAGTGCTGATTCAGGGCTGGTAGGTGGTTCGAATCCTTGGTGAAGCTGAATCTAGTTTTTGGATATTTCTAAGAAATTCGGGATTGGCTGTGTTACACCTTCGTGTCTTAGAGAGGATGTAATTCCAAAAGCCATTGATCCCTCACCGGTGACACCTGATCACTCATCGGTCGTGTCGTGTCGTCCCATCTGACTATGACAGTAAATGAAATAAAGAGTTGGGCTTGCGCACTTGTGCACTATAATACCTCTTGCGCAGTTGTCTATGTAGGATGAGTTTCTCGAGTTTCTCGCCGGCTCTTCTCAGCAGAACTGCCTTCCGAGCCGGTGGTACATTCCTCACGGACGGACTACTCTGACATTTAATTTAATTTAAATTTAAAATGTAAAATTGACGATTCAAAAGTGCTTGTAAAAGTCTATTTGAATAAAGTATATTTTGATTTGATTTGATGCACATTGACACGTCGTTCATGTACGATACATATTGAGGTACTGGGTTTTAATCTTGTGTTTAGAACAATAGAGTATGCCTAACCTTGGCTTGAACTATATCATCTGATATTAACGTCATCATGTACAATGATTTTATACATTATACCATTTTTATTTACCTCTTTATATTGATTTTTTTCTCATGTTTGAATTCTCAGCTATACCAGCAAGTGAATAATACATTTTTATACTTTATTTTTAAATAATCAACAAATTTAAAATGTTATGTATAAAATATATAGTAATCTGATTAAGTCATTAATGTCGCCGTTCAACATAAAACCTTTTATAAAAGCATTTTATTATTCGGAGTAATTGAATTTTCTGTCCTTAGCCTGTCATACCCTTTGTTACAATTTCGGATGGCAAATTAAATAATATCTAGTAGGTATGATATATATATTTGATTTATTAAAATATTTTAAACTAGCCATTCATCTTCGCTTCGATTCGGATTCGTACCTAGACAAAAACAAATTATCCCACGGGAACCGTACATTTTTCCGAGATAAAAAGTAAGACAGACTATAATCTATCTCTATGCCAAATTTCATCCAGATCCGCTCGGCCTTTTTAGCGTTAAAGAGTTACAAATATCTATCCATCCATCCTAATATTAGTATGGGTATAGATGGCTAAAATGTTAGTCCTTGAAACTCATGTATTAGAATTTTCCTAATACATAGTACAGGTGGTTATGTGGGACTCACCGGCTAGAAAAGATTTTTTTAAGCTAACCCAACTTACGCACTCAGCCAACCAATACCTCCTGGTACTCCTGGTACAACTTCCATGGTACAACACCATCGGCGGTGGGTTATGCCCATTATGCCTCTTGGCTTTACGCCTGGCTGGGTTGCCGGACGCTAAAGGGCGTAATAGAAATTCCGAAAAGTTTATCTGGTTTATTTTAGATAATTGGACAAAAATGCTGCTAATCTTTGATAGTAATAACGAATCATGCTTTAAAGTCTGTCTAGTACATACTATTATTGTATTTTAAGGTAACTTTTTCTGTTTCGCGCTAATGTTTGCAGTAAAAACAAACTAAGTTTAGAAGTAGATTAAAATATACCCTTTTTTAATTACATTTTTTTTACAAATTATCTTACAGGTAGTTAATAATTTCTTTTTGTCGTATTATATAGCTACCAGCGACATGATTAAAAAAGATAATTTAAAATACGAAAATAGAATATAGGTAGGCCTTTTATTTCCCTTCTATCAGTCGTGAAAACACATCCATGTGAGTGTAATATGGTAATGATGGGAGATACAATATTATGTTTAAAATCTGAGATTACTAAAAGTACCTGGTTTAAATATTTCGCTTTTTAGATATAAGTAGACAACCTAGTTATGAAACAAGATTATTAAATGTTATTTTGTAATCATTAAATGATAATTGACGACACGTTTGTCTCACTTTGTAGCGACTTTACTTGCTGTGCCAGCGGTCGCGGGTTCAAATCCCGCTAGGGGCATTCATTTGTGCGATGAGCATAAATGTTTGTACTCCAGTCATGGGTGTTTATATTTATAATATGAATTTATAGTTATATATGTGTAGTGTATCAATTATCTGGTATCCATAACACAAACCTCGTAGCTTACCATGGAACTAGATGGTGCTGTGTGTTAATGTCCCAAAATATTTATATATTTATCTATTAATCAGTAAACAATTAATAAACTAGTAACTGCCCATGGCATCGCACGACTGATAAGTATTATTAAGAATAAAAACGTGTCAATGATGTGATGTCCTAAGATGTCTTTGTATCCTTGACGCACGTTTCATCTAAATCCGATCTGGGAAATGTTATAATTTTTATGTTTTTATAGCATTTCCGTTACCTTTTATGTCGACGACACGTTTTCCTTTTTTATGTCGAAAATATGCTTGAAGTTATTTTTAATTATACTTAAAATTGACTGATGTATGTATAAATTATTTCTAATGAAAACTACTGTCTATCTAAAATATTTTAAAAACAAAGCATATAATATATTTAGTCCAATAAATATCTGTTGTGTCTTCTCAGAACATGACGCACAAATTTTCACTTTAATAATCAATACTGTGATATTTGCTGAAATCGAGTTTAAAACATATATAATTCTATTACAGTAGGTACTATTTAATTTTAGAGTTATTTTCCTCAACATATGCGTAATTGGTTGATATCAAGCGGCCATCAGTAAAACGGCTAACGAAGGTCGAAAGGAAAATTAAATTTGTGAAAGGTTAGAATCCATTAGGTCCAAGATTTAATCAAGGGATAATGAGAAACGATCCTATTTCAACTGATAGCGAGATTTATGACAAATTGCTTACAATTTATTGGAATTGTTTGAAGATTTAGTGAATATAACGATGTCTTTTTGTTCCAGGTAATTATATTGTTCTAGAAAATACGTAATTTTGGGAGACTTTAGTAAGGGAGACGACAAAATGCTCATCGATGAGCACGTGAAATCTGGGCCAAGGATAAAAAAGGTATATTTTCTGTTATGTACTTTTGAATTAAGTTTTGCTCGCCTCTCAACTCGTTTAGCTATATGGCAAGAGCCAAGAATATGCAAAAATAAGAATATTGTACATGAAAACGACTTTAATAAGGTTTTAGCTGTCTTCATTTAGATGTTTTGAAGAGTATAACCTGGTAGCTACTTGCCGTAAAATGTAAATATTCGGAGAAGCGTGAATCTGAATTAAGTATCAAGGGTTCCGTGCGAAAAAAGATTTTTGTACTTTGTTAGTGTAATTGAGAATTTATTGATGTAAGAATTAGTAAAAGATACGATTAATTCTATTATATAAAATAACTAGCGACTCACCCTCGCTCGCTCGCTAGTTACGTTTTAACGTTTAGTATAGGTTTCTCAGAGATGCAATATTTTCCCGCAGTAAAAAGTATTCTATATGTTGACCCGAATAACCAGCTATCATTATACCAAATTTCATCAAAATCTGTCCAGTGGTTTTACTCGTCATGCGGTCACAGACAGACTGACAAAAATTCTAAGAACTATGGATTCGGCCTCTGTATCGATAATAATGACTATTTCAATAAGATTTTCCAAAAAACATTTAATGTACAGATTCAAGAATAATACTGAAAGTCAAAGTTGAGTCATTTTTACGGCTTAAAATGTTGTTTTTGAGCTGAAAAAATGAACATTTTCACGACTTAAAGTAAAATTTATTATCCAATTGTTTTAACTTATGTTAAATCATTACGTCTATTCTGGCTAAGTTGTTGAATGAAATCAATTAATATGTAAACGTTTCGTGAGGTTATATTTAGATCCCAGAGAGTTTTGGGTCTGAATATCCTAATTGAGGTGAATTATGTTAGAGCAAATAGGAATCTATTAGATTAAACTAGCATTAATCAAATGTCTAAAATTTTCTCTTACTACATAAATGAGGTTAAAGTTTATTTGTAATTTGTTAAAGTTTCAAGTATATCATCGGTTTTATTGAATTTTTATTATATAAAGTAGTGATAGGATTTAATATATGGAAATATTAATTACACTTGAAACTATATTTTAATAGCATTACTTGCTTCGCTCGTATGTCTGTTTGCCTTTTGTTTTTATAATATCAGGTATACATTATACATATGTATACATTATACAGGCAACGTCACCTTTGGGCAAATTTTATAACAAACTAGCTATTCACCCTTATTCGCTCGGGTTCATCCCTAGTGAAAGACAAAAACAATTTATCCCACGGGAACCGTACATTTTTTCAGGATAAATAGCCTATGTGCTATTCTATACTAATACTAACATTATAAAGAAGCAGAGTTTGTTTATTTGTTTGTTTGATTGAACACGCTAATCTCAGGATCTGCTGATACGATTTGAAATAATCTTTTTGCATTAGATAGCCCGTTTATTGAGGAAGGCTACGAATTATATATCATCATGCTACTACTCAAGGGAATGGCGCAGTAATCATAAATGTCAATAAATCGGGCAGACTTCTATACATTATTGTGAAGGGAAGGGACAGAAGAGTTTGTTTATTTGTACTTTTAACGCGGGCGAAGCCACAGGCTCTGCTAGTTTATAATATTAGTAAGATTGGATAGTAGCCTATGTATTATGACACCAGGTCCTATCTATATACTAAATTTTGTCAAAATCTGTCCAGCTATTTGAGCGCAGCGAGTAACAAACATACTTACAAACTTTCTCATTTATGAGTAGTGCGATCATAAAATTAGTTTCAATAGAAAAGAAATTATTCATCAGGATGTCTCTTATGCAAACGTTATCTTAAGTACCAATTAGGCAGTGTGCCTAATGGCTTTGTTTAATAACATATAGTTTATGGTTTATGGCATACTGTCTTAAAGTACAAGATTTACTGACAAATTGATTTAATGCAATATAATTAGTAAATATGTTGGGACATTAACACACAGTACCATCTAGTTCTATGGTAAGCTACGAGGCTTGTGTTATGGATACCAGATAGTTGATATACTACACATATATAACTTTAAATACATGTACGTACATATCATAAATTTAAACACCCATGACTGGAGTACAAACATTCGTGCTCATCACACAAAGGAATGCCGCCAGTGGGACCCGAACCCGCTATCGCTGGTACAGCAAGTAGAGTCTCTATAAACTGAGCCAAACGTAGTTTAGTTTTACAATTCCTATATATGTATATATTTAGGGATATAGGAAGTAATTAGTGAGGGTAGTGGGACATTACTTTTCACTGCAGAAGAACAAATATTTATATACAAAAATATTTTCTATAAGTACTAGTTTTTGCCCGCGACGCCGCTTGCGTGGTAAGTGGGGCTGGGATCAAAAGGTAGCCTATGTCCATCTCCGGAATGTATTAAAATCTGTTCAGCGGTTTAAGCTTGAAAGGTAACAGGACAGAGTTACTGTCACATTTATGATATCTATACAGATAAATAAAATTGAAGTGTCTGTTTGTAATGTCAAAGTGACAACTTTTTATTAAATGCATATGAAAGTATACGGTACATATAAGAAAAACACATTTTTTTTTAATTTTTTTTTCTGTCGATCAGTCTGTTTGTTCCGGCTAATCCCCGAAACGGCTAGAGCGATTTTGACGGGGCTTTTACTGGCAGATAGCTGATGTTATAAGGAGTAACTTAGGCTACTTTTATTTTAGAAAAAGAAATAGAATTCCTCACAAAAAAATGAAAATGTTCCTAGGGAAGCACCCGAGCGAAGCGAGGGTAAGTCGTTAATATATTAATACGGATTTTTATGGCCCATGTATATGTATATACCTTTTATAGAATATGTGAACTCGGGCATTACGAGAAGAACAAGATTTTATTATTTTAAATAATTATAACGTAATAAATTTCTATATAGAATATAAATAACTTTTGCATGTTTTTTGTTACCTCTCTTGTGATGCAGGTTAAAATATAATGTATACAATGTATAGTACTTTTAATTAACGTTTTGTTTCGCCTATCAATATCCCTCGTCCCTTTTCATTCCATGTAACAATGGCGAAGTAAATACTCTTCAAAGATCTCGACGAAGTTGTTGTCTCGTGTTTATTAATTTAAAAATCGTTAACAAACCTTCAAATATAATTATAGAACGATTTGCAGTGACTTAAATATACTTGTATATGTTAACAGTAACTTTAAACATATACATATGTATGTACATACATCCTCTATGGATTTTCGAATATCTACGAGTATACATATACGATAAAATTCTGAGTTAAATTTGTACATAAATATTTTTTGGAAAACCTTATTGAAATAAGTTATTATTGTCGATACAGAGGCCGAATTCATTGTTTTTAGAAGTTATGTCCGTCTGTCTGTTTGTCTGGGAACGCATCACACGAAAATCACTAGACAGATTTTGATGAAATTTGGTATAATGATAGCTGGCTATCCGAGTCAACATATAGAATACTTTTTGCTGCAGGAAAATATCTCATCTCTGAGAAATCTATACTAAACGCTAAAACGTAACTAGGGAAGAACCCGAGCGGAGCGAGGTTAACATTAGTTTATATAAAACAAATGTTCGCCCAGTGGTCGAAATTTGATTATAATCATTATAGTAATAATTTGAGAAAAACATAATATGTGAATTTATTTCTTTAATTGATAACAATAAAGTTCACCACTAGTTACTAAAAATCGGTTGAAAAAGAGGAGGAAAAAATACTGTTTTGTCTTTGCCTATTTATATATAGATATACTTATGGAAATATAAAGTACAGTAAAATAATAACGTGTTAGTCATGAGTTTTCATGTTTCATATTCATATCGTTAAAATAAACGATAAATATATCGTTTAACTACACAGGAATCAAATATGCAATCTCGAGCTTAAAGCTAGTGGTAGGTACTCAAACAAAATACACCACCACGGCGTATTCATAATATTTATTAAGAAATTGAATAAGAATCCTAAAATAACATGAACAGACGAATAATATTCATATAACATGGTCATGAATTTAAACAGCTATATACATATATTCTTAAAAATGGTGGCATCATTGGAAATATTACACTCAGTACCATATGGTAATGTAGAAATGTAAATCCTTAGTTTTACGAGGGTCAACGCTACTCGACGGAATTTTATTCTTTTAAAAACTGCGAAATTATTCAGAGCCCCCATCTATTTTCATGGTATTGCGAATTTCAGTCAGCATTTTATTTTGTTCGACCACAGCGATGTTTGAATCGCGTGCACTTGTCTCGGGGTTTTAATTAAAAAATCGATTCCCATTCCAGTTTTTCTTATTTACCAATAAAGCATTATTTGCCTCCCGAAAAACGATTGCACTGATTTAAATCTGATAGTCGAGTGATCATTGTTTCACAACAAATATGGGATGAAAATGAAACGTGCCGAAATGTTCTTATAATTAATTTATGAACGTTTCTTCGTTCATTTATAATTAATTTATTGTGTAGTTATTTTTTATGAGCTTTCACGAATATTGAAATATCCTCTTGTATTCATATTCAAGCTCTAATTAGTAATGGCTAACATATTACGTGTTTTAAGCAAAATATATACATACATTTGTATTAAAATAACCAAAAGACAAGTATATTACTTTAAGATTATAAAAACATAACTTTGCATTGTCCTGTTCTAAGTATTCCAAAAACTTAATTATACCAAAAACACAATATCATCAGTAGTAATGACGAAAATAACTTATAAAAACTAGACCTCAAATCGAATAACTTGCCAGATCTGTCACTGTCATAAGCAGTTAGACGCGATTATTATATACCCATTGTTTATATTATAACGTAAGATGTAAACGAAAATGAGCCTTATAAGTTAAATTACAAAGTAGATCCGACATTCGAGGTCAATCCCTCTAAAAAAGAAACAAATTGTGAGAAATAGGTGTCGGAATAATTAGAGTTTGTGTGGTTTTACAAATAACGACTATGTGACGGCTACCGTGAAAAATGCATAACTACGGATGGATGGTTGTATGCGAGATTGTGACAGTATGTTTGAGTTATATTTATAGTTTATGTATTTGAACATCTTGTACTAATATTCTCTTAAACGCCAGTTGATTTAAACTAAATCAATAATCAGTATCCACGAATGAACCATAAAAATAAATGGTTTTTCAAAAAATCACGCTAAACATTATATTAGATATACAAAAGTAGTCTATGTATTATATATGAGCTATATTATTAAAGTTTCATTAAAATTCATTCAGTAGTTTTTGCGTGAAAGATTAACAAACATACATACATCTATACATCCAGACATCCACACAACCTCACAAACTTTCGCATTTATAATATACATATTAGTAGGATAAACAACTTCGTAAAGCCCAATCAGTATTTTTAGAATAACAAATTTTACTTTAAACAAATTAAAAAGCTTCTCCTGATGACATGCTTTTTCTGTTAGTTAACTATTCTAAATTTTATTCTATCTTAGGTATATATGACCGTCATTTGTATGATTTTGTATAAATTAAGCAAGCTGTCAATATTTTCAGTTTTTTTTACAATATTACTTATTATATAAAATTCAATTTTTCTTCCGTATCTCTATTGATCGTTGAACAAATTATTACAATCTAGCTGTTAGTTTAAAAAGCAAAAACAAGAAAGTAACGTTTAAAATCGGTTTAGGCTTATCTAAATACATATGATTAATAGAGCTTATATTTTGTATTTTATTTTGTAATATTATGTTTGTTGAAGAATCGATATCCAGTGGAATGGACATGTTCTAGAGTCCAGCCTGCCAGCCATTCTCAGCAAATATATTGTAGAGCCCTTTACCTTGTTTGAATGATAATCGATGCTATAATAATAATGTCCTCCTGACCGATTCCGGCCACGGCGGCCAATCTCAATGAGACTAGCCAACTGCGCAGGAGATATTATAGTGCACAAATGTACGCGCAGACACAAGTGCACTCTCTATTCCTGTCACTCTCATACTCCGGTGGGACGACTACTCGACACGACCGGTGAGAGTTAAGGCGCAGGACCGACGGTTTTACGTGCTCTCCGAGGCACGGGGGTGAAACACCGCCAACTTCCCAACTCCGGGCTGTTACTGAGGCTTACTATACAGAAAGACTCAATAAATAAACTTGGCCCGACCCGGGACTCGAACCCAGGACCTCAGGATGTGCAGCCGTACATGCTAGCCACTACACCACCGAGGCAGTTAAATTAATCGATGCTATACATACAGCCCAGTGGCATGTCTTCGTAGAGGTCTTTATTAAGCTGTGGAGGAAAGCGGGTTGATGGTGATTTTAATACTAGCGGCGCAGCCTCGCTTCGCTCTGGTTCGTGCCTTGGTACGTTTTAACGGTTAGTATGGAACAGGTAGACTATATATCATATATACATAGGTATGATGAGTTGTTGTGGGTTGTATTATAACGTGTTTTCTCATGGGAATGAGATAATTATAATTATAATATAAATAAGTGTGAATTATATATATTTTGTTCTCAGATATGTACGTACGAGTATATATTGTAAATGCTAGGGCTTATGAAATTCTTACTGTCCAAGATTTTTTATATAATGTTATTACCTATTCTAGAACATTCAACAGTCTCACGTTCCATAGTATGTTACGATCTTATGTCAACAAAATACTATTTAACAGATGATTTTACTAACATAATATTCAAGCAAGTTTGATAAAGCTCTGGTACAACTTAAACCAAATTCAACTATTTGTTCTATATAGGAACAATTTTCCAAACAATTCGGAACGTTCCATACATTTTCAACAACTGTCAACGTCTCGCGTAAACCGCTCCGTATCCAAGTTAACATATTCCGACAATGATGTTTATTACGTAGATCCGGTGCAGAATGCAGCTCAAAGTTATTGTAGTAACCACATGAATAACTACCATGTTTAAGTATAAGACTTGATGTATCTTGTAGGTGGTTCTAGAATAAATGGTACATTGTCTTGAATTATAAAGATGCTGAATCTAAGGAACGATCTTAAATGTATACCTAAGGGTCAAAATCTTAAATATACGAGTATATCTATGTAAATAAATGTTTAGTACGTGGCAATAAAATTGAGCATTGTAGAATTTATGCCATTGTAAAAGGAGTGTTAATTTTGAAGTGGATTTCTTTGGAATCGTTGTGATTTTGAAACTCGATGAAATGAAAATGCGACACTAAAAAGAGATAAACACATAAATATATAGGATTAAGCCGGCGAGAGAATGAGATAGAATACATTGTTGCCATGGTAACCGTTTTTATTGTCTGACAAATATATAACATTATATTCTTTCCTTATATGATATTCTATAAATATATGATTGTAATATGCTTAATATGCCTTATTTAATTATTGATTGGTTTTAATTTAATTGCGATATTTGCCGAAGAAGTTATACTTAAACCGCGCGTAAAGGTTACACGCACCCTTTTTTTTCTTTTACGCAAAATTAAAGTAATTATCGTCATTATTTACCTACTCGACGAGACAGCTGCCTCAGTTTGTAGTGCCAGCTGTGCGAGCGGTCGCGAGTTCGAGTCCAGCTAGGGACATTTATTTACGTAATGAGCGCGAATGTTTGTTCTCTAGTCGTGGGTGTTTATATTTATTATATGTATATATTTAACATTGTATATGTGTAGTGTATCAACTATCTGGTATCCATAACATACGCCTCGTAGCTTACCATGGAACTAGATGGTGCTATATGTTAATGTGCCAACAAATTTATTTTATTTATATGGCGGGACGCACTTGAGCGAAGCGAGGGTAAGCGCTAGTGTAATATAAATATAAAGCTGCTACAGAATAAGAGTTTTATTTTCCTTAAAAATTGAATAATATCCAACAGTTTTATCACTCATGTGGCGCGTTGTACTAATTCACCGAGCTTTACGCTAGCCATCATTAGTGTACAGATTGTTTTATTTCGTCATACACAACTGTTCATTAAATCATACTTTATCATCCACTACGCCTGGTTTTTGCACTCTTAAAATATAAAGCTATAAAGTAAAGGTTAGTATTAACCAATGACGAGCAGTTAGGTGGTTTTACGTTCGATTTCCGGGCAGCGTAAGTATTTATATACTCAGCGGGAAATATTTTAAATGCATGTTAATGGTGTAAGGTTTTTTATTAGTTATCCCATTTATCATCTTGAGACGATTCTAATAGATTGTGTACATTAGTAATACTATATTGTTGTTTTTTTTTTTTAATATTAAAATTGTAGATTTTATAAGTTAGAATGTTTATCATTCTGTCGCTGACTGCTGTGTAATTTATTTTGATAAAATAAGTAAATTTGTAATAAAGCCAAATACGATTTTGCTAAAGAAAACATAATATTATTAGCTGTGAAGAAAAAACAATTTGGCATGAGTCGTAATGTCTTAAATCTTAATGCCCTATAAATCTTAAGCGATATAAAAGAATGTAATGGATTTATTGATTAAAACTAAATAGTTTATATATAATATAGTTTATCCGTATTAATATTATAAATGTGAAAGGTTGTGAATATGGATGTTTGTTACTCTTTCACGCCAGAACGGCTGAACGAATCTGGATGAAATCTGGCACAGAGATAGATCATAGTTTGGAATAACACTTAGGCTATTTTTATCCCGGAAAAATGTATGGTTCCCGTGGGATAGGTTTGTTTTTTTTACCCAGAGACGAACCCGAGCGAAGCGACAGTGAGCCACTAGTATATAATAAATTAAGTTTGTGTTGTAGGTAGAAGTGATAAATGATTAGCCATAATTAGCTAACGGTCTTGATTCTTTTAAATAATTTTAATGAAAATGCATAATTTACACATTGATATACAAAAACTCAAGATACACAATTAGCGTCTCAAAAGTCTCCTCAAAAAAACGTGCACAATTCGAAATTATGCGCTTTTTCATATCTCTTTTGTTCATTGCTTTTCAGGTAATAAAACTAAAATGCACGTTGTTTCGTTTAATAAAGCACTTTATGAGGTGTGCGTAAGTTCGAATTTGTGTTTATACAATTAGAATTATCGATTTCTGAATTTTATTCTATGGTTTGACTTAACGTTACATGTCGACGCCATTTTTTGAAAATGTATTTGTTAGGAGATATGTATCTATGTATATATTTATATATCAATGTACCATTGTGGTTAAAAATTAAAGATTTCTGATATCTTTTATGTGGCTTAACATATTTTGATGATATTGGACTTTTTTATGTATACATATAATAAAATTGTAACTGATCGCTGTCTGTACATGGAAGACATTTGAGAAAAACTATTATTGGGGGTCTTTATTAACGCAATAGAACCCAAAAAAAGGATTTTTAGTTTTTTGTCTGTTTGTCGTTGCGTTTGTGCGCGGTAATCTTAGAAACGGTTTAACCAATTTGGCTTTGGTTTTTACTAATGTATTGTGGTAAGCTTCACTTAAGATTTAGTATTTGTTTTATTTCAATCGGTTTCTAAATGAAAAGGTTATGTCAATTTAAAGAATCATGTAGGTAGTTATGAAAATATTTTTGAAGATATACACATGAAAATAATTAATCAAATACAGTCACGTGAATTTGCTTGTGAAGTGAATGTAGAACAGCTTATAAGTTTTTTACAAAAGAAGGAGTTTCTAGTCTCTTTAACTATCTGATCAGAATGTCGAGATGTCCAATAGATCAAACTGATTAGACATACTAAGATGCATGAGGACTACGCTAGAAATAAAATTATCTCTTGATCAAGCGTCTCACCAATGTTGCTATTAGATCTTATAAATTAAGATAAGTATTAATTACTTTTTAAATAAAACTATCTTTTCGGATTTTTTCGCGCATTTATTTGGATTTTTGATTCCCGACATTCCACAGATGACGTCTTGCCCTAAGCTTAACTTTCTATTAGAACAAGAAAACATTCCATCTTCGTTTAATAACGTTTATAGTGTTTATCTCTTAAAATCATCTTTTCTGTTAATAAGCTTCTCTACCCTAATCTATATATAATGGGTTCACATGTCTTGCTTGTAATTACCGTCGGTTACAGTTTTCGACCATATTTTATGGTACAGTGATCACAAATTTTGATATAAGTCATGAGATTTGGCGGATCGATGAAAATGTATTGAATTATTACTAAAGTGTACTAAATATTCCAAAGGTTCATCTATTTTATTAAACTGACTGTACAACTTTTAATCAATTTGTTCTATCTAATTCTTACAATTTTGATACAGAAATATAAAAACAACATTAGATGTCATTTGTCGCGCCCTCGCCCGGGGTTGACAACATATTACTCTTATACTTATATATATATATATATATATATGTATATATATATATATATATATATATATATATATATATATATATGTATATATATTAAATACTTCGTATTAGATAAAGCCAAAAGTTCTGTCTTTTTAGAAATATATCTATTTCAAAGCCTATTTCGATTGGAATATTAACTGTATATAATTACTAAATAAAAAAAAAAAACATGTAATCTGACGTTATAATACCTATTATTTATTTCTTAATAGCGGTAGGTAGTTGAATTTATACTCACATGTACAAGTCAATATCGCCATTTTCTAAACTACATAGATCTTTTTACTTTTGAATTAATTTAATATACGTTTATTTATATTATAATACGTTATGTCTTTTGACATGGACCGTTACACTACACGTAGGCGGGACTTAACGCGTTCTAGATGTCGGAGGCGTGGAAGTAATGCCGGTTTTGATTAGATTTCTACAGTTTTTATATTCTTAATCTCCATTGTTGCCATTAGATCTAAGTTTTTTGGTAGCCATGAAATTTATTCAATATGCATGTTGATTGAAATTGTTACGTTTTAAATTATGTAGGGAAATTTTTAATTATTTTTTGGCAGGTGTGGCCATAATTCAAGTTTCACTTGTTTAGATAAGCCTTTTTTTTTGTTTTATGTAACTAAATGTGTACTTATTATTTACGTATATATGTACTTTTGTTGTTCTTTGTTTTATTTGTTATAGTATCTAGTTTTAGAGTTTTTAGAGTTTTTTTCATTTAGTCTTTGATTTCTGCATATTGTTTTCAAATGTTATATTATAGTAATTAAAAATGTTTACGTTTTTTTTTTGGGTTACGTATCTTAGAAAATTAAATTCTAAACGTTCTTGTGTTATGTATAACTGGAAATCTTTTATACGAATAGCACTTAGTTTTTCAACCACTACGCTAACGCCGGGATAGTTTTTAACCGACTTCCAAAAGGAGGAGGTTATCAATTCGATTGGTATTTTTTTTTTATGTATGTACATCGATTAGTCTGAGGTTTATGATCCGATTTGCGTGATTCTTTTTTTGTTTGATGCGGTTTAGTTGCCATGTGGTCCCATAAAAATTTAACATAGTTTGGCCGAGTAGTTTTCATTTTATGGAAAAAAAAATTATGAATTTTTTTGTTTACCTGGACGTAATTTTATGTGTGTTCGCGGATTGCTTCGTCATTCATGAACCGATTTTAATTATCCTTTTTTTGTTTGAAAGGAGATATTTCAAGGGTGGTACTATAATAAGGAGACCAGGATCTGATGATGGCATCCCAGAGAAATCGAGGGGAACCTTCAAAAATCGTAGTGGCGACTAGTGCGCTTGTTAATTTTTTTCATTAAGTACTTTAAAGCACTACTATTTTATGAAGGTCTGGAGTCGATCTGATAATGGAGCCGACAGATAGTCGAGGAAACTCCTCAACGATTTGCAGCAATTACCTGGTGTTTGGGCTTGATTAATTTGTATTGATGAGAACTTTACACCTAGATGGGTTGTGACTGTCATTAGGGGTCTGAATAAATGGCTTAATCGAATATGTTTTTAAAAATCTTTCTTCTTACAATTTACCTGCTTATTACGTCTACACCAAAAATGGAAAAATAAAAACTTTTTAAAAAAAAATAAAAACCGACTTCCAGGCACAGAAAAGTAAAAAATAACCTAACGGGGGTTTTCATTTAGAATAGATACCTAATCAGATATTTTCGAAGTCGGTGCCTGCCAATACAAATTAAAGCACACCGACTTCGAAAATATCTGATTAGGTATCTATTCTAAATGAAAACCCCCGTTAGGTTATTTTTTACTTTTCTGTGCCTGGAAGTCGGTTTTTATTTTTTTTTAAAAAGTTTTTTATAGCCTATACTTAATATTATAAAGCTGAAGAGTTTGTTTGTTTGTTTGGTTGAACACGCTAATCTCAGAAACTACTAAACCGATTTTAAAAATTATTTTTGTATTGGACAGCCCGTTAACTGAGGAAAGCTATAGGCTATATATCATCCCGGAAAAATGTACGGTCCCCGTGGTATAGATTTGTTTTTGTCTTGGGACGAACCCGAAGCGAAGCGAGGGTGAGTTGCTAGTATTTAAATAAAATCATCTTTTCGGATTTTTTATGTGGATTTATTTTGATTTTTGGTTCCCGACGTTTAGATTGCTTTACAGCAATCATGGTCACGGGAGAGACTAAGGTTTTAAACATCTCAAAAGTCATATAGTTGTTACAAACAGGATAGTATTAATTATTTTAACACATAACAATACCTAAGCATAGATCTATAGCTAAGATGTATTGCCATTAGTACCGCAAACCGCTCTCATCTCAATGGGGAGAGTGGCCAGCTTGTGGTCGGGGCCTCTACATTAGACTGTGGTCACGCAGACCGAGCGACACCTATGTATGTTGCATTACTTAGGGAACGTCAAACTGTTTCCATCATATAGTCGTTTATACATCCATCAAAATAATAATTAAGAATTAAACTGTTTACGTATTATTGTTCGCCCAGTCGAAGTTATACCATATCCATCATTGAAAGTTTGAGAAAAGCATATATAATTAGAATTTACTATTTCCAATAAATATTGTTGATAAATATTGTTGACTAGCGACTTACCCTCGTTTCGCTCGGGTTCGTCCCTAGCATGCTTCCCAATACAAACTTTCATCCCCATTTTCACACCCTTAAAGAATGATTTCCGGGATAAAAAGTATCCTATGTCCTTCCCAGGGTCTCAAACTATTTTCTTACCAAATTTCATCTAAATCGGTTGAGTAGATCTAGAGATTATCCTCTACAATATCACAAATTCATAAACTTTACCTCTTTATAATATTAGTATAGATAGCGTGTCAATACGAACTAAATAAAATAAAAGTCAATTGAGTTGACAAACAGAGAAGAAAAGGGTACTGAAAGCTTTTGCTTGTTTATATATTGTACTTAGATAATAAGAATAAAAATTACTCACATTATACACGTCCATTATTGGATCGTTTAACTCGACTACTCGAGACGACTAGTGAGAGTTAAGGCGCAGGACCGTCGGCTTTACGTGCTCCCCGAGGCAAGGGAGTGAAACACCATCAACTTCCCAACTCCTGGCTGTTACTAAGGCTTACAAAACAGAAAGACTCATTACCTAAACTTGGCCCGACCCGGAACTAGAACCTACGACCTCCGGATGTGCAGCCGTACATGCTAGCCACTACACCATCGAGGTTTAGAAATAAGATTTATTCTAAGGAAGTTGATAAGGAAAAATTCTTCAACAATTCTTTTCTAAGGACTATTCTAGACTCTATCTAAATATTTAAAACTCAATGCCTTTTATACTAATAGATATACATCTATAACTATTACTTAACCTAGAATACAAAACAGCTATGTCAATATGTTTATAAAATGTTTAGTAGGTAATAAGAAATGCCTTGGACCGGCCGTTAAACAAAATCACAATTTGCCCTCCTTCCATATAAACGCTTTATTACCCTACACTGGATGTGTTTTTTACTATCTGACAAGTGTTTACAATCGACTTACGAAATCAAGTATTCGACATAAAGCCTATGTTACAGACTGCGTGCTTTAAACACCCACGTAATTTTTTATCAGTTAAATCAGAAATTTGCTGCATTGGTCAAACCCACGCAGATATTAAACTGTACAATTTTTGTATATCCCGTTAAAGATTCCAGTTTAAAGAATGGTAGTCTCGTCAATTTATTCGTAAATATTTTATATGAAGCTATGTTTTTGAGAGCAGTCTCTCCCGTGACCATGATTGTTGTAAAGCATTCAAAACATTGGGAACTAAAAATCAAAATAAATCCGCCAAAGAATCCGAAAAGGTAGTTTTATTTAAAATGTCAAATTTTCGCGTAAATATATTATTCGATTATATAAAGCTTCAGATGGTTTAGGTATTTACTACCTATATTTTCAAAAACATATTTAAGTTATAATATATAATAGATGTAGTACCTGGGCGACCGAGCTTCACTCAGGGTTTTTGGCCAAAAGTACAATTCTTTTTTTTAACTTTCTTAAAAACAAAAAAAAAAAAAACTAAAAACTTGCATAAATAAAAAAATAAAACAAACATAAAACAAAAGTAAAAACTTTGTAATTGACCGGGATACGAACCCGGACACCTGTGATTGTCAATCATGCGCCTCGGCCGCTTGACCACGATGCTTATGCCCGAGCGAAATTAACGAGCATATTTTGCGTGGAACAATGCGAAAGAAAACCGTATGAAAACTCCAAAACCCAGACATAAGACTAATCTAGATCGATTTTTCGCCCCCGGAAGCCCCCACATGCTAAATTTCAGCGATATCGTTAAAGCCGTTTCCGAGATCGCCGGTATAAATAAATATACAAGAATTGCTCGCTTAAAGGTATTAGATAATGTATATAAAATAAAACTAAGCATAGTTTTTTTTTATTAACACTCTGTTTTTGACAGATATATTGATTCACTTGAATTTATTATTTCCGTCAGTTTCACAGAATAAAAGCCAAAACGTTACATTTTTGTCTAAAACATATGCCTAGTATATATTTAGTTCGGACGAGAATCGAACGTGCGACTGTCAGTACAAGCTGTCTATCAGATATATTGCTCCAAGACGATTTCATCAATATAAATCTTTAAGTACGTAATTACATAACTAATATCATTATACAGTATTAAAAAAAACCATTTAGTATAGTAAATCTTACGAGAAGACGTGTTCTAAATATAACTATATAGGTACACTTTAGTCTGAAGCAGAATTCCATTTATACTACTTAAAGTAGTTTATTAAGCAGGGGATCTTATTATAAACTCACTTCAGTTATAACTTTAATACACTTTATTATCTACCCAAGTGAACATAATGGGTTTATATTTTATTAGATAGGTGCATGAAATTTCCCATTAAGCCCTGTAGCTTGTTCACAGTTATCACGTTATTTAATCGTGCCATGATAGCGATACATGGACTAGGCGTAGCAACCTGTATATTTTAAAACTTTCTATGTTCTGAATGAAATTATACATCGAGCTTTATGTTTGGTGATGACTTTGTTTTTATTGTTACGTATGAGTTACATTATGTAGGTGTTACTTGGAAATACTCTTACATGACGTGAATAAAAGAATGGGTAATGTAGAAGCGAAAGACGTTGTTTCTGAGTGGTATATTATCCATACTAATATTATAAATGCAATGTAACTCTGTCTGTTTGTCTGTCTGTCTGTCTGTTACCTTTTCACACTTAATCCGCTGAACTAATTTAGACGAAATTTCGAATGGAGATAGTTTGAGAGCCTGGGAAGCCTTTTTACCCCGGAAATCATCCCTTAAGAGGGTGAAAAGGAAGGTGGAACTTTGTATGGGGAATCAATCATTTCTCAAGTTCCCTTACTTCACTAAAACTACTTTAAAACTCATCATACATATGTATACATATAGTCTATGTATTCCATACTAACCGTCATATGGTATCTGTGGAATGAACAAAAAATTCGGATAGCTTATATGCTTATATGTATATATCTATACTGTTTTAAGTAAGGCCTATATAAATAAAGCTTAAAAATAGAAGAACATCACTTAGGCTACAAAATTAAATCACAGCAATTTTTCCTTAATGGCATTATGTCATTGTGAAATTTCGACCTATATTGCTCTATGAATTCTAATATAATAGCTCTGCTAGCTTACTCAAACCACTTATCAAATTTCATGCTGACTCTACCGATTTTATTAATTTTAATTCAAATATACAAAAATACGACCTGCCTTTCTTTATATTTTGATTTACCTATTGCAATTTTGTTTTATTTTTATGACCATTGTGTTAGTAAAGTATACCCTCTATTGTACTTTAAACGCCATTTGTAGATTTATATATATATATATATATATATATATATATATATATATATATATATATATATATATTATAAAATGTCCATTAAAAATATTTTTGGAAAATCTTATTGAAATAGCCATTATTATCGGTACAGATGCTGAATCTATAGTTTGTAGGATTTTTGTCTGACTGTCTGTCTGGGAACGCATAACGAGAAAACCATTAGACAGATTATGATGAGGTATGTTAATAGCTGGTTATCCGGGTCAACATATATATGTATAGATATAGATTTTTCAATCTGTACATGACTTAATTCGAATATTAATTTCGGTGTAAAACCTTAATGCAAATGTTTTTCCGGGACCAAATGTTTCGCAATTCCCGCGAGGACAACACGTTTTCAGGAAGACAATGCGACCCGAAATTATGAAAAACAATAATAGTAGTAAACTAAATAAAAAAACTATACAATGAAAAAAATACAAGTTAAAAGTTTCCAAGCTGTCTTAAACAAAAGAAGTCATTTTGGCGATGGAGATGTTTGCGGACTTCGATATTATCATTTTAAAGGAAGAACTAAATTAAAATGGACGATCGATATCTTTTATTTTGTATTGTGTTCTGAAGATTTATTTACTACTACGGACTTACCGTTGTTCATTCTTCTTTATGTTTTTTAATATACACTAATATTATAAAGCTGAAGAGTTTGTTTGTTTGTTTGGTTGGACGCGCTAATCTCAGGAACTACTGGATGGAATTGAAACGTTTTTTGTGTTGGATATTCCATTTATCGAGAAAGGCTTTAGGCTATATATTATCCTGGAAAAATGTACGGTTCCCGTGGGATAGAGTTGTTTTTGTCTAGAGACGAACCCGAAGCGAAGTGAGGGTGAGTCGCTAGTGTTATATATAAGCAGCCACCATACAGATTTTTTGGCAAATTTTATTAATAATTAGCGACTCACCCTCGCTCCGCTCAGGTTCGTCCCCAGTTACGTTTTAACGTTTAGTATAGATTTCTCAGAGATGAGATATTTTCTAGCAGTAGGTAAATGTATCTTATATGTTGACCCGGATAACCAGCTATCATCATACCAAATTTCATCAAAATCTATGCTGTGGATTTTTCGTGATGCGTTCCTAAACAGACAAAAAATCTAAAAACTATGGATTTGGACACAGTGTCGATAATAATGACTATTTCAATAAGATTTTCCAAAAATATTTTATATACAGATTCGACTCAGAATTTTATTATATGTATAGATTTCGCTGTTCCAGGAAATAGCACTCTGAGTTTTATCTAAATTCATCCAGTCTTTTTAACATGATAGAGTAGGTAGCAAATGCGAGAATTTGTATGTGTGTGTATGTTTTACAGCTCCTTAATGTCAAATTAGCAGGACAAATTTGTATGAAATTTATTTTAACTACAAAAACTCATTTCTAAAGTTAAAATACATCGCTCCTGCACTCAGTTATTGAGACTACATACGATGCAACTACAGGTGTACTATGTCGGGTAAGTTATGTTTCACATAATTAACACAAGGCATATAATTTTCAAACATCTAGTTTATTCTTTATGAATAATCTATACATATAATAAAACTGTAGAGGTCGAATAGGAGGTTGTAAGAAGAGAAATAAGCAAATCCAGATTTTGTTCAATTTTTTTGTTTCTCTGTCTGTTTGTACCTACGAGCTAATATCCGAAACTGTTGGACCGATTTAAATGAAATTTTGCATGGTGGTATCGTATATCCCCGGTCAACATTTATTTGATACTTTTCGTCCCGGAAAATTAAAGAGTTCCCGTGGGATAGTTAAAAAATTATAGTAGGTAACTTAAACAGCTTCGTACACAACAACTCATGCACCTAATTTAGTAAAATTTGGCATGCTGATACCTTATACCGGAAAAACGTACGGTTCCCGTGAGATAGATTTGTTTCTGTTTTCCTAGAGAGGCGAACCCGAGCTAAGCGAGGGTGAGCCGCTAGTCCTATATATGTATATAATATAATTCTACTAAAATGCCTATAACATAGGTACGGACAGACGGACATGATGTTTATTTTTTTCATATACAAATCAACGGACATACTTTATAGTATTAGTAAGGATATTTTTACATTTACGTGCATTATACACAAAGTAAGCTAAATAACAGTACGGAATATCTTGTCGCATCACAAGTTTATCTGTAAATCGCATTGATCTCAACGCAGCTCGGTAAGCGTTGCTATTCCGATCGTAAGACGTGATTTGGGATTCTCAAAACCCACTAGTACGGAAGCGTATCGCAACATCAGTCTTGAGATGCTTAGTTACGTTGTTTTAGATAGTTATGTATTCGGATTACTAAAAGATATTTGCGTAAAAATGTATACTTTGTATACTTTGTAGTTATTTGAATTTGGTTTTAGGTCACTTTATTTTTATTTTAATATTTGTAGAAAATCTATTTGTTTGTTGCGTCTAATTGTGTGGCTAAAATATACATAACTAGCGATTCACCCTCGCTTCGCTTCGGGTTCGTTCCTGGACAAGAACAAATCTATTCCACAGGAACTGTACATTTTTTCGGGATAAAAAGTAACCTAAGTGCTATTCCAGACTATAATCTATCTCTGTGCCGAATTTCATCCAGATCCGTTCAGCCGTCGTCGTGAAAGAGTAACAAACATCCATTCATCCATCCTCACAAACTTTCACATTTACAATATTAGTAGGTATGTATGCCGCTGAAATATCTTAAAATTATGGGACTATTTAACTACGAGAGTTAAAATTTAAACTATAATTTAATAATAACTAGATAAATTTTTAAGTTTTCAGCATATTTCACAAGTTTTAAATGCGTGATAAACAGACAAGTATTTGGATAAGATTTATTGCTTTATTTCTATAGGTATAGTACGTATGTTAGTGCACGGCTACCTTTAGATAAGGTAATAAAGCTGGAATCCTCTGAGTGTGGAACAATAAAACGTTAATTACTGTCACCCTTTGACAGTCAAACTCAAATTGTTCTTAATTAATTCCACTTAAATAAATCCTATCAAAGTAATATTTAAGTCAACGATTGTGAATGCGTGTTTTACTTCTGTATGTTACAACAGTTTGACAGGTTTGAGTGATATTAAAGATGGAAGAGATTTTAGTCGGATATAGCAGAATAGACTAGATCCTTTTTTTAATAAGACAAGGTTGAAGGCTACAGGTGATAAATAGTTTTTTTTATAGAAAAATGGGGTAAATGATGGTAAGTAAATATCGTTGCTCATAAAATGCGTTGCCGGTCTGTAAAGATCTGAAGGCACGACTTGAAGAGCCCCAAGTGCCTCATACTATATAGTGTATGTATGTTAGTGAATTAGGTCCAATTATTTTTTATTAACTTTTAAAACGTGTTAGTAAAATGTAATTTAATTCTCTCTTTGAATATGAAGCTAAAGAGTTATATACATGAAATAGATACGTTTAAATTTTTTTTGAGCGAAATCCTAATTATTTTTCATAAATAAAAGTACCCTAAATCACTCCTTATAATATCAGCTATCTGCCAGTGAAAGTTCTGTTAAAATTGGCCCAGCCGTTTTAGAGATTAGCCGGAACAAACAGACAGACAAAAATTTTAAAAATTGTGTTTTTCTTATATGTAGGTACCTTATATAATTCCATATGCATTTAGTATAAAGCTGTTATTTTGACATTACAAACAGACACTTCAATTTTATTTATCTGTATAGATAAACTACGTAGATAAACGCAGGCAGAAAGTCGAACAATACTAGTTATAAATAAGTAGTAATGAAATATATCGTATTTTATTTGGTCTAAGGGTCGTATCCGGTAGTGCGAACTAATTACCTGAAATCTGAAATACGCCCTTTGCACAAAGGGCTAAGCATACGGAAATTCACTAAGCACTTACCAAAGGTATAATGAGAATAGCGTTACAAGTGTCGGCACAAACATTGTGTGGTTAAAGTTATGAGATTGATGAGTATTGAACATTGGTTGTAAGGTATAAAAAACTGACTTATATGTGTAGTCTATAGCTGGGATGTACTGGTGTAGATCTAATAGTCCTGGGTTCGATGCCTAGTTTGGAACAAGTATTTGTAAATATTGTTTTTTCCTGTTTAAACATTTTTAGTAGCAGTCCGCTTTTGGGATGTTGGCAGTGATACACCGCCGTCACTCACCGATCTAGACGAATTATCATCTCATCGGATTTTAAAAGTTAAAGACATAGATAATGCTATACCTACCCTTCGCAGTTGGCTAGGCATAAGGACATTATGAGTAAAATATAAGGTACGTCATAAGCAAATATCTTGAGGAAAAAGCGGTAAGGTAGCAAAAGTTAGCTCATCACAGTACGCAAGGACTGCATGTTAAATGAATCACAAGCGCAGTCTTCATCTGTATAAATCTGCAAATTAAACTTTAAATTCGACAATGCGTAATCAAAACACTATTTTGAGAAGTTTGTCGATTATTTTTATACATAACATTGTATCTTTTAACGTACTTTTTACTTAATCAAGTGAAACAAGAATAGGGTCACTTTTTAATTTTTTATAATATTACTCGCAGTATATTTTTACAATAAAAAGCTCAATAAATACGATATGTGCATTCAGACTGTTAGACACATGGAAGCAAGAAAAAGTATCTATGTACGGATTTAGTGTATTAAATTCAGCCGACAATAAACAGATCCGTACTGGTGCTTAAATTTGACAAGTGATTTCGAATAAGGCAACGTTTCTCAATTTCCTCGCCGGAAGATGTAAAATCGAGAGAAATGCCACTTTTACACCAAATGTCAATAAAGTACAAAAACAACATTTAAATAAATAAGCAAACTCTTAAGTTTTATACCAAAGTAAAGGGCTTTCGCCCCGAGGCTTGGCCGCCTTCGCGTGTAATACGATTTGGATAGATGTTACAAAGAGCTAACCTAACTTGGGTCGCAAAGGCCACCTAACTAGTTTACTATTAACTCGGTGAAAAATGACGGAATAAAGCAGTTACTTCGCGGAAGTTGCTAACTTTGACTTGATTATGATAAACTCATAGTTAAAGGATATTGTTCTTAGTTTGCTTGAAAATAAAAGGAATTAAAGCATTATGTTTTAGTATAGTGTTATTTTAGACACGTTATAGATACATTTATGATGAAAAAAACATACTGGTACATACTTTTATGGTTCTTTTCTTCATTATCGAGTAATAATAATTAAAATGTCGATCATAGTAATTTCTACACAGCTATATGAAATATAGTTTACTTTAAGGTATAAGGTATAAAACGTTTTTTTTTTATAATAAAATAAAGCTATATAATTTACTAGTGGGTTGTTGATAGACTAGAAGACAAAAAATACAGTAATTTCACTAAATGTTTCTTTTTTATGTTTGTATGTGTTATTTATGAATCGCGTAAAATACTCTTCGTGCTACATTTTAGTTTCTGAAAATATATGCTTTACATTTTTCCGGGATAAAAAAGTAGCCTATGTGCTATTCCAAACTATAATCTATCTCTGTGCGAAATTTCATCGAAATCCGTTCAGCCGCTCAGTCGTGATTGAGTAACAAACATCCAAACATCTAAACGTTCATATTAATAATATTAGTAAGATTGTTTGATAGCTGTATAAAATACAAATTTAAAAAGAGGTTCTATTAAAACAACATTGAAAGTAAAATGGCTAACGATTTCAAAGACAGGAAACCGGTGAAAGAGTATCACAGTTATACAATACTAACGACTTACCCTCGCTTCGCTTCGGGTTCGTTCCTAGGCAAAAACAAATCTATACATCGGGAATCGTACGTTTTTCCGGGATGATATATAGCCTATAGCCTTCCTCAATTAATGGGCTATCTAATGCAAAAAGAATTTTTCAAATCGGATTAGTAGTTCCTGAGATTAGCGCGTTCAACCAAACAGACAAACAAACTTCAGCTTTATAATATTAGTATAGAATTTATGATTACCAAGTTTCAAATCTTAGCTTTTGATGTCATTTTGTATTTTGTTGCTGTGTGGGCTATTTGGATTATTTAGTGCGCTTCATCCATAAAATTAAAGTGCGCGCGATTTCATAAATGAGCTCATTGAGGCAATGAGCTGAGGAAATTGTTATTAGGTTGGGTATAATAAAGCTAGATCGTCTTTAGTTTTACAGTGGAACAAGCCTTTTTATTTTAATTTTAAACCGACTTCAAAAAAGAACCGGTCGGTTTCGTACTATTTATCTATAAAAACGGCAAAAAAATCATGTCTGTTGTATGGGAGCCACTTAAATATTAATTTTATTTTAACTTAATTATTTATTTTTAAAGTGAATAATATAACTCAATATTCTGTAAATATTTCAAACGTCTACCTGTTGCCGTATTGAGCAAAAACAAGCAAAAAAATATCACGTTTGTTGTACGGGAGCCCCCTTAAATATTTATTTTAGTCTGTTTTTTAGTATTGGTTGTTATAGCGGCAACAAAAATACATCGTCTGTGTAAATTTCAACTGTCTAACTATCACGGTTCATGAGATACAGCCTGGTAACAGATGGATTCGGGTACAGAACCCTAAAAAATAAAGAAATGTTATAAAGAACAATGGCAGGACTCTATACAACGATTTACCTGATATCTATTTGAGGCGTCTTGAAATGAAAAAATGCTCAAACGATAGGGATTAAATAACACAAGTTTATCCAGAAAGATTTATTTTATTAGGAAGTCACAAAAAAAAGATATTAGCATTTTTATTTTATGATTTGCGGTTATAAACCTACCTAGCAATGACAGCTGTCACTGATTATTGTATCAAATATTATAAATTAAGTATTATAAATTAAAAAAAGTACGTTTGCATTACATATAAGTTACGTTTTTAATTTCTTTATCATGGATGAAACAAGGTACTACTTTGAGTCCGTTAGGAGAAATCAGTATTAGTTGTAGGTATACACTGGCGATTGTCCGAGAGAATGCACAAGTCGTCGCATGGGGCAGGTAATCGGGTCCGTGCGCAAAGCGACAATTAAAACTTATAATAATCTAGAAAAACGGAACAGTAACAGCAAAATCAAACGTAGTAGTCAGAGGCATACGTAAAATCATGGATGACAAATAAAATATAAAATCTAAATAATATGTCAATATCAATTATCAAGTCAATCTCACTGTCATCTGTTGTGTTGCTATAAATATTATTTTAATTACTGTACTAACTGTAATAGCTTCAATTAAACTTACAGCATAACATGTGATGTTTCCATTATATGTAAAGCTGTAAGATTAATGAACAAGACATAGATCATTATTTAATTATGTACATAAGACTTTTAATAAAAATATTTTAAAATAAATACGGCATTTCATTTTCTTCTGTAGCAACAATTTTTACATCATCTTTGACGAATGGCGAAGCCGGAAGTACATAAAAACAATCAATTAGTAGCTTATTATGTAAACATTTCTTCGTGGCTTTGTCATGTAAAACAAACGCCGTGAAAAAAAAGAGCAAATTAAATAATTCAGTTTTGTATATGTCCTAATCTTAGACGCTTTAAAAACGTTCAGGTAAAAACTTGCCATTGTTCTTTTATATTAATTGTTGATTACTTTGTAATACTTTAGTTTTATAACTAAGCGTTAAGTACTTTATATTCAACAAAGTTTTGATACGCAAACCTCGCTTGACTCCAGAGTATTAAAAATTTACGAAGAACTATAAAATATGTGAAACTTTCATAAATCTCCATGGGTTTGTTGTAAAACTTATTTGTTTCTATCACACCGCCGATGTTGAGTCAATTCTCCTTTTATATAACATCTTTACATTACCTTAAATCTTGGCGTAACTATTAAAATATGATTATGATTTTTACAAATATATCCTTCCGGGAATTGACAACTTCCACATGTATCATAAGATATGTATACAATAGCATAAGAAACACCTGATCCAAAAATAAATACGTTATTTGAAACTCTATAATAATATTAAAACATAGTGAGAACTAAACAATAATTTATTCATACTCAACTCCGCATCAGACACGTCGTCAGAATTTCCGTCATAAATTGTCCCTAACGGCACTTCCGGCTTTACTATACTTTGGTAGCACAAGTCCTTGAGTTTATCCCAAATTAAACTGACATCTAATATCTGAATCGTTGCCCGTTGGTGTCGTGTTTTTGCTTTTTCCTTGTATACAATTTTATGTAGTTTCGTGTTTACAGAAAATAGGCTATTGATTAGCCAAAAACTTTTTGTTTGACACAATTTTGAACAAAACAGTCTTTGAAGAAAACAGTCTTTATAGCTTGGTCGAACATAATCGACTCCTCAACTATAGAATATAATTTCCCCACTCCTATTCCACGTCCGATCGATTATTACTATCGCATACAATTATATCGTTCTATGTTTAATTGCTTTTGGACTCGTCGTTTTATTGCTAATTCAGCGTTAAAATGCGGTAGCCCAAGGGATAAGTAGCCCCAATGATGCTTATTTGAAACCATTGTTCTACAATCGTTTTATACAACCTTTTGTGCTCAGTCTTTAATTCACCAGTTTGCTGTAAATGAACTGCCGTTTAACTTTTACTACCTTTTGCTTTGTTTTCAACTAAACATTTCAACTCTTCGGTTTTATCTGTTTCTGAACGCGAGACTTTGTTGGCACTTTGCGGTTTTATTTCAGGATCTTCGTATTATTTGGTGTCTTATTTTACTTATGTGAGCCAAGTGGAGCAAAGTTTCTTTGTTTCGACCTTCTGCTGTTTTGAAATGTAAATAAGCGCTGTGTTACGAAATCTGTGATTCTTGGGAATTCTGTAATATGGTTTTACGGTTCTTGGAACTTACTTATAATAAAATTTTAGAATATCTAAGGTATTTATAAAATATGTTACACGTATATTAGAATGTATGATATATTACAGCGATATTAAATGTTGAATGGTTTCAAGTAAATACGTTTATAAATTATTCTTACAATTAAATTTCTATTATTGCTTATATTTAGTTATGTTAGTTATTTAAAACAAAACGTCACTAACTAATATAAAGAATTAATTTTATATATTACTACCAATAAAACTTTAATAATAATTTTTATGATCAACACACACCAAATAAGCACCATCAACCCTACTGGCACTGATTGTAAAATAGACACTCCAAAATCCATTATGCTGATCCCTCCGATCTGTATGAAGATCGTAAAACATCTGCGACATAGGAATACATTTAATAATCCCCAAACACTTGAAAAGGGATTTCATATTTTGAATATAACTATGACATACACTCGAAAGATATTTTGATCTACTGACATTGGGGAATCGTTTTTTATGATAAAATTTTCAAATCAAAATGATCTTTATTCCATACAAAATAATGTCGATATACGATGTTAGATGAAAGTATGCTAGCCATATGCCATGTGTTACACAAGTCAATCTCGTTGGCACGAAATATTAAAATTTTACAAAGCCGAATTTGTTAGTCGAATATTTGCATTGTTACTTTACGTACTTAACTAAATATGCATAGTGCGGAATATTTACGTTTAAATAACTATTTAAATGTATTCAGAACCTTTCTTTACTGGTTTTAGCTCTTTAGTACCTACTTGGCGCACTCAAAACGAATCCAAAATATAGTTGACTGGTATATTTATTTTCTATTAATATGAAAATCAGGCGTAAGTATAATACTTTCTTAGATTTACGCGAATATTTGACATTTTAAATAAAACTATCATTATTATATAACAATAATTATTAATATATAACAATCGAAATGTCGGGAACTAAAAATCAAAATAAATCAGCGAAATAATCCGAAAAGATAGTTTTATTTAACAGGCGTAAGTATATTATCTACATTATTAATTTTGTACGAGAGTAAAATTTCATCTTGTAAATAAAAAATCTTAGCAAAATAATAATTTCGAAGAAACTTCTTAAAGTACCTCATATTTTAAATATTAATGTAATTTACTCTAAACCATATTTCTCGACTTTATGTTGTGGAAATAAAATGGGTACTTGATGCCATTTACTAGACTTTTGACACTCAAATCCACAGTATTAATATTAAAATCCACAAAAACTCATTAAAAATAACACTTCAAACTTATAATCGTTCAAAGTCGGCCCGGGGCCTATTTGGCCCACCAACTTTAGATTAAACTTGTCACCCCGCTGTTTGAGTGTTACTTAAGAAGTTTAAGAAAAAATGAAGTATGGTTTCCGCAAGATGTTATAGAAAAATATTTATATATCAAACTCTAACTCAACTCAATTTTTAACGTCCCTTTGCTGGGTACGGGCCTCCCTTCACTAAAAGGGAATCACGCTATAGTCCACCACGCTGGCCAAGTGCGGGTTCGCGGACTTCACATGTCTTTTAAAAACTAGCTAATTTCTCTCAGGTTTTCTCACAAAGTTTTCCTTCGCCGTTAAGACAAGTGGTAATATTTAAAAGAAGAAGCAAGAAAAAATATCTCATAAGACAGACAAAGCCTAAATCTAACATATGTATGTAAATACACACTGACATACTAACATTATTCATAATAACATTAAATTCATCGTTATACAGAACCAATATTAATTTCAACTTGAATATTAATAATCCAGCCTCACCTAATTGAGTTACGAAATTAAATCTATAATTGGATGAGCTCCAGATATTGTTTTCTAGATATTTATTTCGATATTTGGATGATACAGATATAGTGTACATATTACTTATATAAATAAAATTTACCGTCTGTTTGTAGCTTGTAAGTCAGATTAAATATAATATGAAGGGTTATATACGTCGAAAAGGTTTTGTTTGTCTTCGATTTAAGAGAATTTCACTATTATATTGCTGTATTATTTATTTGTATTTTACTGATACATTCAGTACATCAATTTTAGGGTTCCGTACCCGAAGGGTGCCAATGGAATCCTATTACTAAGCCTACGCTATCCGTCCGTCTTTCTATCAGAGGGCTGTATCTCATGAACCGTAATAGATAGAGTTAAAATTTTCACAGAGTATGTATTTCTGTTGCTGCTATAACAACAAAAAAAAATATACAAGAAACATTTCTTTAACGTTCGTAATCGATCATCGAATTTAATATACTATATACATAGAGTAAAAGTAATTTTAATAAAAAGTACATGTACGATAGTACGGGATCCTTCGTGTGTGAATTTTTGAGAGATTATTAGAGAAAGTCAAATTGAAATATTTTTTAATATATTTATTTTATATTTATGCGCTAAACATTTCAACAGCTCTTAAAGCAAAGGTATTAGGCCATGTAGAGTCCACCATGTCGGCCAAATGTGGGATGGTGGACTTAACATGTTCTTCAAAAATGCATTACCAAAAGTTAGTGGTATTATAAACCTATACTAATATTATAAAGCTGAAGAGTTTGTTTGTTTGTTTGTTTGGTTGAACGCGCTAATCTCAGGAACTACTAATCCGATTTGAAAAATTCTTTTTGCATTAGATAGCCCGTTAACTGAGGAAGGCTATAGGTTATATATCATCCCGGAATAATGTACGGTTCCCGTGGGATAGATTTGTTTTTGTCTAGGGACGAACCCGAAGCGAAACGAGGGTGAGTCGCTAGTATTATAGCAAAAAGTTCAAAGTATAAACATAACTAACGGTTTTAAATAAAATGTCCACTTTTAAATATTTCATATTAAAATTAAAGACGTAAATAAGGTTTCTATTTGTATATTCCAACATAAATGAGATGCCAACCCTTAGGCGGAGGGGACCCAAATCAAAAATTTCGCAGCATTTCCTATCGCGACTACTTTATGCATACGAAATTAAGGATACGCGCGGTAATTCAATTTTTAAGATGGTAATAGAAGTGACATTACAGAGAATTTATGTGTGTGGTGTAAATTAACTTTTAGAAACTTTGAAGTTGGCGTAAAGGAGTTTCTAAGTTTGATTCATTTGTATAGAAGTTCGTGAGTTTGATTTTTGTTTAATGCTTTTATTTTTATAGATGATATATAGGTATATACGAATTTGAGTCTTTCATATGTATTCAGCTCTTTTTAACGTCCCATTGCTAGGCACGGGCCTCCTTTCAGTACGAGGGTGATCAGGCCATAGTCAACCATGCCGGTCAAGTGCGGGTTGGCGGACTTCATATGTCTTTTTGAAAACTCGCTACGTTCTCTCAGATATGCAGGTTTTCTCGCGATGTTTTCCTTCACCGTTAAGACAAGTGGTAATCATGTTGGAATTGATTCGCACATGAAAATATTAGGAGTGCGAGACCCGGGATTTGAATCCGCTTCTCTCGATTTCCCAAGAGCGTTACCACTGGGCTATCACTGCCTTTCATATAGATGTTTTAATAGTTATCTCTAAAACTTATATCTATTGCTGGCAATAGTTCAGGTATACTCGCAGCTTTCGAACAGGAATAACTTATTTCAGTTTGGAACACATTTTCACTACTAATGGCTCTAGAAGTATTACTTCACTTTCACTCTTAACTTCTTCGTATTACTTCTCAGTCTTAACTTTATTTTGTACGTGTGCGACTTTTCCAATCATTTCAACTAACGTAGTCTTTCTTGTACAACTAACGACTCACCCTCGCTTCGCTCGGGTTCGTCCCTAGCTTGGATATAGTTTTTTTTTTTTTTTAAGTATAAAAACCTTCCGTGGACCTTAAGGAACTAACGAAAAAATAAATTAACCGAAATGGTCCAGCCATTCTTGAATTATGCGCTTACCAACATTCATTTTTATTTATATAGATTTATAATGCAACTTTTTAGTTTGTTCCAATATATATATTTTTTTTAATTTTGAATAACTGTTGCTAGTAAGAAAATTTGAAATAAAAGTTTCGATTTCATTCTGGAAAGTATATTGCTTTACAATACAAATTAAATTTTCTTTTTCTGGTATGGTTAAGTTAACAAAAGTTTTTTATCAGTTACTATAATCTACTTCAGACGTGTTATTTTTAAGTAAAAACGATCACACTTGCAACTACACGATAAACATTTAGGCACGAGGTGTGGAACTCACCGGCAAAGCCAGTACTACCCACTAAAACCCAACGGAACCACCCCCGTCTTAATGGGACGTCGCAGGATCACTTGCGCACTCAACCACGACGCCCCGACGGCAGGCCTGCCGAAGCAGACCACAACAGCCATGGGGTTGCTCCAATGGTCCACTCTGTTATCAGAGTTATCAGTCTGCTATCAGTCCAGAAGAACTTATTTTAACTAAGTTTATTAACAAAATATAATGTTTAGATGGGCCATTGTTTTGAAGACAGGCCCTTACCCAGCAGTGGGACGTTACAAAGGGCTTAATACAATCTTTATATTACAGGCACTATTACTTCTCATATCATATGCTGAATATTAAAAAATCCAATTTATATTTCTTTCTTTATCTACAATACTATTATAAAGAGGAAAGATCTGTATTTTTGTATGTTTGTGAAGAATACTCTAAAACTACTGGATCGATTTAGATGAAAGATAAGAAGATAGTTTGAGATCCTGGGAAGGACGTAGGATAATTTTTATTCCGGAAATCATCCCTTAACCCCTCAAGGGGGGTGAAAATTTGGATGAAAGTTTGCATGGGGAATCAACCTAGGGACGAATCTATGCGAAGTGAGGGTAAGTCGCTAGTTGTAAATATATTAAGGTAGCTGTCAAATTACATGGTTAATTAAAGATTGATTAGTTCCATAATTTCATTTATATTTAAGAGGCCTATCACGAAATGTACTGAGTTCTACGGTATTGTGTTCGAGCGGCGGACTCATCGCTGTTTCTAGCATTTTCTGCAGTTGTAATTACTTCTATGTAAAGTTTTATAATAAAATTATTTAAAAAAAAAGTATGTAATTACGTTTCTTTTGAACTGACGTATATTTTGGTATAAATTTTACTTAATAATATTAATGTTGTAAGAATATATTTACAGCTAATTCTGAACGTTTTTAGTAGTTTTAAAGATTCAGAAAAGGATTTTTTTTTGTAGAAATCCAATACATATTTTCAAATTCCGAGGCCGCTATAAACTCAACCACTATATACGAGATATTATTATATATTTTTCATTTCGTTTGCTTAGTAGGTATAGTATTTCAATCCATGAGCTTAAAAAAGTGTCGTCGCGCATTTTATTAAAAACTTGCTTCGGAATTTTGGCTTTATTTCAATTAATAATGAAAAGCGAGGCCGCTATGAACTATATTAATAATTATTCTCCACCATACTATAAGTCAAAATTGTCGAAGAGTTTCAGTTTCTCTGAATAAGAACGTCAAAGATGGGCATTAAATTGAAAAATCACAGTCAAAATGTAATAGGCCTCTTAAGAAATATGCCTGGAGTTTATTTGCTAATAATTATAGGTACCTTTTATTTATGGTTTGGTAATATTTTAGGAAAGTGTAAACATTTATTGGTGGTTATATTCTGTAATTATAAGCGGAAAATTCATTTCAAATTAATCACTGTTAGGGAAAAGATGGCTGATGAAAAAATAATATAATCAGCTTATTATAGCTTATAATATTTTGTACAGAAATATACTTAGTAACTCAATTTAATTTGCTATGGCCGTGGCTAGTCTGTTATAAAATGAGCTAAAATTAAGAATATATTTATGAAATGCGAGCAACAATGTATTTTCCTTAATCCCGTGTATAAAATTCAAAATATTTTGGATACATCGTCTAAGTTTTAATGCCTCGCACAAAATTAAAGCGAAATTTTGAACATCAAACAGGCCGCGGTTAATGGGATGCTTTATATGCGAAAGTTTGGCTTAACTGAGGCAAGTGTGAAAATTGCGGCTTAATCATGCACAAAAAGCGCAAAAACTTTATATTCACTCAGTTATGAATATCGATTTATCATTTGAGGTATAAAGATTATGTTATTTTATTTGATATTTTGATCTTGTGTTATTTATTTTAATTTTGTATTTGTATGTGAATTCTGAGGGCTGACCACGTCTGCCGTATGTCAACAGAACTGTGGGCCAAAATCACCACAAATTAGAGCCCTGTGATAGGGAAGCTGCGTCATAGCACACCACGATTTAGATGATGAGATGAAATGGATAAATTCGATCCGAGTAGGCCTATTCTTGTGCAAGATCGCAAAACCTCGAAACGTACCCAGCTGTGGGATGATGTGGGCTTACTGTAACAGTATGTGAATTCTTATTTTTAGCAAGTTACTTGTTTTTACACTATAATGTAAATCTGGAAATGTAAGAGTTAGATTTCATTTTTAATCATCACTACATAGTATAAAACAATGTCGCTTCTCGATGTCTGTCTGTCCTTATGTATGCTTAGATCTTTAAAACTACGCAACGGATTTTGATGCGTTTTTTTAGTAGATAGGGTCATTCAAGAGGGAGGTTTATATGTATAATACATGCATATTATAGTAAAAAAAGCAGAGAAATTCAAAGATTTGTATTTCATACTAACCGTTAAAACGTACTTACCGTCTTTAATATTTTAAAACTTAACTTCAAACCTTAACGTAATTTGACGATAAATAAGATAGTTGCTACTCATAATTATACAATATCATAGTACTCAATTTTTTCACTTTTTCGTAATTAATTTAAACTTTTTCAACCCATATCCATTTCTTACGAAAATCGAACCCGTGACACCAGATTATTTGAAATGATAAAAAAATATTACTATGAATACAAATTATTGTATCATTAAAACAGAGTTTTCTTTATAATATAAATACTACTTAATATTCTACCAAAATGTATGTGAATTTCTCGTTTAACAAACAACTTCCGACTGCATTAATTAATTACTCGATTATTATAACACTTTCGTATCTTGATATGATGTATGTATGTAATTAAAAGTAATTTTTATACCCACAGTTCCTTATTAACATATTTAGTTTATAGCATTCTTTGGGGAGTGGAATACAATTCTATGTTCTATTATCTGAATAGTTATCTTGTTTTTGATCCCCTCGCTGATAATTTCTCTATTAATGATGTATTTCCCTTGCTCTTTTAGCTACTCAAAGTTCTATTCCAAATAGCTATTCAATTATAGCCCGTATTATAACTAGTTAAGGTGGATATTGTTTCATATATATTTTATTAGTTATCGACCCCTTATATCTTAAACAATCGCTTTGTCAAATAATCGTGTACCGATGACTGTTTGTTCATTGATTGATAAGTAGTTGATGGGTATTGGGTGTCTCTTATATATGAAATATTTTGATTCATTGAAACTTATTACTAGAACGATTTATTCTGTTGCAATTTGTAGTTATTCTTGTGATTGTATTTTTGATAATATGAGTGTTCGCCCAGTAGTCGAAATTCGACCATAATCGTTATTGAAAATTTGAGGAAAACTTATGAATAGAATTTATCTATAAAAAAATATTGTATTCAATTTTTTTTATTGATAACACGAAGTTCGTCAATAGCTACTAAACAAAACAAAAAGAAAATCGGTTGACAAGCAGAGCAGAAGTAGGTACTAAACTGTTATGGCTTTGCCTATTGATGTTTGTATGTATGTATATACATTGTAGATATCCAAATATCAAGTAAACATATATGTTTTTTTTCTTCCATCTTACTAATATTATAAATGTGAAAGTTTAGATGGATGTTTGGATGTTTGTTACTCAATCACGCCATAACAGCTGAGCGAAACTGGATGAAATTTGGCACACAAATACAATATATCTGGAATAGCACATAGGCTTTTTATGCCGGAAAAATGTACAATTCCCGTGGGATATATTTGATTCTGTTTTTCTAAAAGCGACACCGTCAAAAAATCGAAATGGGATGTTCTTAGGTATTACACACATGCATTCTGCGATAATAAACATTAATGCAGGCTACATAATAAATTATACATGCATAAAAAGAGACAGAGTTTCGTACTACTTCTGTTTTACCAATTCAAATAACGAAATAACTTTAAATAGTACATTAATTTCAATATTAATCGTGTAAATTGAAACAGTTAATAAATGGCAATATTGATAATAAGGTCTAATACAAATCAACTGTCCACAAAAACGTTCGCCAAAAACGCTTTTAAACGCTTTTATACTTGGCAAGCGTTAAAGTATTCGTCGAAGGCGAAGAAGAAACTAAATTGATTTCTTCCTTTGAAGCTTAAGAAACGTAATTAATAATAATAACCTATTTTTATATTTTTATACAGTTTTAATTGTACGATGTTGGTTGTGTTGTATTTATGTATCAGTAAGGCAGTGGTAGCCCAGTGGGACATACTCGCTTGGAAGTCTCAGTGAAGCAGGTTAAAATCCCGGGTCTGGCACCTCTGATATTTTCATGTGCGAATTACTTCCAACGTGATCATACCACTTATCTTGCGGTGAAGGAAAATATCGTTAGGAAACCTACATGTCTCAGAGAATTTAATAAGTTTACGATAGACCTGTGAAGTCCAACAACTCGCACTTGGCCAGCGTGGTGGACTATGGTCAGATCCTCTTCGTATGGAGAGGCCCGTGACCATCAGTAGGACGTTAAAAAGGGCTGAATACATAAATACATACATAAGTATCTGACTACCACTCGTCGTGGGAAGTGGAAGACTATATGTGAAGGGAATTTCTTAACAGAAAAAATCAATTATTCTTTTGTCCTGTCTGGATTCTAGAACCTAGATCTTGGTCTGAAATTGTATAGTATAAATACTACGGAAATATGTGAATGAATAAAATAGTTGAACCTATGTTATTATATACGAAAAGCTTATATTATTATATATTTAACATATTATAATATTATCTATTTTTACAATAATTCTATCACTATCGAAAAACGTATTTATTAAAACAGCGTGACTTTTTTCGCTGCTTCAAAAACAGCGTCTTTTTTATATTCTCTTATGAAATTCCAATTTGTTTGAGGACCATTACCCAACACTCATGGTTTAAGGAGCGCTAGGGGGACATAGTGACATAGTAGCAAATCTCAAAGTTACGTCACTTTTCTAACTTTATAAGTTGTATAACTCGATTGTTTTTATTATATAATATTAAAATAAATGTATTTAAAATCTTTATCCGTCATACTGCCAAACATTATACACATTTTCTCATTATAAAATTTTTGTCATTGTCATAACTTTCATATATTCTAGAATCAAAGTCCTTTGAAAAGTAACTATGTCCTTGCATCTGACGTTCCAAAACGAATACATGCAGTGACTAATTTCAAAGAGACTTGTAATTACACCCTTTTGAATGACACAGTCATATGCTTTTGTCAACAAAGCTTTATCTATGGAAGGCTGGTTGCGATATGTGTATGTGCTTTTTATAAAGTTTTTGGTTTATTCTACTAATATTATAAATGCGAAAGTTTGTGAGGATGTCTGGATGTTTATTACTTTTTCACGCAAAAACTATATAACTAAATATACCTCCTATATCAGAAACACATAGGCTACTTTTTATCCTGGAAAAATGTACGGTTCCTGTAGGATACATTTGTTTTTATTTTGTTTGATTTCTAGAGGTGATCGCAAACGAAGCGAGGGTAAGCCGCTAGTTGATAATATTTACTACTAGCGACTCACCCTCGCTTCTCTTCGGGTTCGTCTCTAGACAAAAAGAAATCTATTCCTCAGGAACCGTACAGTTTTCTGGGATGATATATAGCCTATAGCCTTCCTTAGTTAGCGGGCTATCCAATGCAAAAAGAATTTTTCAAATTGGATTAGTAGTTCCTGAGATTAGCGCGTTCAACCAAACAAACAAAGAAACTCTTCAGCTTTATAATATTAGTGTAGATTAATTTTAAGTTTTGTTTTATTTGTCTTGAAGTGATATTTGATTCAATGATTTACTTTAGTCACTTCACTTATATGAATATCGAAAACTAAAAACGTTTTTTTTTTAAACCTCTTGCTAAAACATATGTGGATTTGGACTTTATTGAGTTTAGTTTGGACTTTGGTAGACTAACTCATCTTATATCTCTGAAACAAAACACTTTCATATAAACTTAGGATAGCCTCTAAACCCCCTTTAATTCGGCCGTGTCGTAAAGTCCTTCTTAGCTAATGTCTATACCTATAAACTTCCTACCTGTCAAATTGCAGATTCATAGGTAGTTTCGAGATGAGATTTTGTGATAATTTGTAAGAATTCTTTTCTATATTGCGGCTTATCCTAGCCTCGCTCGGGCTCGTCCCTAATGAAAAACTAACAAATTTATCCCACGGGAACCGTACGTTTCTCCGGGCTAAAAACTAGCCTATGTACTATTCTAGACTGTAATCTATCTCTTTGCCAAATTTTATCCAGATTATTATATCCATTAATTATATCCAGATAGATTGAGTAACAAACATCCATCCATCGAAACTTTCGCATTTATTTAGTTGTATAATTAGTGAGATAAGATTTCTACCAGTATTACTACTGACTACCTACCTACATTTTTTTACAATGAAAATGTTACATTTTATACCTATTTATTGAATGAGGCTATATAGGCTTGAATATTGCGTTACGAACTAGAAACGGGTCAGCTAGCTATACGTAAATAAAGTATACAAGTGAAGCCGCGTGTAAAATATAGTAATATTATAAAATTTGCTCAACCCGTCCAGAACGAAACCCCCATAAAAGCCAGTTTAATAAATTATATATCAAAACGCGATCTCTTCACTTTAATCTCGGATAAGAGTAAATTGTTTCACTCCCTTGCAGGAATTAGTTTTAAATTCGTCCTTATAATGAACTCGCTGAGTCGTTAATTAGAGGGCCGGAGGCTGACCCTCCAAAGAATCTATAGCTAAGAATGAATTACTTATAAGGGCTTTCCTCTGTGATACCTATCCGCTTAGGATGAAAAATTCATAGTTCTAGTAATATTGTATTCTCTTAGAACTCTTGATGGATTTTTGTATTTACTTAACATTTTGTTAGGACATTACGGTAGCTTTGGTTCGATGAATAACTTTATTTTGTCTGTTTTATGCGTAAATGTATTTAGTTTCTTAATATAGGCCTCGATATTCATCATAGAAGTTCATAGGATGGGATAAGTTCCTCTTTACCTACCTCATTTAACATGGAAAGTCTGTATTATTTTCCATAAGTACATCTGTAACAATCTTCAGATTTTTCCTTTTAGGAATTTCAGTATTTCTTAGTTATTTTAACCTTGTTATAGTTTAGATTAACTTATTTCGTTAAAACTGTAATGGTATTCTATACCTATGTTTTCTTTAAATAATAAAAGCTACACATGAAGATACTTAGCTAGTTAATGCTATATAACACTATATTTAATGGACGAAAAGGCTAATTGGCTCTTTTCCTTGGATGGTTTCATCCATTAACGCAGAATATTTTCCAAGCGGATTAGTTGAGTTTAGTAGAGGTGAGTAGTACAAAGGAAAACTGTTGTTTTAATCAGATGTTATAATGAAAATGTATAGTAATTGTTGAGTAGGTTCAACATTTTGATGTTTTATATAAGTTTGAGTTTACAAATTTATTAATTTAAAAAAATATTTTTTCCTTCTGTAACTTTACTTTGCATGAAATATAAGGCTTTTTATTTTATTTTTATTTATATATGTATATCAAACTAGCGACTCACCCTCGCTCCGCTCGGGTTCGCCCCTAGTAGCAGTAACCCGCAGTAAAAATTGTCCTACATGTTAACCCGGATAACCAGTTATCATCATACCAAATTCCATCAAAATCTGTCCGGTGGTTTTCTCGTGATGCGGTCACAGACAGACATAAAAATTCTAAAAACTAGATTCGACCTCTGTTTCGATAATAATGAATATTTCAGATTAAAGATTTACCAAAAAATATTTAATGTACAGATTTGACTCAGAATTTTATTATATGTATAGAATATAGGAATCTAGAAACAACCTAAAATATACAATGTTTTGAAAATATTCTATTTCAGCTTAAATTTTTCAACGAGTGTAATTTTTCACAGTTTTCTATTATTGCTTGAAACAATGGATGGTTCCTGATTCTTTTAACAAAAAAAGATGAACGAGCTATCGTATGCAACTATGCAATAAATTTGCCTTTAACGCTTTTGACCATTTATTCGGAAAAGCTGTACAAGTATGAGTTTAGACGAAACTTTAACTATTTCTACATACATGTAGTATTTATAAAATATCTAGTTATTTAAGGACGTTTTTATTGTTATGTATGCAGCCCTTTTTAACGTCCCACTGCTGGGCACTTGCCTTCCTTCAATGCGAGGGGGATCAGGCCATAGTCCACTACGCTGGCCAAATGCGGGTTGGCGGACTCCACATATCTCTCGAAAACTTGCTAGGTTCTCTCAGACATGCAGGTTACCTCACGATGTTTTCGTTTTCCTTCACCGTAAGACAAGTGGTAATCATGTTGGAAAATGATTCGCACATGAAAATATCAGAGGTACGAGACCCGGGATTTGAACCCACTTTACCCGGTTTCTCAAGCGATCGAGCTACCACTGGGCTACCACCGCCTTTTATTTTTATTGTTATCATATTTATTTTACTTGAAAATTAAATATTAATATAATAAAAAAATGTTGCCCGAAGAACAATGAAGGAGAAAGAAAAATTGCGATTTAGTGAGGGTGACTATCTTACTCGTACATAATTTATACAGTGTTTATTAAGTGTACATTTGTTTTATATTATTTAGTATATACAATATTTTTATGTGAAAATTTAGAAATAAGCTAATATTTTCTTAGATTTATGCGAATATTTGACATTTGAAATAAAACGATCTTTTAGAATTTTTTTGCGGATTTATTTTGATTTTTGATTTGGTGGAACCAAAAATCAAAATAAATCTGCGAAAAAAATCCGAAAAGATAGTTTTATTTTAAACCTTCAATTATTATGTCAAGTTATAAAATGGTCATTCATTTACTCCCCCATTTAGGACATCCATGTTTACAGTTATTCGATACTACACTTTTGTCGTCAAAATACAGAGCTTTTTATCAGTAACGAGAATTCATAGCGTAATATTTATTTTAATTATTTTGAGTATGTATACTACCTTTACTGAATAGTATTTATAATAACATTCTCATATTTGTTTTTAAAAATATTTTAGAATTTTTGCTTATTTTTGTTTTTTATTTTTCTAGTATGATATGATATGTTTTGAATTGGATATAGGTAGTTGCTTTTCAGTTTCCACTAACGTTTTAAAGGGAAACGTAGATTTTTAATACCGTACCGTATAAACTAATCAAATATTACGTTAGTACTGGTATTCTACCGATGTATATTAATATAGTGATTTCCTCTGTCCATCCATCCATTAAGGGATATTTGTTATGTTTTGCCTACATTACATTTTCAATGTATTAGTATTTTTTGTTAACCGATTTCCAAAAAGGAGGACGTTCTATATTCGTCTGTAAGCATGTTTTTTTTTTTAATTTAGTACCCTAAAATTGACAAACTGTGTTTATTAAATTTCTAGTTTAAATATAAAAGGTGACAAAATACCTCAAAATATAGGTATAACAAAATACCTATAAATATTTTAAGCACTAGTGTGCTATATTAATATAAATACAGAACTTTGTGAGTGTGTTTGTTACGTATCTTTATGACTTAACACCTCATTGAATTAGAGTACAATCTGGAATGGAAATAGTTTACATTGTAGATTAATATATAAAATAGTGTTTCTTGACGAGTACCTACATATGTCAGGAGTGGAGCCGTGGGCAAAGAGTAGTAGCAAAAGATTTACCTGTATTCAGCGTTTCTTAACGTCCCACAGCTGGACATGCATTTGTTTACTACAAGGGGGATCTGGACAAAAGCAATGTAATTTTAAGTTGGGAGCAAAAGAATCAGCTATTGCTTAAAAATTCCAAACTAGGTAGGTACTAAATTGATTTTAATGATTTTTTTTTTATATTTTAAGCCTTATAGTAAAAGCTAATAAATTTTTAAGTAGTTTCTCAGAAATATTAATTTAAATATTATTTGACGACACGTTTGGCTCAGTTTATAGAGACCCTACTTGCTGTGCCACCGGTCGCGGGTTTCGTGTCCCGCTGGGGGCATTAATTTGTGTGATGAGCACGAATGTATGTTCTCCAGTCATGGGTGTTTATATTTATAATATGTATGTATTTAAAGTTATATATGTGTAGTGTATCAACTATCTGGTGTCCATAACACAGGCCTCTTAGCTTACCATGGAACTAGATGGTGCTGTGTGTTAATGTCCCAACATATTTATTTATTTGTTATTAAGATATACATACATATGTAGTAGGTAAATATACCCACAATAGACTAACATATATGATTATTTTACAATTCCAAACAATTTCATTACATAAATACAGGTCGAATTAATAACCTCTTTTTTTGAAATCGGTTGAAAAAAATTCATAACTTTTACGTTTACTTCTCAAATGACTTTTAATTCACATCCTACCCAATTTCATAAAATTTCATTTAACTTATGGGAGTTGCTTACGACTACTTTGGTGAGGGGTGCTTTGACAAATTTATGTGATAGCCCCTTAAGTGGGGGGATACCATTATGAGTTGTTATAGAGGGTCAGTGTCGATGTGCCTTGTTCAAATATGTCGATTGTCGATGCTTTGCGATAAGCGAATTTATGTTATTATGTTGACTTTCTATTATTTTATTTTTAACTACTATTATTTTGTGGTTTCGCTTGCTTTAAATTGATTTTCGTTTTGCATTAAATACAGTTTGAAAACGGGACACAAACGTCCGGAACAATCAAAATAAATTCGCGAAAAATCTCAGTAGATTGTTTTATTTAAAAATATTCGCGTAAATCTAAGAAAATATAAGGTAAAGTAGGTACTAGCTCTTCCCGTGGTTCTGCTAGTGTGATACTTCAGTAGAAAGTATATGAATCAGGTATTAACTGAAAATATAAACTAGCAGGATATAAGCCATCCTGCGACACAATATTGGACTGTAAAGATAGGTTCCACTGTGGATTTAGTGAGTAAAAACCAAACCGCATTGTCCGGTTAAGTATTTTTATACAAGAAACAATGAGTACATTCACACTATCACTAAAAGTCGAGTTCCGGTTGAATCACACTACCAATGTTTCTTATATGAAAATACTTTACCAGACAGATATCCGATCGAGAACAGACAGTGATGGGCACTATAGTGTGCATCGGCCCTAAGAGTTCCACAGAGTAATCAAAGTAAATGTTTAAACTACTAACTTTAAGTAAAGAAGTAAGACTCTTTTCCTTACTTAATCACTCAACTTTCGCATTAATAATGTGCCCTTTTTAAAATATCGTGTATGTATTCAGCCCTTTTTACCGTCCCACAGCTGGGCACGGGCCTCCCTTCAGTATGGATCCGGCCATAGTCCACCACGGATTGCCGGACTTCACACGTCTTTCGAAAAGTTACTAGGTTCTCATAATACTTTCTTAGATTTACGCGAATATTTGACATTTTAAATAAAACTATCTTTTCGGATTATTTCGCGGATTTATTTTGATTTTTGGTTCCCGACGTTTCGAATGCTTTACAGCAATCATGGTCACGTTTCAGAGAGCACAAGGGATCTGTGACGAGCAACACCTTTTTTTTTTTTTTTTTTAACGTTGGGGAATGCATTTACGCACCGTCCACCTATAACCCCAGATGGGTGTGTGGGACTCACCAGCTAGAAGAGCCGGTACTACCCACTAAACCCCAACGATCCCCTCCCCTCCGCCTTAGTGGGACGCCGCAGGATCGCTCGCGCATTCAACTACAGCGCCCCGGCGGTAGGCCCGAAGGCCACCATCCAGTGAGGCCCCCATAGGAACCCCACGCGGCTGCAGAGGTCAGGGCCCGAAACAACGGCCCTCTCCCCTGCAGCCCCACCGCATCCGCCATCAAACGGTGGCGGCCCCGTCTGGGCCGCGGAAGGAGGAAACTGGCAAATACCACGACTCCCCTCCTGCCGCGGTCCACCCCTCTACCGGTTGCGGGGCTATTAACACAGCCCCGCCACCGGCTCCCCCCCCCCCCCATCCGATCGCGGGACCACCGAAGCGGTCCCGTCACCGGCGGCCACACGCCGACAGCCGAAGCCACGACGCGCGGCCCCGTCCGGGCCGCGGAAGGAGAAGACTGGCAAATACCACGACTCCCCTCCCGCCGCGACCCACCCCTCTACCGGTTGCGAGGCTATTAACACAGCCTCGCCACCGGCACTCCCCATCCGATCGCGGCACCACCGAGGCGGTCCCGCCACCGGCGGCCACACGCCGACAGCCGAAGCCACGATGCGCGGCCCCGTCCGGACCACGGAAGGAGAAGACTGGCAAATACCACGACTCCCCTCCTGCCGCGGCCCACCCCTCTACCGGTCACACGCCGACAGCCGAAGCCACGACGCGCGACCCCACTCCTCCCACCAAGTGGGCCAAACCCCCCCACCGAAGTGGGCCCCCGACCAAACACCCCACGCCACCCCCCATCGGGTCAACGGGACCGCCTAAGCGGAACCAGACCCGCGACTGCAACCCCGACAGTTAAACAGCCGCGACAGGGGGAGGCCACCAATCCTTCCGCAAAAGCGGACTTCACTCCACCCACCGAAGTGGGTAACCACCACAACCGGCCGCAAGAGCAGCCCCGTCCTTCTGGTGTCCGTCCGTGACCGTCGGGCCAGCGATCAGTCGACACCCACCACCATCCCCCCGTTAGTGGCCGCAACGCCGTCAGATGCAGCCACTAACGAGAAGCTCCCAATCAGTCCACCGAGGTGGACACCCGTCCGCCCACCGAAGTGGGCACCCTCCCCAACCGGTAGCCGCAACGTCGAAAGCCGCACACTAACGACGAGCGGCACCGTGCGGGTTGTGCCTCAACCACGTTCGACGGCCCGTGGCTGCAGGCCCCCCGCCCCCCATGCTGTTGGTCCGCGCCGGATTTCTCCGGTACCACCCGCCCGTCTGTGCCCAGGCGGGTGGCGTTCCCCCATCCGCCACCTGGGGACGCGCCCGGTAGGAGTCAGCTCTCCCCCGGGGTGACGAGCAACACCTGGCCGGAGAACTGCAACATGTCAAGCAAGTTCTGCGAGACAACAAGCTGCAAGTGCCGCGCCTGCGTCACAGTGACCGAGTGAAACCAGCCACAGTCGAGCGAGTCCCTGCAGTCCTGCCATACATGAGAGGAGTCACTGACAAGATTGGCTACATCTTAAAGCGTGCTTCAATCAAAACTTACTTCAAGCCGCCAAAGAAAATTAGTCAGTTTTTACCACCAGTCAAGTGCCACATCCCTCTCCAAGATGCAGGGGTATACAAACTTGATTGTCATTGTGGGCTCTCCTACATCGGACAAACAAAGAGATCCATTAGAACTCGGGTCAAAGAACACATAGCTGATGTGAAGCACCATCGCAATACAACATCTGCAGTCTGTAAACATAGCCAGGATCGCCCAAGCCACTACATTCGCTTCGATAATCCACAAATACTTGCGAAAGAAAGCCGTTATCGCCCCAGGATGATTCGCGAAGCTATTGAAATTAAAAAACATCCAAACTTCAATAGGGAAGATGGCTGGGTACTACCATCATCGTGGGATCCTGTAATAAACATAATAAAATCTAACAGCAAAAACAAAGATAACAGACCTGTAGATGTAGTTAGTTCATACTGTGTGGATCGCTATAACAATGATTCAGATTAATATATATTTTATCTGTGAAGATAGTGTTGCTTAATATTCTATCTTAAAATTACATTAGAAATCTAAATTAAAAAATTAATTTTCTAAATTACATATAAAACAATAATAATACTTCAATAAATAATTAGTATTTAATAAATAATTAATATTTTGATTTTCTTTGTGGTTAAACATATTATAGTAATAGCAACACTAAATAATAATGCATTATTAATTCTTAAAGTTTTTTTTAAAATATTGTAATATTTATAATAATAACAGCTAAAATTAAACAAATAATATTTAATTATAATACTTATTAAACTTTTTAAATATGTTAGAATTAAAATCAACAAATATTGTAAGGTACTCTGGTGCTTTTTTGAATTTTCAAAATCATTTTGTAAATTTGTGGGTAGGCACTGTCTGTAACAAGTATATAACGCTTTTGAGATGTCTAACACCTTAGTCTCTCCCGTGACCATGATTGCTGTAAAGCATTCGAAACGTCGAGAACCAAAAATCAAAATAAATCCGCGAAAATCCGCGAAAAGATAGTTTTATTTAAAATTACTAGGTTCTCTCAGACATGCAGGTTTCCTCACGATGTTTTCCTTCACCGTAAGGCAAGTGGCAATCATGTTAGAAATGATTCGCACATGAAAATATCAGGGGTGCGAGACCCGGGATTTGAACCCGCTTCACTCGGTTTCACACAAACAAAAAAAAATACTTGCTAACTTTTACATAAGACATGTTATTTTATTACGAATTTAAAACGATAATGTATTAAAATATTTGTCGAAACATCCATTTCATATTAAATATTTTCAAACACTTTATTGCCAATATCAAGCTAACTCATAAAACTAAAACGCTTAAATAAATGCCCTTGTATTGTCATAAAAGCTAGAAATAGATGACGCTTTGAAGTTTTATATCATAGGTTTATGGTTCGAGGTATACCTACTGAGGTAAATGCCAACGATTTTATTAATAAATTTATATAACGCGAGTAAGAATGGATTTAAATTATATTTTATTATCTACGTTTGTCTTCTCTATTCTACTTTATATTGGTTAAGTAAATTATGCTCCATTGTCGCACATTAAAGCAAGAGAAATATATACTCGTAATAGCTATTACTTACTAGTTATCTATACTAATATTATAAAGAGGTAAAGTTTGTGAGTTTGTGAGGTTCTAGGAGGTAATCTCTGGATCTACTGAACCGATTTTGATGAAATTTGGTGAGAAGATAATTTGAGAGCCTGGGAAGGTCATATGCTACTTTATATCCCGAAAATCATCTCTTAAGGGAGTGAAAATGGGGGTCAAAGTTTTTATGGTTAATCAAGCTAGGGACGAACTCGAGGGAAGCGAGGGTGAGTCGCTAGTTCATAATAATTAGGTACGTAGTTATTGAACATGTGTTATTCAGATTGTAGAAGGAAATTTTTTTTAAATATTTAGATTATTAGTAAATAATCATTATTTCAAACAAGACCGAATCGGGAACTTACACCATATTAAAGTGAGTAGTTTAAAAAAATAGGATTTTCTACTTTGTTAGATTTACTACTTTTATAATTTATTATATTCCAAAAACAGCGTAAAATATCTTTAAAAGTATAATAGGTGACTGAACTCTGCTACACTTCCACATAATTGCGCTATTAATTGGCATAGAAAGCTCTTAATGAAAATCGTCACGATTACTCATTGCACATGACTGATGAGTCACAATTGCAGCTATTATCGCACAAGTGCAATACATATTTATATTGTACGTTATACTATTACACCATAGCTATATTATAACCTCTTTAATTTTAAGTTATCGTGCGAAAAAAACATTTGTTTTATTTTGTGTTTTTTTCCTTACATTTTGAACGCTTTATAGCAAACATGTTTACGGGAGGTCTCTACATACTTAGAAATTGCGAATAATTAATCCAAATATTATTTTTATTTAAAATTTCAAATGTTCGCGTAAATCTAGGAATGTTATTATTAAAGAAATCTATATACATATATATATATATATATATATATATATATATATATATATATATATATATATATGTGTATATGGTATTTGGTTTGTTGGATTTGCCTTCACCCCGAATAGCAGAATAACTATTAAAACATCGGAAAATTTACGAAAAAACAAGTATTTTATATTGGGTACTGTCGTAAGGCGCGAGTAGATATCGGCGTAAAATTAAGGCATTTGTATTATAATATATACCCCGCAAAGAAACATGTGAAATGAACATAAATAAATGGTCACGTAACAAAGAAGGGAATACTCCCTATTCATAATTTGTAGTTGTAAAATGTATTTAATGATGACTCTTAATAACGCAAGCTATTTGCTTGCTCAATATACCACTCTACGTTTCGGTACATAGAGTTTAGTGTATCTTATGTCTATACTAGCGGCTCTATACTAGAACCAAATTTATCCCACGGGAACCGTTCATTTTTCCTGGATAAAAAGTAGCCTATTTGTTATTCTGATGTATGAACGATATTATTGTAGAGTTTCATTAAAATCCAATCCGTAGTTTTTGTGTACTAAGCTGTATAAAATACTACAGTTTTTTTAACTATCCCACGGGAACTCTTTAATTTTTCGGGAGGAATAGTATCTAAGATGTTGACCGGGGATGTAAGGTACCACCATACAAAATTTCATTTAAATCGGTCCAACAGTTTCAGAGATTAACAAACAGACCAGAGAAACAAAAAAATTGAAAAAAAAAATCTGGATTTGTTCTATTGCTCTTCTTACTTCTCCCTGACTCGGTTTATAGCATTTTTTTTTCTTTGTACAGACATCCGACCTCTACAGTTTTATTATATGTATAGATTTGTTCTTATAAAATGTGTTTAATGATGACTTAATAACGTAAGCAAATACCACTCACCACCGCTCTACATTTCGGTACATAGAGTTTAGTGTATCCTATATTTATATAAATAAATGTGAATGTTCATACGTTTGTTCTCTATGCCTTCCTAAACAATTGATCCGATTGTGATGAAACTCTGGTGGGTAATACTGTATACGCCTGCGTTACTGGCCTGAAAAAAGGAATTGTTTGGACGTTTGTATTTTATGTGATCCTAAACTATTCAAGCACTCGAGTGAAGTGAGGTTAATTTCCTAGTTTATTATATAAATAAAAATCAATGCTTATACTCTATGTGTTCCAAACCGTTCATCCGATTATTATAAAACTTTGGTGGGTTATTCTGCTACGTACGCGAAGGTTCCTGCCCAAAAGAAAAATTGTTTTTGTATAAGTCGCTAGTTATAAATAATATACTTTTGTTTGAGATATCAAAACCTTAGTCTCTAACAAAAAATGAAAATAAAACCGCAACAAATCTCAAAAATAGAGTTTTATTTAAAATATAGAAATAAAGAAAATTCACATTTAGTAGGAAATGTGATTTTTGTTCAAGTTAGTTAGCTCTTGGCAAAAGTCTAGTTTGCTATGGACGGTGACCAAGTATAGCGCCAAGCCGGTTAATCCACACCAGTAACGAGCCAAGTCAACTAGTAGCTTTGCCCAATTCAATATAACTATATATTTTAGAAGTATATAATTGTATATTTCTATGTTTGAAACTTATATTTAATACTATTTTTAATATATATTTTTTGTATAAAGTTTTCAAGTTTTCAATAAGACGCGAACGATTTATATGATGAAGTATAATTTTATTTTTTATTGATGTGTACAATGTACATCTATAAATATAATAAAATTCGAACTGAGTCGAATCTGTACATAAAATATTTTTTGAAAAATCCTATTGAAATAGGCATTATTATCGAGACAGAGGCCGAATCTATAGTTTTTAGAATTTTTGTCTGTCTGTCTGGGAACGCATCACGAGAAAACCACTGGACAGATTTTGATGAAATTTGGTATGATGATAGCTGGATACCTTTTACTGCAGGAAAATATCTCATCTCTGACAAATCTATACTAACCGTTAAAACGTACCAACGCTAGTATATATATATATATATATATATATATATATATATATATATATATATATATATAAGTCAGTTAAATTATTCTCATTAGTGTTCACTAGTGTGTTAGACTAGACAAGATAACAGGACGAGTATTTTACGAGTTTTTCTTGTATATATAAATAAATAAATCTGTTGGGACATTAACACACAGCACCAGCTAGTTCCATGGTAAGCTACGAGGCTTGTGTTATGGATATCAGATATTTGACACGCTACACTACACTATTATAAATATGAACACCCATTACTAGGGTACAAACATTCGTGCTCATCACACAAATAAATGCTGCCAGCGGGACTCGAACCCGCGACCGCTGGCACAACAAGTAGGATCACTACAAACTGAGCTAAACGTGTCGTCGGCTATACACTATATAAATTTATTAAGTGAATTTTGTATTTAGATAATGTTTTGCTTTTTAAGTTTATCTACGAGTATGAGTGTCTTTTCTGAAGAAACGCACGATATAAACAATTTTTATATCCTACCTGAAGAACACCGAGCGAAGCTATGTCGCCCAGAATTATAGTAATTATAATTTTAACTATTAGTACCTAATAGGTAGGTATTTATAATAAATAAAACTATCTTTTCGGATTATTTTGCGGATTTATTTTGATTTTTGGTTCCCGAAACGTCGGTTCGAAACGTCGGGAACCAAAAATCAGAATAAATCCACGAAATAATCCCAAAAGATAGTTTTATTTTATTTAAAATGTCAAATATTCGCGTAAATCTAAGAAAGTATTATATTAGTACCTAGGCGACCGACCTCATAGTATTGCAAACTTACAAGTTTATTTTATCAGAAATTCCGAGTAGATTACAGTGATGAATTGGTAGTGGTTGCTTCAAAATGCATCAGCTATAATGCAAGGCCGTAAACTCGCATACTCGTGCTTTAAAAGCTATTTAGTGTTTAGTGGTTAGTCCATGCTCACATGAATTATTTTGTTTATAAACTATCAAATGAATATGGATATTGATTTATTTAATTTTTTGAATAAATATTATAATATTATGGTGTGATTTTAAAATTATTTAACTGTGAAATCATATTTATTTATATTACAAATCTATGCCACGGGAATCGTACATTTTTCCGGGATGAAAAGTAGCTTATGTGTTATTCCAGACAATAATCTATCTCTGTGCCAAATTTCATCCAGATCCGTTCAACCGTTCTGGCGTGATTGAGTAACAAACATCCAAACATCTAAACTTTCACATTTATAATATTGTTAAGAAGTAAGATAGTAAGATTGGTTTTTGCTAGGAGATTCGCATGAAAGTCTATTTTTATTCCTAGGACATTCTAGGCCAGTGCCATCTATTGATAAGTTTAAAAGTTTAAAAAAAATTGAATTTGAACTTTTATCCGACGAAAAAGCTTTGCTGGGATGAAAAGTAACAAGTACAAGCTTTTCGTCTTGCTTTTCTATACAAAATGTAAATTACAAAGCGTCTTTATAATTTCCAACTCATTCTTATTCCATTATATGAATTTATATATTAATATTTAATCGTTCTTAAACATATGTAACCAGTCCTTAGCTCTCTGCGGTTTATTCCAGTCTGCGTTATTATACTGTTAAGAATGTCTAATGAAGTAGGGTGAAGGACTTTTTAGTGTATGAATAAATCTTCTATGTGTTTTTTATATTTATTTTGCTGGTTGTCTCGTACGAGAGCGATATCTTTGAATAGTGACGAAATTTCTTCAGTCTGCACTAGAATATAATTTAACTCTTTTATTGTATGAATGTAAATGTCTCGATAATTTTGATTGAAACTAACTGCAGCCGTTGACTTTGCTCGCTTATATGTTTAATTTCATAGAATTACTCAGCCCTTGTATCGCCGTAATGTGATGTAAGACAGCCTATAATCTTCCTCAATAAACAGGCTATAAAACGTAAAAGTATCAAATCAGACCTGTAGATCCGGAGATTAGCGCATTCAAACAAGCATTTTACAGCTTTATATAGTAGTATCGATAATATATATATATATATATATATATATATATATATATATATATATATATATATATATATATAATGATAATATATCTTTAAACTACAAAAAATTATCTCTTTTTTCGTTCGAATGAAAATTCTTAATTAACATTCAAAGTAAATGTAAACAACGATTACACAAATCTTTAGGGAATGACTGTACGTTGTCACGCCATTTGATTCAACCTAATATTTTAATGTAAAATGAACTGTAGCTACAGTTGTTGTATTATGTTTTAAAGCCATTTTAATTAAAATTCTACGTAGTAGTAGCAGGCGTGTAATTTTTTTAGAACATAGTAATTATTATTTTTTTACTTTATTGCTACCACAGCCTAGCAATAGAGTGATGTATTGAAGTAACATTTTTTATATGTATAGGTAATACACAAAAAAAACAATTTTTAAAATTTTTGTTTGTCTGGTTGTTTGTTTTTGATTTTGGCGGGACTTTTACAAACAAATAGTCGATATTATTAGGAGTAACTTAGGCGACTTTTATTTTAGAAAAAGAATTAGGGTTCCGCATAAAAAATTAAAACCCATGAAATCGTGAACAAAATCCGCATACCTAGGGACGTACCCGAGCAAAGCGAGAGTAAGCCGCTAGTCTATACTAATATTATAAAGAGGAAGGATTTGATTGTTTGTTTGTTTGTTTGCACCGAATAGGCTCCGAAACTATTGAACCGATTAAGATGAAATTTGGTAAGGAGATAGTTTGAGACCATGGGAAGGATATAGGATAGTTTTTATTCCGGAAATCATGACTTAAGGGGGTGAAAATGGGGATGAAAGTTTGTATGGGAAATCAAACTAGGGACGAAGCGAAGCGACGCGAAGCGATGGTGAGTCGCTAGTTTTACATAAAATCAAAACATTATAAAAAGCTTAAGCATGTCACAACTAAAAGTTTACTTTAATAAAACAAATGGAAGCATGTTCTTTACAAAACTAATTACATAACGTAATGCAACACATGTTTTTATCGTGGCCATTGAACAGATCAACCCTCAAACGCCGCACGCACTGCACGCCCCATTGCCTCGCTCGTTACTTTGATGACTTCATTTTTAAAGCTTTTTGCATCCCTTATGTTATTTTTTTTTTTTTGTTGTCTTTATTGTAAAATGTTTTATGTATTTGGTTATGTTGTTCAACATTTGCTTTGTATTGCTAGAAAGTTTCTGGAAAAGAGTTTAAAAAGTTTTATACCTTGTTTAAGTCATAGAAAATTCGTAAGCAAATTGTGAAATTAAAGGCATCCATGAAAAGTTCGCTTGGAATTAAAATTTTATAACACTAATTTTATAAAAAAAAAAAAAATTTTCGCTGCACGAGCGAATTCGTACTTAAAAATATTTAAAAGTTTTTCTATATTATAAACTAACGATATAAAAGCTACAGTTGTTTTCGATTAAGAGCTTTATTCACAAGTCCTTTTAAGTAAGTCAAAAATACTTTTAACAAGAAAAAATAAATTCTATATTTTCCTAAACAAATATTCTATTTATCCTAAGATTGGATGATCGGATTTCTTGTCATCTGAAACCAGATGTTCTTTACTCATTTTCCTTTACTCGAAAAGAAGCTTTAATATGTGAATGATCCCAAAATAAATTTGAGTCATACAGACTTTACTAAACCTTTTGTTTTAAGGTTGGGCGTTGCATTTACGCTTTCCTGCATAACTACAGGTTATTTAAGACTCATCCGCTAGAAAAACCAAAATTTTTTTCATCAGTCTTTTTCGTAGCCCAGCATTCCGATACATACATAACGACAGCTCTTATTACGGATTTATATTTTATAAATATTTTGTTTTTTTATTAAATTTTATAAATAAAGACAAAGTTAAACAAAAGAAGATAAAACGTTGCTAAAATAAACAATGAAGGAAATGCGGTCCTCTATACTAGTGGTTTATCCACGTTCTGCTCAAGATACCGTATTATTTGGTACGTATTAATCTTACCTAATAATACCGTGTATTTTTATAAGTCATGGTATTAACAAAATGGCGTATAAAAAGATTTTTGTCTCAAATAAATGACTATCAACTAAAATCCAACTAAACCTCCCCCGTCTTAAAGGAGCATCGCAGGATCGTTGCGCAATCAACCATGACGCCTGGACGGCAGTCCTGCTTCCACATTCCACTCTGCTATCAGAGAATTACCAGTAGCAACATACATGATACACCGCTCATCGAGGTGGGCCACCTCCCAAGACTTTACTGAACCTAACTTTAGAGTTTCTAAATGTTTTTTTTTTTCATAGCCTTACTGATCGTCCGCTTATATTCAGCCGTTCGTCGTCACGTATATTTAAATATACTATAATGTTTTACAAGTGTTAAATTCACTTATTTTATTTTATTATTTTAAATACTTAGATCTACATAATTACAAAATATTTCTTTATTCCTGTAGGTAAGTTACAATTTACATTATAATCGTCATTTAAAATATTAAATTGAAAACCTTGGATAAATACAGCAGCTTTTCACATTATACGCACGTAAAACGTTAACAGATCATTGAGCTCGGTGGAAACATTAAATTTATGCCGAATAAAATATTTCATTTCTACAACAGCCCATTCCGTAAATGAGCGTTCAAGTGTCGGGTGTGGTTGTTTTGATGCTACAAGGTGGGCCGCGGGTTGAAAGCACCCCACGCTCGTAAAGGAAGGTTAGTTGTACTGTTCCTAAGGAAATTTAATAAAGGTTTCTTTTAATTAAATATAAAATAATGAACAGGTCTGTTAATAATGATTACTTAGAATGCATTTAGGAAGTATTGTGTAGTATATTTAGGAATAGTTTGTTTTATTCAAATTTAGTTTTATTCTTATTCTTTGTTTTCTAGAAGTAATTTATAACTATATTCTATAATAAATCTTACATAAAATATTATAATTTAAATGCTCTTTGAGCGCAATTACATTACGATAGTGTCCATTTTACTGCCATTTAATCTATAGTAAAAGAAACATAAATTGTAGGATGCATTACTCGACGCTAAGCCGAGTGGTGACATGGCTACAAATTCCCAATAAAACCACTTGCGTGACGCATAAATAACGTGCGCTCGCGGGTGAGGTTAGGGCGCGACTGACGTGATTTGTATGGTTTCAACAGCGCCATCTACCGTGATCTATAGGCACTTGATAAAGTAGATTTCATGTGTTTGTTTTGAATAGCTCCTAAATAAATAAAAATGTGTTTAAATATTATATTATGCATGAATTTTGGAAGGATGCTTGTATTAGTTATATTGGAGATAAATTTTTTGAAGTATATTATTTTGTCGATATATAAAGTAATTTCTATTCTGTGTCTCTTACTACTTTGGGAAGAAATCATAATGATTAATATATATTCATTTTGATTTTGTTAAGAGCCTAAACTAATTTTATTTTTTCTTTTTAGATCATAATGTAAGGTATAGATGAATTTCAGTTAGACTACCACGGGTTCGAGTTACCTTGGATTTTAGGCAATAAGTGAAATCAAGGTTTTTTTTTTAAAATAAAACTATCTTTTCGGATTTTTTCACTGATTTATTTTGATTTTAAGTTTTTGGTTTTTCGAATGTTTTCCAGCAGGTCATGGGAGAAAAAATAAATCCAAAATGATAGTTTCATTTAAATGTCAGATATTCGCGTAAATCTAAGAAAGTACTATGTTTAATCGAGATTACTTCCTTAAGTAATAAAAATTCTAAACGTTATTAATTTTTCGTTACGAAAGTTTTCAATTAACGTTACATAAATTGTGCAATGTTAGGGTGAAACTGACGTGATTTACACATTTGAACATGACCCTCTAAAGTTAATAGTTCGAGATTACTTGTGATTCTTATTTTTGTAAATGAAATATTTACAAATGAAGTATTTTTTAAAAGATCTATTACATGCATCTATTAGATGTAGGTCTTACTATCTAAAAAGCCATGAAAATCGCATCTCATTTTATGAATATGGCTTGTAGCATAGAAAAGTTTAATTAAATTTCTCATCGTGTTGAAAGTCGATTAGAATACATGATGACGAGATGTATGACATCGATTTTAGTTATTTATAGATTAATTATTATAATTTTGGTTGTTAATATCAGTACATATTATATACTTAAATAGTGCTAAAATGGTGTGCTCATTTTGTTGAACTTTGAGTTCGATTTCGACGTCTTCATAGTATAAAAAGATTCCAATACTTTAAACTCTAATAAACATGAACACGACACGAAAGAGGATCTTGGTAGAGTATATCTCAAGATAAATTAAGCACTCTCATAAAACTGATCCGCCATCCGACCCCCCAAGGGGAAAATCCTGTAATTTACAGTTGGAATGTAAGAGGGCAGTGAAAAGTGGCCGTGTTGCGGGGTTAAATGAAATTGGTATTTTCTATTTTGTTAAATTCCTAAAAAAAACGTACGTTTTCTTTGGCGTAACAGAACAAAAGTAGCTAAAGATTTCAACCCGTATGTCACAACTCTCTATTTGTAAATGGAATGCGATCAACTTCACCATATCGCTTTCAGCTAACTTCATCATGTCACTTTTTGGCTGTCGGTGTGCGCGCGCATCGTAAACATTTTACTCTCATAATTTTTTCTAAACGTCCCAAAAGTATGACTTCAAAAATAGTTATGGTTTCGATAGTTTACAGACAAATAAGCTAAAAATATAACAAATATAATTGTTTAAACTTATAGTTACTTATACTTTATAACAATAAGCTCTAGACCATTTTAAATTCATTGCATTTTCTTTTTTCAGGTATGCTGTTCTGTTACTAGTGTCCAGTTTTCAGCACTATATTTATAAATTCGGTAAGATTTATATTTTAGGGTATTTTCTTTGATATAAATAAATTTTTGTTTGAATTTTTCTATTTTAGAATAAGCTTTAAAACTACTTTTTTAACCGACGAAAAAAAGGAGGAGGTTCCCCATTCGACACGTATATATTGTTTTTTATACTTATTTAAAATTCATGGATAATATAGGCTTTACTTTCTAATCATACAGCTAATATATAATAGTACATAAGATATATGCATACATATTTGTAGGTAGTTTTTACTGAAGATGAAAATTTCTCTATAGTAATAGAGAAATTTTCAATGTATTCAACAATGTATTGTATTGGAAATAAGTATATAAAAATTTTATAAGACGAAATTTTATTCGAACAAAAAAGCTGGATTAGATTTAGTGTCACTTTCCTTTTCTCAGTAGACTCTTTGTTCATTTTATTTAAATGTAATAAATACCATTTTATTACTGTACAAATATAGCCATTCTGATTGCTCCTGACTTTTGGGTCACAATGTGAGACGGTGTACATTTATATATAAAGTTCCGCTGTGCGTGTGTTCGTAATTCTTTTGATGGCTTGACTGATTTTGATTACTTACATTTTTTGTCTACTTATGGGATCATGTGGCTGGTTCTTAACTATAGAGTAGGTATAAGTTGACTACATAGGTATCGCTGTTGTTGAGATCTAGATTTTTTTTCCACCAAACGAGGTCTGTGGCAGTATCTGTCTATCGGTTTTGCTAATATGTATATATGTAATATGTATGTAGGTAAATTTACAGTCCATAGTGAAATGCTATTTGTATAGAGATTAATTATTATAAATAAAGTGTCGAGTACAGTGCACATCGAAGTGTTTTCATACTAGATATTTGTAATGACTTTTTGCGGTTACGTTCACTAGGTATAGCTTTTCATCTTTTTACATAATAGATTTTACACGCAATTTAATCTATGCATTTTCATAGTATCTCAAAGTTGAAGATTTCATTAAATAAGATACTGGTAACTTTAGCTATTTTTGTAGCCAACTATCATCCCACGGGATACTGTTTAATGTGTAGAGATAAAAAGCCAATGTTAGTATCCAGCCTCTAAACTACCTTTGGGAATGAAATTTCGTCAATTCATTGCTTCAAGGCTATAACAAAGGACGACAAACCTGGAAAAAAACTTTCGTATCTATATCGTTTGGATATAAAGGGATTCATTATTCCTGAATTTTTATAACGAACTAGCGACTCACCCTCGCTTCGCTCGGGTTCCTCCCTAGGTACGTTTTAACGGTTAGTGATTTCCATACAAAATAAACAGTTCAGAACTTTTTGATTTTCCAGCTGTTCTTTTTTGTTTTCGCAATTTTTTTTTATATTTACACCACACCTGACACACCCTCAAAAAAACAAAAAAAGAATTATTCAAATCGGTCCAGCCGTTTTTGAGTATTAGCGAGACTAACGAACAGCAATTGATTTTTATATATATAGATAGATATATTTCATAATATTGATTATCTAACACACGTATACACAAATAGTGAAAAATAATATGTAACTAGCGTCGGACCCTTTCTTCGCTCGGGTACGTCCCTAAGCTTAAAACGCATAAAAATCAAACATTCCATGAAAAGTTCGTTTTTTTATTTTGCACTAGAAACTTTCACAGACGTATACTGCATAACCCACCAGAGTTTCATCACAAAAGGATCAATGATGTATGAATCTATGGAGGACAAACATACCTACATTCATTTTTACAAAAGGCACTTGGGATGCGCCTGAACGGAGTAAGAGTAAGTCGCTAGTTCCCAAGAAATTATAACATAACGGATAGCTTTAACTACTAACAATATAGCGATAACAATTTGTAGGGATAAGAAAATGAAAAACTAATCTCCACTGTGCATACCAAAAACTTGAGAGCGCAATACTTTCAACTCTCAGTATTAAGTAGGTACTTCGAACAAGCGCTAACTTTCTGCAATTCAAAAGATGTTTCTAAAGATTGTTGTGCAAGCTCTTGAGTATATTACTCTTTATAAAACGCCACCTGTGAACTTATTTACTGTGTATGTGAAAGAATATTCTGTATTCTGTATGAAAGAATATTCTGTATTTAACGCATATGATTACGCATTTTGATGTGATGTAGTTAGTGGCGTAACTAGCCTTTTTTAACCCCAATGCAAAAGATGGAAGTGCCCCCGTTTGCCTATTTTGAAAACGAATGTGGTCCACAGCAGAGATAGTTTTCGAACTTTTTTCAAAACGCTTTCACGGAAAAACAGGTAGGGTAAAATTTAGTAAAAAAACTGAGCTTAGAAGACCATTCATCGTTTTATAGAACATAGGTATGATCACATTCCTCATGGTCGTCGCAAAAAATAATATTATGCGGAAATTTAAGATGCTTTTTTCCTGTGGATTCTTTTTTATACTTCTATAAGGGCCGTCCTCGAAAAATATTTTGAAATAAAGGAATCGTTTGTGGCCCGCTGGGCTTTCTTGAATCAGTGGCCCCATACGACTACATTGGTGATATTGGCATAGGTACGCCTCTAGTCATAGTGTAACCGTATATTCAAGACATGATATGAAAAATCTATGAAGAAAAAGTGACATAGCATAAGAAGACAGTTCTTCTCAGTTTTACATACCAATCAAAAATATTACTTTTGTGATTTTATGACGTTATCCTTACTAAAAAATGATATCAAGATCAAAAATGCATTTGTTAGTCTGTTTCTCTTTCTTTCGAGTACGCACAAAACAGTTCGTTGATATAGTTTTTGGGAAAGGTGTAGTTTATAGGGGAACGTGACATGGTGTCATATCCTGATATGAAGGAGTTTCTTTGCGATAGTTTTCTGATTTGAAAACTATATTGGGAACTTTGGGAAAAATATTTAATTATTCATTATATTTTCAAAATCATTTTGAAAGCAGTTATTATAAAGGGCACATGTTTCTTAAATTATATAAAACCTACATTAAAAAAAGAGGTATTACGAAAAACACAGTGAATATAACGCGTAAAATAAACAAAATAGTTTATTCAACCGAATAAGCACCTCCTTTCTGAAAGTCAGTCAAAACAGGACATCAATTGCATCCGATTGCTTCCGTCCGTACAATTACTCTGTCAAATTGAGTTTCTTACGTTCAATCCGTGCGTAACGGCTAGGTTAGAATCCGACTGAGTGCGTTTATTTACAGAGCAATGTCTGCATACGTGTACCTATAATCTTCTATATATATATAAACCGATGTGTATGGTGTGTGTTCCCTATGGACTCCAAAACGGCTGGAGCGATTTTAATGAAAATAAAATTTTATTTAGCAATCTCCAGATTAGCTCAGCGAGTGATCCTGTGAAATTTGAAAGCGATCAGAAGTTAAAATACGGGCGAAGACGCGGATACGCTAGTGGGCTAAATAAATAATCCCGTTACATTATATATATACTATAAATATATAACGAATTTGCTGAAGACATGTAGTGTGATTTTTTATTCCATGGGTTTTGAAGAGTTTTAGCCATTAAAATATCATGGCATTGATTACCTTCCTCTTAAAGCACTTCAGGAACCGAATCAAGTAAATAACTTTTAACCAACAACTACAATACATAATCATGTTAAAAATAATAACATGTACGCTGAAAGATTTTTCTTGAAAAATTGGAACCAACCAGACTTAAGTTTATACCTAGCTTTAAAGTAATGTCACGTTACGTACATAAACTATCTGTACGAGTACATGCACCCGTATTGATTTCTCTTTTAAAGTCGGTTAAATATTATTACCTAATAAATCCCCTGTTATATTGCCTTGTAAATTCACCATATCAGAATATTTCATGACACTGCGTAAGATTTATTCTATTTCTAAAGCATTAAAGTCCTAAGCAAAGAGAAGCGTCCAAAGCTTTTGTAATACAACAATAGTATTAGATGTTTACATTTAATTTTCCATCAACCCTAAATAATAATACTGGTATGTTAGGAAAATATTTGGATGAACGTTTTTGTTTAAATAAGGTGGGCTATAGCTTCATTAAAGTTTTTGTATGGAATAATCATTTTAAATTTCATTTTCAAAAATAAACCTTGTTCTTTTTCTTGAGATGTATTTTTCTTAAAAAAACTTACTAGTGCTCCAAATATTTAATACTAGCGACTCACCCTCGTTCCGCTCGGGTTTCGTCCCTAGTTACGTTTTAACGTATAGTATAGATTTCTCAGAGATGAGATATTTTCCCGCAGTAAAAAGTATATGTTGACCTGGATAACCAGCTATGAAAATATGTTCAGTGGCTTTCTCGTGATGCGGTCACAGACAGACGGACATAAAAATTCTAAAAACTATAGATTCGGCCTCTGTATAGATAATAATGATTTTAATAAGATGTCCCAAAAAATATTTAATGTACAGATTCGACCCAGTTAGAATGTTATTATATGTATAGATAAAATATTTCATTGGTCGATTCAAAACATAACAATAATATTTGTCTATCGAAGTATCCTGGAGTATTCCACTTAAATTTGAGATAAAAATTTCTGTCTTAAAGTCACCGTAAATACTTTTTGGATTGTTTTGAACTCATTTTAACTCTTGTGTTAAAAAGTCATTACTAATTATGGCGGTAGTTAAACCAAACTTTTTGGTTTTACGTGAAAACAAAGATGGTGCACCTGTTGGCAAGCGGCCATTGTGTCCGAGATACCAAGGTTGCTGCCAAATGAGCTGTCATTCTAAGCTAAGATGTTGTACCACATGTTAGTAATTACGTTAAGTTATTAAGTGCTTACATGTATGGTCCATTGGTAATGAAGGAGGTCGCAAGTTCGATAAACACAGGTATTTTATTTATCATAGAGTCTATTTTTTTAACGTGATAAGCTAGGTTATGTACGCGTTGCTGCTCGTCAAGTTCGTCGATATAAATAGATATTTTATTAGGCTGAGATAGTATAAGATTTTTTTAAAAAAAGCTAACTTTACCGCTTCATAATATACATATACATTGTATATAGTATATATATATATATATATATATATATATATATATTTCGTATACCTAATAAAATAGATCAGGAGTTGAGTAGTAATTATTATGATTAATATGTATTTATAATTATGTTGTTTTTTATTCTCTCCCGTTACCACGATTGTAGTAAAACGTTTGAAACATCGCGTCGATAACCAACCAAAAATCAAAAAATTCCAAAAAAAATCCGAAAAGTTAATTTCTAGATTTAAAATGTCAAATATTCGCTTAAATTAGTTCACAATGAGGATAGTATATTTGTAATAAATACAAAAAGTATACACGCGAATTGTGTACCTTATTTTTTTAGAAATCAAATTCAAATTCAAATTCAAAATATTTTATTCAGCATTAAATTATTACAATTTTTTACTGAACGTCATGAGTCTACTACCAGTTCGGAAAGAAGAAGCCTCAGACCTGAGAAGAACTGGCGAAAGAAACTCAGCGGGACTAATATTTTTTAATAAATTATAATTTACAATATTACTATAAAGTTGAAGTAGCCTGGAGGCGATCAATTCATTCCCAAGGCGTGCTATATTCTATAAAATCATTTATTGTATAATAGCCCTTAGCACACAAACGTTCTTTAACAATTTTTTTGAATTTAGCAATGGAAGCTTTTTGAACATTTTCTGGGATCCTGTTGTACAAGCGTATACATTGTCCATAAAAAGAATTACTGACTCTCTGTAGACGAGTCACAGGCATTACAAGTTTGTGTTTGCTCCTAGTATTAATGTTATGTATGTCACAATTCTTGGGAAATTCGTGTATATTTTTACGAACGAATCGTGAAAACAAAGCTATTCTTAAAAGAATAAGTTAAAACTCTTGTATTTTTCTTCCATTACACCTTATATATTGTGCTTAAATAGAGCCTTTAAAATCACATTATCGCCGTTACACCACTCCTTGCCATAACTCACGCCATGAAACATTTTGTTTTTATTACGGGAATCCCTCGGAAATTTATCGTCGTCAAGGATCTACTAATTTATGGTATACTCGAGATGGGTCGATAGAGTTTTTAGATTTTGTTTCTATCTAAGAATAAAATTTACTGCCCTTCAAAAAATAAGTTAGTTATGTTCATGATATTACTTTAATTGATATTGTTGAGTTGGTTATAAAATCTAAAATTAAACAAAACTGGTGATCAGAGCATGAGTTAAATGAATGGAGCAAACAATCTTAACACATTTATGTTAATTAAAAGACTAATAAATCAGACTGTACGGAGATTAGCAAAAAACACATAAATTTAGAACTTCGCCAGTAATAAAAACAACAACACAAAGTTAAGGAGTAACTGCCTAAATTGGGACGGTTCAACACGTTCCCCCGCGAACGTACGCTTTTCCAAACTTTCTAATAACCCTTATATCTATCGAGTTAGAATTCATATTATAACGGTATTTTGTAATTGCGTATCGCACTTTTGAATAATGACACCCATTTGCTGAAATCAGGGAGAAATTTGCTTGTACATCAAAAAAAAGTGGAGTGTGTTGGTACGTTTTTAGATCTCAATGCGACCAAGTAAAAAGCAAACCGTAAAATTATATGTGGCTGACGTGAAAAAATGAGTTAGGTACTCGTTTTGTTGGATGAAAGTATAATATTTGGGAACTAGAGTAATATATTTGTTATCATTCTGACGTTATATTGCGAGATTTTTTCAAGGCTATTGTAAAAAGTCGCGTACATTATCAAGAGCTTTCGGATTTAGCTATATGGTGTATGATGGGTCTTTAGATTTTTATGCATGCCTTAAACCAAAGATAACAAAAGACAGTTTAAATGAGTTTCTTGAACCTATTCTCTTCAGGACTAAAGTAGTTTAGAAATGAATTAATTAAATCAAAATATGCTTCATTTTGATTTCATTTATTCAGGCACATTACTAGGTCTTTTTTGTGTGGCTCATACAGTTTTTGTCAGTATATTATACTAACATTTCACTTGAATATCTAGTTTATCTATCACTAATTAGGTCTAATTTTTATTACATGTGTGTATTTAGACGATACGTTTGGCTCAATTTGTAGTGACCCTACTTGCTATACCAGCGGTCGCCGGTTCGAGTCCCGTTGCGGGCATTCATTTGTGTGATGAGCGCAAATGTTTGTACTCCGGTGATGGGTATTTATAATTATTATATTTATATATTTACAGTTATATATGTGTAGTATATCAACTATCTGGTATCCATAACACAAGCTTACCATGGTACGAGATGGTGTATTAATGTCCCGACATGTCTTTCTGGATTGGGATATATAACGCAAAAATCAAATACACTACAATATACATACATACATATGTATGTATTTAGGTTTATGTACTATAGAAAATCGTAATTTGATTTACATCGTGTTACTACAAATGTATATTTTATATTAACACTGCCTTTCATATTTGATTAAATATTTATTTATAACACTTCATTTTCTAAATTTACTGTAACGCTTTAAGAGATTGATTTTTTAAATTTCATTAATCTCATTGATTTTTGGTAGTACTGGTTTGGTTTGAAATTTACTTTGGTATCAGTAAATGAATTTCAAGTCATTTATATATTTGCGCCTTTTTACATATGCCTGCTTATAATCAGTCATATGGGTGTGACCTAACTTCATATGACCTAGGTCTATATCTAGCAATTATATGTTAAAGTATTATTCAGTAAATGAAATAAAAGTTAACTATTGCTACCATTATTTATGGTTTTGTATTCACAGCTCTTACTATTATTTGTATGCAGCCCTTTTACCGTTTCACAGCTGGGTTTCACGTGCTACCCTCAATGCGAGGGGGATCAGTACATATTCCACCACGTTGACCAAGTGCGGGTTGGCTGACTTCACGGGTCTTTTGAATCTTGCTAGATTCTGTCCGATATGCGTATTACTTATCTGTATACAATATATGGAAATGAGATAATTAAATATATTCTTTATTGCACTAAACGATAATAAAAAACAATACATAGAAAATAACGTGGACAAAGGTACACTTATCTCTATAAAACTCTTCCAGTCAATCCATGTTTGTGGGAAATAGTGTTAAGTAGCGGGACAGAAAGTGCAAAGAAAGGATAAGAAAATGTATAATAATAAGCAAAATATGTAAAACAAAATAAATACAATATATAAATATATATACACACTATATATATATATATATATATATATATATATATATATATATATATATATATATATACATGCAATAGAAATTATATTATTACAAAACAGAAAGATATATATTTTTGAATTATGAGCTAAAAAATGCTTTTTTATATTGATTTTAAATGCATCATTAGAAGGGCTCTAGGACTATGGGAAGTCTGATCCATAGCACTGCAGCGTGTACCGAGAATGATTTAGTAATTATCATAAAAAGTAATTCTTTTCCACTTAAATTTTAAATAAAACTTCATAAAATATATATTATGCGTCTGTTTAAACTTTAACATTGCAATTGTAAATTGTTACTAGGTGTGGAATAATTACAAGCAAGTGGTACTTGTTCTCTTAATGTAAGTTTGACTATTCATACTTTCCCGCTTCATTCAAGTATCTTTCTTTAATAATTATCTTTTTGCACCATCTCATTAATATATCCCATAGTAACAATTTGATGAAAAAAGAACAGCATGTATTACTTCGATCATTTAAATTATCCCTATATGAACCTTATTGCAGCATAAAGACATTTTCAAATCGCATTTGTAATAGGAATGTGGATTCTATGAATATCGAGAGCTGTATTGATTAGTTATTTGAAGTTGTACAAATATATAGAAATCTGTTCTAAGTCCTATAGAAGTTTCTATCCCCGTTCTAGATATAGATTAGGTTTTGTTTTGTATCAAAAGTATAGACATAATTTGACCATAAACTAGTTATTCATTTTAAATATTTAAAATATACAAAAAATATACAAAAGACGGCCTTAACATTAAAAAGCTAGCGTTTTCTACCAGTCAAGATAGGTGCGGTAAACGTAATACGAAAAACAATCATGCTTATATAGTCAATATGACTAAACAAGAATAATAAAATTATATATATATAGCAAATTAGAAAAGTACAAGAGCATAAACACCTTAAATACTTGGTAAATGCTATATAATTTCCATTCCTACAAGTTTTCGTCGCCCGCATCTTAAAATACATAGACATTCACAAAGACTTCAAACTTACGACCTAAGATTTGTATCTTTAGAAGTGGCATACAACTCAAATACTCGACGCTTGTCTCGTATACAAATTACTAATTTAATTTAAATACAAGGTGATACGGGAAGCATTTATTGTCTACCTACACTACTACTATAAAGAGGAGAAATTTGTATTTTTGTATGTTTGTAACGATTAAACTCAAAAACTACTGGACCAATTTAGATGAAATTTGGTAAAAAAATAGTTTGAAACCCTGGGAAGGACATAGGATATTTTTTATTCCGGAAATCATTCTTTAAGAGGGTGAAAATGGGGAAAATATTTCAGTAAAAAAATATATATAGACTACATACCAATCGCCGCAACGTATATTTAACTTGCTGCACTTATGACCAAAGCCGGTCACTAACAACAACTAAACAAAACAAATGATTCTAATAATAAATAATGAGAACTTCTTTAAAACACTTTTACATGTCACAAGCCCAAGACTTTCTACAATAACTTAAGTGCTGTTAATTGGTGCAATTTTCTTGCATGCTATGCTGATGGCGGTTAAAAATAGATATAATGAAGGAGTGCCCCATTCCATTGGTTAGTTATGATCCATTTTAAATATTTTATGCTAATTTAGCCAATTTTTTCATTTTTCAATGTAAATTGTTTTATGAACCAAACTGTTATTGTGTTTCTAGTGATCAGCTCAGGTTAAGTGTTACTTAAGTGTTTTTATGGTAGCTTTATACTATGGCATAATGGAATTGTAGCCTCGTGATGGTAAAAAGAGAAAATGGTGTCAAAATATAGAACTAGGTAATGGGTACATACAGAAGTAGCTACTTATTTAATAAGTTAAAGTGATTTACGGTACATAATATCATGACAACTGTCATCAACGTGTTGTATTATATAGTAAATGCGCGACCGAACTTCGCTCGGCGTTTTTCGGAAGAGATATGAAAAATGTTTTTTTTCATAGAAAACACCTACAAATAAACTTAACAAGCAAACTTTATCTAAATACAAAATTTGATCCAAATCGTTAGAGCGGTTTCCGAGATACACAAAATCTCACTGATAATATTAATGTGAAAGTTTAGATTCTTCCATGTTTGTTACTCAATTAGTCCAGAACGGCTGAACGGATATTGATGAAGTTTGGCACAGAGATAGATTATAATCTGGAATAGCATATAGGTTATTTTCTATCCCGGAAAAATGTACGGTTCCCGTGGGATAGATTTGTTTTTCTAGAGGTTAAACCGAGCGAAGCAAGGGCGAATCGCTAGTAAACTTATATACGTAATACGTATACAAGAATTGTTCATTTAATATTATAGGATAAGTTATATTGTGTAATGTATTGATAGATAAACCTTTTAAAAATCTTTAAACATTAAAAATATGCTGTAATATAGCTTTAATACATGTTATTTCTTTGACTACAACACACGTAGACGTTAATAAGCGAATGCCATAATTGTAAGTGCACTTTAATTAGTTTAAAGCGGAGGTAACGACTTGGGATGAGCAAGACGGTTGTTTCTTCGCGTCGCCTTGTTCTGGATAAAATTAAAAAATTAAATATAACATGCAAGATAAATAAGTATAAGTACATTTGATTTGTCTATTTTTCATTCAGTGTAAAGAGTTATATATACGGAGCCTACTAAAAATATGTCAAAATCAAAAATAGTGGCGTGATTTTGCTATTTATGCTACTATTTTTACTTTTGGCTTACAGATCTTATAATTTAATTAAAGAATTGAAAGAAAATATGATTAACTAGCGACTTATACTCGCTTTGCTCGGGTGCGTCCCTGGGTACGTTTTAATTTTTTTGAGCGAAACCCTAATTCTTTTTCTTAAATAAAAGTAGCCTAAGTTACTCCTTATAATATCAGCAATTCAGAGCTATCAGCTATTCAGAGATTAGCTGGAAAAAACAGACAGACAAAATTTTTAAAAATTGTGTTTTTCTTATAAGTACCTACCGTATATATTTCCATATGCATTTATATGCAAAGCTGTTATTTTGACATTACAAACAGACATTTCAATTTAATTTATCTGTATAGATTAAATTTTACTTTATGTGACATTCGTCACAATAATATGAAAAATTATAATTGTATTAGGTTCATCGGAGGAAAGTCTTTTTTGAATTTCATCTACTACTTGCTATTGGGGCCACCTTCATCAATATTGGTTCAGCCTAAGAATCCAAAAGATACACTCGAACTCAACATGCACAACCGATTTATTTTGATTTTTGGTTCCCGATTTGTCTTGTGTCTACCAAAAATAAGACATAACAAAAACCCTTAATCAACATCTAGGGGTCCATATAATTTTTAATTGACTACATTAATAACAGAATCCCACGTCAATGATTCCCAAGATGGCTGAGTACTACTCATGAAGAATAAAGGATGATTTTTAAAATTTCAATATCTCCGCGAATCATCTTAAGACGATAACGGTGTTGTGATTATTTAGTTAATAAATGATATTCCATCTATTTGTTCTTAGAACCAATCCTTCTAATTAGTATTGATCACACACATCTATGATGTCGACAGTGGAAGCGAATATGAATTAATCCTTTACTATCTCCTTGTGAACAAGCTTATTGGCATGTCAATCAATTCTAAACAGTTGCTATTTATAATATATATAACAATTATTCGTATTCATTTGATAGTGTTTAAGTACTTCTAGTTATTTAGTACGTACATACATAGTCGTACATATGTCGTACTAATTATAGCCGATCGATAGTAGTTTAAAGACTATAGATGAACTTTTTACTGATTTAGGGCCGATCCACACTATAGTATCGATCACAGTCCGTTCTCGGTCCGATATCAGTCTGGTAAAGTTTTTTTTTTTTTTATATCAGAAACGTTGCTGGAGTGTGATGCGACCGGAACGTGACTCTTACTGATAGTGTGAATGCATTCATTATTTCTTGTAAAACAGTACTTTACCAGACCAATATCGGACCGAGAGCGAACCGGTACTACAGTGTGTATCGATCCTTAAGATGGAATGTTCTGATTCAAAACTCATAATTATTTATGACTAGCGATTCACCCTCGCTTCGCTTCGGGTTCGTCGTCATTCGTTTGTATCCCACGGGAACCGTACATTTTTCCGGGATGATATATATAGCCTTATAACCTTCCTCAGTTAACGGGCTATCTGATGCAAAAAGAATTTTTCAAATCGGATTATTAGTTCCTGAGATTAGCTCGTTCAACCAAACAAACAAACAAACTCTTCAGCTTTCTAATATTAGTATAGATTATATTTATAATAAAATTCTGCGAAAAACAGATACTTTTCAGATATATAGTTATGCTAATTACCTAATCTAAACCTTGAATACGTAAAAATATGAATCATCACATTGAAAATTTTTCGTTTAAATGTTAAAAAAAATATTGTAAATCGTTTAAAATTATAATTTTAACAATTATTTGTATTATTTACTCACGACCTATTTCCATTCCCTCTTAATAATAATGGAAAAACACACATAAAAATACAGTAGGCATATCCTTTGCATAGTTTTTAACAACACAAATTAAAAATATGGTTTGAAAAGTATAAAAAGAAGCGCGGTCAAGAGTCTAAAGGGTAAAGTAGCTTGTTCTGTTAGGTCACCTACTAACATAGCGAGTCCTAATTTTCATATGTATTGTGGTACCAAAATATTTTATTCATATGTGCTATGTTCATTGTTTTTATTAAAAAAATATTTAGGTCTTGAAATTAAAACTGAATGCAAATTCCTTTGAGGATTGTATGCACTGTGCTAATTATCTTTGTTTAGTGTTACATAAATAGCAGTGTATGTAATATGACGCAATGGTAGCCTAAAGTATTATTTAGTGGGTATACATACCATATATGTATGTATTCAGCCCTTTTTAACGTCCCACTGCTGGGCACGGGCCTTCCTGCAATACGAGGGGAATCAGGCCTTAGTCCACTACGCTGGTCAAGTGCGGGTTGGCGGACTTCACCTGTCTTTTGAGAACTTGTTGGTTCTCTCAGACATGTAGGTTTCCTCAAGATGTTTTCCTTCACCGTTAAAACAAGTGGTAATCATGTTGGAAATGATTCGCACATGAAAATATCAGAGGTGCGAGACCCGGGATTTGAACTCGCTTCACTCGGTTTCCCAAGCGAGCGCGTTACCACTGGGCTACCACTGCCACAATATGTATGTATAGTTAACCTTTATTATTAAACGTTTTTGAAAAATTATCATTGGTAAAGGTGTAGGTATACAATAAGGATTTGTAATCGGTCTACTATTATAAATGAGAAAGTTTGTTTGTATTGTTGTATTTGTTGTATATTTGTTACACAGATTTAGATGAAATTTAGTTCATAGTTAGGCTATAGTCTGGAGTAACACATAGGAACCGGAGTGATGCGTGGGAAACTCACTAGAATACTAAATTAATTAAAATCAAGTGCCCTAGTATACCAAAGAACAAAAATTTAGTTTCTATTAATTTCTAAAACTTCACGTTACAAGTACAGGGTATACTCAAGTTTCAAGCACAATGCTCACACATGCTAACATAATGAACATTTCAGTAGCTCTTAATCTTAAATCTTAATTAAAATGTGAAAACAACGGTGACGGTGTATTTCAAGTGCAGCTTAACTACGACTGTTATTATTAAGGCAATTTTGTATAGTGCTTTAAGTTGCTTTTCCTTTGTTTTGAATTTATTGATACACTAACGCCCCTAGATGATTCTTTAAATTCACATAATTTTTTATTTAGGAACCGATTGAAATAAAACAAATACTAAACGTTAAGTGAAGTTTTACCACAATACATTAGTGAAAACCGCACCCAAATCGGTTAAGCCGTTGCTAAGATTAGCGCGCACAAACGCATAGACAAACAAACAAGCAGACAAAAAAACTAAAAATCATTGTTTTGCGTACTATTATGTTAATAAAGATCAACAATAATAGTTTTTCTCAAATATCTTCCATGTACAGACAGCGATCAGTTACAATTTTATTATACGTATAGACTTCAAATGGAAGGTCAATTTGCCAATTTTAAACCGGTTTTCACGTTATCTTTTATTATATATAGGTAATAAAAAATAGCCCTATATTTAAACCGCCTATTATAAATTAGTAAACATTATTATTATTAATACAATATTATAAAGGGGTAAAGTTTGTGAGGTTGTAGGGGGTAATCTCTGGATCTACTGAATTTAGATGAAATTTGGTTAGAAGATAGTTTGAGACCTTGGGAAGGACATAAGATATTTTTTATCCCGGAAATCATCCCTTAAAGGGGTTAAAATGGGTGTGAAAATTCGTATAGGGAATCAACCTAGGGACGAACCCGAGGAAAACGAGGGTTAGTCGCTAGTTATTTGTATATTATAAGATAATCGAGCGTTGTTGAGCTCTAATAAACTTTGATACTGTACTTAAAATGGGCGATATGGCGTAAATAGTAGAAATAACTGCTGTTTTATTTCAATGTAGCTTTAATGCTAAATAAATAAAAATTATAAGTGAACATTTCCAACGCTGTAAAAAATAACACAAAGTCGTTATGACAACGGTTTATTTAATTTTCAAGCACACCTTTTAAAACTCACAATATAGTAAAAACAGATTAGTTCAGAGCCACTAACTATAATAAAAGTTACATAAAATGTTGGAGCGGAAAGTGGCGCCCAACGTGGGGCAGTTTTAATTGCAGTTTTTGCACGAACCGTTGAATTGACCGACTGCTACTAAGTGTACAATATTCTGTTGAAGTAAATAGCATTTAGTTCTGTTTTATTTTTAAATGTATGTGAGTTGTTTGGTGTGCACTCCAAATAAAAAAATATATATGTTATGAAACGTACGATAATTTCATTTCCAATAATAACTTTATATTGTTGAATACGTGCCTATTTATGTGCAATCTAAACCATAATATAAGATACAGATGTATGAAAACAAAGATTCTACATCTTTTTTTATTATCAAAACTGACAGTATTATTAATTTAACAACAATTTTATCTACAACTAGCAACTCACTCTCGCTTCGCTTCGGGTTCGTCCCTAGATAAATTCAAATCTGTCCCACGGGAACCGTACATTTTTTCGTGATGATATATAGCCTTCCTCAGTTAACGGGCTATCTAATGCAAAAAGAATTTTTCAAATCGGATGAGTAGTTCCTGAGATTAGTGCGTTCAATCAAACAAACAAACAAACTCTTCAGCTTTATAATATTAGTATAGATATGTATGTATGCTGCCAGCTACATATTTGTTCGGATCCATTTCCCCATTATCCATTATCCAGATCCACTAAAAGAGTGCCCGATATTACGAAAACTCAAACTGTAGTTATTTATACATTACTTCGTCCTTCAACACTAATATGAACCCCATGTAACAGAATTTTATTAGTTTATATGAAACCAATATCGTATTTAGTGTTGTTACTTATTCGAAAAAATATAAGTCAATTTTTTTTATTACGTAATGTAGTAAAGATTGATAAGAAAGAACATAATTTATGGCAGATTTTTTACTGTTTAATTTGAATTACCAAAAAAATTTTACATCTCATTAATATGATAAATGCGAAAGTTTGGATTTTTTTTTGGTTGTTTGTTATTCAGTCACGCCAGAACGGCTGAACGGATCTGGATGAAATTTGGTATAGAGATAGATTATAGTCTGGAATAGCACACATGTTACTTTTTATCCCGGACAAATGTACGGTTCCTGTAAGATAGATTGGTTTATCACTAGAGACTAACCCGAGCAAAGCGAGATTGAATTTTAGTACTAAATAAGCTTTTAGGTAAATATTGATTACTTCACATATCAAGATTACGAATATATAACATAGTCCAGTTTTAATATAAGACTAGAGAATTTATTTATTTAATTGCCCAATTGTTTTTCTCTGAAACACCATCAGCATAATAAAATCTCAATGATAACGTTAAGGATAGCAAAACAAACAAACGTATCCTTTTTACAATATTAATATACATAAAGTATGCTTGATGGCTCATAAAAGCTATCAGTGATAAAATAAGTGGTATACTTTTTCTTTGATTATTATACTTTCACAGAAATCGCACTTCATAAAATTGGTTTAATCTACTTTGATACTTACCGTTTTTATGAGAAAAGAATTATAGATATCGGCTTTGGAATCGTATTTTATTCAGCTTTTAACTTAATAGACTAGTTGTAAAAAGTTCGTTCTTTCCAAGATATGGGATAAGGCACCAGAAACGGCAGACCGGCCCTCTTAGACATGTTGGCTTTCTACAATCGATATCGCTAATAGAAATATTAAAAAAATATGAGAACGATATTCACAGACTACAAGACATTATGTTCTGATATGCCATTTTATAGATTCACTAGCGACTCCCCCTCGCTCCGCCCGGGTTCGCCCCTCGCTACGTTTTAACGCTTAGTATAGATTTCTCAGACATGTGGTATTTTCGCAGTAAAAAGTATCCTATATTTTGACCCACATAACCAGCTGTCATAATACCAAAATTCATCGAAATCGGTCTAGTGGTTTTCTCGTGATGCGTTCCCAGATAGACAAACAGACAGACAGACTATAGATTCGATTCTAAAAACTATAGATTCGGCCTCTGTATCGATAATAATGACTATTTCAAGAAGATTTTCCAAAATAATATTTAATGTACAGATTCAACTCAGAATTGTATTATATGTATAAATTAGCGATAATCATTTTAAAATAGTCTTTTTTACGCCTCCAGATATAGATATTCATATGTCGTTCCGAGTAAACGGCGTTTATTACTTTGAATCCACGTTAATAAATTATGAAAGATTTTGATTATACTTAAAATCGTTTTAATACATAATTCAGTATTAAAAATAAGTATAATAAAATAAATAGTACAATAATTGTATGTACGTATGTACGTACATACATTTCTTAAAACACAATTTTAGAGAAAGTCATTGATAAACTTCAAAATCAAACTGTCGTTTATAGTTTTAATAAACAAAATAGATACTATCGACATTCGATAGATAATCCCGTCGACTACACCCCATCCCGCTTAACATAATAAGGTAACGATACCATACGAGCTCTGTTTTGATATGAATCTTATGTTCAATATAATATATATTCATAGGTACATTAACGAATATAAAGCAATATTGTAATAGGTTATTAGTAATATATTATTATAGAAATTGCCTCGTTGGTCTAGTAACTTGCATGGACGGCTGTAGATTCAGAGGTCCTGGGTTAGAATCCTGGCGATGTGTCACGATGAGAGTAAGTAGAATATGTAAGAGTTAATAGAACAGAGACTGGACGTTGTGAAAATAAATAAATATGTTGGGACATTAATACACAGTACCATCTAGTTCCATGGTGATACACTACACATATATAACTTAAAATAACATATATATTATAAATATAAACACCCATGACTGTATTACAAACATTCGTGTTCATTACATAAATGAACGGCCCCAGCAGGACTCAAATCCGCGACCGCTGGCACAGCAACTAGGGTCACTACTAACTGAGCCAAAATGTCGTGTGTGCGCGTAAACTTGTTTACTGTAATATCTGCTGCGGACATCACATCACTATCACTATCATCTGTGTGTGTTTTTTTTTTTGTAAAACGTGTATGTATGTATGTATGCATATGGTTGAAGATAACTCAAAAAATATTTATGTAATACATATGAAGGAAAGTATAGATCTCTGTATTAGAAGTGTCTTGGGTATTAAACACCTTATTTTTTTACTAGAATCTCATTTGAAACCTGCATTAATTATTACCAGAAACAAAAACCTAAAAAAAATTATATGTTGTACTTTCCCAAACATAAATTTTAGGTCGCAAATACGTATTGCCAGATATTAGACGAAACAAAAACAGTTTCAAAAGAGATAATTCAAAAATTAAAATATCTACATAGCTAAAATAAATATTAAACTTTATTTTAGCTATGTAGATATAATAGAATTTTAATTTCACATTAAAGCGGCTAAATTTCAAAATTACCGCTCAAACTCATTCGTGTCTTCCTCACAAAACGTGACATTGGCAGAATGTATTGCGTCTGTTAACGCAACTCTAAGCCATAGAGAAAAGAAAAAAAAAATTAAACTTTTAGTACAGCCCTTTACATATATTTTAGTTTGTATTAATATATCTGTTAGTATGAATGTTGTATGTATATACTCGCAAGTCAATTACGTGAATTATTTTTATCATACCTTTTGTAGTCGAAGCCTACAAACATTTACAATAAACATATCTATTGCTATATGATAACAATATAAAAAATATAATATTTTATTACAATCATATTTACATCTTATTGTGTTTAGAATGTTCTCGATCCCGAGACACTGCTATATTGTACCCACAACGTACGAAATGTAATTTGGAAAAAGGAAATTTGTTTATATCAATTGTTTCCTTAAACCTTCTTTATAATAAATATATTCTTTTTCTCAATAAATATCGTTACACATAATATATCAGTATATGTTTTATTAAGTAAACTTTAAAACGGCTGGTTCGATTTGGCAAATATTTTAGTGATCGTTGGGAATAGTCCGGTATATAATAAAGGTTCTTAGAGGGAAAAATCGGGAGGTCGTAAATGGGAAAGTAAAAAAAAAATGATAATTCTTATTTACTCATGAGTAAAGTTAATCTAAGAGGCAGTGGAACGCGTTCAGTTAGATAAATGAGTGATGCAAGTTCGAATCCCGGATTTCGGCAATATCTCATGTTCAAAACATTTTTAGTATTATTATTACACACAGAGAACAAGCTAGTCTTCGAAAGACCTGTGAAGTGCGCGGGATATCTAAAAATAAGTAATAACTTCTTAGTACTTAGCACTTCTTATGCTAAGAGTCCAAAAATATAGGTACACAAGGCACATATTTCCCCTGAGTATCTTGTCAGTCAAATAGAAAAAGTCAGTCAGTCTAATGAGATAATACCTCTTGAGCAGTTTTCTCTAATACATACATTGTCTTAAATTTAAAGAATAAACATCTTTATGCACAACATAATTTGAAATAACTTGCAATATTCAAATCCTTGATCTACGACGCAATATGCTTAACCGATCAAATCTTTTTACCACTGTGCCACAAAGCGATGATCTTAAATATATAAAATCAATTAGAATTTATTTCCTATCAGCAACTCCTTGTTATCATATAATATAGCCAACATCCAATAATAAAGATTGTAAAATTCAATATACATGACTTATATAGGGAGTCGATTCTCCGAAGTACAATACCATAGCTAAGCTATGCAGCTAACCATGTCCTTCCCATGGCATAAATACTGTACACTTTATAGCGCAGATGAATCGTGTAAATGTAGTGTGTTCCAAAGGTTACGGCGGTCAACTCTCTGTTGCTCTCTTACAAAATAATTAATGCGCGTCAATATCGTCATTACGACGCTCTTAGTACAGCTCGCTAAAAGCTATTTAAAGGGGCGTTGTTAGTAAGGGACGTAGCGACGCGGTTTTAGAGTTTTTGGAATTATTTTTTTGGATTGTGAAAAGGATCACTTTGTACAATTAATGATGTTCTATTTAATTTTTGACCGACTTTAAAAAAGGAGGCATATTGAATTTGATGGGTTGCATGCAAACTATCCATATTTGTAAATTTGTATTCCAGTGACGAAATAATAGTAGCATTTCTGGTAATATGTTTGCTAGTTTGATGTTCTCGTTTGACTTTGATATTTAAAAGAGCAACTGTTGAGTTTCTCGCCGGCTCTTCTCAGCAGAACTGCTTCCCGAGCCGGTGGTAACTTCCTCACGGACAGACTACACTGACGCTTACGTTAAACTGACGATTCAGAAGCACTTGTAATAAGTCTAATTGAATAAAGTTTATTTCATTTCATTTCATTTCTAATATAGCAATACTACAATAGTAGTGCTATTCTGTTACAATCTTTATGTAATACTACATATACATACATACAACTGTATGAAGTATGTTCACGGATTCAGCTGTCGAGTTACAAAAAACTTCTTACGAAGAAATATTATTGAAAATGATTAAAAGGACAGTAATAAATTGTCATTCCTGATGTTTGTATTTATTAGATATCCATATATTATAATCTTTGTTCTAGAATCGACTGTGACATCTTAACGACGCGACATATTTCTTCTACCAGAATTTTATTTATTCAGAACTTTTTAGGTGAAAACACAGAAAAGCTCCAAAATTATTCCACATTTAATCCTCACACAGCACGACGCTTAATTTACAATATTTTTTAATTACATGTGCCATTCACAAACGTGATTATCATTAATCTTCCGCTTTACCTCATATCATGTCCGCACCCGCCGAGCACCACGCCTGAGCGATAAATAACCCGCTCCTCCCATTACACCGGTACATAGCGTCGGGGAATTTATGCGGAACTTTATAAGCGGTTGCTGTTTATTACTATATTTTCATGTCTTATTTATAATAAATTTTGGTAGTGTTGTGATGTAGTGGTTAGTTCTGGATGTGATGGTAGATGTCGGGAGTTTGATTCTTTTATGGGGTATTACAAAATAAGGTATATGATGTAGTAGCGAGTTGCGGAAAACAATAGTAGAATATTTATTTCTTTCTTTTTATATCAAGTTGTAATATATGGAATTAGTGCAATTACGCGACAATTCAAACCACTATTTTGCACCATTTATGGTTTTAACACAATCAACACTTGATACCGTATCAAGTGTAAAGGTAAAATTTTGAAAATATGCGGAGAAAATCATCATTTTTTTTTCATGTGCGGGAACAATTGGTTTTCCGTTTTTGAAAGACGCATGAGTCCGCCAACCCACGTTTTTTCAGCGTGGTGGGCTAAGATCGCTTTCACGTCCCATTGTGTCCTGACAGAGGAGACATATTAGAGATATCAATTGAAATTATTTTCTGCTGCTCGCATGTAGTCAGCATGTACTTAATGCTAGTTCACCGCAACCAATCAGCTCTTTTCCTGCCAACTCGACTTACTAATAGCGGCAATGCTCAGCTGTTATAAGTGCTAGGGCATTTCTAATATATTATTTTCTTTTTGGAGAAAAGCTCATATCCATATTCGTTCAGTACTTCTTGAGATTAGCGTACCCAAATGTATAGACAAAGGCTAGCCTCGACTTCCTTTTAAATACGTAATTCTTTATAGGTACTATTTAGCTTATTACCCAGCACTAATAGAATTTATGTTAAATAATATTATGTAATTTTTTTCGATGTTTTAATAGTTACTCTGCTATTCGGGGTGAAGACAAATCCAGCAAAAGAAATATCATAGAAATCGGTCTACCCGTTCTTGAGTTATAAATGGTGTAACTAACCTGACTTTGTATTATATATATATATATATATATATATATATATATATATATATATATATATATATAGATTAGCCTTAAATATTGCCAGAACAAAAAACCATAAAAGCTCTATACTTTTCATAAACATTTCAATTAAAGTTAGTACCAACTTATACTATTTTCTACAAAACATTTTCAGGTACTTACAAAGTAGGTACGTCTCCACTTTATACGGTATCTTTTATACAACAATAATACTTGAGATAATATAGTCTGAAAGCTTATAGAGGTATTTCAACAAAATAAAAGTGAACACAAAATAGTGAAACGCTGTTATAGACGCTATGAAGCTGTTATTCTTGCATTTTAGTATATTTAAAATAAACTTTATTTCAAACTATCTTTCTAAACTTGAATTCAGAAATTCTTCTATTTTAGTTTCTTAAAGCTAAATGTTAGTCGAAATTGGGGGGTTGGAAGTTCATTTGAAGCGCTTTTTTAGATATATGTAGTAAGTTATATGGATGTTCTGATATTATTTTTTTTTTGTGTTATTTCTTATTGTTTATCAATCCGAGCTGTAGTAAAAAAGTATTAAAAATAAATTCGACGACACATTTGGTTCAGTTTGTAGTGACCCTACATGCTGTGCCAGCGGTCGCGGGTTCGAGTCCCGCTGGGGGCATTCATTTGTGTGATGAACACGAATGTTTGTTCTCCTGTCATGGGTATTATTTATGTCTATAATATGTACGAGTATGTAATTAAAGTTAAATATGTGTAGTGTATCAACTATCTGGTATCCATAACACAAGCCTCGTAGCCTACCATGGGTACTAGATGGTGCTGTGTGTTATTGACCCAACATATTTATTTATTTATAAAAAAAATACGTTGTCATTGCACTCAGTTTACTATAATATTTTTATATTAAAATAGATTTAAAATGGTTTAATTAATATTTTTTTAAATATTGTATTTTTAATAAATACCTTATTTAATTTGAACTTTAGAGTTTAGAACATCTGAAGGCTTAGACAAGTGGCATAAACGCTAGTAGAATAGAGTAATCAATGTATGGGACTGACATATGTTTACGACTTCAAATTTGACTCAACGTATCGCATTTGTAATTGGCAGCCAAATGTTGATCTAATCTCTTCGACGAAATTTGGTAGCCAAACGTACAAGGACTTGTCGAACGCTCAATCTCTTCGATCTTTCGACAACAATCGAACGTAGTCATGGTTTTGTTTGTGAACCTCATCTTGACATTGTGAAATTAAAAGCTATTATGACTAATTGTTGTCATGGTAACCGTTATCATTGTCTGACAAATATATATTATTGTATTTATTGTTATTGTAGCAAGACTGCTAGGCGAAATAATCCTTATAATTAGTGAATTTTTGATAAAGAAATCCTAAAAATCCTATGTGTTGCTCGTTTAAATTTTAGTGCATTTCACAATGTCAAGATGAGGTTCACAAACAAAACCATGACTACGTTCGATTGTTGTCGAAAGATCGAAGAGATTGAGCGTTCGACAAGTACTTGTACGTTTGGCTACCAAATTGTTATGGAAATTGCCAAGGCGTTAGCGTTTATCGAAGAAGAATCGATATGGAGCGATCGATATTTGCCACTTGTCTAAGCCTTCAGGTATAAACATTTGACTTCGCGAAGACCTAAACCAAGTTTTGTCAACCAGTCAAAGCACATCTATCTATTTATATATATAAAAATCAATTGCCGTTCGTTACTCTTGCTAAAACCCAAAAATGGCTGGACCGATTTGAATAATTCTTTTTTTGTTTTGTTAGGGATGTGTCAGGGGTGTTCTAAGTATAAAAAAAAAATAGGGAAAACCCAAAAAAACAGCTGGAGAATCGAAAAGTTCAGAACTGTTTCTTTTATACCTATTTATATATAATATATTATAGTCTATCTATTCCATACTAACCGTTAGATCGCACCTAGATGAACCCAAGCGAAGCGACGGTGGGCCGCTAGTCTATACATATAATAAAATTCTGAGTCGAATCTCTACATTATATATTTTTTGGAAAATCTTATTGAAATAGACATTATCGATGCAGAGGCTAAACTATTGTTTTTAGAATTTTTGTCTGTCTGTTACCGCATTACGGAAAAACCACTGGAGGGATTTTGATGAAATTTGGTATTATGATAGCTGGTTATCCGGGTCAACATATGGGATACTTTTTACTGCAAGAAAATATATCATCTATGAGAAATCTATACTAAACGTTAAAAAGTAACGCTAGTTGTCTTATAAAAATCAATTACAACAATCGATCTTGCAATCTTCTCTAAACAATGGCTGATAACAAAAAAAATGACACTTGTGTTTCTACATAACTATTCATGAATCAGTTGTCAATTGGTACCATCTCGTAAATAAGACTTCAACGACAAGCATGTGACCTGCTCATTAGAAAATCGACTCACAATTCCTCATGACATATTTCAACTCAGTAATTATATCAATAATAGATAAACAATCTTATCTAATACTTCGAAAATGAAATTTTAAGCGATTTTCGACCTTGACGCTATAATAATAAAGCATATGGTATAATATAGCGAGAAATATTATATAGTAATTTTCAATCAGTGTCTTCAAACGTATGCGCTTTTAACAGTCTCTATGACAGTATATATTAGGTTGGTTTTCATTATATACAAGTTATGGGCCGTAAATAATAAATTTGAACCGTTTGAAGCTGTCAAGTAGTGACAACTTTGATAAGATAACAATATGTGATTTGGTATGCGCGGGTACTTGCCTTCACGTTGATGGGCAAGTTTGGTGTTTTTAAGTTTTATTCAAGGGGAGAGGCACTTGATTCTAACTGTTGTTTATTATGACTTATGACTAATGAAAAATAAAACAGTTTTCTTCGTAATATCATTAAAAGTTAAGTATTGATGATTGCCGTTGAAATAATAAAAGCTTTTCTTTAAAAATATATATAAAAATGGGTATTTAATTATAGAATATATAGTAGGTATGTATATAACTATGTATATATATACAAAAAATACACCAAAATGGCGTACCTTCTTCTTTTGAAGTCGGACAATAACTAGAGAATCCGAATTGGTGTAAAATAATTTTAATGAAATTACTGTTTGTAGATTTTATCGAAATAGATTAATAGCATGTTATTATAAGTGTCATATCATTGTATGTTTCCCTAATAAATAAATAAATAAATAAATATAAGTTTATATTTTTTAAATTAAAGATCTTGCGTAAATTAAAAAAAAAACTTTTGCGAAAATGCCGGCAAATGTTTGGATATATCACTCTCTCACTCTGATCCTTCACTCTCTGTCTCTCTAACTCTCCGTCTGTCTGATGAGAAGGAAATTCTATACGAGTATAAATAAATAAATAAATATGTTGGGACATTAACACTCAGCACCATCTAGTTCCATGGTAAGCTACGAGGCTTGTGTTATGGATACCAGATAGTTGATACACTACACATATATAACTTTTAAATACATACATATTATAAATATTTGTGAACAGCTATGACTGGAGTACAAACATTCGTGCTCATCACACAAATGAATGTACCCAGCGGGACAGGAACCCGCGACCGCTGGCACAGCAAGTAGGGTCACTACAAACTGAGCCAAACTTGACGTCGAATGCTGAATAAATATATAAAATTAAGTGTATGAGAACGATTGCTGTTACAATTTTATTGCTCTGTTACGATATTCTGTAATATGTAGAGGCTACAAAGAAGACACATGGGAACATTTTCCTAATGGGTAAAAATAATAAGGAAAAAGGCCTTATGTATTATTTCGTTTATAATTTTACTTGCATTTTTTGCTCGCGGCTTCCCAAGTCTTCATTCTATTATATTGTCTCAATTTTATTTGATGCCTGTGCTATATTTAAGAAGCAGATTGAAATTTAATTCAACATTTTATTTCAGCCAAGGAATTAGTTGTATAATGAAAATATTTTTCGTAAAATTGGCTAATTGGCTGCAGCTGTATAATCTATACTAATATAAAGGCAGGGTTTGTCTGTTTGTTTGAACGTGCTAATCTCAGGAACTACTAATCTGATTTGAAAAATTCTTTTTGCATTAGAAAGCCCATTTAATGAGGAATGATATAGGCTATATATCATATAATATATAGTCTATCTATTCCATACTAACCGTTAAAACGTACTTAAGGACGAAACGTATAAAAGTTTTATTATACAAAATATTTGGTATAACAAAATAAATTCTTGAAATGTATTCAATGTGCAAACAGATATTTAAATATTAAAATTTCAGAATCATTTTTATTTGAAGTGTTACAAAGCACAGATCCTTTGCATTTTTCTTTGTCTGCCGAGATTCTTTAAATATCAGAATATATTTTTCAAGAATATTTTTTAAGTCAAGAATTCATGTAGATATATAAGCATTAAGCTTATATACAAATATATGTATGCATTTGTAAAATACAATATACATATATACATATGTCTGCTATTTACGTTTTTTTGAAAAGGTGAAAAGAATGATGGAAGTTTTTATGGGGAAACATTTCTCAAGTAGGTAGGTACGCTAAAATAAAACTCATCACAATTATACTTTTGGTAAGAAGTAAAGAATATTGGGCATTTATGACAAATCGAGGTAAAATAGGGGATGATTATAAATTTTTTTTTAAAGTAATTACCTACTTTTCTATACCTATTTATAGATATATCTATCTATTCCATATTAACTGTTAAAACGTACCTAACTAGGGTGAGTCGCTATACATAAAACAAAAGTAATCAGAACCATCCAGCTTGAATACCGCATAATGTGAGCCTCGGGCATCATCCAAATCATAGAACGGTAACCATAACTAAGTCGTGCAAATCCTGGGCTAGATTTAACCACAAATAAATTTCACTTAACAATAAAAGGCATCTGCCAATACAGTACGGGCTACGGAGTGGGCCCAAGATCCCGCTAAGATAATCAGTGCCTGCAAGCGCTTGAACTTATGGTATTCGTATAGCGGTAAAGATAACATGCTTATTTATCTTCTCTTGCTAACTTATGGAAAATTTATGGTTGTTGATTGTATTGTAAGCTTTGCATGCCTATTAATAAGTACGGTGTTATGCAAATGCGTCTTGGTTATTGTTTTTTTTTTCTTTTGAAAATATTGGAGATTTAGGTGTTGGTGTATTAAAAACTTAAGTTACACTGGTATTGTATTAATATTGATTAGGTTTTTTATTATCAAAGGATTCTAAAAGATATGCTTTTTTTTGTGTAATACAAGCATAGATTGTTTTTAAACAGTTTTTCAATAAGTACAGCCAAAGGCCATTTTTAATATGCAGTCTATTCTCCTATAACATCAGCTACCTGGCAGTAAAAGTCCCGTCAAAGTCAGTCCAGCCGTTTCGGAGATTACGCAGAATAAACAGATAGACAAAAATATTAAAAATTGTGTTGTGTTTCGAGCTTCTATTTCGATATTACAAACAGACACTTCAATTTTATTTATCTCTATAGATAAATCTTGTTTTTGTGGTTAAATCTAGCCCAGGAATGGCATGATTCTGATATAGTTACCGCTTTATTATTTGGATTATGCCTGAGGCTCATTATACGGTATTCCAACGGGAAGATTGTGATTGCCTTTGTTTTATACATATGTAAGTAGAAAGGGCCGGTTTTCTTTTCCAGCTGTTATATCTAAATAAAACCTCTAATTTAACCAATATTAGATATAAGTATTTAATTTACAAAAAGGCAGTGATAGCCCAGTAGTAACGCGCTCGCTTGAAAACCTAGTGAAACAGGTTCAAATCCCGGGTCTCGTACCTCTGATATTTTCATGTGCGAATCATATCCAACATGATTACCACTTGTATTACGATGAAAGAAAATACGCGAGGAATGTCTTAAGAAAAACTTTTTCGAAAGACATGTGCACTGTGCAGTCCGCCAACCCGCACTTGGCCAGCGTGGTGGGCTATGGCCTGATCCCCCTTATATTGAAGGGAGTCCCGTGCCCAGCAGTGGGACGTTAAAAAAGGCTGGACGCATTTCATTTACAGTTTTAAAATTTCAAGAAAATGGTAAAGTTAAAAAGAATTTTGATATTACATTCTCATTCGAATTCACTGTGTATAAAAGGATTTATGTGTATAGAAAACTTATGATGCAATTTAAGCTCTAGACCCTGAACTTAGATAAATATAACAAGATATGAGTAAAGCGAGATAAATCTAAACCTTTGAAGCGGTTGCTTGCTTCAATATTTTTTAGTTTTGTGAAATACCTTTGCTAAGTTTTTTTGGATATTTTTTTTTGTTACTAGCGACTCACGCTCGCTTCGCTGGCGTCCTAATTCTTTTTCTAAAATAAAAGTAGCCTAAGTTACTCTTTACAATATCAGCTATCTGCCAATGAAAGTCCCGTCAAAATTGGTCCAGCCGTTTCAGAAATTAGCCGGTACAAACGGACAGACAGACAGACAAAAAATTTAAAAATTGGGTTTTTCTTATAAGTGACGTATATAATTCCATATGCATTTAGTATAAAGCTGTTATTTTGACATTACAAAAAGACACTTTAATTTTATTTACCTATCTGTATACATTCACTATTAAAGTGTATATAGCATCTATACGTGTTATGTGGTTTTTCTGCTTCGGTTAAAGTATTAGTAGAGAGTGCTAATTTATGTGTTGTTGTTTTCATATTTGATGCAAAAAAGATTATTGAAAAACAGTACTTTTACACTAAAAAAGTCGATTTAATATATTATTTTCTCTCTTATACTCTCTTTTTTTTATGGTTATCTAGATAAGATTACTACGATGAACATTCAAAACATGTTTATTGATTTATTTAAAGTAATAAATATGTATGCAAAGAAAATGTCAACGGAACTGTATCTAAAATTAGGATTAAATAATTATTTTACAATTTAGCAATTTAGATGCGCGTGGAATACAGGCAAGAATTCTGGCTTCATTCCGCGCTGAACCGTAATGCGATTCTTTAAGCGAAAAATGAGCTAGCCTTTTTGTTACCGTTAGATTCTAAGGGCTAAGGCTAAAGACTGGATATAACTAGAGTAGAAAAGTTAAGTGTAAAATAGTCCAGTTAAAAATGTTACTATGGACTAAAAATGTGCTTTATATATGTATGATTCATGTGAATAAAAATATCTACTTAAATACGGAAATTAATAAATGAGTTTTGAGATATTACAGTTGGGAAAGATTGTCTAACAAAATCTAAATTAGGAGTGTATTTTCATTAAGATTGTCAAAACAAACCAAATAATTAACAAAAGCATTCTTGTATTAAAAATTCCTAGTGTAAAGTGTTCGACTAGTAGTCGAAATTCGACCGTTATCATTATATAAAAAGAAACAAGTGTTTCCGATAAAGATTTATTGAAAACACTAAAACTCGTAAATGGCTGCTAAACAAAAAAAAAAAAAAAAAAGAATATCGGTTGACAAAAACAGTAGCAAAAGGTACTGAACTGTTTTGTCTTTGCCTATTTATATATACATACTCGTTGACATACATATATGTATACTAATATTATAAAGAAGTAAAGTTTGTGAATTTGTGAAGTTGTAGAGGGTAATCGTAAATGTACTGAACTGATTTAGATGAAATTTGGTAAGAAGATAGTTGGAGACCCTGGTAAGGACATAGTATACTTTTAATCCTGGAAATCATCCCTTAAGAGGGTGAAAATGGTGATGAAAGTTGGAATGGGGAATTAAGCTAGGGACGATCCTGAATGAAGCGAGGTGAGTCGCTACTATTTAATGTTTATAAAAGAAAATTAAAAATTAGTATTAAATTTTATCGAAATCCTCGTAAATCCTCGTTTAGACGAAGGAATAGCGTAAGAGTATCTAAAGATGCGCGGGCGCCGTGTCAGTGACACTGCCTCTGTTAGGGCGAGGCTTTGTGTAGCGAAATTATAGTGCGTTTTACCATAGTGAGTATAGTTATAATGTGTTATTGTTTCATTTTTAATATAGTTTAATAAATATAATATACATGAATATATTATACATAAATAAAAATCAAAAACAAATCTATCCCACGGGAACCGTACATTTCTCCGAGATAAAAAGTAACCTATATGCTATCCCAGACTATACTCTATCTCTGTGCCAAATATCATCCAGATCCGTTCAGCCGTTCTGGCGTAATTGAGTAACAAACATCCATCCATCCTAATTTTCGCATTTATAATCTTTATGGGATTCTAGTTATAGTGTAGAAGGTTTAGTGTAACTGTACTATACTTCAAAAGAATTACGATTATATTTGTATTAGACTTATAAATCTTTAAATGAAGGAAGACGAAAATTTAGTATTTTAATAATACGGAATATTCTAAAGTCTTATTTCATTTTTAAACATAAAAATTATGAATTAACTTACTGCAACATTTCAAAAAAATCAGCAACATAATACTTCACTCCTGAGGATAACTGGTGAAAACTATGAAACGAAATGTACATACGTTTTGTGTGTGTAAATGTATTTAGTATATGTATATTTATATTTTTATATATTTTAAGCATAATATTTTTAGTCCCACATTTTTTGTTTAACCGCAAACAGCAAAAAGTTCAGAAAAGCTTCTATGTAAAATATTGTAAATTCATTCATACAGTGTGTACTCGGTCTTATTCCCAACGCGCACCTTGGCCTAACCGGTTGCTATAAGAATTTGTATCATTCTGTCTATGTGTGTGTTTTGATTTATAATACGTTGATTTCTGAAATTAATTTATGTATTATACTGTTTTCTTTATAATTTCAATCAGAATATGATTAAAAAAATCTGCCGATTTATAAAAACACTTGCCTTAAGATTAAAAGCGTATTATACTATAGTTATATATAATAAAAAATCGCCTTTAAATGATATCCGACATCTAAGTCTTTGACTTTATCTAGCTGTTTATCATTATTTCTATTATAAACTTGCTTCGCTCGGGTGCGTCCCTAGGTACATTTTAATTTTTTGAGCCAATCCCTAATTCTTTTTCTAAAATAAAAGTAGCCTAAGTTACTCCTTATAACATCAACTATTTGCCACTTAAAGTCCCGTTAAAAACAGTTCAGCCATTTCGGAGATTAACCTCAATAAAAACACAGACAGACAGACAAAAAAAATTAAAAAGATATTGTAAAAAGACTGCCATTTTGACATTACAGACTCTTCAAATTTATTTATCTGTATAGATTAATAACTATTGTAGCTTTTGCAAGTTATACTATTTGTATCATATTTTAGAGTAACTAATAAAATGTTAAATTGCGATATGAAAGTTTTATAATAATTTACTAAACTTTAAGTTTTGGAAGAAAGGAATGGACTAAAGTTGTATTTCCGATACGCATCCTTTTTAGCCAACTTTCAACCCTTGTCAATGTGATAAATAACCCATCAAAACAAATGGTATTTACCATATGCCTTCACTTTCAAAAAATCTAATATCTTATCTTTGAACTGTTATCGCTATCTGTTTTAGCTCCATTAGTATAGATAACAAAGCTTTTTATTCTTTTTGACAAGTGGTAGAAGTCATCGGTAAAATATGATTATAAATATAGGTATAGATTTGTTTTTGTCTTGGGACAAACCCGAAGCGAAGCGAGGGTGAGTCGCTAGAATGTTATATTACTGTTCTAATCCCTTGGGTAGTAGCATGATGATATGGAGTGTATAGCCTTCCTCAATAACACAAAAAGAATTTTTCAAATCCGATTGGTACTTGCTGAGATTCGCACGTTTAAACAATCAAACAAACTCTGCCTCTTTATTATATTAGTATAGATAGACGCCTAGCGCCACCTTTTTAACCGATTTCCAAAAGGAGGAGGTTATCATGATAATTTTTATTACTAGCAGTAGCGTATGTGTTGTTACGACAGGATAATCTATCTATGTACTAAACTTTATCGAAATCCGTTCACCCGTTACGGCGTGAGGTAATAATAAACATATGCACTTACAAAATTGTTTATTTATAATAGTAGTATCATGGGGATATGTGTTTTTTAGTTTGCCTATTAAGCAGTAACGCAGTAACGAAGCAAAAAATCTAAGTGATTTTTGCATAGAATATTCACTTTACGCGACGGAATGTATTAACATTGTTAAAAATAAGATGAAATAATCAAATACCACATAATAAGATATTGAATGAAAATTTGCGTCAAATAATGAATGATATCATTTGGAAAAAAAAATTGTCTTATTAAACACTAGTGACTCACGCTCGCTTCGCTCGCGATCGTCCCTGGGTAGGTACGTTTTCACGGTTAGCTATGTTTATACATAAATAGTAGCTTACTACTCCTAAGATATTCATTTAAATTATATAGCGATTTCCCTCGCTTTGCTCGGGTGCGTACGCCGTACGCGGATTTTGTTCACAATTTCATGGGTTTTATTTTTTTTCGCGGAACCCTGATTCTTTTTCTACAATAAAAGTAGCCTAAGTTACTCCCTATACATCAGCTATACATCAGCTATCTGCCAGTGAAAGTCCCATCAAAGTCGGTGTAGCCGTTTCGGAGATTAGCCGGAACAAACAGACAGACAAACAAATATTGTAAAAATGTTGTTTTGGTATATGTACCGTGTATACATCCATACGCATTTAGTAAAAAGCGGTTATTTTAATATTACAAACAGACACTCCAATTTTATTTATCTTCATAGATTATTAAAAACGCATTTACTTATGCAGAACCAGTCGTATACTTATATCACGACAGTTCTGCCAAAGATATAAATTGTGGCATAGTAAATTAATTGATTCTTGTTGTAGGCGTTATTTATTGGTAACGATCCAACGCGGCGTTCCTTAACGTTTATTACAATAAACAAACTTAATTTATATGGAAATGGGATTGTATTTTATCATTATATCAATTATAGTCATATAAATGAATAATTTTTGTATCTAAAACGTTGAGTACTAAAGATATTAATAATGTATACATATAATAAAATTGTAACTGAGTCAAATCTGTACGTTACAGACAGACAAAAATTCTAAAAACTATATTCGGCTTCTATATCGATAATCATGGGTATTTCAATAAGATTTTTAAGAAAATATTTAATTGATTCGACTTAGTTACAATTTTATTATATGATTAGATAGATATCGCTTATAAGTTATCTAAAAATAATGGAGAGGTTTAAATGTCGAGTTTTATGAAAGTACGTTACGCTTTATCGTTTAGTATAAATTTCTCAGAGATGAGATATTTTCCCGCAGTAAAAAGTATCTTATATGTTGATCCGGAATCCGGATAACCAGCTATCATCATACCAAATTTCATCAAAATCTGTCCAGTGGTTTTCTCGTGATGCGGTCACAAACAGACAGAGAAAAATTTTAAAAACTATATTCGGCCTCTGTATCGATAATAATATCTATTTCAATAAGATTTTCCAAAAAATATTTAATGTACAGATTCGGCTTGGTCATAATTTTATTAGGTATAAGTATGTATAAAATATTCATAGTTTATAGAATTTTGTAGCTAAATTCACGCAATATTGCCAATTAACCTACGAGCCTACTAGAAATACATTTTAACTCCACTTAATCGAATGTTAATTTAAACTATCTATTATAATATAAAGATGAAGAGTTTGTTCATAAATATGTTTGAACGCGCTAACAAGTGAATTACTGGTTCAATTTGAAAAATTGTTTCTCGTTTTATAGCTTACTAACGACAGCCTTGCTTCGCTCGTGAATGACAATAAAGTAACTTACCGCCATTTTTTTTAAATTAAAATTATAATGATTTCTGACTGTAAAAATATTTTTATTGGAATGAAACATATTCGTAAAGGAACTTTCAGTATCGGATCATTACTTTCAGAGATTGCCCCCTACATACAATCTTACAAACTTAATAATATTAGTGCAGATTTATATAGAAAGCTTTATAGGCTATCTTACATCACATTATGAGAGTGAATTCATTCTACAAAAGTAAACTAAGCAGGCGGAGCCGCGAAAAAACGCGAGTTAATCATCGTATACCTATGTATTGTATTGTTGCTTTTTAACGTCCCACTGCTGGGCACGGGCTCTTCCCTTCAATACGAGTGGGATCAGGCCGTCATCAACCACACTGGACAACTGCAGCTTGGCGGACTTCACATGTCTTCCTTCATAAGGCAAGTGGAAATCGTGTTGAAATTGATTCGCACATGAGAATATCATAACCCGGGATTTGAACCCGCTCCACTTGGTTTTCCAAGCAAACGCGTTATCACTGAACCACCCCTGCGTTCATACTTACATATTATGATATTTTATTACCTAACTTAGATATTTGTGTGAAGCTGCGTATTTATACCTATGTATGTTCACACAAATATCTAAATTTAGCCATCATTATCCCGAATACTCGAAGCGATTACGATCCCGTTCTATTACTGAATAACGATCCCTTATCCCGGAATACATCATGATGTTAGATGTATGTAATATATTTAAATGTATTTCTCGAGTGAAGTTAACTGTTTCTCTAATTTACACACATGTTGTTGATGGCCGGTTCGAAAGCTTAGATAGAACTCGCATGTTCTATTCTCCTCACTCACATATTTTTCCATTTGAGAATTATTATTTATATTAGTTTTATTTAAATAATTAGTTATGTTTTCACGTTTTGTATAGTTTTCTCAGAGATGGTATGTTTTTGCGCCGTAAAAAGTATCCTACATGTTGGCCCGGATAACCGGCTATTATCATACAAATTTCATCAAAATCCGTCCAGTGGTTTTCTCGTAATGCGTTCCCAGACAGACAGAGAGACAAAAATTCTAAAAAATAGATTCGGCCTCTGTATCGATATGAAGGTATATCGATACAGATGACTATGACTGTTTCAATAAGATTTTCCAAAAAATATTTAATGTACAGATTCGACTCAGAATTTTATTATACTTATGTAAAGACTGTCGTATTTTTTAAAACTGTATTCTTTATATTATTTCCACAATAAAAATATATTAAAATACGAAATTGCCTGTAATTTAATTTTATTTATATTTACATATATTCTTTATTTTTCAGGTAAGTACCGAGAAACATCGACTGTAAAATGCATGACAAATTTATGTGTAAAAGTAAGTATGTCTATTATTTTTACCGACTTCAAAAAGTAAGGTACTTGACTCGGTTGAATATTTCTTTTGTGTGATTCCGCGATACCTCTATTTCATAATTATTTTTTAATAAACAGATTATTTATGTTTTCTTACTCGTAGATTTACGCGAATATTTGACATTTTAAGCTATACTATCTTTTCGGATTTTGTCGTGGTTTTATCTTATACTAGCGACTCACGTTCGCTTCGCTCGCGTACGTCCCCACGATACGTTTTCACGGTTAGTATAGAATAAACTTTATATATGTACATACATAGGTATAGAAAAGTAAGTACCTACTTTAAAAATCATATATATATATATATATATATATATATATATATATATATATATATATATATATTACTTGAGAAATGATTCCCCATACAAACTTTCATCGCCTTTTCACCCCCTTCAGGGATGATTTCCGGCCGGGATAAAAACTATCTTATGTCCCTCCCAGGGTCTCAAATTATCTCCATACCAAATATCATCTAAATCGGTTCAGCGGATTAAGCGTGAAAAGGAGACAGACAGACAGAGTTACTTTCGCATTTATAATATTCGTATAGATTTAGGTTAAGCATCGGGAAATAATACTTACAATTAAACCGCGATAAAATCCGAAAAGATAGTGTGATATCACATTCAGATGATTTTAAATTCAGTGATAATATTAGTTAAAAATTCACGTCAAATCCTAAAATTAATTTTTTGGTAGGCTTTTTTAGGTTTATAACCTAACAAATGATTACTTTTAATACATTTTATTATTATTTTTTCATACTATAGCCAATATTTCATTAAGAATATAAAAAAGATCCCCAGTTAATTCTGAAAAGATAAATAATACTTATGCCAATCCCCAATGGGTAATATACGCCGTTTGTAAGCCACTCGCGTTACACGACTTCTTGGAGTTATCGACGAGTTACAGTTTGGATGGTGTTATGCAAATGTTAAATACTAGAATATGCCTATACTAACTAATATTTACAAAAGTGATGAAAATATTGCAAACGATGCTCTAATAATAGTATACCTATGTAAAATATTATATACATAATACTTTCTTAGATTTCCGCGAATATTTGACATTTTAAATTAAACTAAAAATATCTGTAACAAGTATATAATGCCTTTGAGATGGCTAAAACCTTAGTCTCTCCCGTGACCATGATTGCTGTAAAGCATTCGAAACGTCGGGAACAAAAATCAAAATAAATCCGCGAAATAATCCAAAAAGATAGTTTTATTTAAAATATTATATACATATTTGGCTTAGTTTATGTTTCAATACAATATATTTTCAGTTTAAAATTACTGTGTTTCCATATGAAGGATCCCATACTGTCTCTTAAAATATATTATAACTGAAAATATTACCTCAACCCACCCTTCTTCAATAGGAATGAACTTTTAAAATAAGGCTATTAAAATATCAATTTCTGTTAAAAAAATACACTTTATTTAGCTAAGTAAAATATATAAAGTAAAACAGATGATGTGTTTTATTATTCATCATTGAAAACGTGAGCTTTATTCAGGATAATTTCAAAACCATATAATATTTTCTTTTAAGAACCTTCCATATATATCTTAAACAAACTGGCCCCTAATTTTGTATGAAACATTCTTCATAACAATACGAAACGGTACAAACATTTAACCTCTTGTCACTGACTGTCATATGATCCTACTTAAATAAAACAGACAAAAAGGTCAGGTCGAAATCCTAAATAAATAATTCAGTGTGGTGTAAAGTCGTCCATCAATATTAACATGGCGGCGTGACTGTCGCACAATATGGGATTACTCCAGACGTTGATCTCGCGGTATCGCGACCTTAGTATAGCGCTTTATTTTTATTTCTACTAATAATCTCTTTGTAACATAAATAATTCTTATATCTTTATGTTTTTTGTAGATATTTTAAAAGGAAATTAGGAAAACAAAGACAAACCTATCCCACGGGAACCGTGCATTTTTCCGGGATAAAAAGTAGCCTATATGTTATTCCAGACTATAATCTATCTCTGTGCCAAATTTCATCTAGATTCGTTCAGGTGTCCTGGCGTGAAAGAGTAACAAACATCCATACATTCATACTCACAAACTTTCACATTTATAGTATTACTCGTAGTATAGATGTGCAATAAATGATAAGATTTTTACCATTGTTTAGTTTTTAGTTTAGGGAAGATTGGTGTAGAAAATATAATCTATACATATAATTAAATTCTGAGTCGAATCTGTACATTAAATATTTTTTTAAAAATCTTATTGAAGTAGTCACTATTAGCGATGCAGAGGCTGTTTGTCTGCTTGTCTGTCTGGGATGAAGATTTTGATGAAATTGGGTATGATGATAGCTGGTTTATTTATATATTGTTAGTGGAGAGATCTCAAATGTTTTAAAATTACTGAGTAATGTACAAGAAGTAGTTAAGACAGTAATTCTTCATGTTCTCCATAAAATAGTGGTATCATATATAGAAATATGATACCACTATTTTTATTCCGGAAATCATCCCTTAAGGGGGTGAAAATGGCGATGAAAGTTTGTATGGGGAATCAAGCTAGGGACGAACCCGAGCGAAGCAAGGGTGAGCCGCTAGTATATTATAATTCTTTATACCTGTTTAAAAGAACGGTTTTTAAATGAAGTTTACGTTAAATTATAAAAACATTTCCTGTAAAAAGATATCTTAAAACGGCGAATAAATCAAGACGCATGTCGAATTAAAAGTAAAAAGTTCATGATCATATCGTAAATGAATTATTCGTGTCGCGTAAAACCATCCATCAATATTAATATGGCAGATTGGGAGCGGTTCGACGTTGTCCTGAGACCCGACAGCTGCTTTGATAAGGCTAGAATTATTTATTTTTAAGGAAATACTCTTTTTATTTTGTTTAAATAAGTGTTTACTGATACGTTTTTGTTTTTTAATTGCGAGTAGACTAAAAAAAAGTGTTGTTGTAATTTGACTAACCAGGCGGAATTGACTGTACGATCTACGTCGTTACTAGCTGTCTAATACCTATTGCTCTAACTAACATTATATAACTGGTACCAGGGCGACCGAGTTTAGCTTGGCAAATTTCAGAAATGTTTTTTTTTTTCAGAAAAGACACCTACATATATAGATAAACTTAAAAGCAAAACCTAATCTATATACAAAATTTGATCCAAATCGTTACAGCCGTTTGTGAAATACACGAAATAAATTTATATAAATAACAAATAAATATGTTGGGACATTAACACACAGCACCATCTAGTTCCAAGTTAAGCTACGAGGCCTGTATTATGGATACCAGATAGTTGATACACTACAAATGTATATAATTTTAAATACATACATATTATAAATATAAACACCCATGACTGAAGTACAAGTGCATTCGTGCTCATCACACAAATGATGCCCCCAGCGGGACTCCAACCCGCGACAGCTGGCACAGCAAGTAGGGTACAAACTGAGCCAAACGTGTCGTGGCCACGTTTATATATATACAAAAATTATTCATTTAATACTATGAGATAAGATAGCAAGCAAGACTAGTTTTCACTTGTGGCTCCGCTCGCGTGATACTATCTGTGTATTGTATTTTCTGAATTTCACTCAAATCTAAGCCGTTACAACGTGTAATGGTAACAAACTAACACCCTCACAAATTTTCACCTTTCTAATATTAGTGGAATGAGATAATTATACTCGTATCTTTCCCTATTTTTCGTCCACGTTTCCGCTCGAATGATATGTCAATAAAATAAGTTATGTTATACAGTGATAGTGGATTTTTTTATTTGTAAAGCAAAGATATTCTTAGTAGCAGGCAGGAATTGGGAAGTTGTGGTGTTCCAACCCTCGTACGAGAAACTTACCGTTCATATAAACGTGACGACACGTTTGGCTCAGTTTGTAGTGACCCTACTTGCTGAGCCAGTGGTTGCGAGTTCGAGTCCCGCTGAGGGCATTCATTTGTGTGATGAGCACGAATGTTTGTACTCCAGTCATGGGTGTTTATATTTATAATGAGTATGTATTTAAAGTTATATATGTGTAGTGTATCAACTATCTGGTATCCATAATATAAGCCCTCGTAGCTTACCATGGAACTAGATGGTGATGTGTCTTAATGTCCAAACATATTTATTTATATAGAATTTTCTTCCTATCAGACAGACAGATAGTGGAGGAACAGAGTGAGAGAGTATGCTTGTGAATCTCCTCTCATTGTGCTATTTTCCGGGGCCGAAAATTGGCATAATAATTTTGTATTTTATTGGTCTTCTTTGTATTTTATTTATTATCTATTCTTGATAAACAGCAAAAATTATAGGTTACGGTTAAATGTTCTTTTTTCTTTATGTATGTTATACATATCTTAGAAAATTTTGAACAATACTCATATTTTTAATGAACGGGTCATTTCTTCGTATTTCAATAAAAAATCTAACTCAATGGGTGTGATAATTAATTTTAAAGTGATTTTAATACATGTATACTTTATTAGTAAAAAAGCAACAAATACTAGATAAAATATCTCCCCAAGATACTTTGCACGAAAATAAATTAATTCTTCTGCGGGTGCTTCATGCTGTATTACAGGAACTTTGACCGCGATCAATCTTATCGGGGATTACCGGTTAAGTCGGGGATTTACACAATTTTCCGGGTTTTATCCTACTTCGGCAATACGCTATTTATCCCAACCTATTTTGCTAATTATTTTTACTAGTAGACGCCTAGTGGTCGAAACTCGACCATAATATTTTTGAAATTATACTTCTTTTGGGACGTTTGGAAAAAATTATGAGGGTAAAATTTTTACGATGCGCGCGCACGCCGACAGCCGAAAAGCGACATGATGAAGTTAGCTGCATTCCTTTTACAAACAGAGTTGTGATATACCGGATGAAATCTTTATCTTTAGCTCCTTTTTGTTCTGTTATGCCAAAGAAGTATAACTTCTTACGTGCGTACATAAGTACACACACACGTTTTTTTATTTTTTTATTTCGTGGCTGCTAGGGTATTCTATATCTAACATGAAGTTAGGCTAGCAAAGTTACTGTTTACATTGTGCTTTCATCATTAGGTCGTTTCTAAGAAAAGCTCTCTGTAATAATTATGTTATCTCCAGGAGAGTATTAAAATCAAACGACTGTACATATAAGTGCTTTTGAAGTGTAGTGGATTTTTTTTTCTAAAAAATAAAAAAACTAAACTATATTATGCTCAGCCTATTAACTATAATTTATTATTTATCCTTTTTTACTATATATTTATACAAGTTTATTAGAATAAAAGCGATGTCTACTCCGAATATCATCTAACTTGTTAAGCCGTTACAGAGTAAAGAAGTAACAAACATACACTCACAATCTTTCTCATTTATGTATATACTAGCAACTCAGCCTCACTCCGCTGGAGTTCAAAGGTACGTTTTAACGGTTAGTGTACATTACGTTACGTTGTAACGGTGAGGGTAACATAGGTATGATGAGTTTTACATCTCTTATTTGAGAAATGATCGATTTTCCATACAAATTTTCACTCCCATAAGGGGTGATTGAGTATAAACTATCCTAAGTCCTTTCTAGGGTTTAATATCTCCATACCAAGTTTCATCTGAATCGGTTCAGTGGGTTAAGCGGGAAAAGCTAGCAGATAGACAGATCGACAGAGTTACTTTCGCATTTATATTAATACTAGCAGCTCACTCTCGCTTCGCTCGGGTTTGTCCCTAGGTACATTTTAACGGTTAGTATGAAATACGAATCTAAATTTCTCGGCTTTTCGGTACTATAATATGCATGTATATACATATAAACGTTCCTCTTGAATCACTCTATCTATTAAAAAAACCGCATCAAAATCCATTGCGTAGTTTTAAAGATTTAAGCATACATAGGGACAGACAGACAGCGGGAAGCTACTTTGTTTTATCTATATAGTGATTAGTGTCTTTGTATGTACGAATACGTATCTGTCATCACCAAGAATGAAGATGTTCCAATCTAAATATTTACAAATACACTCATTGTATCAAACCACTAAATAAAACAAAATCCAAACCCTAACAGTCTGTTCACCATCACTCACATAAAAGGCGAGCTAAGATGTATTACAGCTGTACAAACCATTTCAGCGCTACATTTAACATTTAGTATGATTTGTAACTTTGCACAATGACAATTAAAACTTGCATACACCAGTTTTAGCTATTCCTATACAGTTTAGCTAACTGAAGTTTGAAATTTTAGTGCGAGACACGAATTTCTGCTATTGAAGTAAAAGTTTAATAGTTTCTTTCTCTTGAACAGGTGTAATTAAATATAAATGTGAATATGACCGTACAGTTAAAAATTTAAGTACTTAAACTTTTAAAAGCTCTTTTAACTCGATGAATTAATTTGTAGAGTCAGTGTAGTTAGTGAATATACTTAGTGTTGCTTGTTCTTAATGTTAAATTTGAATGTGTTGGACATTTTTTGTTTTGACCTTCTTTCATACAGAGGCTTATATTTTTGTGGGTCGGAGTATTCTTCTGTATAACATTTTATTCCGGTACACTAAATAGTTTTAGTAGGTTGTTAGTAGGTACGTATTTTGCAGAAGGTAACTGAGTGATGTGCGTGATAAAAACTGTGTATAATTTTGTACGGCCTATATGCTTTCTTATATGTTGTATTCATGCCCTTAGCAAAAGAAATAATACGCTCAACTTAATAATAAGTAATACTGTATATATTATGTTTTAGCCACAAAATTTTCATTAAATTATTTATCTTTTTTTTGTTCATATTATCTTATTTTAAGTGTATAATAAAAGTTTTGTTTATATCATAACTAGCGGCTCACCCTCGATTCTCTCGGATTTGTCCCTGGTTACGTTTTAACGCTTATTATGGGATACTTAGACTATATATTACATACATATATGTACATAGGTATGATAAGTTGTATTAAAAAAAAAGTATCGAGTGTTGCGGGATGTATTATAACGTGTTTTCCCGTAGGAGTGACGTTATTACGTAACGTAACGTAGCCTGTGTCACTCTCTAACCCTCCAACTATCTTCACACAAAAATTCACGCCAATCGATCACTCCGTTTCGACGTGAAAGAAGGACAAACAAACACAATTTCATATTTATAATATAAAAAGTATGTATAACAACATTTAAAACCCCAATTATCATGATAAATTCTGATGTAGATCTTGCTTTTCAAGTAATAGAATTACAAAGCTTCCATTGCATCACTTACGCCATACATCAAAACAATTCCAAAATAACTTTGTTTCGGACGACGCTTATGATTGCTGTCCCGCTCTGGGGCGTTTCCGGACCGCCTTGATTGTTCCCTAAGGGTTTAGGATGATGATAAAAATTTTCTCTGTAAAACAAACAAGTTTATTACAAAATTAGCTCCCGATTGCAGCTTTTTTCTTATAACATGATTCTTTTTAATTTACCGTCTCCGGTTTTAATAATTTTACTTTAAAATTTCAGATCTACTGATTTGTAAACAGTATGACTTCAATATTGTATAACTTGACGTCGAAATATAATGTAGACTCTTAAATAAAAAAGTAAATAAAAAGTCTTACGTTTCTTGCATTTAAGTATATTACAATGTGAACTTAATTTTAGTGTTAGTAGTTTTTGTTGTAATAGAGATAGTTAGATGTTAGTAATTTTCATAGATACGTTATGAAAGATTAAAAGAAGTGATGAATAAATCTATTGCTCTGCAAGAACACGTTTGTAGGCGAAGGCCTCCTCCAAAGATAGCCACTCTTCTCTAGATTTAGCTGTTTGAACCCAGCTAGGACCTGCTGTCTTACTGCTTTCATCTTCCCATCGATTGAAGGGTCGTCCCTTGTTTCTTTTTCCTCGTGAACCTTTCCATAGTGTCACCCTTTTAGTTCATATGTAGTTTTAAAACGAGTCGCACGTCCGGCCCTTCTCCAGTTTAATGCCAATGTTTCTGTAGACTATCAGCTGCCTTGGTAATTTTTCTTATTTTTGTATTACTTATATTTTTCTTTTGAAGTAAAAATATCCAAAAAAAACGTAGGTAGTCTCATACATTCTAATGATTTCTAATCTGATTTAAAAAAAAACAACAATAAAGAAAAAAATAATTGTATAGGCTTTTGGGGTTCCACATTATTATTATTTTTTTTTTTCATTTTAATATTCCAATTACATACTCTTATATATATTTATATGCACTAGTGCAAGTGATTCTTAAAAACCTTAAAATTTCGTTATCGTCCTCCCTTTCAAAGCAAGTAGTCACGTATAAAGAAAACGATCATGACATGCATCATACAACACTTTTTCTCAACCGTTCCTTACCTAAAGGTACGTGACATCACGTATTTTGTATAGCAGCTTTGGCTTAAAGAACCTTTCTCTATATACGATATAAAGTTTTATTTTGTCTTTTAGTAAAATCTAGATTTTTATTCTAAAAATCTAAAATATTAGATCAGAGATCGGCAAACATCTTGAATTGACGGTATCTGCGTCATAGTGAATTTTTAGTCATCTTTTGTGTTTTGAAGGAAGTTTTATTCGCGCTGGTAGGTACTTATATATATATATATATATATATATATATATATATATATATATATATATATATATATATATATACATACATTTGATTATTGGGCGCTTGCCTTCGTAATGTGTGAATTAATTCCCCAAAAGATATTTTGTAATCAAACTACGCTTATCAGCTTTGAAATGAAGCGTGGCTTTGATCTGTTATTCTTTTTAAGTTCTGCACTTTATTTTCCTTATTGCTTTCGTTTTATATAATTTAACTAACAACTTACCCTAGTTTCGCTCTGTTGCATTCCTAGGTACCTATAGTCGATAAAAGTTAAAAAACTTCAGTTAAAGTTATTGTAATTTCTTATAGTTGACTCTGTAGCACTCGGCGGTAAGAACTCGGTAGTACAAGAATTTTCAGAATCGCATCAGTAGTTTTAGAGATTACCCCTACAGAAAATTAAACCTCTTTATAAAATTAGTGTAGACGAGGAAAAATTTCCCGTTTTTCTATTATTAATTGTAAAAGAAATTGAATAAAATTAAGTATATTATTCGAAAATTTAAAAAAATGATATGAGTACTAGCGACTCACTCTTGCTCCGCTCGGGTTCGTCCCTATGTACGTTTTAACGGTTAGTATAGATTTCTCAGGAATGAAATATTTTCCCATCTATCAGCAGTAAAAAGTATTCTACATGTTGACCCGGATAACCAGCTATCACCATACCAAATTTCATCAAAATCTGTTCAGTGGTTTTCTCGTGATGCGTTCCCAGACAGACATACAGACAAAAACTCTTACAACTATGGATTCGGCCTCTGTATCCTTAATAATGACTGTTTCAATAAGATTTTCCAAAATATATTTGATGTACAGATTTGACTCTATTAGAATTCTATTATATATATATATATATATATATATATATATATATATATATATATATATATATATATATAGATGTATGATTTTTGAAAAACGTCATGGTGTATTAAAAAAAATTAAAGACACATAAGTTTGATCACCATCAATGTTGTCTAACAAATACAATAGATTAAGGTAAGCAAATTGGCCACAGATTGTACTAGTAATTATTAATTAATCAAATCCATAGTATTAATAGGTCATAGACATGACCTACATTGATACAAATACATTCATCTTAATACAAATAACATTTTCAAGATGAAAAATATATTATACTGCTGTTATAGAATAAAATTTGTGTGTGAATGTTTGTTACTTTTTCTGAAGCGACTGGATAGATTGGGATAAAATTTAGTACTCAGATTGGTTACAACTTAGAGTAACCTAGTAGTAATAGGCTACTGCTTAGAGACAGCGATAGCCCAGTGGTAACGCGGTCGCTTGGAAAAGCGAGTGAAGCAAGTTCAAATACCGTGTGAATTTTTCCAACGTGATTACCACTTGCCTTACGGTGAAGGAAAACATCGTGAGGAAACGTGCATGTCTGAAAGAACTTAGTAAATTTTCGAAAGACATGTGAAATCCGCCAACCCGCACTTGGCCAGCGTGGTGGACTATGGTCTGATCTCTCCTCGTATAGAAGGGAGCTTCGTGCCCAGCAGTGGGACCTTAAAAAAGGCTGAATACAAAGGCCACTGCTAGTAATATTGGCTATTGCTATTAATACACTTAGGCACCCAACCGAGCGAAGCGGAGTCAGTCGCTAGTCTATACCTACAGATAAATAAAATTGATGTGTCTGTTTGTAATGTCAAAATAACAGCTTTTTACTAAATGTATATGTAATTACGTATACGAGTATGTATATTGTATACGGTACTTACACATGTATAAGAAAATCACAATTTTATTTTTTTATCTGTCTGTTTGTTCCGACTAATCTCTGAAACTACTGGATTCATTTTGACGGGACTTTCACTTGCAGATAGCTGACGTTATGAGAAGTGACTTAGGCTAATTTTATTTTAGAAAAAGAATTAGTATTCCGCTCAAAAAAATTAAAACGCTCCTATGGACGTCGCTAGTGTTATATGAAAACAAATAATATTAACAAACCTAATTTAACAATGTTTTAGTCATGTCTGTCGATCCCTCTGATTTGGAAGCTTTCCGGACCCGACTTGATTGCGCCCTCAAGGGTGTAGGGCGTCAAATAGAGTTGCAGCGATGGTTTGCTCAGTGAAGCGATTCGACGTTTTGATTTAATAGTGAAGTACGTACTTTAAATTTGAAGAACGTATAATAGTAATAATAATAATATTTTTGTATTTTATTTAAAGTGTTCATATATTTTTTGTTATTGAATTTTGTACTATTTATATATTTATATAGAACTTTAAACCAAAGCTTTAAGCTCTATTATTATCCTGCTAGTTTCTGCCCGTGGTTCTGTTCATGATAGACACATATGTACATATAAACTTTCGCAATTATAATACTGCCGTCATAACAAAGAAGGCCGTAACTTCGTCAAAGTTGATTTCGAGATATTTGAAGTTTTGTCTTACTACTACGTCAAAACTACTACTAGTTTTGACGTAGTTATGACGAAAATGGTTATGGTATCTCCGGATTCATAAGACTTAGAGCTTTATGAGTAAGACTATCAAGTAGCATTTTTTTTTTGCTGATTCCGAATCTGCATATAAGTCATTTTTGACCAAATTGTTATTTACGGCCTTCTTTATTATGACGGCAGAATAGTAGACCGACTAATGACTTACCCCACTTCACTCGGGCTCTATCAGTAGCTTATATGTTACTCCAAGTAAGTCTACCTGTACACTAAATTTCATCCTAATCGGTCTAGCTCTTTCTAAGTGAATGAGTAAAAACACATACATTCAAATATTCCTATTAATAAGAATACCAAATGTTGATAGATTGCAATATTTACTTAAAAATATATAGACGGTTAGTGTGAAATCACTTATGTCAAGAACAGATCGCAAAGAGACAAAATGGCTTAGTCAAATGGACTACACTCCCATATGGGAGTGTGTGTATATGCATACTAGCGACTCGCTTTCGCTTCGCTTCGGGTTCGATCTAATAAAAACTATCCTATGTTCTTTCCAAGGTCTAAAACTATGTCCATACCAAATTTCATCTAAATCGGTTCAGCGGATTAAGCGTGAAAAGGTAACAAACAAACAGACAGAATTACTTTAGCATTTATAATATTAGTATGGAAGTATGGATTTGTGAGTTTGTACATTATGGCATAACTAGGTTCATAGAAAAAAATAAGCTAATAAGAAAGGAATTTACTTATAAAGTAGAGGAGCTCTATACTCAAAGAATGGATAACCTGAGAAGTTGACTTAACGATATGAATTTTAATATGGTTCAATAATTTCGTTATAAAGGAGTCTGGCTGACTGCTTATAAGGATAAAATTATCTTTGATCCTAATAACTTGAAAATATCTATTTAAAGCCTTAAATACTACTAATATTATAAATGCGAAAGGTTGTAAGGATGTATGGATGTCTGGATGTATAGATGTCTGGATGTATAGATGTCTGGATGTTTGTTACCCTTTCACGCAAAAACTACTAAACGGATTTTAATGAAATTCTACAATAATATAGCTCATATATCGCATACCCTACTTTTTATCCCAGAAAAACGTACGGTTTCCGTGGGATATATTTGTTTTTGTTTTTTTAAAAGTGAACCCGAGCGAAGCAAGGGTAAGCCGCTAGTTAGTAAATATGTAAGATTTATTGTTTACTTATTTAGTTAATTGTGGAAAGTCTGTATTAGTTTTAAGGATGTATTTTCACTAATATTATAACTGTAAAAGTGTGTTAGTTTGTTTGTCCTTCAACGAAGTATCGAAGTGATTTTTTGCATGTTTATGGACTGGGTAGTGAAATTAGCTAAAAGCTATTTATGATCTAATACAGTTTGAAAACAAATATCGTGGTTACTTAGTCTGAAGTTAATAGTTAATTATATAAATAAGAAGTTCTTTACAATTAACTATTCTGCTATTATTACCTAAGTGAATTACATGAAAATCAAACCCTTGACCCCAACAATAAACATAGAACCTCCCTCTTTTTAAAGTCGGTTAAATAAAAGAGTATTTTAACCATACCGTTCAGTTTCTTTGCTTTTCAGCTGAATGTTTCGTAAATATTATCAACTACAAATAGCACAAATAAAAATACCAATACAAATAGAGCATAAATAACACAGAATGACAATTTATAAATTGAAGGTACAGGGCCGTATTTATACGGTCTCATAACAAAGTTTAATAACATTTTTTGATTTGCAAATACATTTTCGGAGGATTTTGTGATGGGATTTATATTATTTTTAAGAAAAGTAATATTATTTTTTTATATTTGTATGGTTATATCTATGTTAGTTTGAATACGTAAATAATAAATATCATATTAATAATAATATATTTTTTAGATTTATTTGAGGGGTTTAAATGAATCTTTCTAGAAATAGTCTTTTCGAATTTAAAGCGGTTTTATGTTATATTTTCGAAACGTGGGAACTAAAAATATAAAAAAAAACCGCGACAAAATCCGAAAACATATACGCGTAAATCTAAGAATGTATTCATTTGAGGACTTTTCATCCAAAATCTATTTACAAATATACACATATTTAGAAAACATAATAATGAGATATAATTCAAAACTTTAATATATTTAAATGTCAGATAAATTAAACTTCATGCTTTTATAAGGTTTAACACTTTATTTTAAACTTGATTTAAAACGTTTATATATTTTCCATACAACAACTATTTAACCTTTGAATACATATCTGCATGCATAAGAAGCAACGATCGCAATTGAATGGTCTGACATAAATAAGCCCAAGACAAAACAAAAGGCCGATTGGATTAATGCCGGTTCGATTCCCAGCTTTAAATACAATATACCATCGATATATGGCATTGCTTGATATTATGAATGTAGAATAAAAAGTATAATTTCTTAAATTTATACTGCTTTAATAAAATAAATGCAACACTTTATTCGTAGATGGAGAACATTAATTTATTAAAGCGATATTATAGGTACTGTCTAAACCCTTTACCTTTAATGATTTTTAGAACTTTGAATTTAAGGGTTAATAATAATATGAACAAAATCAAATCTGTGATACATATACTAGCGTCGTTTTTGTGCTTATTTGTTCGAAAGACCAATACGTATGGTATTTTACAGTAGAGAGTTTTCCCTTCTATTTTAAAAAGGAAGCTTTATTTCTAAGATTTTCTATACATTTATAGATAAAACTAGATGATTCTTTAAATTGACATAACTTTTTTTATTTAGGAACCGATTGAAATAAAACAAATACTTAATGTTAAGTGAAGCTTACCACAATACATTAGTGAAAACCGTTCCAAATCGGTCAAGCTGTTTCTAAGATTAGTGCGCACAAACGCACAGACAAACAGACATACACAAATAGACAGAAAAAACTAAAAATCATTGTTTTGGGTTCTATTGCGTTAATAAAAGCCCCCAATAATAGTTTTTCTCAAATATCTTCCATGTACAGACAGCGATCAGTTACGAGTTTATTGTATGTATAGATATATCTTTTCAGCTTTATTAAAGTAAAATTTGTATTTAATACCCACAGAATTAAAATTTAAAAGTCAATAATTCTGTATTAAAAACTTTTTCGGTAAATTGTACGTTTGGACAAATAAGAACTGAGACGACTCTACGGTAGTGTAAGATGGTATAAGACGTTCACTAAAATCGTTACAAGTATTAACGTTAAGGGTTTATCAATGGGTTGAATAGTGCTCCTATTTCTGTACAAGGAAAAAAATATATAAAATATAATATTTTTTTTCTAACTGCATGAAAATCAAAACCGATTATGAGTAATATTCATTGCCAATCAGATATGTCTTTGAATGTTGGTTATTATATATCTAATACTAGAGGGTTCGCCTGTAGACAAACAAAAACAAATCTATCCCACGGGAACCGTACATTATCCAGGATAAAAAGCTTATGTGCTATTCCAGGCTATAATCTATCTCTGTGCGAAATTTCATCCAGATCCGCTCAGTTGTTCTGGCGTGATTGAATAACAAACACCCATCTAAACTTTCACATTTATATTAGTAAGATTTCTGAAGTAGTTTATTACAGGCGAAAAATATATTAAAATAAAATGCAACCTATATTACTGTTCAATAATATAGCTTTTCAACGGCGAGAGAATTATTAAAATCGGTTCAGTAGTTTCGGAGTTTATTGATTACAAACAAACAGACATTCTTATTCATACAAAATTGCCATTTAAAATATTGACGGACTGATGATATAAATAAATTATATATCTTTTAATCCGTAAAGCTATGCCTAGGAATGACTGACGTTAAACAAAGGGATTTTGAACTTATGACCTCACGACTCAGAAAGTCGTCAATCTGTATAATCTGAACCCATTGGACTATTATCTTAGTATGGAGAGATTATATCTTAAAGAATAGTAACAGGCCCTATAATATGAATTGTGAGATTAACCATCATTTGTCTATAGTATTTTTTTAGATATATTCTAATACTTGACATCTATACGGAAGAGATCGCTGTTTTAGCGAAAGGGCCGCCTCTTGTACATTATCCAACTGTATTTATTTATTTTCTTTATTCTTGGTGTACAATAAAGAGTTTATTATTATTATTATTATCTATACATATAATATAATTCTAACAGAGTCGACAATTAAATATTTTTTTTGGAAAATCTTATTGAAATAGTCATTATTATCGAGACAGAGGCCGAATTTATAGTTTTTAGAATGTCTTGTTTCGTTTGTCTGTCTGTATCTGTCTGTCTGTTTTGAAACGCACCACGAGAAGACCACTGGACAGATTTTGATGAAATTTGGTATGATGATAGCTGGTTATCCAGTTCAACATATAGGATACTTTTTACTGCGAAAAAATATCTCATCTCTGCGAAATCTATACTAAACTCTAAAATAAATTCGCATAGAAATCAGTTATTTTTCAACAGATTTTTTGCGATTGCTGTAAAGCATTTGAAACGTCGGGAACTAACAATCAAAATAATTCCGCAAAATATTAAAAAAAGATAGTCTAATAAAAGTAACGAACATACATACATACATACATACATACATACAAAAGGTTATACAAATACAAATAGGCAAAAATGATATAGGTTAGTTTTTATTTTAGTAAAATGAAGTAATTCCCGTGGAATACTATTATAATAAAAAAAACTCAGGAAATCTACACTAATATTATGGAGTTTGTGAGTTTGTGATGTTGTGAGTTTGTGATGTTATAGGAGGTAATCTCTGGATCTACTGAACCAATTAAGATAAAATTCGGTAAGAAGATAGTTTGTGACCCTGGAAAGGACATAAGATACTTTTTATCCCGGAATTCATCCCTTAAATGGGTGAAAATGGGGATGAAAGTTTGTATTGGGAAGCAAGCTAGGGACGAACCCGAGCGAAACAAGGGTGAGTCGCTAGTATAGTATATAATAATATACGTTAATATTACGAATACTTGTTTAAGTAAAACATTCCACAAATAAAATAATAAAAAAATAATTTTTATGGAAGTCATTATAGAGACTCGATTATAAAGTCTGAATCTGACAGGCGAAGTTAACCGCCCCAGGTGCTGTGATCACTTTACATGTAGAGTGCTCGAATCTTCGGTACTAAAACTTTTAATATGAATATTAACGATCATAAATAATATGTAATTAAAGTTATTTATAATGTACTCCTATTAATTTCAATTATCTCATGGCTTGTTTAGTTTGAGTTTATTGTTTTGTCGTGTTCTTCATTTTTAATATTATATTTTCTTGTGAGTAACTAATGTTGAAAGTCCTGGGTTTGAGTCCTTATTGGGATTTTTTTTTGTTTTTGTGGCGGCCGTAGAGTAACGTTTCGACCATATCTGGTCTACCGTAATCGCCGCATTTTGGACTAGAGTAAACCCTGCCGCTATATAAAACTGCAGCGTTTGCTTAGGGAGACAGTCATTGATTTCTTTGGGCCTAAAAATTGTTTCCTAAGATGAATATTGCGCTTGTACATTAGTGGTCCACACTACCTCAGAAGATGGAGTGGCATTTTATCTGCCTTGATACATCTTCTACAGGTTTGAGGGGAGGGGTGGGGAGAGGGGGGGGTCACTAAATCATATATTGAACATGTGCTCGTTTAAGCAGCAGTATCCTGTAAGAACTCAGTTTCCTGTTCAGGACTAGAACTAGGATATTGAGGTTTTCTGTTAAGAAATTCTCAATTGCAGCCCGATTGCAGGTAATACATTTGCATTGCTCAATTGCAGGTACCTCCCCTTTCTCTTATCTTCCCATGGGGCAGACTGAAAGGAATAGAGTCCATTTGTGACCGCGTACACTTGTTTTATGATTGGCCGCCGTGGCCGAAATCAGTCAGGAGGACATTATGTAATAAGTTTTGGAACCTCTTTTTTTCTTATTATTGAGTGTGAGAACACACCAAAGTTATATTGCCCAGTTTTGGAGCTCTTTTTTTATTCTGTTGTGATTTTAAATGTAAATAAATAGTTATTTTGCTTCTTGTACAAGATTTATTTAAATTCAACAACGTAAATTTTTTTGACGTCATTAAAACGACGTCATTTTAATGTTAGAAATGGACCTTAGCAGCCGATTTAGTGAGTGGAACCGCTTATTGAACCATATGACTGTTATTGGAGTTAAAAGGCTCTCCGGCTAAAGTTCGATGTCATTTGATTCGTTTTGTTGTGTCCCATAATTTATAGTTATTAGATTTTTAATAGTTTTAAACTATAATTATCTAGAAAAAGCTTGTTTAAACAGCTATTTTAAAAAAGCTTCTAAGCTGACGGTAGCTTTCTCATATGCTTATACTATAAAAGCCAATAACCAGCAAAACTATTAAAGAAAATCCTCTACTAAGGCTAGTATTATTAAGAATAGGCAAGCTGTTTATTCGCCTTAATCGTAGATGCAAGTCGATGCAAATGAAATACGCATTGTGTAATTTAATTATGTGCATGCATCATACATGTGGTGTCGAACTTAGAATATCTCTTAGCATTAATGAATAATATTTATGAGACTCTTATAGTGCGTTTGCATGGTACAGCCAAATACGACGTTTAGTACAGGTTCGATTTTTAGCAAATTGTGAATTGTAAAAAATGTGTTTTTATCAATTTATATAGGATGATTTCCGGGATAAAAACTATCCTATGTCCTTCCCAGGGTCTCAAACTGTCTCCATACCAAATTTCAACTAAATCGGTTCAGCGGATTAAGCGTGAAACGTAACAGACAGTCAGACAGAGTTACTTTCGCATTTATAATATTAGTGTGGGTTAATCTATATATACATAAAATGCTTTGTCCTGACTGACTGACTGATCGATCAACGCACAGCCTAAGCCGCTGGTCGTAGAAACGTAAAATTTGGAGGACATATTTATCATATAATGTAAGCATCTGCTAAGAAAGGATTTTTCAAAATTCATCCCCTAAGAGGGTAAAATAGGGGATAAAAGATTGTATGAAACTCCGTCATTCGTAACGCGAAATGCACGGAAAGTGGTATTTAGCTTTAAGGTAAAAAATAAGAAACATGTGTATTAGATTTTTTTTCGAAATTCATCCCCTAAAAGGGTAAAAGGGGGTAATGAAGTTTGTATGGACAAACGATTATTTATGATCAGAATAACTTGAAACTTGGTATTAATGCTCTTCAATACAATTAAATAAATACGTATTTTAGCATTTTTTGAAATACATCCTATGAGGCTGTCAAATAAGGGATGAAAGTTTGTACGAAACTCTGTAATTGATGCACGGAAAATAGTATTTACCTATAAAATGAAAAACAAAACAATACAAATATCTTTTTTTTTTTTCGAAATCTATCCCTTAAAAGGGTAAAAGGGGGTTATGCTGTTTATATAAGGAAAAAATGTTTAAGTTCATAATTACTTGAAACTTAGTATTAATGCTCTTTAAAATAATTAAACAAACATGTATTGTAGATTTCTTTTAAATTCAGCTCCTAAGTGGGTAAAACTAGGAGTTGAACTTTAAGTTGTTAAATATATTTAAATAGAGTAACATGGCTCAAGTTATCTGTAAGTGCACACTTACTGTTTGGGATAAAGTACAGGACGGAAATTATAAATCCAAAGGAAAATTATGTATAACTTTTCGGCTGGCCACTGCAGCGACAACAGCTATAACATATAAATTCAATGGAAATTAAAACTGAGCAAATTTTTCAGTCCACGCGAGCGTAGCCGCGGACAAAAAGCTACTGCAAAATAAGAATGGCACTTTATATGTGTAACTTAAAAAAGAAGGAGAAGGAGGGAGACTGTAAGCTTCAGGTGTACATAGCACTGGGCCTTAAAAATAACGTAGATGTTAGCCTGTTAGTATGTTAGTTAAAAACCCACATTAGCCGAGTTACAGGATTCTAAAGTCGTAAATATTGTATGCGATTGTATCATTGTACTCTCTTCCTCTAACTTTGGAAAGATGGAGTACAAAAATGTGCAAAAAACACAGGAAGTGGAGCTTGCTAAATACCTAAAGTGTAAATTTATTTACAGAATATACGCTTAATATCTTTTAAGATACTGGATATTTTTATTAATTTGTTTTCCATATATATTTAAGAAATAATAAAACTTACACGAACTTAGTTTTGCAAGTAAAAAAGTATGTTTTATTGCGAAAAAGTTAATTTTATTCGTGGTTTGATCGCGGGCGAAGCCGCGGGTTCTGCTAGTCAAACATATTTTTATGCTGTTACTCTTTTAAACACAGTTGTTTTAAAAAAAAATAGTATACATTTTTTTTATTTAGTACTTCTAAGATATTATGTTAGACTTAAGAGTGTTGTCGATTTGGCTAAAAACATTTGTATCAGTCTAGTAGCTATTTGTAACTAATTAAAAAAATAGACGAAGCATACATTATTGTAATTTTAAGAGTAAACTAAATTAATTATAATAGTATAAACTATAAATTATATATTTTTCATCTTAAGAATTTAATTTTATCATAATATATTATAGGCAAGGAACCAATTACATATTTTCATTTAAATCTTATACAAAAACTAGCAGAATCCGCGGCTTCGCTCGCGATCAAACTACAAAAAATACATCATGCAAATATGTCCAAGGAATAAAAAGTTGTATACAGACTTTTATCCCCTATTTCACCCCCTTGGGGATTGAATTTTAAAAAATCCTTCCTTAGTGGATGCCTACGTCATAAGAGGAATACGTGTGCGAAATTTTAAGTTTCTAGCCCTAAGGGTTTGGCCTGTGCGTGGATACATCAGTCAATCACTTTATGTATATATAGATACACATATACCTACTTAAAAAAGTTACACACATTCTTAACTCATTTAAGCACTTCTAATATTTTTTAAGAGAATCTAAATTAGCCAGATATATTAGTTACTAGCGACCCACCCTCGCTTCGCTCGAGTTCTTCTCTAAGGACGTTTTATCGGTTAGTATGGAAATCCCTTGCTCTGTGAAAATCAAAAACAAATCTATCCTGCTGGATACATTTTTACGGGATAAAAAGTAATCTATGTGTTATTCCAGACTATTATCTATCTCTGTGCCAAATTTCATCCAGATCTGTTCAGCCGTTTTGTTATGATTGAGTAACAAACATCCATCCATCCAAACTTTCGTATTTATGATAGGTATTATGGGATTAAGATGCTCCCATGAATTCAGGTTATGCTGGCAGGCTTTACAGGGCAAAAATAACTTTGGTTATTATAAATTCCTTGTTGCCGAAAGTAGGAAGTGTTCTAAGAATTTCCCAACTTATGCGGACCGAATATCTGCTGAAACTTTTAAGTACATATCATTTTTGCTTTTAACCTTTAAATGTAAAAGGTAAATAATTCATGACGTAAATGAATAATAAACTTGAAAGTTATTGTGTACCTAAAGTTTATGTAATTAGTTATTTTTGTAAGCGGTACAATAATATCTTTTATTGCTCTCTGTTCTAGATTGCAGGTTCGATTCCTGCTTAGGGCCAATATTTTAAACAAAGTTGATATTTGTTTCCCAGAATCTCCATATAAAATTACAATAATTAAATAATATTTTGTATTAAAATTAAATATATTTTATAAAAAATTGCTAATACTTCCTTTGCATAGTGTCCCATGGTCACTTCTAGTAACGCACTAGTTCTATTGAATCACTTACTGGAATCACATAGGATACTTTTTATTCCGGAAATCATCCCTTAAGGGGGTGAAAATGGAGATGAAAGTTTGTATAGGGAATGAAGCTAGGGACGAACCCGAGCGAAGCGAGGTTGAATCGCTAGTTTACAATAAAAGAAAGATATTGAAATTAGAAAAGTACTTAATTACATATTTAAATACAAAACAAATGTTAATATTGCTCAATTGTTAAAAACTATGTTTTGTTATAACATCAAACCCGACATAGAAAATAACCTTCATTAAAGCAAATCAAGCGATTTCCAAAAAAACAAGGGCAAAATATGCAAAAAGCTCCGAAGCGCGTCCCGCAGTAAACAACTTAGAATCGCTTCTCCGTTTTACGGACGAAAAAGGTTTGACTCCATCCCGGATAATAGAATACCTAAATTTTGTGCTTACACCGAAACAAATATCTGTTTTGTCTTTTAAATGTACCTACTGTATATGTATGTAACTTGAGTGTATAATAGTGTAGGAAAAAGCTTAGGCATAATGTCACTGTACAATCGTTGATGAATAGTAATCTCGAAGGTACATAATATGTACATACGAGTATATGACTCACCCTCGCTCCGGTCGGCTTCGTTCCTTGAAACTTTTTAATGTTTAGTATAGATTTCTCAGAGACCAGATATTTTCCCGCAGTAAAAAGTATCCTATATGTTGACCCGGATAACCAGCTATCATCGTACCAAATTTCATCAAAATCTGTCCAGTGGTTTTCTCGTGATGCGTTCCCAGACAGACAAACAAAAATTCTAAAAGTATAATAAAGCATAAAAACTAATATTATGCTATCTCTCTTTCAAGGAGAAGAGAAGTAATGCTTAAAAATACGAAAGATTATGATAATATTATTTTTGCTATTAGTTATTATTCATATTTTCTTCTTTAAAATTGTAAATTAACAACTAATCCTATATTCCCTTATACTATAAAGAAACTAAACGATCTATATAGTGAAATTAAGAATAGTAGCATAAACACCAAATCACGCTACTATTTTTGGCTTTAACATTTTTTTTGGTGGACTCCGTCTATATACTTTTTAATCTGACTTTAATCTCCACTCGAGCTAATATTAAAAATATAAACCAATATAATAAATTAGTTTCGAGCAATAATCTTCTGTAGAAAATATAGCTTTTATTTAACATCTTTAAAGCTAGCAATTAATGTAAATTATGAGTATTACTATTATAATTATTTAACTGCTGTATGTTTATTTCTATTTTATTGATTTTTTATAAGTGTCGTTAAAGTATATTCAAGTTTAATACAGGTATAATGTACATATATAGAAAATAGTGATCTTGTGTCTCTTTTTATTGTTTAGAGAGAACATAGTGTCGTTTCTCTTTCTATTTTTTTTAGCTTTCCACTACTGCAAAAAAACTTTTTGGGTACATAACTTTTCCAACTACTATTTGTAACGAAACATAGATTACTTTTTATACCGTTGATCTTTTTCCAATAGATCACTATCTCAAAAAAGGCGTGTCACTGATTAGTAAATTAAAAATATATTAAAAAAACACTTTTTCGATCAAGTATTGGAAAAGGAACAGGTAATTCCAAATACGATGGGATAATCAAATATTCGTTGAATTTGTTCACCTTCTAAAGAACCTTTAGCTTTCGACACGCCATTATTAGCTTAAATGCCTCTCTGGTCTAAAGGTTAGCATGAACTGCTGCAGATCCAGATCCTGCAGGATTCGATTTCCGTGTTGGAACTAACTTTAATTTTTGAATTTTTCTGTTTTTGAGTTTCAATAGCGACTCGGAGTTGGGAACCCCCTACCTCGGAGAGCACGTTAAGGCACCGGCTCTGCTTTAACTCTCACCGTTTCGAAATTTCGTCCCATCGAACTTTGAAAATAAAAGAAACTGATAGTACACTTGTGTTTAAGTTCATACTTGTGCACTATACTATCTCCTGCGCACATGGCTGGTCTCAGTGAGATTAGCCATCGTTGCCAATCTCGAAAGTGATCAGAAAGACATTATATAAGCTAATAAGCTTTACTAGGTTTTTCTCAAATACATATTTCTAATCCTCTTACATATTTCTTCCCATACGTAAAAATTACACGTTACCAATCACTGTTTATCAAAAATGTTCATTTGTAAGATAACATAATACGGTGTAACAAGTACTGCATTATGACTTTCGAAACAGTGTTCCTTAATCTCGATAGCTACGCATCAAGAATCGATTAACCAAAATGCAAATTTCCTTTCTTCTGAAAACAGCGAAGATGGTATCTACCAAAATTATTGGATAACAATCTTTTACTCAAACTTTAATATGTTCGAACACAGTGTTGGTAGTTTGTCTAAATTGTACTTTATTATAGTGTGCATGAACGTTAATGGGTTATGTGATGAAAATATATTATCGGTTACTGATGTAATAGTTGTCCGGAGTCGTTTATTTTCCATATTCAAGATGGGTGTACTGATTTGAAAGTATTTATGTACACGTGCACTTAAAAGTCTTCGTGGTATGCTCCCAAGTCGACTTTTTTCTGGGTTTTTTGAAATGAAACTTCTTTAGAATCTGTGATTTGAAACTCGATGAAACGAAAATGCGATACGAGACAGAGACAAACATATAAATATATAGGAGTAAGCCGCCGAGAGAATGAGATAGAAGACATTATATGCTATTATGAGTAATTGTTGCTATGGTAACCGTTGTTATTGTCTGATAAATGATATATAATATTATATGATAAATACATGATTTTATAGTAATAAATATATGATTGTAATATGAATGACATGCCTTATTTAATTATTGATTGGTTTTAATTTAATTGCGGTATTTGCCGAAGAAGTTTTACTTCAACCGCGCGTTAAGGTTACACGCACCCTTTTTTTTTTTTTTGTTGTAATTAAATATGTATATTTATTGACTCTTAATTAAATTACAACTTTCCTAGAAATCATTGAATTTGTTTAGAAATTAAAAAAGCATTGGTTGATAAGGCTTTAAGGAAGTAATTTAATTATTTTATATATTTCGTTTAATTTTTTTCTCTTTGACATATTCGTATTTTTAATGTTTTTCTAGTTGCTAATACAAAATAAATGTTTCTAAATTTAATCAGAAAATTATTGTGTATAGTGTAACAAAATAGTAAATAAAATATAGATTTCAAATTTACGAGTTCATCGTCTCATGTTCAGTTCGTAAATTAAACACCGTTTCGCTTGTGAAATTGCAATTTGTTGGAGTTTTCAGCAAAATTCGTGCATATGTAAATGAGCCATTAGCTCGCCAATCAGTTATGTGGCAGATACTCGACTTTACATTTTTATATTTTTAAGTTTATAACCTGTCTGATCGATATTAATCGTATTCTTTATTGGACACCATAAAAGCAAGCAAATACGAAGGAAAACTGTACATGAAGCAATATCTCTTGTCTTTTTCAATCTTCTCTCCCATTACAGTAAACGAAGTAAAGCTTGAATAAAGGAGGAAATAAAAAGGAGTAAAGAATAGGAAATGATTTTTTTAAATTCTTAAATAATACAAAAAGACGACTTAATTTGGGAACTTCTGCTTTTTTTTTAAATTTGGTTAAAAATCAAAACAATAGCAAAGGAAACATTGACAGAGGACTTAATATGAATATTTATAAAAAAAAAAAAACCAACTTAAATTATTGCTTCATCGTATTTGTTGATAGTTTATATAGAAATTATCAAAAATCGTGGCTTAATTTGATCATAGTAGAGTTCTTTATAAATAAGCGGGATAGTGGCTAGTACATTTATAATGATATCCTAGAAATAGACAATGTTTTGTAACTTATTTAGTATTAAACCTCTTAATGCGAAGCTCTAAGAGTGCGGAAAATGATTATTTATTCAAACTACTGTGTGCCTGCGACAGTTAATTTATAAATACAGGTAAGACGTGATTTTGTTAGTATTCTATTTATACTAGCTGCAAAAATAGTGTACAAACACACTTAACTATTAATTAACACGATATAGCGATCATGTTATTTATGTCTTCGACATCTTAACTTTTTTTAAGATATGTTTATACAATAAAAGTTATAATAATTGATATATTATTAAATTAAATCGTAACTAGTTTTTAAAAGACATGTGAAGTTTACTAACCCGCATTTGGACAGCGTGGTGAACTATGGCCTGTTACTCCTCGTATTAAAGGGATGTCCTTTAAAGCATCTAAGATGTCTGTGATCAGGAAAGCTGGGTCGACCTTTTGAAAAATGTTATATAATTTATAGTATATATATATATATATATATATATATATATATATATATATATATATATATATATTCTTTAATATAATGATCTATAATATAATAATAGTAAATATATTCACTTAGACAAAGTTTGTATACCTGTACTGTGTTATGTACAAAAATAATTATATATTACAACTAGCGACTCACCCTCTCTCCGCTTGGGTTCGTCCCTAGGTACGTTATGACGGTCAGTATAGATTTCTCAGAGATGAGATATTTTCCCGCAATAAAAAGTATCTTATATGTTGACCCAGATAACCAACTATCATTATACCAAATTTCATCAAAGTCTAACAGTTTTCTCGTGATGCGTTCCCAGACAGACAAACAAACAAAAATTCTAAAAACTACAGGTTCGCCCTCTGTATCGATGATAATGACTATTTCTAAAGATTTTTCAAAAAATATTTTATGTACAGATTCGACTCAGAATTTTATTACATGTATAGATAAAACAAGAACCAATATAATATAATAGCAAAATATATTTCACTCTCTTAAACCCCATATCAAAGCCCATCGATATCATATTATGGATATCGGACTCATATTCGTCTTGAAAGGCTTCCACTTTGTATACATTTTATCCTGTTCGCTGATATATTGTTCAAAGGCTCTAGACTTTTGTGATGCAGTCAAATTGGCCTGCATTTCATCTTTCATACAAAAGCTCCGTTCATTCATTTTCAATACCAGCATTTTATATGACTAACTCCTTTATATAATGAGATAAAAATTGATAATAAATGGAAAAAATACCTATTATTTAAACATGAAGTGAGTTATAAACTCTCAAATATACCAATATAATAATTTTATTCACTTTTCTAAAGAAATTTATCATTTTTGCAGATCTGTTTCTAATTTTCCTATGTCCAATTACCTACTAGTAAAAACAATCTGCAAATAAGCTTCAGTGGATATTTGAGCGAAAGATCGCCATTAACAACAATTATTTGAAAAAAAAAAGAATAAGAAATTAAAAGATTGCGCTGGTCACCGGAAATAGAGCAGAGTAGAAAAAGAGAGACAGACGTCTTTGCCCAGCTGTGGGACACTTACACTGAAAAAAAAAACATTGCGCTGATCTCCTACTATTTGGTGTAACCTAAGAAAAGTGTTGTCACTATTTTCTTTTAAGACAATTTCATTAACTTTACATGTAACTTTATATGCAATCAAATCTTGGTTGGTTGATTTTAACATACGAATGATTTAATCATTGTAAAACTTTATAAGAATATACAAATAGCATTGTATTGATATCAACTGAACTGATGATTGAAGCTAGAAAGAGGATTATGGACTGGAATGGACATACTAAATGCATATGGAATTATATACGGTACTTATAAGAAAAACACAATTTTTATTTTTTTTGTCTGTTTGTTCCGGCTAATCTCCGAAACGGCTGGACCAATTTTAACGGGACTTTCACTGGCAGATAGCTGATATTATAAGGAGCAACTTAGGCTACTTTTATTTTAGAAAAAGAATAAGGGTTTTGTTCAAAAAAATTAAAACGTACCTAGAGACGAACCCGAGCGAAGCGGGGGTGAGTCGCTAGTCTTATATATAACTACTAACTAGTAAAACTTTTGAGTTTGATTTTCATTTTAAAGGATTTTTTTTTTATTTTTATTTTTTTAAAGTATAAATACGATGCAGAAACGATTGAAACATATAAACAAATATTACCTCCATCGATAAATTGGTTGAGAATGATTTCAGTCCTTTTGAAATCCAATACTTAGGAGTACTTCACGTAACTCGTCCCAACACACTCTGTAAAGCCGTAGGGTAAGTCCGGGGGAGATGGCCCTACTAACTTCAAAGACCTACAGCCAGGAAACCAAGTACAATAAAACACCTATTTTAATCACAAACAAAACAACATTTATATTTCTTATTAAATCTTAATTGAACACAGTCTTTGAATCAATGTAACATAGAAATATTTTAGGTTAAAAAAAAAGTACGACTGGCCATCTCACACCGAGTGTCCGGGAGTGATGGCCACAGGGCTCGGGGGGAGATGGCCAGCACTTTTTTTGCCTTTTCCTTTACCTTTCCTGTTTCTAACCTTCTCTTTTTCTTTATTTCCGCAGTCAGGGCACATGTCTTCAAACTCGGTGCGATTTTTATGCACCTAAAGCTTGCATATATTACATTGCAACCAATCTTCGACTAGTTGTGTATTATAATAGTTCTCGCCTCAGCCTCGGCAGTTGTCCACATCGTTTTCGTCTACTTTACTTGCAGAAAAATCGCCAAAATCTTTTGGTATTTCTTCGCAACTGCTGTCTGAGATTCGACGAATAGCTTTACGTTTTTTACACTCTTTTTTTTCTCAATTTTATCAGTCTTTTTCTCTTTGTTTGTTCTGTATTTTTTCTCTATCGATGTTGATATCGCGACAGCTTTGAAGCCTCTCTCTGCCAAAACATGTCCAGAACGATTGTTGAGCTGTAATCCTGTCTCATCCATGTTAAATAGATGACCAGGCTTGTCAAGCAAATTATATTCACTAAGGACTTCTTCCACCATCTCAAAATATCCTTTTACTTCCCTTTTATTCATGTCCTGGCTTCTAGCGTAAAAAACACCTTCCGACTTCCTTAAAGAAATGCTAGGGTTTATTTTCAAAAATAGTTGGACCCAATCATATCCAGCCTTTTCATTGGTTATGTTAAATTTGTGCTTAATGTATAATTGTTCCGCGAAATCGAAAGCGATTTTTCTTAAGTCATCATCAGTAAGAGGAAAGCCTTTAGACTGCATATCCTTTATATCTTGGAACAGTTTCATTTCGTTTTTCAGTACCAAATGTACAAGATGGGCGTATTGGCCCTTCTGTGTTTTTGTTTAATTTGACCCGTCTTTCCAAAGTTTTTTGGGTATACCATATAAAATCGATGCTCTGTATACAGATATTATTTCCTTTTTTACTTCCTCTATAGTCGTTTTCAAGTCTGATTTATCCCACGTACCTCTAGCACACATCGCTTTTCGAATGTAGTAGTTTGGTATCTGTAAAAAATATTTGATCTAAACACAGTGAAAGGCAATGAATGTTAAGGAGGCAAAGATGTATACCAAGTTCGTTGTAAGCATAAATTAAAATCTTCTGCTTACCTTTCTGGGAGACAGGCGTGAGCTTACGTATTAGTATACAAGCGTTGAAGCTAAAACTTAAAAATACCACCTGAAATTTTATGGCCATCACTCCCTCAAAAATTAAGGTCATCTATCCCAAATGCATGGGAGAGATGGCTATGTGAATTTAAAAAAGTATGATGAAATCTATAACGACCGTTTTTAGGTTAGAATACGAACAAAGTTATTGACTTCATAATAAAACATAAAAAATAAGCGAAATTGAAGAAATCTCTTTGTGACCACATAATATGTTAACCCCTTAAATTAGATCATACACATGTAATAGAAACAATGTGGAATTTACTTACCTTTTCGATTTTTTTTGCAAAACAAACACGCAGCAACTTGTCACCGATCACACAACGAAGCGAACTAAATTACTATTAACACCATTTTTTGTTTGGAACTCGCAATACTTTTAACTGGCCATCTCTCCCGTACGGCCATCTCCCCCGGAATTACCCTATATGGAGATCTGGTATTATCGTATTATTCAAGTGAACCGCATAATATGTTAGTGTAGGTTGTAATGTTTGCGGGGTTTTTCTACATAAAAATATAAAAACTGTCCATCTGTTCGCTATTTAGGTAAATTATGTGGGAATTTATATTAAGAACTAGCGACTCACCCTCGCTTCGCCCGGGTTCGTCCCTAGGTAATTCTTTAAATTGACATAACTTTTTTATTTATGACACGGTTGAAATAAAACAAATACTAAATGTTAAGTAAATCTTGCCACGATACATTAATGAAAACCGCACCCAAATCGGTTAAGCCGTTTCTGAGATTAGCGCGCGCAGGCAAACAGAAAAGAATATATTAAAAACCAATGTTTTGAGTTCTATTGCATTATTAAAAACCCCCAGTATTAGTTTTTGTCAAATCTTCCATGTACAAACAGTGATCAGTTAGACTTTTATTATATGTATAGATTGTGAGTACACTCGGTGCATTAAATAGTTTTAAAGGGTGGTTATTTGATGTATACTAAACTATATGAATATTATAAAACATGCCGTCTGTTTGTCCCTCTGATTATATTGTACCTTATAACTTACTAGCGGTTTACTCTCACTACGCTCTGGTGCATGCCTAGGATGCCTAATAGCAGCCATGTGTTAGGTAATTTCTTTTGTAATATTGATAACATGCTTTGAATCCTTTACTTCTTTTCATTAGGTTTAACGGGAACGTCGTTAAATTTAGCAATGTGTTCATGTCTTTCGAAAACTAGTTAGATTTTCTCATACATACATGTTTGCTTAAGAGGTTTTCCTTTACCGTTAGACACGTAGTAATCACGAAAATGTGCAAATGACATGAAAATATAGTAACTACGAGACCCGGGAAAAGGACCCGGTTCTAAGTGTTCATCGAGCCAGCGTGGTTACAGCTGCCAACAGTTAGTCAGTCAACACGTGTAATTTTAAACGTACAAAATATTATTTATTTTACCCAACGAAATTTCTAAACTCGATGCATCGGTATGAAATGGCCGCAATACATAATATAGTAAAGCACAAATGCTCTGCACCTAATAAATTATTGTCGTTAATTTTACGAGCACAGCTCGAATTCCAATCATTATTTACAGCTTGTAACCTTATAGGCTTTTTGAGATAAGAACAATGCGTTTTGTACGTGAATGTTTTTATGGTATTTTATTTCGTTCGGAGAATGGTTTTTTACCTTTGATGACTCACTTGTGTTTTCTGTTTAGTTGATGATGTCGATGTTGAGTTCAATTTGTGTGATTAATACTGTATTTTTAACCAGAAATCCTTAACTTGATTTAGTAGATGTTTGTACTGCTACGATTAAAGCAATCATTTATATGTCAATAGTCTTAAATTAAAAAATAAGAGTTATACTATTATCAAACACTAGCGGCTCACTCTCGCTTCGCTCGGGTTCGTCCCTAGATACGTTTTATCGGTTAGTATAGATTTCTCACAGATGATATATTTTCCCACAGTAAAAAGTATCCTATACGTTGACCCGGATAACTAGCTATCATCATACCAAGTTTTATTAAAATCTGATCAGTGGTTTTCTCGTGATGCGTTCCCAGATAGACAGACAGATAAAAGTTCTAAAAGCTGTAGATTCGACCTCTGTATCGATAATAATGACTATTTCAATAAGATTTTCCAAAATATATTTAATGTACAGATTCGACTCAGTTAGAATTTTATTTTATGTATAGATTCGTCGATAGTCGACGGTATCATCTGATATACCTATATAACTGAATAAAACATATAACTGAATTGAATACCACCTCTTTTTTGTGGTCGGTCAAAAATGAAACACACAGATAGAGTTTTCCTAGAATCTTGACTAATACATAAGACTTACATCAAAATATAAGGCGTTTCCATGGAATAGTAATTTAACTTTAACAATATTTTGATAAAATTTTAGTAATAAATATCTCAATAGATGGCGCTGTTCAATATTTTTAAAAGAAAACACAAAGTAAAACCGAGTGACAAATCAGTAAAACTTGTAAATAGCTACGTTTTTGTACCAAAAATACAAAGCCAATCAAGGTGTTTGTTATATTTCAAATGTTGGCCTGTTTGGAAAAAGGTGATACTCGTACTGAGGGGTTGAAGACGCTGGGAGAATTTAAAGTGAACTTCCCTTAGCGGGAGACATTCGCTCTACGTACATATTTACACACGAATATGTTTATGTATCGAAAGCTTTTTGGTTCGATTCCTGTTTCCTGGACATTTCTACAAATTCTGAACAAGTTTTTGCTGAACATTTTTATTAAGTTTCCTCTATTTTGGTTTAGTTTTTGTTTTCTACATCGCACTACTATTATAAATACGTAATTTTGTTTGTTAGTCTGCTTGTAACTTATTCACACTGAAACGACGGATTTCAATGAAATTTAGTTCACAAATAGATGACCTGGAACACAGAGGGTATAATAAGTAATGAAATTAGGCAAAAGGTAAAATAAACAAAACATTATAAATACAAAAGGTACTTACAGAATATAAGTTGCTAGTTTGTTTATATAAAGTACCTGGGCGACCGAGCGTCGCTCGGAGTTTAAGGCCTATAGTACAATTTTCTTTTTAATTTGGCTTAAAAACAAAAAAAAACTAAAAACTTGACTAAATGAAAAAAAAAAACAAAAAACGTAATAACTTTGTATCCGACCGGGATTCAAACCCGGACACCTGTGATTAGTTGATCCGCACCACGTGCGGGTTGGCTTACTACTTTATAAATAATCGAAATATGCAATAAAATTTATTCCTTCATCATTATTGGGTTTATGTTACTACACTCCTTGGAAGTTTTTGTTACTATTACAAAAATAGACTCGATCTCGACATTTTTTTGCTCATTTATCTATACCGTGGAAAATCAAGTAGATAAAGTATTTAGTTTATGTACTTTGCAGATCTTCGCGCGACACTAAGATGTTCGTTTGCAGTGCGTGCTTAGATTAGGAGTTTGAAAGTCTGGGTTGAGATCGCCATAGTAATAAGCGATAGCGATCTCTTTCAACAATCAACTATATATATTTAAAGGGATATTATCTAGGTAATCTATAAATAGGGAAATTTTCCGTATGGGTATATAAAAAAATTAAAATCTTTGAACGCCACCTACCGTGTCCAATTGTGAATCTAAACCATTCTGAGATTTGCTCAAACACAAACAATTTTCATTATTAATATCGATCCAAGAGGAGTTCAGTTACAAAAGAATTATATCTTACTAATATTATAAATGTGAAAGTTTAGATGTTTGGATGGATGTTTGTTACTCAATCACGCCAGAACGGCTGAACGGATCTGGATGAAGTTTGGCAGAAAAATAGATTATAATCTGGAATAATACATACGCTACTTTTTATCCTGGAAAAATGTATGGTTCCCGTGGGATAGACTTCTTTTTGTTTTTCTAGAGGCGAAGCCGAGCGAAGAAGTCCGAAATATTGAATAATAACACTTGACTAACTTATGATAGTATATAAATTAAACTTTTTTAACTTTAATATGCGATTTTACCCACTATTAAATATCTCGCATTAATTCAACATAAACCCACCCAAATCTTGGCAATTTACACCACGAATTGGACGTATGTCATTCCTAGAACCTGAGTCTGGATTATAGGATTTGTTATACTTGTCGTGAAATCCGAATACTGTTGTATTCATACATACCAATAGTCGTAGTAGCACTTTACTTAAGAATCTTGGTTATTTCAAGGACCTTTTCAAGTACAGTTATTGTCTAAATTAGTTAACTCATTGAGTGCTTGATACTCTATTCTCTTTTATTAAGTGTATACGTGTTTCGAATTCTTATAGCATCACCCTGATGTATTTCTTGGTAAGTTGTATGTGTTTAGGTTTTCACGTATTGGCCCTTCCGAAATAGACAGATTGATTGTAGTGACCTGTCTTTTGACCTTTAGCTTTTAGTAGATTAGTTTGTTAAAATAGTGTAAAAATAATCAATCATCGTACTATTGAAACTGTATTTTTTTATATATTTAAATGACTTTTGATATGCATGTCTGTTTTTTTTTACTTTAATTATTGTATTGAAAAATGTGCTTAGTAATAAATAAATAAATAAATTTTGCTATTTTATATAGGACCTTTCAAAATTCATAGTTATTACAGACAGGTATGTACAGACAAATGTATGGTTAGAACCATACATGTATACAATCATTTAGAAGAAATAAAAATAGCACCGAAGTACCGTACAATAATGTTTAGTTAATTTTGATTTTTTTGTTTAATAATTGGGTTGCTTTTATTATCATTTTTGCAATGATTTTCCTTTTGAGACGCCAAAAACTGTAATCGCCCCCTGGCTGTAAATCTTTCGAAATGTCGGGAACAAAAAATCAAAATAAAACCACGAGTAAATCCAATAACATATTATTATTTAAATATGCTTAATTATGAACTACACAGCATGCACAATTTAGACAATAGAGGGCGCTAATACCATTGAAGGGTGCATAAAATTTTCTCTGCCTAAATCACAAAAAAATATATCCATAGACAGACAGACAATTTATAACCTATACTAATATTGTAAAGAGGCAGAGTTTGTTTGTTTGTTTGTTTGTTTGTTTGAAAGCACTAATCTCAGGAACTACTAATCCGATTTGAAAAAATCTCTTTGCATTAGATAGCCAGTTTTTTAAGAAAGGCTATAGGCTATATATTATATAATATATAGTCTATCTATTCCATACTAACAGTTAAAACGTACCTAGGGACGTACTCCAGCGAAGCGAAGGTAAGTCGCTAGTAAATTATATTATTATATTTCATTAACATAATTTATATTATAACTAGAGACTCACCCTCGCTTCGCTTCGGGTTCGTCCCTAGACAAAAAAATCTATCCCACGGGAACCGTACATTTTTCCGGGATGATATACAGCCTATAGCCTTCCTCAATTAACTGGCTATCAAATGCAAAAAAAAATATTTTCAAATCGGATTAGTAGTTCCTGAGATCAGCGCGTTCAACCAAACAAACGAACTCTTCAGCTTTATAATATTAGTATAGATTCCAAGTGATTCTGTATACCGCTTATTTAATTGAAACGAAACTGCATGAGAATAATTTCACGTGTGAAATATTCACAGCTACTACTTAATTTTTTCCACAACGACTAAACGGTTCATATTAAATTTTAGAAGCGAGAAAAATACGGCTTCGAATGAATTCAGCCTTTGAAAATAATTACTATGAATACTTGACTTAGTTTATAATATAATTTAAATCGGTCATATGCTCGAGCACTCTCATGTCATAGTTGGTTATACTGAAAATGTTCAAGAGTTATTACTTCGCTTTTTGGCTGTTTCAGAAAAATGAAGCTTGATTTTCAGAACTCTGTTTTCGCAAACAACGCTATTATAAAATGAAAATGGAATTGAAATTAAATTTTACAATATCTGCTCTTACTTATTTAATTAATTATGAATAGTTGTATATTGTGAGTAGCGACTAACCCTCGCTCCGCTCGGGTTCGTCCTTACTTACGTTTTAACGTGCAGTAAAGATTTCTCAAAGATGAGATATTTTCCCGCAGTAAAAAGTATCCTATATGTTGACCCGGATAACCAGCTATCATCATACCAAAATTCATCAAAATGCCTCCAGTGGTTTTTCCGTGATGCGGTAACAGACAGACAGACAGACAAAAATTCTAAAAACTATAGATTCGGCCTCTGTATCTATAATAATGTTTATGAGTCGCTAGTCTCGAATATAATAGTTTTTACATAATTGCTAAGTTTCCAATGATGTAAAATACTTTGATGCTATCTGCAACAATTCCATCCATAAAACACTAAAATATTTTTTTTAATCTAATTTTTCGTTTCATAGACAAGTGCGTTCAAACTAAAAAACAGAAACCTTACTAGGTACAATTATAAACCTACTTGAATTACTTCTTTGAATGAGATTTTTATACATAAATCATTTAGCATTCATTTAACGTTTCCACCTGCGTTTTTTTTTTATAAAAACAAGTATTTTTTCTAATATCTATCTAGTCTTAATAGAAAAAAATAATACGTAATTTTTCTAAGAAACTCACTCACTACAAGACGGATAACGTTTTAAAAGAAGCTCGTATTACCAACTTAAATTAAGTTCAATTTTATTACAGCGCATGCACGTTCAATCTTAAAAGAACGCGCGAGAAGCATTCGTTTAGATAAAACATTAAATAACTTATACGGTGGTGTTTATTTTATAACTTACGTGTTAGGTTTTTAGACTATACTATCTTATTTGTCTAGGGATGCTGTGTGGGATTTGTACAGATTTCTAGATGTTTTATCTTTATTTTAAGTTGTTAAGTATTTATTTTTAAAGTTAACTATTATTTATATACTGTAGTCTATATACAGTGCTATCTATATATAGTGCAAAAGTGCAAAACTAATAACATTTTTTTTGTAATATTGTAAGGTACTTTAATACCATTTCTCCTTTTTTCCAAATTAATGTATAATTTTGTGAGTAGACGCGGTCTACAACAACTATACAATAATGAGACGAAAATACCTTAGTACTTCCCGTGATCATGTTTTCTGTGAAGTGTTCGAACATAACAAATATCAAAAATAAATCTGCTACTTGCTAGTCTATATAGATTTAGATAGATTTAAGTTCCAGAAAATGTGTTATATAATATAAGAGATTGGTGTATTCATATTTATGTATAAACTAACAGAACCCAAAGCTACGCCCACGTTCAATCTACAAAAAAACTCTTTGGCTTCATGTTATACAGCGACTCACCATCGCTTCGCTCGGGTTCGTCGCTATGTATTTATATAGTATCGTTTATACAAAAATACTAAAATCGCGATTAAAAAATGGGGGGTGGGGATAGGAGGGTGAAAAATACTTTACGACCTATTCTCATCATCAAATATACAAAAAAATATATATTTAAATCGGTCGAGCCGTTTCGGAGGAGTGCATATTGTAATCTTAATGAAAGCCTGATTAATGCTTGAATTGATGTTTTATTTGTAAGAGAGCAGAAAAGTATTATTTGTACAACAATATATTTTATAAATTTAACCTCGGTGCAATCAATTTTTCTACAAGAACCAGACAGGACTTTTTTTGTTATAAACCAAAAGAAAAACCAAAACAGATTAAAAAAAAAAGACTTCTTTAACAGATAATCAAAACAGATAAATAATATTTTTATATTGTATTTTAACAGTGCAACCACAAACACCGGCAGAGATATTTATATATTAGAAATGCAAAGACAAAACAGTTCAGTACCTTTTTTTCCTCTGTTTGTGAACCGATTTTTGTTTTTTTTTTTTTTTTTTGTATAAAAGCTTAAACTATAGTAAATAAATCGTGTGTGTGTACTTATGTACGCACATAAGAAGTTATACTTCTTTGGCGTAACAGAACAAAAATAGCTAAAGATTTCATCCCGTATGTCACAACTGTCGATTTGCAAAGGGAATGATAAGTTAATAAAATAATTAAATAACGCGTATTAGGCATATTACAATCATATATTTATAGAATATCATTTAAGGAAAGAATATAATATTATATATCATTTATGAGACAATAATAACGGTTACCATGACAACAAACAGTTATCAGCTAATTTCATCATGTCGCTTTTTGGGTGTTGGTATGCTCGCGTATCGTAAAAATTTTACTTTCATAATTTTTTCCAAACTTCCCGAAAGAAATACAACTTCAATAAATTATGGTCGAATTTTGACCACAGGGCGAACATTAGTTTAACTAGTTAACTACATTTAGAATAATTTACCTACCACTAGTTCTGAGATTCTCCTAAGTTTGAAGAAACTTGAATAGCTATGTTGATTTCAATAATTATTTTTTTTCTTATTTTTTTTTATTTATTACAAAATATATGGCTTTCAGATTACATATTCCTAAAATATTTAGTTTTAATAAAAATTGCTGTGTAATATTCCTCTAGAATAATTATTTCCTAATAATCATGTTTATAACTGTCAAAATATCTGGTTAAAATTCGATAACACGCGAAATAATAATATATTTTAAACTGTAAACGTACAATTAGTACCACACATCTGTGCCCACCCATTGTGCAATCCGAAGTACAATAAAGGGTATTAGAGTTTAAAATAAGCTGTTAAACAAACGATCCTATCAAGTTTCGACAATTTAAACTAATTTAAATGCAACCACAAACAACTTTATTACCAAACGCATAAGGACGATAGTTGTTTAATGCGAAAATTAATCCGAAATAGCCCCTAATACCGCATTGATCAATCAGAACCCCAAAAATTCGTCATAAAAATATGATATTCAATAGATTAGGGTACGCCCTTCTGTATAGTAAGTGGACGAAAAAACCATTGTAATTGCCGAATTCATGGGACCCCATCTCTTAGTGAAACGATCGATTACTTAGGGTCGATACATTCATGGCGTTTGGTTGTAAATTAATTTGTGATAGATAATAATAAGTTTTATGGTTTCATATGTTTTTAATTAAGCGAGTTTCTGTAATTTCTTATATCCTACTACTATCAAAAATGCGAAAATTTGTATGTGTGTATGTCTTTTACTGTTACGCTTGAACGTTTGAACGGATTAGGAGGAAATTCAAAACAAAGCTAGTGAAAGTCGCTAGTTGTTATATAAAATGAGCAAAATGAATCTATACTAATATAATAAAGAGGCAGTTTGTTTTTTTTTAAATAAAAAAATAGTGTTCATTCAAATTTAGAGTGAAGTAATAAAATGTATGTATACCTACCTATTCAATGTTTTATTCAAAAAACACCTTTAAAGTACTAAAAGAATCCAATATTCCGCAAAAGGTAGATGCGGCATGCGCCAATTAAAACTAAACGGGTTTTTCTCATACCTTTTGTGACATAAAAGGAAATTATAGCCAATTTTGCCACAGGACGTTTTAAAACTTACGTTTTTAAAAGAAAATTGTTGCTCACTTAGATAATAATTCTGCTGTCACAAACATGAAATAATTTTTAGGGATAACAGTCTTAATTAAAGTTTTTTTTTTAAGAATTTATACTTATATATAAATTGAGTCGATATTAAATGGCTTTACTAGTATATACAGGGTGGATTTTTGAGACGGGACAGTAAGGGCAGGTACCTTAAATACTATAGTTACAGTAAAACGTTCCTAGGAGACCATCCATAACTTTTTGAGATATTCTGAACTGCATTCACAGATTTTGGAAAAAATGTACAGTCAGCGAGAAAAATGCTAAAATACGATATTTTTATGTTAATCGATCCTACTTTATGTAGGGATGAAAATACTCTATGGGACCATTTAAGGTTTGAGTACTAGAAATGACAGAAATCGCCAAAGTCTTTTCCCATACATTTTGTACGGAAAAACGTTTAATCAACTCGAAATACTCTTAGTTGCCAAACGGTCCTATTTTTTAATGTGATCAAAAGACTCTTTGAGGCTAACTGAAGTTTGAGTACGGAAACTACGGTAAGTCACAAGATCGGGTTTACACGGAGGCATTTTATGCAGCGGGCACAAGATAATTTTTTTTGTTTTTGCTAAGCCGAGCTCGTGGTATGCTTTCTTCGTATTTTAATATTATAAAGCTGAAGAGATTGTTTGTTGTTTGTTTGTTTGGTTGAACGCGCTAATCTCAGGAACTACTAATCCGATTTGAAAAATTCTTTTTGCATGGGATTTAACTAAGTTAACTGAGGAAGGCTATAGGCTATAGCCTATACCATCCCGGAAAAATGTACGGTTCCCGTGGGATAGATTTGTTTTTGTCTAGGGGCGAACCCGAAGCGAAGCGAGAGTGAGTCGCTAGTAAAATAAATAAAAATGGTAATAGATAGTGACACAATAATAATGAATATAAATGAATGAACAATATAAATGAATTCAAATGATTCATATATAAGAAAAAAACTGCAAATATTAATGTATAAAATAATTTCATCGAAATGTTGACGATTAATTGGCGGAGAATGTCCAATTCATTGCAAATTAAATTCCACTTTTGATTCAACGCTTTTTTATTTTATTCTACTCGTTAGTTTTTGCTATGACTCAATAAAATAAGCTTTTGTATTCTTAAAGGTTATTTTTTGTATGCATTTTTATAGGTTTGTCTGACGCATACGGTGCATTAATAAATTACTCGACGATCTGTTAACTTGTGAATATGCATATGAATAAATGTTAAAGAAATGTGCGCTTGTATATTTTTTGTGTTATTTCGAAAATTTTTGTTCGGTTTTTCCATTGGCCAATTTTCTGATAAAATACTTTAACTATTTGTATAGGTATACTTTAAGTATTTATATTATGTAAACGTGTCTAAGCAAGTACAGCCTACGGTTCTATGAAACAAATGTTTTACTCCTTCAACTCAAGGTTGCCTGGAAGAGATTGCTTCCAGCGATAAAGTCGCCTGCTGTACATCTTTTCTTTGTGTGTGTGTGTTTTTTTTTAATATTTTTGTTTCTTTTTTGATGTGTGACAAAGAATATTATTATTTAAATCCCGAATTGAGTTTCGAATTAATTTAACACACTTGGCCTGCGTGGTGGACTATGGCTTGATTGTATTGAAGCGAGGCCCGTGCCCCGCAGTAAGGTGTTAAAAAGGGCTGAACATACATTGGTAATGTAAAATGCATTAACCTGTTTTGCATACATTCAGCACCAATAGCTGTAACCATGACAGAGCCGCGGGCGAATACTACGCACGAATCAAGAGGTACATTAGGTTTGTAAACCGCTAGCCTGTATGAACACATTCACGTGATCTGATGTTTGATGATATGAATATTTATGGCGGATTTTGTGACTACACTATGGCGCATCCTAATATTAGAAACTAGACAACGTTATGCCAGGATTTATCAATATGGCATGAAATTCAGGTTAACTGGCTGGTTTATGTGGGTTTGTCTGAATCAATGATTGTAATCAAATTTAGTACACTTATAAACTGTGACCTGGAGTTACACATAACCACTATTTGTGTTAGTATTTGCTAAAAGGGGCTGTCTTATAAAATATTCTAAATTCAAAAGGCAGACTTTTATATATTTATAATATGTATGTATTTAAAGTTATATATGTGTAGTGTATCATCTATCTGGTATCCATAACACAAGCCTCTTAGCTTACCATGGAACTAGATGATGCTGTGTGTTAATGTCCCAACATATTTAGACAGGGATACGCGCCAGAGCGAAGCGAGGATAAATCATTAGTATATACATATAATTCTTAAGTATCTTTGAGATTACTTCAGCTGAAAAAATATATCAAGAGCTTTTGTATTTATAATATTGATATTGATATTAATACGTGCGGAAGAATTGGCAGTCAATAAAAAGTCCATCGAAATCCTTTAGAGATTTTTCCCCATCATTTGATATTCTATATTACCATAATAAGAAAAGGGATTATTGGACCATGCTGTGAAAACGTATTTGGATCTTGATTATTGGCAAAAAATGGTAAATGAAATAAATAAATTTTGATTTTTGTGATTTCAGTAAGATACTATATCTCGACGAAACCTTTTCAAAGCGTATTTTTTGATTTCTTGCTATTTCATGTAGCTACTGTTTGAAAATCATGAGTTGAGTTGACATTTAAATAAAACTATTATGAGTATTATGAAAGTATTATGAGTTGAGTTGGCTCAACTTGATTTTTGCAGAGATATATAGTTTAAAGAGACAGAATTATTTTATTCTAACAGGTATTTCAAGTGTTTTCTTTCATTAAGACAATATTTTGAGCTTAAAATAACCCAAAACCTTAAACGTAATTACTGTTAAAATAAGTGCCTAATTACATTTAAGGTTTTTTGTTTTACGAAATATTTTCATACAACAAATCTCATTACGTAAAAAAACGAACAAAAGAAAAAATTGATTTCATTCTTTTTTTCTGACGTCAATCTTAAAGTTATTTAGAAAATTGAACCTGTAACCCCACCTCGTTTGTACTCTCAGATACCACACGGGAATAACATGTTATACAAATTATCATATCCTCTAAACAAACAAGACAAGTTTTAAATTTTATACAGCTCACTGACCAATGAATATCTAATGGGAGCTTAATGTCGAGGCAATTACATCAGCAAAATCAGTGATTTATATCCGCCACAAATAATTGATAATAGTCTGCGTCGTTTCGAATTGTACTACATTACCCCGAAACGCCTATACGATAATTTATTTCAAATTAATATATGTAGTGGTTTGATTTGGAGGTGTTAGTATATAGGTGTATATCACAGTGGTTATCGTTAGTTCGATTTCAGTTTCGATTTTTTTGGAGAAGTAAGCTAGTTATTTTAAATGAACTATAATATATTTTTTTTTGGGTTTTTCGTGGTTTTATTTTATTTTTTTGGTTCTTTGTATTTTGATTTTTTTACATCACTTTTGGTCACGGGAGAGACTCACCCTCCTTAAAGAGTAAAAAAATATTAATTGTTGTTTTTTTTTGTTTCAGGTACACATAATTTTACACATGTAGCAATATAGGTAAGAATTTAGCTTATTTAGTACGTCAACTGTGTGAAAAGGAACAAACAACTTATCTTTTAATACCAATTATTTTTTGACGACACATTGGCTAAGTTTGTAGCGACCCTACTTGCTGTGTCAGTGGTCGCGAGTTCGAATCCCGCTGGGAGCATTCATTTGTGTGATGAACACGAATGTTTGTGCTTCAGTCATGGGTGTTTATATCTATAATATGTATGTATTTAAAGTTATATATATGTGTAGTGTATGAACTATCTGGTATCCATACCACAAGCCTCGTAGCTTACCACGGAACTAGATACTGGTAGGTGCTGTGTGTTAATGTCCCAATATTTATATTCATTTATCATTTTTGCATTTTAATAGGTAATAATAATTTTAAGTTGATGTTAGAAAATGCTTTATTTAATATAATAATAATCATCAATTAAAGCTTATGTAATAGATTTAGGTGTGGCGCGGAATGAACTGCCTAAAATAATTACAAGGGCTACTGCCTTGAAGAGATATCTTAAAACGTTCGGGGCTCACGCACTTATGAAGAGTTCGAAAATGCTAGACAGGACAACGTTTCTAATTAAATAATATGGACTCTTTGAACGTTATTTACGTTAATAGAAAAAAAAATGTTTTAGTGATATTATTATAATCGACGTTATGTAGATCGTAATAAAGTTTATTTTTTGCCGCAGTTCTGCTCGTTAATGCATTATTAAAATGTTCTAGGCTACTCACACACAGTGTAGAACCAATTCAAGTGATCAAGAATAAAAAACAGTTTAGTTCTTTACAATAGTATATGATAATTACCTAATTATTAAAAGTAAGTAAAAAAATAATTACAGTTACCATCATAAGTTGTGAGTTTGACGTTTACTATTCGTCATGCATATCGTTTTCCTTACCGGTACTCTTAGTTGTACTCTTACTACGTACAAATCCGTAAATATTATTATTTAATCTCTAAATATAATATCTTATAAAAAATTACATTTTTTTGATCACTTCTAAATAATTTAAAGCATCTACAAATTTTAATTACAAGCACTCGTACCCGAAGGTGATTTATGTATTCAAAATGTACAAGGAATTTGCTCTTTTGTAAATATATCTTTGATGAGCCAACCCTTCTTATTTTCCTTATTTCTCCGTAATGCTTACAAAATTAAAAGTTTTAATTAAAACACGAGGTTCATGGAATATGGCCTCAGGGACACAAACTTGGACAACTACCAAATTTCACTTTCAGAAAAACATAAAAAATTAGTATAAAAAACAAAGCTCTGACCAAAGCTGTAATAATTTTGTGTACTTAGTATAAAATATAATTAATTCAAGATACGTATGTAAGGATGTTTTGTACATTTTTTTTTTTGGTGTATATTTTAGTTTATTGGAAAGTTTGGTATGGTAAGATAAGTATAATTTTTTTTATAAAATTTTTTTTAAACCTACTTTGTTTTTTTTTAATATTTTGTATTCGTACTATGGGCACATCTCTTATAAATATAGAAATTATAGATCTTTACTGAATTTTTTTTGGTTTTCTCTGGTTTTATTTTGGTAACCATGGCAACCTGCCATTTCGTTACCTATACGATTCAACTTCCTTTCAGTAACACAAAGCACTTTTAAGTTTAATTACTAAGGAAATATATTAACTTTTTTTCAATGATCATATTCATTTCTGAATACAGTTATGTGTATACGCCCACTTGTATCAAGCGACACGCGATTATATATTATAACTAGTGACTCACCCTCGCTCCGCTCCGGTTCGTCCGTAGTTTCGTTTTAACGTTTAGTATAGATTTCTCAGAGATGAGACATTTTCCTGCAGTAAAAAGTATCCTATATGTGCACCCGCATATCCAGCTATCATCATACCAAATTTCATCGAATTTGTGCAGTGGTTTTCTCGTGATGCGTTCCCAAACAGACAGACTCATTAAGAATTTTATTATGTATATGTATAGATAAACATAAAAAAAAAAATTTTCTCATCACTACTATGATCTCAGATTAAATTTATTTTATAACGTTAAAATAGAAACATAGATAAAATATTTTATATAGTTGATCCAATTACATTAAATAAATCTGATGTCATCTTGAAGAGAAATATCCCTTAAATAAATAATTAAAAATAAAACCCATAATAATCGGTATTCATTATCTCAGTGAAAGCTTAAGATCGCGCCTTACCTGGCAAAGTTGAAAATAGAGCAAAAATACTGACCGCCTGTTGCCGCCCTAGTACTTTTATTTTATCCATGTCCACGATTTTTAGTGTTGATGCGTGCTTATATCGATTTAAGAATATTTTATAATCGAGTGATGATTCGTTTTTATTATAACTTTTGTGAAAAATATTGTACACACGTATTATACACATGAAATAATTTAATAATAATTCAGCCATTTTCCACCACCATGAAAAAAAATGGTTTCTCATTTATGGTGTACCTTCAAAATTTTTCGATTTCCTAGATGTACCTTGAATACAAAAACTTTGCGGAACACTGGGTTAGAGGACTACACATGTCCTTTAAATACTAGTATGATTCTCTCATACATTCAGATTTTCTCACGATGTTTTTCTTTGCCATGAGCGTCATGAGGAAACTTGCATTCTCGTTTATATATCTATGATAATAGGTAAGGCTAAATAATTTGTTTGTTTGTTTTGTTTGAATGGTCTTATCTCGAAAACGGGAAGGCCAAATTAAAAAAATCTTTTCGAGAGTATCACGATACCGCTTAAGTTGCAAAGTAATTACAAATAAGCTATTTAGGCGGAGCCGCGGGCAAAGTTAGTATGCTATTATAATAGTTTTTGAGTTGAGTTGTACTTATATCTGACAATTTTCAATCTCTATCTATGTTAACATAAAAAAATTATATCGATATTAATAATGTCATTACACTAAAATTACTAGAAATATGCTGCCTCTGATGGTAAAAAGTGAAGAGTCTTTACTGGCTGCTTCCTTTGTCAGTTTATAATCGATATTTTAATATGCACGCCACTAAAGGTTCATCTGCAGCTTATTGTCTAGATTTTTATTGAGAGAAATTGAAAATTCTAATCCTTTTTTTTAATTTAAATCTTTTTTCAATTTTCATTACATAGAGCTCTTTCTATAATCGATTTTAAATTATCACTTACCACTTTTCACTTTTCACTTTAACCATATAGATATAATGAATTGTTTCTGTTTTAAATTTCAAGATTAATAACATTGTCCAATAATTTTCATAATATTTAATACTTACTTATGTTTATAGTATACTTATTATATGTGTACATATATATATGTGTCAACTTTTTGTTTAATTTAGCTTAATACTTTTTACTCTTTCTTCTAATTATGTGTTTCTTATTTGTGGAAACTTAACTGGTAAATATGTGTATTTTTTATTGTAACTTGTATGTACTATAATACATAATACTTTTTGTTTCCCTATAATAAATAAAAATAAAAAATAAATAAAATAAATCTTTAAAACGTATTATGTCGATATTATAACACCCCATCACTCATTCAGGCGTGCTCACGACTGCCACTGTGGTTTATTGTAGTCGACTAATTAGTTGCTGTACAATGTCGTGATCAACCATTTTACATGCCTTACATAGGAATATTTACATGGCATCATAAAGGTATCAATACAGTTTGTTTTTTTTAACATTTACCTTCGTTTAAAAATATTAAATAATGTAAATTTTTGATACTTTATAAAAATTTTAAGTGATCAATCTTGATACTTTATGAAAATGTAACTACTTTTTAAATGGTTATTTAATTTTTTTTTTATCAAATAATTACCAATGATCGATGATACTAATCTCCTAAACTGTTGGACCGATTTAAATGAAATTTTGCATGGTGGTACCTTATATCCCAGTCAACATTTTAGATAGTTTTCATCGCGGAAAATTAAAGAGTTCTTGCGGGATAAATAAAAAACTATAGCAATTTATACAGCTTAGTCCACTAAGACTACTAACTCATATGGTTCATATATCAGAATAACAAATAGGCTACTTTTTATCCCAGAAAAATGTACGGTTCCCGTGGGATAGATTTGATTTTGTTTGTCTAGAGGCGAACCCGAGCGAAACGAGGGTGAGCTGCTAGTTTTTAAATATTCTATGAACGCACGTCCATGTTATTGCTATCGCTACGGAATACACGACTAAGTCATTGTAATCAATTACTTAATTCTAAGAATCGTGATCAACATTTTTTTCCGGAAGTCGATGTACTTATTAATTATTATATGAAGAACCTATTACGTATACTTTTTATTTGACAGTTGGTAAAATATTGAGTTCTCATTTTGATTTTTTTTTATAATTAAATTTATAATATAAATCACAATCAAAGGCCATAGGACGATAAGTATAGTGAATCGGCCCCAGAATGATATCTGGTTCATCATTATAGGGTATGTAGGTACCAATAAGATACATTGATCCTGCAAGTTTCAGATCTCTATGTATTACCGGTTTTTCAAAAATCGAAAAAATCTGAAAATCAGAAAAAAATGTTTTTCTCAGAAAGTTGTGAATCGATTAATTTGAATTTTTTTATATGTTTTGGGGGCTGATGGTAGCTCCTAAGAAAAAAATTATGGGCTATATCGGTCCATAAGATTTTTAAAAAAAATAAGATTTTTTTTTAAATTTTAATTTTTAACCATGATACAGTTTTGGCACAATTATGAAATTATTTTTTTTTAAATCCCCATTCAATTGCCTATAAAGTAATAAGTCTTTCAAATCTTAAAAAATGGTACGCCATATTGAAAAAAATAAAAAACCGATTTTTCATACAAAACCCAATTTACTTTAATGTAGCCTTTTAAACAACAGAAACGGAGTTTAATCGATTACTATACGAGTGTAAATAAGATCATTATAAACATTAGTTATCGCTATGATTAAGTATATAATTTATTATAAATGATAAAAGTCTTTTTAAAGACTCGTGACTAACCTTCGTCACTATCTTCATCAATAACGGTGGTAATATTGTCCTTATTCAATAAAGTGTTGAGTAATGCAGCTAGTCTGGGGATTTTAGCTAAATATCGTCCGTGTGCGAGGCAAAAAAAATATAGTAGCAACGTGTGAACAGCAACCGATTATCCTAAGTCCATTTGGACATTCGCAGCAATATCTTGATATTCCACTCCATCCAATCGAGTTTGGTTTATATTCAATAAAACATCTGTAAACCTTTCTACCGATATGACGAGATTGTACTTGAGCTGTTAATATATTGGCTTTATCTCTGACAAATTGAATAGTTATATTATCTGAATCATCTATCATCTCTGCTAAGTATGATATTGTTGGTTTATAGTAATAAGTACCCGTAAATAAAAGTTTCAAGTCATTTTCGGTAATTTCTGGAAAATCCATTAAATCACAAGATAAGATTGTTTCAAATGGATTTTTTTCACTGCTAATTATTTTTGTCTACTTCATCAGCTAGTGTATTGTCCGGATTATTTCGAGATTTCATCATTTCAACAATTTCATCTGAATACTCTACATCAGAAGTAAGACGTTCGTCGTACTGATTGTGAAGAAATCATGCATTTCTATAATAACTACCGATTTTGGGAAGCATTTTGCTGTCGAATTTTTGGTCAAATAGATGATATTTTTGTTTCAGCATTCCATGTGTTGTTTCTACTACCCAACGAATTTTTGAGACATATCTTGATGCGTTAGATTCAGTAGTTGTTAAATAATTTCGTTTAACTTTTAATGCCGACATTAACACTTGATAACCTCTTTCCTCTAAGTGCTCTTGAGCATCCCGAAATCCTCGATCAACAACAAAAATATCACCTAGTTCCAATAAGTTGCAAATACCGTCAGAAGTATCGATAATTTCTTTCATTACAGTAGCGTCATTCATATTGGCGTAATATGGCCCTAACATATCAACTATGTATCCATTTGTTGTACCAATAGTACGTAATAATTTAACATTCATTTTCTTACTATGAAATATCGAAACTTATAATATTTGAATATTTCTAAAATATTACAAGATTTGATTATGTATGACAGTAAATCTAAACAAAACCCGTAAACTATAAAACATCTATAAAATTAGTAAGCTTACATACACAAACAACACATGGAATGCTGAAACAAAAATATCATCTATTTGACCAAAAATTCGACAACAAAATGCTTCCCAAAATCGGTAGTTATTATAGAAATGCATGATTTCTTCACAATCAGTACGACGAACGTCTTACTTCTGATGTAGAGTATTCAGATGAAATTGTTGAAATGATGAAATCTCGAAATAATCCGGACAATACACTAGCTGATGAAGTAGACAAAAATAATTAGCAGTGAAAAAAATCCATTTGAAACAATCTTATCTTGTGAATTAATGGATTTTCCAGAAATTACCGAAAATGACTTGAAACTTTTATTTACGGGTACTTATTACTATAAACCAACAATATCATACTTAGCAGAGATGATAGATGATTCAGATAATATAACTATTCAATTTGTCAGAGATAAAGCCAATATATTAACAGCTCAAGTACAATCTCGTCATATCGGTAGAAAGGTTTACAGATGTTTTATTGAATATAAACCAAACTCGATTGGATGGAGTGGAATATCAAGATATTGCTGCGAATGTCCAAATGGACTTAGGATAATCGGTTGCTGTTCACACGTTGCTACTATATTTTTTTTGCCTCGCACACGGACGATATTTAGCTAAAATCCCCAGACTAGCTGCATTACTCAACACTTTATTGAATAAGGACAATATTACCACCGTTATTGATGAAGATAGTGACGAAGGTTAGTCACGAGTCTTTAAAAAGACTTTTATCATTTATAATAAATTATATACTTAATCATAGCGATAACTAATGTTTATAATGATCTTATTTACACTCGTATAGTAATCGATTAAACTCCGTTTCTGTTGTTTAAAAGGCTACATTAAAGTAAATTGGGTTTTGTATGAAAAATCGGTTTTTTATTTTTTTCAATATGGCGTACAATTTTTTAAGATTTGAAAGACTTATTACTTTATAGGCAATTGAATGGGGATTTCAAAAAAAATAATTTCATAATTGTGCCAAAACTGTATCATGGTTAAAAATTAAAATTTAAAAAAAATCTTATTTTTTTTAAGGATCTTATGGACCGATATAGCCCATAATTTTTTTCTTAGGAGCTACCATCAGCCCCCAAAACATATAAAAAATTCAAATTAATCGATTCACAACTTTCTGAGAAAAACATTTTTTTCTGATTTTCAGATTTTTTCGATTTTTGAAAAACCGGTAATACATAGAGATCTGAAACTTGCAGGATCAATGTATCTTATTGGTACCTACATACCCTATAATGATGAACCAGATATCATTCTGGGGCCGATTCACTATACTTATCGTCCTATGGCCTTTATTTTGTCAGTTAAAAGTTTTTTTGCAGTTTATAAACACTTGCGTTTAAAAGACAATTAGAATTTAGTTTGCAATTAAATTAGATTAAATGGCATTATAGAAATTAATATATTATATTCGTGACATCCATATAAAATAATATTATATTCAAGGCATATAAATATTTATAAGGACAATATGAATATTTTATATCTCAACTGGGAATCGAACTTGCTACCGCCGTCTTAGAGCTTACTTACAGATATTTAAAACACTACCCCAGCGACTGCTACATTGATGTTTTATTTGTATAATAATAATCTCACTAATATTATAAATGTGAAAGATTTCATGTTTGGATGTATCTCAATCACGCCAGAACGGTTTAACGGATCTAGTTGAAATTTGGCTCAGAGATAGATTATAGTCTGGAATAGCACATAGGCTTTTATTTCCGGAAAAATGTACGGTTCCCGTGTCATAGCTTTGTTTTTGTTTTGGGTTTCGAGCCGCTAGTATTTACATAAACCAGTTATTAAAATTATCATTACATTAAAAACAAAATTATCAATACTTGGAAGTGAAATGAATTGTAAAATATTGTCAAAATTAATGAAGTACCTAAATTAGACTTAACCTCATGAATCTAACTCGAGATAATTCTCGCAATGTTATGGGGAATGCCGCTATGGCGTTGAAGTTAAAAAACAACGTAGAAAACACAGTATTTATACAAATTCATTTGCTGAAAGTATTAAATCTGCCTCCACCGTAAATGAAACTCAGAAAATATTAAAAATGCCGGGGGGCGATCACATCATTTCTATGGTGGTGGTGTCCCATATTAATTTTAATTAATTAAATTATAAAAAAAAAAGGTTCCCAGACTTCAAAGTCCCTTAAAAGTAATTCGTCTACCCTTAGAAGTGTATTTTTTTAACTTATGTAGGGACCCTTAAGGTACAACCTATTTATAAAAAAGAAGTTAAATTATATTTTTTTTTCAAATCAATCCTGAAGGGTGGACTCCTTTCTTGAAATTATAATCGGCTAACAATTCACAAAGATCACGTAAAATGCACAAAAAAACATACTGAATTAACCAATAAATAATAAATAAAAAAATAAATATGTTGGGACATTAACACACAGCACAATCTAGTTCCATGGTAAGCTACGAGGCTCGTGTTATGGATAAAAGATAGTTTATACACTACACATACCTATATAATTTTAAATACATACATACATATATTATAAATATAAATATAAACACCCATAAGTGGAGTAAAAAAATTCATGCTCATCACACAAATGATTGCCTCCAGCGGGACTCGAACCTGCGACCGCTGGCACAGCAAATAGGGTAACTACAAACTGAGCCAAACGTGCCGTCATTTTATGTTTGTAATGCACCCTTTATTAAATGAAAAAAAGCTTCTTTAATCTATATATAAATAGGCAAAGATAAAACAGTTCAGTAGATTTTTCTTCTTTGTTTTTCTACGACGTTTTTCTGTAGCTGTGGACGAGCTTTAGTGTTATCAATATAAATTTTTGGACACTTTTTATGTTTATATATATATATATATATATATATATATATATATATATATATATATATATAGGTAATTTCTATTCGTATAACTTTTTTAAAAAAATTTCAATAATGATTATGATCGAGTTTTGACCACTAAGCGATTACTAGATTAAATAAAATAATTTAAACTAAATTTTCACTAAACAAAGATAATTAATCTATAACACAAGTTAACAGACTGCTGTATCCTCGTGGGGCATTAACGAGCGATAGTTAGACTGTAGACATCCTGTTTGTAGTTAACCTAAATTACGCCATTGTGTATATCGATTAGAATACATGTAGTGATTTGCATTGTAAAATATATTAATTTAAAGTTATCGTAGAAGTTTGGTTATAAAGTATTAAAGAGTTCCACCATTCATCTTCTGGCTCCATCATCACATCAGCTTAATTATATCAGATCGTTATGTTGGGATACAAATGTCACCTATAAACAACTTTAGTTTAGTTAGGGCAATATGGTTGTTTTTTTTTTGTTTTAAACTTTTTGTTTAGGTTTGCTTATTTTTATATAGGTAGGTATATAAAAGTTGCAATTTTTGAAGTTTTACTTCTTTTGGAACGGTTGGAAAAAAAATATTAGAGTAAAATTTTTACGACGCGCGCACATCGACAGCCAAAAAGCGACATGATGAAGTTAGCTGATAACTGTTTGTTGCCGTTGTAACCGTTGTTATTGTCTGACAAATGATATATAACATTATATTATTTCCTTAAATGATATTCTATAAATATATGATTGTAATATGCTTAATATGCCTTATTTAATTATTGATTTGTTTTAATTAAATTACGATATTTGCCAAAGAAGTTTTACTTCAACCGCGTGTTAAGGTTATACGCACCCTTTTTTTATTTGTTAGAGTTTAATACGAGATTAAAATCGATATCAGATTATAAGATGAAATTTAAATCGATTAGATTATAATATGAGATTTAAATCGATACGACGCAAGTGGAGCTAAAAAATGTCTCGTATCAGAATAATATCATTTGTATGTACCTATACAAGATCCCTTATGTAAATGACAGAATTCTAAAAACTGTTAGTATGTATCTATATATTGACATAAGGGATCTTGAATACTGTATAGACAGTACACATACTACACGATTCAAGAACTTTCACTATAGGTCACAAATTAACATTGTAAAGTCCCGCATTATATTCCTATGACGGACGTTGTTTCATTGATCTTACAAATATTAGTTCTACTTTTATAAAAATAAAACGACACGTTTGAAGCAAGCACCCAACACGCAGTTTCAAAATATAAGAACAGCGAGTCCCTTTTATCTGTCGACCACCCACAGTACCTATACTTTAAAGCTTCTATTTAAAAACTTTTACATTATTAAACAAACTTTGCACAACAAGTGTTGAAGTAAAATATAAAAATACCAAAGTATGTTACTACAGCGATTAACCTCAATTAAAAGTATAAATATCTATGGAAAACCGGGATAGTGAATCCGGGAGTCGTGGTGTTTATATTTAGATATGAACGTTATATATCTCATGACATCATTTCGTATTAGATTTGATTATGAGAACATTTCTTATTCGTTTTGATATAGCGAAGATGTATCAGGATTGATTTTAGTTAGCAGAGTAAAAAGTATATTATAAAAGTTATAAAAGTTACCGTCGAATTCATAACGAGAATATCATAGAAATATGTAGATAATTGATTGAAAACATATTGTATTTAATTGGGCAAAACGTTGGGAAATATGTTGTGTACTTTACTTACCTTATTTATATCAAGGCATGTATGTTTACATACGTGACTGTTTTTTATGCGAATGTATGGCTCGTATTTCAAATTATATGGACTGCCCTTGTTTTAATAACATATCTGAACAGATCGTTGAATTGCAAAATCTGCTTAAATGCCAGGACGATTTATTTTTAACTAGTGGCTCCACTCGCTTTGCTCGGGTTCGCCTCTAGAAAAACAAAAACAAACCTATCCCCCGGGAACCGTATACTTTTCCGGGATAAAAAGTAGCCTATGTGTTATTCCAGACAACAATCTATCTCTGTGCCAAATTTTATCCAGATCCGTTCAGCCGTTCTGGCGTGAAAGAGTAAAAAAGAAACATCCATACTCACAAACTTTCACATTTATAATATTAGTAGAGATTACGAGTATTTATATGTTTACACATTACAGCTATATTTCCACTAATAATATGATCTACCAGCTTCGATCTAGTGCTTCCTTAGATGCGTCACAGTAGCTTATTTGTTACTCTAGGTTATAGTCTATCTGTAATTTAAAAAAAAAATTTATCAAAATCCTTAAGCCGTTTCAGTATTAAGGCGTAACAAACGTACAAACACGCATACAAACTTTCGCATTTATCATAATAGTCCGATTAATGTCTTAACGATGTAAGAAATCGAATGTATACGTATAATCGATATATCGTTTTGTTTTAAAGTCATATAATTTTACTCAACGCCGCAGGCTCCAGAATCGTAATTAAACTATGTAGGTGGGAACTTTAGAGATATAATATGCTATATTTTTTATGAATAATTAATTACTGCTTCATTTTTTCATGTGAAGTCTCTACTTTATAGTTTTTATCTAAAGTTTATTCTATATGCCTTATTTGTTTTTTAAATGATTTTAAGATAGAGCGGTACTAAATTTGAGTGTTTATTTTTGTGTATTTCTGATATCTTTGGTAATTTTAAGACGATTTTGTTAATATTTTAACCCGAGCGAAGCAATGGTGAGTCGCTAGTATAAAATAAATAGCATGTAATTAAGTATGTAAAATTCAATGCTAACAATAGAGACGATGGTTCTTTCATTATTAATCTATACATATATAATAAAATTCTGAGTCGCATCTGTATATTAAATATTTTTAGGGAAATCTTATTGAAATAGTCATTATTATCGATACAGAGGTCGATTTTATAGTTTTTAGAATTTTTGTCTGTCTGTCTCTTTGTCTGTGACCGCATCACGTGAAAACCACTGGACAGATTTTGATGAAATTTGGTATGATGATAGCTGGTTATCCGAGTCAGCATATAGGATACTTTTTACTGCGAGAAAATATCTTATCTCTGAGAAATCTATAGGGACGAACCCGAGTGGAGCGAGGGTGAGCCGCTAGTTATTTTATAAGTCCGCTACTTCTTTATTGAGATCTCTATTTATTGAGATGTTAAATCGTAATAAACAAACAAACTATTCATTAAAATAAATATTAGACTTGACACTTGATATTTTGTAAAACATGCAATTAGGTGTACCAAATATGTATGTATAATAAATGTAAAAGCTTTGTGAGACAGTTTACTCTGTCAATATTGACTTCCCTAATAACTTGTCGAGCAAACAGAAGTTATACTTCACGCTGTTGTAATATGTAATAATAAGGTACCTAATATTCTAAAGGAATATTATGTACATGGTACAAGACCGTTTTTTTAATGTTGGGAAACGCATACTACTTTCATCTATACAGGTATACCACCTGTATACATATAGATGGTTATGTGGGACTCACTTGCTAAAAAAGCCAGTATTAGGAGGAGAGGGGGAGGGGGAGCGGAGGGGGGGGGCACTACACCCTACTGTTAAAGCTCAAACTTAAAATTGACTAAACCCTATAAGTATTTTTGATCAACTTTAAAGTTAGAAATATTTAATTCAAATGTAAGGGTTTTTGTACTAACAATAAGCGGTAATTTCGCCAAATGTTAAGTAATATTGAATATACCTCATGAGTGATCCCATACAAAAAAAAAATGCACCCTTAATAATGAAACAGCTAAGTACTTGAAAGGTATTACGTTTAAATAAATTTTAAGTTAGTAAACCTTTTTAGTTAAAATTAGTAATTTTATTTGGCAAAAGAAGGAAGGAAAATACACATAAAATGTATTTTCTCCTTAGACTCTGCAATCTACATATTTTTGTTCTTGGAAAGTAATTTGACTTAACTTTTGAACTTCGCATCTCAAACAATTTCCAGTGATTCTCGGCCACGAGTAGATCGAGTTGTTTGTCGTAAATATTGTTTGAGGTATATAATCGCAAAAGTGGCATAATTTTGATGGAAAAATTTCAGGCTTTTTCAATATTTTAGATACTTTAACTGACAAAAATTTAGAAACAAATATGTATTTATTTGTTTAATGGAAATGAAACATGTTTACCCCTAGATAATTTTCGGCGCTAGATGATTCTTTAAATTGACATAACTTTTTTACTTAGGGACCGATTGAAATAAAACAAATACTAAATGTTAAGTGAAGCTTACCACAATACATGAGTGATCCGCATCCAAATCGGTTACGCCGTTTCTAAGATTAGCGCGCGCAAACGCACAGACAAACAGACAAAAAAAGTAAAAATCATTGTTTTAGGTTCTATTGCCTTAATAAAATTCTCCAATAATAGTTTTTCTCAAATATCTTCCATGTACAGACAGCGATCAGTTACAATTTTATTATATGTATAGATTTCAGTTTAGTAGTTGTAGCTATAGGTCTTTAGGTATTTTTCATGTTAGACTTATTCGCCCCCGTTATATGAGTAGAATTTCTGTAAGCGATATGAATAATAGATAATTATAAAATATATTACAATGACACATTCTAACCACTTGATGCAATGCTTAGTTAAGTTATTTCTATACATTTTTGCAATAAAAATTAGCAATTGTATAATGAAAGTCAAAATGCAGAAGTCAACGGTTGTTATCTATACTATCTATACTAATGTTATAAAGCTGAAGAGTTTGTTTGTTTGCTTGTTTGTTTGTTTGGCTGAACGCGCTAATCTCAGGAACTACTAATCCGATGTGAAAAATTCTTTTTGCATTGGATAGCCCGGTAACTGAAAAAGGCTATAGGCTATACCTATATCATCCCAGAAAAATGTAGGGTTCCCGTGGGGTAGATTTGTTTTTGTCTAGGGACGAACTCGAAGCGAAGCGAGGGTGAGTCGTTAGTAACTTATAAAAGTCGTCTTACACCCAAAAGAATACGATTTTGGCACAGATATAGATTATAGTCTGGAATAGCACATAGTTTACTTTTTATTTCGGAAAAATGTACGCTTTCCGTGAGATAGATTTGTTTTTGTCTAGTGACTAACTCAAAGCAAAGTGAAGGTGAGTCGCTATTAATTTATATTTTAGTTAAGTCGTTAAATAGTTAAATATACATTCATCTATCAATCTATAAATAGATATCTACTATATAAGTAATAGAAATAGTAATAATAGAGAAGTATTCAGACAGAGATTACCAAGTCAATGTTATCTCAGTTAATTACTTTGGTAATCAAATACTGGGCCCACTGTAGGTATAGCTGTGTTGAGCTAAGATACTTGTTTGGTTTTCGAAATTAATAAATCTTACTGTGTGTTATTCTTGTATGATTTATCCGAATCTATACAGATAAATAAAATTGAAGTGTCTGTTTTTAATGTCAAAATAACCGGTTTTTAATAAATGTATATGAAATTATAAAGGAAAAACACAATTTTAAAATTTTGTGTGTCTATTTTTTACGACTAATCTCCTAAAAGTTTTATATCTACTCGTATTTTAGATACAGAAAACGATTTTTCTTGGCTTTCTATTATTTTAATAGATAAGTTTTCTATTTCCTTATAGACCATAAAGTTCAAAGTTTATGTAACAAAATGTTATATATCCTTGTCTTGCAGTAAATTTAGAACAACCCTAACAAATTTCTACTTTATTTGTTTTGTCTAATGTTCATTTTAACTCTAGGCTCTCGACACATTCCTGAATACGCGTAGGAATGTAGAATTACGACGTGAAGTATTACAATAGCTTCATGATTGTCTTTAGATTGTCTTGTACATATTCTGTTTTCTTGTTAAAATATAATTATACTGTATGTCTAGTGGCTTTGTATGGCTGCATTTAAGAGGTCTTGGGTTCGATTTTGGAAGTTTTCCGAAGTCCGAAACTCTCAGGTTTTGGCGGTGTTTCAACCCCGATCTGCACACATAGAAGAAGCCATGTGTGCAGATCGGGTCCTTAATCTGAGTGAAATTGACCAAGGTCGAAATGGGTCAGTAAGACATCGTATTCAGCCCTTTTTAAACGTCCCACTGCTAGGCACGGGCCTCCCTTCAATGCGAGGGGAATTAGGCCATAGTCTACCACGCTGGCCCAGTGCGGGTTGGCGGACTTCACATGTCTTTCGAAAACTTGCTAAGTTTTTCAGACATGCAGTTTTCCTCACGATGTTTTCCTTCACCAAGGCAAGTGGTAATCAAGTTAGAAATGATTCGCACATGAAAATATCAGAGGTGCGAGATCCGGGATTTGAACCCGTTTCTTTCGGTTTCCCAAGCGAGCGCGTTACCACTGTGCTACCACTACCTTATTATTAAAAAAATAAATATTATTAAAAAATAAATGGAGATTATAATAATTATATAAAAAATGAACATAATCAAATAATATGCATGAAATTAATATTAAGTCTATAATCTTAGCCAAACAAATTGTATGAGACAATTTTATACCTTATTATAGTCCCTATAAAATAAACTACAAAAATCATTAAAACATATCAAAATTAGCATTTCATTAACGGCAATGATGATATATAATTCATAGCGTTCGTAAATAACACTACTAAAATAATATTTTACCAATAAATGATTAACATCACAATCTTATTACCATTCGGTTATTTTGTCAAAATGTCATTTTAGAAACATAAAAATTAATTTATCGCTACCAAATACGTCTCATCTAAAATAAACAAGTCTTAAGTAATCAATCGATTTGCATATGTCCAACAGGCCATTGAATCTGATCGCGTGCCTCCATATAATAATTCAACAGTTAATTGACAAGCCTGTCCGTCTGTCTGCACATACGCATCTCGATAACTACTGACGAACGTCCGCTTTGAGTTTTTTACCTGCAATGTTTTCTTTGTGGAGGCTGTACAGTGTACACGTTTGTATGTAGATTGAGTTTATCTTTTGCAAAGGCTTGTTTTATTTTTTCCTATGTAGCGTTACGATATTTCGTTTCTGGATCGGGTTCGAACCTGCGGCTTATTAACAGTAAGTTGTGATTGTATTATAAATGCAAAATTGTGTTATGTGTGTGTTTGTTTCTCCTCCAAGTTAAAACGGCTGGGACGATTTGAATGCATTTTAGTGCAGAGATAGATCAGCTACTGTCAAAAATAATACCTACTACCTGTAAATGTACAAAAGGTTAGGGACGTACGCACACATCCAAGAGAAGTAAAGGTATGTCACTAGTAGTCAAATATTTATAACCCATGTTCTGAGCGTTTTCCTAGGCATCTATTTTTGTGTTTAAAAAGTTAAACAGCAATTTTGTTTGATTATACAAAACTATGCTTTGCGAAAAATTCTTGTATTTATACAGTTTGTTATATTTCAGAATCTTTTGTCTTTCTGAGTACCAACTTTCAAAGTTTGGATCGGCATTCACCCCGGCCTGATCCTCGAAAGGTTTAAAACTTCTGCCATATCTTTGGATCAGAAGCGTCTGACTTGGGCGCGGTTACTGGAATTAATCGTATTATTTTGCGGTGAAACGATCTCTGGCATCCAACCTGATTACAGATTTAGCTAACCGTTTTGTAACTTATGGCTTTACGAGATATAGTAATGTGAAAATTTGTAAAGTCCATATCACATTGGAGGTGTTTGTTTATTTGTAAATTTTAAAAAATTTACCATTATGTACCATCTATCGTTTTTTCCTTCAAATATTGTATAGGAATCGAACGTGGGACCTTCGATTTGACAAGACTCAAGTCTTGGCTCAAGGCATCAACGCCTTCGATCTTTGATTATGTCATGATTTCATTTACATTATAATACTAAAATCTTAAAATAAGATATGTTTTGTGCAAAAAAGTATGATAATATATACAAAGTATGTGAGTGCAATTTTGATTTACGATGCACTACATAACTCATTACTCGCTTCTAAGCTTTTTATTTATTTTTGCCTTGAGTGAGAACCGAATCCTCGATTTTGGGTTAAGAAGATGAAGTTGAATAACATACTTTTTAAGTTCGGCACTGAACCAATAAGCTATTAAATATTTTAAAAGGATACAAACATTTCTTAATAAATTATAATGTAATTAAAGAGATAAATACAACGTCGAGAAAAACAAATTCGAACATGTTCTTTAACCTTAATAAATATTCCTTATGGCTTTTTTTTTTGCTTCTTTAAAAACATAACTTTATGTGATGGAGATAATTTGTCGGGTCTAAATTATTGTTTTAAGTTTGTAATAATATTTTATTTTGTATTTATTTTTCGATATAACTAACAACCTTTTTTTTTAACGTTGGGAAATGCATTTACGCACGAAGTGTGGGATTCACCGACAAAGCCAGTACTACCCACTAAAACCAAACGGAACCTCCCCCGTCTTAATGGGGTTGCGGGGTCGCTTATACATTAAAACCACGACGCCCCGACGGCAGGTCTGCCGAAGCATACCACAACAACTAAGGGTCGCTCTACGGTCCACTCTGCTATCAGAGAAGTACCAGGAGCAACCCGCATAGCATACAACCCACCGAGGTGGGCCAACTCTCAGTGCGTTTCTTGGCTTCGCGCCTGGCTGAATTGGCTGACAATACAGATAAATATACGAATAACGATCAACATAATGACTATGTTACGATCTATATCATACTAATTTTATAATAATTATAATATATGTATTATATATATATATATGTTTTTTCAATGTTAGATGTATTTAAGAACTGGCAAGTAAGTTATAATACCAATCATACATATGTTTGACCTGCCATACCAAGTTCCCATATTTTTAGATAGTGAAACACTGATAGCACTGACTTTATCCATCATCCGGCGAGGTTTTCTTCACAATAATCGCGCAATAACATTCATTTGGCCCCCGTCCAAAGCGTCTCGAGCTATTTAGATTTTATCGTGACCGGAATGAAATACAGGAGAGGAAATCGCGAGATTAACGCTTGCAATTTACATCGCAATCTTTGTAGAGCACTACGCTCGATGTAAAGCAAGTTTGGAATTGTGGAGGAACTGCTTTAAATGTGTAACGATCCCTGTTCGCAAAAACCGTTGAATCGATTTAAATTGAGCTCTTCTCTTTTGATAGATGCTTTTTTTGTAAATGTTTGTTTTTTTTCTTTATAGATTCTCTTACGAGTGTAAAAGAAACTCGATGTTTATGATTATTAACTAGCGTTATATTTCATTTTTTTAGCGCTATTTTCAAGTTTTTGAATTCATTTTGTTATGTTGTGGGTAGGCTGTCTGTAACAACTATATACCTTTGAGACATCTAACACCTTAGTCTCCCGTGACCATGTGCGTTGTAAAGCATTCGAAACGTAGAGAACCAAAAATCGAAATGTCTTCGAAAAAATCCGAAAAGATAGTTTTTTTTTAAATCAGCGTTATTAGTTCGTAAAAAACAATTTTTTGTGAAAGTTAATAAAGTAAATTTAAATGTATTGTAAAACAATATAAATGAATGTTTTAAAGCATTTATTGTACGTTGAATTTTGTCGGCTTTTTACATATTTACGGTTTAACAAATAAACACGTATACAATGGTGTATTGTGTAAACATAATTTTGGCGAGCTCTGCCAAATGTTCTTGGCCACTATCCAAAGGCACTGATAGGTCTATACTGCAAGGACCCAATATGTAGAATAAGTTGTGGAAGCATCGATTGAGATCTTCGATTATTCGTCTCCGTGAAAATATTTAAAAATAAACTTTAAAAATATTTGATTTGGTCTGGTATTGCTTATTCCGGTGGTCGCATGTTTGATTCTAGGGTGTAGTTTAGAGTTGATTATACTGGGGTTATAATTTTTTGACATTCCTTCAAATTCGTATGTAGATTATATTTCACAATAAACTTTAGGTATACATATATGTATGTATATCAAGTATCCACGCTTTTTTTACTATAACAGAATAAATATCGAATCTGCTACTAACAAATATGTCAGTTGGACAAGACAGTATACCTCTTAATTATATCGCAAATCTTAAACCAAAATGAAATGCTAAAACTGTCGTGGATACTCATCTTTTTAGGAAACTTGCACAAAGCATGCACACACCACATTACCTGTACCTACTTGATCGAGCGTGCATGAGAGTTGCTCTGACGTTGATTGATCAGCGCAGCATCCACACAGATGAAATAACAGAAGTGGCACCAACAGAAATGGTTACAGATTATAATAAGATATATTTTAAAAGTAATAATATATAGCACTCGGTTTGAATTACATGTTAGATTCAAAGATTTATAATTACTATAGACCAGATATGACCTCCCTTACATGACCTCTTTACCTTAAAAATGTTAGACAAATATACTGGAATAAAACTTAGCCTATTCGACTCATAAACTATTTGCTAAACCTTAGATCGATCCATTGCTGTTTTGGTATGAAAAAATCAACAAAGGGTATATAAGGGTATTGTTTTAACGGTTATTAAAGTTTTTTTTTTCGCAGATACCACATCTTCAAATTACTTATACTTTTTAACTACAAACATTATTCTCGTGGGTGGTCTATCAATATATATGTCCCCATATATAGAAACTTGATTAAACAACATCTTTATCTTAATATTTGATTAATGATAATACAAACGACTTACCTTTGCTTTCCCTTTATATGTTTACTAGCGACTCACTCTCGCTTCGCTAGGGTTTAATATTTTTTTTCGTGTGATTCTATTTTTTTTTCTAAAATAAAAGTAGCCTAAGTTACTCCTTATTACATCAGCTATCTGCCAGTGAAAGTCTTGACAAAATCGGTCTAGCCATTTCAGAGGTTAGCCGGAACAAACCGACAGACAGACAAAAATTGTAAAAAATGTTGTTTTGGTATATGTATCGCGTATACATCCATATGCATTTAGTAAAAAGCGGTTATTTTAATATTACAAACAAACACTTCAATTTTATTTATCTGTATAGATAGTATTAAATACAGACTTTTTGGCAAATTTTACAACTTACCATGTGTCGCTTCACTGAGCATGAGCAATCCATCGTTGCAATTCTATTTAAAGCCCTTAAAGGGTTAGCCTTGAAAGCGTAATCAAGATGGGTCCGGAAAGGTCCGGGATCGACTGACATGACTAAAACATTGTTAAATATACATATTAGGTTTGTTGATATTATTTGTTTTTATATAACACGAGCAACTTACCCTGCTTCGCTCGATTACGTGCGTGAATGAAAATGTTTCTAACAGACCAATGTATTACTCCAGATTATAATCTATCTATATATAATTTTTTTCCCTTATCCGTCCAGTAGTTCCAGTGTGATGGGATAACAAACATACACATACAAACTTGTATTTATAATACAAATAAAATTTTTAACGCTTAAATATATATATATATATATATATATATATATATATATTTTGTAGGTTTAATATTCTTTTTCTGTTTACGTGTTTTGTGTAAGTATAACCTATCAAAAATATATTCTTATAATTTTATTATCTGTACATGCTTTTATATGACCTCTTAAACAATATTAATTTAACTCAGTTTGGTTTTTGTTTTTGTTTTTCTATACATATAATATAAATCTGAGTTGAATCTGTACATTAAATATTTTTTGGAATATCTTATTGAAATAGTCATTATTATGGATACAGAGGCCGCATCTATAGTTTTTAGAATATTTGTCTGTCTGTCTGTCTGTCTGGGAACGCATTACGAGAAAACAACTTGACGAATTTATATGAAATTTTGTATGGTGATAGCTGGTTTTCTGGGTCAACATTATGGATACTTTTTAGTGCAGGAAAATATCTCATCTCTAAGAAATCTAGGTATACTAACCGTTAAACCGTAACTAGAGATAAACCCAAGCGGATCGAGGATGAGTCGCAAGATCTGGTTAATATTAAGCACGTATAATGTTTACACAGTTAAGAGCCCTATATCTTTAATAAATAAATAAATAAAATTACCTCAACCAGTAAATGAATTCCCTACCTCTGTGTTAATTAGAAAAGATAAGAACGCTACCATTTCTACTTTATAACGTATTCAAAGTTACACTAATACCACATATGATATTAGCTGGCACCTCCGAACTTACATTGAATAAAGATGAAGCGATTAACAAATTTCACAATAGTAAGCTCTATGCTAATTAATTTAAGAACCAAATTGCTTTGACGTTATCGCCTTTCGTTCGTAAGAATTTTATTGTTTTTTGCAAAAGAAATAATTTCTATCATGTCCAGAGTTAATGACGATGTTAAGATCGAAAAGATAAGTATTGGATGTTTGTTTAAAGTTATTCTTAATTTACTGGTGGTATAAAGATCGCAGGAATTTAATCTTTAAAGCTTTAAATTAAAAGCTCAGCCTGTGCTTTTTTTATATTGGAAATTATACTGTGATGTGTTTTAAAAATAACGGAGCTTTTTCATGTTTTTTATTTCATTTCGCTTACAAATACAGGTGTATTATGCTGTCGAAGCTTTTTTTTTAAAAAAAATGCCGAGTTAAGGTTCGCTTAATTAAATCAAATATATTTGGAATTACATTTAATATGCTGTTTTTCTCCAAAATGGCTTAAAGCATATTATATCTGACCACCTTAAAATCGACTCTAAGAGAAAATAACGTTTGAACTATCCAGTATACATAGAATAAAAATGTCCTCTTTTTTTTGAAGTCGGTCAAAACAATAAGCAATCCTAATCAAAGTTTTTAGAATATTTTTTTTAAGTTATCTTATTTAACATTAAAATATAGTTAAAATTAATATATTATTACCCAAATGACCGAGCTTTAGATAAGGCAATTTCGAAGCTATGTGTCCCGTGATTGTGCCGTTGTAAGCGCTAAGTTAGTACTTAATCTATTTGAACTTTACCGTCTCAGAACTATACCCTCGAGTTTTGCAGTGGATGCTCTTTCGTTCTTACTTCTGAATTAGGTGCAAGTTTACCACATTTTGACATTTAATATGAGTTATAATTAAATACTTTTAGTGAAATTTTCTTATACCTAATAAAATAGTATTCAGCCCTTTTTTAACGTCCCACTGCTGGGCACGGGCCTCCCTTTAATACAAGGAGTATCAGGCCATAGTCCACCACGCTGGCCAAGTGCGGGTTAGCGGACTTCACGTCTTCCAGAAACTTTCTAAGTTCTCTCAAATATGCAGGTTTCTACGCGATGTTTTTCTTCACCCTAAGGCAAGTGGTAATCATGTTGGAAAATTATTCGTACATGAAAATATCAGAGGTGCGAGACTCGAGATTTAAACCCGCTTCACTCTGTTTCCAAGCGAGCGCGACACCACTGGGCTACCACTAAATTCTTAAAGTAAAGCTTCAATAAAGTAGTAATCCCTTTATTCTTAATTTACTTATGCATTAATTTTTTAAGGATAATGTAAAATACTCTGTACTCTGTAACCTTTATCATCTATACCTACATATAATAAAATTGTAACAGTCAAAACTGTACATTAAATATTTTTTTGAAAATCTTATTGAAATAATCATTATTATCGATACAGATTTTAGAATTTTTGTCTGTCCTTCTGTCTGTGGCCGCATCACGAAGAAACCACTGGACAGATTTTGATGAAATTTGGTATGATGATAGCTTGCAATCCGGGTCAACATATAGGATACTTTTTACTGCGGGAAAATATCTCATCTCTGAGAAATCTATACTAAACTTTAAAACCTAACTAAGAACTAACATGAGCGGAGCGAGGGTGAGTCGCTAGTATTAAATAAGGTATTAAATGCAAAAATATTTTTTCAAAGCGCACTGACAGTGTTCAGAGATTAGCGCGTTCAAGCGATCAAAATAAAAGCTTTAGCCTTATATATTAGTATGGATTAATAAAAGTTTTTTATTTATACACTGGTTTTTAATCTCATACAGTTATTTTGACAAATTTAAATTCTTATGTTATAACAGTTAATCTTCTACAGTTGAGAGGTTGATTTTGAAATAAAGATCAAATAATCGATTCCACGTAGATATTTGATGTAGAGTTTTATTTTTGTAATTATTGCAATAATATTTTATACTAGCGACTCATTCTCGCTCCGCTCGGTATCGTCCTTACTTACGTTTTAACGTTTAGTGTAGATTTCTCAAAGATGATATATTTTTCCGCAGTTTACTGCGGTATCCTATATGTTGACCCAGATAACCAGTCATCATCGTACCAAATTTCAATAAAATCCCTCTAGTGGATTTTCCGTGATGCGATCACAGACAGACAGACACAAATTCTAAAAACTATAAATTCGACCTTTGTATCGATAATAATGTCTATTTCAATAAGATTTTCCAAAAAATATTTGATGTCTGTACATTAAATATTTTTCATTCGAATTTGTATTCGGCTTAGGTACAATTTTGTTATATGTTTAAATTAAAAAAAACTAAACATGTAGCAAATAATCAAGCAGACAGACAGAGTTACCGCATTTATAATATTAGTATGAATATAGATGTACTATTTTATAGCCTTAATATTAAAGCTGTTGACATAAGTAGGTACCACTTAATTTGCATGAACTTTGTCGTATCTTGACTCCGACCTTAGTTTTGTGAAGGATGCTCATTAAACGTTTAGCTCAAAGTTTAAAATTGACTATAAGTTTGGCACATTTCTATGTGAGAGTATGTTCTCTGAAGACCTTTACTTTTCTTTGTCGCACGGAATAATTGTTATGTAACAATACACGTAAATTATTGTTGAAGTTAGACTGCCTTCGGTCAAGATATTTACTTGGATAGATAATAATTTGTAGAATAGATAATCAAGTACTCGTAGAATGGATGACAGCCTATTTTAGCAAATTTTTTAAGCTTGATAAAATTGATAGCTTATGGAACTATGAGATTTTAAGTAAATTCAAAACACTCTTAAGTCTAATTTTATTATATATGAGTATGTGTATACTGTATTCTTTGTACATCTATACTAGTCGATACTAATATTATATAGAGGCAGAGTTTGTTTGTTTGTTAGAGCGCGCTAATCTCAGGAATTACTAATTCGATTTGAAAAAATCTTTTTGTATTAGATAACCCGTTTATTGAGAAAGGCTATAGGCTATTTCACCATGCTACTACCCAAGGGAGTGGAGAAGTAATATAATATATAATCTATATATTAAATTTAACAAGTGTTTTTTACTGAAAAGGTTTCCAGCTTTGGAGTTGGCTTCTCTTATTCATTAAAAAGATACCGAGTAACGAGTAACGTACACAAAAACACACATACACACCCGAAATAAGCGTGTCCACTTTTTGAAGTCGGTCCAAAATGGTAAATATAACTTAAGATGTAAAAGTCAAATAAACAGCCTTTATAATATAAATATTATGATGACTTAATGCAAGAATTGTTATAAAATAAATGATCGTTTAGTTCAATTTATACCAATTGCTTAGACTCGTAACTGAGTTGAATTAATGAGCAAGAGAAAATTTTCATATTTTCTATCGAACTTGGTCGTATAATTAATGCAATTGTCCCAAGAATTAAATTTCTGGCCCTCGGTTCCCCGCCCTTACTGAATATTTATCATCGGCCGGACCGGCCCTTCTATAATATGACGAATTTTGATTTTCGCTTCCCAAGTTTTGTTTTATTATCTTACTAGATATTACTTCCGTTTTATACATGTATATGTATATTTTCTATAGATTTTGTTAAATTTATACTTGTTTTATTTTTAATCTACTTCAAAAAAGGAGGTTCTGTATTCGACCCGTATATATGTATGTGTACGCGATTTTCTTAAAAACTACTGATTGGATTGGGATGGGGAAATCGGTCAAAAGGATATTATTATTATATTTATAACTAGTGGCTCAGTCTCGCTTCGCTCGGGTTCGCCTCTAGAATTACGAAAACAAATCTATATCACGGGAACCGTACATTTTACCGGAAAAAAAAATAGGCAATGTGTTATTCTGATGAGCTATATATTGTAAAGTTTCATTAAAATCCATTCAGTAGTTTTTGCATGAAAGAGTAACAAACATCCATACATACAGACATCCTGACAAACTTTCGCATTTATAATATTAGTAAGACTAATAGGACTAGTGACCTCGCTTCACTCACTTGTGTCTTTAGGTGCCTAACAGCATGTAGCCTATCCATAATATACTCCAGGGAATTTTAAATTCATCCAAATCCGTCGGGCCGTTATAGCGTAAAGGATTAATTAACAAACATACACATACTTATACAAAATTTCACATTAATAATAATTTATATGTAATCCTGATACTTTATTGCACAAATGTTTGATATTCGATCGATCTAAATTAGTCTTATATCTTATATAATAAGCATCGTGGTCAAGCAGCCTAGGTGCAAGATTGACAATCACAGGTGTCCGGGTTCGAATCCCGGTAGGATACAAAGTTTTTAGGTTTTTTTTTTAATTTATTCAAGTTTTTAGTTTTCTTTTAATCTAGAAATATGATACAACAAAAAACAATTCCGAGCGAAGCTTGGTCGCCGAGGTACTAATATTATAAACGCGAAAGCTTGTGAGGATGTATGAAAATATAGCTATATGTTTGATACTCTTTCACGCAAAAACTACAGAACTCTACAGAACGGATTTAGATGGGACTTCACAATATTATACCTTATACATCAGTGTAATATATAAGATATAATTGATAAGAATGAAGTAAAATATTACTGAAAAACTTAGCAGAGCCGCGGGCTAAAGGCTAGTACTTAATATATTCAAAATAAAATTAAGCTCTTTAAGATTTAGTTAATAAATTTAAAACGTTTTTAGTCTATGTTTTTATTATAGCGATTTGTATTTAACAATCTACGATATTTTTAAAAACATTTGTCTCGCCAAATGGCTTGCTTCTTTTTCAAATCTAAAATCCTATTTACGTCCTGCGTATGAAGTGCCTATATATATGGTAATCAGCTTACTGTTCTAGCTTTATACGGCTTAAATTCTATCTATACTTATAGCACTTTAAGCTAAAGTGGCTATAGGAGATTAATAAACGCAATATTATAAAAGTTTTGCTTAAAAGCTTCGAAATGATAATCTATACGTTAAATATTTTTTGGAAAATCTTATTGAAATAGTCATTATTATCGATACAGACGCCGAATCTATAGTTTTTAGAATTTTCGTCTGCCTGTCTGTCTGTGACTGCATCACGGAAAAACCATTAGATGGATTTTGATGAAATTTGGTACGATAATAGCTGGTTATCCGGGAAAATTTACTGCGGGAAAATATCTTATCTCTGAGAAATCTATACTAAACTTTAAAAAGTAAGCAGGGATGAACACGAGCGGAGCAAGGGTGAGTCGCTAGTGATCATATAATATGTAAATGGATTTATCATCTCATACGTGAATACTATTTTTTTTTGTCATTAATAAAAATGATAGTAATTATAAAAAGATCTTTCACAATATTTTATACTATAAATTTCAACTCTATTTTGATTAAGTTAGGTAGGTACATATGTATTAGTGACTTACATTCGCTTTGCTCGAGTGCGTCCGTAGCAGTTTAAAAACATAAATTAGAATTTTGCGTAATTTTAATCGTTTAAGCCGTTTTAAAATTTTAAAAAGGATTGTTTAGGTACTAATATCATATCATTTACATAAATAACTCTATATATGTACTTGAGAAAACATATTCAACATTGTTATTTTAAAATCATAGACAGACACTTCAATTATATTTATACGTATAGATTGGGATATTGTTAAATGCGAATTTAAATTTCACCGAATTATGGTTTAATATATTGTATATTCGATAGAAAGCATAATGATATCTTAAATATTTCGACGAATTCAGCTCATAACAATAATTATGGCAAATATGTATGGAAAATACAAAAATTTAATATAATTTTTTTTATTGTTTTGAAGCTTATATTTCGTTCTGTAAAAGGTATTGGTAGCCCAGTGGTAACGCGCTCGCTTGGGAAACCGAGTGAAGCGGGTTCAAATCTAGGGTCTCGCATCTCTGATATTTTCATGTGCGAATCATTTTTCGACATGATTACCACTTGTCTTACGATAAAGGAAAACATCTTGAGGAAACCTGCACGTCTGAAAGGACCTAGCAAGTTATCGGAAGACATGTGAAATTTGCCCACCCGCACTTGGCAAGCGTGGTGGACTATGGCGTGATCTCCCTCGCAGTGAAGGGATATCCGTGCCCAGTACTGGGACATTAAAAAAGGGCTGAATACATTTCTGTTTATTTATAAAACAAGCGTGTGTGGTCGTTTTTAAATATTAATCTTAATTATAAATTGGCAAAGTTCCTTGTAGCATTTACTATATCGATGGGTCCTATGTATATGGGCCAAAATGCAAAATCACAACTTTACAGGAGAGGCTCCCAAAGTTTAAATCTTTTATAATTTTAAAATGGTAAAACTAAAGTTTATTAAACTTTGCATGCTTACTATGACAGCTATCGTCTTTATTTACATCATAGTGTCATATTTGTATATAATTTAGTTTATTTTTTATTGCACATTGGCCCTTATACGTTAGTTTTTCTTCTATTTATTTTTTTCCAAAAACACTCTAAAAAGGCCTATGTGTCAAATTGGCCGTTATACGCGTATTGCGTTAATTAAAAGAAATATTAATATTTATTATTTTTTTTACTCATAAAATTAATTGAAGATAAATTAAGTTGAAAACTCACTACAATGAATAAGAATTATTTAGATATTGTAAAAAATATGTCATATTGATACTTATACGTTGTACGATCTGGTTATATAATGACTGAGTTTTCAGTTAGATCATATAAATAATAAAACAAATACAATAATTTTATTATTTTATTGAAAAGAAAAATTAAATCAGTCTTCGAAAACTTTAATTAATAATCCTTATTCAAAAACGTATTGTGTTTTTTTAAAGAAATAGTTTAAAAAAGCAAAAATTCAAAAAGAACGTACATTACTAATAAGGGAGAAAATCACTAACTGTCTTCATTATCGCTCTCATTCATTGACGTCTTATCATTAGATGCTACTAAACTTTCGTAGTAACCAAAGTACATTGTTAGAACAACATTTTTTCGACATAAATCAAGAAAGTCTTACTTTTGGAAAGTTGAATCGATAACAGTTGATTGTAACGTAGATGCAATGAAATTTCTGCTGCTCTATCGGCCATTGTCTTCTTGTTTGTAGCTGATCTAAGATTTTAATGTCTTTCAACCACATCTACACACAAATTGTATTTACAATATAAAACGTATGTTTTGTGTCTAAATTCGTTTTATTTTAGACCAAAGATTTGTTTGTCCTTCTCACTTTTTAGTTCAGTTTAAGCAGGCATTGGTCTGCATGTTTTTGAATAGATAAATCATGCTTTGAGTTACATCAATGACGTTATAAGGACTTCCTTTTGTTTTGGTACATCAAATCAACGAGCTCCATTCAGATGGAGTGTAAATATTCTCATATTTTGAAGTTTTTTTTTCAATTGTAGCGTGTATAGAGTCGCCTTTATTCTGAATATGACCTTTCTCATGAAGAGTATGTTTGATATTTATATTAATATTTCGAAAAACTTAAGTTTACATGTGCTCTGACATGGGACACCTAATTCTTTTTATCTCGTTTCTTGCTATTTCTATCTTTATAAGCTTTTCCTGTATTTTCAGTCTTTTTCTTTTTGAATCTGAAATTCATTACAATTTTTTTCTTGCAACCTTCCACTGTCTCTTTTTCTTAATTTTTCTGGATCTCAAGAGAGGTGAAACATCACAAAATGAGTAATACTGTGAAATAGAAGAAGACGAAGTTGCATCTGATAACAATGATGGAACAGGTTTTTCTTCTTCAAAAGACCTATAATCAGACGATGTCATTGGTGTATGTACATCGCATATATCGCTATTATCTGGGAAATTTTTATTTTGAATTGTCCACCGTGACGTTCAGTTGAGGTAGAATAATTATTCGTTATCATGTTTAGTGAAAGGCTAGCTAGTGGCTTATTATTTTATTATAGTGCCAAAAAAGAGATTGACTGTAAATCAGAGTTGTTTCCTTCTTCATGCTACGTGTCAATAAGGGGTTGATTCAGTTGATTATTAGAAAAAAATCATTTCATCAGATTACACCATAGGAGAATTTTCTGATGTATAATGCTTATTGTCTTGGTGGGATAGACAATGTTCAAATCATATATCTTTCAACAGACTTAAACTGTAATTTCCAAGTATCTCATTGGCTCCAAAGAGCAGAAAAAATATTATTTTAGGAATAGGTAACATGAATTCAGAAGAAATACCAAATTTTAACCTTTATAATTTATAATAATAGTTTAACAGTAAAAAAAATAGAGTAGGATAAAAGTGTATTTTTTAGAATAAAACACGTATAATGGCCAATGTGATTACACATTGGCCTAAAACATAAGCCAAACGTATAGAAATTCCCGCGTATAAGTCCCGAATTACCATTTGGCCCTTGTACGTTTAAATTCACGTTACATAGGCCTTTATACTGCGGTAAAAAATAGTGTTTCCATGCTGAAATTACTCTTTTTTAATAGCTCATATCATTAATTATATTAATAAGATGCGTTTACCACAAAAAAGTGAAAATGGCCAAATTGTTAGTTTGGCCCATATACATAGGACCCATCGATATGTACATTTAATTATGTTAATTAGAAATCGATTAACATAATCGATACGCAGAGCTTAGCCCTCATTTGCACTGCACCAACAATTACTTTAAACCCTAATTGAATATCGATGTTATATGCAAATCGACTGCTCTCCAGATTAAAGTTAATTTCTTCTTTGTTTATGGACTTAACTTCTGCGTCCCTTCAGAAAATCTAAAGCTGCCATTTTTATTGAAATTTATTGCTTTATTAAGAAAATACAACGGCATTCACAATACTCGTAGTTTAATGCGATGTTTTAAAATGAAATAAAGAAATTGTGAGGGTATTTTATTAATTTTATATGTGAAGTTGTTTTTCTGCAGTTCTTTCGTTTTTATAAGTTTGCTTCATACGTTTATATTTTCGTTATAAAACTTCATTGTTTAATACCTATATATAAAGATTGGGAAAAAATCAAGTAAATATTTTTATAAAATATTAGAAAGATTAACAGAATTTACTATAAACTAACGGTTCGCCCTCGCTTCGCTTGGGTTTGTCTTTAGTGAAAAACAAAAACAAATCTATCCCACGGGAACCTTAAATTTTTTTGGGATAAAAAGTAGCTTTTGTGCTATTCCAGACTATAATCTATTTCTGTGCCAAATTTCATCCAGATCTGGTCAGCCGTTCTAGCGTTATTGAGTAACAAACATTCATCAATCCAAATTTTCGCTTTTATATAGTAATAAGATTCATTTTATATATCTTCATCTCTAATTTATCTTTTATAGAGGTAATTGTTTAATAACTTATAATCGTAGACGATTATTCGTAAGGACCACGTTGGGCGCCAAACGGTACCCTCATAAATATGCAGCGGGTAAGAGGTCCAAATTGCTGTACTTACACGGAAATCTAGATTTATTAACCATTTACTGTCTTTAAGTAGTAAAAAATGGTAATATTTACATTTACTAACGTTTTTTCATTAATATGTTGGGACATTAACACACAGCACCATCTAGTTCCTTGGTAAGCTACGAGGCTTGTGTTATGGATACCAGAAAGTTGGTACACTATGCATATATAACTTTAAAAACATACATATTATAAATATAAACACACCCATGATTGGACTACAAACATTCATGCTCATTACACAAATGAATGCTCTCAGCAGGACTCGAATCCGCGACCGCTCGCACAGCAAGTAGTGTTACTACAAACTGAGCCAAAAGTGTCGTCGTTAAGTGTCATTAACCCGTTGGTTCATTAAAATTGTAAGTGAAGCTTATGAATAATGAAAGTTTAAGAACAACTTTGTTTATATAAACAAAGTTTGTGCATGCAAAGTTAAATTTTTAACTAATAATATTAATATTAATTTATATTTGTACTTTCTTTGGATATGACTAAACTTACAATGTATACCTAATATGTATGTGTGTATATATGTATGTATTTATTTATTAAGCCCTTTTTAACGTCCCATTCCTGTACACTGGCCTACCTTCAATACCAGGGGGATCAGGCCATAGTCCACCACGCTGGCCAAGTGCGGGTTACAGGGGATAAAAGTTTGTATGAAACTTTTTATTCCTTGGATATATTTGCATGCGTATTTTTCGTAGTTTGATCGCGAGCGATGCCGCAACTTCTGCTAGTAAGTTATAAATTAATTTAGCTGTGTTATATTAAAAATGTGCCTCAACTTAATCATAAAAGAATTTTTTTTTTAACTCAAGACCCACAAAAAGTATTTGAAAGGGAAATAATAATTTATCCTTAATCCCAAACATACATATATTGCAATAACAATAGTAATATGAACAGACTAAGTACTATATATGTGTACTAAGCCACTATCCTGTTACCTAGGCTTCCTGCCGGCAAACTTTAATAGGTTTAAACTAATCCTGAACGTATTACTAACAAGCAGTCACTGGCAAAAGGTAACTATGCAGTCTAATTTATTGAACCTTAAAACATTTTATATCATTAGATACGCTGCTTTGTGTTATATCTATACATATAATAACATCGTAAGCCGAATCTGTACATTAAATATTTTTTGGAAAATCTTATTGACATTATTAACGATATAGAAGCCGAATCTATAGTTTTCAGAATTTTTGTCTGTCGGTCTGTCTGTCTGTAACCGCATCGTGGAAGAACCACTGGAGGCATTTGGATGAAATTTGGTATGATAATAGCTGATTATCGGGTCAACATATAGGATGCTTTTTACTGAGAGAAAATATCTCATCTCTGAGAAATCTATACTAAAGAAATCTAAACTCATGGGTGTTTATATTTATAACTAGCGACTCACCCTCGCTTCGCTCGGGTTCGTCCCTAGTTACGTTTCACTGCTGAACTGAGCTAAACGTTGATAAGTCAGTCTGTGAGTCGCGAGTAGTGAATAAAAATAGTAATTGCGAGTGTACCTTAGGTGATAGACATATAATATTGCGAACTTCCCTGTATAACTTTTTAAGACCTACAATTTTCTAGTACGTTGTTTTGATGTATCTCTTAAGGTTCAGCCAGCGTTAGCCATATAAACTTCTAAGGACGACTCGATAGAACCAGTCATTGCGTTTTCCCGCGGGAACGAAAAATGTGCCTGTAGTAAAAGGTATCCTAAATGTTGACTCGAGTGATAAGCTATCACTATACAAAATTTAATTGAAATCGGTTCAGTACTTTTTGCGTGAAACGCGCACATCGATTTAACTATGTTAGTTTTGCTATAGGTATAGATAAGAATAGGTGTTGCGAGTGTACCTTGAGAGATAGACATATACTGTTGTAGATATTTCTGTTGGCCTTTTCAAGATCTACAATTTTTTAGTACATTGTTTTGATGTATGTCTTTAGGTTTAGCCAGCGGAGGGTTCCTAAGGAGGACTCGATAAAACCAGTTATTGCGATTTCCCGCGAGAAACAAAGATTTTCCAAAAGTAAAAGTTATCCTAAATGTTGACCCGAGTAATAAGTTATCAGTTCACAAAATTTCGTTGAAATCGGTTCATTACTTTTTGCGTGAAACGCGTATAGACAAACAGACAAACAGACAAAAAAATTAATAACTATTGTTTTGGGGTCTATATCGTATACATAATACGTTGCAGTCATTGTTTTTAAAAAATATTTCATGTACAGATTTCGCTAAGTTACTGCTTTATTATAGTATAGATATGCATGTATTTAAAGTTATATAATAAGTATAATAAGTTGTGTAGTGTATCAACTACATATCTGGTATCCATAACACAAGCCTCGTAGCTTACCATGGAACTACATATATGGTGCTGTCTGTTACTGTCCCAATAAATTTATTTATTTAAATGGTTAATCTTGTAAAACTGGTATTAGTCTCGACAATTTTTTTGTGACATTTTGTGTAAATTATTTTACAATTTAGCATTAATAGTGGCATATCTCCTTCTCCGAGCTTTGAACACTTCTTTATTCACTACATTTATTTACTGCACCGTTTTACGCACATAAATGTAGCGTATATTGTAGCTAAGAGGTCAAGATACGTTTGTCCACACACACCTAACACACACGAAATTTGAATCGAAAATGTGTAGTTGATACTCAAAACGCTTCAACTCAGTCTGCTACTGCTAGAGATATATACACAAATATTAAACTATGTACAGACAACTTGATCAGTATATAAATATAGAGTGTAGAACAATTGGTTAAAATTTATATGACGTATAAGTGGAAAACGTAGTTATAAGACAACTCAACTGATTTATGAAGTAATATGTATAGTTTCTCATTATTTTCCATGCTCGACAAGTTGAGAGAATAAGGTACTTATAATTTCATCTTAATCAGATTAAGACTAAAATGGACTTGCTGAGTTCTAAAGCTATAATCTATACTAGTGAGTCATATGTGCCACCTAAGCCTACAAATAGCAAACACACTCAAACTCATAAAATCTATACACGTAAATAAAATCTTTGTTTGTAATGTCAAAATAACAGCTTTATACTAAATGCATATGGAATTATATACGGTACTTATAAGAAAAATTCAATTTTTAAGATTTTTGTCTGTCTGTCTGTTTGTTATGGCTAATCTCCGAAACGTCTGGATCAATTTTAATGGGACTTTCATTGGCTGATAGCTGATATTATAAGGAGTAACTAAGGCTACTTTTATTTTAGAAAAAGAATTAATGTTCGCACAAAAACATTACAACATACCTAGGGACCCACCAGAGCGAAGCGACGGTAAGTCGCTAGCACAATATAAAAGTGAGCTTGATAAGAAAAAAGAATGCATTAATGGTATGATTTAACATTGTGTCCAGTTGAAGACTTAGTGTGAAATAATGATAATTAGTTTAAAATTCCCTATAGCCACCTTCTAATTCAATCAGATCAGCTCTTTGGTACCAAAATGTTACAATGTAATCAAAGGTAGTGCTTAAAATATAGATTAGATATTATTGTTTATTCAGGAAAACGTACACCTTTTGTGTAAAAGTACCTGGGCGACGGAGCTTCGCTTCCTAAAGCTTTTTAAAGCTTCGGAATAGATGTAAAAGTTGCCTTTTTTCAACAGACACCTATGTAAATAAACTTAATAGACAAAACCTTATCTAAATACAAAATTTAATCGAAATCGTTCGAGTCGTTTCCGAGATACACAAAATAAATTTATATATATTCTAGAACTAAACTTAATTAACTAAAATAAATAAAAATAAAATACATAAAACCTAACACATAATAAAACTTAATTAAGAAATAGATAATATTTTATTAAACTGGAATGTAAACGAAGTACGTTAAATGAAAACTTTTAGATTTTATCAAGTTGTAAATTTCAAGAAAGACTATAAATTATATAATTCTATTGAATTACCATGTATCGTTGAAGTCGTCTAGACGATGAAAGTAATATATGTATAAATAAATCGCTTTAAAGTACGAAGGGAGGAAGTTATTATTAGGATTTTTCGCAATATTCATTTTTCATAAGTACACTTACGTCTATCTATACATATAATAAAATTCTAACTGAGTCGAATCTGTGCATTAAATATTTTTTGCAGATATTGAAATAGTCATTATTATCGATACGCAGGCCGAGTGTATAGTTTTTAGAGTTTTTGTCTGTCTGGGAAATGCATCACGAGAAAACTACTGGACAGATTTTGATAAAATTTGGTATGATGATAGCTGGTTATCCGGGTCAACATATAGAATACTTTTTATTGCGTCAAAATATCTCATCTCTGATAAATCTGTACTAAACGTTAAAACGTAAATAGGGACGAACCCGAGCGGAATGAGGGTGAGTCGCTAGTCTGTAATAAAACATCATGTTCCATATTTTAAATAATCGTCTCTTTAACAATACGATGAGAATAAACGTGAAAATTCTAAAATTGTTAGGCAGTGCAGTGCCAGCTCTCCCTTTTTCCAATTTTTGTGGATAGACACTGTCCGTGATAAAGAAGTCAAATCGTAGTCTTCCGTGACCATTTTTACTGTAAAACGTTTGAATCAACAATCTAAGTAAAAACCTAAAAAAAATGTTTTTATTTAATTTTTAAATAACCTTAACAAGCTTTTAAATTTAAGTATGAAGAATTTGCGATTTAAACATCATATGGACTTTTAACAGAAACCATCTATAGGAACTAGTATACCATGAACTTTGAATGCGACATAATAAATCCGCTAGTAAATAATAATTTGACGTATAAATTAATATTTATCATAATTTTTGTTCAACTATAACTCTTTTTCATGGTCCATCTTGCTTCCTGTAGAATCGAAAAAAAAAATGTGTTTAATACTAGCGACTCACTCTCGCTCCGCTCGGGTTCGTTCCTACTTACTTTTTAATTTTTAGTATAGACTTCTCAGAGATGAGATATTCTCCCGCGGTAAAAATTATCCTACCCCGGATAAACATCATCATACCAAATTTCATCAAAATCCTTCCAGTGGGTTTTCCGTGATGTGATCACAAACAGACAGACAGACGAAAATTCCTAAAACTATAGATTCAGCGTCTCTGTATCGATAAAATGTCTATTTCAATAAGATTTTTTTTTAAATATTTAATGTACAGATTCGACTCAGTTACAATTTTATTATAGGTATGTATAGATGACATTGACTTTAACAATCACATTATGTAAATTCATATAAATAAAATAAAAAAATGGAAAATAACGTTATGAGTCTAAAAATTCTTGAAAAATTATTTGAATTTACTGTCTGACACATCAATTTTATTTATAGTTATAAGTATCTTATAAACTACACTCGATATCGGGTATCGTAAGATGAGATGTATCAGATTAACATCGTAATAGCCGATATAACGGATACCATAAATATTCATCAATCAATCGATAAAAGTTCAAGAATGTTATACTAATTAGTAAAATTATGTAAAAATATGCGTAGCTTAATGCCTTAATATTTTACTCCACCTTAACTTGAATCAGATTCCTTCAATTATATTAGAAACTAGTTACGTTTTAACGTTTAGTATAGATTTCTCAGAGATATTATCCTGGAGTAAAAAATATCGTATATGTTGACCCGGATAACCAGCTATCGTCATATCAAATTTCATCAAAATCTATCGACAGACAGACAGACAAAAATTCTAAAACCTATACATTCGGCCTCGGAATAATGATTATTTAAATAAGGTTTTCCCAAAAATATTTAATGTACAGATTCCATTCAGAATTTTATTATATGTAGAGAATTTCGGACATCTGTTTCCTAGAAATGTTGTATAGATACATATATAAATGTACACTAAACCCCGTATCTCCTGATGAGCTCTGCTTTCCTATTACAGTAAAAACTCGTGCAATAGTTGATTTACTTAACAAAAAAATAAGCTCAATTTGAACTTTATCTCTGTGGGATAAGCTTTAATGAATGAGCATATGGCTTAAGAAAAAAGGGACAAGACGCAGGTAGAAAAGTGAATACAAAAGATGCGTTCCTCGCGCTATACTACAAGTATTATTCTCCCTACAACATTATTTATAGACTCTATTTCCATAGTAATATGGTTCATATTCGTTTGACAATCTATTCGCTGAACGCAAAGCTTTTTAGTTTCGAGTTCTATACTTCGTAGTGGCGGTCAAATTTTTATATCAGTAAATGTATTAGGTTAGTTTATGTTCGATCGTGTTTAGAGGTTATGCTGGCGTTGTTTTTAGTGTAATAATTAGTGTTTTAATGTCAAATAGTGTTGTGATGATAGTGTTTTAGTGTATTGTTGTGAATTGGATTGCTCAGGTTTGTGTCGACCTTGATTCGAATGTTTGAGCTTAAGGTTATGTTTGTAACTTGTTTTTGTTACTTGCGAAAGCTTTTTATTAAATATATTATCACGTTTTTTGTGTTTCGTGTGTAGTTCTAAAGTTTGTGTTAATTTTTGTGTATTTTAATACTTGTTTGTTGTGTAGAAATATTGTTTAAAACTAAAGTTTTAAAAAAGTGAGGTTAGGTTATAACTGTTTGGTTGAAATACTATATGTACGAGTATATGTATTGTAAAAGGTTTTAGACTCTTGCTTGTAATATTCAACTTTGAATTTGTACTTTAATATTACTTTTAAAACACAGGAATAAATAAGTTCGGCATAATAATAGAATACTTATTATATTATCGTTGATTGTAAAACTTTCATTTCAAAAGATCGCGTATATTAAAAATTTCAATTCAAATTTTCATATTTTAAAGTGAGATGCAAGAAGCCAATTATAATATAAAATATAAATGTCTGTCGATACGAAGCTTAACTATTATTAGACTTGTAGAATATTATATGGCTTTAGTGTACGTTATATTCTTTTGTTTACTGGACAAAAGTGTGAATATAGAAATGAACTAGGTTTTGTTCGCGATTCCGCTCGCGTACTTTATTTTTTTTATATTTCTTTCTTAATGAGTCTTATTCGTATTCAGCCCCTTTTAATGTTCCATTGCTGGGCATAGGCTTCCCATCAATAAGAGGGGGATCAGGTCATAATCCACCGCGCTTTATAAGCAATATATCTATACATATAATAAAACTGTAGAGGTCGAATGTCTGTAGATAGAAAAAAATGCCAAAAATCGAGTCAGGGAGATGTAAGAAGAGAAATAGAACAAATTCAGATTTTTTCAAATTTTTTGTTTCTCTGTCTGTTTGTCTGTTTGTACGGGCTAATCTCCGAAACTGTTGGACCGATTTAAATGAAATTTTTCATGGTGGTACCTTATATCCCCGGTCAACCTTTTAGATACTTTTCATCCCGAAAAATTAAAGAGTTCCCGTGGGATAGTTAAAAAACTATAATAACTTATACAGCTTAGTACACAAGAACTACTGATGGGATTTTAATGAAACTGTACAATAATATAGCTTATACATTTGAGTAACAAATAGGCTACTTTTTATCCTAGAAAAATGTACGGTTCCTTTGGGATAGATTTGTATTTGTTTGTCTAGAGGCGAACCCGAGCGAAGCGAGGGTGAGCCGCTAGTTTCTAAATAAGGCAAAAAGATTTCTTCTGATATGGACCTGATTCGGACTGACAGTTCCTGAGATTAGCGCAAAGAAACAAAAAAGATGAACGTTCTACATCTGTTAGTATACGAGTAGATAGCGTAGAAAATAACAGTCGAGTAAAATAGCTGTTATTATTTAGATTATTTGAAAGTTGAAGTATTCTAGTATCAAAATAGAAATGGATGTTTCTTAGTTATTCGCAGATTCCCAAGAAGGCAGGAAAGGCTTAACGATGAACAAAAATAAAAAAGTGCGATTCGAACCTCATTATTGCGCCTCGACTTCGTTGCACAGAAATAACGAATCTGTTTTTTCAGTGAAAATATACTATTCAGGACAAATTAGATATTGGGATGAGATGGAAAGTAAATGACGGAACGGTAGAATTTCTTAGATGCTTGTTAGGTTCTTTTTTTGAGAGACCGTACGACCGTAATTGCTGTGCCAGCGGTCACGGGTTTGAATCCCGCTGGGTGGATTTATTTGTGTGATGAGCATATTTATAATATGTATGTATTTAAAGTTATATATGTGTAGTGTATCAACTATCTGGTATCCATAACACAAGCCCCGTAGCTTACCATGGAACTAGATGGTGCTGTGTGTTAATGTCCCAACATATTTATATTTATTTATATTTATGGCTTGTAGTGTGAGATTCTATACTATATTGTGTTGAGTAAACAATTAACTATGAATTGTTCATATAATGAACACTAAAATAATCATAGTGTTTAGTAGGTTTGTATCTATATAAATAAAAATAGGTAGTCGTATGATTGTCGTCTATGCGTTCCTAAAACATTCAAGCTTAGCGACGCACCCGAGCAAAGTCTAGTATTATTATTATAATTTTTAATAAAGATAGAATTTTAAATAACAAGAAATTACAGTGTATTTTTAAAAACTTAAATACGAATGATACAGGTTTTTTAAGCTTTCATGGTAACCATATATATGATATGGTTTCACTTGCGATACCTGAAACTATGGAGCCTTTAACAGTGTCGAAATATTAGAAACTTATAAAAAGTACGTGAAAAACATAATAAATATATTTTTTTACATCATATTAACTAAAAAATAAGTAGAAGAAGCAAATAATTTAGTGCTCTATTGCTATAAATAACACAAATGTTCCAAGCGGCGGGTTAAAGATAATGTAAAATTTAAATTATACGCCAGACACATCCTTTTAAAGTTTTATTCGTGATGCTTTCACGTTTTCATTAGTTCAAGTGTAATCTATACTAATATTATAAAGCTGAAGAGTTTGTTTGTTTGTTTGTTTGTTTGTTTGTTTGGTTGAACGCACTAATCTCAGGAACTACTGGATGGAATTCAAAAATTCTTTTTGTGTTGGATAGTCCATTTATCGAGGAAGGCTTTAAGCTATATATCATCCCGGAAAAATGTACGGTTCCCGTGGGATAGAGTTGTTTTTATCTAGAGACGAACCCGAAGCGAAGCGAGGGTGAGTCGCTAGTGTAATATAAGAAAGTTTTGTTTTATAATGAGTATGTAGTCTACCAGTTGAGTAGCTAGAGCTTAATGATTTAGATTTATTTCCTTTACTTAATAATGTTTTCTTTGTGTTTTTAGTAATCAACTAGCTTACCTCATCTGTAATCTATACATATAATAAAATTCTAACTGAGTCGAATCTGTACTTTAAATATTTTTTGGGAAATCTTATTGAAATAGTCATTATTATCAATACAGAATCTATCTATAGTTTTTAAAATTTTTGTCTATCTGTCTGGCTGGGAACGCATCACGAGAAAACCACTGGACAGATTTTGATTAAATTTGGTACGATGATAACTGCTTATCCGCGTCAACATATAGGATACTTTTTACAGCGGGGAAATATCTCATCTCTGAGAAATCTATACTAAACGTTAAAACGTATATCTATATCTTTTCAGATGGCGGAATCGAGATAACGCTAACTCGTAACATGAGCAAGATCTGGAAACGTATGATGGGGAAGCAGGATTCCAGTTGGCGTAGAGTGTTAGTGTTGTGTGTGCTTGTGCTATGTGATAGTGTTAGTGGTAAGCAGATGAGTGAGACGCTGCAGAGGGCGTTGTCGGCGGTGAGAGGACCGAGCCCTGGAGCTAAGAAACTCCTTAATATTCCTGAGGATGGAGGTTGGTTGTTTTTTTATTATATTGATCTTTTTCTCTTTAAAGTGACATTTTAACATGTTTGTTTTATGAAAATAAGATAATTTGTATAATTTTTAATAGGCATAGTGATTTCTATATGTTGTGTTTTGTTTAACGTTTTAAGTTTGTAAGTGTTGCAGCTACGTTCAAAGATTACTTACGGTGAATCCCAGTATGTTATCCGTTTGTGGTTCTTCTTGCTAGAGATAGGAATTCAATATATTTCATACTAGGCTCACCCTCGCAAAACAAAAACAAATTATCCCACGGGAATCGTACATTTTTCCAGGATAAAAAGTAGCCTATGTGCTATATCAAACTATAATCTATCTCTGTGCCAAACATCCAGATCCGTTCAGCCGTTCTGACGTTATTGAGTAACAAACTTCCATCCTAACATCTAAACTTTTCCATTATTAATATTAGTGAGATGGAACTTATGTCATATGTCTATGGCTAAGGTAAACCATTGATAAGATCATTGAAATCCACCATGAGTTGCTGCAAATTACTATATTGAAATCTTTTAATACTCAAATACTTTAACAACTATAAACAAAGATGGAATGTTTAAATTCAAATGGCGTAATACTTTAGTATGATTAATTGATTACTGTTTTGGCTCAAATGCTCACAGTTACTTCAAGTTAGGGACAATTAATTATGAAGAAATATATAAATATATTTTTTATGTGTAGTACCTAGAATATAATTTATCATTATAGGTACTATGTAAAAAACATTTTTTTTTTTCAAAATAAGTTTAGTAAGCTGTCTTTACTAATATTATAAAGACGCAGAGTTTGTTCGTTGGTTTGTTTGTTTGTAAGTTTGTTTGAACGCGCTAATCTAAGGAACTGCTAATCCGATTTGAAAAATTATTTTTGCATTTGATAGTCTGTTTATAATTGAGCAAGGCTACATATCATAAAATATATAGTCTATCTATTGTATACTAACCGTTAAAAAATGCCTAAGGATGAACCCGAGCGAAGCGATGATGAGTCGCTAGTTTTTGTATAAATAGGCAAAGACAAGACAGTTCAGCACCTTTTTCTCCTCTGTTTGTCAAACGAATTTCTTTTTTTTTTTGTACTTGTTATTAACGAGCTTAAGTGTTACTAATATAAAATATTTTGGAAAGAGTTATCTATACAGATAAATAAAATTGAAGTGTCTGTTTGTAATGTCAAAATAACAGTTTTATACCTAATGTATATGGTTTATATACTGTACTTATAAAAACACAATTTTTAAAATTTTCGACTGTCTGTATGTCTGTTCCGGCTAATCTCGGAAACGCGTAGACCAATTTTAACGGGACTTTCACTGACAGATAGCTGATATTATAAGAAGTAACTTAAGCTACTTTTATTTTAGAAAAAGAATTAGGGTTTTCCTCAAAAAATTAAAACGTACCTAGGGACGAACCCAAGTGAAGCGAGAGTGAGTCGCTAGATTTTTTATATATATTAATTCTTTAAATTCTTTTTTCGTTAAATTTTCAACAAGGATTATAGTCGAACAACAGTATCTTTAATTGCATATTTGATAGCTATAATATTTGTATTGTAAGGTTTTACGTACGGTAGGTACAAAAAGATATCTTAATGAAGTTTGGATCACTACTCAATACAATTAGTAGTTTCACTAACAAATTCGCAGGAGAAACCATTTTTGCTTTTATCTCTTAATCAATAGATTTGTAGACGTGAATGTTTCTGTACTTTATAAGTTCAAAAAAACTAACAAAAAACTCTGTTCATCCAACTAATGTTAGCAACTCAATTTATCTGAACACAGCCAAAAATCTTACTAAAAGTTTCATTTAAGAACAATGATTGTGAAAAAGGGCGACGTTTAATTACTCAAAAACTTCGCCTTCCACCATTATAAAAGATCCCCCCAACTTTGTCGATTTCTCTGTATCATGCGAAGTTGGTTTTCAACCCGACTCGAAGTTAGTCTGGGGTTCTTATTAATTAACATGAACCCTTAATTGTAGCCTTCAGGTGCTTTGTCATTCCCTCGATATGACTGCGAAGGAGTTTTTTGTTAGTTATTTTGAAACTTCGTTAAAATTCTTCTGTTACTAAAGTTTAGAGGTTTGGACAACAGTTTTTGTTTAATCATCTAGCTAAAGTTAAAGATTACGGGTGGCTAGGTCGGTTTATTTTAGCGCTGTGAATATAAATGCAAAAGTGCTGGTTATTACTTCACGATGTAACGGCTAAACACATTTGAGTGGTATTTGGAATGGAGATAGGCTGTTTTTGTCAATGTGAGTACGCGAGTAAACTATGAAAAAAATACTATAATTGTATGTTTAAAATATTTGTTTAGGGCAAATGGGAATATCACTTTCAATTTAAGTGGAACCTATACATATTGTATAACAATTATACTATAAAATTAAACAATGGCCATAGATTAAGAAAAGGATATAAATAAATTAATGACTTATTAAGTTACTCCTCATAACATCCGCTATCTGCCAGTGAAAGTCCCATCAAAGTCAGTCCAGTCGTTTCGAATATTAACCTGATTAAACAGCAGCACACAAATTTAATTTTTTTTAATTAAATTTGTGTTTTTCGTATATCTTATATGTATTTAGTAAAAGCTGTTATTTTAACATTACAAACAGACACTTCTTCAGATTTATTCTATAACTAGCTATTGCCCGCGACTTCAACCGCGTGGAATAGTGACTTTGCTCGCAGAGCTACCGGGAAGCGGCCAGCGCCCTCCCCCCTCACGACCGCCCCGCCCTCGCCAAGCATCGGGCCGAAAGCACGCTCGCTCACCCATAGTCCGCGTAAAGTTGAATATGTATATTTTAAAACTATGATATCTCCCAAGATATTCATTGAAATCAAATGATGTCAAGGGCAATTTTATTCAAAATTAAATACTTGTGATGAATAACGTATTTATTTGGATAAGAATTAATATCATGTTTATAAAAACACCTTTGGAAGTAATGCATTATTTTAGAACAAATTTGATTACCATAAAAAGGGTTATATTGAGTCAACCTTAAAAGATAGATATATGCTGTGGCGGTCTTTTTTTTTAGAACTTTTAATGGGGAACAATTCCGTCATACACGATTTTTGCGTAACTTTAACCGTTTACGCAGCGCACGCAACGGAAGCTCTCAAAAGGAATCATTTTTTCCCGTTTTTGCAACGTTTTTCATTTATGCTCCGCGCCTATTGGTTGTAGCGTGATGTTATATAGCCTAAAGCCTTCCTCGATAAAAGGACTATCCAACACAAAAAGAATTTTTCAATTTCAACTAGTAGTTCCTGAGATTAGCGCGTTCAACCAAACAAACAAACAAACAATCAAACAAATTCTTCAGCTTTATAATATTAGTATAGATGTCTGAACGTGACATGAAAAAATATTAATTCTTAAAAAATAACAGTTAGAAGAAAATTTATAGAATTTACTCTCCGTTATGTCAAAAGTAGAGGGCTATAGTAAGTGAAGGGCCAAAAGTGGACGAGTTTTTATCGCGAGAGACTGATTGCCCCGAATTATTCACCGTATTTTTTCGTACCACATTTATATTTCGCTCAGACCGAGCGCCATTAATGTGCATAGATAAAATACGATTGATGCGGCTTTTTCGCTTTAATCAAGGCTGAATTAGTAAAATGGAAGAGTTTTAAACGCTATTTTTGTTATATTCCCAAAACATTTAAGTTTTAAGCTTGATAATGCGTGTGATAGTTTCTTTTTATGTTTTCATGGCTTTCCATTTTGATTTTGTGTAATGGAATATGTATTCTACACTTATAATAAAATTCTAACCGAGTCGAATCTTTTAGAAATAGTCATTGTTATTGATACAGCAGCCGAATCTATAGTTCTTAGGATTTCTGTCTGTCTGTCTGTCTGGGAACACATCACGAGAAAACCACTGGACAGATTTTGATCTGGTATGATGATAGCTGGTTATCCAGGTCAGCATATAAGATACTTTTCACTGCGAGAAAATACCTCATTTCTGAAAAATTTGTACTAAATGTTAGGGGCGAACCCGAGCGGAGCGAGGGTGAGTCGCTAGTATACGTATATATAATTCGAAGAAACATTTTTATGTGAAATTATTTCGATCTTTTTCTATATTTTTGCATACAAGAAAAATAAATCATTACACAGTTTAAAATGTTATTAAGAATTATTATAACCCAACATGTTCACTGAGTCCCTTAAACGAAAAAATGAAAAATTGTATAAACATTAGTATTAAATTATTAATATAACTCTATCACTGTTTTGCCTTATGTTGAAATCCAACTAAACCAGTGCCATTAGCTATATAACGGTGTCACGTAGTCCCATCAAGGATGCCATGGATTAGCGTGCTTGGCGTAAATGGATTGAATATAGCTCGATCCATTTTAGAATTTGTTTATGTATTAATCTATTCGTATTACGAATGTTGAAATACGTTATAGTCTAGCTTAGGAGATTGTTTGTTTATTTGTAAAAAAACAGGTTTATTTATACTAATATTTTAAAGAGGTAGAGTTTGTTTGTTTGAACGCGCTAATCTCAGAAACTACTAATATGATTTGAAAAATTATTTTTGCTTTAGATTGCCCGTTTATTGAGAAAGGCTATAGGCTAGGCTATATACCTATCATATAATATATACATAGTCTGTCTGTTCTATACTAACCGTTAAAACGTACCTAGGGACGAACCCGAGCAAAGCGAGGATGAGTTGCTAGTATCGACTAAATTGATTTCTATACTAAACTGATTTAATTTTTTTCGTGTATATAAAGTTATACTGAGATTTCTGAGTTGTGTCGGTTATTTTTTTACTAACATGTTACGCAAACGGAGCTGAAGGAAAAAACTAGTTAGAGCAGTGTTAGGATTTTGAGGAACCTGACTACTCTATTTTTACTTATTTTTGCATTACATAATAATAGCAATATCATGAGTTTTAATTTTTTTACGCGGAACACCCTGATTATTTTTCTAAAATAAAAGTAAAATAGTAGCCTAAGTTATTCCTTATAATATCAGCTATCTGCCAGTGAAAGCCCCGTTCAAATCGGTCCAGCTGTTTCGGAGATTAGCCGGAACAAACAGACAGACAAAAATTTTAAAAATTGTGTTTTTCTTATAAGTACCGTATATAATTCCATATGCATTTAGTATAAAGCTGTTATTTTGACGTTACAAACAGACAATTGAATTTTATTTATCTTTATAGATGTATAGATAAAATGTGAGAGCAAAACAAGAAACCTATTATAAATGCACAACGCCGCTCTCCCGTCTTTAAGAGCATGCAATAAACAATTTGCACTATAACGTTATTTGAACACACGTGCTACAATTTTTAATCAAAATAATATTTTATGTTATTCTAAAAGTATGGATTTATCTAATTTTTCTTACGTCTTCTTCCACAATTTTGTTGTGGAACTTTTAAATTGTTTCACTTATAATAATTACATCTTTGGCTGTCAGCATCCAATTTTGCTTACTATCTTCTTTAGAAGTATTTCTTTTGAAAGTTACAAATAAAGTTTTAAAATTATAAATAAATAAATATGTTGGGGCATTAACACACAGCACCATCTAGTTCCATGGTACGCTAAGAGGCCTGTGTTATAGATACCAGATAGTTGATACACTACACATATATAACTTTAAATACATACATATTATAAATATAAACCCATGACTGGAGTACAAACATTCGTGCTTATCACACAAATGAATGCCCCCAGCGGGACTCGAACCTGCGACCGCTGGTGCAGAAAGTAGGGTCTCTACAAACTGAGCCACACGTGTCGACGATTAATTAATTATTAACAAAGATTGATTAACTATTAACAAAGATATAGTGTAACTAAGATACACTCAAAAAGCTAAATTAAGTAATTCCTCCTTTTTCTATGATTATTGGTGGTTTCTTAGTGGCTTAGTAATATTTTTGATAATTTAACTATACTAATCACTACATAGTATAAAACAAAGTCGCTTCCCGCTGTCTGTCCCTATGTATGCTTTGATCTTTAAAACTACGCAATGGATTTTGATGCGGTTTTTTTTAATAGATAGAGTGATTCAAGAGGAAGGTTTTAGTATACAATTTGTTAAGTTTTTGTATACATTGGCCAAAATATAACGATATTTGTTGGAGGTGTCGAAAAGAAAAGCTGTCTGGGAGTTTTTAACGAAAACGCTGCCTAAATCCTTTGAGATATAACAAAATAATGTGTGGTGGAATTGTGTACCTTATATAATTCTACATAAAAGTCCGCGATGGCATATGTCTATCTCTTAAGGATAACATATTATACTTACCGTTAAAACATACCTAGGAACGAACCCGAGCGAAGCGAGGGTGACTCGCTAGTTAATAAACATTTGAGAAAAATATATATTAATAGAATTTTCATAACTATAACTGTTTAACATTTTTTTTACTGTGTGATTTTTTTCTATTGATAACACTAAAGGTCGTCAATAGCTATTAAACAAAAAAAAACGATTGATAAACAGAGGGGAAAAAGGTACTGAACTGTTTAGCCTTTGCCTATTTATATATAGATACTAACATTATATCAATCAACTATAAGCAACCTATAATAAATCGATTATTTCCATGTTAGTTAAATTATTTATCTATACAGATAAATAAAATTGAAGTGTCTGTTTGTAATGTCAAAATAACAGATTTTTATTAAATGCATATGGAAATATATATGTACAGTATAAGAAAAACACATTTTTTTAAATTTTTGTCTGTCTGTTTGTTCCGGCTAATCTCCGAAACGACTGGACCAATTTTAATAGGACTTTCACTGGCATATAACTGATATTATAAGAAGTAACTGAGGCTACTTTTATTTTAGAAAAAGAATTAGGATTTCGCTCAAAAAATTAAAACGTACCTAGGGACGCACCCGAGCGAAGCGAGGGTTCGTCGCTTGTTATTGATAGAAAATACTATCTGAATAATATACGCAGAATAATAAGGTCTACCCAAAATGCAATTTCTGCTAAAGCCAAATACTTCTAACAGCTGTCGTAACTTGGACGATTTCATTTCCATGAGATTTCTGAAATCTGCATAACTTGAAGACGAATGATACGACTCTGCCGGGCTTAAACTACCGTTTTGCATATAAACGAAGAACATATAATGGCCATTTGGAAGGTTTACATCGCTGTTTTATTCAACCCGCGGTAACGTCTCGCTAAAGACCACGGTTACGTGTAATGATGTACTGAGATGATGTAAATTGTAATGCTTGGTGAATGGTGATGGTTTTAATTAATTTTTTACTTGATTATGTTGAAAAATTTTGATATTTGTTTTAGTATATACTAAATAAAAGAGAAGTTTAAATAGCTATTGCTATATTCCTTACTAGTGATTTATCCTTGCTTCGCTCGCGTGCATCCCTAGTTACGTTTTAATTTTTTTGAGCGGAACCCTAATTCTTTTTCTAAAATAAAAGCAGCCTAAGTTACTCCTTATAATATCAGTTATCTACGAGTGTAAGCCCCGTTAAAATCGGTGCAGCCGTTTCAGAGATTAGCCGGAACAAACAGACAGACAGACAAAAATTTAAAAATTGTCTTTTTCTTATAAGCACCGTATATAATTCCATATGCATTTAGCAAAATTTAGCTGTTATTTTGACATTACAAACAGACACTCCAATTTTTTTTATTAGATAAACGTCTTTTGGTTTGCTATAGCTTAAGAAACTAACAAAACCAAAATAGTCGTTATTTCGTAAAATTCTACTCTTTTATTGCATTACTTTAAAACCAACCAAACGTATCTAAATTAAACTTAAATAAATATAACTTTCTTTGTGCATGTTGCATTTCTCTTTCTATGCTATCTCCATAATCGTGACTGAGTCCTGAATTTAAGTCTTGAATTGTTTTAAAAGATAGCACATTTTTTACCTGTACTTGTTCTACTTGAAAGTGAAAAAGACTATTTATTACACTTTTTGTACCAAATGCGTTTATATTGTATCTTTACTAGCTCTCGTCCACGGCTTCACACGCGCTATGGGTAGGTTTTACTACTCACATATCAGTTGAAGAAATTATTTCACTTAAACTCGTAGAATAATTCTTGAAGTTGTTTTAAAAACTCTAGTGTCTTAAGCAAAAGTAAAAGTTATGAACAAAAAAAATTTTCTGACCATTATTGCAGTTTTAAAAAAGTTAAAAATTTCATGTTTTTTTTGTATTTCAGTAAAAGTTCAGTAGAAAATGACTACATTCGTCAATTCTTGAATGTTTTCAAAGATTCAAACCAAAAATTTATTTTAAAAATCAGTGGGCCACTTCAAAATGTTAAAAAAAAAAATTTTTTCATTTTTTTTTTATAAGCTACAAATTCTACCCCCAAGCTAAGAAAAAAAAATCTTTTTCGCCCCACCCTAACATATAGTTAAAGCACAAAATATAGTTGGATATTGTCGTATCGGTCTAGGTAACGTTATGTTAAGTGGTTTTGAACCAAACAGACAAACACACAATCATCACCGCGAGTAGCATTTAGTAAAAACATAATTAGATCACGTTCACACGTTTTAAAATTATACAGCTATTGTGTTAAAATTGAAATTTCCCTACTAGCAAGCTATTTAAATGTATTCGACACATACTGTAAGCTTTGAATAACTCGCAAATTATTTCACACGACCATACAAACCCATTGTTTCTGTTAAAATTAAGGGTCCGTGGTAAGTCTACTGCATTTCATTTAGACTGCAAGCGTGAGCGGAATTCGGCTTAGCAGTTTGCCTGATGAAATATTTAATACATAAAATTGTTCTAGCTCCTCGACTGCGAGTACTATGTTTTGTACTTACCGCACAAAATGGGCTACTTTTATTTCCTCTTCACCTAGCTTTTGTTTTCTCTTGAAAGGTATTTGTTTAATCCGGGTTTTAGTTTTGGCTTTGTTTTTATTTTGGATTTTTATTAGGTATAGCGCTGTTTCTTAGGTTGAATTTGTTTTCGTATGTGGTTATAAAAACTTGATTAGAGTTAGATTATTAAAGGGTCTATAAGACCCTTAAGAGATGTATATAGTAAAAAAAACAGGTTTTATTCAAATAAAACAGTGGTAACAAACGCACCCCCTAACTCCTGAACTAGAAAATTGTGTTTCAGAAGCTAATGCCTTTCGATGTCAGGCGTACGTATTCAATGCATAAAGTCACGCGTTATAATAAGGTAAGTTAATGTAAACAAAAAAAGAAAAAAAACTTCTAACTTAAAAGAGAAAAAAAAATGTGTGTATGTATTAGTGTGGGTGTGTGTGAGTCGGTTTGGTTGTATGTTTTGATGTTTTTTGGTTGTTGCCTAGTAATGGTGGTTGTTTTTTATGGGGAAACATAATTGATGGATATGAAGGTTATACCTTGAATTCATAATCGAGAGGCCATTTGTTGATGCTCATTTGCTACAATTGCCTTGTACAAAAATCGAATTCGTCACCTCCGGTGTACCTGACGACTTGTGTCAGTTGTATATGCAACAGATGCATAATCGTACGTATATCGTTTTGATTTTATCCTACTTAGATGAAATAGCTAAGTTAAGCTATTAGTTTAAGCATAGCGAAATCGTAGCACGCAAATATGTGCATGAACAAGACCCTTTTTTTCTGCAAGTTAAAAATTTATTGTTTAATATTTTAACCTTCTTGATATTTGTATTCGTAAATGCTTATTCAAAAGAGCATTTTCGAAGAAGCCATTACAGTTAGTATTGTCTTTACTCGCCTTAAAAGGTTTAGCCGGTTTTTATAAAGAAATTAGCCTAATTCGTACTACGTACAGTACGTGTTGTTAAGCCAATGGACTTTGAACTCAACACTAACCATTTTAAAGATTAAATTCACTTAACAGAATCCTATAATGTTTTCAATGGTCTTTGAGCATCGACTCCAATCGTACTCTACAAACGAATATATTTTTTCATTCAATTTTCTATCGTGGGAACTACAGACGATAGTAATAGTGTGTCGCTTAATTGAAAATAAACTTTATCCCCTTTGTTCAAGATACAATTTGGACAAATAGCTTTTGTTTAGTTTTATATACGTTTTTTTTGGTGCTTTCTCCAATATTGTCTCAACAATTGTTCGGTTTTGATGAATGTTCGTTTGTTACACGTGATCGATGGTAGAGCGTACAAAGAAGAGAAGTGGGTCGACTTAATGTACTAACTTGGCCACTATCATGAATCATACTCTAGGTTAATTTGTTAGCGCCTCTACCAAATTTTGTTATAACCACAAATTATATATATTTCACTTATTATTTTATTAAGGGGATTCTTTATCAATGTTTTTAATAGGAAAATTAATTTTAATAGCAAAAAAGTTACAGTGCATGTTGGGTAATTTGTATTCAATTATTTTATATTTACGTTTTAACGTTTACTAACCAGCTGTCATCATACCAAATTTCATTATAATCTGTCCAGTGGTTTTCCTCGTGATGCGGTCACAGACCGACGTAGACAAAAATTCTAAAAACTATAGATTCAGTCTCTGTATCGATAATAATGTATATTTCAATGAGTTTTTCAAAAAAATATTTAATGTACAGATTCGACTCATTAAGAATTTTATTATATGTGTAGATTACTATAATAAATGTGAAATTTTGATTATTGAAGTGTGTTTGTGTGTTCGTTAGTCCTTTGTTTGTTTGAACGCGCTAATCTCAGGAACTACTAATCCGATTTGAAAAAAATTTTTCGCATTGGATAGCCTGTTTATTAAAGTTAATTATTTCATACGAACCATTAAAACGTATGTAGGGACGAACGCGAGCGAAGCGAAGGTCAGTGGCTAGTAACCTATAATTAATATAAAATTAAATCTTTATTAATCAAACAAAGAATATTTCGTTACAACCATAAATTTCCCTTAATAACCGAAATGAAAGGATATAATTTTCTAGATCACTGAGATACCGTTCTCTATGTTTAACGATGTACGTGAGACAGTAATTAGTAAGGTCATGTTAATAGTATGTACTTCGGTTAAATTACTTCCGGTGTTTAGAAGCGGTGAACTAAACTCGCATCGCGGGCGAGTGATTGATGCCAGAGCTGCTTTTTAGAGCTTGTGTTACATGTTTTTGTGTGTTTCACTTGCGATATATCCTTACTTTGCTTGGTGCTTTTATTTTTTTATCAATATCAATAATCTATATTAATATTATAAAGAGGTAAAATTTGTTTGTTTGTAAGTTTGTGACGTTGTAGGGGGTAATTTCTGGATCTACTGAACCGATGTAGATGAAAGGTAAGATGATAGCTTGAGACCCTGGAAAGGACATAGTATACTTTTTATTCCGAAAATCATCCCTTAAGGGGGTGGAAATATGGATGGATATATTCTGGCACTTAGTTGATCCGCTACATAAGACTATCTCTCATGTCCATAGATTGACATTTAACATACAATGTTTGTAATCTATTTTATAAGTGCAATAAAGAATACATATATAATATATATACATATCTATACTTAATATTATAAAGAGGAAAGATTTGATTTTTCGTTTGTTTGTTTGTACCGAATAAGCTCCGTAACTACAGTAATGATTTAGAAGAAATTCGGTAAGAAGATAGTTTGAGGCCCTGGGATGGACATAGAAAAGTTTTTATACGGAAATCATCCCTTAAGGGGGTGAAAATGGGGATGAAAGTTTGTATCGGGAATCAACCTAATAATGTAATAGATAATGCCATCTTTTTAGTACTAACATATGTTAAAATATGTGTTATTTCAGGTAGGTATATCTGTTCGAAATTTCATCCAAATTTGTCCAGTCAATTCAGTTTTGTACTGAATCTAGTGACGATTAATATTAAGACTGACCAGACACTAAGAGCTTTTCAAAATTAATGTACTTTATGTTTAACAACATAAGAATTTTATTTTTATTGAAAGTAAACTGTAAGTACATAGGTAACTTATAATTTATAATTTAGGAACAATTGAGGGACACGTGAAGTAACTATCGGTGGTTGACGTAGACTAAAGACTCATTCGAGTGAATGAGTGTATGAACAACATGATATACATACAAGTATCTATCCACCGCTAGGTACAACCCTATGTGTCTTGTACACATTGAAATTAATTTGTTTTAGGATGTCTAGAAATATAGCAAAAATTTCGTTTCACGTAATAAATTTAATTTTAGTGACCATAAAAGCTTAAAAGCTTATAATATATTTATATCGCTCTGGGTAGCGTTGGAGTGAAATTTTGTTGACTTTATTATGTTTACACAGAGGAAATAATTACTTTTTAAACATAAAGACACTCTCACTATAGAAAAAATATAATACCACCTTTAATTCGATTTTCTATACTAATATTATAAAAAGACAAGGTTTTTTTGTTTGTTTGTATTAAATTGGGGCCGAAACTACTTGATCGATTTAAATTAAATTTGGTAAGAAGATAGTTTTAGACTCTGGAAAGGACATAGAATAGTTTTTATCCCGCAAATCATCCGTTAAGGGGATAAAAATAGGGATGAAATTTTGTATGGGGAACCAACCTAGGGACGAAGCCGAGCGAAGCGAAGTTGAATCGCTAGTTTTATATATATAAAATAACCTTTGTGGTATCTATATATTAAAATAAGTTTAGAATTTACACATTTATCGCAGACTCAGGTTTAATACTTCTTTTGTTGAGAAATCGGTTAAAAAATATGGAATTACTTTAAGATTGCTTTGAGACCAATAGCAATATAGCAACGTTGTTTTTGAAAGTACTAAAATTTAGTACGAATATAAATTTCCTACACACAAATTTTCAATTTGTCAAACTAAAAGTAGTAACATATAGTCCTGCCCTTAAATTTTTGTAAACAAACAGAGCAGTTTGTTGACACCTTAAGTTTCTGTATATTGTGTTTATCATTCAACACTCACAATCAGTTGAAACTAAACAACGCTTGTTTCGTCTGAACGGTACAGCGGTTCAAAATGTTTGAAATATTCCTTCAAAGCAAATATATATGTGATATTGATAGATAACAGTTAAAAATGAGAACTTCTAAACATTTTCTTTAGTTATCTCAAGGTTCTTGTAACAGTTTTTGTTAAATAACAGCTTTGAATGGAAAACTGATTGGTGAAAAATATAAGTTACTAATTACGATATTATGTATGAAGGTTGTCTGCTTTCTATATATACAATGATTAGGCAATTTTACTCATTTCACATATAATTACGCCTTTTTGATGTTTTTATCCGATTTTGGCGAAGGTGGGTTATGACCGACTACGTATGTCATAAAAATGAGTAATGTACAGTACTAATTTACTCTCTATACTTATACTATACTTTATTATATACTGTATACTTGCTTTTTTTCTCAAAACATAGAATATATATACATATATATATATATATATATATATATATATATATATATATATATATATATAGCATATACAATACAAAATGTGTAAAATTATTTGCAGACATCGTTAAGGACTCAAATCCCTTAGGCTAGACGCTACAGAAACGTTCACTTGTCCTAACAACTTCATAAAGTATTACAAAACAAAGCAAGGGAACAAAAAATGAAAGTGCTCTAAACATTAAAGTCCTTTTAAAAAACAGAAAACAGACTTTTATTTACTTAGAATTACATTGGCATTTGTTAGTACAATTTTGGATTTACAAATTTAAAAGTATAAATAGTACAGTGAAAATGAAACAGTAATAGTACAGTATAAAAATATAATAGTAGTAATGACGACACGTTTGGTTCAGTTTGTAGTGACCCTATTTGCTGTGCCAGCGGTCGCGGGTTCGATTTTCGTTGGGGGCATTCATTTGTATGATGAGCACGAATATTTGTACTCCAGTCATGTTGTTTATATTTATAATATGTATGTATTGCAATTTATATTTGTGTAGTGTATCAGCTATCTGGTATCCATAACACACGCCTCGTAGCTTACCATGGAACTAGATGGTGCTGTGTGTTAATGTCCCAACATATTTATTTATTTATTTGGTTATTAAATCAGCTATATTATCTAGTGGCCAGCATGAGTGCAAATTGAAGTCCTAGGTTCGATGAAATAGCACTTGACATTTTTATCGTAGCTAGAAATTATTCTTTGTGGATAGGTAGGTACTTTATTCCGTTCTAACTTATGTAATTTTTTCTCATATTAATTATATGAAATTATAAATAATCATTTGAAAATATCTGCTTTCACTTCGTTCATAATATTATATGTATATTTTAAACAACATAGATCTTTAATTCAAAATACGGATAAGAACAGAAAATCGAAAAATATTAAGTTTCTTTGAAATAAATAAATAAACCTATTTCCCTCCAAAAGAAAACAAATGTACAAACAATAATACTTTAAACCCGGTAAGCGACAATACACTCAATACGGTCAGACAAACTATATGTAGTATATATAAATAATATATAAGAAATTGTCGGACTGTATCTAAAGCAAATTGTTATCGTATACGTAATTTAAACCTTGCAGGAGAAGCATCCATCCCGTCCTCAATTTACCTGTTCCCAATATGTTTGTACAATGTTTTAGATCCAATTAATTCGTGCAAACCAATTAGAATAGTCGCCATGTCGTCGTAGAACTAAATTGTTTTAGTTGTAACAAACTTTAAATTGTTTTTGGTGTTATTGTTTTATGTATGTTTTGTTTGTTTTGTTTTTGTTTCAATTTTAAATGTTACGTTTTAATTTGTAAAGGTTAATTTGATAGCAGGATTAGTATTGAAAAACTGTGTAATTAATACAAACTAGCCACTCACCCTCGCTTCGCTCGGGTTCGTCTCTGGGTTCATTCCCCATACAAACTTTTATCCCCATTTTCACTTCCTTAAGGGATGATTTCCGGGATAAAAACTATCCTATATCCTTCCCAGAGTCTCAAACTACCTTCTTACCAAATTTCATCTTAATCGATTCAGTAGTTTCGGAGCCTATTCGGTGCAAACAAACAAACAAACAATGAAATCCTTTATAATATTAGTGTAGATTACCTACTATTTATAGTTCTAAATATTACAGTTTATCTTATAATGGTGACTTACCCTCGTTCCACTCAAGTACTTAACAGTAAAAGTAGCGGGTGTTACATCAAGTCATAATCTATCTTTATACTAAATTTTATCCAAATCTGTTCAGCCGATTCCGCGTAAAAGAGTGACAAACATACACAAACAGACATTCTCATTTATAATAATAGCCCAATTAGCTTTTCCCGCAGCTCCACTCGTTATTATTACGTCAATAAAAAAAACGTAATATGTGTAATGGATAACAAAAAGCCGTTATAGATTTTCAGGAAAATTACAGAAAGAACATTGAATAGAAAGTTTTCAAACGGTAGAACAACTGGTCCCGTTTTGTGTCAGTTTCATTCAATACAATGTATATCGTTGTATTTGTACGCTCGAAAATACCTATAGGCGCCTCTCAAAGCTATAGCAAACAAATTTCAAAGCGAACGGTTGGAAGGTAGCGAGTATTGAAATAGTGACGATTTTGGTAAACTATAACCACAGCGGTGTAGTTTCGTCAAAACGATCCAGACACTCAAATTTATTGGAACTGATAACGCAATTGTATCTTAATATTTTGCTTTTATCTATATTGATATTATAAAGAGGAAGGATTTGATTGTTTGTTCGTTTGTACCGAATAGGCTCCGAAACTACTGAACCGATTAAGATGAAATTTGGTAAGAAGATAGTTTGAGACCATGGGAAAGATATAAGGTGTTTTTATCCCGGAAATTATCCCTTAAGGAAATGAAAATGGGGACGAAAGTTTGTTTGAGGAATCAACCTAGGAACGAACCCGAGCGAAGCGAGGGTGAGACGCTAGTATATGATATTTTGATACGTAAAAAGTCCCTTAAATTTATTCATTCATGGGTCTTTCACCACTGAATATAATTAAGAGTAACTGATTATTTTTAATCTTAACTGCCTCGATGGTCTAGTGGCTAGCGTGTACGGCCGCAGATCAGGTCCTAGGTGCGAGTCCCAGGACGGGCCAAGTTCAGTTATTGAGTATTTCTGTCAAGAAATTCTCAGTAGCTAAGATTTCAGTCAGGAGGACTTTATTATTTTTAATGTTCAAAAAAGAAGAGGCAATTTAATTTTATTTATATAAAAAACTTTATTATGTTAATTGAAAATAGAAACGCGAAAATATGTTATACATGTCTAATGTCTATCCATATTTTTTATCTTACTCTAATTGTTATTATTCGTTACAAAATCTCACATGACTACGGGAAAACACTTTATGATACCCACAACAAATTATCATATCTATGTATACTATGTGTGTTCAGCCCTTTTTAACGTCCCACTGCTGGGCACGGGCCTCCCTTCAATACGAGGGGTTCAGGCCATTGTCCACCACGCTGGCCAAGTGCGGGTTGGCGGACTACACGGATAAATGGCCTTCCTCGATAAATGGACTATGCAACACAAAAAGAATTTTTCAATTTCAACAAGTAGTTCCTAAGATTAGCGCGTTCAACCAAACAAACAAATAAACAAACTCTTCAACTTTATAATATTAGTATAGATGTAGTCTATCTATTCCATACTAACCGTTAAAACGTACCGCTAATATTTCATATAAATTTCGCACGCATTCTTAAATCAGCTCGTCCTATCCTTTATACAGCGTTGAGTGGCCGTCATTTATCTCATTCAAATTCTAGTTTGCGACACCTAATGCGATGCCGCATCAGAGAGGCGAATTTTTCTCTATCTCTTGCCCGATGTGGCTGAACGATCGAAGTGCCTTAGGCTAACTTTAGAATCGTTTGCGTCGTTTCTTAGAAATAATTTTGGCTCAAAACTTGAAATATATTGAGAATATTTTTATTTTTTTTATTATTAATAAAAGATTTGGTTATTAATAATTAATAAATGATGTTTTTGGAATAATCTATAAATACTGATATATATAATACTGAAAGGCCGGCAACGCATTTGCAAGCCTTGCGATGTTGCAGATGTCCATGGGCGGCGGTGATCACTTTAAAACTTTTATTTCTTATTCATTTTTAATGAGAATTCTTTACTATCAATTATAGGTTGCAAGAGAGTGAGTTATAACATGAATTATTACGGCTACAGCTGACACTTCTATTCTTATATCTACCTCAAAGTCCATGTATTTTAGGAAAGAAAGGAATAATGAATGAAATATGCCCCTGAACCCTTAATTATAGCGTCCATTCATCAGCTATCGGCACAGAAATAGCCGAAACGTGTGGAAGGTCGAATAAAGTATGCGATATGTCTACGTCGAAAAGCAATCTGGTCAATACGATTTGGGTCAACTCTTTAAGATTGTTACAAAAATTTCATTGCATGTAAAATAAGTTGAATTCTAATAATAGAAAATAATCAAGTTTTTGTTATTATCTTTATTTTCAAACTAGCAACTTACTCTCGCTTCGCTCGGGTTTGTACCTCTTCGTACTTTTTGTCGTTTTGTATAGAATAGATAGATTACACATATACCTATATGTACATAGGTACGATGAGCTTTATAATATCCCGTACTTGAGAAATGATTGATTACTCATACAATACAAACTTCCAGCCACCCCCCCCCCCCTTTCAACCCTTTAAGGGATGATTTCCGGGGTAAAAATTATACTGTGTTATTTCCAGGGTCTCAAACTATCTTCATACCAAATTTGATCTAAATCGATTCTGCGGATTTTTAGTTTATCCATTACAAACAAACATAAAAAAAAAAAACACTTTTTTTTCTCTTTATAATATTAGCATAGATATTCACCCTCACTTCGCTCGGGTTCGTCTCTAGCTTGGATATAGTTTTTTTTTTAAGTATTAAAACCTTCCGTGGACCTTAAGGAACATACAAAAAAATAAATAATGCGAATTGGTCCAGCCATTCTTGAGTTATGCGCTTACCAACATTCATTTTTATTTATTTAAGAATATAAACTCCATTATTCATTTTCATTTTTACTATGAACAAACACTAATTGAATGAAATCGATTACAAAACGCAATGCAAAAACGTCTATTTCTTTTTTGATTAATCTCAGCCGCATTCGTAAGTTTTCATTGCCATATGTAAATCGAGAGTCATGAAATCCGACTCTTCACAATTACCAATCAGAGTTCCAACAAAAAGTCCAAAATAAGTCGTAAACACAATTTTACGATGTCGCTGATTTCTTTAAAACAAACACTCTAGAAACTTGTACCGAACAATAGGCCAAGCAAATGGATTTACTAAGCGCCCTCAGGAAATCTTAATGCATTTTCGATTGGCTGCAACTGTTTGTACGGTTGTATTAAAAATTCTAAAGCTAACGCAATGAAACCTTTCTGTCTGATCTTGTTTTGTTCTTGAGGGAATTCTGATTTTGTTTGGTATTTTTCTTTATATTTACCATTGCTTGTGGTTGTGATAGTTCTTTAAATATGTTGTTACTAGTTTTAGCCATCAGATCTCTGGTAAAGCAGATGGAGGGAGGGTTGGAGGGGGGTGGGTCCAGTAGCACCAGTATACAGTCTTACTCTATGTATAATAATAGTATAGACATACATATTTATTTTTTTACTATTGAGAATAATTTCTAATAAAGAATGTAATCGCCTTAGCCTGTGGTAACATAAACAGTATTTGTTAAATATTTTAAAAAAATAATGCCACTCCTGCTGGATATATACATTAATGAAACGGTACAATATTACACATTAAAGATAGTTAATTTTATACTAGATAATACCAGTCTATGCTGAATTAAGGAATCATAAGTAAGCAATATTTCGTTTAATTAAATGTTTTACGTAACCCTGAAGTATAATTAAGATTGGATTGCAAGTGTTTACTGCTAGCATTATAGTTGAGCAATAAATCCGGCTCGAAGGACCAATAAAGTGTTTGCGAGAAAGCGGGGGAAATGCAAGCCAGTATTAAAACGTAGACAGAGTTCCGTACAGACTTGGACGAAACTGAAAAAGTTTGGTCTTGGAGATTTCTCTTCTATGCAATTAGGGGAAAAACTAATCTCGAGTCTCTAATAGTGTGATTCAACGCCATAATTGCAAGACTTGTTCGTTTAAAGAAATTTAAAAATGTATGTATGTATGTGTTTATTTCGATTTTGTTAGAATATCCTAGTTTAAAATAAATTATTATTAATATATACTACAACTACATATAATATATTCATTGGACCTTTTTATTTAACAACTAACTGTGCCCCGCAGTTTCCCTCCCTTGAGCAGTAGCATGATGATATATAATTATAGCCCTCCTCAATAAACGGGCTATTTAATGCAAAAAGAATTTTTAAAATCGGATCAGTAGTTTCTGAAATTAGCGCGTTCAAACAAACAAACTTTGCCTTTTTATAATATATATTAGTTTAGATATTTGTTTCTAGATAATATTGATTGATGGTGTGGCGTATCGTAAGATAGGGTAGTTGCGAATGCGGTTTCCACATGAAACAAATGTTTGTATTGGCAATGCAAATGTTTGTCGATTTGTTTAAAACTAACCGCCGTGCAACACGTTATTTCTATAAAATAGATAACGCTACACAGAGCATTGTTTTGTTGATTTTATTTTCACGCTGGATTTATTTAACTCCAAAATTAATTTTAATTAAAAAAAAAAAAGAATTCGAGTGCTTTGATTAAAAAATTATTAATGTAAAAACACTACCAACTTACCTCGATTCGTCCTTAGATATTTTTGTATTTATAATATTACTAGCGACTCCCCCTCGCTTCGCTCGGGTTCGTCCTTAGCTTGGATATAGTACAATGGATATAGTACGTCATGCTTAAGAGATAGACATATGCCATCGCGGACTTTTTTGTAGATCTTTTTAAGGTGTACAATACTGTAGTACATTATTTTGATCTATCTCGTAGGGTTCAGTCAGCGTTTGCAATGTAAGCGCAAAAAAATATGTTTATTTACGATATCACATTTGAAACCTCTAAAATTATCAGTGTTTCTCTACTATATTATGTATGTATTATACATATAAACCTTCCTCTTGAATTACTCTATCTATTAGAAAAAAACCGCATCAAAATCCTTCGCGTAGTTTTAAAAATCTAAGCATGTATAAGGACAGACAGCGGGAAGCGACTTTGTTTTATACTATGTAGTGTATACAGGTAGCGCCACCTTTTGGGAATTCTTATTACTAACAGTAGCCTATGTATCAAGGTCATCATAGTTTATCTATATGCTAAACAGGCTGTTGTGGAAACACTTAGGGACTAGCGAAGTGAGGGTAATTCGTTAACTTCTATATAATTATACCTACTACTGAAGGCCACATAGTCTGTACAGTATTCAAGAATTTGTGAATACTTGCATTATGAAGTGTTTGTAGCACCTTTAAGTAAATATTTCACTGACTTTATGTTGCGTTTCAATGTGATTTAATCGTATTTGTTATTATAGTGCTTTGTAGTTTAATTTGGTTAACTGTTATATTTAAGGAAGGCTTGGCGCTGTGAAATGAGGTTGGTCTGGGTTCGATTTTAAGTGGTTATATAATTATTTTGCTTAAGGTAAAAATGATCTAAACAGCCCAAATACAATTACAAAATTTCTTTCTCACAATTTAATAAAATTGCGTTATATTACATGCGTTACCATATACTATATGCTGCTACCATATACTATATTCATGGCGGCTGCGACCGCGTAGTTGATTTAAGTGTATAACTCATATTTTAAGTTATCATGAAGAATATTTTATATGAAATTACGATTGCTGATAGACCCCCTTATTCGGTACTCTCGAAAAATCTGTTTTTAGCTTATGTCTCCTTCCTACCTACAGCTTCAAAGGTCTAGTGGTTCTCGAGACTTCGTGTTTAGAAAGTGAATGAATGCGTGAATAAAGGAATAACTCTTTTTTGTATACCCAAAAAAAGAAAAGGAAATACACAAAATATAGAAGAAGGTACAAGAGGTGGCCTTGTCGCTAAAAGATCGATTTCTTCCAGGCAGCCTTTAGGTGTAGAAAATAGGACTAATATAGAAGAGGCGCGAATAATAAACAAAGAGACAGTAGAAAGTGTATATTATGTTGTGATTTTTTACTTTTATACATTATCTGGATTTTAATTACTTTAGTAAAATAAAAGTTTCTTCTGTCTAGTGACAAGTTTATCTTGATACAAAAACATATTATAGTCAAATTTATAATTTACGCACCAGTATTAATTAATTATTTATGATTAATATTAAGAACTGTAATAATTAATTATATTAATTTACTCGATTCGTTACATCTTGAGTAACTTTTAGACTAGGGACCGCTAGAATTTTCAGTTAATTTTTTAAATTAATAAAATGAATTCCAAATAATTTCATTGCATAACGCTAGAAGTGTAGTTGTATAAAAAACTACGAAATTTTATATTTATCTATACTAATATTATGAAGAGGTAAAGTTTCTAAACTTGTGAGGTTGTAGGGGGTAATCTCTGGATCTACTGAACCGATTTAAATGAAATTTGGTAAGAAGATAGTTTGAGACCCTGGGAAGGACATAGTATACTTTTTATCCCGGAAATCATCCCTTAAGGGGGTGAAAATGGGGATAAAAATTTGTATGGGGAATCAAGTTAGGGACGAATCCGAGCGAAGCAAAAGTGAGTCGCTAGTTTCTTAATAAAATAGAAAGTTATTCTATTTTAAAATAATATAAGTAAAGTTATGACTAAGAATTTCATTTTGTTTTTTTAACTTTTACTTCTTTTCAAGAAACGAAATCTTATCCCACCTCGTATCTTTAAGATCAAGTTAGATCCCAACTTTAAAAATATATTTAGTGATAGGTATCATGTTTCAATATATAGCTATTCTAAGAACCCATATACGAATATCCTAAAATTATTCAAGTATAAACCAAAAAGAATTGAAAGATTTGTTAAGATTTTTCCACAATCAGAAACAGGTTATCGATACAGCAATTTTTTATCCCAGTGATCGAGCTGCAATTTCAATTATATCTTAGATTATCTTCAATTGCAACGTTTTGTGAGATGTAACCGAGCTTATCCAATTGATTGGTAAAAGTAAAAAGATTTTTATTTTATTTTTATTTATTATAGGGAAACAAACAGTATTATAGAGCATACAATTTACATTGAAAAAAATACATATTTACCAGATAAGTTTCCACAAATAAGACACACATAATTAGAAGAAAGAGTAGAAAACATTAGGCTCAATTAAGCAAAAAGTTGACACATACGTATACACATATAAATATGCTATAAACACAATTAAGTACATCAAAATAAATACATCGTATTGATCGTGATATGTTTTTTTTAACTTGTAAGGCATGCTTCCTTTAATCAAATGAACAAATATTTTTGCTAACACTAATATCTAAAATTTTTGTAACTAAAAATCTAAATACTTAGATTTAATTAAAAAGATGCTTAATTTTCTTTATTGAAATCCACGTATATAAAAAAAGTTCTAATGTTCTAATTAAAAATGTACAAAAGGCAAATACATCGCGTACTGTGCACATCCAGTAACTTCTCCTTTTTTGATCCAAAATACTGATCATACACGAAAAATAAAATTTCTTATACAATATCCAATATAACGCGGCACCCAAAACTTGTACATTACCAAATGAAACAATAGAACGATGATCAACTTTGTAACTCGGGCCAGTTTTTCAGTTGTCGCCGCGTGTTTCGAAGTCGCCCAAAGTTGTCCAAAGTCGTCGCAACACATCTGCTCCACGAAGACACAGGATCGAAACTTTGAAGTTCACTAAGTTTCTATTGCCCGGCTACACGGCTGCTAAAGCTATTTTCGTCAACTTTTTCACAATATAGCCCTGTCGTCTAATGGCATAGACTTTTCCACAGCAAACGCTTACGGAATTGTTTTGTACAATCGTTTAAATGCAGTACAAACGTGTAGTGTTTGAGAACTAAGTCATTGGTAATCAGGTAAACGGATTTAAGGGAGTACTTATCCATATATATAATAAAAATCTAACTGAGTCGAATCTGTACATTAAATATTTTTTGGAAATCTTTTTGGAATAGTCCTTATTATCGATGAAGAGGCCGAATCTATAGTTCTTAGAATTTTTGTCCGTCCGTCTGTGAACGCATCACGAGAAAACCACAGGACAGATTTTGATGAAATTTGGTATGTTGGTAGCTGGTGATCCGGGTACATACATAACATATAGGATTCTTTTTACTGTAAGAAAATATCTCATTACTGAGAAATTTATACTCACCGTTAAAACGTATCTAGGGACGAAACCAAGCGGAGCGAGGATAAGTCGCTAGTTTATACTATAAATATTTTGGCTCTAACCTTGATCAAGCTTTAAAAAACAGTAAACTTAGAAAACAAATCTCTAAAGCGTTTATTTATATTAGTGAGGATATTTATTTTGAAGACAAATGAAGATTCGATAGTTTTACGCAAAATTTGCTACATAATGTATATCCATTATATACATATAATGTACATACGATCGTACGTAAATATTATGATTTAAACTAACATTTCTTAGGCAACATTCCAAATCAAACTCGATTCCCTCGAATGAAGCCAAAGCAATAATTAGTCTTCGTTAAAGCTTTTAACCGGGAACTCTTAATTGGATGATTAATTCATTCCAGAGGCGAGTAAGCCGTCTGTGATTTGTCTCGCTCAAAACAGTTAATTTATATCATACGTATGTGATTTATTGTCATTTTGGAAATGATATAAGAGTTTCATATGTGATGAAGAATTATCTTTTAATCTAAAGCCTTTTTATAGATTTTTTTGTTTGAAGTTGTTATTATAGATGATGGTCCTATTTTAATGTATCGCTGATGCGATTCTAGCGTCAAGACGTTTTTTCTGGATTTACTTATTGATTTGTTGGTATCACTAAAATAAAGAGTTAATCGTAAAATAGTTATAATCTATACAGATAAATAAAATTGAAATGTCTGTTTGTAATGTTAAAATAACAGCTTTATACTAAATGCATATGGAATTATATACGGTACTTATAAGAAAAAGACAATTTTTAAAATTTTTGTCTGTCTGTTTGTTCCTGCTAATCTCTGAAATGGCTGGACTAATTTTAACGGGACTTTCACTGCCAGACAGCTGATTTATAAGCAGTAACTTAGGTTACTTTTATTTTAGAAAAAGAATTAGGATTTCTGTCAAAAAAATTAAAACGTACCTAGGGACGAACCCGAGCGAAGCGAGGTGAAGTCGCTAGTTAAAAATGTAATTTCTACGATTATTTCTTTTTTTTTGTTTTCATGTTCAAAAACTTTTCCATAACTTTTTTCTTTAACAAAATAAAAAGTAGCTACAGTTCTCGCGTAAAACCTATCCTTCAGTAAAAGTTCTGCTAAAATCGAGTAAGCCTTTCCAAATATTACCCATGTAATTTTTAACAGCTGGAACATTGATATCGTGTAAAAAGAAATTACAATTAGGTATATTTATAAGTATTATACAATACACAAGTCTACTTCATTAAAAAGGCATATTATTAATGTCAGTGATAAAGTTAACTTGAACAGAGTTAGTATAGTGCCAGTACAATAGGTCGTATATCATAAGCGTCTAATTTATTCCAACAGCTTCGGATTCTAGGACCATTAGAAGTATATTAGAGAACGTATAACAATACTGTTTAATCAATAGTGGAACAATGTGCTCGTACTTTATATGATTTCAAGACTTCATTGAATATGTATGTGGAATATTAATAGTGTTCTTAGTTATAGTTATAATTATAATATAATAAATGTTATAATGTTATAATATAATGGTAAGGCAGTGGTAGCCCAGTGGTAACGTGCTCGCTTGGGAAACCGAGTGAAACGGGTTCAAATCCCAGCTCTCGCACCTGTGATATTTTCATGTGCGAATCATTTCTAGTATGATTCTCACTTGCCTTAGGAAAACATCGTGAGGAAACCTGAATGTCTGAGAGAACCTAGCAAGTTTTCGAAAGACGTGTGAAGTCCGCCAACCCGCACTTGGCCAGCGTGGTGGACTATGGCCTGATCCCCCTCGTAATGAAGGGAGGCCCGTGCTCAGCAGTGGGACGTTAAAAAGAGCTGAATACAAAAGTTATAATTATTGCAATAGTGTAGATTAAAGATGTATATTATTGTTTGTTTTTTATTTTTCTTTAAACACGAAAACACTAAAACTTCCGGTCAGATTTGAATTTTTTTAGCATTTTATCCCTATTTATTGGGGATGAAAATATCACGCGACCGTTAGCGGAGTTATTATGCAGAAATAAACTATGTGAGTGGAACTGCCTGATAGAGTTAGTATGTTTAGTAATTGATGTCTTTGCCAATCTTTGCCACGTGTAAAAATAATTAAAAAAAAAAATTTTAACGTGTGGGTTTTTTTTTCAAGGATATTCCCATTTGAATTCCAAAAAAATCCTTACAATTAAGAAAAAAAAGTTTTAAGTTATTATATACATAGTTTGTGCACTTTTTTTGTTAAGAATTGATTATTTTATTACCGTGTCTTCTCCATTCGATACGACATTGGCGAAGTAAATTGTGCCCAAATGGCACGCCTATAACCTACAGATCAAAGAACATTGAACATCGGTTATTTTATATAAAGATAGCTGCGGGTTGCTTCTACATCATACTAAAGTTTAGTCGAAATATTCAATTTCACTTACATTTTGATTTTCACTAGGCACTAAAAACAGTTCATTTGCATACGAAATTCTCTAATACTACAACAACATTAAAAGGCTTTAAAAAGCATTAGGTAAATATACCCACGTATTACAAAAGTTAAAGGATTAAATCGCTTAGAGTTATCATGAGCTGAAAGAGTTGAGAGGAAAGAGTTGTTATGAGTTTAGATACTAGGTCTCCTTGAAAGTCTTCTGAAAATTACGTACTTATCGTCTGTTTGTTTGTTTGTAATCTGTATAAATATTATAAATGTTAAAGTTTGTGAGTATAGATGTTTGTTACTTTTTCACGCCAGAACGGCAGAACGAATCTGGATGAAATTTGGCACAGAAATAGATTATAGTCTGGAATAGGCATTTTACCCCGGAAAAATATACGGTTCCCGAGAGATAGATTTGTTTTTGTTTTTCTAGAGGCGAGCCAGAGCGAAGCAAGGGTGAGCCGCTAGTATACAATATTTTGCTAGCGTCTTTGCTCGCATGCGTTTCTCGAATCCATTTTTGATTGCTTGGAATATAATGTGTTGTAATACTTAGCACTACGCAATAATTTCTTAGATTTACACGAGTACTTGTTTGACATTTTAAATAAATTTATTAACGAATTTTTCCGCGAATTTATTTGAATTTATGGTTTCCGAAGTTTCGAATGCTATACTTACAGCAATCATGGTCACGGGAGAGACTAAGGTTTTAGACGTCTCAAAAGTCAAAAAAACAAATATCACCTACCCACAAAATTATACAACGATATTGAAAACTACAAAAATAGCACCAAAGTTTCATACAATATTTGTCATTTAGTTTTTTTTTTTCATAATTTTAATAACTTTTATAACTGAATATTTATATACTGTGATAATAATTATTACAATTTTTAAATCATTGTATAATATGTGGGTAGGTGATGTCTGTTACAGCTATATAATGACCAAGATATGTCATTCTCAAACATTCTTTTAGTTTTATAGTAGCCACATTAATTGTAAGTATAAATTTGTATAAGAGGACAGATTTCATTATATTTAGCACTAAGAAAGTTTCATTGTAGTGAATTTGGTTATCATTGTCACTTTATATAATACTCGTGTGAAGTCTTCTCTTACTCTTTTATTTCCTTAAAGAGTCAGAGAAACAAAAGAGTGAGAGAGATCAGAGTCCTTACTCTGATCTCTGCTCTCTGCTTAATAGGAGATAGATCCAGTATCCAGTAGTTATGTGTATCCTACAAATAACTACTATAGGGTGATGTTAGCATTAGCTTCTTCAGTAATTGACCTATGAAAGAAACGAAAAAAATCATTCGGACTCGTACTTTGAAATATTTTTCTAACAAACAAGATCAAACAAAAAAGCTTTACATATTAACGTAAACTTTAAATATTTAAAGTTTATATCTGTTCCAGTCGATTTAGATTATTAGGAATGAACAAAAATTATGTAGCTATTTTTTATATCTGAAATATCTTCAACCAAGCCATCTGACATTGAAACCAACTCGAAAATCCTTAAATCAGGCGTTCAAGTTAAATTGTGTATTGTTTAACAGGCCGTTAATAATCTAATTATAGTACTCGAATGGATATTAAACACGTTTCTGCTTCAATTGAGCATTCTGATAACTATATTAAATATTGTATTGTCGCTAAGGAGAAACAGAATATATGGCAATATCTAAAATGATAGTCTTTCTCTTTTCGATACTAGCGAGTTACCCTAGCCTCGCTCGGGTGCGTCCGTAGGTGGATGTACCTACCTATATGTTCCTCTAAGCTCTAGAGACTCTAGACCTAGAATCTAGGTTATAATCTATCTAAGTACTAAATGTCATCCAAGTTGAAGAATCTAAAGAGAAAAAAGAAGGAGTAACAAACACACACATACAAATCTTCACAATTATTATAGCAGCCTGAGCCCATCCGAGTCTTATTTGCATATATACATACATACAGATATCTTACGTAAAGGTTTTTCATAATAACACTAATAACGAGAGCCTCAACGGATTTGAGTGACATTGGAAAAAGAGATAGATGTTCTGGATCAGCACAAATGCTAAAATAGCAACTCATCCTCGCTCCGCTTACGTTTAATGTTTAGTATAGATTTCTCAGAGATGAGATATTTTCCCGCAGTAAAAAGTATCCTATATGTCGACCCGGATAACCAGCTATCATCATACCAAATTTCATCAAAATCCTTCCAGTGACTTTTCCGTGATGCGGTCACAGACAGACAAACAGACAAAAATTCTAAAAACTATAGATTCGGCCTCTGTATCGATAATAATGACTATTTCAATAATATTTTCCAAAAAATATTTAATGTACAGATTCGGCTCAGTTAGAATTTTATTATATGTATAGACTAGCAGAACCCGCGGCTTCGCCCGCGATCAAACTACGAAAAAAATAGACTTTTTCGCATACTATATTACTTGCAAAATTAAGTTCGTGTAAGTTTTATTGTTTCTTAAAGATAACTCAAAATATCCAGTATCTTAAAGATGTTAAGCGTATATTCCGTAAATAAATGTACACTTTAGGTATTTAGCAAGCTCCACTACCTATTTTTTGCACATTTTTCTACTCAATCTTTCCAAAGTTAGAGGGAGAGAGTACAATGATACAATCGCATACAATTTTCACGATTTTAGAATCGCGTAACTCGGCTAATGTGGGTTTTTTTAACTAACATACTAACAGGTTAACATCTACGTTATTTTTAAAGACCCAGTGCTATGTACACCTAAAGCTCATAGTCTCCCTCCTTCTCCTTCTTTTATAAGTTACCCATATAAATTATCATTCTTATTTTAATGTAGCTATTTTTCCGCGGCTACGCTCGCGTGGACTGAAAAATTTGTTCAGTTTTAACACAGTCTATAAAACAATACAGTCATCCATTTGTAATTAAAATGGTTCATACTACCTGTGCTATATTATATATTTTTTGCTAAAATTATTTGTTAGGATGAGGATTTTTTACATAATTAAGTTTAATATCAGAAATTTCAAATCCAATAAATCTAGAAACCGAAAATTTTTGTCCGTTGCCCATTTATGATAGGTGATTTGGAAATCTATTAATTACATTATATCATATAAAACTAACTTTGCTAAAAAATTGAAAATAATGATAAATTTATATATAACTAAATTCAATTTGACTTAGGTAATATAATTTGCTAGATTTAATTTATTTTTATTATAACTTAATTTATTTCATTCTAATTATCTAGTTATTCATTAAATTAATTATAATGTCGCTTAGAAATATCCATTTAATAAAATCAAATAATTGATAAACCAATTGTATATTATATTTTTTATTAAAGAAATAAAAGGCTTATTATTATATGAAATTTTGTAAAACTCTGTTTGAATTTGCCTCCGCGAAATGCCTTTTTGTATTCTTTGTTATGAAGAACTTCGATAAATAACTAAATAATAATATTACATTTTAATTAAATTACAAAAAAAAAACTGTAACAACCCTGCGTAATGCGAAGTACGCTACGCGGTGTCGGCTTTTCTTCAAACATCAAAGGCGATAGCCCACTGTTATGTTTTAGTACACTGTGGTTTTAATTTCCATTCAGTTTATATGTTGTCATATTGAATTTTTAATATTATATCTAGATTCACTTAACTTAGTATACGCTAAAAAACTAACCACAAATATACCACACTGATGAATGTTTTGTCTAGTTCTGGGTTTTGCTAAAATGCTTCTGTGAGGAGGTATCATCTCTTAAGTCTACGCCTGCTATTTTTAACGACTGGCTCTGAGATACATATATTATTGTTCATTTCAATGCAAACTTTGAGAAGGAATTACAATAGATTAAATTCAAAAGCGTAGTCAGAAGTTATCAATGGTATTTGAGGTGTGAATTCTGATTCCCCCCGAGAACATCCAACAAACACAGTGTCCACTATAATGTTTAATGAATTACTCATAGTCTAATCCTGTTACATAGCTTAGGCGACTTTTTTATTGCAGTTGTGCCATCCTCCAGAAGGACTATACTATAGATAGCAGGATATTTTCTAGCTAGGTTCTCTCTCGCGCTCTAAGTCTGTTATAGTTGTCGCTGTTGTGGCCAGCCGAAAAGTTATACATAATTTTCCTTTGGATTCAGAATAATTTCTGTTATCTACTTTATGTCCCACACAATAAGTGTGCACTTACGGAGAACTTGAGCCATGTTACTCTATTTAAATATATTGAACAACTTAAAGTTCAACGCCCAGTTTTACCCACTTAGAGGCTGAATTTTAAAAAAAATCTATAATACTTGTTTGTTTAATTGTACTAAAGAGTATTAATACCAAGTTTCAAGTAATTCTGATCATAAACAATTTTTTCCTCATATAAACAGCATAACCCTTTTTTACCCTTTTAAGGGGTGTATTTCGAAAAAAAAAATGATATTTGTATTAATAACAATAATGTAAATACTATTTTACATGCATCAATTACAGAGTTTCATACAAACTTTCATCCCCTATTTGACAGTCTTATGGAATGAATTAAAAAAAATATTAAAATACGTGTTTATTTAATTGTATTGAAGAGCATTAATACCAAGTTTCAAGTAATTCTGATCATAAATAATTGTTTGCCCATATAAACTTTATCACCCAAACTCTTATACATATATTTCTTATTTTTTATCTTAAAGCTAAATACCACTTTCCATGCATTTCTTATTAAGAATGACAGAGTTTCATACAATCTTTTATCCTCTATTTTACCCCCTTAGGGGATGAATTTCGAAAAATCCTTTCTTAGCGGATACCTACATTGTATAAAGAATAGGTCCTCCAAATTTCACGTTTCTGCGACCAGCAGTTTAGGCTGTGCGTTGATCGATCAGTCAGTCAGGACAAAGCATTTTATGTATATATAGATTTTAACAGACGTATTTGCTGTGTAAGTTTAAGTTAGTGTTTTTGTAATATCTAATATTAGGGATAATATCTAGACTTCATATTCGGCATTAAAGACTTACATACTGAGCTATTACCACATATATGAATGAATTTTCTTTTTGAACTTTAGTGCATCTAAAATTTAATTTAGTTTGGTAAATATTCTTAAGAGTACATTAAAATATATAACATCAAGTTTTTATTTTCCAACATAACACATAGGTATTATAAAGTTGTTAGAATAGATTTATTAGGTGTGCATGATTTTACAAAAAATAAAATATGACGACACGTTTGCCTCAGTTTGTAGTGACCTTGCTATGCCAGCGGTCACGGGATCGAGTTCTGCTGGGGGTATTTATTTGTGTGATGAGCACAAATGTTTGTACTCCAGTGGTGGTGTTTATCTAATATGTATATTTAAACGAGCAATTTTTGTATATTTATTTATACCGGCGATCTCGGAAATGGCTCTAACGATTTCGCTGAAATTTGGTATGTTTTAATATTAAATTGGTAATTTTCGGGGGTGAACAATCGACTTAGATTAGTCTTATGTCTGGAAAAACATTTCATGCGATTTTCTTTCGCATTATTCCACATAAAATATGGTCGCTATATTTGCATGCTCAAGCATAGGCTTAGTGGTCAAGCGGCCAAGGTGCAAGATTGACAATTACAGGCGTCCGGGTTCGAATCCCAGTCGGATACAAAGTTCTTACTTTAGTTTTTTTTTGTATTTATTCAAGTTCTTTTTTGTTTTTAAGCCAAATTAAAAAAAAATGTACTTTGGGCCAAAAACTCCAAGGTACTTTATAATATGTACATATGTATGTATTTAAAGTTATATAGGTGTAGCATATCAACTATCTGGTATTCATAACACAAGCCTCGTAGCTTACCATGGAACTACATAGATGGTGCTGTGTATTAATGTCCCAACAAATTTATATTTTATATAATACCCAAAATATTTTAATTTAAACTGCTGTTACAAATACCTGCTTTAATTCAACGTTTTTCTCTTTTAAAACTGATAAGAGCAATTCAAAAAGGTTTTTTGCGAGAAGTATCTGTAAATAGGATCAAAGGGGCGAAAATACAAATTATTTTCTCAATACAATTTTGTTGTATAGAAAAAATGTAAAGGGTTCCTTTTTATAGATTTCCTTTGCAAAAATTAACTTGGGCTGTCGTTTTATACGCTTGGGTGTTAATTGACTTTGAAATGCTTGTAAAATAAAATAATATTTTTTGTTTACTTAAGAAAGGACGAGAATAAAAATTATTTTTTTTGTGTATGTCTTTATATACGAGAAAAAAATTGCAAAAAGTATCTATTTACATATTGCCATATATATGCTTAGGTATAAAGCTTTTTACATTGCGCTTTTTTTGTCAAACAGTATCAATTTTAAATAAAACTATCTTTTCGGATTTTTTCGCGAATTTATTTAGATTTTTTTACGACGTTTCATGTTTAATGCTTAACAGCAATGATTTTTGAAAAATCCAAAAAGAAAGTTTTATTTAAAACTAGCGGTTCGACCTCGCTTCGCTCGGGTTCGCCTCTAGAAACACAACAACAAATCTATCAAACGGGAACCGTACATTTTTCCGGGATCAAGACTATTCCATCTACGTTATAGTCCACACTATAATCTATCTCTGTGCCAAATTTCATTCAAATCCGTTCAGCCATTCTGATTAACAAACATCTAAACTTTCACATTTGTAATATTAGTAAGATATCAAATATTCTTGTCCAATCTACGAAAGTATTATGCAAACAATATTAATATCTTGACAAAATTAAATTTAACATGCAGGTTTGTTGAATATTATAATAATGTGGTACATAAATATTTCTCAGACCATTAAATCTATAATTTACCTCACAAAAGGGCTTCCGTCGCCCACAGCAGTGACTTACACGATTAAGGTCTTTTTTGGTTAAATTAGATTGCACCCTTTCCATCCAACCCCTTTGCTTTTATTCACTTTAGATTATATTTACCCATCAATGCTGGTGTATCGGACGGCCATTGTTGTAGAATTTTGGTGTATAATAGGATAGTATATTAATTAAGATTTGTGTGAATTTAATATTGTGGCATCCGTGAAGTCCGCCAACCCGCACTTGACCAGCGTGGTGGACTATGGCCTGATCCCCTTCGTATTGAAGGGAGGCCCGTGCCCAGCGGTGGGACATTAAAAAGGGCTGAATACAATATTGTGGCATGTGTAAAATTAACTAAATGAATATATATATATATATATATATATATATATTTATATATATATATATGTTATTTAATTTTTTTTACTATTGCGTTCATAACGCACTTTGGAACCCTTCGTCGCTTTTTCGCAATTACCTCCCTAATTGTTCACTTGCATGCAATCTTATCGCTCGATATATCTATAAATTAATTAAAAATTTAATTTTAAAGAAAAAATATATCTATAGTTTTTTACATAGAATAAGGCGTTCTGGAGATATTGAAAAAGCGCGTTTTTTGTGATAGTGACGCCAACGCCCTCCGAGCGACCCCTCAAAATTGGCTTTAGGCTTAGAAAATGCCCCTATATCGAATGGCATTATCACGGAAACTGCTTTATTTTATGTATATTTTGCCGTTTTTTTTTTCTATATTAACTGAACTACAAGTGAATTTACTTCGCTTGTTCGCTACTTGTTTTTTTTTATAAAAAAAAAGATTATAGTTAATCATTAACCCCATAAATCATAAAACGTAATGATCTACATCTAGTGTTTATTCTATACAACATTCTTGTATACGAGAATTTGAAGTTTCTAATCAAATATCATATAACTCGAATATAAACTAGAAGGTACTACGAGGAAACTTTCAACAGTCACTAGAAATCTCTAGTTGTAACATGTAATAGTAGCATAAGTTTGTAACCGTGTCGCGTTACTGATAGCTTAAAGTGCCTCAAGGCTCTTCAAATGGAAAACAATGGTTACCAATCATATGAACTTGTGTATAAATTTAACTTCATTCCTGTACAGGAATGTTATTTCACATATATTGTACTAAAATATAATATTTATGTGTAAGTTTGTTTGTGCGAATGAATTTTGGTAATGAAGCGAATTTTCTCACATCAGATAATTTGTAAATGAATTTGGAACTCTTAACGCCAAATAAAGCTAAGATGTGATGAAATAATATTTTAATAAACAAGTCGTAGAAAGCGATTTTGTTCTAAGAAATTTGTCTGAAAGCGAAATTCAATTACTATTGTTTATGTTAACTCAACGTGTTCCACACAGTCAGAGCTTACGATTCTATTACATCTCAATTAAAGCTCAGAAGTATTTAGCTTAAAACAATAACATACTACATACATTGTTAGTTAATGAAAAAGCAGGTATTTGTTGAAGGGTATCTTGATACTGTGTTTACTTTGTTTTATAAGTGTTGTTTAAACGTGCAACTCTAAGAACAGTTCACGCTACGGGCAATCAATGGTGCTAGTAAATTAGACGTTAAGTTTGTAAACAGCTTATACGTTTCGTACTGGTTTCATCGTGACATTAGAATGTTTTATACGAAGTGAGAGACCTTAAGTTTAATTTTTAATCTTTCCCAAAACAAAAAGGGTTACTTTATCTGTTTGTATTTACGTTATTTTTTAATCTATACTAATATTATAAAGCTGATGAGTTTGTTTGTTTGTTTGGTTGAACGCGCTAATGTCAGGAACTATTAATCCGATTTGAAAAATTCTTTTTGCATTAGATAGCCCGTTAAGTAAGGAAGGGTATAGGCTATATATCATCCCGTAAAAATGTACGGTTCCCGTGGGATAGATTTGTTTTTGTCTAGGGACGAACTCAAAGCGAAGCGAGGGCGAGTTGCTAGTAAACTATATGTTATTTAGTACTGAAACTACTAAGTATATAATATGTATGTATAAGTAAGTTGAGTTATTTATTAAAACTTCCATCGATCTAAATCACGCGTCAGTTGTGCAATATCAAAAGGAAATTTACATAAAATGTTCTTCGAAAGCGTCAATTTTCGCCAGATTTTCTCCCTTTCGGGAGATTTTAAAAGTTTCCCCGTTTACAGAGCTATTGGCAAAGTTGGCCGAATCCACGCGTTGACATCCTTAATTGCGCCGATACCGAGGTATTGCTTACCTAAGCTATGTTCGGAACCACTTCGCGTTTCAACAGTTACTAGTTTATGGGGGAAAGTTTTTGTTTGAATGAAATTTTTAGGAATACTCGCTATACGTATGTAAATTTGCCGGATCGAGTGCGGCGTAACAAAAGGTTTTATTTAAAATTGAAATTTTGTTATTATAAGAACGAGTTTTTTTGATAGTGGCAATAATAATTGGAAATGAATTTTGAAAATATCTCGTAGTTCAGTGCTTAGATGTGTGTCTTGATGGAACTTGAATTGAATGTAATTTAATCTATACTAATAATAATATTATAAAGAGGAAAGATTTGATTGTTTGTTTGTTTGCACCGAATAGGCTCCGAAACTACTGAACCGATTTAGATGAAATTTGGTAAGAAGATAGTTTGAGACCCTGGGAAGGATGTAGGATAGTTTTTATCCTAGAAATCATCCCTTAAGGGGGTGAAAATGGGGATGAAATTTTATATGGGGAATCAACCTAGACCCGAAACCGAACGAAGCGAGGGTGAGTCGCTAGTATATAAATAAATATCTCATGTTACGGTGTTTGTGGTCGCTCTCCTCTAAAACGGCTCGATCGATTTTTATTAATTTGTTTATGTATTTGGTGGTAGGTATAAGAATAGGTCGTAAAGTATTGTTCATCCTCCTATCCCCACTCCCCATTTTTTAATCGCGATTTTAGTATTTTTGTATGAACATTGTCTAAATAATTTACTATTATATACATACATAGGGACGAACCCGAGCAAAGCGAGGGCGAGTCGCTATACTATAACATAAAGCAAAAGAGTTTTTTTTATAGATTGAACGCGGGCGAAGCCGCTGGTTCTGCTAGTAATTTATTAAAAAGTGGCCTAGACATATATAAATTATTTATGATTATTATTTAGAGAAGTGCATATAAGGCCTATATATAACACAAAGTAAACGGTAAAGGTCTGATCAAATAAACAGATGTGACTCAGAATTATCCGTAACGATAGTGACGGGGCATCACTTATCGCTAACAAATATTTAACTTTGATACATTTATGAATACAGATAGCGTGAAAGTAATGGTGACAAAAAAATTGTGGTAATTTTAGCTAAGTTTTATTAGAATACTTGTTTCGACTTACGGTTCCGCTCGCATAGTAGATAAGTCAATAAAAATCTCCTATATGGTAAGATATGTGATATCTTTTATAGAAAACTAACGAATAACTCGATGGTGGCGATGACATCCTTTGGTATCTAACATTATACTGTATGTAACTCCAGGTTTATCCGTATTCAAAGTTTCATCTAAATACGCCAAGCCGGTTTAGTGTGATGACTTATACATATATGTATATTGTAGGTGTAACAAACATATTCTCCTACACATTTATAAATTTTCGCATTTTATAAATATGAATGTAGTCCGATTAATTATCTTGTGACCTATGGTGTATTTATATGTACGAGTAGGTACCTATATAACAAAATTCTTACTAAGTCGAATCTGCACATTAAATGTTTTTTAGAAAATCTTATTGAAGTAGTAACTATTATCGATATAGAGGCCGAATCTACAGTTTTTAGAATTTTTGTCTGTCTGCCTGGAAACGCGTCACGAGAAAGCCACTGGACAGATTTTGATGAAATTTGGTATGATGATAGCTGATTATCCAGGTCAACATTTAGAATACTTTTTACTGCGGAAAAATATCTCATTTCTGAGAAATCTATACTAAACGTAAAAATTTTATCTGAAAACTAAAAAAATATTAAGTTGACATTTTCTAAAACTTAATAAATGTACGTGTCGACATTACAAATTTTCCATGAATCCATATTTTGTACAAATATAATGTTTGCTTGCTTAGCCTTATCTCTGGATCGATTCTAAAGGTGATATATGTATCCATACTGCTTTTTTTATATAATAAGAATATTATAATAAAGAACATCAGCAAAATATTTGTTGCGTACTTTAAAAAAAACATAGTTTGATTGTGGTTTTCAAAATTCTTGCTTATTGTAAGTTAATAAGTAAATTTATTGAAGGCAAATATTGTTTTTAAATATATATTTGTACTAGCTATTCACCCTCGCTTCGCTCGGGTTCGTCCCTACTTACGTTTTAACATTTAGTATAGATTTCTCAGAGATAAGATATTTTCTCGCAGTAAAAAGTATCCTATATGTTGACCTGGATAACCAGCTATCATAATACCAAATTTCATCAAAATCCCTCCAGTGGTTTTTCTGTGATGCGGTAACAGATAGACAGATAGACAAAAATTCTATAAACTATAGATTCGGCCTCTATATCGATACTAATGTCTATTTCGATAAGATTTTCCAAAAAATGTTTAATGTACAGATTCGGCTCAGTTAGAATTTTATTATATGTATAGAAGATTTGGTTATAGAAGAAAAACAACTAGTTTTCTTCACGCCGTAAAACAACTTCATTAGTACCTACATTTCTAAATGAAGTGCATATTTGAGTAATAAGTCACCTCGAGTACAGAGTACACGTGTTACGACGCTTCAGACTTATCTATATAGAATCGGTGCGTCTGTCTGGGCTACACAATAGCTCCTTCAAAGCAGAGTCACTTCCAGGTGGATATATAGCTGAATACTTAACGACCCTCGCTATATCTGGGCTTGGTGCAAGGTAGAAACTAGAAGACATTAAAAAAAACGTTAGCCATATATGTTTCTTTTTTTTTTTATTTTTAGTAAAAAGGTTCGCTTACTTCAAAATATTTTTTTTAAGAGATGGATATTCTTTTTGAAATTTATATAAGAGCATCACATTTCTGAAAACAATCATCAAAGTCGATTTACCGGTCGTGTAATATACACTCAAAAAATTGAACACCTCTTTCTTTTCAACAATACAGTTATGCTTAAACTTCAATGAGTATAATCTTCTAATATATAAATATCTCGTGTCAAGGTGTTTGTGGTCGCACTCCTCCGAAACGGCTCGACCGATTTTAATGATTTTTTTTTTTGTGAAGAGGTCGAAAAGTATTTTTTCACCTTCCTATCCCCCTATTCTCCATTTTTCAATCGCGATTTTAGTATTTTTTTAGGAACAATTATATAAATACATAGCGACGAACCTGAGGGTGAGTGTATTAAGAGTTTTTTTGTAGATTTAACGCGGGCGTAGACGCGTGTTTTGCTAGTTGGTATATAAGTATTTAATTATCAAATAATTTGTATTCAGCCCTTTTTAACGTCCCACTGCTGGGTACGGGCCTCCCTTCAATACGAGGGGGATCAGGTCATAGTCCATCACGCTGGCCAAGTGCGGATTGGCGACGATCAAATAATTTGGGTGTGTCTAAAACGTTTCTAACTTGGAGTCACTACAAACAACCCTATAGTAGTAACGCGTGAGGGTGAAAAGAACCGTTGACGTCGTATGAAAGATTAATCTTACATGGAAATTGTTTTTTTAGGGTTTTTTTTTTCACTTTTTACCCCACGAGTGGTAGATTACAAATACTAAGCAGATACTTATGGTGGATACTTTCATTTTATAATAGAAGCGATGTGCATCAGTTATTTTTTTTTTTAAGGTTTCAATATTTTTATATTTTACTAGCGATTTCCCCTCGCTTCGGTCGGGTTCGTCCCTAGATTGCTTCCCAATACAAACTGTCATCCCTATTTTTACCCTCTTAAGGGATGATTTCCAGTATGAAAACTCCTATGTCCTTCCCAGGGTCTCAACCTATCTTCTTACCAAACATCTAAATCGGTCTAGTAGTTTCGGAGCTTATTCGGTACAAACAAACAATCAAAAAAAAATCTATCCCCTTTATAATATTAGTATAGATAATATTTCACGTTTTCATTTCTTGTCTCTTTAAATATAAAAATCGCGTGATGAGATTTTCTACACTCAAGGCTGTCTGCCAACTTTCCAATTTCGGGCTTCTACTGACAATTTATTTGTTGATGTAAACAACCCAATATAGCTATACCTACTCGATTTTCACTCGCCTTAGACTCGAAGAACTCAGGGCTTCTAGATATGAAGCCCTACACGCTTGCCGCTAGACCGATGAGGCATTTCGTTTGGATATATTACGTTTTAGTTATAAGAAATATTTTTCATATTTTTTATCAACCATCAAACAAAATTTTTAATTTTAGAACAAAGTAATGCTTCAGGCAAATTTCTTTATAGCTTTGTATCTGTTAACTGTTCTGGGTTATGAAGGTTTTTTTTTATTAAAACGCTGTCTGCTTAAGATATCGTGTCTACGTGAAAAATGTACTTATATTGTAAAAATGTAAAAAAATAATATTATAATGTATAATAATGTAATAATCATTGTTTTTTCTATGAAACTTTATAAGAACACTAGCGGTGCACCCTCGCTTCGCTCGGATTCGTCCCTAGGTACTTTATAACGGTTAGTATGGAAAAGATAGACAATATATTATATTATTGCTCCGCGTCCTTGGTTAGAAGCGTGATGATATATAACTTCCTCAATAAACGGGCTATCTAACATAAAGAATTTTTCAAATCGGATTAGTAGTTCTTAAGATTAGCGCGATCAAACAAAGAAGCAAACAAGCAAACAAACTGTGTCTCTTCATAATATTAGTATAGATTTATAAATGAGTTACAAATATTAAAATTATATACCCACATGCATGTATTTATATTATCTATACTAAACTAATATTATAAAGCTGAAGAGTTTGTTTGTCTGTTTATTTGTTTGTTTGGTTGACCGCGCTAATCTCAGGAACTACTAATCCAATTTTAAAAATTATTTTGGCATTAGGTAGCCCATTAACTAAGGAAGGCTATAGGCTATATATCATCCCGGATTAGTGATTGCAATCCGGCGTCATTTTTAGTCCGGCCGGATCCGGACTAGATTCCCATCGATCCGGCCGGATCCGACCGGATCCGGCCGGATTGATTAAATCAGGATGATTTTCGCTTTTCGGTTCAAAATGAACTGTTAGTAAGTTAATCAAGTATCATTGTACTTAATATAGGTAGTTTATAAAAAATAAAACATATATAAAAACAACTTTGACGCCTTGGTGACTTTGGATGGCCACGACAGACGTCCATAGCCTTTGCCGCACCCACCACATTTCGACAGCTCTTATAAAAGTATTTCATTATGGATTATCTTGAATTGATTATAGAAGAGGAAGAAGATGATGACCTTTTAATTCGATACTATCTCAGTGTAAAAAGGGCCTTCCACTCATCCAATTTTCATCAAAAAGTCGAAAGAATGAAGGTTTCTACGTTATTAATTATAAAACAATATAAAAAATAAATTATAAAGCAATGGATGCCGAGACACCAGTGTAATTAAAATTTCATCATTTTCAGTAAACGCTTCAACAGATGCCATTTTATGATTTTTTATTGAAAATACCTCAAAATACACTTGGGCGGCGGCGACACTGCGAATATGAGCGCTGCAGTAACGCTAGGGTCTAACATCACAGTCGCAGCGACACTGACACGGTGTCAGTGACGCTGCGCTCGAATGTCGTTTCCTACATATTCATAGTGCATTAATCTGCCGCCCTGTCGCGACCTCACTGACGCTTGCACTATGTAAATGTAGGGAACGACATTCGAGCGCAGCGTCACTGACGGAAATACTTTTAAAAGAGCTGTCGAGATGTGGTGGGCGTGGCAAAGGCGGTACGATGATGGACGTCTGTCGTGGCCATCCAAAGTCACCAAGGCATCACTGACACCAGTCAACTTACGCGGCGTCGGTAACGCTATAAACGCCGCGTTATTGACTCTTGCTTCGAAAGTCTACCTTTAACAGGGTCTAATCTCTTCTGCATAGGGCCTATACATGCAACATCTCTATTATTTTGCTAAAAATTGCTAGCACCGGATCCGGTCGCCGGATCCGGTATATTGGTACCGGATCCGGTAAACGTTCAATGGTGCCGGATCCGCCGGATTACCGGATCCGTTTTTCCGGATTGCAATCCCTATCCCGGATAAATGTACGGTTCTCGTGGGATAGATTTGTTTTTGTCTAGGGACGAACCCGAAGCGAAGCGAGGTAATTCGCTAGTAATAAACAATTGTAAAATAAGTTAGGTCAAAGCAAAATGCGACTACAGTACCCAAATTCAACGCTTAAAATAATAGAATGTGGCGGAGTAAATCATAGTATCTCTAACTTCCGTCTTTTAGAAAGTTCATGAACGTTAACTTTAAATTCAACGTTTACCTAGTCGTTTATAATTTTAATTCATTAAATAATTTTGAAACTAACAATTCAACAAAACTTCTCACTTTTGTATTAGAACTTTTGCTCTGATTTTAACTACTTCTGTAGTTAAGTTGTAGCAGAATTGAGTTGAAAAGCTGAACTGGATTCGTAGAAATACAGGTAGTTATTTGTTATGAAAAATTATTTTATTGAATTTTGTGCCCCAAGTTTGATCGTCATTATATCTTTTTTCGAAGAGCGACTGATATTAAAAAAGTTTTTATTAGTAAAGCTGTTATGGAACTTGATAAAATGCGGGTGGTATGATAAAGTATGTATTTGTACACAAACATCTGCCGTCCTTCATATGGCCGTCATGGTAACGTATACTATTTACATAACTCTACTTCGCTTTCTAATGTCTTTATAATTTAAATATTATTTTGTTAACTTTGGGTTTTCTATTTTATACTAGCGGCTCACCCTCGCTTCGCTTCGGGTTCGTCCCTAGACAAAAAGAAATCTATCCCACGGGAACCGAACATTCTTCCGGGATGATATATGGCCTGAAGCCTTTCTGGATAAATGGACTATCCAATACAAAAAGAATTTTTCAATTCCAACCAGTAGTTCCTAAGATTAGCGCGTTCAACCAAACAAACAAACAAATTCTTCAGCTTTATAATATTAGTATAAATTTACACTAGTGGCGTACCCTCACTTCGCTCTATGGCCTCCCTAGATACGTATATATAGCGTTGCTACCGTTTAATACATCGTTTTAAGAGCAATGATTCTAAAATACATTGTTTACGTACTCGTATATACTCGTAACTATTGGTTTACGCGGCGTACGTCAGTAAAGCTCCCATCCGGCATGATTTTTTCAGAAATTTTCAACAATCATCGTCTTATTTCAGCCATTTTGTACAAAATCTAATGAATGATACACCTAAACCTTCCTCATGAATAATTTCGTTCATAGGTGAAAATTAAAAATTTGTGTATAATTGCTGCGATTCTTTGGGGTCGTAGCTTAATGTTAGATAGCCTATAAATGACATCCGTCAATGAGTTATAAAATGAAAATAAAATCCAATAAATTTTTGCTAGGTACACAGATGAAATAGTTTAAACGAAAAAAAGCTTCCTCAGCTATACACTTATTAGAATAATAAATAATAATATGTTGGGACATTAACACACAGCACCATCTAGTTGCATGGTAAACTACGAGGCTTGTGTTATGGAGACCAGATAGTTGATACACTACACTTATATATTCGTAACTTTAAATACATACATATTATTATAAATATAAACATAAGAATAGATAAGTGGTAGCTATATGCCGTTTGATTGAGATGAAAGAAAAAAAATGGCTTATCATTTTTACTTTAGGATGTTGCTTAAAGTTTAATTTTACTATGGAAACCCTAATATTCAAAAATTATTATATGTGCAATATATGTATGACAATATCCACACTATAACAAATTAAGGTCATTTGTCAAGGAAGCCATAACGCTATCCGCTGTCCTTTAACTATCCCCAATATATTACTATGAAAATATGATTTTGACCAAATAATTTTCATGTGAAAATTGCTTTAATTGGGTTATGTTTCATTTTGTATAATAATAACTTTTGTAATCGGATTTACTCGTGTAAATAAAAAGTCTAGATAGCTGGAGTTGTTGGTTCGATTCCTGAGTCGAGCCAAGTATAGTTATTGGGGTTTTATGTCAAGGAATTCCCATATATCCTGCGCGTATGGCTAGTCTCATTGAGATCGACCATTTACGAAATCAGTCAGGATGATATTTTATTGTTTTTTTAAGTAATATACATTTCACGAGGAAGCTTAAAGTGTATTTTGAAATTTGAATCAGGGAACAAAATAGCAATTTTAATATTTAAATATATATATATATATATATATATATATGACGCTCTTATGCTTTAGTTTCACGCACATTTTTTTTCTCACATAAGAGTATATTAAACTAGCAACGTACCTAACAGAAGCCAATACGTTACTAAAGTCATACGTCATAGTCTATATCTATATATCTATACATATAATAAAATTCTGAGTCGAATCTGTACATTAAATATTATTTTGGAAAATTTTATTGAAATAGTCATTAATATCGATACAGAGGATGAATCTGTAGTTTTTAATTTTTTTGTCTGTCTGTCTGTCTGGGAACGCATCACGAGAAAACCACTGGACAGATTTTGATGATATTTGGTATGATGACCGCTGGTTATCCGGGTCAGCGTATAGGATACTTTTTACTGCGGAAACTATTTCATCTCTGAGAAATATATACTAAACGTTAAAACGTAACTAGGTGTGTGGAAGTGCGGGTAATGTGACGAACCCGAGCGGAGCAAGGGTGAGTCGCTAGTATGAACTAAATTTCATCCAAATCTGTCAAGGTACGTCAGCGTGAAAAAAATATCAAAAATAGTTCGATTTAAGAACTTAACTTATTTAATAAAACAAATTAATGAGAATAATAGTGTTTTAATATATATCTATAGGATTAGATCGAGCTGCCGCAACACAGTAAATGGATAGTAGACGGTATATCGGTTTCCTCGACAAATGGGTATAATTTATAGCGGCGGCAGATACTGTCACGGTTACACTTACACGTTATATAGCTTTCATTACTTTTTTTTTCTTCTAATGTATAATTTTTAATTAATAAATTTCTTATATATAATGTGTTTTATATATGTATGTGAATAGATATATATGGTGGGAGCACTTTCTGATGAGGTTTCTTTAATCTTCTTAGTATGTATTATATTATGCTTTTTCATTAAAAAGTACTTATAGTATCATGATTTTTAACATTAACAACTGTATAGATAACGCAAAATTCACCACTCGGGATTCGAATCCGTGATCTCAAGTAAATGATGCAATATTGGATGGACTTTTTTTATTAATGCCTTAAAATTTTATGCCTTTGGCTCCGCTCCCATAGTTTATAATTTAGAAATGGACGCTCCGCCCTTAAACGTGATGTTAGATAGCTTATAATCAAAGCAAATTTAAGGATTTTTAGTTTCAGAGATTACAGATGTACAAATAAAATTTGTTTTAGGAGCACTGATATAGGTATACTACTAACGACTCACCCTCGCTTTGCTCGGGTTCTTCCGTGGGTTGCTTCATCATACAAACTTTCATCTACTAATAGCTAGGATAAACACTAAGGATAAAATCTATCCTATATCCTTCCTAGGGTCTCAAACTACCTTCTTACCAAATTTCATCTAAATCGATTCAGTAATTTCGGAGCTTATTCGGTACAAACAAACAAACAAAAAATCTTTTCTCTTTATAACATTAGTATACACCTATAAATTTTAAAGGGAAAAACCCGCAGGACAGACTAGAGTATTTCATTAACTTCTAATGTATTCCACTAGATAGCTGTAATAATGCTTGAAAATTGCACTTTATGAGAGTTATGGGTAACCGGTAAATTCATTTTAAAATTTCGTAGAATATAACAACATGTTAACGAAAACGTACTACGAGTTTCTCACTCATGTTTCTGGCTGTTAAATGATTTTCGTATTTGCTAGAAGTTTTAGAGTTTTACCCGCTATGCTATTTTGTAACGATTTTTCTCTTAAGTATGAAGACATTGACACCACTCTATTTAACATGTTGTATCTATTTGTTTTTTTTTTTTTACTAATTTCCTTCATTAACTTGTTCTCATCTTTTTAATTTGCTTTTTACGCAGTCGGGTTTTGTACAATAATCTCTATGATTATGAGTAAAAGTTACTTTGTTTTGTAAAATTTATGATGTCATTTTGTTATGAGATTTTTAATTTACACTAGTATATATTTACTAGCAGAACCCGCAGCTTGGCCCGCGTTTAATTTACAAAAAAAAACTTTTTGGCTTTATGTTATGAAGCGACTCACCCTCCCTTCGCTCGGGGTTCGTCGCTATGTATGTATATACACAATATTGGTCATACAAAAACAATAAAATTGCGATTAAAAAATGGGGAGTGGGGGGTAGGAGGGTGAAAAATACTTTACGACCTATTCTCATACCTACCAAATATACAAAAAAAAATCATTAAACTCGATCGAGCCGTTTCGGAGGAGTGCGATCACAAACACCGTGACACTAGATATTTATACAATAAATTAGATATTAGATTTATTAGTATATTAGATTTCAGGTAAACTTTTTCATGTTTAATTGACAAACCTCAATTGAAATTTTTATAAAAGCTCTGCGGTCCTTTGGTTTCGAGTAGCTGTCGAGCTTAATACATAGTAGTGTACACGACTTCACGATCGAAATTAAGTTATATATTTTGGATAGTTTCTTAATTATGTGCCATCAATATATTTTAACTTGCTGTATTTAACATGCTGTTAATGTTTATATAATACGTTTATACGTAAAACGCTTTATTTTAATATCATAAATATGTTGGGACATTAACACACAGTACCATCTAGTTCCATGGTAAGCTACGTAGCTTGTGTTATGGATACCAGATAGTTGATACACTACACATATATAACTTTAAATACATATATTTTATAAATATAAACACTCATGACTGGAGAACTAACATTCGCGCTCATCACACAAATGTATGCACCCAGCGGGACTCGAACCCGTGATCTCTGAGCTGAGCCAAACGTATCGAATCATAATGGTACCAATTATAATTATGGCTGAATTCTTACAGTAAAAATTATTATCTTCTGATTCTTCTTTTAGCATACTAATATTACAGTATAAAATCCATAAAGTAGGCGATTGCCCAAAAAAAATCACGTCATAGTGTTGCTGCGTTAATGCGTAACAAAAGGATTGAAAAACGAACATTTTTATGCATTTTTTTAGGTTGGACTGATAATTCCAGAGACTAGTGCGATCAAAAAGAAAAAAATGATATTTATCTATACAAATAAATAAAATTGAGTTGTTCGTTTGTAATGTCAAAATAACAAAATGTAGTACTTTTAAGAAAAACACAATTCTTTTAATTTTTGTCTGTCTGTCTGTCGGCTTGTCTGCTCCTTGCGGCAAATCTCCGAAACGGCTGGACCGACTTTGACAGAACTTTCACTGGCAAATAGCTGATGGTATAAGGACCAACTAATATTTTAAACCCCATGAAATTGTGAATAAAATCGGAGTACCTAGAGGCGCCGAGTGAAGCGAGGGTAAATCTCTAGTATATTAATATAGATCTATAATAATTATATAACAATTTGTTGCGGTTTTATATTAACCGTCCCTATTACGTTTCTAATTTTATGGTCGAGTTACATAGAATGATATACTGTCTTCACGCATCAGTGCGAGTTCATCCAAAGTGAAATCGCAAAGTACTTTTAAGATGTCCGAAATTTTATTTACTGCTATTATTTTGTACGGTCTTTGAAAGAATAGTGTAGTGAATGTCTTTGATGGTATTGACTCATATGTAGTAAGTTACTGGTTCGAGTCTCGGAGGTACTAAATAATAATTCTTTTTCGATAGAGCTTAAGCTTAATTCATACCTAATTTTTAATTTTCTTCGTAAGAAAATAAACTAGATATAGTTTTAAAATCGATAAGGTTTATATGGTTTTACGTATAAAGTAACGTCAGAAAAAGCATTGCTCTATCTTTTTTGTCTTGCATTAATAATAGCGATTATAGAATATCAGATAACAAAGCTTAACAAAGTTCGGTTAACATATTTTTTTTATACACATACTAGCGACTGACCCTCGCTTCGCACGGGTTCGTCCCTAGGTAAAAACGTTTTAACTGTAAGTACGATGTAGATACATAGGTATAGAAAAGTAGGCAGGTTATTTTATATTATTTCTCTTTATTAAACTTTCCGTGTACCTTAAGGAACGTACAAAAAAAAATTAGCAGAATTGGTCGAGCCGTTCTCGAGTTTTGTGCTTAGCAACATTCATTTTTATTTTAAACTAGCGGCTCACCCTCGCTTCGCTCGGGTTTGTCGCTAGGTACGTTTTAAATAGATAGATATAAATAGTTATTAGCCAGCGTTAGCCATATAATCTTTTTTTTTCCGTTAATTTTTTCATTTTTTCTCTTTATTAAAACCTTCCGTGGACCTTAAGGAACATACGAAAAAAAAAAAAAAAACTTTATGGTATGGTATTAAAGTTCAAATTGACTTTTAAATATTATTACGAACCTTTTGTATGGGAATATAGAAAAGTGTTGTTTCTAGACTTTTTCAGGCAATTTTTTAAATTTCTCTCTCCGTAAGAACCATCCTCGTACTTCAAGGAATATTATAAAAAAAGAATTAGCGAAATCGGTTCAGGTGCTCTCGAGATTTGCGCTTAGCAACACATTCAGTGATTCATTTTTATACTATAGACTAGGTTCTTTGCACGAGAATCGAACTGATAGTTTATGAACTTATTGCCATCTTTTTGGTAGATATTTTAATTTACTACGCCGGGATAGTTTGTCAAATATATATATTACGGTCTGTTAAATTATAAAGCGAATATCTTTACGTATAACGTTAAAGCTGCAATTACTCTTTAGTGAATACATTCATACTATACAATATATTTGCAGGAAAGTAAGTAGAAATAAACCGATCCATTCATTTTCAATGCAGTGTCCATTGTGTGATATTTCTTTGACACGTTCTTTAAAGAACATTCAGAATTTATGGATGGGATACCTTTTTATTTCCAACAGCTGGCGGCTTCTAGTAAAAGCGAGTTTTGATACAAACTAAAAACACTTATTACTGTCTGTGTATCTAAGGATTTAAGTTTAAAATGTTTAGTATTGGTTTTTATTTAATAAATACGATCAATATGTGGTATAAAATATTGTAGATAAGTATGGTAAGTTATGCTACTGGTTTTCTGGGATGTGTTTGTAGGGTGCTTGTTAGTCCTTCACGTTGATTGACGGATTCACGCTGGACTTCACGCTGGACGGATTTGGATGAAATTTATTATATTCTTTATTGCACTAAACAAGTAATAAAAAATTTAGTACTGAGATAGATTATGACCAGGAGTAAGATAAACTACTATTGTTTATTAGATATCTAGGAACGCGAGCGAAACAAGTGTAAGTAGCTAGTAAAAATATAGGTACCTACAAATATACGTTTGATATATGTACGTATGTAGGTATGTACGTTTCATGTGCGAATCATTTGCAACGTGATTACCATTGGTCTACCGTGAAGGAAAACATCCTGAGGAATCTCGCAGAGAGAACCTAGCAAGTTTTCGAAAGACATGTGTAGCCCGTCAACCCGCACTTGGCCAGCGTGGTGAACTATGACCTCCCCTCGTATTGAAGGGAGGCTCCAGCTTAGCAGTGGGACGTTAAAAAGAACTGAATACAATACAATATGTATAAGGAAATAGAGTCCTAACATTTGTTAAGTTTTGCGAAAACACTCGAATGTGAACGAAATCGGTTGGAGATGAATAAAATGCTTAACTTAACCGTTTTTCCAATAAAGTAATTCTCGAATATAAAATAAATAGTGAAATTGTGCGCTCATTCGTATTTTGTGGACCTACTTCCATTTCATAGTTGTTTTTCTTTATCAATATTTATGCTCAGTTAATAACGTGTCTTTGTTTAACTTGAAACAATATTTACCTTTTTATCGAATGTATTAAATATTCCAATGTTTCTCCACGTGAGTTTACTTTTTACTGCAATTTGTATAGACGATGTTTCATGCATATGCGGGTTTAAAATAAAAAGTATTATTTTGATTAACCGAAATTAATAAGTATAAATATATAAATATGTTGAGACGTTAACACACAACGCCATCTAGTTCCATGGTACGACGACACGTATGGCTCAGTTTGTAGTGATCGTACTGCTATGCCCGGTCGCGGGTTAGAGTCCCGCTGGGGGCATTCATTTGTGTGAAGAGCACGAATGTTTGTACTCCAGTCATGAGTATTTATATTTATTTAAGGTTATATGTGTAATGTATTAACAATCTGGTATCCATATCACAAGCCTCGTAGCTTATCATGGAACTAGATGGTGCTGTGTGTTAATGTACCAACATATTTATTTATTAGGTATACTAATTAATACGCAGTATTGTTTGAATCATATATATCTAATATATTTAAACGAGAAATTCTTGTATATTTATATCTTTATATCTTTATTTATTTATACCAGCGATCTCGGAAACGGCTCTAACGATTTCGCTGAAATTTGGTATGCGAGGTCTTTCGGGGGCGAAAAATCGATCTAGATTAGTCTCATGTCTGGGAAAACCCGTGTTTTCGAGTTTTCATGCGGTTTTCTTTTGCATTATTCTACGCAGTATGTGGTCGATAATTTCTTACACTCGGATATAAGTATCTTGTTCAAGCGATCAAGACGCAAGTTAGACAATACATATGTCCAGGATCGAGTCTCGGTCGAAATACAAAGTTTTTACTTTTGTTTTTTTTTTTGTATTTATTCAAGTTTTTAGTTTTTTTTTTAATCTAAAAAATACGATATAACAAAAAAGAACTCCGAGCGAAGCTCGGTCGCCAGGTACTTATAATATTAAAAGCAATAACAGCTGAGCTCATACATTATGTAATAAAATCATACGTGTTATATAGAATATAATATAATTTTTTTATAGGACACGTAGTAAGGCCTAGGTTTCTTATCCCATCGTAATATCACCGACGCAATTGAAATCGAGATTGGCTATCACTTTCCCATTATATCAGACGTATGATCAATCTGGTACTAAGCGCACACGCAAAAATGGCATCAAATTTTCGTTTACACATAATAAAATGCGTTAACGCGGCCGTTGCTCACACCGTTGGGAATTGTATAGTTAAAATATTATATACTATGAAAATAACGGTTTTAAGTTGTTTATAGTTTATTTATTTTACAGTGTTTACTGAGGATAGTTTTTGAGTCGATTATGTTCCTTCTTTTTATTTTTAATATTAATTTGTTTTTAATTAAGAAAAACTTAATTGTTAGCGAATCGCTAAGAACAGTTATATTATGTTTTTTGAAAACACTAGGTGCAAGTTAATCGAACCGAAGGCCATCGCGGGGTAAATAAAATCTGTTACTAATTTTAATTTAATACATTGTCACTTTTGCCAAATCCTATCAACGATACTGAAGATGTACTGAGCCGACCCCAAGTAATTGGGAAATGAGCAGGGAGATGATGATGATGACATTGTCATGTAATAAAATATTCTCATAACCTATATTTTTCCTAAAGAAATATTACTAGAGATAGTTTAACATAAACTGTGTACAAATACATATGTCAAAATAAATAGCTAGTAAGGAGAGCCTTAGAATTACTGTCATTATCTATAAGTTACACATTTTTGTTTGACCAACTTTAAGAAAAGAAATGTGATCTATACGTTATGTATGTTTTTTTGTATGTTACGTTATATCTTCGTCAAGTGTGAACCGATTGTCATAATTCATTTTTTATTAATAAAGCTAGATAATAACTTTTAAATGTTATTAGTAGCATTTTTTTGTCTATTCATATTAAATACTTTTTTTACGTTTTAATGGTTATTATAGATTTCTAAGAGATGAGATATTTTCCCGCACTAAAAAGTATCCTATATGTTGACCCGGATAACCAGCTGTCGTCATATCAAATTTCATTAAAATCTGTCCAGTGGTTTTTTCATGATGCGGTCACAGAGAGACAGACAAAAATTCTAAAAACTATTGATTCGGCTCGGCGTCTGTATCGATAACAATGACTATTTCAATGAGGTTTTTCAAAAAATATTTGATGTACAGATTCGACTTAGTTAGAATTTTATTATATGTATCGATTATTAAATAAAATGGCGATATGAGTATGTCTAACATAACAGTGTAACGCATTGCTATACAAGTTACAAGTAGAACGAAGCAATCTCTCCTCAATTTTACACGCATTTGAACGTAACGCGATCGCGATGGAAGCTCTGAGATCGGATTGGACTCTTGAACATAATATATTAGATAGCGATTTTATTATGGAAAAGCTGATGTAGAATCGATTTGTTTATATGTCGCCTCATGGTTTCCGTTTTGTGATTTGAATGCAATATTGTTACATACATTACACATATACATATGTATGTATTATATTATAATGTATGATCTGTGATGTGTAGGTAACGTAAATAACGCAGGTACAAGTAATATTTTTGTATTGTTTTTAATCTATACATATAGTAAATTGTAACTGATCGCTGTCTGTACGTGGAAGACATTTGAGAAAAACTATTATTGGGGATCTTTATTATCGCAATAGAACCCAAAACAATGATTTTTAGTTTTTTTACTGTTTGTCGGTTTGTCTGTTTGTCTGTGCGTTTGTGCGCGCTAAGCTTAAAAACGGCTTAACCGATTTGGGTGCGGTTTTCACTAATGTATTGTGGTAAGCTTCACTTAACATTTAGTATTTGTTTTATTTAAATCGGTTCCTAAATAACAAAGTTATGTCAATTTAAATAACCATCTATTATATTAGTAGTATAATAGTAGTTTATAATATTAGTATGGATAAGAGATCTCCAAATATGTTTTTTGAATCTACATCGGTCAAAATACTTTAATTCTAATTTTTTGTTTGTGAATAATTTTGTAAAACTAATCATCCTACTCCAATCAATCTCTTTGCTAAGCTTCCGATGCGGCTTTATTAAATGGATACCATATATGGATTAGTGAAATATTTTTCCGTTGCTTGCGGGGAAATTTCAAAAATATGTATCTCGAAACAGTGTATTTTCACTTATTTATCCAAAATTTCCACCTAAATTCCGGCACCCTTTAATTTTTATTTCGAGTGACTTCTCGAAATCTAAGAAAAATGAAAAACCCCGCTAACCCATTTTCTCAAATATGATTTTTTAACCTGATTCGGTATTAAAAATGAAACGTGTTTCAAATAGTAAGTTGAAAAAGCGCATATTTCGGTTCGAATTCTGGTTGGAGTGTATTTTTTTTTTTTTCAAAAGCGAATGTTCGGAGAGTGGAACTTATGAGTTTTTTAAAGCCCCATTATGACTGTTTAATATGCTTTTAAAGCGAATTTATTTAAATCTTTCATACATTTGGTCTTATATTGAAGTGAATTGTAAAGGCTGTCTGGTTTTATGGTCCAAATATCAGTGTACGTTTAAGGTCACGGGTTCGAGCCTGACTCTTGAATTTCTTTTACCTTATCTATACATATAATAAAATTGTAACAGATCCCTGTCTGTACATGGAAGACATTTGAGAAAAACTATTATTGGGGATATTTGTTAACGCAATAGAACCCAAAACAATGATTTTTTGTTTTTTTTTGTCTGTTTGTCGGTTTGTCTATTTGTCTGTGCGTTTGTGCGCGCTAATATTAGAAACGGCTTAACCGATTTGGGTATGGTTTTCACTAATGTATTGTGGTAAGCTTTACTTAACATTTAGTATTTGTTTTATTTCAATCGGTTCCTAAATAAAAAAGTTATGTCAATTTAAAGAATCATCTAGGGGCGAACCCGAGGGTGACGGTGAGCCGCTAGTAATTTATAAAGCTTATAATTGTACGTTTGAAAAACAAACATCATACGACAAAAAAACTTAAGTTAAGTATATACATAATTTTTAATATATTAATAATATGTAAATATAATAGAATTTTATTTTGTTCCAGGTAATGACAACTGACATTGTATCTATGAAAAATTTTATAAAGTAAGTTAACTATCTTCGATCAAACTACGATTGACTGCCTCTAAGCTAGACTCATTTTGATATTTTTAAAGTAAAACGTTATCTTAAATATTCTTAGCATACCTAATTAATCCTAATTAATTCAAGGACGAGTTCCGACATCATATTGCGAACCATCAATTATACTCAGATTATATATTTTTTTGACTCAAGTCATAAGATACTTAGTCATTTCTTTTTTTTTAATATTCTATTATTACTATAGATTATATATAGGTAACTAATATGAAAAAAATATAAGAAATCGATTTTAACTCACCTGAAGTTGTATCGATTTCTTCTATTAAGCTGCGTGAATTATCATATGCTATTCACGCCAATTGGCCAAAGTACGTAATTTAAAAACCAAGCGAGTTAATACCTCATTTGTCACTAGATCCGGAATCTCTGATATTTACATTTGCGGGGCTATTTTTTTGATAGCCACTTGTATTGGTCGACCGCCATCTGTCAAACTGATAACCGTTGTACAGAATTAAGAAACCTAATCAAATTAAACCAAAATCAAAGGTTTTAACCACTGGCCATTCTAAAGTTGGCGTCATCTCTTGACGTCATGGTCAAATATCAGCTCGATGAAAGAAAATTATTGTATGTATGTACCTACATACGAATTTCACATATGAAGTTTCAAATATAAAAGACTAGCGGCCCACCCTCGTTTCGCTCGGGTTTGCCTCTAGAAAAACAAAAACAATAGTATCCCACAGGAACCGTACATTTTTCCCGGGTAAAAAGTAGCCTATGTGCTATTCCAGACTATAATCTATTTCTGTGTCAAATTTCATCCAGATTTATTCAGCCGTTCTGGCGTGAAAGAGTAACAAACATCCATACATTCATACAAACTTTCACATTTATAATATTAGTATAAATTATTTAAAGCATATTAAAATCGACTTTTACTATTTAATTTCATAATTACAAATGAAAATAATAAAGCTTAGAAAGTACCTACTAATAAAAACATGTAAAAAATGCCTAATTTTTTTCTACTTGTGCCACTCAACTAGTCCAGCTAGATGGAGATTAATTGTTCGAGCAAGCCCCGTAAGTCGCCTAATGCGATTATCTTGTACCCAGAACAATGGGACCGTTGTAATTTTTATTTATTACAAGCCTGTGCCTTTGTCCTTGTTGTCGATAAGTTATCTTCGGATAGCTGTACCGATATCTCGGGATAGATTCGTTTGAAGATCTACGGTCTAGCCTTTAGTCTTTGGTTTATGCTGCAGTTTATTTGTTTAGATGCGGAACGATTGATATTGAAAATAATATCGTGTTCCTTATTGTATGGAATGTACAGTTATATTTATTGTAAAATATTTGCATACACTGTTTTTGCATGTGGCTTTGCTTATGTGGTATCTATCTATATTAGCGACGATGAAAATGGTACGTGCTGAACTAGTATTTTAACTTTACTTTGAATTAATTTTAACACGAAACAAAAACCCTCACCCACAAACTTTCGCATTTATAATAATAGTGTGGTGCCATTGTACGAGTATAAATCGAGAGTAGCCCAGTGGTAACGCGCTGGCTTGGGAAACCAAGTGAAGATGGTTCAAATCCCGGATTCGCACCTCTGATATTTTCATGTGCGAATCATTTCTAACATGATGAGAATGAGGAAACCTGCATGTCTGAGAGAACCTAGCAAGTTTTCGAAAGACATGTGAAGTCCGCCAACCCGCACTTGGCCAGCGTGGTAGAACCCAACACAAACCCTACATAAATGAATTTTAAAATTGTATACTGGTTTGTTTTTATATAGCAGAAAATAATATATAAATCAATTTTACAATTTAAAGGTTCTTGAACTGTCTTGTACAGCAATAAGTTGTTTTTCCAGTAAAAAGTACAGGCAGAAATCAATTACCAATGTCAGTAGCAAGACTGTCTAATCTTACAATCTTCGCCCACTCGTCGTTAATCACGCATGTTGTCTGTCTCACTGCGATCTAAAACATTGCGTACCTGATTTCTATTGACGCTTTTTCTGTTAAATTTAACTTGAGAATTATAACTGTTTTTGTTTAGTTTAAATCAATGTCAATATATATAATAAAACCGTAATTGATTGCTGTCTGTACTTGGAAGATATTTGAGAAAAACTATTATTGGGGGTCTTTAATGCCAATACAATAGGACCTAAAATAATGTTTTTTTGAATTTTTGTCTGTTTGTTTGATAATCGCAGAAACGACCTAACCAATTTGGGTGCGGTTTTCTCTAATGTATTGTGATACGCTTCACTTAGCATTTAATATTTGTTTTATTTCAATCTGTTTATAAATAAAAAAACTTCTACCAATTTAAAGAACCACCAGAGACAAACCTGAGTGAAGCGAGGGTGAATCGCTAGTATTTGAATAAGTGTTTATTAAATTAACTGTAAATACAATCTTCTTTAACATGATGTAGCTTCACTCATAAATAACTATGAAATAAAATCTTGGAAGACGATTTTAACCTAATGTATTTGTCGTATAGTGCTTTAGGATGTACCCGAATTACAATACAGTAACTACACTACTAACATTGAGTTGATCTAATCATGCAGTTTGGAGCTAGATAGTGGAATCTTTATATATTCATTAATTTTGTTCACCTTTTTGTTAATTTAATTAAATATATATGTAGAACATTTTAAATAAAACTATCTTTTCGGATTATTTCGCGGATTTATTTTGATTTTTAGTTCCCGACGTTTCGAATGCTTTACAGCAATCATGGTCACGGGAGAGACTAAGGTGTTAGACTCAAAGGCGTTATATACTTGTTACAGACAGTGCCTACCCACAATTTACAAAAATGATTTTGAAAATTCAAAAATGGCACCAGAGTAGGTACCTTACAATATTTGTTGATTTTAATTCTAAACATATTTAAAAAGTTTAATAAGTATTATAATTAAATATTATTTAATTTTAGCTGTTATTATTATAAACCTAATATATATTCTAGTAAATCTAATATATGTAGAACGTAGATATACATATCCGACTGAAAATGACTGCAGTGAAAATGTTTTAGGATTTATTTATTAACAAGCAACCCGATGTAATTTCTTATCGGCAATACAAACAGAAGCTTTAATATCGAATTCCATAAATCTAACGTGAAAATTACTTCCACGCAAACTTTCATTCTCTATATATTCTAACTCTTGTATGGGATGAAATGTCAAAAATATTGTTTTAGAGCTTAATTTTAATATATAAGAATTTCATGCCCTACGTTTTCTGTCAAAAAGTCAGTTTTGAGTTTTATTAAGTCTTGGGTTCAAGATTTAAAAAGAAATATTCTGAAACATATATGTATTGTTTATTTAACCATAGACCTACTTGTTAAACGATTTTTCTGTAAGTCATTTCAGCTGGGTCATGTCGATTTTTCAAAAGTTCTAAGCGAATAATGGGAAAGTTACATAGAATAAAGCGTAGAAGTACATAAATGATAGGTATATGAAAATATTTAAGGTGCCATTTTTGTATTTTTTGAAATCATTTTGTACTTTTGTGGGTAGGCACTGTCTGTAACAACTATATTATTTGTAATTGCCTTTGAGACGTCTAAAACCTTAGTCTCTCCCGTGACCATGATTGCTGTGAAGCATTCGAAACGTCGGGAACCAAAAATCAAAATAAATCCGCGAAAAAATCCCAAAAAGATAGTTTTATTTAAAATATTTAAGGATTTGATTTAATTAATTTAGGTCTAAATTAAAAAGAGCTCTTACATAGACTTCATTAATATAAATCAAATTCCAATGAATTTGGAAAACAATATATCATTAAACAATTATTCATTCTGCCAATAACTTTGCTAATATATTATAATAAGTTATAAATAATTCTTACTTTGTCATTACTTGTAATGGCTTTTACAGATAAAATATGATCGACCAAGTTGAGAGTGTCATGTCGTTCTTGACGCTTAATTTGTAGCTCCCACGTTCTGTGGTTTCTTAGGAATGTTAGGTACAATGAGAAAATATTACTTAAATAATTTATATATGGCTTTGTGTACATTTTGTGAAGCTTAAATTTTGTCTTATTTCATACTAGCGACTCACCCTCGTTCCGCTCGGGTTCGTTCCTGGTTACGTTTTAACGTTTAGTATAGATTTCTCAGAGAAGAGATATTTTCCTGCAGTAAAAAGTATCCTATATTTTATCACTAATCATCATATAAACTTTCATCAGAATCTGTCTGTGATTTTGTCGTGATGCGTTCCCAAACAGACATATTATGGTAATTCTAAAAACTATAGATTCGACCTCTGAATCGATAATAATGACTATTTAAATAAGATTTAAATAGTCATTAAAAACTATTATTGTACTCGACTCAGAATTTCATTATATGTATAGACTAGTTTATGGCTTTAGCCTCGTCTGTGCTACTCGTATTATCTAGATTTTTGTTTTTAATAGAATTTGGAAGGAGGTGTTTGGTTGGATCATAATATGTTTTTTTGTTTGTGAGTATTATGGTTTTTTTGTTGTAGTTGACCTGTTTTAATTTTTTTTTTTTGAATATGTTATAGGTACCTCAAGAGGCTAATATGAATTGCATGAATATTTGTACATTTCGAGAAAAAAATCATTTGCTAACGTGGCTTATTAAGTACTTTCTAACGAAGTTTGTTTGAAGTTTAGTTAATTTTTTACTTATTTATTTATTATATGTGTTCATATATGAATGCGTAAAGTTAGGAGCTTAAATTGTTTGTTTTTCGACGAAATAAATGAAATTTAAACACTTTTTCAACTTAAAGGTTCGTCAGATCTATTTTCTAAGAATTCAACTGCTAGGCAGTTAAGGAGTCGAATTTAGTATCTAAAATATTATGTATCTCTTAAAAATTTGGACAAAGTCACGAAAAACGGCTAAATTGATATGAAAATATTAATATATTAGAATTATATTCTAGATATTTTTTATTAAAGTTAATTTGCTTCGAACGACGTTTGATCTATATTAATTTTAAGTTCTACAAAAAGATTGCTTGAGATGTTTTCACAAATATTTTTTCAAAGTTAAATCTTTATATTTGTAGTGCGTATTTTATATAAAAATGTATAAATATTCATTTAAAATATATTGATAAAAAACTTAAAAGATGTTTGCTTTTGATGGTTATCAAATCTTTTAAGATTATGTTCTTTACTAAGTTGAAATCATCTAGTTTTAGTTTAAATAAAAAATAATTTGTTACACATCGTCGCTTCAACTGCTTAAACAATCGCGAAGAAAGATGCACGGAGTATATGGTATGGAAGAGGAATACAGACTACTTTGTATCTCAATATGTTAGTCTTTGTATGTTATAATACTAGCGGCTCACCCTTCGCTCGGATTCGTCGCTAGTGAGAAATAAAAACAAATCTATCCCACGGGAACCGTACATTTTATGGGATAAAATGTAGCCTATGTGCTATTCCATACTATAATCTATCTCTGTGCCAAATTTCATCCAGATCCGTTCAGCCGTTCTGGCGTGATTAAGTAACAAACATCCATCCATCCAAACTTTCGCATTTGTATAGTGGTAAGAGTAAGATAGGATTCTTAGCCCAATGGTACCACACTCTATGGAATGCCAAATGAAGTGCGTTCGAACCCCAGGTATCGCACTTTGAGACTTTCATGTGTGAATTTTTTACAACATAATTACCACTTGCCTTATGGCAAAGGAAAATATCAAGGGAACTTGACTAGTTTTAGAAAGACACGTGACCTCCAGCCCGCATTTGGCCAGCGTGATAGATTATGGCTTGATATGCATTGGGAAAACCAGTCGTGCCCAGCTGTAAGACTTTAAAAAAACTAAGTAGGTAATATCTTCTATCTAGTTAGTTATCTTTTTAGTTATAAAAATAACTCATACGAAAATTTATTTTAAAAGCCTATATGAAACTTGTGGACTCGACAAATTTTAAAGGACTAGTTATTTAATATGGCAGTAAAGTCAGATTAAAATAATAGTGAATAAACGCATTGTGAAATAAATAAGACAAATGATACTTTGACTGCGCACTGTCATTGCGCAAGCAAGTTATATTGCCGTGTGATTTATTTGCTTGTGGTCTTAGTAATACCATGTTATAAAATTTAGGCTAGTTTCTTGGATATGTATGAATCATTTCTATTTCTACGTGTTATCTATGTATTAAAGTGAAATACCATATACTCATTGATTGATTCTTCGTTAAATTCCAAATATTATTAAGCGAGGGCTAATGGAAATTTATGTTTTTAAGACGAATAGGGGATGCTAATGTTATGAAGATTAAAGGGTTGATTTTGTTTGTTTAACTGAACACACTCATCTCAAGAACTACTAATAATAGTTAAATTGTTGATAGCTTATACATGTAAAACAAAGTTATATTATTATTATGCTATTATAGATATGTTTATTATTTTTTTAATAGGTATATTCGTTATAGCTGTATAGTCTTATACAAAAAAAGGAAAATTATACCTCTGAAGGTGGAATAATAAAATTACTTTACTAGTTTTAATTATTAAAAATATACTAGCGACTCACCCTCGTTTCGCTCGGGTTCGTCGTACGTTTTAACGGTTAGTATTGATATCCCAAGAGAAACATTCATATTACCGGGATAAAAAGTAACCTATGTGCTATTCCAGATTATAATCTATCTCTGTGCCAAATTTCATCCTGATCCGTTCAGCCGTTCTGGCATGATTGAGTAACAAACATCCGTCCATCCAAACTTTAGCATTTATAATATATTTATGGGATTATATCTATTATAAGTTATAGATAAATATAATCTTTCGTTTCATATACTACTATTTATTATTATAACATTTTGAATTACATAAATATTTACTGATTTTAAATGCCGTATGTACAATACACAAATATTTAATGATAAACTCTGCTAATGACAGCCGCTGGCATAACAGGGTTAGCTTTTAATTAAATTCTACACGTGGTATTTCAGTTAGTATTTAGGAACACTAACGCGGCTAAGTCCAACTATTCCAGTATTGTTACTATAGGACTTATAGTTGGTATAGACGTTAGCGAGAACGTAACTTACTTTAGTTAGCTATTTTTTTTTCTCAGTACATGTGATTCCGGTAATGTATTGCAATAAGGACAGTCCTTCATATGTTTAAAAAGTTTTTTTTTTAAATCTAACGTAAACACGCAATATCTTAACCTAAGAAACTAAAAGGCTAAAACCGGAAGGAAGAGAAGGGGAGTATTGAAGTGAGTGCGCAAGTGTATCGATGTTGGTATTTTGTCCCAATGTAGGTACTATGACGAGTTTCCCCAATGATATAAAAAAAAGAAAAAAAAACCGAGGATGTAACTAAAAGTTTATTAAATTTTTCTAAATAATTTAAATGTTAGTTTTATGTTAATAGTAGGGTTAAAAATATACATAATTAGACAACCCAAAGGAAAAAGTACATTATATTTCAAAATTAAAAAAAAAAGTGTGTACTTAATCCTCGCGTAAGAAGTTATACTTCTTTGGCGTAACAGAACAAAAATAGCTAAAGATTTCATCCCATAAGTCACAACTCTCTGTTTGTAAAAGGAATGCAGCTAACTTCATCATGTCGCTTTTTGGCTGTCGGTGTGTGCGCATCGTAAAAATTTTACTCTCATATTTTTTTCCAAACGTGTCAAAAGAAGTATAACTTAAAAAATTAAATTAAATGAATACCTTAACTGCTATAGTTAACTATAGTAAGTACTATAACAGATCTTGGTTTCAATCCAGGTGTATTCTATTTGTGGTGGCGACAGACATACTTCAAATGAATGCAGCCAACTATTTCTTTTTAGTACTTTGAACATTATTGTACTTTACGGTTATATGTTCTTCGACTTTCTAAATTGTCAAATTTTAAAGGTATTTTAGCTTTTATTTATTTTACGATTTTATCGTGCCTGCCTTGTTATTGTGAGTTCAACTCCCTTTTTATTCTACTAGTAGCGGCTCACTCTTACTTCGCTCGGGTTCGTTCCTGGTACGTTTTAAATAGATATAAATACTTAGATATTAGCCAGCTTAGAACCATGTACATTAAAAAAAAATCAATGTGTTATTAGTTATTCTGCTATTCGGGGCGGAGACAGAACCAACAAATCAAAGATCATCAAAATCGGTCCAGCCGTTCTCGAGTTAAAACTGTTGTAACAAACCCGACTTTGTTAGTTTGATTGAACGCGCTAATCTCAAGAACTCCTAATCCGATTTGAATTTTTTTTGCATTGGATAGCTCGTTTATTGAGGAAGGCTATAATCATCATGCAGTAGCATGATGATTATAGCAGAGCAGTAATCATAAATGTCAACAAATCGAGGAGACTTCTATACATTATTGTAAAACTGATGTTTATAATCAAATTTAACGCGGGTGAAACCGCGTGACACAACTAGTACTAAATATGTCGCCAAACCATCGCTATACCATACAGTTAGGTCACGTGCTTTCGCAATTTTTCCCCTTTCCCAGCCTAATTAAATGAGGGGCGAATCGTGCTCTATCTCCACATACATATATGAGAAGATTTAGTATACGCTCGGTTTACTTAGGTTCGACTTGTTATAAAAGATTACTTTCTGAGTATCAATTTAATGAAATTTGATTATATCGGTGAAATCTCCATGGAATAATAAAATTGTGAGTAAATGGCATTAATTAAGTATATAAGTGGTTAAGTGTTTTTTTTTTATTTTACCGACTTTAAAAGGAGAGGGTTCAAATACAGTGTGTATTTTTTTGTTTGTATGTTAATTGTTTTTCGCTAATTGTGGATTGATATTTATTATTTACATATATTTTTAAGGGAGAAAGATTTATGTGTTTTTTTTAAGTAAGCGATTCTTTTTAGTAAAAAAGATAATTAAAAAAAAGTTGTAAAAAGTTTAACTAAGGAGTGAAATAACGAGTTTTATCTTTTACATACACTATATATATATATATATATATATATATATATATATATATATATATCATGTATATAAATCTTAAATATAAAGCTATGTTTTAGAAATAGAGGCATCTCTACTGTAAAGTACAACATGTATTGGTAGTTTGAACAAATTAGCACTAAGGTCGTCGCCTTGGGTCGCTTGCATATAATATTTTCAATATAAAAACAAATGAATAGGTTGTTATTCTCAACTTAACCTTTTCATCCTCAGAATGAGAGGATTTAATACAGCCATTTTATTTTGATCACAGGTTGATTACGTGCTTACTTTTTACTGTTCTTCGTTAATCAGTTTTCTTATATTATATTACGTAGTGTGCTGACACCGGCCTTTTGTTGTACGAACGTGCAGACTAATGAGCCGTCCGCTTTTTATAGTAGTCATAATTTGTTCATACGTGTTTCTAGTTTCATTCACTGTGCGAAATAAAATGTTTGTGGCGACTGAATTTTATTACTTTCTGTCTAAGCTTCTATATGATTATTTGCAATAAAATTTAAAACACCCTGTGCATGTGGATGCTTGTTAAGCTTAGTTTTGGACATGTATTTTTAAGTTAATTTAATATTGTATGCGCTGTCGCGTACTGCAGATTTCGTTTTAGTATAGACGAATTTGTAGTTATTATGAAGATTTATGTTACAATTATTCGGTATTGGACGATAAGATGTTTTTATATTTGATACTAGCGATTCATCCTCGCTCCGCTCGGGTTCGTCCCCAAGTACGTTTTAATGGTTTTTCAGAGTATAGATTTTTCAGAAGTATAGATTTTTGATCATTATGAGATATTTTCCTGCAGTAAAAAGTATCCTACATGTTGACCCAGATAACGCTAAGCTAATCGCTAACGCTAACCTATCGTTATGACGATTTCATCAAAATCTGTCCACTGATTTTCTCGTGATGCGTTCCCAGACAGACAGATAGACAAAAATCTAAAAACTATGTATTCGGCGTCTGTATCGATAATTATGTCTATTTCAATAAGATTTTCCAAAACATATTTATTGTACAGATTCGATTCAGTTAGAATTTTATTATGCGTATAGATTTAAATAAGATTTTCTTGGCTAAGGACTACTTAGGTCAATGACAAGTAACGGTCAGCCAACTCATAAGTCACAGACATGAATGAGGGCCCTTAGGAGCTTTCAATTCAATTTAAAAGTACAATAAATAAATATAAATATTTTGGGGCATTAACACACCGCCATCTAGTCCCATGGTAAGCTTGAGGCTTGTGTTATGGATAGTAGATAGTTCATACACTACACATATGTACTCGTATACAACTTTAAATACAACACACCCATGACTGAAATACAAACATTTGTGCTCATCACACAAATGAATGCCCCCAGCGGGACTCGAACCCACGACCGCTGGCACGGCAAGTAGGTTCACTATAAACTGAGCCAAACGTGTCGACAATAAACATAATGTTTCTAGCTTCCTATAAAACGAAATTCCTCACTTAATATTCTCAACGAGGACAAATGGGTTTTATTTAGCCTTACATTTAATGCTTACACATTGAACTTCCTAACAAAGAACTATTTGCGTACGCAGTTTGAGTCGATAAGACTAAAGAATTTACGATGATGGATCACTCGTTTACCTATAAGTTTATTATTTTGGCTATACACACTTTATTAAATTAATATTTATGAACAAAACTAGCGTCTCGCCCTCGCTCCGCTCGGCTTCGTCTCTAGATAGTAGATACGTTTTAAGAGTTAGTAGAGATTTTTCAGAGATGAGATATTTTCCCGCAATAAAAAGTATCCTATATATTGAACCCTAACGAAACGAGGGTGCGCCGCTTGTATAATTACGAGTATACTAGTTTTCACAGCTGATAACAAGACTTTGCTATAAAATGACTTAAACAGAAATCGAACCCACTAGAATTGTAAATATACGAGCTCTCTCGACCATTGCTTTCATTTAAAATTACTCACAGGTTTCGATGCGGTATAAGAATGCATGCAGTCATGTTTTAAACAGTCATTGTTTGCATAAGTTAATAGATTTGGCGAAATCCTCGTGTTATACGTATGGCTAGCGTCTTACTCATCAGATGTGAGTAAAATATTTTATTATTTTCTTAGAAATTTCACTCAAGCTTTAGCACTTAAATGTTAACTTTCTCCATATATATTTACAGACAAGCTCTGACTTTGGTTTTTTATGCGTTTTTTATTATATTTTTATTACGCGTTTGTAATTTTTGTAATAGATATGTACATGGGTCGTTCTTCTTTTCTAGCGACAATGATCTGTCCCTAACCTCATTTTGTGTCATATTAGAGAGGATAGATTATTATGTATTCAGTGTTCGAATTTACATCCTCATCGCTTTATACCTTTTAATACTAAATAATCTCTAACTTTCTGTAGCCAATAATTTTTTTGCATGTGTTTATTTTTCATTAAATACCGTGACAGAGTAGTAATTCATAATGATGTCCTACCGAAAAAAAAAACCACTCTGTCACAGTGTTTTCTCGAAAATTGCCACAAAACAAACAACATTACGGGCATTAAAATAAAGATTAAATGATCCAAATGAAAATTAAATGTATTTGCAAAAAAATATCTAACACTGAAATCAAAATATTGTTACTTGAAAAACTCGAAAAACTGAGAAACATCAATTCATTGTCGCAAGAAAAGAAGAACGATCCACATATATATTGCAATATTGCTTTTGCCCGTGACTCTGCTTAGTAATTTATTTATTTATATCTAGCGATTTACTCTCGCAACTCTTTGGGTGCATCCAGTGCCTAACCGTAGCATATATGTAGGTACGAGTCTATTACTACAGTCCACCTGTCTGTGAACTAAATTCCATCAAAATTCGACCAGACGTTCTAAAGTGAAGAATACCAAAAATACCAAACTCACCGATCTAATAACTAACTTAAAAAAAGAACCGGTACTGTTTTTACCGTAACCGATAGGTTTTTTTTTTGACTAATTTTAACCGTAGTACATATCCACGCGAGGAAAGCTGCAGGCAAATAGTAGTTTGTATTAAATAAACACGGTTAAATTACGTGTATACTTGTAGCAAATTCTTTATGGGCGTCGCTTAATGTATATAACCTTTTCAAATAATATTCGACGTGCTGTTGATGGTATCGTGGATCGACTCGAACAATGCTCAATGCATTCAGATTCTCCATAGATATATAATGGATTATAAGTTTCCTTGACATTGTTATTAATTTTGCTTGCAATACAGCACTATGTTAAATTAGTTATTGCAAATTAATAAAGAGATTGTTTATTTTGTTATTAAGAGGTTATTTATAAACTATTAGTGATGTACCTTCGATTTGCTCGGGTGCATCACTAAGTGCCTAACTGTCCATAGTCTGTATTCAGCCCTTTGTAACGTCCCACTGCTGGGCACGGCCCTCCTTCAATACGAAGGGGGTCAGGCCATAGTCCACCATGCTGGCCAAGTGCGGATTGGTGGCCTGCACATGACTTTCGAAAACTTGTAAAGTTCTCTCAGGCATACAGGTTTCCTCAAGATATTTTCCTTCTCCGTAAGATAAGTAGTAATTATATTGGAACTCATTCGCACATGAAAATATCAGAGGTGCGAGACCCGGGGTTTGAACCTGCATCACCATGCATGGTTGGATGCATGGTGCATGCATGCGGCATTGGATGCATGGTGCATGCATGCGGCATTGGATGCATGCCGCATGGTTTCCCAAGCAACCGCGTTAGCACTGGCCTACCACTGCCCTATGAATATCGTTGTTATTATTATAAACGCGAAGGTTACTAAGTAAGTTAGTTCTTTACGTTACGGCTCAAAGGTTTTAGGTGAAATCTGGAAAGGACATAAGCATAATGCTACTTGTTTAGTCTTACTAACTTTTGACTGATATTAACTTTGTTATAATATCAGTCAAAAGTGAGACTGACCAATATTTTTAGTCAAAACTACTTTTCACTAGAAAAGAGTTTTAACTGTAACATACATATATGTATGTATGCATGTATATACTGAGATAGTTATTAACTTAATTATAATATCGTATGAATTAATAGTTTTTGCTTAAAAATATTTTTATTAATTTTACGGTAATAAATGAGTCGTTTCAAAATCAACTAATAATAGTAATCAATCAAAGCCATATACAATTATATGTAATTACACCTCGGGGGTAGATTTCGATATGGAATACGTTAAAGTTTCTAAGTGAGTTTCAATATCTATTATACATATAATATATTACTCAGAGCTTAAATTTGAAAAGCTTTTATTTCTAATTAATAATGTACTTGAATAGTGCGGTTCATATTTTTGCTATTTAACTGTTGTCTAAGGTTTTAAGTACTTTTATATATATATATATATATATATATATATATATATATATATATATATATATATATTAATAGGCAAAGACAAAACAGTTCAGTACCTTTTTCTCTATTTTTCAAGTGTTTTTTTTTCTTAGCAGCTATTGACGAGCTTTAGTGTTATCAAAAATTATTATGGTCGCATTTGAACCACTGAGAGAAAACGATTTTTTATAAATGCACAATCAAAAAAACATGACGACACGTTTGGGTCAGTTTGTAGTGACCCTACTTGCTGTACCAACGGTCGCGGGTTCGAGTCCCGCTGGGACATTCATTTGTGTGATGAGCACGAATGTTTTTATTCTAGTCATGGGTGTTTATATTTATAATATGTATGTATTTAAAGTTAATATATGTGTAGTGTATCAACTACTTATCTGGTATCCATAACACAGGCCTCGTAGCTTACCATGGAACTAGATAGTGCTATGTGTTAATGTCCCAACATATTTATTATTATTATATGTTTTTATATTTTTATTATTATTGTAGCAATGCAAAAGTTTTAAATAAAACAATCTTTTCGCATTATTTCGCGGATTTATTTTGATTTTTGGTTTCGTAAATCTAAGAAAGTATAATGCGAAAGTTATTGTTTGTTACTTGAAATTTGAGAGAAGATTGTTACTGGATTATCAAATTAAACGTGAGCAACACCGCGTGTGAAGACTAGTTTTTATAATCGTGCGTAAATCAGACAGATTCATAAGTAAACTCTATCTTTTTCTTTAAAAAAAGCACGACATTTCATGATAATGAAAAGTATCACTACAAAGGATTTTCATCCTCTTTAGAAATTTTCACGAGGAGTATAAAATCTGGATGTGACATATAATATAATAATCCGACATAATCAATAATCTATTATTGATTATATCGGAGAGCTGTTAAATCTTTACATTAGCATATTGCACTTAGTAGCACAGAACTAATCAGTTTAACATGATGGAGGTCACACGTTCCACTCTTAGGTGCACAAAACTCAATGGTCGTTGAAGCAATATAGAATTACTATTCTATTGTATTTTAAATTAAAATTTTTGCATATAATTATGCTCACATTTTTAATGTATTTCCTTTTTTAACCGACTTCCAAAAGGAGGAAGTTATCAATTCGATTGGTATTTTTTTATTGTTATATATTTATTTGATTATTATCTGTCAAAAAGTAATCTATAGGTACATCTATATATATACATAAAATGCTTTGTGCTGACTGACTGATCGATCAACGCACAGCCTAAACCGCTGGTCGTAGAAACGTGAAATTTAGAAGACATATTCCTTATACAATGTAGGCATCCGCTAAGAAAGGATTTTTCTAAATTAATCCCCTAAGGGGGTAAAATAGGAGATAAAAGATTGTATGAAACTCTGTATTCCTAAAGCAAAATACACGGTAAGTGGTATTTAGCTTTAAGGTGAAATATAAGAAATACATGAATAAAAGTTTTTTCGAAATTCATCCCTTAAAAGGGTAAAAGGGGATAATAAAGTTTACATGGGCAAACAATTATTTATGATCAGAATTACTTGAAACTTGGTATTAATGCTCTTCAATACAATTAAATAAATACGTGTTTTAGCATTTTTTGAAATTCATCCCATAAGGCTGTCAAATACGGGATGAAAGTTTGTATAAAACTCTATAATTGATTCACGGAAAATGGTATTTACCTTTCCAATGGAAACTAAAACAAATATCTTTTTTTTCGAAATTCATCACTTAAAAGGATAAAAGGGGGTTGTGCTGTTTATATGAGGAAAAAATTGTTTATGATCAGAATTACTTGAAACTTGGTATTAGTGCTCTTCAATACAATTACATAAACATGTATTGTAGTTTTTTTTTTAAATTCAAAATAAAAATTGAATATATTTAAATAGAGTAACATGGCTCAAGTTCTCTGTAAGTACACATTTACTGTGTGGGATATAAAGTAGAGTAAATTTATTTACAGAATGTACGCTTAACATCTTATACACATTTTTGCAAGTAATAAAGTATGTATTGCGAAAAAGTTCATTTTTTTCGTAGTTTTGATCGCGGGCGAAGCCGCGGGTTCTGCTAGTATAATATATTATAATTCTAGAAAATCTTATTGAAATAGTCATTATTATCAATACAGAGGCCTAATCTATAGTTTTTAGAATTTTAGTCTGTCTGTCTGTCTGGGAACGCGTCACGAAAAAACCACTGGCCAGATTTTGATAAAATTTGGTATAATGATAGTTGGTTATCCAGGTCAACATATAGGATATTTTTTACTGCGGGAGAATATCTCGTCTCTGGCTAGCTAGCTATGCTAGGTTCTCTCAGACATGCAGGTTTCCCCACGATGCTTTCCTTCACCGTAAGGCAAGTGGTGATCATGTTAGAAATGATTCGCACATGAAAATATCAGAGGTGCGAGACCCGGGATTTGAACCCGCTTCACTCGGTTTCCCAAGTGAGCGCGTTACCACTGGGCTACCACTGCCTTTATTCAAAATAATTGATTTAAATTACCACATCCTAATTTTGTAGTACCTACCTGATTTGTTTAAAATGATACACGTGCGTCGGATCGAAAAGCTACTGGCTTTGTTCTGGGTTCATATCCAAGCTTTCGCTTATTAAATTGGAATACCTCAACTAACTGCCTCTGGCTTTGAGCTCTTCCAACCCAGTATTAGCTGATGCCAATATTTCATAATCTGCAAAGAAATTTTTGATTTTAAACCAAACGAGGTCAAATAGAAATTCCTCTTTCAAATATTAGTTCATTTTGCTCACTTTATTACTTAAGTAGTTATTTAAAAGTTGTTTTTTTTTGTATATCAATTACCTTTTCAAAGCCCATTTATAGTTTGTACAGCCTTTTTGTATGGTTTATTATATAAAACACATTCGCTTTTCACTTTTTTCAGTTTGCGAAGTATAAAAGCCAGAAACAGAAACGTTTGAAACATTTTTTATAATTTCTTTATATTTTAAAATGATATTTAATTCAATAATTATGCAGTTTCTTTCCACTGCGTTATATAGAGATTACTGCAATATCCTATACTATTAAACGAGTAATTATCTATACAGATAAATAAAATTGGAGTGACTGTTTGTAATATTAAAATAACCGCTTTTTACTAATATGGGTGTATACACGGTACCTACATATACCAAAACAACATTTTTTCCAATCTTTGTCTGTCTGTCTGTCTGTCTGTTTGTTCCGGCTAATCTCTGAAATGGCTGGACCGATTTTGACGGGACTTTCACTGGCAGATAGCTGATGTAATAAGGAGTAACTTAGGCTGCTTTTATTTTAGACTAAAAAGGGTCCCACGAAAAAAAAATTAAACCAAATTAATTAATTGATTTTGTTCTTGGAAGCAACCTAGGGACGAACCCGAGCAAAGCGAGGGTGAGTCGCTAGTTGCATATATATTTGTAAGCATGTTCTCGAAAACGGATATAACGATTTCGATTTAGCCATGTCTCATATCTAGGAAAATTCGTTTTCTCCGTATTTTCATGCAAAAAGATTTGCCCGTGCAATATGGCTTGTAATTTCGCTGTCGCCACCGCCGTCTGAATAGCCTAATGGTTTTAAAGCGTTGGCCTACCTAATGTGTATCTCGGAAATTGCTATAACGATTTAGATCAAATGTTGTATTTAGATAACTTATTAGCACCTGGGCGACCGAGTATCGTTCGGAGTTTTTTCGGAAAGATATAAAAATTGCGTTTTTTTTTTTCAGAAAAAACACTTACATAAACAGATAAACTTAAAAATCAAAACCTTAACTAAATACAAAACTTATAGTATACACGAAATAAATTATATTATAAAATTTAATATTATCAACAAGTATTATAAGTTGGTTTAGATTTTTTTTATAGATTAATATCGTTTGCCCTTAATTAAGCCCTAGCCTCGACAAGAACAAAGCCTTCTTCGAATGCCGTCGTGACGGATAATTGCACTATTGACCTACGAACTTACAATTTTGCAACGCATCGTGAGAATATTGCCTGATTGCTAATTCAGTTTGCTTACTTTTAATATTTTTTTGTTAAACATTCTATTCAATAAGACCAATTAAGATAAAACTTATTTATAGTAAAAATTGAAATAAATCAGTATTTTTTTTAATAAAATAATGAAAGTTTTGAGATAAAAATCGTAAAAATCGATTATTTGGAGTCAGACATAAGTGTTTGCATTCTGCTTGTAGATGTTTGCTAAGAATGATTAAGTTGAATGATCCAGAGTTTATTCTGTTGATGGAAACAATTATATTCCTGAATATACGTATGTATATATTGTACCTATATATTGTATGTATTATATGTACAGTACAGTACTACAGTATACATATATTGTATGTAGGTACAGTAGTGTTCGAAATTATAACATAATCATTATATAAGAAGAAAACTAACTGTTTCCAAAATTTTAATATTGACTAGCTACTCGCCCTTGCTCCGCTCGGGTTTGTCCCTGGATACGTTTTAAGGTTAGTACATATTTCTCAGAGATGAGATATTTTCCCGCAGTAAAGAGTATCCTATATATTGACCCGGATAACCAGCTATCATTATACCAAATTTCATCAAAATCTGTCCAGTGGTCTTCTCTTGATGCATTCCCAGACAGTCAGACAAAATTTCTAAAAACTATAGATTAGGCCTCTGTATCGATAATAATGAGTATTCCAAAAAAAAATCAAGAAAAATCTCCGTTAGAATTTTATTATATGTATAGATAACACTAAGCTCGTCAATAAACACTAAACAAAAAATTCGGTTCGGTAGTCTTTGCCTATTTATATATATATATATATAGATAGTAATGTTATTATTATGGAAAATCATCGTATTCCTCACCTACTTATTCTATGTTTCCTTTGTATTCCTGGGAGTGTTTTGATAAAACATAACCTACATCAGTAATTAATTAATATTGACACATTCGTTATCAAGATTGACGCAAACAAATAGACAGACAGACATTGCATGAGTAATTCTGATAGACACATAAGTATGTATTTGTTATTATGTAGATGAAACCTATCCGACCATGATATAAGTACTCAATACACTGAGTTATTTCAACCAAAGGCTGAGGTCATAGGTCGATCTCCTTTCACTTTTGTCTTGCGTCATATTAATATGGTATGGGATGTACGTTTGCCGATGATTTATTGACTGTACGTTGTAACGTATTATGGAGTTGTCTTTGTTAAAATTATGACATGGCTCAGTAACTAATGGATTTTAAGTTGGTCAAAATAATGTTATTCATTCGTCTTGATATCGGTTATGCAAGATCTTATGTAATACTAGCTAATAATTCTCACTTTGCTTGGGTTCGTCCCTAGTGAAACAAAAACAAATCTATCCCACGGGAACCTTATATTTTTCCGAGATAAAAAGTAACTTATGTGCTATTCCATACTATTATCTATTTCTGTGCCAAATTTCATCCAGATTCATTCAGTCGTGATTAACAAACATCCATCCCAACTTTCGCATAAATATAATATTTATGGGATGAATAGTTTTTACTTGTGAACCTACTGATTTTGTAACAATATAAATACAAGTATAGAAAGTGTGGTGATGATAGAGTCAATTCAATTCAATTTTCTTGTTAATGGTTTGAAAGCGTGCCATTAGAGCACAGATTACTTCGCCAATGTCACATAAAACAAGATCATTAAACTATATTAAATTATAATGTGTAAAAGGAAGTAAATCTATACATTATATAATAAAATTGTAACTAAGCCGAATCTGTACAATAAATATTTTTTGGAAAATCTTATTAAAATAGACATTATTATCGATACAGAGGCCGAATCTATAGTTTTTAGAATTTTTGTCTATCTGTCTCTTACCGCATCACGGAAAAACCACTGCAGGGATTTTGATGAAATTTGATATGTTGATAGCTGGTTATCCGGGTCAACATATAGGATAGTTTTTACTGCAGGAAAATATCTCATCTCTGAGAAATCTATACTAAACGTTAAAACGTAAGGAGGGACTAACCCGAGCGGAGTGAGGGTGAGTCGCTAGTCCTTAATAAACTTTGGATCTACAACAGAAGACAGCACAAATGGTAGAGTTTAGATGTGGCGGCTTTAAGTAAGTTTGAAGCAAGTCAAAAGATTTTTTGCGATTTAGTAAACTATTTTGTTACTTTTATATAACTAAACACATAAAACGTAATATTTTAAAATACAAAAACATATTTTTATTCTTTAACCGATTTCAGTGTTAGATTTTTTTACTTTTATAGGCCAAACTGTCCAATGTATTTGAAAATAGCAAAAAAACACGGAATAGCTGTTACTGTTGAAAGCAAAGTGACATAAATTTTGAAAGCAATATTAAATAGTTACTATTTCTGTATCGTGTATAATACTTTATATATGTTTGAAGGCAGTTCCGTATCTAAAGTACGGAACTCTTTTGTTACATCATTTTTGTTAGGCTCAAAGGATTCTGTGAAAAATGTTCATTCAAAATATACCTGTCCTGTAATTTTGTATGGAGTCTTAAATGAAACTTGAGTTTTTGTGTACTTTTCGGTTTTTTATCTTAGGGGAAATTCTCTTGTTTCGTTATTAGAGACTTGGGTATATAATGGGTACTTCTATTGTCATCCACTTTTCTGTTTTTTTTTTTCTTTATTTTTGTATTGGGGCTATGTAGGTCGATGCCCATTGGGCTTAAGCAAACTGCATACATGTTAGATGATTTAGAAGATTATTGATATTTAAAATTTGCTTAGAGCGAGAATAGAACCCTGATGAATACTTGAGGTATTTGACAGGCCGTGTTTTATATTACACGACTCAACCTCGATTTGCTTGGTTTCGTCCCTAGGTTGTTTCCCTATACAAACTTTCATCCCCATTTTCACCCTCTTAAGGGATGATCTCTGGGATAAAAACCAGGATCTCAAACTATCTTCTTACCAAATTTCATCTTAATCGGTTCAGTAGTTTCGGAGCCTATTCGGTGCAAACAAACAAACAATCAAACCTTTCGTCTTTATAATATTAGTATAGACAACATTTAAGTAGCTGTCGAGTGTCGGAGATAAATGGATTTACTATTACATTGTAATATAAAAATAACATCACGCAAGGTTCCTTACGTCAATGCAAATTATTTACAGTTTGTTTATCGTTAAATATATAAAAAAAATATTATTATGTACAAATATTAAAGAAAAATTAATACAACAATATTAAGAGCCATTTAAAGTCATACGTTTAGAGAGTGATAATTATCCAGAGAGTGAAAATTACATATTTTTAATTATCCTAACATAAAAAAATATGTTGGGGCATTAATACAGCACCATCTAGTTCCATAGTAAGCTACGAGGCTTGAGTTATGGATACCAGATAGTTGATACACTACACATATAACTTTAAATACATACATATTATAAATATAAATATCCATGACTGGAGTACAAACATTCGTGCTCATCACTCATATGAATGTCAGCGGGACTCGAACTCGCGTCCGCTGGCACAGCAATTAGGGTCACTACGAACTGAGCCAAATGTGTCGTCTACAGAGATAGAGAATGCCATTTAAAAATTATGTAATATTATTTTGGTCCTTTATATAATCTGTTACGATCAAGTAAACAATACAAATAATTTTCCTCGCTGTTTTAACAAGTTAATTCGATAATTCACTAAGCTCTCGTAATGATAGGAGGAGGATTAACCTTCAGAAATGGCAACAGATGTTAATTAGTAATTATAATTGTAACATTTATGTACATAGGGGAGTCCGGAGGGAATCAAACCTGTTATCTACTGAAGGGTTAGTAGTGTAGCTAGTACTTTCTTAGATTTACGCGAATATTTGACATTTTAAATAAAACTATCTTCAAACGTCGGGAACCAAAAATCAAAATAAATCCGCGAAATAATCCGAAAAGATAGTTTTATTTAAAGTGTAGCTAGTGTTTAGGAAGTAATGACCATAGGGCATTTAAGATTTAAAATTATGCAATACCATGACATTGTCTTATTATGGTGAAATATGTTCTATCAAAACTAGTCTAGCTCTTTCTAAAATTCACCATATAATCAATTGACAATTTAAAAATAAATCATATAATTCAATTATATTTATATATATACTAGCAACTCACTCTCGCTCCGCTCGGAGGTTAGTATAGATTTCTTAGTGATGAGATATTATCCCGCAATAAAAATTATTATATATGTTGACCCGGATAACCCGCTATCGCCATACCAAATTTTATCAAAATAAGTCATGATGCGGTCACATACAGACAGACAAGCAAAAATTAAAAAACTATAGATTCAGCCTCTATATCGATAATAATGACTATTTCAATAAGATTTTCCAAAAAATATTTCATGTACAGATTCGACTCAGAATTTTACTAGGTATATGTATAGAATAGATAAATATTACATTTTATAACTCTGCATTTCTAAAACTTTATTTGCACACTATCCGTAAAATGCAACAGAATATCCTGTCGTTCCAATAGTGCAGACCATAAATTTTATTTAGACAAATAATTTAGTTGCAAATGTACGGTCTGGTCCGAGCCCCGTATGAATAAAGATTGACCTCATACCTCATGCGGTTAAGACGTTTCACTTATGAGGGTAGTTGTAAATTTTCTTTATGTTTCTATATAGTTAAAGGATTTTAAACCTTAACTCTAGCTTTGAATGGTTATATTTGCTTAATATCAAACATTTGAACTAGATGGCGACGTACGAATAGTTCTTTTAAAGAATTATTCTAATTTACGTATCTTTGTATGCTTTTGTACTTGGTTTCGGGTATTATTAAAAATTTAAAATGTATTAAGCCGGCTTTTAGAAAAACTAACTCAAATATCAAAAAGTAGTATTTATTAGTATGTATTTTGTGTTTTCTAACACTTATTACTCATTCAGATTTATAAAAAACGCTCGCTATCTAACATGCGTTGTGAGTTCATGCAATAAGATTGCCCAACTTCTTACTCCAAATAAAATAGTTTTGAATCGCTTCCCTTTTTTATTTTACAATCTAATATATAAAATTTTCGTGTCACAGTGTTTGTAACAAAACTCCTCCGAAACGGCTTGACCGATTCTTATGAAATTTTGTGTGTATATACAGTAGGTCTGGGAATAGGACGTAAACTATGTTTCATACCCCTAAGTGATAAGGGTGGTCCACCCTAGGCCTAGGGATGAACTCAAGCGGAGCGAGGGTGAGTCCCTAGTATTTGTATACGTATTTATTTCATTTTAGTGCCTGTTTGGTAGTTATTAAAGATATTTGAGTACGTTTTTCCTTATTTCTTATGAAATAATGTGCGTTTAATTCAGGAGAAGTATTTTTTTAGTATTGGTTTGAAGCAATATATCAGGCTAGAAATCTATATTAGGTAAGGCATTGTGGAATAGAACTTGCTGCATAATAGTATGTTTGTTCGCCATATTGTTCTCAACTTTTTAGTTCGCTTTTGACGCAGTCGGGTTACTTTACTTTTGTAAATTATTTTTTTATTATATAACTTCTTCATATTATATATTAACTGACTAGTGACTTACCCTTGCTCCGCTCTAGATCGTCCCTTGGTACGTTTGAACGGTTAGTATAGATTTCTCAGAAATGAGATATATTCCCGCGGTAAAAAGTATCCTAAATGTTGAACCGGATAACTAGCTATCATCATTCCAAATTTTATTAAAAACTGTCCTGTGGTTTTCCCGTGATGCGTTCCCAGACAGACAGACAGATAGACAAATATCTATCAGGCGAAAACACCTCAATTTCTATAGAAATAAAAATGAATGTTCGTATGTTTGCCAAATTATTAAAAAACCATTATATGAACAGTTTAACGTAATTAAACATACTTCACCTAGAAGTCTAAAATATTATAACCTATGTTTATCGTGAGACTCTGATCCCACAGACAAACTGTGCAAACAGTTTTGTGAGTACACTTAGTAAAAATGCTGTATTAGTACATACTATAAAAATCAAATAACTAATAAAAATAAAAATTCTAAAAACTATAGATTCGACCTCTGTATCGATAATAATGACTATTTCAATAAGATTTTCCAAACAAATATTTAATGTACAGATTCGACTCAATTAGAATTTTATTATATATGTACTCTATAGATATGTATGATATATATAAAAGGAATGCCTGTTAACAATTCATTCGAATAAACAAATTGTTTTATTCAAATATTTTCTTCTTCCATACCAATTATTGTAATGTTTTGTTCTCTGTGCCAGCGGGCGTATCAATAACATACGTTGTTTACACGTTTGTATACCCTAATTTGATGTAAAGTGATTATCCTGCTATATGATTTTTTGTGCGAAAAAATACCATTTTATACGGAAATTGTGAGGTAAAAAAGGTAATTTCTTGAATTATTTTTCTCTTTTAGGTAAATTTGTTTTGAAATCCATACTAATATTATATAAATGTGAAAGTAATTTTGTCTGTCTAAACCGCTGAAACAATTTTGATGAAGTTTAGTATAGAGAGGGATGGGTCCTTGGAGAAAGATATAGGATAGTTTTTGTCTCACAAAAGAAACTTGAAAGTGGTTAATAGGCGTTGAAAGTTTTCTCAAGTTAAGATAACAAATTCATTATATCATATAATTTTGCTAAGAAATAAAGTATATTTTGGCGTTTATGATCAATCAAGGTAAAATAGGGGGTGGATTTCAATTTATTTTAAAGTACTTATCTACTTTTATTAATAATTGATAGACTATGTATATATAGCCTATCAATTCCGTGCTAACCGTTAATTTTTAATTCCTCATTTTTTTACACATAGAAAAAAATAATAATAACGTGGTGTATAGCTATAGTTTTGTCAGTCATAGACACTACATGCAAATAAAATTGAATGATGATGTCATTACGATCATAACGCAATTTATTTTATTTATAAATACTTTATTGCACACACAAGGATAATACATGAAATTAAAAAAAAAAGAAAGATAACAGAAGGCATGCAAAGGCGGTCTTATTGTTATGAGAAATTTCTTACAGACAACCTCTGATGAAAGGATTAATGAAAAGTAGGACGGTACAATTAATATTATATATATTTATATGCTCATATATATACATACATAAATAAATAGAACAGATATACATATATACATACAATATGTTATGTTAAAACCAAAAATTCAATACATTTTAACACAATTTCCATACAAACACGTTCCAGTCAAGCACATCTGCGCTACATGTTAAAAGCCGTGCAAATAGATGAAACGTTTCTCCCTGATAAACTCACGAGGTGAGATGTTTAATATTCATGACAACTAAATACATTGTTAAGAAACAGTCAAGAGTAGTAGTGTTGTGTTTAAACAAATAATTGAGTTTAAACTTAAAACAGAAAGCACAATGGCAAATCAGAGGTCGCATATTCGATTCCTATTAAAAAAATATATAAGATTCCATCGTACTGGCTTTGACGAGAGATGTTGATAACTGTTAATCATTGTTTCTGTAAGCTACATCACAGTATAAATAAAATTAAACAAAAACTGACTTCCTGCATACAAAAGGTACCTAAAGATGCAAGCGAAGCGAGGTTAGTTCGCTAGTATCCAATCTAACATGCGAAAACATCGCTATTTTTATATAAATAAAAATGAAGTTTGTACGGTTGTCTTCTATGCATTTCTAATCTATTTATCCCATTGTGATGAAATTTTGGTAGGGCCTTCTGAGGACGCCGACAAGGATTTCTAACCAAGAAATTTAACTTTATATGTTTAAATTCTATGCGTTCCTAAAAAAATTATCCAACAATAAACTAGGGTCACTCTTAGGCAACCACGCACCCCAGCGAAGCGAGGGTAAGACGCAAGTATTGTATATAAAAAATTAAGTAGGTATTTATTAGTTTGCTATCTTTTTGAGTATTATTAAAGCTAGTTTTTCCAATGCATCAATTGTTATGCATTAGCAACGTATGTAACAAAAACTTAATGAAGAACGTACAAAGATAGCTGCTAAGCTATAAAGGCCGAGCTTAAATTTAAATATTTCAAAAGCTCTGCTCTATATCTCATTATGAAGATAAACACAGAATAACGATTTTTCCGTTTATCTCTAAACCAGTGTCCCGAATCGTAAATCCGAACCCTGTTTCAAAGAAAGTATCACCCATATTTATCGCCTGATTAACATACCCTTGGTTTTGAACACCTGAAGTTTGTCCTTGAACTCTACATACACTATAAAGACTCTACAGTCTTGAAATAGAGCTCAAATTGCAAAAGCAAATCTGTTTGAGCGATGAGGTAGAGCTTAGTACATTGTGTTAAGGTTTGATATTAAACGATCAGTAAATAAGCGATATTGAAAATTTTTTAAGCATGTGACATCTTGGGAAGAGACTTTTTATTAGGTCTAGATTTGAAATTGATTTTGTATATGAAGAACTGAAAGGTTTTTTATAAAATAATAATTACGATTTGACCGTAAAAATAAAAGCGAGGATACATGTCTGAGAGAACCTAGCAAGTTTTCGAAAGACATGTGAAGTCCGCCAACCCGCATTTGGCCAGCGTGGTGGACTATGGCCTGATCCCCTTCGTATAGAAGTGAGGCCCGTGCCCAGCAGTGGGAGGTTAAAAAGGGCTAAATGCAAATTATTATTGCAGTATATTATGTTTATGTATTATAAATATTATGATTTCTGACAGTAAACATATTTTTATTGGAATAAAAAATAGCTTTCGGCGGTAATATAGCTTCCTATTAGTGATAGAATTTTCAAAATCGGATCAGTTTCATAGATTAGTCCCTACATACAAACTTACATACTTTATCTCTTAATAATATTATTGTAAAGAAAGAAAACAAACTCATCATGACTAATAAAAGTTTAAGAATTTTAAAAAGAAATTCTAATCTTCAAAGTATAAAAGTAGCTAAATTAAGAAGAAGGCATCTTACAGCTGGTTCCAAACAAATATTAGTATTGACCAAACATCTTGTGCCAATACATTTATTAAATAGAACTCAAGGAGGATTTATTTAACCCAGTTCCAAACAATGTTATAAAAACGACATTTGCTATAATTAATTTGAGCAAGAGCCCTGAATAATCGCAGTTCTTTTAAACTTCGTTGTAAAAAGTAAGTAAATCAAGGTAAAACGGGTTAGTGGTTGAATTAAGATTTTGTCTCCCGAGGCTATAAAATATATTTTTTGTCAGTCTCAAAATTAGCATATAAAGCTACATTTAACCGGATCGGGGAAATGACTCAGGACTCGTTTTAGGGCCAAAGTATTAAGAAAATATTATACTCAGTCGAGATTGTTAAGTTGTTATTAGTATGCTATACTGTGGATCGGTAGTTCAATTCATAAATTAAATATGTAAGAATGCAAGAAGGTCTTAGTTACAAAGCGTTAAATATAATGAGCAAGTTATTGGTTATATTTAACTGTAACATCTTTTTGGTTTTTTTTTGTGATAAAAGTGTTGAACTTATTTAAAAGAGTACTTACTCTATTTCTGGCTTAATATAATTAATATATTAGCGACTCACCCTCGCCTCGCTCGAGTTCGTCCTTAGGTTGATTCCCCATACAGACTAAGATCCCCATTTTCACCCCCTTAAGGGATAAAAAGTATCCTATGTCCTTCCCAGGGTCTCAAACTATCTTCTCACCAAATTTCATCTAAATCGGTTCAGTAGATCCAGAGATTACACCCTACAATCCCACAAACTCACAAACTTTACCTCTATAATATTAGTATAGATTATTCAATACTTAACTATAACGTACTACGTGAATAAAGTCGCAAGAGAAAGCTAGTAAAGTAATATTTAAAAAAAGTAATACCTAAACCTTAGATTAAAAAAAAAAACAAAAGATATGCCTTTATACTTTCAACTAGCGGCTTCCCTCGCGTCGCTCGGGTACGTCCCTAGGTACGTTTTAACGGTTAGTATGGAATAGATAAACGGTATATTATATTATGATATATAGCCTATAGCCTTCCTCAATAAACGGGCTATCTAATGCGGAAAGGATTTTTCGAATCGGATAAGTAGTTCCCGAGATTAGCGTGTTCAAACGAACAAACTCTGCCTCTTTATAATATTAGTATAGATATTATTCTCCGCAGTCTTGATTATTTAGTAATAACGTCTTATAAGATGTTTTAATTATGTATGTTGTACAGTAATTGTTCTGAAACTTCGGTGCTTGGATATTGTGTGGCGTGTTTCGGTCGTAATACTTTATTTTTATAGTCTGCTATTGTGTTTATGCAGATAGTACTGCAATAAAGAAACTAGGTGAAGTGTACTGCTTTAGGAAATATGATTACGGCGGTCTTTCGTTTTTTTGTCGTTGAAACCTAAACATTGGATTGGTAGTTACAATTAAAAAACTAGCGACTCACCCTCGCTTCGAGCTGGTTCGTCCCTAGGTACGTTTTAATTTTTTTGAGCGAAACCCTCATTCTTTTTCTAAAATAAAAGTAGCCTAAGTTACGCATTATCTATCTGCCAGTGAAAGTCCCGTTAAAATTGGTCCAGCCGTTTCAGACATTAGCCGGAACAAACAGAAAGACAGACAGACAAAAAATTTGAAAATTGTAGTTTTCTTATAAATACCGTATATAATACTGTTATTTTGACATTACAAACAGACGCTTCAATTTTATTTATCTGTATAGATTACATATAATAATAGCTTGAAGAGCTCACACTTTACCATTTTGTCCTTCCTATTTTACCTTACTTCAAGTAATTAACACGTTAGTTAAAAACACAAAACAAAAGTATAAAATCCAAACTCGTTAAATATCACAATAAACTTTATTTACACCGTTCGTATATTTCTTTAAATACCAAACACATTTCTAAGTCAACAATATTTCGGATTCCAGGCAATAAAGCACGATACCTAAACAACAATACACGTAAATTATGTCGGCATTCATGGCGACACGTCACTAAACACAATTTAAGGGGAGGCGCGGGTATATGGGGCACGCGTACTCAACTCATAAATCAATAATCTGATATTAAATAAAATTCTCTCCCATATATCAACATGGTATCGTATTATGTAGAAAAACGTAGAAAACGACCAGTATACCATGACCCGTGGACGCCATATCGCTCCCTCCATGAAAAGAGAAATGGGGGACCAAATAATACGATTTCCACGTTTGTCAAAGCGGACTAATGCTTTTATTAGGCGAATACTTACTGGAATTTATTGAATTGTTTTATTTGATCGTCTGTTCCGACTTCTTGTACTAATGTAGTGAAATAATTCTCTAAGTAAGTTTCGAATTCCTTATGTTTATTTATTCTATTTTTAAGCGTTTTTTAAGTGTTTTTTCTTTTAGTTTAATTGTTATCTATGAACATCGTAACCACCCACTCGTCCACTTTAGTTATCTTTCTAGTTGTACCAAGAGATTGTTTTTTGCCAGTTCAAAATGCCACGCTTAATATATGTCCTGAAATAAATATAAATACGTATAGTATAGTACAACACATATGCCATACGTACACACCCTATAAGAATCAAATCTATGGAGTAAACATTGGCTTACTTATTTCTATTTTTATATTTTTGGATGATAACAGATAACATCTAAAACTAACAGTAAATTCCATTACAATATAATACATTTCTTAATATAGCTATTTATAAAAATCATACGAAATAAAAAGTAAGCGGCCGAATATTTCTTTTAAAATAGGCAATAAAATAGCTTCATACAACCATTCCCGATACGAGGTAACCATTTCTCGAGTCAACAGTACAAAATGGCCCCGCAAGATAAGTAATAGGCCAATATACTCAATCTCTATGGGGAGTGTGAATATGTACTGTATCCATATGTGTATACACTATACAGGTGTAAAATTTGGTTCCATTTTCGTCAACCCAATACAAACATGATGACAATACGTGCATTTTGTAACTGAATATGGCCGCAGTGATGTATGTTATTGTATTGTAGCCCTTTCGTGTGACAGATTAATAAATGGATATTTTTCACTTTGTATTATAATTTTGCGATGACAGTATTCGATGGATTTCTTCCCGTATACAAAAAAAAATGTTTAGTTATATTTTTTTTTTAGATTTACGCGAATATTTGACGTTTTAAATAAAACTCTGTATGTACGGATTTTTTCGGGGTGTTATTGTGATTTTTTGTTTTGAATACTTTACACAAACATGTTAAGTTTTTTGATGTCTCAATAGTCATAATTTTTATAGACAATGTCTACCCAGAAAATTATATAATAATTTGGAAGAATAAGAAAAATGGCGCTGAAGTAGCTTAGAATACTTTGTTAATTTTAAACATTTTTAAAAGACAAAATAAAAAGAAATTAAATAAAATATTAAATTCTGTAATTATAGATATATTTAAGTTGTTGTATTTTGCCTCGTTTTCCTCTTATAGAGTTGATTTTAGGACATAATATTTAATATTTTGGGTACTAATACCTTAGAGGATATAATACAAAACACATATTGAAGCGATGTATGAATATTAGTACATTAGGGGCTTTTAATATTGCTGATGTGGTCTGTAAATATGATTGAACTGTACTTTAGTCGTTCTGCGAAATGATGAAAATGTTAGCCTAATTATCCATTATTTAACGATCGCGGTATGAGAGCCTTTCAAAATTGTTTTAAAATCAATCTAGATATCGCGTATTATATATACGTTTAGACAATATAATGTCAGTTTCGTTTAATACCTTTTTTAATATTAAATCGATGATTCTATTACATATACTCGTAGTAGAAAAAAAATTGGAACGACTTTTATTTTTTATGTGGATCATATAAATTACAAAAAAAAAATCACCTCTAAATTTACTGAAGACTGTTTAAGAGTAATTTTGAAGTCCGTGTACATTTTTAAATAAAAGCACAGTTCTACAATATAATTGATTGTGATAGTACAAAAGTGGTGTGACGATAATTTTTATCGTAACTTGATTATACGAGTGTATTCATTAAGTATATAAACTTATATATCTTTATATATTAACAGATATATAGATACAAATGTTAATGTTATATCAGTTACATGTAAAATTACATATTACAGTTATGACGACACTGTTTGATTCAGTTTGTAGTGACCCTACTTGCTGTGCCAGCGGTCGTGGGTTCAAGTCCCGCTGGGGGCATTCATTTGTGTGTTACACAGATATGTGTAGTGTATCAACTATCTGGTATCCATAACACAAGCCTCGAAGCTTACCATGGAACTAGATGGTGCTGTGTGTTAACGTCCCAACATATTTATATTTATGTTATAAGTCCCATTTGTATGAAAATTTCACATATTTTGAAATCAATTTATAAGCGTGGTTTGGAGTATTTTTGCGCTGACAGGCTGATATGTAGATAAAGTTATTATATGGTCGATAGAAATAGTCAGAATACTATACACCACATGTTACGTCGATATGATTTATCGCTAGATGGGTGACCGGCAGCATTTTAAAGGCATTCGTAACGGCTATTATTCATCACTGAATATAAATTGGACGTGAGTGTTAGCTTATAAATTCCATCAGTCGTTTGAAATTGTCAGTATTTAACCACTGTTTAAATAGATAATGGCTTCTAAACCAGAGGGTCGTCAGTTTGAATCTGCTTGAAGCAAATATACTAGTTTCTGTCACCAGGTTCGCTCGGCTATAATGTTATCTTTCTTAAAATTTTATGGAAGTTAATATAATATAGAAGATAATAAGGAAGTTGTTAAGGAGACCACCCAACGTAGGTATTAAGAATAACGATTCAAAGTAACCGAAGATTTCTTACATACACATAATATATAAGGAGGCCAATTTAGTAAATTTAGTAACCGTTTGTGATATTATTATGGTGTAAATGGTACCATGAGTATACCCGTGATCATGGTGAAACTCTCAAAAGTGCTAAACATGGTAAATATCCCGTTTTACATTATAATAATATTATCAGTGACCATGAAAGTTTAAAGACAGAAAGTATTTTAAGTATTTTCTGTGATGGTCAACATTTTTGTTTTTTTTTTTTTTTTCAATTTTAGGTACATGAACTATCTATAACAAAGATCACGGTAACTTTGATAAATGAAAAAGTGATAAACTAATATTATAACGCAGTGTGTGTGACACTTATTGCGTTAGAATATTAGATCATAATTTAGCCCTTTTTACGTCCCACGGTTGGGCCTTCAATTAGTGCGAGGGGGAATAGACCAAAGGCAACCACACTGGCCAAATACGAATAAGCGGAATTCACACGCCTTTCGCAAACTCGTTAGGTTCTATGCAATTTTATACATATTGATTTTTACCAATTTACCAAATGTTTATCGTGTTGAAAATGATTGACATAAGGCAGTGGTAGCTCAGTGGTAATGCGCTCGCTTGGCAAACCGAGTGAAGCGGGTTCAAATCCCGGGTCTCGCACCTCTGATATGTTCATGTGCGGATCATTTCTAACATGATTACAACTTGTCTTAGAGTGAAGGAATATGTCGTGATGAAATCTGCACGTCTGTGAGAACCTAGCAAGTTTTCGAAAGACATGTGAAGTCCGCCAACCCGCTCTTGGCCAGCGTGATGGACTATGGCCTGATCCCCCTCGTATAGAAGGGAGGCTCGTGCCCAGCAGTGGGACGTTAAAAAAGGGCTGAATGATTGAATTGAATTGAATGACAAATGATTGACTTATTAAAATCTCCAAGTTGCGAGATCCAAATTGAAACTACTTCACTCTGTTTTCCAAAAGAAAACGCTACTAATCAGCTATAACTGATTTCAGATATATATTAGATATAATACAATAAATCATATAAATTGGTAAGCAGATCCGTGGGAAAACGCTAGACTATTATTGAAAGCAATTTGAATATTTATTCATCGTCTACTGGTTAAAAAAATCTCGTTTGTTTATATAACTTAATATATGATCTCATCTACATGTATTAATAAATTTAGAAAAGTGATCGCATACATCTATAATATCATAAGTGGAGTCATTTATATTATTAACTTGAATATTGTAATAAAAATCAAGATGTTACATGTTTGATTGTGTTGATTTAAAGATACCCAGTTCGATTCTTGCATGTAAAATAATATTAAGTAGTGATTGATCATGAGTCATTAAGTTTGAACGTTATTGTGGGACTTTTTAAAGTTCAGGTTACATAAGTAGCCTGTAATATCTACTTATTTATGTATGTAAAAATTGATGTGTTTATGTATGTTTCCTATGGACTCCAAAACGGCTGGAGCGATTTTGATGAAATTTTCAGTCAATCTTCAGATTAGCCCAGTGGGTGTACCTGTGAAGTAAATAATTATAGGATTAAGATGACGAGAGAATGATATAGAATACATTGCCATGTTGCCATGGTAACCGTTGTTATTGTCTGACAAATATATAATATGATATTCTTTCCGTCTATGATATTCTATAAATATATCATTGTAATATGCCTAACAAGTCTTATTTAATTATTGACTTATTTTAATTTAATTACGATATTTTCTAAAGAATTTTCACTTCTACCGTAAGTGAATTGCATACGCACACACATATAATTTTATTTTTCAACTCCGATCGATAGAAGTCAAGAAACAAACTTATTAGTTATATATAGTGATATAATTGATCAAGGTTACATATACTCTCATCACACTGTAGCTTTTTGAAGCAGAATTATTATACTTAAAAAAACAACGCGAGCGAAGTATCGCTAAAAAGCAAGTCAATAAATCTTAGCTTTCCGTAGTCCTTCTTCATATAAATATTAACTATGCCAAAGCTCAAAGTCATCCGTGCGCGCAATATGCTTTAAAAGGGTTATTAAGTTTTCTCTTCACGTAAAAATTTTATACTAACCATGTGAACATATTCATCAACTAGCGACTCACCCTGGCTCCGCTCGGGTTCGTTCCTTGTTACGTTTTAACGTTTAGTATAGATTTCTCAGAGATGAGATATTTTCCCGCAGTAAAAAGTATCCTATATGTTGACCCGGATAACTAGCTATCATCATATCAAATCTCATCAAAATCTGTCCGGTGGTTTTCTCGTGATGCGTTCCCGACAGGCAGACAAAAATTCTAAAAACTATAGATTCAGCTTCTGTATCGAGAGTAACGACTATTTCAATAAGATTTTCCAAAAAATATTTAATGTACAGATTCGACTCAGTTAGAATTTTATTATATTATATAGATAGAATGTATTTATCTATATATAAAAAAAAACTATTTCCAAATTTTTTTATTGATAACACCAAAGCTCATCAATAGCTGCTAAATAAGAAAAAAAATCGGTTGACGAAAAGAGGAGAAAAGCGTGACCGACTGGTTTGTCTTTGCCTTTTACAAATATATAATACTAGCGACTCACCCTCGCTTCGCTTCGGGTTCGTCCCTAGACCAAAACAAATCTATTCCACGGGAACAGTACATTTTTCCGGGATGATATATACCTAAAGCCTTCCTCGATAAATGGACTATCCAACACAAAAAGATTTTTTCAATTCAATTCAGTACTTCCTGAGATTAGCGCGTTCAACCAAACAAACAAACTCTTTAGCTTTATAATATTAGTATAGATTACCTTATTTTACAAATATACCTATCAAGTTACACACCGCTTTATTCTATTATCTATTCATTCGCGGGGGGTCTGGACATTAATATTCTTTAAAGCTATTAAATATTTACATTTATTGGAAGTTTATTGTAATGTATTAATCGATGCTAATAATAACGATGGGTTCTGATTGGTTTTATGCAAATCTTTTGATTTTATTAGTATTTATATATTTTTTCACATTATATGGCCCATAACTTCTACCTATGTATGTATGTATGTATTCAGCCCTTTTTAACGTCCCACTCCTGGGTACGGGCCTTCCTTCAGTACGAGGGGGAACAGGCCATAGTCCACCACGCTGGCCAAGTGCGGGTTGGCGTTCTACCTATAAGCTGGTATATTGTATTTAGCCCATTTTAATAGTCCACTGCTGGGCACAAATCTCCCCTCAATTCGAGGAAGAACAAGCCATTGCCCACCACGCTGGCTAAGTGCGAGTTGACATTTTTCACATGTCTCGTGACAATCAGGCATGTAGGTTTACGTTTTTGTTAAAAGAATTCGCACGTTAAAATGTCAGGTGCGAGACCTTGGATTTAAACTTGCTTCAATTAAATAGGTCGTCAGGCTCTGTATTTTAATTTACTGAAATTACTGATTTTTTTTGACACGTTTGGAAAAAATTATATGAGTAAAATTTTTACGTTGCGCGCACACACCGACAGCCAAAAAGCGACATGATGAAGTTAGGTGCATTCCTTTTACAAACAGAGGGTTGTGATATACGGGATGAAATCTTCAGCTATTTTTGTTCCTTTACGCCAAAGAAGTATAACTTCTTACGTGCGTACATATGTACATACACACGTTTTTTTTTTACATTTAAAACAAACCAAGCGTACAAACAGTCAGATAGAAAATAGATATTTCTCTTATACTGCACAAAGATTCACTTAGAAATCATAGAGCAAAAACTATAAAAATTTATATCGATAGTAAAATATATCTAAGTACTAAACGCCCCCATAAAAGGCGACGGTCAAGTTTCATTGGTTTACATTACTGTCCATCATGGCCCTTGGGCATGGGGAGGATCAAGATATCTTCCTCCTATAGAACCTCTATAATGTTTTCAATTGGTTCCTATTAAATTATTTTTTATATATATTTGTGACATGTTACATCTATACCTATATTATAAAGAGTAAAGATTTGTTTGTTTGTTTGTACCGAATAGGTTCCAAAAGAACTGAACCGATTTTGATGTTTGGTCAGAAGATAGTTTTAGACCCTGGGAAGGACACGGATAGTTTTTATCCCGGAAATAATCCCTTAAAGGAGTGAAAATGGGGATGTAAATTTGTATGGGGAAGCAACCTAGGAAAGAACCCAAGCGAAGTGAGGGTTAGTCGCTAGTTTTGTACAAAGATAAATATTATATAGAGCTTTTCATGTGCTAAATTATGTAATGTGCTAGAATTTTAACCCATTTTTGAATGAGATTTCTGTCTGAGATGAAAATAACATCATTAAATAATTTTTTAACGTCTTTTTAACGTCCCACTGCTGGGCACAGGCCTCCCTTCATTATCAAAAGGTATCAGGCCATAGTCCACTACGCTGGCCAAGTGCGGGTTGCCAAATTACATATGTCTTTACGCAGTCTCAGATATGCAGGTTTCCTTACGATATTTTTCTTCACCGTAAGACAAGTGGACAGTGGTAATCAAACAAATGATAATAATTCGCACGTGAATATGTCAAAGGAGCGAAACCCAGTATTTGAACCCGCTACCTTCGGTTTCCCAAGCAAGTGCGTTACCACTGAGCTACAACTGCCTATTAAGAATTGAAACGTTATTATTGTATTCTTTAATATCTTGTAATCGGTTGGCTGCGTTATTAATTATTTAACAGGTCCGCATGGCGTATGCTGACAACCCATTTCAATTTGAATGGCAAATTAGCGGTATAATGCCGTGGTCTCTCCGAAAATCTGCACACTTTTTGCCTTTGACTTAATTGCGGTGCTTATTAAATCATTTCATATATTTGTGTTGAATTTTAAATAAATTCGGTTGACTCGCGGTTCTTATTTGATTAAAAACCTGTGGTTTTCGTGTAATAGTTTTATATACTGAATCTACGGTGTATAGTACCGATTATGATCACGCTGCTGTTATGAATAGACAGCGGTAGCCCAGTGGTAACGTGCTCGCTTGGGAAACCAAGTGAAGCGGGTTCAAATCCCAGTCGCGCACTTCTGATATTCTTATGTGTGAATCATCTATTCTAATATTATAAATGTGAAAGTTTATGAGTATGGATGTAGGTCTGTTACTCTTTCACACCAGAACAGCTGAACAAATCTGGATGAATTTTGGCATAGAGATAAATTATAGTCTGGAATAACACATAGGTTATTTTTTCCCCGGAAAAATGTGTGGTTCCCGTGGAATAGGTTTGTTTTTGTTTTTCTAGAGGCGAACCCAAGCGAAGCGAGGGTGAGCCGCTAGTTTCTAATATGATTGCCACTTGTTCTCGACCAGCGTGGTGGTATGGTCTGATACTCTCGTATTGAAGTGAGTGCCCAGAATTGGGACGTTAAAATGATACCTATATTAAAAATAAATCATAAACGTTTTCAACGATTATGCGAACTCTGAATAAGTTTTCTGAAGAGTTTCACTATTAATTATAGAATTTATCAAGCTAATTGAAATCACTGCATAGAACACAAATGTTCTGGGAAATGATAAATTTGTTTCAAAGTGTTTCTTTGTTCCAAACGCTTGCGAATTTTTAATTTCTTTATAAATGTTTTTGTTTTTGTTATAGTACAGTATATGTACTTACTTGTGATAACAAGTGTGTAATTTGACCAATGTTAAAAAAGAGAGGTATTTTAGTGATTATTTTTATATGTATGTCACGTCATATCTTTGATAATTATGAATCGATTTTCATTTAAAGGTAATTTTGACGTATGAATATTATATTATATATTCACGTAAAATAAAAGTTATTATTTACATAGATACTTATCTAGATCTTATCAATTCTTTTGACGGCGAAGTAGACAACCACGCATATTCTTAATATTGAACTTGGCTCCTATTTTCTAATTTATGGTTTTGATGGGATAGATAGATAGATAGATATTTACAATTTAAATTAATTTTTCAAATTCAAATATAAGAAATATATTTGTAATACTTTGCCTTATAAAGATGTAGAATATTTTTGAACTAATTAACATAAAATGCTATTTATATAGAGTGCTTTAATTTAATTTTTAATTTATATAACAGGTTTTTTCATCGCGAGTATTCGATTATCGTTTTTTAGTATTAAAACTTAGGCTAAGAAACAATATAGATTATGCAACTAAAAATGAAGCCAAACATTGAGGTAAAGTGTTATTTTAAAATAGTATACAATTGATGATTTGATTGACTAATTGATACTTCGACGATACGTTTGGCTCAGTTTGTAGTGATTACTTGCTTTGCCAGCGGTCGCGGGTTCGAGTCCCGCTGGGGGCATTCATTTATGTGATGAGCATGAATGTTTGTATTCCAGTAATGGGTAGTTTATATTTATAATATGTATGTATTTAAATAATATATGTGTAGTGTATCAACTATCTGGTATCCATAACACAAGCCTCGTAGCTTACCATGGAACTAGATGGTGTTGTGTGTCCCAACATATTTTATTTTTTTTTAATTTTAAATGATAAGTAAATAAATAAAAATGGGTAATGGATTTAATTATAGTAAAAAATAATACCTAATTAAGAAGCTAATATTATGCTATCTCTCTTTCAAAGGGAAGAGCACTAAAGATTTTTTAATACAATAGAATAATATAGTATTATTGTTATTATTCATATTTTATCCTCAAAAATTGTAGTAATATTAATTTAACTAATACATTATACAAAATTTCCCTTTTTCTTTAAAGAAAATAAACGATATATTATATGGCAAAATCGAGAATAGTAGCATATACAGCAAATCACGCTTCTATTTTTGACTTTGACATTTGTTTTGGCGGATGTCTACACATATGATAAAACTACACGATATTGGCGAAGTAATCTGAACCCAATTGACACGCGTAAAATCCAAACAACAAAGAATTGAATTGAATTGAAAATTCTAACTGAGTCGAATCTGTACGTTAAATATTTTTTGGAAAATTATTATCGATACAGAGGCCGGCACCTAGTTTTTAAAATGTTTGTCTATCTGTCTGTCTGGGAATGCATCAAGAGAAAACCACTAGACAGATTTTGATGAAATTAAGTATGGTGATAGCTAGTTATCCGGGTCAACATATAGGATACTTTTTACTGCGGCAAAATATCTCATGTCTGAGAAATCAGAAGTATTAAAAATAACGCTTCACTAAATATTTATGACGTCCATTGAATGCCAATTTTGGTTTCCTTAAATTATGTTTTATTACATTGTTGCCTTATTCGCAGTTAATTTTTATGATTGGTTGTTATTTTTTTATATTGAGATTCTTGATACTGTTGACTCATAATTAGGTACTCTTTGACTAAGAAGGTACGACTTTAAAGACACTTCAAAAGGTTTTATTATATTTATTTTATTATATTTATATTTTTGTTGTCGATGTTTCGAATGCTTTACATGAAACATGGTTGTGAAAAATACACTTCGTTTAATATATATATATATATATATATAATATACAATAAAACTGAGTTGATCTGTACATTTTAAATAGTTTTTGGAAAGTCTTATTGAAATAGACATTATAATCGATACAGAGGCCGAATCTATAGTTTTTAGAATTTTTGTCTATCTGTCTGTGACAGCATCACGAAAAAACCACTGGATAGATTTTGATGATATTTGGTACGATGATAGTTGGTTATCCGGGTCAACATATACGATACTCTTTACTGCGGGAAAATATCTCATCTCTGAGAAATCTATATTAAACATTATAATGTTACTAGAGACGAATCAAAGCGGAGCGAGAGTGAGTCGCTAGTGTACAATAATTGCTTTGAATTCGTAATTATGGACTTCTTTTTAGTACTAACTTCATTTATGTTAGTTCAAATCTTATCTTTATTATCATATATATTTTTTTCATTAAAAAATGTTAAAGCGTTTTTCGAATAAACAATCAAGAGAGAATTAACCACATTTTATATTGTGAGTGCATATTTATTAAGTCAGAAAGGAACATTTAATTCACTTTAAACACCGATTTAAAGGAACTACGCTTATGCGCATTAAAAGAGAAACCGAGTGAAGCGGGTTCGAATTCGGGTCTCGCATCTCTGATATCGTCATGTTGAAGGAAAACATCGTGAGGAAATCCTGTATGTCTGAGAGAACCAAATAAGTTTTCGAAAGACCAGCAATGGGACGTTAAAAAGATCTGCATACATATTACATGTTTTATTCATTTAGATATTTATTTCATTTTTTTAATGTAATTAAACGAATATTGTACATCGTTTCACTGAAAATTCATAGTTTCAGAGTTAATTATACAATTATTATAATGAGCGGTTATGACTTATTGTAAGTGTTTGGTTGTGGTGTTTGGTTTCCAATTTACCTGCCTATCCATAAAGATATTTAAAAAAAATCCGAACGAATGTACTTCATTAAATTATGCCCAAATTAATTATTGTACTTAAATCTATACTATTATGATAAAACTGAAGAGTTTGTTTGTTTGTTTGGTTGAACACGCTAATCTCAGGAACTACTAGATGGAATTGAAAAAATCTTTTTGTGTTGGATAGTCCATTTATCGAGGAAGGCTTTAGGCTATATCATCCCGGAGAAATGTTCGGTTTCTCTGGGAAAGAGTTGTTTTTGTCTTGAGACGAATCCGAAGCGAAGCGAGCGTGTGTCGCTAGTAATCAATAAAATATAAAGAAAGTATCGACTTATCAAAACGTGTGACATCAAATGTGTAATTTCAAATACAAAAAATCAAATTGCCTACATTAGAAAATACTTCTTACTTTTTAAACAAACACATAAAATTGTCGTAAAGTACTCGTATCACGTTTCTGATATATTTGACTGTCGGCTGCCTACGCTTTAGAAAGTTTACATCTCATAAACAATTCTTATGAGAAATTGATTAGAATTAACGTCTAATGATGCTATTAAAAATCATTACTGGTATAACGGTTTTTGTGATTGGTTTCTTTGGATTTAATAGAAGATTCTTTAGGGCTTTATTTAGTGAGATATAAATGATTATGTTTTTTAGTATTATGTGTATATTAACTTTATATATCTAGCGGTAAAGATGAAAAAGTCGATATTCGGATTTTTGTTTATTGCTAAAACAGAAAAAAGTATGGCTTATACGTGATATGTTATACACAATACAACTATTTTATTTATGTAAGGTATTGAAGTTGTGACCATTTTAGTAGTAGGCCATGTGTGTAACTATACGTAAAAGGTGTAGGGTTTAGCTAAGCGTCTTATAAAAAGTTGTGACAATAAGACGTCTGTTCATTTTTTTATAGCTTTTGGGACATAATATAGTATTTTAGTTTCAATTTCTAAAGTGATGAACGTATGTCAATACAGATAAGTAAAAATGTAAAAGTAACAGGTTTTTATTAAATAAAATGAAATTATATAAGAAAGGCAATTTTTAAAATTTTTAAATGTCTGTCTGTTTGTTCCGGCTAATATTCGAAACAGCTGGACTGATTTTGACGGAACTTCCACTGGCTTACAGTTATAAGGAGTAATTTAGGCAACTTTCATTTTAGAAAAAGAATTAGGGTTCCAATCAAAAAAATTAAAACGTACCTGAGCAAAGTGAGGGTAAGTAGCTAGTACGCAGTGTCATAAAGGCAAATTTGTTAAACAATATTCTTGAGAATTCTTAATAGTAAATCACTTGAGTAAGCACTCAAGATGCTAGCCGAGGGGCGTCGATTAGTGACGATCGACTGTAGTCAATTCCAGTCAATCAGAACACACATGGTGGGCTAGTGCTTCCCAAACTGTAATGTTTATATTACTATTCTTCTATTATTTTATTTTCAACCGACTTTGTAAAGAGAGGTTTTTTAATTCAAAGCATACGTATATTTGTGGCCATTTTTACCAAAATAAACATATTTATTTATTTATTCATTTATTCATTCATTCATTCGTTTATTCATTCATTCATTCATTTATTTGTGTACCAAAAAAAATACGTACAAAATAGAAAACAGATACCTTAAGTTCTTAAGGATAACTTATCATCTCTTTAAGAGACTTCTACCAGCAGTATTTATTTATTTATTTATTATTTAGTACATACTATAAATAGTGTACAGACCGATATGATTTTAAAATTAGGTTGTTACTTTCAAAAATATACATTCGTATACCGTAGGCTTCATGTTCAATTCTGTTTGAAATGTTAGGTAGGATCTAATCTCTCTTTTGTCAACGTTTTGTTTGATTTTTATTAGTAGAAACGTATATGGAGTTCTATTTAAATCCGCGCTTTGAAAATCACTATATCTAATATATTTAAACGAGCAATTCTTGTATATTTATATCTTTATTTATTTATTTATACCAGCGATCTGGGAAACGGCTCTAACGATTTCACTGAAATTTGGTACGTGGGCTTTTCGGCGCAAAATCGATCTAGATTAGTCTCATGTCTGGGAAAACGCGTGTTTTCGACTTTTCATGCGGTTTCCTTTTACATTATTCTACGCAGAATTTGCTCGATAATTTCTTACACTCAGGCATAAGCATCGTAGTCAAGCGACCAAGTACAAGATTAACAATCATAGGTGTTTCCAAGTTCGAATCTCGATCGGATACAAAGTTTAACTTTTTTTTTGTATTTATTCAAGTTTTTAGTTTTTTTATCTAAAAATACGATATAACTAAAAAGAACTCCGAGCGAAGCTCTGTCGCCAGGTACTAATAATAATAATCAAAATGGTCCCAATACAGAAATCTATCCTGCAAATATAAAAGGTATTCAAAAACTGTACAAACTTTTAAATAAATTACTGTTTTATTTCATTAGAACTATTCTAGCTTTTCAGCAAGTTGCCAAGCAAATGATCTCGCTACAGGGTTTCGAAGGAACCGCATTAGATCAATGAAAGCGATAAATGCACTACCGGGGAGGTGCTGAGGTGCTTGATAGATTAAGGCTTTCACGGCATCGTATAATTAGATTTGTTAAGGTGGAAGCAAGTTTAAATTAATTTTCTATGCTATTTTACGTCGAATAGCGAAGTTTTAATGCTAACTGGGTTAAGATATTCTTATGTTTTATTAATAAGTAGTGTTAACCCGCTGTTTCTTTTCGTGGTTCTGCTTTATAAATAGTCTATTTGAAGGATAATGCAGTTTATCATTATTGAAAGAATTTTAAGTACCGGTTCAGTTTTTCTAGAGATTATTCGATGCGTGCTTGCAAGTTTTGCCACTTATAGTGTTTAACCCTTAATAATGATGATTTTATATTAGATAACTTGCTAATTATGATAGATTTTAGTAAATTTAGCTTTATTTAGAATTTGTTGTTGTATAATAATATTTTCGCACATGAAAATACCAGAGGTGCGTGGCCCGAGTGTTGAACCCGCTTCACTCGGCTTCCCAAGAGAGGTGTGCGAATCATTTCCGACACTATTACTAATTGTTTTACATGGTGAAGGATAACATCGTGAGAAAACCTGCATGTCTGAGAGAACCTAGCAAGTTTTCGATGTGTGACGTCCGCTAACCCACACTTGACCGTCGTGGTAGACTGTTTTTTTTTTTTACTAATTTTAATACAAAGTTTTAGTCTAAAACCTCCTGCAATACGGTTTTTTAAAACTATAATAAAAAGCATAAAGATCACAACTCTAATAATACGGAAGTATAAAATCCAAGAGCAGAGATATTCCGCAAACCGAATAATAGCGGAAAGCAATAACAGTTTCGCGAAATTCCTAACTGAGGATTGTTAACTGCAACTAATCGAGTTTCGATCATTGAATATTACTCACAGACCATTCTATTTCAGAATATAAATTAGTCACATAATACGAAACGATATCCTAATTGGTTTGGATTTAACATGTATGGCTCAGAAGATGCTGACAGATACAAAGGAATTGTGTTAAGATATATTCGTATTTATTCTATTTCTTTTCTTTTAGTTTGAACAGATCTTTTACTCATTAGTCTATGTTTGGAGATTTGTATAGTATGAATAAGAAGTCTCAAGACGTTTTATAAGTAAGGAAAAAATGGTACTGCAAAATGGGAAATTCATCAGCTTATAAAGCCATTTACTAATATTTAAAATATATTAAGTGTTTTTGCTATGTAGGTATACTATTAAGATGAAAAATACGTTTATTGTTAACTTTAAGATTAAACCTATTAGTTATTTTAATAGAAGCTAAACACTGTTTTATCAATTTATGAAACTTGCGCCTTCAACTTCATATGAAGTTTGCATTATCGATGAAACTTTGACAAACACTGTCTCGCGGGACCTCAAATTGGCTTACGATCTTGTTACGATCGAGTAGTCGACTATCAACACTTTCTCTCACAAGACACTTTGTAGCTAACTTGTATTCTTGTCTTCCTGAACACAGCTAAATTATAATTTATATGATCTCATACTACGTAGAATTCTATTTTATTATATACGCTAGCGACTCACCCTCACTCCTTTTAAGGGTTAGTAAAGATTTCTCAGAGATGACATATTTTCCCGCAGTAAAAAATATCCTATATGTTAACCCAGATGATCAGCTGCCATTATACTAAATTTCATCAAAATCTATCCAGTGGTTTCTCGTGATACGTTCCTAGACAGACAGACACACAGACAAAAAATCTAAAAACTATAGACTCGATCTCTTTATCGATAATAATGACTAATTCAATAAAATTTTCGAAAATATATTTAACTATTTAAATCTGTATAGATTCGTCTTAGAATTTTATTATATCTATAGATTATATACAGCCAGACTTAATAAAGATTATTTTTATAATATGAACTTTTAAAGCAAGGCTTTTTATAGAGTTTAGCTTTTATACAAAAATGCTTAGCTAATATATTATTCACTGTATACTTATATAATTTTTCTGTCTGTTTTTCACAATACATAAAACACACTATTATTTCGCTGGAAATAAGCTAGAAAAAATAACTTCATAAATTGATGCAACTATTCCTAGTCCATGGCCACTGCAAAGAACATCATTATAACTCAATATTCTGGTAATTTTAAATAATCATTGTATAGAATAGTTCAAGGTTTTAAATATTGAGTACAATATTGTTAGTTGCAGCTATTAAATTGAATACCAAAAAGATATTATGCATAATAATATTATAAGGCAGTGGTAGCCCAGTGGTAACGCGCTCGCTTGGGAAACCGAGTGAAGCGGGTTCAAATCCCGGGTCTCGCACCTCCGATATTTTCATGTGCGAATCATTTCTAACATGATTATCACTTGCCTTACGGTGAAGGAAAATATCGTGAGGAAACTTGCATGTCTGAGAAAACCTAGTGAGTTTTCGAAAGACATGTGAAATCCGCCAATCCGCATTTGGTCAGCGTGGTGGACTATGGCCTGGTCTCCCTCGTATTGAAGGGAGGCCCGTGCCCAGCAGTGGGACGTTAAAAAGGGCTGAATACACATTGTATGCTGTACTTCGCTCGGATGTGCCTCGTTTTTGCCTTTTGTAATTACAATATTATTCACGACAGCAATTAATAGCCTATGCCTATGCTACTTCATAATATAGTCTAAATTTTATCAAAATTCGTCCATCCGTTTAAGCTTGAAGGATCAACAAACATAGATTTGACGACACGTTTGGCTCAGTTTGTAGTGACCCTACTGGCTGTGCCAGCCGTCGCGGTTTCGAGTCTCGTTGGAGGCATTCACTTGTGCGATGAGCACGAATGTTTGTACTCCAATCATGAGTGTTTATATTTTTAATATGTATGTATTTAAAATTATATATCCTTAACACAAGCCTCATAGCTTACCATGGAACTAGATGGTGCTGTGTGTTAATGTCCCAACATATTTATTCATTTATTTATAGACACACTAACTTTTGTTTTTATAAAAGTAGTGTGGTACAATATTTATTATACTTATGGGACTATTCTTATCTATTTATTGAAAAGTTTGAACGTTGGTGACAGTGAACTAACAAACGAGTAGTTGACGCTCGTCACTTATAGATGTCGTGTTGAGAGCTCTTGAGGCAATTTTCAATGATTTTTTTTATTGAGTCGAGTGTTAGTTATAGTTTGGCCTTTTTTATTTTTTTTATTCAGCCGTTTTCAGTTCATTTTTTGGGTTTGAAAACTACTTTGTTAGTACTTAAATTGGATATTTATTATATTTTTAGTTATATTTTTTTTTTATTTACTCTGCATTTAAGAATTTTATTGCAAGTAGGTTAACAGAATAGAACGAAAGAAAGTAGAAAGTTATAAAAAATCTAACAACTAATTTAATATTTGTTCTATACTCATTATATTGAATTATCTATTCTTAATATTATAAAGATACAGTTTGTTTGTTTGTTTGTTTGGTTCAACGCGCTAATCTCAGGAATTACTAATCCGATTTGAAAAATTCTTTTTGCATTAGATAGCCCGTTTATTGAGGAAGGCTATAGGTTATAATAAATGTCATCATGCTACTACCCAAGGTAGCGGAGCAGTAATGATAAATGTCAAAAAATTGAGCAGATTTCCATACATTATTGTAACACTGATATTTATATCGGAAGTTTGAACGCGGGCGAAGCCGCGTGTACTATTAAATATTATATTATCTTTATTTTTAAATTATTTTCATATTTTAAGATCGCGTAATCAAGTCACGCCAATCCCCAAGTCAGAGTTGAGAGGTCAACAAAGTTTTAGTTTATGGTTGAGAGTTTGTTTGATAAATTGGATTATTGTCTCAGCGGTGATATAAGTAAAAAAAGTAACGAATGTAGTATTAATACAAGTTTCGTTCACGGTTTTACTTAAATTTCACAAGGAAATATAAGTCTTTTAACCGTCCGTTTTAACCGTCTTTACATGACTTTTTGTTTTGTTTTCTTTCTTTTTTAGGGTACCTCAAAAGGTAAAAAAGGAACCCTTATAAGATTACTCTCTTGTCCGTCTGTTCGTCTGTCTGTCCGTGTGTCACCACTGATTTTCTCAGGAACAGTTGGACCTAGCTATAAGTCCTTGCTTTTAACCAAAATTGACAATTCTAGGTCAACCGGAAGTACCCTATAGGTTTTGGTTCGAAAACCTATGTATATGGTAGTTCCCGTTGACCTACAATTACAAAATTTGGCAAAAAGCAAGGTTTTACAGCACAAATAAAGGAAAAATTCCAAAAAATAAAAAAGTTGAAAATTAAAGTTAAGCAAATTTCCTAAAAAATTGTACGGAACCCTCGTTGGGCGAGAGTAAGAACTCGCACTTGTCCGGATTTCTTCTTCTTTTTCTGTAGTCTTCTTTTGTGTGTGCAATAAAGTATGTTTATTTATCTATCTATAATCTGCAAATCGATATCTTTTGCGCATCATCGGATCTATCCTTTATGCCATCTTAATTTGTATAAAAGCTATAAGAATGAAGGATGAGCACAGTTGATTAGAATACTAAATATAAAATATAGTTAAAATATCAAATATTGGCGTAAATCTAAAGTATTATAATACTAAAATAATATTTTCATGGGATTATTCCTAGCGAAACTTGAATGAATCACCAGCTGTCTGTGACGACTGTCATGTTATGAAGTCGGGCAAAATTGTTAGTGATTTTTTTATTAGGAAAAAACAACTATATGACCTAGATATATTACTTTTTATACACAACACCTGTTTATATTGACATGACATTTATAAAGGTTAATGCTATTAAATTGTAAATCTTCTTTTTATTTAAATTTATAATTAACTATTTCGTTAATGATTTATGTTTGAGTATTTGTAGCAATTTAGTAAAAAATAATTAATTAGTTTTTTTAAAATAACTCTTATAAAGAGGTAAAGTTTGTCAGTTAGTGAGGTTGTAGGGGGTAATCTCTGGATCTACTGAACCGATTTAGATGAAATTTGGTAAGAAGATAGTTTGAGACCCTGGGAAGGACATAGGATACTTTTTATCCCGGAAATCATCTCTTAAGAGGGTGAAAATGGGGATGAACGTTTGTATGAGGAATCAAACTAGGGACGAACCCGAGCGAAGCAAGGGTGAGTCGCTAGTATTATTATGAAGTTCTAGTGCCGTTTTCAGTCAAAGTAGGCTACCTATATAAGGTAAACGCAGTGCTAAGTGGCAGCATCTCACAAGCAGTCACTACATACATAATATAGTGATAGAATAAAAAATATATTAGTTTTAAATAGGTGCGTTTAAGTATATATTAAAGACGAGAGAGATCGATTATTATTATTGTTAGTAAGAATAGTATATGTTTTTTTATATAAGATTCTTCTTGCTTTCATCGCAACCATAATCTAGCGACAAGTAGCCTTTCTATAATAGATATCGCTAATAGTTAGGGTTTGGGAAGTCTCGACATTTTCAAAGTCTCGGGACCCAAACCCTACTAAAAGTATACAAAAATCTGACCATGTGATGTACAATTCTATTTAGACATGCTTAATTCCTCACTGCCAGTCACAGATCTCCCTTCAATGCCATAGTCCGCTGTATCCAGTATCCAGTACGCTGGATAAGTGGGGGTAGGTGAACGTAACACGTCTTTTGAAAACTTGCTATGTTCTCTCAGACATACTCTTTACTTCACGATATTTTCCATCACAATATTAGCAAGTGGTAATCATTTTGGAAATTATTCACCCGTTACAATACCAGAGGTACGAGACCCGCTTGAACCCGCTACACTTGGTTTTCCGAGCAAGCGCATTATCACTGGGCTACCAATGATTGCTTAGGTTATTTCGATACATTTTTTATTTTTCTACTAGCAATAGCGAAGGCAGAATGTGATTATGTCTATGCTCGCAGATTGTTAGACACCATGCCAGTCAAGAACGGGTGCTACTAAGTTTAAGGAATTTTATTCTCAAAAAGACAATGTCATTTACATGAGGACAACATAATAACATAAAGTGAAAATATTCAGATGGTCGCCACCTAAGCAGGTATCCATATCCAAACAGGTATTTAACGATATAGGATATAGTTACAAGTGTATGCATATTAAACGTTATTAGATCGGTTATTGTCTAAAATATTTTGTGAGAGCTAAGATTTATATCCGTTAATTATTATTTATCCGTTAATTGAGCTTATATCTTTTAAAGTAGATGGTAATTTGCTATAAAGTTGTACTCCTTCAAATGTAATGTCCTTCTTTGCATAATTTGTTCTACTTTTTGGGAGAACTAGAAGGGTAGGTGGACGGATGCTACGCTTACTAACATGTTTCATAAAATACGTTGATTATGTTGAGGCACAATTATTCTCTCTCGCCTATGAACTTGGCATAGTCAAATTTTAATTATATTAAAATTTAAAAAACCACCAACATAAAACCGGCTGAACCGATTTTGATAGAACATCTAAGAACCACCGCTAGAAAACCTGGTTTCCATTAAAGAAAACCGCATCCAAATCAGTTAACCCGTTTAAGAGCTAAGACACAGACAGACACACACACATAGCGTCTCTTTTTGAGTCGGAGGTTAATAAAATAGAAATTTGAAGAGCTGTCAGTGAAGTTACTATAATGAGTTTATCCTCATTTTGTTACCAAAACTTTTGTTGCGCACAAATATTTGTCGCAAAACTCCCCTTAACTGCTACAATCTAATAATATTTTCTTTAACTGATTCTATAAATTGTCAAAATGTTTCATTAATTGTTTGTTGTGTTTTTCTTCTATACTATTCTTGTGATATATAATACAAGGTTATGTATTTTATTTTGTTATATTCAGCCTTTTTAACGTCCCACTGCTGGGCACGGTCCTCCCTTCAATACGAGGGATATCAGGCCATAGTCCGCCACGCTGGCGCTGTGTACAAGTTAATGGACTTCACGTGTCTTGCCAAAACTAGCTAGGTTTTCTCAGACATGCAGGTTTCCTCACGATGTTTTCCTTCACCGTAAGGCAAGTGGTGGTGTTGTTGGATTCGAACATGAAAATATCCGTTTCACTTGGTTCCTCAAGCAACTGGGCTACCACTGCCTTTAATTTAATTTTGCACGTATTTTTATTTACATCCATTTGTAAATAACAAATATTAATAAAATTATTAAAATGTTTAAAATTTAAATTAACAAATATTGTAAGGTACCTACTTCGGTGGCATTTTTCAATTTTTTTGAATTCATTTTGTTGTTTTGTGGGTAGGCTGTCCGTAACAACTATATAATACCTTTGAGACTTCTTACACCTTAGTCTTTCCCATGACCATGATTGGTGTAAAGCATTCGTAACGTCAGGAACCAAAAATCAAAATAAATCCGCCAAAAAATCCGAAAGATAGTTTTATTTAAAAAGTTTAAGTTTTTATTATGTATTATTTTATATATACGCATTCATTCACAATACGGGTGCATTGTGCATTAAAGTGTTATGAAATAAATGAATAATGTAACAATTATTGTAATGCAAGTATTATCAGTTTTGTTTAGAAGTCAAAATTATCGTAGTTATTACAGATGGTATCTATACTATAATATAATATTATAAAGCTGAAGAGTTTGTTTGTTTGTTTGGTTGGTTGAACGCGCTAATCTCAGGAACTACTAACCCGATTTGAAAAATTCTTTTTGCATTCAATAGCCCGTTAACTGAGGAAGGCTATAGGCTATATATCATCCCGAAAAAAATGTACGGTTCCCGTGGGATAGATTTGTTTTTGTCTAGGGACGAACCCGAAGCGAAGCGAGGGTGAGTCGCTAGTCATCCCATAAAATTAGGCAATAATTTAAAAGATAGAGAGAAATGATAGCGATATATTTATTATACTTTGTCTTTCTATCAATTTTTAGCTGATACAATAATATAAAAGTTCTATGCTGTTTCCAAAACATTCTGTCAATTTGTTTGTTCTATATAAACATACAAATCACAAATTTTAATAGAAATTCAAATCAAATTCGATTCAGAGGGCTTAGACAAGTTGAATAAAGCACTCAAAAGTTTCCTTTTTGCAATGAAACAATAAGATATTTTTAGATTTTTAACATATAAATTGCAATAAAAAGTTAAAATTGCTTTAATCAACAAATAAAGTGGTATTTATTTAGACTTTGAAATAAAAAAATAACTTGTAATGTGTCAAGTAAAATTGCTATATTAATATTGATTTCTTTGTCATATAAAAGATGTAAACAACGCAATAAAACTAATAGAAACTTATGTACTCGTACGTATTTAGACTTTTAAAATTTTAGTTTTCTTTCAATATGCCTTAATTTTTTTTTTGCAAGGCTATAGCCGTATTGCCCTTCTACGGTCTACCACATTATTGAATACTAGTGACTCACCCTCGCTTCGCTCGCGTTCGTCCCTAGGTTGATTCCACATACAAACTTTCATCCACATTTTCACCCCCTTAAGGGATTATTTCCAGGATAAAAAGTATCCTATATCCTTCCCAGGGTCTCAAACCATCTTCTTACCAAATTTCATCTAAATAAGTCTAGATCCAAAGATTATCCCCTATAACCTCACAAACTCACAAACTGTACCTCTCTATGATATTAGTATAGATATATCGGACTTGTATTATAAATTGTATGTGTGTGTATTTTTGTTACTCCATCACGCTCTCCTGGAGTAATACGAGTATTTAGGTTATCTTTAGACACCTAGGGTTATGACAAGTCGCTTGTAGTAACTAGGTAGTAAATATTATTCACTTTTACGTACAAAGTACTTTATTATTATCGACATTTTTTTCTATTAACGCAAGTGTTAAGTGTAGTTGAAGATACGTAATACACCAAAGTCGGTTAAAACTTTGCCAAGTACTTCCAAGTGGACCATTTAGACATAACTTATAAGTAGTTTATTATTATAACGATCTAGCGTATACTTGTTTGCGTCAATACTTATCTTTAGGGAATCATAAAAATTTATCATTTACTATTGTTTAACATTGAAGGCAGTGGTAGCCCAGTGGTAACGCGCTCGCTTGGGAAACTGAGTGAAATGGGTTCAAATCCCGGATCTCGCACTTCTGATATTTTCTTGTGCGAATCATTTCCTACATGATTATCACTTGTCTTACGCTGAAGGAAAACATCATGAGGAAATCTACTTGTCTGAGAGAACCTAGCAAGTTTTTAAAAGACATGTGAAGTCCGCTGGATCGCACTTGTGGTGCGTGGCGAACAATAGCCTGATTCCCCTTGTAGTAAGGGAGACGTGGCCGTGGCCGTGGCCAGACGTTAAAAAAAGGGCTGAACACTTACTGTTAAAATAAGTATATGTAGTACCTATTCTGTAAATGTGTCTATAATAATATTATAATGCTCAAGAGATTGTGTTTTTTTGTTTGTTTGAATGTGCTAACACTTCCAGTCGGGTTTGGAAAACTCTTTTTTCCTCTTTAATGAGGGTGGGTAATTTAACTAGCTATACTATTCGGCGGTAATATAGATTCTTATTAGTGAAAGAATTTTCAGAATCGGATCAATAGTTTCAGAGATTACCCCCAATATACAAACTTACAAACTTTTATAGTATTAGTGTAGACGACCCGATTATCAAGTCTTTTTTAATGACTTATACTTTTAGGACTAACTTAAGAAAATATCCTACTCTTAGAGAATCGAAAAAAAAGTAAAATTTTTCTTTTACATCAAGTTATTTTCTTGAATTACAGTACAATACGTACAAATAAGTATATATATATATATATATATATATATATATATATATATATATATATATATATATAGTAAGGTAAAGAATGATGATCTCCATCTCCCCTACAGTTAAATAAGGAAGAAATAAAATGAAACTGAAATAAAGCATGAAAATAAATACATTACTCGCTAATGTAACGAGTTAACACAATGAAATATCTCGTGTGCGATATTAGCGGGAATTTAAGTGACATTTTTCAAGAACTGCCGACGACAGTGTTAAATTGCAGGGTTGTTACCACCCTCGATATAGCGGAACTGTTTCGAAAACGTTACATGTGTTTTGGGGTTTAAAGTTCTAGCTTTTATTCTGTTAAAATTTTCTTATATATGTATTTTTCAGGTTTGTTTCTAGTGACCCTACATGTTGTGCTAACGGTCGCGGGTTCGAGTCCCGCTGGGGGCATTCATTTGTGTGACGAGCACGAATGTTTGTACTCCAATCATGGTTGTTTATATTTATAATACAAGTATGTATGTATTTAAAGTTATATACATATGTGTAGTGTATCAAGTATCTGGTATCCATAACACAAGCCTCGTAGCTTATCATGGAACTAGATGGTGATGTGTGTTAATGTCCCAACATATTTATTTATGTAATGAGTTGATATTGTAATAACTTATAACACTATAATGATCGATAAACAATTTTAACTCAAAAGACACAGCTGATGTAAAATCATTTTAAATAAAACTATCTTTTCGGATTATTTCGCGGATTTATTTTGATTTTTGGTTCCCGACGTTTTGAATGCTTTACAGCAATCATGGTCACGGGAGAGACTAAGGTATTAGACATCTCAAAGCGTTATATACTTGTTACAGACAGTGCCTACCCACAAATTTACAAAAATGATTTTGAAAATTCAAAAATGGCACCAGAGTACCTTACAATATTTGTTGATTTAAATTCTAAACATATTAAAAATATTAAAAAGTTTAATAAGTATTATAATTAAATATTATTTGTTTAATTTTAGCTGTTATTATTATAAATATTACAATATTTTAAAAACTTTAAGAATAAATAATGTAATATTATTTAGTATTGCTATTACTATAATATGTCTAACCACAAAGAAAATCAAAATATTAATTATTTATTAAATACTAATTATTTATTAAAGTATTATTATTGTTTTATATGTAATTTAGAAATTAACTTTTTTAATTTAGATTTCTAATGTAATTTTAAGATAGAATATTAAGCAACACTATCTTCACAGATAAAATATATATTAATCTCTATAACAATGATTCTCTCTATAACAATAATCCGAAAAGATAGTTTTATTTAAAATGTCAAATATTCGCGTAAATCTAAGAAAGTATGATGTAAAATCACTTTAAAAATAATTATTCCACTCCTACTGTTGTAAAAATACTTTTTTTATACAAATGCAACTATATCTGCTTAAATACACAAATTAGCTATATGATATCGCGAATATTTCTGTATATTTATTAGAGGTACCTACTACGTATCTGCCATGATTGTTATCAATTTGTATCCAACCGTTCACGCTCATCAATAAAGCAACCAAGACTTGCTTTTTTACCGACTTGACTCAGAATTACTTTCAACGCTCAGCTACTATAAGTACTAGAGCATTATAGAACACTCTGAAAAAATCATCGAAATATTTCTGGAAAGAGCACACCACAATAGTAAAAAATGCATCAAAAATCGTTCATTTAGACACTATATGGCGATTTTCTCTTACAGGTGTAATGTAAGGATAACTTATTACTATATCTACGTATAGAAATATTATATTAAAGCCAAAACCTAATTAAGTATTTAAAAACACGACACAAACAATCCACGGGACAAAATAAAAATATACAAATTCATAGTAAAAAAAACTATAATTCATATAATAAACTCACAACGCCATATCACAGGGTAAAAGCATATTATATTCAAGCAAATAAACATTTCGTTATCTAAATAGGTCATTACGCGAGCGAGAACGCGGTATTCGTATGAGGAAACTCTGTCTAAGATGGATAGCTGTGCTGTATAACCCTTTGTATATAGAGTAAAGGAAAAGACCTACACGAATAATTATTTTTTATATATATGTATCAGTTTTTAGTCAAATATTTTAAAATATTATGATGTGTTTGGATTTTGGACGTATAATATTTTGAAGAAGTTAAATAAATAACTTATGTTTTAGGTTTGGTCAAACGCTGGTAAAGAAAGCTATTTTAGAAAGTAAGTGTAAAATAAAATCAAATTATTTAATTGACTTAATTGATGTAATAAACTATCTATTTTTATACGTATGTATAAGAATCGATGTGTGTATGTATGTTCCCTATGGCCTCCAAAACGGCTGGAGCGATTTTGTTGAAATTTTCCGGCAATCTTCAGATTAGCCCAGCGGCTGATCTTGTTAAGTTTGGTAGTGATCGGAAGTTTGAACGCGGGCGAAGCCGCGGGTACTGCTAGTATGGAATATTTCCTGGTATGAAGTGTTATGAACTATCTGTGTGTACGTGCGTGCGTCTGTGCGTGTGTGCATTACACATAACGAAAGCTGAGATTATAAATATTTACCCCATTTTATACCCAATCCATTAAAGAATAACATCCAAAATACCTATTACCATAACATAACAGATTTTCGCAGCGAAATTACAAAGGAAAATAACGCCTAAATAAGAATTTACAATTTTAACGATATTTAGCATACATTTTATGATCCTATCACAATGCAAATTTTCATGTTGTTTTTATAATACCTCTTGTAAAGTCTTATAGCTGATTTGTTGTTAATATTTAATTTTATGGCATTCTGTTTGTTATATGGTAAATACAATTTTCACAGATTTGATGGAATTTTTTAGTAGATATAATTTCTGCATCTTTATAGCTTGACTAGGACCCTATGAAAGAGCGAAAAAAAGAGGACAGACGCACTCGAGATGTGGTGCTGGAGACGAATGCTGAGAATATCCTGGACCGCATTCAGGACTACCAACTCTATCCTCAAAGAACTCGGCATCAAGCAGCGTCTCTCCTCTATAGTTCAGGCTCGAATCTTGACTTACTTTGGTCACGCAATAATGTAGCCATCGAAAGCTTAGTGGTGGAAGGAAGGCTAAAGGACACTAGAGCGCGTGGTTGATCGGCAAGTAGGTGGACAGACCAAGTCAGAGCGGCAGTAGACGTCCCACTGCATGAATGTGCGAGAAACGCAGATAATAGAGAGGAGTGGAGGCGAATAGTCGAGCGGTTTACAAGACCTATATGATGACCACGACCAGTCTGTCAAGACTAATGACTAAGAAGAAATAATGTCTAACATTCGAATCTTGCTTTTGACAACATCTTTGTACTTGAAATGAATCGGTAAAAAAGCAGGAAGAGTTTGTAGATGGTTTTCAATCACTTAAATATTACAAATGGTGCTAAAATTACAGCTAAGTTCATTGGTATCGCGTTCTCTTAAAATCAAATGAAGCGAGCAAGCTAAGAGTAACCCTGGGTCTCGCAGATACGAGATTTTATGTGCGAATCATTTCTAACATGATTACCACTTGTCTCACGGTGAAGGAAAATATCGTGAGGAAACCTGCATGTCTGAGAGAACCTAGCAAGTTTTCGAAAAGCGTGTTAATTCCACGTGATTGGCTGTGACTGGTGCAGCAATGAGACATTATAAAAAAGTATTATTATCATTATTATAATAAAAACGAGTGAAGTCGTACACAATAGCTAGTCTACTAATATTATAAAGAGGCAAAGTTTATGAGTTTGTGAGGTTGTAGGGGTAATCTCTGAATCTACTGAACCTACTAAGCACAGAATACTTTTTATCCCGGAAATCATCCCTTAAGGGGGTAAAAATAGGGATGAAAGTTTGTATGGCGAATCAACCTAAGGACGAACACGAGCGATGCGAGGATGAGTCGCTAGTCGTATATAAAGAAAGAACATGAAAATGAAATAATCTTGATAAACTCATACAAGTAAGTATGTATAAACTTCTCCAAACCTATATAAGTCACATCCACTAAAAACAGTTTTACGGTCAGAGGTCGCCGAGTAAACAAAATCGCAGTGGAGCGTAAAAATCACGACGACCAGACTCATAACGAGATTAATGTTTCGCCTTCGATAAAATAGCTAGAAGTGGTTTGTTGTTGAATTTTTTTAGAAAATATTCCATATAATATAATCAAAACATGCGTATGTATTGGACTAAAAAGTTTTTATAATATATTTTTTTACTGATTTCAAAAAAGGCTCTCAATTCGAGTTATTAACCGCAGTCGGTGTAGCTTTTTAGTAAAAATATTAATTTTAATATGTATAGCTCTTTTTAACGTCCCACTGCTGGGCACGGGCCGCCCTTCAATACGAGGGGGACACATATTATTGTTTTGGCTAATGTATATGTTATTAATTCTATTAATTTGTAATATAAAAGCTGTATGTTTTCCTGAATAAACAAATAAACAAATATAATCTGTACAGATAAATAAAATTGAAGTGTATGTTTGTAATGTCAAAATAACAGCTTTTTACTAAAGGCGTATGAAATTATATACGGTACCTAGAAGGAAAACACATTTCTATTTTTTTTTTGTCTCTTTGTCTGTCTGTTCGTTCCGGCATATTTCCGAAACAGCTGGACAGATTTTGACGGGATAATAAATTCTCGATAAAGGAGTAGGGTTGCGCTCAAAAAAAAAAAAACAAAACGTACCTAATTACGCAGTCTAGTATTATAGTAGAATATGTAAGTAAAACTATGACCTTAAAGCAAATTCATGTATCTAAACATACAAAACGGAAGTTGGAGTTCAGGCATCAGTGAAGTGAGGGTCGCAAAGATAGCTACAGTTGACATTACGTACCAAGACTTTCATCTGAGCGATAAGCTTCGGGGCAACTTGGAAATTGTTCTCTATAATTCACACTTCACCTACTTAGAGAGATGGAAAGAATTCAAAGCTAAGAAAATTAGCATGCGTAGATTGAATTGTCGAAAAAGTTCCCCGAAGCTTGCCTTATGCTAATTCTGATGGAATCCGTCTTTTTCGACCCCAATTTTGTTAGACGTTTATTATAAATTACTCTGATATTTTTAATATAACAAGTATTGCGGAGATCAGTAAAATAAATGACGTATTATAAGATCTCTTTGTCCAATTAACTAGGAATATATAAATACATTTAGCTTAAACAAGCGAAAGTAGAGAAAATAAACATAAATATAAACAGCTAATGTGTAGAATTTACCATATCAATATAGTAAAATATGTAGGTATGTCAGAGATTGGTCTTATGTTTCAAACCTATATACCTACTATAATATGAATGAAATATTATATAGTACTAATCTTTATAATAATATATAATAATGCAGCTCTTTTAACTTTCCAATGCTCCTCTCAATGAGATCAGGCCCAAGTCCACAGCGCAGGCCAAATGTGTGTTAGCGGACTTCATACGAGTATTTCGAAAACTCTGTACTGCCAAATACGTTGATTTCCTCAAAATATATTTTTTCACCGTTTTAGCAAGTGGTAATCATGTCAAAAATGATTTGTACATGAAAATCTCAATATGCAAGTGCCGGGTTCAAATTTCGAACCCACAAACTAACTCGGTTTTTCTAAGCAAACCCTTTACCAATAGGCTACCAGTATCTATTATACCAGACCTTAATAATAAACTTCAAAAATTAAGTATTGGAAGCGATACATTCTAATAAATCTCTTCACTTTATTTTGCTCACATTCAGTTTTATTTGCTAATGAAAAACCGAATGGTCTTAGCTAAGCCACAAATGACGTAGTAATTTGGACATCAGGTATAAAAACAAGTCGCTAACAAACGAGGCTGTTACTGCCCGGGACCTAAAGCTTTCGACACACTGAGGGAAAACTTTATTTTTTAATAATAGTACCTAAGCGAATGAGCATCGCACGGCGTTTTTTCGGAAAAGATATAAAAAATGTGTGTCTCTAAATACAAAATTTAATCTAAATCGTTAGAGCCGTTTGCGATACATAATATATAATTTTATATATATACCCAATATTAAAAAATAAATGTTATGTACATATATACAACAATTGCTCATTTAATTAAAATTATAAGATGAAATGATTTCGCTATTCGTGTTTATCTATTTGTGTGTTTATTTCTCCTGAACTACGCAATGTACACAGCTTTAATTATAATTATAATAATTTAGGAAGATTTATATGTACCTATTACATATGATAATTAACTATATGAAGTAAAAAGAAGTCGATGTTTACTCTAAGTGAAACAAGGGTGGGTCCCTAGATTAGATTAACAAGTAGAGAACATTTGTAATATATCGATATAAATAGTACTGATGTATCAGCGTTGATATTAGGCTATGCCACTTCGGCTGGTATCTAACCCACGAACAAACCGACACACGATCGCATTAATAATATTAATAAAGCTATTATTATATGAGTATCGTCATATACGTACAATGTACATACGTATGTCAGTAAACGTAGTATACTACTCACTTAAGACCTTTCCCTACTATAATTTTGTCATAAATTTTCACGTTTCACCATTAACCTGTTGGACCCCCAGCAGATATTCCAGAGGACGGGTCACTCAAGATTGAGGTTTGCAATTCTATTGCTAACGTTAAATGACGGTAGGGTCCCACAACATTCATTGGAGTGTTACGATTGATATTGTATCGACACGGTTTACGATCGGAATTAGAGGGACTAAAATGTGCCCTATTTACTGTTATATTTTACTAATAGTTCCAATCTAGTTGATGTAGATATTTATTTTGCTAATAAAGTCTATTTTGTTATGTATTTATATATTTTTTTAGCCGATTTTGATTCGTTTAGTTTTATAATGATAACGTTAAGGGTGATCCTATATTAATTTCAAGGATTTTTTTAAATTTTTTACTTAATTATATTTAAAATGTTATTATAAAAGTGAAAAAATAATTAAGTCCTATCTTTGTTGGGGAAAAATCTTTATATTTGAATTGCTTTATATGGTTGACTAGACTTGCCTTCGCTAGGGTTATTACATTTTTTTTACAAAATTTTATACCCATTTTCACCCCCTTAAGTTATGATTTATGGAATAAAAACTATCCCATGTCCTTCCCAAGGTTTTAAACTATCTTCTTACCAAATTTCATCTAAATCTGTTCAGTAGTTTCGGAGCTTATTCGGTACAAATTAACGAACAAAAAAACCTTTCCTCTTTATAATATTAAGTGCAGATGTAGCATCCTAACTCACTGTCACTTATTAACCTATAAATTATCTCGATGCAAAATACTACTTGTAGTTTGCTCTATTTAGATAAAATGGAAGAATGATAGATAGAAGGAAAAACCAACAAGTATTGCGATACTTTTCATGATTTTTCAGAAAATAAACACACAAAAACAGCATAAAAATATATTTTTATAAAATATAAAACTTGGGTTGTATTAATTTAAAAGTAGGGTGACCTTTAGTTTTTTCTATAACGTACCGCCATAATATGAGCTTCTATATTTTATTTCACAAAGAAATATTGCAAAATGTTAACTTACAAGTTGACATCATGGGTTTTTCATTAACTTAATTGTCTAAAGTTTTTTTTTTCTTTTTAGGTAAGCTTGGTGTTCTGATGTGGAAGTCTACGCAATGTGGTAAAGTAATGAGAATGTTTTGTATTTTTACTATATAAGTATATAAAATTAATTTTTATTAAAGCTTTTTTTTCAAGTGAACTGTGTAAATGCTATAATATAATCGATACTAACTGCTTCGGTGGTGTAGTGTTTAGCATGTACGGCTGCACACCCGGAGGTCCTGGGTTCAAGTCCCAGGTCGGGCTAAGTTTAGTTATTGAGTCTGTTTAGTAAGCCTCGGTAATCCTGGAGTTAGGAAGTTGGCCGTGTTTCAGCCCCGTGCCTCGGAGAGCACGTAAAGCCGTCAGTTCTATGCCTTAACTCTCACCGGTCGTGTCGAGTATTGGTCCCACCGTAGTATGAGAGTGACAGGAATAGAGAGTGCACTTGTGTCTGCGCGTACACTTGTGCACTAAAATATCTCCTGCGCAGATGTCTAGTCTTAATGAGATTGGTCGTCGTCGCCGAAATTATTCGGGAGGATATTATAATCAATGAAACATAAATATTTAATTACATTATTTAATTGGTAGAAATTCCATAAAAATCGTACGAATTATTCATTAATTAGTACCTTCGCTTCGCTGTGGTGCGTCCCTAGGTGCCTTATAGTAGCCTATGTGTTACTTCAGGTCATTAGTCTATCTGTGTACTAAATTTCATCTAAATCCATCCAGCATATAAAAAATAATATAATAAAAACTAATAGTTCTGCGGATTCCTTTATTTATATAAAAATGTTATGTATGTAATATATGTGTAAGTAATATATGTTATTATATAAGCCTATATATAGCCTTCCTTAATAAACGGGCTGTCTATGCAAAACCAATTTTTCAAATCGGATATGAAATTCCTGAGATTAGCGCGTTCAAACAAACAAAAAAAAAATGATTTATTTACCAAAATAATGAAATAATGCATTTTTCTACTATTATTTTGTCGCATAATCACTATCGAGTTTCAACTCAAACCTTAGTTATGAAGAGTAAATGAATGAGAATATTTCAAACAAGGCATTGGTCTCCTATTAGTACTATGTGTACCTACTTGTGAAAAGCCAGCACTAGACTTGTTACATCTGTCTCACTTCATATTTTAATATATATCATATAGTATAACCGTAGGGTTTTGACTCGTAAACAAAAAAAGTATTTTAGTTAACTAAAATACAGTATTTTAGTTGTAACGTCCGTTAAAAATAATGAATATTAGGCATAATTATTATTAATTCACATATATTTTTATGTTATATTGATATTTAATACATTTATTTTCTATATACACATAAAGTCACAACTTTGAACTTAAAAGGCTTAAATTATGACAACATTATACTATAATTTCATAGAAAACTATAAGGTAAGTAGATTTGAGTTTTCAATGTACAAAGTCTATATTTTCTTCTCAACAAGTGCAACAGAAAAGAAAAGTTTATGTACATACATGCATATATATTGCATAAATCCATTGAAAAAATTTGTAATACATCTATACATACCTATGATAAAATTCTGAGTCGAATCTGTACATTAAATATTTTTTGGAAAATCTTATTGAAATGGTCATTATTATCAATACAGCGGCCGAATCTAGTTTCTAAATTTTTTGTCTATCTGTCTGTCTGGGAACGTATCGTGAGAAAACCACTGAACAGATTTTGATGAAACTTGGTATGATGATGGCTAACTATCCGGGTCATATATAGATTACTTTTAACTGTGGGAAAATATCTCATCTCTGAGAAATCTATACTAACCGATAAAAAACAGGGACGAAACCGAGCGGAGTGTGGGTGAGTCGCTAGTTATGTATAAAATGAGAGTTTTATATACAATTTCAATAGCCAAAACGGTAACCCTACCATTCGACACCTCGAGTGTACTTGAAGGGGAGATCTGAATTCGTACGCAGCGACGCGTGTGCTACGGCTTAGGGGTACAAGGGTAGCATATGGGTAGACGAATTTTGTACGTTTGAATCTTTTCATTTTTTTTTTGTATAGACTTTTAAGGGTAGTTACTAAGGGTTTAGGTTTTTAGGCAACTCGAAAATCATATATTTCCTATTACTAGCGACTTACCGTTGCTTTGCTCAGGTGCGTTTCTACCTATGTACTACTATAGGTTATAGTCTATATGTGAGCTAAATTTCATCTAAATCCGTTCAGCCTTCTTAGGTCGTATAAACTAACACATAAACAAACTTTTATATATTTAATTTATATAAATACATAAATATAACATAAAGCAAAAGAGTTTTTTTTTTGTAGATTGAACGCGGGCGAAACCGCAGGTTCTGCTAGTATCGTTTATAAAACAAGTTAATTGCAATATGCATGTAATTTTTTAACATTTCTATATAAATTTTTGAAGGCGGTAAAAAAACTATCAATTTGAGAGTCATCCCCGTACATCCCCGTTAATTTGTATTTAAAAGTTGTTCTTTAAACTCGAAAACCTTAAATAAAAAACTTTTCCTAGTAATTTTGTTAATTTAACATTTAGGTACACTAAAAGTCTATGATGTTAGCTCGCCGGGCAGTTGCCACTGGGACGTATTTAGTTAGAGCTCATAATAGCCCGCAAGAAACCTAACATTGTCTAACCTACAGTTATTTAATATAATTAACATAACATAAAATTTAAGTTACGTTAATTATATTAATGTATTATTTGTTATATATTTTATAATATTTATGTATTTAAAAGTAATATATGTATATGTTGCCTGTATCAACTATCTAGTATCCATAACACAAACCTTACCATGGAACTAAATGCAATGGTGATGTGTGTTAATATCCCAACATATAATATTTATTTATTGTATTAACTAGTGTTCGCCCAGTGGTTGAAATTCGATCATAGTCATTGTAAATAAATAAATAAAGCTCACTTTTTCCATTTTTTTTTTATTGATAACACTAAAAACTAATTTTGTAGGTTGTCAAACTTCGCTCGTAAGAAACGTATAGCGGGATGTTCAACAGCCTACATATAATCGTAATCAATAGTTAAAAAATCCAAAAAACAAAAAAAAAACTTATTTTTATTGATAACACTAAAATTCGTTAATAGATATAAAAAAAAGAAAATCGGTTGTCAAATAGAGGAGAAAAATGTACTGAACTGTTTTGTCTTTGCCTATATACATATATAATACAGAATGCTCCTTTTTTACGAGTCGTAGAGGGATGTAGATAACATATTTATAATATGTATGTATTTAAAGTTATATATGTATAGTGTATCAATTATCTGGTATCCATAACACAGGCCTCGTAGCTTACCATGGAACTAGATGGTGCTGTATGTTAATTTCTCAACATATTTATTTTATTTATTTATATTTTTAAACTTAATCAATAAATAGGTTACAAAATAAAAAAAAATCAAATAAAACTCATAATTTTAGAGATCAGCGCGATTCAATCAAACAACAACATAAAATCTTTAGCATAAATTACACTATCGCTTTCACTTCGATTAAGCTCTCGCACTATATTCGAATTTAAGTAACTTTTTACTACAGGAAAAGAACTTGAGATTGGAATAAAATGGTATTTTTTAGTAAAAAAGTATACTGACTTCAGTTCTAAAGTAGTTATGTTATTTCACTCTTAATCAGTTCACAGTTTCTCAGTCAAAGATCTTGTTTTGTGTATCTTTTTTCAAAGTTAAACAGAAATAAGCTTTTATCCTATTTAATGGGCTTAATAAACTATTGTATTATATATATATTTTTTATTGTTAAATTATTATTATTATTATTTTTATTACTATTTAAATAAAACTGCCTTTCTGATTTTTTCTTTTTAGAGAGACTGTCTCTCCTGTGGCCATGATTACTGTATAGCATTCGAAACTTCGAGAACCAAAAATCCGAATAAATCCGCGAAAAGTCCGAAAATACAGTTTTATTTAAAATCTATACTAATATTATAAAGCTGAAGAGTTTGTTTGTTTGGTTGAACACGCTAATCTCAGGAACTACTAATCCGATTCGTACAATTCTTTTTGCATTAGATAGCCCGTTAACTGAAGAAGGCTATATATCATCTCGGAAAAATGTACAGTTCCCGTGGGATAGATTTGTTTTTATCTAGGGACGAGCCCGAAGCGAACCGAGGGTGAGTCGCTAGTGTCAAATATTCGCGTAAATCTAAGAAAGTATTATATTACTTTTCAGTTAAATTTAAATAACAAAAGTGTAGACAAAGTCGCGTACTAAATCTTGTTAAAGCGTATTCTAAATAGAACTATCAAAATAACACGTACATCAATAGTGCATTTATTTTGAACTATAACATAACCCTATATAAGCCGCAGTGGCAACACCCTTAATCACCCTTTTCATGTCAAACCTTATTTTCTCGTATTGGCAACACATCGTCGCTTTGTAGAACAATTGGGGGCGTGTCTAGAGTTGTATACTGCCATTACTCATTTGCTGAGAAAAAGAAAGGCTAAGATATTTTTCCTTTAATGTTTTGTTTTGTCGTGAGATGAACAGACAGTATTTAATTTAAAGTTTTTTATTATTTATTTTCAAGTTTATATATGAAATAATTGTATGTTCAGTAATATTTTCATAGTAGATGTCTAAATACTAAAAATTTTTCATTTGTAGTACTATAGTGTGAATTATGCACTGTATATAAATGTATGTTCTAAATAAAGAATTTTATTTCTAATAATAATTTAGCTCATTGATTTTTGTTCATAACTTTTAAACATTTTGTTTAGAAGTTGTAAAAAATCAGGGAATATTTGCATTTTTTCCTTCAATACTAAAAATTAAGAGTTAGTAAAATTGTATAACGATTAAAAATATGCTTACACTTCAATATTCATTTATATTAATTAAATATATGTTAAATATGTTGGGATATGAATACACAGAACAAGCTAGTTCCATAGTAAGCGACGATGAGTGTTTTATGGATACCAGATAGTTGATATACTACACATATATAACTTGAAAAACATACATATTATAAATATAAACACCTATGACTGGAGTACAAACATTCGTGCTCATCACACAAATAAATGTCCCCAGCGGGATTCGAACCCGCGACCGCTGGCATACAAGTAGGGTCACTACACACTGAGCCAAACGTATCGTCAATATTATCCGCTTGTTAGATTGTTTTATTAGAAATAGTGAAGTTAAGGGCGTAAACTAAGTATTTTATTTAGTCTGGCAAGTACTATTTGCACTCCCCACTTTAACGACTGTTAGTAAGCTCAATCGTTTGTTTCTATTGACGGCTCGTCCTAAGTAAAAGCTCTGTTGAAAAGATTTATTACTTTCAAGAATACGATTGTCTTCAAATGAGTTTTCTTGAAATAAATCGGTAAGTCCTGGTCACATCATCACTATGGAGGCAAAAGTATTTTTCTTAGTGGAGTAAAAAATACCTTTGTGCTTCTAACAATGGTTTCTATTTTTGGCGTAGGTAATACTCAAGTATGAGGTAAATATTATGTACATTAAAGACTAGCTTTTTCCTCGGCTTCGTTCCCGTAGTCTATTTATGTATATATTTTTGATCCTTGAAGTTGTAGCATGGTGTTAAATATCCTATAAGTTTCCTCTAGAATTGGACTATCAAATGTAAAAAAGATTTATCAAATTTGAGTGGAAGTTCCAGAGGTTAGCGCTTTGAAGAAAAAAAAAACAAACTCTTCAGCTTTATTATATTACCATAGATATAATACTTTCTTAAGTTTATGCGAATATTTAACATTTTAAATAAAACTATCTTTTCGGATTATTTCTAAATTCGGGGATCGCATTCGTAACGTCGGGAACCAAAAATCAAAATAAATCCGCGAAATAATCCGAAAGGATAGTTTTATTTAAAATTACTATAGATATTTTGATTTGGTAGAGATAGATCCAGTGGAAAGCCTTTATCGTAATTTTATTATGATTAGAATCTATACTGATATTATAAAGCTGAAGAGTTTGTTTGATTGTTTGTTTGTTTGTTTGTTTGTTTGGTTGAACGCGCTAATCTCAGGAACTACTGGATGAAATTGAAAAATTCTTTTTGTGTTGGAAAGTCCATTCATCGAGGAAGGCTTTAGGCTATATATCATACCGGAAAAATGTACGGTTCCCGTGGGATAGAGTTGTTTTTGTCTAGAGTCGAACCCGAAGCGAAGCGAGGGTGAGTCGCTAGTAGATTATAAAGTCTGACCGCAAGAGCTGTATCGAAAGATAAAACACATATGAGAAAGGTTATTTCTAAAATATATAAAGTGTTTGTATACGTTCTAGTTAGTGACTATTGCATGATTACATTTTACACAATTGCTCCGGCTTCGTTTAACCTTCACTGTGAAAGGATTTATCAAGATATGGAAAATGGGAGACTATTCTATTGAAAATTTACTTGTTTTCTTATTTACCAAAATACGTACAAAATGAAATGAATTCAGATTAAATGAAATATTGTAGATAGATATTTGCTTATTTAATTACAAACCTTTCCCACGGGAATCGTACATTTTTCCGGGATTAAAAGTAACCTATGTGCTATTCCAGACTATAGTAATTTATCTCTGTGCCAAATTTCATCCAGATTCGTTTAGCCGTTCTAGCGTGATTGAGTAACAAACGTCCACCCAAGCATCCAAATATCTAAACTTGCACATTTATAATATTAGTAAGAATTTATTAATTGGGGGGATTAGGGATATTGAAATAAAAGTTATTAATATTGGACAGTATCTATATATGTACATATATTATGTTAAATTCAATTACATTCGTTCAACAATTTTCTTATTATGATAACGAAACAAACATCTAATCTTACCAAAATTTTCCATTTCTATTGACGGATGTTCTTATTATCATGACGTTAGGCACTCAACAAACAGTATCTCATGTTATCGAGGAGTTTTATATGTACTCCGGAACGAAGTTCGGTGAAAATATATAAAATATCTATTTATAAAAAACAGTTCCAAGATTTTTATTTTAATAGTCTTCGTTTTGTAATTGTACCACTGAGTAGACAAACATAGTAATAAAAAAACGGTTTAAAATAATCCAAAAGTCCGAAATTCTTTCACCAAACTTATACTTCAGTGTAAATCTTTTAATAGCGATAAACGGTGCTTGGTATTTCCTTCTACAATTCCTTGAATTTAAATTTTATTCAAGACGAAAGATACATCGAGCTCTAAATTAGAACAAGTCTTGAAAAATGGGGATCCTAACGTCGCCACTTCTACTGTAATCCGATATCTTGGAATGGGCTCACGGTTTGTTTCACTTTGAGCCAATTTCAAATTTCAATATTCTATTTTACGATTATAGTTGTAGCATATTTCAACTAAGTTCTACTGAGATTGCAGGTTTGGTTCTCGTATAAGGTAAATTTGGTTGTGTAGTTTTTTTTAATAAACGCACTAAATTAAATAAACGAAATATTCTGTCGACGACGAAACATCCTAATGTCGCGTATTCTTCTGCTATTGGATTTTATTGTTTCACTTGGAACTAATTTCTGGCTTCTATTTTTTGACTATTGTGATAGTGTATTATTGTGGTTGAATTTGTTAGATTCTAGTGTGAGGATTACGGGTTTGATTCCCGTATGGAGTAAATGCGTGTGCTTTATCAATGCACTCTTCAACATGAAATTATTACTGATCTTGCAATAATAACCTTTTCTTTCTAACAAGTTTCTCTTTCTCGAAGCGTTTAGTTTTTACGAAGAGTGTCACAGATTTAGTATTGAATCGAACCATATTTTTTTTCCTTATATTATGAAAAAGTATGGTTCTGGTAAAATATATGTATAACAAATACGAATAAAAAGAAGTATTTTGAACACCAGATGGTTTTTTTATATTGGATTTCATCACAATAAATGTTAGAGTACTTTTGTCAAGGTACTTAAAAATAATTAGATTATATTTTGTTCAATACATTATATTCATATGAGAACCTCCATTCTGGAAAGTTTTTATACGACGTGGGTGTAATAATAGTCTAACGAAATGTATGTATTTTAAGTATCTTTTGTGTAGCTCGTCCATTCAGCTCGTAGGAAAGCTTATTATTTTCATTTATACAATTTCAGTACAAAAGGACGCGGGTTCGATATTATAAGGCACATTATTGTATGATTATTTTAGACATATTTATACAAAATGGTGGTAAAAAAGGTGGTTGAAAATCAACCGTAATTCATTAAGTTATATATTTATTGTCTTGCGTATATTACAATATTTATCTATTCTCAATTTGACCACAGACTTTAACAATAAACAAAAAAGTATATATGCGTGTGTGAGTCAAATACATGGTAGTGTGTGTAATATGTTTTTTATTGATTTAATGTATTTTTTATGAACAATGAAAAAAAAAATATATTAGCATTCTGCACTTCTTCTCTATATAAACTATAAGTGTGGGAAATTTCATACTCCTCCGCCCGCGCAATTTTCGTAAAAAGGAGTACAAAGTTTTTGCTTCACGTAATCAAATACAAAAAGAACTCTTTTTTATAACGCAACTTCAATAATTTTACTTATATTTGAATATAGATCTAATATAATTAATTAAAACAACACTTTTATTGTTTTAATTAATTATATTAGATGTACGACCGAATAAAACACTTCGTTCATATATCAAAGACATATTTGCATTTTCGTCGTAGTGAGCTTAATAACTACTCGTAGGCTTTGGGGCATTAAAATTGACTCCATAAAAGAATGAGGTTCTATGTTCGTCTGTATGTATTTTTTATATTTACATATATTGATTGTACAAAAAGGAATTTCAGTCTGTTGGTACAAACAAGTAATATATATTTTAATTAGTTTCTGAATTAAACTACATATGGATAAATTAAATCATAATTTTACTACAGAAAAAGATTGATAAATATTTCTACTCTAGTTAAGTTTCTTTCGCCAGTTCTTTTCAGGTTTACTTATGGCTTTTTCTTTCTGATTTAGCTTTTTATTTCTTTCTAATTTTCACATACATTCAGTGAAAAATTGTAATAATTTAATAAAAAATAAAATATTTTAAATTTAAATTGAAGTAAAGATATTAAGCAAGGTTGAAAGTGAAATAAACTCTCGAGCCCGCTGGACCGTTCGCTCGTGTGATGTCCACTGAATCCTTTCAGGTCTGGGCTTGGCTTGGACTTTAAATTAACTTCTATTTTCTATACACTTGATATCTTCCAAGTAGATCCATGAAATTGAAAATCTACGTTGAAGTAGGTTGCGTTGATTTATTTAATGTTATTTCAAGATTTTTGTAAAGATTATTCAAAAGTTAAAAAAGATAATAATTTTAAAGTTATATATTTTGAATATTTGTGTCTAGCTGTGAAATAATTTGTTTATTTTTTAATAAGTTTTTGTTTAAAGAAGCCATTATTTCGCTTATATTTTTAAAAATAACTTCGTGATGCAATGCATGTTACGCAGGAACTCGTGGGTTCGGTTTTCGGATGAGGCTAAATACCGGTGTTAAAAGTACATTAGAGTCGGTGGCCTAACACAAAACGTAGTACTGTGTAGTGTTTAAAAATGTTGTCATCCTAATATAATTGGGAAAGATTGTATGTGTGTTTGTTGCTTCTTCATGCCTTAATGAATTTTAGTGAAATTCGTAAAGGAGACAGCTTTTTTGCTGGAATGACTATATTATGTTAGTACTTATCGATGCAATAAACACAAGAGCAGAACCGAGTCCAAAACTTTTCGTAAGCATTTCATACTAACAAACCGATTTTTTCTATTTTATCTTACTTCTTATTAATATTATAAATATGAAAATTAAAACAGATCTGGATGAAATTTGGCACAGAGATTATAGTCTGGAATAGCACAAAGGCTACTTTTTATCCAGGAAAAATGTACGGTTCCCGTGGGATAGATTAGTTTCTGTTTATCTATAAGCGAACCCGAGTGAAGCAAGGGTGAGTCGCTAGTATTTTATATAAAAGATGAGCTATTTTTAAACTTTGCACGTAAATGTTATGTTGCTAACTAAAATTACTTTTAAAAATCTGAAGCGGTGTTGCTTTTCAGTTATTGCAAAGATTAACTTTCAGTATAAACTGAAAACTTAGTGTGAAACTTCCGGCGCTGCGAGTTGAGAGTTACGCTTCACTGTTGAATGAAGACAGTAGATGTATACAATTTAAAAGAAGAAATGCAATAAACGCTATACTAAAATATTAATTTTAATCAAATATTTAAAATACTTAGTATATTTTCGTTTAACTGTTAGTATTTTTCGTTCTGGGTTCGAGTCCCGGTTCGAGTTAATTATAGTTATATCAAAAAAATATCAGCCACAGTGCCAGCTTGCAAAATTTGTGTTTTATCAGTACATCGGGTAACACGTAAAGCCGTCAATGCTGCCATGATCTCACTCCAGTCGAGTATATCAGATTGCTGTTTTAACGTACCTACTCTAATTGTATCATTTTACATAGAGAGATAAAAAATATATTTTAAACCCGCTGAGTTTGTTTCCCGTTCTTCTTAGGTCTGAGGCTTCTTCTTTCCGAACTGGTAGACTCGTGACATTCAGTAAAAAATTGTAATAAATTAGTTCTGAATAAAATATTTTGAATTTAAAAAAATATGTTTATGTTTGCACGCGTACTCGTGCACTATGACATCTCACAGTTGGCTATACTCATATTACTTGGCCGCGTAGATCGAAATTCTGTTACAAGGACATTATATGTACGTTTTTTCTATATTTTTTAAAATAATAAAAGATACTTAAGTATAGAAAATCTTATTTTTTTAAATGTATAGCTATATTTTCATTTAAGTATTGCTATATAATAAAATCTTTTGAGTATTTACGATTAAACCGCGGTCATGATACAAATTCTGCACACCATTTCTTCAAAAGCGGCACAAACGCGTGTTGAATTGCAAGAAATTGTCGCGTTTCACGTTTAATTTAACACGTGTGTCGTCGCAATATTTTAAAAATGCGGCTGAGATTTAAGTGAATCGAACGATTTTGTTTAAAAATCTTTAAAATTATAATATTTTCGTTAAGCTCTTGTGAAACTCTCAAATACTTGTTGACATTTAAAATATATATTTTTTTAAGTAAGTAAGCTTAATACTATCTTTGATTATGAAAAATACAATTTTATCACTAAATACTAGGTACTACTAGGTACGTTTTAACGGTTAGTGACTCCCATACAAAATAAACATTTTTTTTAAAACTTAAACCACCCCCAACAAATAAAAAAAAAGAATTATTCAAATCGGTTCAGCCGTTTTTGAGTTTTAGTGAGACTAACGAACAGCAATTGATTTTTATACACATATATAGATAATTAATAACATGATTATTAAATTTATTATTTAAAAATAGTTCCTCTTAAGAGGCTATGTAAAAGCTTTAAGCTAATATGTAGTTTGGGTTTTAATGTATACTTTTCGATAACAATGATTATAATCTACTACTTATTTACGACACGTTTGGCTCAGTTTGTAGTGACCCTACTTGCTGTGCCAACGGTCGCGGGTTCGATTCCCGCTGGGGGCTTTCATTTGTGTGATGAACACGAATATTTGTACTCCTATCATTTATAATATGTATATATTTAAAATTGTATATATTTAGTGTATCAACTATCTGGTATCTATAACACAAGTTTCGTACCTTACTATGGAACTAGATGGTGCTGTGTGTTAACGTCCCAAAATATTTATTTATTTATCTATAATCATTATAAGGAAAACAGACGAGTATATGTGTAAAATCTACTAAACAAAATAAAAACAGTTGACAAACACTAGAAAAATATACTAAACTGTTTTGTCTTTGCCTATTTACATTATATAATTAAAACAAATCAAGTGATATAAAACTTTAAGTAGACTTCATTAAATAGAACTGGTATATTGAAAATGTTCAAATGGAACCGGTACATTTACCTTTTAACGTGTATTGGGGTGTGAAGACCAAATTCGCTTTGGCAGCCTACCTCGTCGATTTCGGTTCAGGGAACGTCTTTGTGACGCCTTGTTTCGAAATTTCCTTTTTGTTCGTTTTATTTTAATTACTAGAACGCAACTTCCAAGAATAATAAAACTTGATGGCATTAATAGCTAGCTTTAGACTGCGACTTTCTATACTCGCAATCATAGAAAAGCTAATGTTTTTTATTAATAAAAAGCTTTTTTGATATCAGTATGTAAGAATTATTGAAATTACTGATTCAATCGAACTGGCGTTGATATTAGGCCATTTTATAGATTTATCGATGAGAGCGAATCCACGGTTAATAACTAGTATAAAACTTAAAACATTGTTAGTCATATGTAATGAATTACATTTCAGTATCATACACGTATTTTTATTTTCCAACCACATACTGTACACTATTATTCAAGCTAAAAGCTTTTCAATGAACAATATCAATGAACAATAGGTGGTTCTTATAAAAGCGTATCAAGTTTCTATATTTTTAATTTATATAATCACTAGCGACTCACCCTCGCTCCGCTCTGCTTCGTCCCTACTTATGTTTTAACGTTTAGTATAGATTTCTCAGAGATGAGATATTTTCACGCAGTAAAAAGTATCTTATATGTCGACCCGTATAACCAGCTATCATCACACCAAATTTCATCAAGTTCCTTCCAGTGGTTTTTCCGTGATGCGGTCACAGACAGATAAAAATTCAAAAAACTATAGATTCGGCCTCTGTATCGATAATAATGACTATTTCAATGAGATTTTCCAAAAAATATTTAATGTACAGATTTGACTCAGTTAGAATTTTATTATATGTATAGATATACATATATCCAGGTACACGATGTTTTAAAATTAATAAGGTGTTATTTCTCATCGAATCATGTTATATCATGTTTTAATTTAACAAATTATTTAAATGGGTATGAATTGCGAAATTGAAAATTGGGGTGTAGCTAAAAATAATTGAAAAAATCGGAGAACGATTTTTAATACCTTTTACGTCTTCCATAGCCGCGGAGAATAAATAATAATAAAACAACAAAGAAAAGGTAGTGACTTAAAGAATTTCTAATCAAATGAGAATATTAATATTTCTCCTTTCATTTCTAATTTAATTATAAGTTAATAAACGTCAGAAACCATACTAATATAAAAAAATATGAGATTTTGTTTGTTTGCCGTTATTCTACGCCGAAATGGTTGGTATGATTTTTTGTATAGAGATAAGACTGTTTTTTTTTAGCTACCTAGGGACCAGAGCGAAAGCTAGGGCGTGTTACTAGTATATAACATGCAACGTCTAAATTTCTACATGCGTATAAAGAAATCGTAAACTTTACAGCCTCGTTGTTACTCAACTCGTGATAACGATCGTTGATAAAGGCCATTGCTTAATACAATTTCGATGATTGCTTTAAACTAATTTATCTTAAAAGATCTGCTTATTCAATGTAATGTTATATCTGCAAGTGTTAAAATAACGCAATAGGTTAATAATTTAAAAATGTTAATCGATCTAAAGGTTAATTAAGACGTGTTTTGGAAATTTTGATTTTGTAACAAAAAATAGCAATCCCGCTCTCACTTTGACCACACCCTTACCTGCCGTGTGCTACTCAGGTAACTTCCTACGATAATTAAAACTAGCAAATAACCCACACTCCGCTCGGGTTTGTGCGCTAGTTTTGTTTGTATCTATAATATCGTATAGAGCCAGCGTAAACATTCGGTAAATTTTATTACTTAATGTAATATCTGTGTGTTCTAAAATCCAAATTCGTCGAGCTGCTGTTGAAAGAGTAACAGATGTACAAAAAGCATATTAAAAATTCTTCAATTCTATATGGAAACTTTACTCGTATATTATAAACTAGCGACTCATCCTTACTTCGCTCGGGCTTCGTCCTTAGGTACGTTTGAATTCTCATACAAACAACACCCACATTTTAACGGGACTCACTGGCAGATAGCTGATATTATAAGGAGTAACTTAGGCTACTTTTATTTTAGAAAAAGGATTAGGGTTTCGCTCAAAAAAATTAAAAGGTACCTAGGGACGAACCAGAGCGAAGCAAGGGTAATTCGCTAGTATTAGAATAAAGAAGCATTAAAAGCAACTGCAGCCAGGACTGTATAGGAAGAATATAACGCTACGACGTTAATGGATAAATATATCATACGGCACTCTTCACAGACTAAATTACCTAACTGATATGTGTGAAAGGTTACTTGTTTAAATCAGAACACGCTAAAACTAACTCTATATCACGCAAATAGAGCTCAAATTGCTATAATCTAATAAACGAGTACATCAAGATGACCAACCCATAGGTTTATCGGATATTATACCTTATTTTATAGATAGTAGATATTGATATCGTATGCGATATGTAAAGGCGAGGCAGAGCTTAAGGCTAGTATCACACCTTTGACCTATTGCCTAATGGCATCTAAATTGCTAAATATTTCTAATGGTACGTTTAATGCATTAATTGCGGATTGTGAATGTTCAGACAGGTGTTATGAACAGAAAAACAGATTGAGAAATACATATGTATATGTGTTTATTTTGTTAACTAGTGTTGTATTGTAGGTTTGTTTGTGGGTTTTATACGTGAGTACGCTTATAGCGTTAGAGGTAAATTTAGTGTGTAACTATCTTTATTGTTATATAAAACGTTTTAATTTAAGTAATTTTAGGATACCTAAGTAGAGTAAAATTCTTAAATATTTCTTGAGAATTTCAGTAAATGTACTGAGGTTAAAGAATACTATATTATACAATCATATATTTTTAGAATATCATATACGGAAAGAATATAATGTTATATATTTGTCAGACAATATCAAAGGTTACCATGGCAACAATAACTCATAATAGCTTTTATAGATTCAGAGATTTGCACGTAAAGATAATCAAACTTTTCATCTTTGCATTATGTAAGTGCTCATATAATGTTGATGAGGGTTATCTAATATCATGCGACATCTTTTAGCAGTGAAGTAATTATATATAGAAGTAAAAATAAATATATAAATAAAATGCGCGAGCGGATTCGCGGGTAAAAGAAAGTCAATAAATTTTGGCTTTCTGCAGTCCTTCTCTATATAAACTTTAACTATGCCAAAGCTCATACTCCTCCGTACATGCAATTTGCTTAAAATGGGGTTCAAAGTTTTTGCTTCACGTATTAATATATAGATATGTATGAGTACAGATGATTATGTTATTGCTCTAAGAAAATGTGCACACTTTTGGTCAATTTAGAAAATTGACAGTTCGTAATATCAACAGCGTCGATGCGTGTTCGAATAATCAAAAGTCATTGTGTCATGACACGTGTCAAATCAACACGTATAATGGATTGACTAATTTTGATCCTTTGTGTTGTCCACTTTGTGTAATGATTGATGTATTACGAAATTTAATTTGTTATGAAATATTTTTTTTGTAATTTTAGATATGAATTTTTATGATAGGATATGAGATGAAAGTGTGAAGAAGATTTTAGTCATTAAACATGTTGAGGAAAAGAGTGAGTGAGTGAGAGTATGACATATATATATATATATATATATATATATATATATATATATTTACTTAACTGATTCAAAAAATCATCAAGCCACGGGCAGTAACTTATAAAATATAAAAACATCTTTTGTATATATTAAACTTTAATATTAACATAATATTAAACATTAATTTTAAATCTAATCTATTGTTTGGGTAAATACTTGTATAATTATACAGAAGTGACCATGAAATTTTTCGTTGTTATTGCACCAGTTTTTAAATTTTAGAGCTTATAAAATTTTGTGATTATTCGTAATATGTTTACTTGTTACTGTAAGTGAAGTGTAAGTGAACTGTATGTATGTATGTATGTGTGGACATTGTACATATACACAATAATCTTTAATTTGGGTCCCAGTCTTAGATAGAGAATATGGTGCGTGTTTTAGACGTAAAGCGATGGTTAAAAGTATTTATTTTGCATTTACCGCCCATGATCTGTATGATCAGAACATTATATTTAACAAGCCAAATATTAAAACTTGTCAGTTATCTTCTATTTATATATATATATATATATATATATATATATATATATATATATATATATATATATACATATATAAAAGGTGATTGACTGATGTATCAACACACAGGCCAAACCCTTAAGACTAGAAAATTTAATTTTCGCACACGTATTCCTCATATGACGAAGGCATCCACAAAGGAAGGATTTTTCAAAATTCAACCCCCCAAGGGGTGAAATAGGGGATAAAAGTTTGTATAAAACTTTCTATTCCTTGGACGTATTTACATGAAATTTCGTATTTTTGGTAGTTTAAACGAAAGCGAATTCGTAGGTTCTGCTAGTGAGAACATATTACTTTACTGTATATAATATATATATTTTATTTAGAGTTCTGTCTTAAGATTCACATTTCAACTTAGTGTATATTTTATTAATACACACCGTAAATTTTTTATATAATTTCTTGATACGTTCTCAAAGGCAAATACCTGTATTTAAGAAATAATTAAATATTTCATTATCACAATTTATATATAAGGCTAGTTTTATTTTTAAATCCAAAAACTTGACAAAAACTTTTTGCTACATCAAAGGTAACTTTAATTAAGAGAAAATTCAATCTATTTGGATGATTAAAAGACTCTGATTTAGTTCTTTAGAAAGAAGTGTCAGCTAAATTCTAAATTTATCATAAAGGAGATCGTAATGAAAGAATTTCATTATGTTATAATTATTTTGCGATTGTTCTTTGCTAGACGATATTTTTTTTTTAATTGTGGATGTGTTTTAAAACTTAACAGTTTATTGGCTGCTTTCTCCAAAGTTCTCGGAAGGCTGCCGAAAAATTGTATCGTACGCAAATTTTAATATATCTCGAAATTTTCTATCTTCGCGTCTCTATTTCCTTGTAGGATGTCTGTAAAAATTAACCATTCTGGTCTAGTATTTTAGTGTCGACACTAGTTAAATTAATGAATGTATTATACATATAAACCTTCCTCTTGAATTACTCTATCTATTAAAAAAACCGCATCAAAATCCGTTGCGTAGTTTTAAAGATCTAAGCATATATAGGGACAGACAGCGGGAAGCGACTTTGTTTTATACTATGTAGTGATAACTAAATTAATTTAATATCTATCAATGTACACTAATTGTGATATAATATGCTTTGAAAAAGACATAAAACCTTTTTAAATAAGAATAAGTTTTCCAATAAAGATTTAAAAGAAAACGTTGCAATCCAAAGTAGAGCTTTATACGAGCTTTCTATAAAAATAGCTAGTATTCTTTAAGTAATTTTTTTTTTATTTAGAATAAACAAGCAAATAAGGAATCTTTACTGATGATTTATTTATAATAAATCCTTATTATAAATCCTTAATGGATTTGTCATTTTCTATAAAAACAAACAACGTTCTTAAAGAGAAATGGACGTTTTTATTAGTTCTTCTCCAAAGAAAATGTATTTTCAAAGTTCATTGGTTGCCTGCACTACTAAGATTGCGGGATGACGACACTATAATGCGAAAGGATTGTACTGGAATATTGAATATTGTGATTCTAAATATTTTCTTTCTTTAAAACTGTCATGTTACAGCATTTTAAATAATCTCAGCAATATTATATGTGTATATCTATAATACTATAAATCTAAGGGTTTGTTTGTTTTTGTGACTTTTTGTGTATGTAATGCGATAAGTTCGATTTGAAATTGTGTTTTTTTTGTATTTAATAACCTATTTATTAGTGAAGGTAATATATTATTTAGAATTTCGCTAGGACCCCTAGGAGTAAGGCAATTATTTATTTATATATATATATATATATATATATATATATATATATATATATATATATATCTTGCTGTGTATAAAGTCTGGTTCATGTTAGTAGATACACGAGCAAAACCGCATGTAAAAATTAGTATATAACGAAACTCTGAATCTGTCGGGGAAAGTTACGAAGGATATTTTATTAATAATTTAATGGGACACGTTAAGTTGAATTTTAATCAGTAAAACATCTTAAAAGTTTAGTGGCAAGTTTATATTATAAGTCATTTGAGCTTTTATAGTTTCTAGTATTACTGTTAGTTTGATTTAAATAACTAATATTATGATTACACAAATTGTATCATGAAAATAACCGTTATTTATACCCATTTGTATTCATTTTGTTAAACATATGTTGTTGTCAATAGTACCGCCCCCGTCAATAGAGTTGGTCCTTCGAGCCGGATCATATTAGGCTCGCTGTGGGGTACATTTAAGTAATAAACTTGTTTCTAGGTTTATTTACCACGTAATATAATAATTGTTAATAAATAACATTTGTATTGATTTATGACTTTTTTTACTTTTTATGACGTTTGAATTGATGTATTTATGTCAGTTTGTGTGTCACACAAAATCTGTCACAATTTAGTTCGATGTTTATACATAAATATTCTAATAATGTTTGATAATCTATCTCAAAAACTAATAAATACTTGTACCTCTTGAATATTGCTTTCGCAAACGCGATTCTTTCGTCCTCATTCCCAATAGTTATCACGTAACACTTTCTTACTTCGCAATATTGCAGGCGCCCGAGCGGAAGTTGCAAATGAAAAATGTTGCCGAACTGATAAATATAGGGAACTTTACCGGATATTGTGGTTTTGTGTTCCCGAGTGATGCAACTAACAATATATCTCAAACTTTAATGTCTTGGTGACAACGCCTCAGGGAGTTAAAGTTTGGTTTCAGGTGGACTTTTTGTTCATTTTATAGATGGGATGATAGGTTTTAAGTCAGAAAAACATTTTTACAATTTTTTTTTCTTAGTATTCGTTAACAAGTAGGTATATGTTTGACTATTTATTCTGTTAAAGTTTCGCTAAGCATAAAAATCGAATTCGTGATCAATAGATGAAAGTAAATTAAGCAGTTTGGTTGTCTTAATAATAAAACTAGATTATGCGTAGGTATAGGTACTAGCGATCTGCGCCGACTTCACTAGGAAATACTTTGCTTTGTTTTACAATAGAAAAATATTCATTATCTATACATATATATACATATTAACATAAGTTCTGTCTTCCCATTTGACCCATATTGGAATTTGGAGGTATATTTCAAGGAAGCCATTTGTCAACTATGTTAATAGGACAAAGCTGTCAAAATATCAGCTTTCAGGTTTAAGCGTTGATGTATTAGTCAGGATGAGTAACATTTTTAAAAATGATAGACTAGCAGCGATTCCTGGCGTCGCTTGTAAGGTGGCCAAAAAAATATTATTTTCTATTAAAACATTCTCATTATTTTTCACTTGTATTCAGCCGTTTTTAACGTCCCACTGCTGGGCACGGGCCTCCCTTCAAAGAGAGGGGGATCAGGCCATAGTCCACCACGCTGGCCCGGTGCGGCTTGGCGGACTTCACATGTCTTTCGAAAACTTACTAGGTTTTCTCAGACATGCAGGTTCCCTCACGATGTTTTCCTTCACCGTAAGGCAAGTGGTAATCATGTTGGAATTGATTCGCACATGAAAATATCAGAGGTGCGAGACCCGGGATTTGAACCCTCTTCACTCGGTTTCCCAAGCGAGCGCGTTACCACTGGGCTACCACAGCTTTTTTTGTATTTTTCACTTATGTAGGTTGAATTCTCAAAGTCTCTTTTTAAGCGGTTATTTCTGTCATCAAAAAAGCAATACCTTGTTTAAATTACAGTATACGTGTATCTAAATGTATGTATCACGTTCTGCAAGTTTTGCAAAATGACCAGAGTGACACGCACGATAGCTAACTCGCGATGACACGATAGCAATACGTGTTAAGCTTTACAGATTGTCATCTCATGGTCAATCTCTGTTCGTGGTGTAATTCTAGTTGTCCATTTAGTTGTATTTTATTGTTTATTTATTCGGAATGGCGTAGTTAGATAAGGGTTATAGGTTTGATTCGTATTCTAAAAATTATATTTTTGACTGAAGTGCCGCTGTTTTAAAAGCAATTCGTGTCTTCTTTCTTCTTTTAATTTTTTTTTATGTTGGCTTACAAAATTTCAAATCATTCGTTTTTTTTAATAAATTGAAAAAAATATATGTAAAAATATATATGATAAATATATTTTTTAGTTAACAAAGTTCGCGATTGACCCATTAGAGTAAAAAAATAACAAACTCACAAATAAACTTACTTATTATGATTGAAATTATTTCTTAGTTATAATGTAAGTATAGTCGATCTAATAGTAAGCGAATATTTGCATAGTTATTTAGTGTATAATGTATATCATATACTTAAGAAGTCGTTCATATTATAATTTCTATTCTCAAAAAGATCAAAAAGCAAAAGTTTTGCTTCCAAACATATCTAAAGATGAACTTCAAAAACATTCAATTCCTAATCAACTAATTAATTTTGGTCCGAATAATTTCCACTCAGTGAGCTTAAACGAGTGAATAGTAAGCAGCCAAATTGAAAGCAATCAATTGAAATGAATAAGTTTAATAGTTCAAGCGGTTTAAATTATGAAACTAGAAATTGACTGTGGTTTTGTTCGCTTATTAAATAAATAAATATGTTGGGACATTAACACACAGCACCATCTAGTTCCATGGCAAGCTACGAGGCTTGTGTTATTGATCACAGATAGTTGATACACTACACATATATAAATTTAAATACATGCATGCATACATATTATAAATAAATATAAACACCCATGACTGGAGTACAAACATTCGTGCCCATCACATAAATGAATTCCCCCAGCGGGACTCGGACCAGCGACGGCTGGCACAGCAAGTAGGATCACGACAAACTGAGCCAAATGTGTCATTGTCGTAGTTATTACGATACAATTGGTTTGCAAACCTAAAGGGTACGATAGTAATCTTACCGAAGTTATTTTGTAGGAGATATTATAGTACAAGCATATGCACAGAAGCAAGGATGTACTGTTTATTTCTCTTCTTTTTATTTTGTTTAAGTTTGATAGAGTTCCTAGAATTAGTTACCTGACATAGGTCGTCACCGTCGAGACATGTAAGTAGGTACAAAGGAATATACCAAGAGATAGCCATAATTTAGAAAGCCCTAAAAGGTTAGGGCAGTGATAGACCAGTGGTGACGCGCTCGCTTTGGAAACCGAGTGAAGTGGGCTAAATCCTGGGTCTCACACCTCTGATATTTTCATGTGTGAATCATTTCCAACTTGATTACCACTTGTCTCAACGGTGAAGGAAAACATCGCGAGGAAACCTACATGTTTGAGATAAACTAGCAAGAGATATGTGAAGTCTGCCAATCCGCGCTTGGCCAGCGTGGTGGACTTTGGCCTGATGCCTTTGCATTGAAAGGAGTCTCGTGCCCAGCAGTGGGACGTTAAAAAGGACTGAATACAATTCAGTTCTTTATACAGCTATTTTTGAATAAATTTTATAATTATGACACGTTTTCATATTTGTATAGTCTGCCTCGAATGAGCATCGAACCTATGACATATTTTAGACGACTCATGAAAGGTCATGCTTAGTTCGAACTATAAATAAAGAAACTTGATTTAACCATATATTTTAAACTTAATTTATAAATCTAATATTACGTTACCTAAAACGTGTGCAGTGATTGCATGCACTATATAAGACGGGATTAGCCTGTGGCTGCACGGCTGTGCCTCATCTCCTAACAAATGATGGAATTTTAGCAAGATAGATGAGCTTTGAAGCAGAGTTAGTGGAACAAGTGAACTATAATAGTATATTATTTCTATGCACTTAACATATTTGGTTACTTTTCTTTAGTGATTAAAACGGGTTTTAGAGGTTTATGTATAAGTGCATGGTTGCTTTGGTTTTAGTAGAAGTAATTATGTTAGTTTTTACTTAATGTAAGGGTAGGGTCATGGGTTCGATGCCTATTCGTGATATATAGCTTTTTCTTATTGGTAGGAGAGCTGGTGAACATTTTAGGGTAAGCACCACAGAAAATTTGGTAATTGTCCTAGAAGGACCCCTAAATAAGATAGTCGAGGTATGGCTGACGGGTAGCGGCACTAACAATAACGTAACATATTTTTTTTGTTTCAGGTACGTATTAGATCATTGAACAAGATGCAAGACTCTCTTATTATTAAAAACTAGCGGCTTACCCTTGCTTAACTCGGGTGCGCCCTTAGGTACGTACATAGTATTGCTACAGTTTAAAAGATCATTTTAAGAGGAATAATTCCGTATTACATTGTTTTCATATAATTCTATAGGTTTACGCGACGCATGTCAGTAAAGCTCCCAGTCGGCATGATTTTTTTCGACATCTTCAACAATCATTGTCATATTTCAGCCAATTTACACAATACCTTAATGAATTATACAACTAAACTTTCGTCATGAATCACTCCGACAAACAGATAGACATTATTTTAAGTAGAAAAAATGTCTGTAAGTCAATCATCTTTTATAGTTAAAAACGTAAAACGTAAAAGTTACTGCTTAGACTACCCTTTGTTAGTTCCTGAGTTTTTATTACATAGTCATAGAAATTATCATTTTAAATATTAACGTAACAACAAACTCACAGTTTCTCTTTAAATATATATAATACAGACTGTGTATATGTTAATCAAATGCTAGATTATCTAAAGATTATTTATACCTAAATATCATATTAGCAACTCAATATCTAAGACATAAGGTTCAAAATCACTTAATCCATCAAACTCCGTTGTGACTGTGACAGGTATAAGATGCCACTGCTCTTGATGTCTTCATAAACCCTACAAATGTTATCAGAACTTAATACGTATAAGGATTAATTATAGATGGCATTGTTATGATACATCTGTAGTGGATTAGCTTCTATGATAATATGGGTCTCTTCTATCGCACGTGGTCGTTGAAGGGTTTATAGATAATGGATGATTTCTGCTTCTGGTCGGTTTTAATTAGTTTTGATCTTTGATGTTTGGTTCTAAAGTTTTTGACCGACTTAGAAAATGGTTGGGTACTCGATTCTGGGATGTGTTTTTTGTATGTATATATGTTACGTTATTTCTCAAGGTTCCTTATGTATATTACAAGAGAAATTTCCACCCGTAATGGTGGAATAATATATTTTTTAATTATATTTAAGTCGCTGTGCGCTTTTAGTTTAATATGTAAAATTTAAGAAGTTGTTGTAATAAAAAATTCAAGCAGATTAATTAAAATACTTAATGAGTAGTATTAAAATTGTGTTTATATATTATCTAAAGAGATGGAGGCATATAACAGCTTATATTGTTTTAACAAAACTATGGCTACATCTGCACTGTCGATGCAAGCATATGATCTTTATGGACATCGAACCTGCGATTTTTAACACTACGAGTAAATAGCTAATCTCTGTTGTCTTGGTACTCTAGTGCCTGTACTAAGAGGTGTACTGAATACGAAGAGTATTCCTTTTTTATTCAAAAAATATAGAAAAGTTATAGCTTAAAGTAATTAGATTTACATACATATTTTTTTATTTTGGCTACGGAACCCTAAAAACTAACCTCTTTTACCTCATTGTAAGCGTTTTAACTTTTCATGGTCGTCTTTACTGGGGAAATTAGTCTAAGCAGATATTGTCTAAGGAGACAATGATAAAAATGTTCATTGAAGTGTTTGTTTGTAGAATGGATGATATGGGAGGGTCGTCTTACACCGTAACGTGGTCATTTTTAATTTTTGAATGTAATGTTTTAAATATTATTATTATATAAATCGTAAAAAATAGTTTAGCTCATAGGTATTGAGCTCTTTTTAACATCCCACTGCTGGGCACGGGCCTCCCTTTAATACGAGGAGGATCAGGCCAGAGTCCACCACAATTTTATTAAACGGATTGGCGAATTTCATATGCCTTTCGAAAACTTGCTAACTTCACTCAGACATGCAAGTTTCGTCATTTTGTTTTCCTTCACCGTAAGACAGTGGTAATCATGTTAGAAATGATTCGCACATGAAAATATCAGCAGTGCAAGACCTGGGGTTTGAACCGTTCATTTGATTTCCGAAGCGAGAGGGTTACTATTGGAACACCACTGCCTTATTTATTTTTAAATATATATAGAAAATATATGATAATTATATTATAACTTGGAAAGGTAGTTCTAAAATAATTACTTTTCACTGACAAATTGAGTAGGTACTTCATTTTTGAATTTAATCTATACAGATAAATAAAATTGTAGTGTCTGTTTGTAATATTAAAATAACCGCTTTTTACTAAATGCATATGGATGTATGCACGATGCATATACCAAAACAATATTGTTTACAATTTTTGTCTGTCTATCTGTCTGTCTGTTTGTTCAGGCTAATTTCTGAAATGGATGAACCGATTTTGACGGGACTTTCACTGGTAGATAGCTGATGTAATAAGGAGTAACTTATGCTACTTTTATTTTAGAAAAAAAAAATAGGGTCCCACGAAAAAAATTAATACTAAATTAATTAATTTTGTTTTAAGAAGCAACCTACGGACGAACCCGAGCGAAGCGAGGGTGAGTCGCTAGTCAATAATATAAATTGATCTCTTTCATCTCTTCTATACACATATTACACAGCATTTTTTTTATTAATTTTCCATACGGTGTAACATATGGCTCTTGAGAACGGGCAAAGAAACGATGACTAGACGAAAATCTTTGTTATTCACAAATTTACATCGAGTGGTGTTTTCCAACATCTGGCGTTAGGAAAGACCTACATACACATGTGCGTATATAAGAAATTAATAGGTTTTTTTTTAATTCCATACACTCTCCACCGTTTTTTTATTTACTTTCATAAATAATTTTCTCTCTAGTAAGAAAGTTGTTTTTTTTTATTCAATTGTTTTTTTTTTTATTTGACCTATAATATTTCATTTATAAGCGAAATATATGTAAGTGATTAGCGACTTACCCTCGCTCCGCTGGGGTTCGTCCCTGGATATGTTGTAACGGTTGGTATAGATTTCTCAGAGATGAGATATTTTCCCGCAGTAAAAAGTATCATATATATTGACCAGAATAACCAGCTATCATCATACCAAATTTCATCAAAATATGTTCTGTAGTTTTCTCGTGTTGCGTTTCCAGACAGACAGACATCCAGACGGACAGATATACAGACAGACAGACAGTCTCGGACACGGTCTCCATATCGATAAAAATGATTATTTAAATAAGATTTTCAAAAAATATTTAATGTACAATTTGTCTCGGTTAGAATTTTATTATAGGTATGTAAAGATTTCTATTACGATGAGGCTTATTGTTAGATTAGCTGACATTTTTACGCACTACTCTTTTGTCAAGTGACTCTTGAGCTAAGTTTCGTGAAGCCAATATAATAATCCTACTAACTACTGACGAGCTAATGTGCACAAGTGTGTGAACAGACACAAGTACACTCTCTATGTTTTGAGATACGATATGGCGGTGTAAATACCGCCTACTTCCCAACTCCATGCTGTTACTGAGAATTTCGTGACGATAAACTATTTAGGCCAGACTCAGAACTCGAACCTAGAACGTGTCATCTTCAGCCATACATACTAACCACTACACCAACGAAGCAGTCAATGTAATATTTATTTAATGTGTTAGAAATATTGGTTTTAGAAAAACTTACCGTAGAACTTGAGAATTAATCCACGAAACTTATCAAGTATTAAAGCTCACATTGTGTATGTGCTCTACCGGTTTTGGAAAATTTTTAAATATCTTAGTATAAACTGAAGTAATTCCTAAATATATTTATAAAACTAGCGACTCACCCTTGCTCCGCACGGGTTCGTCCCTAGTTACGTTTTAAAGTTTAGTATAAATTTCTCAGAGATGATATATTTTCCCGCAGTAAAAAGTATTCTATATGTAACCAGCTATCATCATACCAAATTTGATCAAAATCTGTCCAGCTATTTTCTCGTGATGCGTTCCCAGACAGACAGACAAAATTCTAAAAACTACAGATTCGGCCTCTGTATCGGTAATAATGACTATTTCAATAAGATTTCCCAGAAAAATATTTAACGTACAGATTCGACTCAATTAGAATTTTATTATATGTATAGATAAATGCTAAAAGTCCTAGTAAAATTGCGTGTTTCAGTGAATAAACGACGTAATATTCTAAACTAAGAATAAAAAACGTTCTAAAGTTATGCACCTTTTGGAAAAATTGCCTTTTTCCATTTCAAAGTAAAATGATATTTTGTATTTGTCGAAAGTACAAAGTGTGCAAATAATGCCGTTTGTCTGACTCAAAGCGGGATGAAGTATTCCGAATGTTTCTTTTTATCATTTCCCTCTATATATGAAAGTGTTTTTTCACTGCACTCTTTTGAAATATGAATTATTTAGCTTTAAATTTTAAAATAAATGTTAGTAAATTGTTGTATTTATATGTTTTTAAATGTTTCATAGTAAGGAAAAATATTGTGATATTTTTTCACAATACGTTATAAGTAATATTGCAAAATAAAATATTATAATAATAAACGATCTTAATCGTCACGAAATCATCAAGACTGCCTAAAACAATTGTACTTATAAAGTGCAGGCTAAATAATAATAATAATAATGATAAACAAATATGTTGGGACATTAACATACGGCACCATCTAGTTCCATGGTAAGCTACGAGGCTTGTGCTAGGGATACCAGATAGTTGATACACTACACATATACATATAACTTTAAACACATACATATAATAAATATAAACACCCATGACTGGAGTACAATCATTTGTGCTCATCATGCAAATGAATGCGGGACTCGAACCCGCGACCACAGGCACAGTAAGTAAGGGTCACTACAAACTGATCCAAACGTGTCGTCAAGTTATCCAAGAACAGTTAATTTGCAGACATTCTTTGTAGCATCTGTAAAAGGCAAGGTGTATATTGTAAGATACTATAAATTATAAACGAATATTGAATAAATTAAATAAAACCATTTTACTAAAGCTGTAAAATGAGCTATATTAAGATTAGATATCATCTGTTTATCAAGACAGCTGGATAGATTTTAACAAGCTTTCATTTAAAAACATTACTCATATTATAATTAAACTATTAATTTGAAGCTACGACCCATTAGACAAACACAAAGACGCACATATATAGGTGTCAAATATATAAAACACTTGTTTCTTTATTGCAGTCAACTACGCAGTCGTTCACTCTAAACATAATTTAGCATTTTCTTAGATTTATGCGAGTTGTATGATCCGCGTTACGCGGAGTAAAATATATATAAAACTAACGCTAATAAATTATAATATAAAGTGTACCTTGTACGTGGACTTAGCCGTGGAAGCGTTGCCGGGCCCGGAATCCTTAATCCTGCGTAGGCACTGATCACTAGGGGTGTTTGTGTGTATGTGATGTATAAATATATAAGCCCATAATTAATCCGACCGAAAATACTTATTTTACTTTGTAACCGAAACAATTCAAAAGAGAGGAGCACTCGTTACACCGACCGAACAATCCCGAATCCAATTGACAACTGTCATCTGTCATTTCAGACATGACTTAAGACAATAATACCATATATAAAAAATACTAAACATTCCCCCGCCCAAGCAGTCCCAAACTGCTTTAACCGAAATTAAACTAATTACTTCCTTTAAATATCTATCACTTCCCTTAAAATTAGTACCACAATCCGACCGAATAACCGAAGGTAGGCCACGCCTAGAAACAAACCGAGTAAGAGTGGCAATAAAAGCCTCCGTTGATAATTCCGAAACCAATTCTAAATGAACAGATTTAGTGGTCAGACATACAAAGACGCATAAGTAAACCTTGATGATTTTTGGATTACGATGTTTATGTGACCGTACAAAAAAGGGTCCCGCAAAATCAGTCCCAACACCTTGAAAGGGTTTAGCAGCTACAATTCGATCTCTTGGTAAGTCTCCCATTAAGGGTTGCATCGTAATTCCCTTTAACTTATAACAAGAAACACATTTAAATGTAACCTTCCGTACTGCCCTTCGAGCAGAAAGTACCCAATAATTCCATTGCAAAATAGCTAAAAGTGCGTTTGGCCCAGCATGTGAATTTTTTAAATGTGAATCCAATATTAAAAGATTAATAAAATGTCCCGATTTAGGAAGCAACAATGGGTGTCTTGCGCTATAAGATAAATCCGAATTTTTGAGTCGTCCTCCAACACGAAAAAGACCGTCCGAATCAATAAATGGGTTAAGCCGTTTTAAATGTCCGCTCAACGTTTGTCCGTTCCGAATACGTTTCATTTCCATATGAAAACTCTCCGTTTGAATAAGCCCAATCAACCTTAATAACGCATCTTTACGTTCTTGAGGGAGGAAATAAGCCGTAAGTCTCCGATTATCTTTCCGTTTACAATTATTAAGAAATCTCCGAATCCAAGCAGTAACCGATATAAGTTTATCTAAGGAACTATAACGTTCAATAAGAAAACCGAAATTAGGAACAAATTCCGAAGTGGTAGCTACGAGGCATTTCATACCAGGCAGCTCCGAATGAGTAACTTGAGATGTGGTTAACACAGGCCAATGTGAATCTGGATATGACAGCCATTTTGGACCCCACCAGAGATTATGGTGCACTAGCTCCGATGCATATAAGCCCCGTGAAGCACAATCTGCAGGGTTTAAATCTCCCGGTACATGTCGCCACGTAATTGGTACTGAAGAATTTTGTATTTGTGATACTCGATTCGCCTCGAATACTTGAAGAGTATGAGGAGAAGTTCTTAGCCAAGCTAAAACTATAGAACTATCAGTCCAACCGAACACCTCCTGGACATCAACGGTCCTTTTCAAACAAAGGCAAACGTGATGTAGAAGTTTTTGCAAGAGCACGGCTCCGCACAATTCCAGCTTTGGAATTGTTACTCGTGATCTAATTGGGGCGACCTTGCTTTTAGCCATAACCAAATTAACTGAGGGGCTACCATTATCTGAAACCGCACGCAAGTAAACAACAGCAGCATATCCTGCTTCCGAAGCATCCGAGAAGCCGTGAACCGTAATACATTTAGCCGATTTAGGAATAATACATCGCGAAATCCGAATATCTCTAATATAAGAAAGGTCATTTCTAAAATGATTCCACTCATATTCAATATCTCCAGTTATAACCTCATCCCACTGAAAATTACCGAGCCATAAACGCTGTAATAAACATTTAGCCTTAAATATGATAGGGCATATCCACCCACTGGGATCATACATCCTAGCTACCGTTGATAGAATTTTACGCTTGCTCACTGTATCTTTGAGATCCAAATCCATCCGAAACGAAAAGATATCCTGTATAGGATTATATTGTATACCTAAAACCGAAGTTAAACTTGGCAAATCTGGGTTATCAAATATAAGAGGTAACTGTTGATGATCATATGGCAAATTCCGAAGTAAAATTGGATCGTTCGAGATCCACTTGCGCAACTCATAACCTCCCGAATTCATTAGCTTGATCAGCTCCTGTTGAAGCTCGAGCGCTTCGCTTTGTGTGCAGTTAAAATATCATCGACGTACACATCGTACTTCAAAATTGAAGCAGCTCTGGGATAACGTTCGCGCTCCCGCTCAGCCAATTCCAATAAAGACCGAATCGCTATAAATGGATTAGACTTTAAACCATAGGTATTTGTGTTGAGCTCGTAAGTAAGAAGAGGCTCATCAGGAGACTCTCTCCACAGTATAAGCTGGTACCGTCTATCCGATTTATCAATAAGTGTTTGCCGAAACATCATCCTAATATCCGATATAAAAACAATTTGATGCCGTCTAAAATTAATCAAAATTTCCGTTATATCCTTATGTAGCTTTGGACCAGCGTGCAAACAGTGATTCAAAGAAACACCCGAAGTAGTAACACAGCTACCATCGAAAACAACACGTAACTTAGAGTTTTCATCCGAAACTTTAAATACCGCATGATGAGGTATGACAAAATATTCTTGGTCACTATTAAAATCAAAGTTTGATACCGACATGTGTCCGAGCTTTAAATATTCACGCATGAAATCAATATATTTTTCTCGCAATACGGGATTTTTAGTAAACCGTTTTTCTAAGGCAAAAAATCTTTTTTCCGCCGACACTCTCGAATCACCTAATAAAGGTCTATTAGACAAGAAAGGCAACTTAGTAACAAACCGACCGTTTTCTAACCGAAAAGTATTATTAATGTAAAAGAGTTCACACTCCTCATCAGGTAAACCCACACGCGATGCCATTGGTGGTTCTTCCACCTCCCAAAACCTTTGTAAGGTATCCGCAATAGAAACACCGAAATATTCCGAATTATCAATTAAGCTCGATTCAATGTATTCCACTGGACCTAAAATAATGTATCCGAAAACCGTACTATACGCCGTAAGACCAGAAGAATTTAATATAATTTTATCACCTCCGACTAGTGAACCGAAAACATCCGAACCAAGTAAAAGATCCACTGGCTGTGGAATATAAAAATCTGGGTCTGCGAGACTTAAACCCATAGTTAAATCCGTTACCGATTTATTCAAACAAATTAACGGTTGATCACCGACAATTGTATCCATACATACTACCGTTGTAGTTACTCTAGGAAATGAATTATTTAATGGAGAAAATGTAACCGAGGACCTTCCGATAATATTAATATTTTCAATACCTCCTACTCCTTTAACCCGTTCCGTACATTTTTCTAAACATAACCCCAACCTACCCAATAACTTAGAGGTGATCAATGACCCTTGAGAACCTGCGTCCAATAAAGCCCTAGCCGTAACGCCCCTATCCGAATCCGAATTAAAATAAACCTTAACCAATGCTGTAGGTAATAAAACAGTAGCTTTAGGGCACGTCTCAAGAGGGTAGGTGGGGACCGTATCCTAGCGCCGACCTGGTGAGTAACCACGTGAGTCAGTATAAACAGCCTCACGCGTAGCGTTCCGTTCATCATAATGATGACCATGGTTTCGACCGTTAGAGTTACAAACTCGTTCCACTTCTCCCCGTTGGTGCGGCGAAGAAGGTGACGTACGAGTTGGTGAGTTCCGAGGAGATTTTCTAGCTGTTCTATTATAATAGCGACCACCCCCGCCCATGCGAGGAGGTGACCGTTCCGTAGAGTTCCGATTAATGTCCCGCCTTTGTTGGGTTCCCGACCGATTGAAACAAAGCATTGGATGATGCTTATTACTACCACAATGACAATGAGGAATTCGGCTGCACACTCGATAAGAATGAGGACCTAAGCAAAAAACGTTTAAGGTTAACTAAATCTTTTCTCGCGAAAGGTGTCATTGCTTTAAATTGAGAGCAATGATTCAGAACAGAATGTTTTGTTTCACCACAGCAAGCGCATGGAGGAGAAACTTCAACCGCAGCATAATGACCAGCCTTACGTGAAGGCTTTGTTTGCCTCGCATTGTATTCATTATACAAACCATGCGTAGATTCCGAACTTGCACATTCTAAAAGCCGACATTCCGTTTCCAAAAACTCAACCAATTCCGAATATTTTGGTATAATATCTGTTTCACATCCGAATTTCTGTTCAAACCGAGATTTTAGTGTAGTAGGCAATTTTGACAAACATATATGTAAAAGTAAAAATGACCATTCCTCGACAGGAAAACCAAGCCGCTCTAATTGATTTACCGCCATAATTAATGGATTTAAAAATTGAGTCCGAAGTCCATTAAGGCGAATAGAAATTACAGGTAATTTTAAAATCTGGTCAACCTGAACATCTGCCAGCCGTCTAGTATTTTGATAACGCTTCATCAAAAGATTCCGAGCAATACTGTAACCTTCATCCGAAATTCTAATATGTTGAACCAAACTGCGAGGTTCACCGGAAAGACATGACATTAAATATGCTAATTTCTGCGCAGGAGATAAATCCGACCGCTTATCTACAAGGCTATCAAAAAGATTATTAAATCCAACCCATTGATCCATATCACCATCAAAGGATGGGAGCCGAAGTCCTGGTAAATGTGATAACAAAGCATCCAGTTCCATCCGATCCGATTTAATATTTTCCGAAGTAGAAGCCGACGTAGGAGGAGATTGTTGCAATTTAATCGTCATTAATTTATCAAACGCTTCCAAAGCACGAGTATAGTCCGCCCGGGCCGCAACCACTATTTCTCTGTCCGCCGTAATAGTCTCATCCGCGAGTTCAAGAATACGTTGGTAAGACGTCTCAAAAGCCGTAAATTCCGAGTTCACCGTTAAAAGCCGTACCGATAAACGCATAGAAAGTTCTGGCCTGTCTATAAGATCAGCACTATCTAACAACCATTGCAACTTTACTCTAAATTGGGACCAATGAAACCGTACAGACATGATAAATAACTATTATTAATCAAGCCAAACCAAAAATAAAAAAATAAAATGTTTCAAATAAAATATTAAAATATTCCGAACGTTAAACTATATATAATATTTTATTACAATTATAATTTCTATAAACCGTTGATGCTAATCTTTAAACACAGTATAATATAAAGTATACAATACTTCTTAACTTTATATCATAAATTTAACTTTCAACAATGACATCTTAAACCGTATGAAACAACTCGATAATAATTATCCTATATATTTCACGAACAACCTTTTACTTCTTATTCCAAGTTTATAATATGTATATTTCAATTAATGCAATTTTAATGCTAATTTCATTGAATGAAATAATGAACCTACGATTAGTAACATACATAAATCCAAAAATCACCAAGATATAATCCGATAACCATCATAAGTTTATTATATAATTATTATATTGACAATGTACGTATAAAGGTAACGAACACAGTTCAACGCCGTATCAGCTGTCTCCGCAACGCGTGACAAAATGTTAACACAATAAGGGGTAGATATAAATTACCGATTTCTCGCAAATTAAAGATATCGTGTATTATACACGTAAAAGACCGAAAATACAACTACGCTCTGCTACCAAAATGTGTGATCCGCGTTACGCGGAGTAAAATATATATAAAACTAACGCTAATAAATTATAATATAAAGTGTACCTTGTACGTGGACTTAGCCGTGGAAGCGTTGCCGGGCCCGGAATCCTTAATCCTGCGTAGGCACTGATTACTAGGGGTGTTTGTGTGTATGTGATGTATAAATATATAAGCCCATAATTAATCCGACCGAAAATACTTATTTTACTTTGTAACCGAAACAATTCAAAAGAGAGGAGCACTCGTTACACCGACCGAACAATCCCGAATCCAATTGACAACTGTCATCTGTCATTTCAGACATGACTTAAGACAATAATACCATATATAAAAAATACTAAACACGAGTATTTGCCATTTTAAATAAAACTATCTTGTCTGATTTTATCGCGGATTTATTTTGATTTTTGGTTCCCGACGTATCGAATGCTTTGCAGCAATCATGGTCACGGGAGAGACTAAGGATTTAAACATCTGAAAGGTCATAAATTTGTTACACACAGTAACAAACTAAACCAAAAATACAAATAAATCCGCGAATAAATCCGAAAAGACAATTTTATTAAAAACATAAGATCAAGTATGAAATTGAATCATTTTCAACACGATTACCATTTTTCTCACGATGAAGGAGAACATAGTGAGAAAAACTGCATGTCTGAGATAACCCAACAAGTTTTCGAAAGACATGTGAAGTCCGAGGCACCCGCACTTGGCCAACGTGGTGGACTATATCCTGGGGGATCCCTCGTATTGAAGGGAGGCCCACCCCCAGCAATGGGACGTCAAAAAGGGCTGAATACATACGTACATGAAACGGAAAAATTCATTAAGAGGTTTTCTTTACAAATATCACGAACAATAATTATTAGGTTCATAAACAATAGATGCAATATTTCATAAATCATAGGTAGTTTTGGAAACGTCGAAAATATTAATAGAGATTTGGGCCCGATATATGAAATTTTCTCTCGCGGGAAATCCGCCCTCGGCCTATCCTTGGATCGCGTATTGTGGATGTAATGTAATATTTAAATTGCTATGTCAATATGGATTAAATTATAACATACGCTTAGATATTATATTTTTATTAATAACATCCATACTAATATTATAAATGTATAAGTATGTTTGTTTGTTTGTCTTTTTTTTTCATTTCGGGACAGAGTGACGGATTGTCGTGATTTTTTGTGTGGAGATAGTTGGAGGGCTGGAGAGTGATATAGGCTACTTTTTACCGCGGAAGATTATCTCATTGCCTCGAAAACACGTTATAATACATCTCATAACAACTCATCATATCTATGTATATCATACTTATATGTATGTACAATATACACTCGTGAGCAAAAAAATCGACTCAGGACGCACGCTTGCGGTTAAAAAGCTCTAGCAAAAAATCGGAAGCTTTTATTATATTTTTGATTTTAACATCTCAAAGTTCTTTGTTTTAGCTTTAAAATGAGTGGTCTATGTTGTTATTAAAAAATGTTTTCTGGTAAAGAAAAAATATTGAATGAGATGGAGTCTTAAGCAATAAAAAAAGTGATGGTTGACGGTAAAGAAAATACCACGTAAAATTCGTCAAAACGATAATTTAATTAAAATTATTTTTTTAATATTTAGTGTTGCCCCCCCTCGCCCTAATAACAGCTTCCAATCGCTTTTTCATAGATCGAATAAGTTTCCTTACTCGATCTTGTTCGATGCTATTCCATTCGTCGATTAGCGCTGCTTTGAGGTCCGCCATCGTGTCTGGTGCAGGATTTCTAGGCCGAACTTTTCTTTTAAGATCATCCCACAAATGCTCGATAGGATTTAAGTCCGGGTTACGCGCTGGCCAGTCCATAGCGGCAATTGCGACCTCCTGTAAATACTGCCGGACGGAACTTGCAGTATGTGGAGGGGCATTGTCGTGCATTAGGACGAAGTTTTCGCCGATGAAATCGGTGTAGGGAACGACGTGATCCTCTAAAATCTCTTCAATGTATCGGATCACCGTCAATCCTCCCATTCGACCGCCAGTTTCAATAAAAAACCAACTCGGTTTTTGCCTCGCTTGAAATGCCGGCCCACACCATCCAGGAACCTCCTCCAAAAGCAACATTTTCTTTGATACAGCACTGCGCGAATCTTTCCCCAGGTCTTCTGTAGACTCGTCCTCTTCTATCACTACCATGCAAGCACACTCTACTTTCGTCTGAGAAGAGAGGGGTGCTCCATTGTTCGTCAGTCCAATCAACATGTTCTCTAGCAAAACGTAGGCGGGCTGCTCGGTGGTCTGGGGTTAATTTGGGGCTAGTAGCTGGCCTTTTTGGCTCAAGCCTAGCTGCCTTAAGTCGTCTTCTGACTGTCCAGCCACTCACAGCTACTCCTCGCGTTTCTCTGAGCTCTTGTTGGACTTGAACGCCAGTGAGGGCCCGATTTCTTAACGATGTGCTGACAATAAATCGGTCATCTCTCTCTGATGTGCACCTTTTTCTACCGGAACTGCGTCTTCGATTAAAGCCACCAGTCTCCTGGTAACGACGGTAAACTCTGGAAACAGCAGACTGGCTCATGTTCAGTGCACGTGCCACTTCACGCTGACTCTGGCCTTGTCGCAATAGGGTGATCGCTTGAGCTGCTAAATCGCTTGTTGTGTCCATTTTCAGGTAGAATTCTTGATTGTTGATAACGGAGATGTGTATCGGTTGACGTTTGACGGCTAACTGATAAGGGTGGGTCAGGTAGATAACCTTTTATATGGGTCAGTAACCCTTAGTTAGCACTATTGTAGACAAGCGTAAAAAGGGTGGTTACTGATCACAACATATTGTAGGGTTGTGTGAGCAATAAACCTTACAATATTTTATATCATTTTGAAGCTAATACTAGCAGCTTTAAGATTTTACTATGAAAAAAATATATTTGCTTTCAGTTTTTTTTCCAGTGACTTACGACTACAGATGTGTTGTCTGAGTCGATTTTTTTGCTCACGAGAGTAGTATAGAGTCTATCTATTATATGCGACCAGTTAAACCGTACCTTGGGACGAACGAATCCGAGTGAAGCGAGGGTGAGTCGCAAGTACAAAATATATAATTTACTAGCGACTCACATTCGCTCCACTCGGGTTCATCCCTGCTTACGTTTTAACGTTCTCAGAGATGAGATATTTTCCCGCAGTAAAAACTATCCTATATGTTGACCCGGATAACCTAGCTATCACCGAAATTTCATCAAAATCGTTTCCAGTGGTTTTTTTGTGATGCGATAACAGACAGACAGACAAAAATTCTAAAAAGTATACTTTCGGCCGCTGTAACAATAATAATGTCTATTTCAATAAGATTTTCCAAAAAATATTTAATGTACAGATTCGATTTAGTTACAATTTTATTATATGTACCTATAGAAAAGGGTTAAAATGTCGGTTAAATTAATCTTTGGGCGAAAAATGTTTGTCATAATTTGATATTGATTGATATAACACATTTGCATAGTCGATTCAAAGTGTACTTTAATTCCATAGTCTGCTCTGTATTTACTAAGCAAAGTACGGTTTTTATAAATAAATTACTTATAAAGTAATCGTTAAACAAGGTCATGAAGTTCTTTTGCGTAGATTAAAATTTTTCACAAAGTAAATTTTTCATAAAGTTTATCTGCGATCTATGAATCTCGCCTTTCATTGGTAGTGGCAAGAACTTCTGTAAATAAAAAAATATGAAGAGTGATTTTTTTATTACTAGTTACGTATTTATTTTACTTTTAAATATAACAAAGATGGGTAAAAATCAATCTTTAATAAAGCATCATCCTCTTATAATATGAAAGAAACTTTTAAACTTATTCAAGCCCTTCGATGAGTATCAACCCTTTTGACCCTACAAAGAAGAAACCACATAAAGTAAACAAGAGACCTATTGAAACAGCTCTTTACCTCTTTTATAAGAAAATGATCTTTAAATCGTGGAATATTTCAACCAAGTAATATTCCTGTTATGAATGAGCGTATGAAAATTAATATTGAATGTAATGAAGTAAGAAAAAACAGTTTTGTTTTGTTGCATTTTTGTGTATTTACGCCAACATCAAGAACACTTGTTAATACAGATTTTTATGCGGTTTTTATTATACAGTTTATTTATTAGTGTTATTTTTATTAGTTTCACGTAAATATGTTGGGACATTAACACACAGCACCATCTAGTTCCATGGTAAGCTACAAGGCCTGTGTTACGGATACCAGATAGTTGATACACTACACATATATAACATTAAATACATATGTATGTATATATTATAAATGTAAATACCCATGACTGGAGTACAAACGTTCGTGCTCATCACATAAATGAATGCCCCCAGCGGGACTCGAATCCGCGACCGCTGGCATAGTGTGTTTGGTTACTACAGAGTCAAACGTGTCGTCAACTTGTAACTCTCTTGTCTAAAAAGTTAATTTTGATTTACTTTTAATTATCGTATCAATTTAAAATTTCGTAACAATGTACAATTGATGACAATTCTATGATTTTCTTGTTAAAGGGTTTAAAACGTGCCAGTTGATCACATATTAATTACTTCACAAATATCGGTAATAATGAATGACAATAAAATAGTTCAGTAGTATAAACTCCGTTTTATATATATTTTTATATAATTTGCACTGAAAATCTTTTATACCTTTTAGTCAATATCATAAAAACTACTGAACCCATTTTGATGAAATCTTTACTATTATCTAAGTTGAATAAATGTAAGCAAATAAAAAAAAGAATGATTACGATCCGTTTACTAGTTTTGGAGAAATTCGTGGAGAAATGTGATATGATGACGGAGTTAGAATTTGGACAGCAGAACTCTTGCATATTAGTAAAGTTATCCAGGTTGGTTTTTATTTGGTACTTGAGTTTTAATTGGTAATAAAAACTTTTTAAGGAAAATTGTTATTTAACGAAATATGATTGATGATAAGCTCTTTTTCGCCCTTAAGTGAAAACTCTAGGTAACAATACATACTTATTAAAAAATAAAAATAAACTTTTACATATAAAGCTCGGCGTTAGCTTTTATAATTAATACCAATATAAGTCTCAAAGCTGCTTGAAATTTTAATTTCCACTAAACACGAATAGGCCCACGACAAATCACTACATCGATGCACGAATCTCGCTCAATTATAATTTCATTACATGCCGTCATAGCCACGGGTCGTTAGTCCGGCATTCAATGTCTGGCTTGTGTCGCTAATTTCACGCTTCAAAACATTCGAATTAAGGCGTTTTCAATATTGATCGGTTTTGGGCTAATCTATTCTATCAGTAATATACGTAAGAGATTACATAATGATCTACTATTATAAAGAAAGATTATGTGTAGTGTATAGGTTAGTAGGTGTATGTATACGTGTAAATCTGTTACTCCTTCCTGGTGAAAAACGGCTGGACGGATTTTGATGAAATTAAATAAACAGATAGACTATGGTATGGTGTAACATATGGTACTAATAGATACCTTGGGACCCTAGTTTTTAGTTAAATGTAACGTAAAAAGCAAACTTGGGTAATAAAAATAAAATTTCTCGTAGATACTACGATACCTTTAAATACGTTTTGCCGTCTTTAAAGATTTTTTTTTTGGATTATACACACAAGCTAAACCGCTGGTAATAACTAGTTAACTATATGAAGGAATCGTATTATTTTTTAGACTTAGACCGCCCAAGTGGCGGATGCGCTATAATCTTTCATACAGTTGTCTATTCCTTTGATTGTGGCACATCCGTCATAGTAGCTATAAAATGACGTTTGATAGATTATAATGTACTAATGTAAAGTTTTTCTTTTAATTTATATAAAGTTTTGAGTGATTTGTTCCTTTTTACTCGAATAGTTTAGGATTGCTTACTGAAAATTTGAATTTTGTCTTTTGTCGAAGCAAGTTAAGTTTTAGGGTTCCCTAAAACAGATTTTTTATAATTTTGTCTGTTTAAGTCCACGTAAGCTTGTACGGTATCTTCCGAACTTTAAGATAATAGAGCGTCCGAAATACTTTTAACGAAATTGATTATATTCATGATATGGGGAATGACTTTATACAAAATAGTATATAGAAAATACTTATTTATGTTAATATGAGGCACTAAAATTAATATTGTAAAATAATATTTTATTTTTCTTTTACTTTATTTGTTTTAGTTTGGATGGCATCCGTAGAATTTTGCAAAACAATTTCTGTGCTGATACAAGTATTTTACAGCATCCTGCTATTGCTAAGATCATTCTGTCCCTTTCTGCTAGATTAAAATGATGAGTCCCACATTAACAAACCGACATACCACCCTATGGATCAGGGCAGATACCTCGTGGTATGCGTAAAAACTTATTCGATGTGCTACAGCATAAATTACCTATACTGTACTATATATAATAGCTAAAGAATATGCAAAATTGATGATTAAATAATAAAAAAAAAACAACAAAGATCTAGATCTAATACTTTCTTAAATTTACGCTAATATTTGATATTTTAAATAAAACTATCTTTTCGGATGTTTTCGGGGATTTATTTTGATTTTTGGTTCCCGACGTTTCGAATGCTTTACAGCAATCATGGTCACGGGACTGACTGAACCACGGGGGAACCAAAAATCAAAATAAATCCGCGAAAAAATCCGAAAAAATTGTTTTATTTTATTTAAAAATTCAGTTTCTCCATTATAAAATTAAATAGGAATAGAACCGAGTTAATATATTCACCTGGCTTTGTTTAAACCTATCCTACACTACACACGGCTGGCTGTTCGCCAAAATTTTGAGAAATAACCACAGCCTTTAGGTATTGTTGATTTTGTTTTTTTTTTTACCCGTCAGGCGGAAATGAAAAAGATTTATCTGCACGCTCTACAATTTAGGATAACGATGGGTTTTTATATTTCTTTTTGAATTTCTATGCTCGAGTCCCAATGGCGTAAATGTATTATCGTTTGGGTAGTAGGTGAATGAAATTGTGTGCTAGTAGAGTAATTAATATCTGCTAATTTACCTACGCCATAGGTGGCGAGTTCGATTCCGGATGGGGTAAATAACTGTAGCACACTAGTATAATATGTAGATGTGATTTTTTATGTGTTTGTTTGTATACTCTGTAACGGCTAAATGGATTTGAGAGGAGCTTATACGAGTGTCTTAGATTAACAATTAGGTATGTGATGTCACGGGCAAAACTTATTTTTGTGTGTGTTGTTCTGAACTTGTTGAGACATTTACAGAAATCCTAGAGAAAATGTTGCCATTTCATTCGCAGTGGTAAATATTACATGAATAAATTTTATTCATATTTTAAAATGTAATGCCTAGCAAAAAATATGGCCAACGGATGTATAATATAAATTTTCATCGAAAACATGCTCTTCTTTGTTGTTTATTTCCGTACAATACACCAAATTAAAAAGAATAATATATTTTTATATACAGTTTAAATAAGTAAAATCGCCCTGCGGCGGCGTCAGTGAGTCCAAAAAATCAACGTGCGGTCGACGAATAATTAATATCAGCCATATTTTCAATGGTGAAGACACTTTTCAGAACTTTTGCTGATATGCGGTCTAGTTTAATTAATGGTTTTTATCAATTTATAGTATTAAAGTACAGTAGTAAGGACTTATCCTCGCTTTATACCTATTTACTTATGTGTTACGTTATGTGTATGTGTTACTTCAGGTCATAGTGTATCTGACAATGAGTACTAAATTTTATGCAAATACGTCCAGCTGTTTTCCAAACTATCGCATATATTATAGTTATCCCATATCCTTTAAAGAACTCTTTCAAGGTTTTAAACCTAAAAATTAAAACAAATATCAAATATGTTACTTATTCATTTTGACCCGTTATCTATAAGATAATAAATTCAATGGAACTTTTTTACTGTGAATTAAAACTCGAACTCTCCTTTCTATGCACTCTCGGACAATGACGATGTCTTCCCGACCGATTTGAGCGACGGCAGCCAATCTCATTGAAACTAGCCGACTGCGCAGGAGATATTATAGTGCACAAGTGTACGCGCAGACACAAGTGCACTCTTCATTCCTGTCACTCTCATACTCCGGGACGACACGAGACGCGACCGGTGAGAGTTAAGGCGCAGGACCGACGGCTTTACGTGCTCTCCGAGGCACGGGGGTGAAACACCGCCAACTTCCCAACTCCGGGCTATTACTGAGACTTTATTACCAGAAAGACTTAATATAGCCAGAAATATATATATATATATATATATATATATATATATATATATATATATATATATATATATATGTACAATAGAGGTCATATTTAGTATTTACTTAATTAAATAGAAATACGAATTCTAATAATGTTAGAAGCCATTATGAAATACTAGTTATATTTATTTCGTAGAATATTTTAAAAATTCAAACTGTGTACGTACACTCGGTTTCATTTAAGTCTTATTGGTTAAATCTCCGCATCGCGTACATCTGATGCTCGAGTAAGTTCAATAACCGCAGATGCCTAACCTTTTTCAATATTTGCTCCTTTTACTATTTATAAGGCGTATTTTTCTAATGCTAGCGTAAAAAATCGTATGTGTATGTAACAAAATGTACATTTAGTATCAATTGTTTTTAATGATAAGACCAGAATATGCTATTATTATATTCTTTTTTGAAAAATTATCTTGTTTGTAACTGATATAATTTACACCTCTAAAAAGGAGTTTTTACAGTTTCAACTATTTTAAATTATTAAAAAGAACTCTTACTATCCATACATAATATTATAAACTAGCGACTTACCCTCGTTTCGCTCGGGTGCGTCTCTAGGTACCTACGTGGTTTTGTTTACAATTTGAAGGGTCACATAATACTTTCTTAGATTTACGCGAATATTTGACATTTTAAATAAAACTATCTTTTCGGATTATTTCGCGGATTTATTTTGATTTTTGGTTCCCGACGTTTCGAATGCTTTATATAACTTTATACAAGTATATAACGCTTTTGAGATGTCTAATACCTTAGTCTCTCCCGTGACCATGATTGCTGTAAAGCATTCGAAACGTCGGGAACCAAAAATCAAAATAAATCCGCGAAATAATCCGAAAAGATAGTTTTATTTAAAATTTGAAGGGTTTTAATTTTTGAATTTATTTTATTACTAGGTGTTCTTAATAATATAGAAAACATTTGGTGCGTGCGTGATTTGTATCTGTGACTTCCGGCGTAGAGAGCTGGTTCGAATAAGTTCATACCGCATTACTACACAATAATTTTGTACATAGAGATAGCTAATGAGCTGTATAGAGATATAGATCATTTCAAACCTATGTACAATGTACATACATAGAATTGAACCTCAAGAATACCTTTCTTTAACGTTGGGAAATGCACACGTACGCGTACGTTCATTTGTATGCATAAACAGGTGGTTAAGTAGGACTCAGCGGCTAGAAAAACCAGTACTACCCACTAAAATCCAACGGAATCTCTCCCGTCTTAATGGGGTGTCCCAGGATCGTTTACGCACTCAGACACGACGCCCTGATGGCAGGCCGAAGCAGACCACAACAACCAGGGGGTTGCTTCTACGGTAATCTGCTATCAGAGAAGTACTTAGAGCAACCCACATGTTACAACTCGCGCCTCCCATGGTGTCCCCCACCACGAAGAAACAAGAACTTAGTTTAATACTAAAAAAAACTGCGCATACGCAAAGCCGCTGGCCGAAATTATAAAAAAATAAATTATTTATTCGTATTCCAAAAGATATTATAATCAAAGTTAATAAGTATGAAGGCAATGGTACGTGGGAATTTTTACTTTTCATCATGAGCATTGACCGTCACGCCGCCTCTGAATAGAGTTATTATGTTTAAACGCACGTAATGTCGTGTACATTGTGTTTTTTATAATGAATATTTGGGATTACTCATTTTGTTTTTGTAATGAATATGTTTCGTAGCTTAAGTTTTTATAGTTATATGTAAATAGGAGAATATAAAATTATTTAAATCTATACATACATATAATAAAATTGTAACTGTTCGCTGTCTATACATGGAAGATATTTTATAAAAAACTATATGTTGTCCGCCAACCCGCACTTGGCCAGCGTGGTGGACTATGGTCTGATCCCCCTCGTATTGAAGGGAGGCCCGTGCCCAACAGTGAGACGTAAAAAAGGGCTGAATACATACATACATACATATACTGGGTGTCTTTATTAATTATATTAATGAAATAAAATCCAAAACAATGATTTTTTGAATTTTTGTCTGTTTGTCTGTGCGTTTGTGCGCGTTACTCTCAGAAACAGCTTAACCGATTTGGGTGCGGTTTTCACTTATGTATTGTAGTAAGCTTTACTTAACATTTAGTATTTGTTTTATTTCAATCGGTTCATAAATAAAAAAGTTATATCATTTTAAAGTATCACCTAGGAACGAACCCGAGCCAAGTGAGGGCGAGTCTCTAGTTTTATATATGTACGAGTACCTATATACAACTTTTAATTAATAATAATAACACTATTCATCGAGGGCTCGTTATGTACATATTAGTAAATGTATGTAAGTACATTATACACGTCTAAAGAACTTAGCTCGAGGTTTATTCCTCGATCTAGAAGACACAGGTCTCGTGGAATAAATTTTTAATTTATTGCTTACTCAATCAAACCGTTTTTTTTTATAATTTATACAATTAAAAAATAATTTAGTAAAAACAAAATAATCGTGCAGATATTTATTATAAATACAGATACAGCCGAAGAAGATTAAAAAAAAAATATATGAATTAAATATAAGCGTCGTACACTATCTTAATTGCTCTATAATTAGTTAAACAAAAAAATAATTTTATGCTCATACGTAATATTATATATTATAACTAATATATTTTATGTAAAGTAAGCTATACATATAATAAAATTCTAACCGAGACGATTCTGTACATTAAGTTTTTTTTTTAGAAAAATTTATTGAAATAGTCATTATTATCGATAGAGAAGCCGACTCTGTAGTTTTTAGTATTTTTGTCTGTCTGTCTGTCTGGGAACGCATTATGAGAAAACCACTGGACAGATTTTAATGAAATTTGGTATGATGATAGCTGGTTATCCGGGTCAACACTTAGGATAATTTTTACTGCGGGAAATTATTTCATCTCTGAGAAATCTATACTAACAGTTAAAACGTACCTAAGGACGAACCCGAGCGGAGCCAGGGTGAGTCGCTAGTTATCTTATATTTTACTTTACATTATTATTTCAAGCGTGAAAAAAGCATATTTATAAATTTTATTTTACTTCATTTAAAATTAATTTCCTTTGTAATAAAACATTAATAATGTACAAAGAAAAATTTTAACTCTAAAATAGAAGGCGCCTAATTAATAATAAAAACATGAAACAAACTAGATTCATTACGAAAGTGAACCATCCTAAAGTTCTATGGTGAAAACTTGAATATATATATATATACATAAAATATTATAGTGTCTGTTAATTTAAAAATATTATAACTATACTTGATGTTAAATACCATGATTTATGAGTATATGTATTACATATGGTGCCTTGGCGACCGTGCTTCGCTGGGCGTTTTTTTCTGTAAAATAGCGTTTTTTTTAAAAAATACACCTATATAGATAAACTTAAAAAAACAAAACCTTATCTAAATACTAAATTTGATCCAAATCGTTAGAGCCGTTTCAGAGATAGAAAATAACCCTATTTGCTGTGGCAGCGTTCGCGGGTTCGAGTCCCGTTGGAGGCATACATTTATGTAATGAGCACGAATGTTTGTACTCCAGTTATGGGTGTTTATATTTATAATATCTATTCAGCCCTGTTTAACGTTCCACTGCTGGGCATGGGCCTCTCTTCAATACGAGGGGGATCAGCCATAGTCCACCACGCTGGCCAAGTGCGGATTGGCGGACATCACATGTCTTTCGAAAACTTGCTAGGTTCTCTCAGACATTCAGGTTTCCTCACGATATTTTCCTTCACCGTAAGGACCCAGAATTGACCCAGGATTTAAGCCCGCTTGATCCTCTTGAAGTATGATACCACGATCGCTCGGTCGAACTGAAAACGTACGTAAATAATTAATTTATGACAGTTTCGTGAGAACTTCTGCATGTTGAATTATGTAGTACTAGCATTGCCCGCGGCTCCGCCCGCGTTCAGATGAGCAAAAACCAAATTCTTAGGTTTTACACATTAGTATACTCTTACATATAGCATTTTCATCGCGCACCGTATGCTTGGTAAATAATGGCGGTGAGTGACAATGCCACAAAGGTTCCTCCGTTAATCTCATATTAATTGATTTAGTAATACTGTACTTTTTGTTTTAACAATAACATTTATGACCATATGTCTATACTTCTGTTTTGTTTGTTTATTTAGTTTTGGGCGATAAACTTTCAAACTACGGAATTAATTTTAATAATTATTTTAATTATTTAAATTACATAATGATAACTTTTCTTAATGTTAATTTGTCGCGAAACAGGGATTGGTTAGCGCTAGTTAGTAATATTTTTAAAACGAAGCAAAGCTCGGCTAATATGATTGAAGTCGTAAGAATAATTTTTATTGCGTCCTTTAAGCCTTCCAAGAAATGGTGTCAAAAAAAAAACTGAAAAAGTTGAGGTATCACAGTTCCTAAAATACTTTTACAAAGTTTTTGAGATATGGAATATTTTTAGTTACCCATTTTGTCACTTTAACAGCCATAAACTTGTTTTCCACTAATTTTTACGGTTGATAAAATGAGTCGATATTGCGGAAACGTAAATATTATTCGTATTTATTTTAATGTTAACCTAACAAAACACGTAAGTACGGAAAACAACACAGAATTTTGTTATACGAAACCTATAATGCGCGAGTTGGATTTGCATTTGCCTAATTTTTACATTAAAAGATAAAAAATATATATTTACATTATTTACTAAACAATAAAAAATTACAAATATTTTCATTTGAAAATTGTTTCGGCCAACAAAATATTACTTATATGTTACTAAATTATAAAGCCAAAAAGTTTGTTTTATTGATAATTTGAATACTCTCGAGTATAGTCCGCGGATAATTTAGTAGTAATACTAATAAAGTCATAGAAAGGTCATATCTGTACGTTATTATTTTTTTGGATTAAAAAACACATGGCGACATCTATTGTCAAATATCTAAATAACACATAAATAAATTTTCTTCAAAATAATTATTTTATTGAATAAAATAACGCTATTGATATTTCTTTTAAGATAAGATTTTTTTAATAGTTTTAACATATATAAGTTACCTTGCTAAAATGTTAATAGTATCATCTTGCTTTTATTTTAACCAGTTTTGTATTTTTTCTCAGAAATGAGATATTTTCCTGCTGTAAAAAGTATCCTATGCATTGAACCGGATAACCTGCTACCTATCACCATACCAAATTTTATCAAAATCCCTCCATTGCTTTTGCTGTGATGCGGTAACATACAGACAGACAGACAAAAATTCTGAAAACTTTAGATTCGGCCTCTATATCGCTAATAGTGATTATTTCAATAAGATTTTCAGAAAAATATTGAATGTACGGATTCGGCTTAGTTACAATTTTATTACCTTTGTGTATAGTTACTCATTTATAAAGTCAAAAGTTTGCTTTATTGATAATTTCAATACGGGCGGGGCCGCGGGTAATTTAGTAGTAAGTAATTCTACATACATTCATACATTCATTTTTTTGGAATTAAAACTACGTATTTTAAAAACACATGGCGACATCTATTGTTGAGTTTCTAAATACACATAAATAAATATTAATTAAAATAACTATTTTAATGAATAAAATAGCGCTATTGATAATTTGATTTTCAAGATAAGTTATTTTTAATAGTTTTTACCATATTTAGTAAATTACCTTGCTAAACTATTTATAAATAGTATCACCGGATTTTATTCCAATCAGTTTTTGTGTTTTTTCTCAGAAATTAGATATATTCCCGCGGTAAAAAGTATCCTATATGTTGACCCGGATAACCAGCTATCATCATACCAAATTCTATCAAAATCCCTCCAGTGGTTTTTCTGTGATGCGGTAACAGACAGACAGACAGACAGACAGACAGACAGACAGACAGACAGACAGACAAAAATCCTAAAAACTATAGATTCGGCCTCTGCATCGATAATAATGTCTATTTCAATAAGATTTTCAAAAAAATATTTAATGTACAGATTCGGCTTAGTTAGAATTTTATAATATGTATAGATAAAAAGAGCCACAGTTTTAAATACGCTAGAATTTTTTCTCATAATATATTTAACACAAACTTCTTGTTTTTGATTTCTTTATTTAAAAATGATAATTTTTTAATAGACCTTGGCTTATACTCTTTCAATTGACGATTTGACTGTTATTATGTGGTAGATTTTTGATTGGTAGTCTGAAAAGGCTGGAGGAGTCCTCTTCAAAGAAAACCTCTTGGCCTTGGAATCTCTCTTCGTGGTCTTTAGGAATATTAAGTTACTAAGTTAAATTATGATAATTTATCGCGTTTTCCCCACTTTTCGTGACGAAGCACATTAAAGAGCACAAACTAGGACACATACAAAATATATGTATTTCATTAGTAGAGTGGATTGCATCGAAAGAAAATATAATAAAAGCTGTATCTTATTGGTAATAGAATATAAGCAACACCGGATACAAATACGAGTGTACAAATAAAAACAATCTACAACTGTTCCTTTAGTATTTTGGTAGTGAAATGTTATAGGAATTTCAACTTTATGTCAAGGTGATAAGGCAGCTCATTGTTTTCTTTAATAACAGAATGAAGTAACAGCAATTAGGGTTACAATACTTATCCGAGGCGAAATTGCTTTCTTCTGATACGCTTTTGTGATCTGTTTGAACGTATCCAAGTGGGTCGAACTGAATAAAACAACTGCTTTGTTAAGTGACAGTTATAAAATAGTATTTTATTTATAACTAGTGACTCACCCTCGCTTCGCTCGGTTCGTCCCTAGCTTGATTCCCCATACAAACTTTCATTCCCATTTTCACCTCCTTAAGGGGTGATTTCCGGGATAAAAAGTATCCTATGTCTTTCCCAGGGTCTCAAACTATCTTCTTACCAAATTTCATCAAAATCGGTTCAGTAGATCCAGAGATTGTCCCCTACAACCTCACTAACTCACAAACTTTACCTCTTTATAATATTAGGATAGATTAGCAGTAGCCGCGGCTTCGTCCGCGTTCAAACTTCCGATCGCTACTAAACTTCACAGGATCATCCGCTGAGCTAATCTGAAGATTGTCTGAAAATTTGATCAAAATTGCTCTAGTCGTTTAGGAGGGTTTACCTTAGAAAAGTACATACACATCGATTTTTATGTATATAGAAGATTATTTTACTTTATTATTGTTCTTTGCAAGGAATATAAAGGCATACTTATGTAACATTATAATAATCTCAATGTTTTTAATGTCATATTTATTTTTAAAAAATATGTAAAAGTTTTAATGATAATAAAGGAAAAAAAACTTACTAGACTATCCTAATTTAACCTAGAATGTACCAAAATATGTAACTTTTATTGTAGAATCATGCTGGTGAAAGCGAAGAAATGGTTTTTTTCCTCAGATTTTCTGGCCCTGAATTCTATGAGAGGCAGAAAAGGGGAGGGCTCAAAGGGCAGAATTTTATGAGATTTCCTCAAACGGAGCTATAACGTCGCGATAGTGGGACGTTGTAGGATCGTTTGCGCATACACTACTCATATGTGATTATAGGTTGGCTCGACTGGAGAGTATTACTGGAGAAATATTGATATAAAGTGGCAGTAGCCGTCTTATTGAAAGTATTAGATTTCTTTACTAAGGACAGCGTTAATTTCTACTAGTAGCTAGCATAGTTTATTGTTTAGTAACTGGCACGCACTAAACGGGTCTTACCCGTGTGTCCACGCTCCGTTGTCTGTTGAAATTACCCGGTTATGCTCTGCTCACCCTTAACTGCAGACCGTGCGGGGAATGCATGGGTGTACTTAACCGACTTATAATGACGGAGGTTATGAGAAACATTGTTTTTTAAATGCAATAATTTGTTTTTTTACTAAAAAATTGCTAGACTTCTAAGTTTTCTTAAAAGCTTAGATATTTATTTAAGCTTAGGAATTGAACCTGTAGTCGAGATAAAGACTATTTAGTATTTATTGAATAAACTCTGTTGGAATTTATACACTTAAAGAAATAATTCAACATCCTTATTGCTATAAGCAAGGGTACCAACTTTAAGAGGGTAAGACTTAAAAGTCTTGAGAAATGTGTATGTTGGTAACATGTAAATAAGAAAAAAATAGTATGTGTGTGTGTGTGCAATTCACACACGGTAGAAGTGAAACTTCAGAAAAGTAACCTACGAGAGAATGAGATGAATATAGAGTATCAGGAGTAGGATAATTATAAGGTTTATTATTTTTATAATATTTTTACCTAGTTTAAAAGTTACTTTACATTTTCTTCGATATAAATATACCTTATATATTATTCAGTAATTAATTTTATTACTTTTCACGTCCTGTGTGATATATTCTATCTCAAATAATTACATAAGGCATATTAGGCATATTACAATTATATATTTATAGAAAATCATATACGGAAAGAAATGCTTAACAAAATATTGTTAATTATTACTTTAAAGCGAAAACACGTTTGTTTGTCACTTCCCAGTGCCTTAATGTTCAAACTAAAAGAGTAGTATTTCAGTATACATGGATAATATGTATGATACTTTTCGATATACTTTGTAAGCGAGTTCTCTATAACATAATTGGTGTTGTTACGTCGATCGCGCCTAAACAAATTAATTTAACGTATATTGCCGTGTTTGAAGTAAACATGAAATGGCATCGGCCATTCATGTTAAACTACGCGGTCACGCACTACGTACTTTGACGTATAGGCCGGGTGGGTGGTTTTTGATGTCATACAATTTTTTTACAATTAGCGACTCACCCTCGCTTCGCTCGGATTCGTCCCTAGGTTGATTCCCCATACAAACTTTCATCCCCAATTTCCCCCCCTAAGGGATGATTTTCGGAACAAAAAATAGCCTATGTCCTTCCCAGGGTCTCAAACTAACTTCCTACCAAAATTTCATCTAAATCGGTCCAGTAGTTTTTGAGTTTATTCGTTACAAACATACAAAAACACAAATCTTGTCTCTTTATAATAGTAATGTAGAAGTTTAAATAAAGGAAATTACAAATAATATACTTAATTATATTATTTTGGGATATAGCACCTCGTCTTATCGCCTCTACTGGTGATAGGAAAGATGACTCGTCTTTCGCCGATATTATGGAATACATATATTTACATAAACATAATAAAAAAGTAACAGGATTGTTTTTTTTTTTTCATTATTAGTGACCCTCGCTTCGCTTAGATAAGTCCCTAGGTCTTACTCCAGGTCATAGTCTATCTATGCACTAAATTTCATCAAAATCCGCTTAGCCATTTCAGCGTGAAGAAGTAAAAGACACAGACGCAACAAAACACACGTAAGATTTCGCAATTTTTATTTATTTATTTATTAAGGGATAACCAACAAAAGATACATTGATACGGTGTGATACTCATGTGCTAACAATTACATATATGTTCTTTTAATTGTAGGTTACCACAACATACAATATCACGTCAGTAAAATTAGCAATTTTAAAATAGTTTAATTGCAAAGTGCAAGTTAATTAAATAAAGAGAAATAATAAGTTAATAGATAAAATTAAAATTAAACAATAAAATCAAACATTATGAGCCAATTCGCACTTGGCCAGCGTGGTAGACTATGGCTTGATCCCCCTCGTATTGAAGGGAGGCCCGTGCCCAGCAGTGGGACGTTAAAAAAAGGCTGAATACAAATATTATGAAACAATTAAAATACATTTTGCTTAATGCGGGAAGTTCGGTTATTCAACTGCTAATTAATATTATTTAGTCGACTATATTATTAGAATGCAGCATAATTTAGCAAATGTACTTTTTAGAGATGTTACAACACAGTACAGTTTGAATATAACAAAACCTCTAATGACAGTTTCTCTTCGCAGTTTTCACTCTGGTATCGTTATAATCTTCGAAGTAAAGGGTTCCTTAACGTTAATGATTACGAAATTATAAGAAAGTGCTTGCCTCTCTTTTCTTAGTTAATTATAACAGAATAATAGCGGATCTGAATAACCTATCTATCTTAATATGGGAACCAAAAATCAAAATAAATCCGCGAAATAATCCGAAAAGTAGTTTTATTTAAAATGTCAAATATTCGCGTAAATCTAAGAAAGTATAACCTATCTATTTGTCCATTTCCTTACTAGACATATATAGATTTTTTACATTAAGTCCTACTGTCGCTAGAAATGTTGAAAATAGCTAGGTTATTGGAATCCACCCACACTGAAAAGTATGTTTATTGAGTGGTAATCAAACTCACGACCTTTGACTTTTAATAATGATAACTTTTTAGCTTTACATATTATGTGATTGAACTTATTTTAATAGCTATGTTTTTTTCTGGTAATATATTACGATAAAGCTTTTGAATTCTATCTCAAAATCAAATTTAAGTTAACTTTGTATTAACGACACAAATGTCTCCTTGAGACGAGACAACAGTCTACAGATTAATTATATCGCGAGTAGAAAACTAATAAATACTCAGAAATTAAATATCTAAGTGCTGTCATGTAATATGTGATATAATATTTTACAGTTATCTATTGTTGATATCTATCATAGAAAGTTATTTTGAGTTGGGGTTGGGGGTTGGTTTAGTAAGTGTATAGGATTACCAAAATTTCTTTAAAAAATGCAAAAATTTAAAAAGTCATCATCGAAGATCGTCTTCTTTGTCGGTTTTGCAAAAACGCACATTTCTCGTGACACAGAGAAAAACGACGAATCACGCCTTGAATAATTCATTACATTCTAAAAGGAAGAAAGCCCTTTAACGATTGTCGTTTGCTAAATAACTTGATAAGATATGGCGGAAAGCTCGGAATGAAATAAAAAATACGTGAAGAAGTTAACCGAATTTAAAACGACTGATCGTATTTGGTGAACTAAAATAGCCCTTCGCCACTTTGCTGGGTTTTATTTTTTTTTTTTATTAAAGGTGTTTTTTTTAAATAGATGATGTGTATTTGTATAGCTCGGTTTTGGTGTTTTGGATATTATAAGCTTTAAAATTGATTTATAACCTACATATATATGTTTATATAAATATATGCTTGTATATCTATTTAATACTTAATATCAATATAAATATAATAAAGATTTCTTTTTTTTTATTTCAGGAACTGTCAGATTTGAATATATTTTTTTTTGTATCTTACTGTTATTGTCTAACCCTTAGATTTTGATCTAAGAAGCAATTATATATTAATATAGTCTACGCGGGCTAAACCGCAGGAAAAACCTATATAATATTGAATAAATAAATATTTTGGGACATTAACACACAGCACCATCTAGTTCCATGGTAAGCTACGAGGCTTGTGTTATGGATACCAGATGTTGATACACTACAAATACATACATATTATAAATATGTATATATTTATGATATGCTATGAGCTAGAGCTCGTAACAATTGTAAAATACCATAACGTGTATTTATATAGTATTATTTATATTAACTCTGCGATGTCTGTCTAACTTTCTGCGGTAGTTCTTTGTTGTTAAACAACTATGAGACTGTGAAGATGTAATGTCAATTATACGAGTATATACGTCTTATTGTTTATAGTTTCTCCTAAGTTTTATGACATATCATATTCTATATTATGTGGATGGAATATATTATTGAAATAAAATTTCTTTATGCACGCTTGACTTGGGGAGTAAGCTGGTGAATGCGTGACGAGAGCGTTACGGAAAGTGTGATCGGGCGAGGCGAACGTTTGTTGCCACGGTAACCGTTGTTATTCGTGCAAAAGTGTTTGTTTGTTTGTCATTTCTTTTAACGACAACTATGAATAAAATATTTTTTTAACGATTTTTTTAACGTTTACGTTTTTTAACGACGAATTGATATATTATTTGATTGTATAGTTTATGGACTAAAGCGTGACATAGACAATTTCCTTTCAGCACATTCCCGTAGAAATTAAATCTGTTGTAAACTTAGCGAGCTTACTTTGAAACCTAGGTTCAAAATAAGTTAAAATGCCCCTATTTTTCGTCAAATACTGTATCATCATATGTTTTAGCCATTTTATATATCTTCGGCCTATTCGATGAAAATCTAACTGGAGCTTCTACTCTATTAGCCAAGAACCTAGTTATAATATTATTTTAGACCAATTTATAAAAGGAATAGGTTCTAATAGATTTGCAAGGTTCCTCTTTTTAATAAATAAGTTTTATTTCGAGCATTGGCCTTGGATTTCATGGAAAAATCCTCTGTTAAAAAAAAATATTTTTATAAATTTTTAGATCGACGTATGTAAAATATTATGTACTTTTTAAGTTGAAATGAAGTATTAATACAAGTGCATCTTTAAAGCTCGTCTTTGAATTGTAGATTCAAAGATTTCCTTTGATCGGTTAGATCTTAGCAAAACTAGGACGTTACGAGATTTTGTATACAAGTTGTCTGCTATGTATTTTCTTGCCGTTTGATGACTATTCACTCGTGAAAATCGGTGCTTAAAGGAACTGAACTGAATCTACACTCGAATGCATTTTGTATCTCAATCGATTGTATTAGCTCAGAATACGCTTGATAGATCCAGGAGTTTTGGATGTAAATATGTATGGGTATATGGAAATGGTGAATGTAGCTCAACTATTGACGATATGCGTGTGGTGGTTTTTAGCATTGGAACTAAGGTCGAAGGTTTGGTGTTCGTTTGTAGTATTTTTAATAATACTGTAATATATAATAGCATAATACATATAAACCTTCTGTAAGAAATTCTCTAAATATTTTTTTTTATTTATCAAAATCAATCGCGTGCTTTAGAAGAATAACGTGTACAAACAGACAGACATGATAGCTACTTTGTACTGAATGAATAAAATTAATAAAGAAGAATCTTTATTCTAGTAGAGTGAGTTTAATAAAGTGTTTGCTGCATATGGAAATCAATGAAAATATATTCAAATATTTTACTAACATTATCTATCTATAAGTACAAAAAAATATAAACTTAATTAACACTATCAAAAATATTATTAAGGGCCCTCTTTCGATACCTTCTACCATATTTCGTCCCAAGCTTGTCTCACCCAGTCCAGTTTAGATTCAATAGAAAATACAAAAATAATATTATTTACTCGTAAATATTATTTCGCCTACTCCATAAAGTATTTTTATGAAAATAGACGAAATGTACGTCAAAATATAGTTACGAAATGCCAGTTCGGCCTTTAGAGGCACCTTTCTCCCTTGTCATGATATTAAAAAGGGTGCCGGTGTCACGTAGGCAAGAAAATTTGGACGTGTTGTTTTCTTTTTAATTTTGAGCCACAAAATGTAGTTACTTGAACATATTTTATTGAGTCTACTGAAGTGTCATGGGAATGTCTTATACAATGTATAGAAAAACAAAAGGATGGTATCTCGTTGACAAATATGTTCATAATATTTATAACCCTAGTGTAGTGGCTAGCATGTACGGTTGCACATCCTGAGGTCCTGGGTTCGAGTCCCGGGCCGGGCCAAGTTTAGTTATTGAGTCTTTCTGTATAGTAAGCCTCAGTAACAGCCCGGAGTTGGGAAGTTGGCGGTGTTTCACCCCCGTGCCTCGGAGAGCACGTAAAGCCGTCGGTCCTGCGCCGACACTCTCACCGGTCGTGTCGAGTAGTCGTCCCACCGGAGTATGAGTGTGACAGGAATAGAGAGTGCACTTGTGTCTGCGCGTACACTTGTGCACTATAATATCTCCTGCGCAGTTGGCTAGTCTCAATGAGATTGGCCGCCGTGGCCGGAATCGGTCAGGAGAACATTATAATATTTATAAAGGCTTTTACTTTATAAATATTATGAACTTATTTATCTTATAGAATAAGAATAATCTTACTACTACTTACTTACTTACTTATTATAAATGTGAAAGTTTAGATGGATGTTTGGATGTTTCGATTTTTGTTACTCAATTACGCCAGAACGGCTTAACGGATCTGGTTGAAATTTGGCACAGAGATAGATTGTAGTCCGGAATAGCATATAGGCTTTTTATCCCAGAAAAATGTATAGTTCCCGTGAGATAGATTTGTTTTTGTTTTTCTTGAGGCGAAGCCGGGCGAAGCGAGGGTGAGACGCTAATCTATACTAATATTATAAAGCTGAAGAGTTTGTTTGTTTGTTTGGTTGAACGCGCTAATCTCAGGAACTACTGGATGGAATTGAAAAATTCTTTTTGTGTTGGATAGTCCATTTATCTAGGAAGGCTTTAGGCTATATATCATCCCGAAAAAATGTCCGGTTCCCGTAGGATAGAGTTGTTTTTGTCTAGAGACGAACCCGAAGCGAAGCGAAGGTGAGTCGCTAGTAAATAATATTTACGATATCCTTATTAATTATATTCTCAGTAATATTAAATCGGAAGTGTTTTAAAAAAGATAATCTACATGGTTGTTCATACAGATCGGAATGGTTGGGATTCTATGGAGGCTTTTAAAGCAATGGACGGCGATAAGTTGAAAAAAAAATATGATGGAGACTGGCATAAGCCGCTTTTTACCCCGTTACTTGAATCGGTTCCTTTCAGGCACAGAGGCACTGGCTTCTCTTCTACTACGAGGGGATCAGTTCAGATCAGGAAAGGTTGGTCGACTTCACGTATCTTTAGAAAACTTGTTCGGTTCGGACAAGTGGTAAAGATGTTGAAAGTGATTTGAACTTGACAATATAAAAGGTGCGAGACCTGGGATGTGAAATTGCTACACTTGGTTTTCTAAAGGAGTGCGTTATCATTGCACAAGCACAAGCTTACACTGCCTCCTTTAGAAGTCCGTCTCTTAAGTACGCTGCGTATATGCAAATGTAAAATGCCGACTCGGAACGTTTATTATTAAACTTATACTATTGGTTTTTTTAAATATTTTTCCTGTATATATTATTATATTATATTGTCTTTCTTATCTTCAAATCTTCAAATATTTGTTTATAGAAATACCTTCTCCAAATTTTATTATATCTTTTTATCAAGAATATCGACGTGTCTCAAGTAATAGACTATTTCATCCTACTTTGGCAATTCTGCACGCAGATTTTTAGAGAGATTCTTACATTATTAGTAGACGAATAAGTTATAATACATATTTATCACAGTTAAAACTTTACATAATATGTAGAGTTAGTTATAACAGGTAAAAATAAAACGTATGTTGAGAATGAAAACTATACTCGTGTGCAAAAGAATTAAAAAAAAAAAACAAGATACGTACGCTTGAGAACTTATCCTTTTGCTTTAGAAACACTGTGTCATTGCAACGTAAATCGGACGTTGTAGGTTCGATTTTCGTAAAGAACAGAATAAATAGAAATGGTATACCGTCAAAAGTTATTTATAGTTCAAAATATAATAAAAGCAAACTATAAATTACTTTTTTTAATGTAATAGTTGTCAGTAGGTCGAATATTGTAGGTTCGATTTTCGTAAACGGCAAAATAAATATGAACGGCATGTAACCGTCAAAAGTTCTTTATAGGTTAAAATGTAACAAAAGCAAACTATAAATTACATTTGCTTGAAGTTATTATTTCTTTGCTTAGATTAATTGTAGTCTAATTGAAAGATTAATAAATTATTCTACTAAATAAATATAAGGCATTTTTATAAGACTAGCGACTCACCCTCGCTTCACTCGGGTTCGTCCCTAGGTACGTTTTAACTTTTTGAACGAAACCCTAATTCTTTTTCTAAAATAAAAGTAGCCTTAGTTACTCCTTCTTACATCAGCTATCTGCCAGTGAAAGTCCCGTCAAAATCGGTCCAGCCATTTCAGAGATTAGCCGGAACAAACAGACAGACAGACAGACAAAAATTGTGAAAAATATTGTTTTTGTATGTATACCGTGTATCCATATGCATTTAGTAAAAGCAGTTATTGTAATATTACAAACAGACACTCCAATTTTGTTTATCTGTATAGATAGAGAAGTATAAAATGTGCTTCTATGTCTGTTTATATTTGATTGTAAGCAATTTATTGCCAATATTATTGAAAAAATATTAATATTTATGAAAAAACAATCTTTGAATTGGCGTTCAAAATTATAATAAAACCTATTTATTTTGTATTGAGCTTTTATTAAAGTCTTTTTTTATTAAATTTTACTGGACCGTACGCCAGACTAACCAAGGCTTAGAGATTTTAAATAAAACTATCTTTTCGGATTTTTTCGCGGATTTATTTAGATTTTTGGTTCCCGACGTTTCGAATGTTTCACAGCAATCATGGCAATGTAAGGTATTCTCTCCCATGGCCATGAACAAATGAAACCCATGAAAAATCCATGAAAAAATCCGAAAAGGTAGTTTTATTTAAAATGTCAAATATTCGCGTAAATCTAAGAAAATATTAAGCCTAAAGACTAAAAATATCTTAAATTGATAAAAATATCAGCTTTGGCTATAAAACAAACAGGCAGAAGAAAGTATTATTGAAGTTTAATACAATCATTGTATTTCAATACCAATTATTTATTTAAACATGGTTTCCTGAATTGTATTTAGATATTATAATCTTTAGAGATTATGAATTAGAATTTCTAATTTGAGAAAGAAAGATTATTTACCACAATATCTAGAGCAAATATAAATGAGGCATGAATTTTTGCTATTTTTTAAAGAGATTTGCCTAAATTATTTCTTTTGTATTTTATTAGTAGGTAGTGAAATAAGTAAAATCGAGACGAACATATTTTTTGTGTACATGCTTTTCACAACTCTCATTAAAAGAAAGAAGTTCGACGAAAGTAGTGATGTATCTATGTATGTATTCAGCCCTTTTTAACTTCCCATTGCTGGGGATAGGACTCCCTTCAATGCGAGGGGGATCAGGTCATAGTCCACTACGCTGGCCAAGTGTGGGTTGGCGGACTTTACTTGTCTTTCAAAAACTTGCTAGGTTCTCTCAGAGATGTGGATTTTCCTATAACGTTTACCTTCCCCGTCAGACAAGTGGTACTCATGTTGGAAATAAGTCGCACATGAAAATATCAGAGGTGCGAGACTCCGGATTTGAAACCCGCTCCATTTGGTTTTCCAAACAAGCGCGTTACAACTGGGCTACCACTGCTTTTTGTAAGTAGTAGCGATTACAAAATAAAAATATTATAAAACTAAGTAATATTATTAGCATTATAAATAAAAGGTCAAAAGCGAATTTCAAATCAAATAAATTGGAATTGAAAGAATAACCTTCAGCCACCTTCAGCTTCAGTGAGTGACCCTCGCCTGAGTATTTCTTCAAAAATATTTTATTTTCCACGTTTCTTAGAAGTCTTATTAAGTATGATCATTTTATAAAGTTGTGATAATAATTTCGTGCGAACGTAAGTTTTTATCTTATTTAGGAACTAGCGACTCACCCTCTTTCCGCTCGGGTTCGTCCCTATTAATGTTTGGTATAGATTTCTCAGAGATGAGATATTTTCTCGCAGTAGAAGGTATCCTATATGTTGACCCAGATAACCAGTTATCATCATACCAAATTTCATCAAAATCTATCTAGTGGTTTTTCCGTGATGCGGTAACAGATAGACAGACAAAAAATATTCTAAAATCTATAGATTCGACCTCTGTATCGATAGTAATGTCTATTTCAATAACATTTTTCAAAAAAGCTTAGTTACAATTGTATTATATGTATAGGCCCACCTCGGTGGGTGGTGTGCCATGCGGGTTGCTCCAGGTACTCGTCTGATAGCAGAGTGGACAGTGGGAGCAACCCTATGGTTGTTGTGGTCTGCTTCGACAGACTTACCCTCGGGGCGTCGTGGTTGAGTACGTAAGCGATCCTGCGATGCCCTATTAAGACGGGGGAGGTTCCATTGGGTTGTAGCGGGTAGTACTGGTTTTGCCGGTGAGTCCCACATGACATTGCGATGAGATCTCTTTTAAAGAAAATATTTATTTTATTACCTCTTTAACGACTGATGCGTGAAAATGTACAGAAAGAAATTATAAAATTTTGTATATGTATGTAAATTTCTACACGTGTATAATTAAAATTTTCTAGTAAAAGGTAACGAGGTGCGCACCTAACTTACTTTAGGCCGTTTAAGAGATCCTCAGCATTAAGAGTTAAAATCTAGACTCGGACTTTGTTGGAACGTTAATGAATTATAATTTTCATACAAAAACATAATTTATGTATATTGAATTAACGAACTGTTAAGTTGAAAAAGCTTTAACTGTTATTATAAGAGAGATTTGAATGAAATTTTTCTTTTCAAATTCAGTAGAAGTGTGCGTCTAAATTAAATTTTCTATATTTCATGTTATTGCTAGGGGATAGAAATTTTATTGGTTAACTAGCGACTCGTCCCCGTTTCGCTCTGGTTCGTCTCTGGGTGATTCTTTAAATTGACATTTTTTATTAAAGAAACGATTGAAATAAAACAAATACTAAATGTTAAGTGAAGCTTACCACAATAAATTCGTGAAAACTCCACCCAAATTGGTTTACCCGTTTCTGAGATTAATGCGCACAAACCTACAGGCATATAGGCAAAAATTCTAAATATCATTGTTTTGGGCTCTATTGCGTTAATGAAGATCCCCATTTTTTGTCAAATAGGTATCTTTTATGTACATACAGCGATCAGTTATACCTTTATTATATGTATAGATTAGTTCTAGTTACTAGGCCACTTAGGATACTGCACAAAAAATATTAATATTTTTGATAACGAAATGCTTGGCTGTAATAAAATACTCAAGAAAACATAATATGGTATACATAATGGAAATAAAAAATACTATTACGTGAAATAATCAGTAAATTTATTATTTGCCAATTCTTTTTAGTGGCTATTTTATTATACTAATATAATTTTTTCTTTGAGGCAGTCGTAGCCCAGTGGTAACGCGCTTGCTTGGGAAACCGAGTGAAGCGAGTTCAAATTACGGGTCTCGCACCTCTGATATTTTCATGTGCGAATCATTTCCAACATAATTACCACTTGCCTTACAGTGAAGGAAAGTATCGTGAGGAAACCTGCATGTCTGAGAAAATCTAGCAAGTTTTCGAAAGATATGTTAAGTCCGCCAATCTGCACTTGGTCAGTGTGGTGGACTATGGCCTGATTCCCCTCGTATTGAAGGGAGGCCCGTGCCCAGCAGTGGGACGTTAAAAAGGGCTGGATACATACATACATACAATATAAATTTTAATGTTGAGAAGATCTTCTCTTTTAAAGAATAATAATGGTATGCTTAACTCGTATAGTCATTTTGAGAGAGATATTTATTTTAGAGGACACGATAGCCTTTCAAATAATGTAAGGTACTTCGGTCTCTACTTCTTCCAAATAATTGTATAATTTTAGATTATATACTGTATGTCTCACTTTTTAAAACGTTTAAAACCGTAGTCTTTCCCGTGACTTCTCTCGTGTTTGCTGTTAAAGCATTTGGAGACTTCAGAAAACCGCACTCCAAAAGTTTAAAAACAAAGTAAATTGAAATTTGCTATTCGGGGCGGAGACAATCCAGTACCACCGGTCAACATCTTAGATACTTTTCATCCCGGAAAATGAAAGAGTTCCCGTGGGATAGTTAAAAAACTATAGTAACTTATACAGCTTAGTACACGTAAAACTACTGATCGGATTTTAATGAAACTTTACAATAATATAATTCATACATCAGAATAACAAATAGGCTACTTTATTTAGTTAAGTAAGTTACTAAAGTATTATATTACATTATATTTGCTACCTTATAATAATTATTATGTGACTGCATGAATGTGAAGTTTCCGTTAGATTCGGGTCATGTAATACGTCTACACTTAAGTCATAATTAAGGTAATAACTTACGCTTAATTAGAGCGTGAGTTCAGAACTTAGTGACGTGTTTCAGAGAAAATAAGTCCTAGATTATATATACATGTATGAAATTGTATTGTTTGTAAGTCTTTTGTACGTAAAAACAGTGTATTATAAATTATTTATTTTAAAAAAGGTTGAAAGAGAAAGAGAAACTAATGTTTATTATATTTTTGACAAGATTGAAAGATATTTGAATTTCATCTGAACGTTTTGTCTACTTTTCTATAATAGAGGATGCCTTGTTAATAAATTTAATAACAATAGAACTTGCAATGACTTTGTATTTTTTTTTTAAACTAAAAACTTCAGCAACAGCTTGAAATGCGAAATACTCTTGAGGTTTCAAGCTGCAACATAATAAACTTGAACTATAATATAAAAAAAAATCTGTTTCCAATTTTTTTTGTTGGTACACTAAAACTCGTCAATATCTACTTAAAAGAGGAAATCGATTTGCAAATTAAGAAGAAAAAGGTACTGAACTGTTTTGTCTTTGCCTATTTATATAATAGAGGCGCGATCAAAGCCGCGAGAAATAGCTGATAATGTTATATTTTCCTTGAATAAGCCTTTATAATTATAATAAACTAATAGAGTTACTGCATAAGCGTTTTATAGTTAGCCATGTCACTCTACAATTAGCTGCTATGAAAACCACCACATGTTTATATCAATTTGTTTAGTAACCATTGCGTGTTTTATTAATGTTACCTAATATAAATGTTTACTACGTGCGATGTATGAGAAAGGGCTGATATACTCGTGGTGTTACTCAGGGTTGATCATCGGGACCGCTACTATAAGGACACGAAGCACGAATAAATCATTTTATATTAGAATAAGCGTTTAATGCAAACCAAATTAGGGTGCAGTCTTAAAGCTTGCCGGTGGAGACTTAATGATGATTACTTTGGTCAAACATGGGGGAGTGATCGCAGTTTAAGCTTTCATATTCCATACTGTAGGTATATTGATATTAAACTGTATGTGTATTGGTTATCGGAAAAACTTAATTTGTTTTTGTTTACTTTTAGAGTTTTTATATACTAGCGGCTTACCCTCGCTTCGCCTGCGTCCCTGGGTGCGAATAATTCCGTAATACTTTTATATAAAACAAATAATTATTATCTTCGATAGAATTCACTCAAACAAAAACCTATTTACAACAATCAATTTTAAAATAAGCATCTACCTATTGTTGTAACCAACAACTATCAACAGAATTGACATGCTATAATTATTGGACTCTCCTTACCCCGTCTGCCCCTTCTCCCGCTGTCGTCGTCGTCGTTTTTAAGATATTATTACTTTGCGCGAGTAATTTTAATTCTGTGACATCTATCACGAAAGATACTCATCTAATTAAAATGGTGTAAAAGCCAGTTTTGGTCTAAATTAAATGCTTAAGTTATCCTAACATATTTATTTAGATAAGGACTAACACCATTCCGGTCAAAACAACTTCGGAAATAAAGCATTATTTTAGACCCAATTTAAGAACCATAAAAAACTTAAAAAAAAAATAAAAACCGACTTCCAGGCACTGAAAAGTAAAAAATAACTAAACAGGGGTTTTCATTTAGAATAAATAGATACTTAATCAGATATTTTCGAAGTCGGTGTGCTTTGATTTGTATTGGCTGGCACCGACTTCGAAAATATCTGATTAAGTATCTATTCTAAATGAAAACCCCTGTTTAGTTATTTTTTACTTTTCAGTGCCTGGAAGTCGGGTTTTTTTTTTTTTTAAAGTTTTTATTTTTCCATTTTTAGTGTAGACGTAATAAGCAGGTAATTTGTAATTTATAAGAAGAAAGATTTTTATTTATAAAAACATATTTGATTTAGCCATTTATTTAAAAACCGCTTGACCGATTTCGATAAAATTTATATGGGACCACCGGGGAAGAATACCCTTTGAAACAAAAAAAAAATTTTCCAAATCGATTCAGCCGTCTTCGAGTAATCCGTGAACATACATAAAAAAAAAGGAAGAAATAAGATTCCGACGAATTGAGAACCTCCTCCTTTTTGGAAGTCGGTTAAAAAAGGGTTATCGTGAGTCCACCTTTTAAAAATAGATATATGCAATCGCGGAATTTTTTTGTAGTAATTTTTATGTTTTTCAATTTCTTAGAACATTTTGTGGTGCTGTTTGCAATAGTTTATATATTGGTCCCAGTCGGCATGATTTTTTCCGAAATCTTCAAAAATCATCGTCATATTTCAGCCAATTTACAATTTATACACCTAAATCTTCCTCATGAATCACTCCGTCCATTGGTGAAAACCGTACAAAATTTGTTCGGTACTTTTTGGGTTTATCGCGTTCAAACAGACAGTCAGATAGACGCTGAAGGGGACTTTGTTTTATAATATGTATAGATAAATAAATAAAACTTTTAATGTATGCATTACGTTTATATACGCTTAAATTTTAATATTTCGTTCCAAATAGAGGATACGAGTTGGACGTTTTATTTGCAATTAGTAACTAAGCTTAAGTTAAAGTAGATTTTACAATAATTAAAATATATTACTCATGTACCTTTCAAGTCAGTGTACCTCTTTAATTAAAGGTAATAATTTCATATGATAAAACGTTTTTCTCTTATTATATATCTCAAAGAGCTATTATTTCTTAGAGCTCTCAACAAACGCGTAGTTGAATTAAATTCATAATTCATATCATTCCCTTAAGCTTGTTTTCTAAAGTTGTTTATTATAAAGTATAAAGATCTCATTAGACACTGCAATAGGTGTAATATTTGTATTGAGTGCGATATACGAGATAATGTATTGTATTCAGCCCTTTTTTAACGTCCCACTTCTGGGCACAGGTCTCCCTTCCATACGAGGGGGATCAGGCCATAGTTCACCACGCTGGCCAAGTGCGGGGCTGGCTGACTTCACATGTCTTTCGAAAACTAAGTCGTCACAGACTTGCAGGTTTCCTCATGATGTTTTCCTTCACCGTAAGACAAATGGTAATCATGTGGAAAATGATTCACAATTAAAAATATAAAAGGTGCGAGAGCCGGAATTAGTTGGTTTCTCAAGCGATCGGTTCACAACTGGGTTACTGGGGAAAAAAATATATCTAAATCTTTTTATTATATGATAAAATTATTTGATCAAAAAGTCGAAATTATCGTTTCTAATTTTATAAAGATAAACAAAAACAATTCTATCCCACGGGAACTGTACATTTTTTCGGGATAATAAGTAAGTAACCTATGTGCTATTCCAGACTATTAATCTATTTCTGTGGCAAATTTTATCCAGACCCACTCAGCTGTTCTGGCGTGATTGAGTAACAAACATCCATATATCCATCTAAACTTTCATATTTATAATATTAGTAAGTTAGGATGTTTGTGAGCTTAGATTTCATTTACTACTAACTTATTCAGATTATTATGATTTTTTGTATGTCTGTGTATCTTTATTACTCCTTTACGTTGAAGCTACTAGACGGATTTGGATGAAATTTAGTACACAGATAGACTATGACTTGGAGCAACCCATAGGCTAATGTTAGACAATTAGGCATGCATCAGAGCGAAGCAAGGCATAAATATGAAAATAATCTATACTAATATTATAAAGAGGCAGAGTTTGTTTGAACGCGCTAATCTCAGGAACTACTAATCTGATTTGAAAAATTCTTGTTGCATTAGATAGCCCGTTTATTGAGGAAGGCTATATGATATATATCATCATGCTACTACCAACAAATCGGGCAGGTTTCCATACATTATCACTAATAGCATAAAGCCAAAGAGTTTTTTTTTATAGTTTTAGTACGAGCGAAGCCGCGTGTAAATATAAAAGTCAAAAGGGTTTTCATAATGTTTATTTAACTACACTTATTATTACCTCTCACGCATGCTTTGTTTTAGGGTATTTGTTACCGTCAGCCGCGATATATGACGCTATTACGATCTATTAAAGGGCGTTTAAAAATAACACCCTGCACTGCTGAGATAGGCGCCGTAATAGCGGGCCATTTGTCATGTGCAGAGTTATATAAGATTATATGACAATGTTTGTATGTATGAATGTATGTATGTATGTATGTATAGTAGGTATATTATGAGTTATTGATTCTTGATGTGATTCTTTTTTCAAGTGTGATTCTATACAAAATTCTTTTTAAAAGTTATTCTAAATAAAATTAAAAAAAATCCACCCTCTGGGATGGAATATTTTCTTTTTTATATTTGAACTTTCTATGAATTTATTCTTTCTATGTCATAGTTGTATATATTGTGTAAAACATAAATAAACTACGCGGACAGAGTCTTGGGCAAAAGATAGTTATGTATGAAATTCGGCATAATTTTAGTTTTATTTATAACACTAGCGATAAACAAAAATAAATCTATCTTAGACAAACAAAAATAAATAAATCGGTCCGACAGTTTCGTAAATTAGCCCGTATAAACAGACAAACAGACAGAGAAACAAAAAAATTGAAAAAATCTGGATTTGTTCTATTTCTCTCCTTACATCCCCCTGACTCGGTTTTTAGCATTTTTTTTTATGTACAGACATTCCACCTCTACAGTTTTATTATATGTATAGATGTTTCAAAATTCGCAAAATTTAATAAAATTACTGCAGAGCTATATACTATATTCCTTTAAATGAGAAATTATGAAAGACGTAGCTTATCTAATTTGACTGAAGTTATTTAATAAATTAGTTGCGATATTTGTTTCATTTAACTTGTCTGTTAATCTTAAAATATCTTCTATCTTCTATATAAATAAAAATGAATGTTGGTAAGCGCATAACTCAAGAACGGCTGGACCAATTCGGCTAATTTATTTTTTTGTCCATGTCCATGGAAGGTCCAAGGTCAATGGAAGGTTTTAATACTTAAAAAAGAACTATATCCATGTTACTATATCCAAGCTAGGGACGAACCCGAGCGAAGCGAGGGGGAGTCGCTAGTTGATTTAATTAAAACCATGTTATGCTAAGTACTGTTAACACAAAATAATGTTTCTAAATAAAAGAATGTATTTTATTTGATTTTTTTTCCACTTGAAATTTCTAGAAGTATTCGTTTTTTTTTATTTAATAGTACTTTTTTTAGATTTACGCGAATATTTGACATTTCAAACAAAACTACGTCTATATATAGTTGTTATATACCTTTGAGACGTCTAAAACTTTAGTCTCTTCCATGCCCATCATTGCTGTAAAGCATTCGAAACGTTGGGAACCAAAAATCAAAATAAATCTGTGAAAAAATCCAAAGAGATAACTAATATGTATTTAGACTAAGTAGGAATCGAACTTGTTACCTCAAACTAAGCTTCAGTGGTTGTCTTTTACATTAGTAATTTAGATTATTGATTTCAAAAATTTATTTGTATGCCTAAACAAAGAAATAACGTACCCATGATTAAAAATCTCTTTTAGTTTTAAAGTCGGGTAAAACTGTTAAAATCTGATTGATAAGGCCAACGATCAGTTATAATACAATTTCTTATTGATCTAATTTACGAGTAAGACGGATAAACTTTAAAATATTATAACTTTATACAATTATGTTTGGTTAAAGTCGTATTTTATTCAGTAAAGTGTGTTAATTCAATACTATTAGAGTATTTAAAAGTGGTTTTAACACTTTCAATGCTCTACTTATGTCTCTGTCTCATACTTATTTATAATTAAATTGATACAACACTAGCGGCTGACCCTCGCTTCGCTTAGTTTCGTCCCTAGGTAGGTTTTAACGGTTAGTATGGAATAGATAGACTATATATTATATGATATATAGCCTATAGCCTTTCACAATAAACGAGATATCTAATGCAAAAAGAATTTTTCAAATCGAATAACTAGTTCGTGAGATTAGCGCGTTCAAACAAACAAACTCTGCCTCTTTATAATATTAAGTATAGATTACTGTTATAAATGCAAAAGTTTTTATATGTATGTCTGTGTGTATGTGTCATCCAAATCCAGCGTGAAGGAGTACCATACATTCAAAAATACAAACTTTCGTATTCACACACACCTTTATATTTTAGATATAATAGATATTTAGATATTTACCATACTAGATTTTATCTTGGATCTAAGACATCCTTTGAATATTAAAATTTTTGCTTTACCTTTTTAATGTCTGTTTGTTCATTATTGTTGTAGTTTTAGTGTAATCTAATTTTGGCCTTATTGTAACTCTCCTCTGTGTACAATGTGCAATCTTAATTAATACTGTAACGCTGTTTGATTACTAAATAAGTAAATAAATAAATAAATAAAATATTAGGGGTGTGCGAATATCGTTCGAATCGAATCAAATCGAAATTCGACGAATAATTCGGAAAAAATCGAATAATTCAAAAAAGATCGAATAATTCGTGGGTTCTAATTATTCGTACACCCCAAATTCATATAGAAGTTCGATGTTAAATATATTTAAGTGACGAGCTTTAACAGCTATGTTCTATAATAATCGGTGAATTTGTTTCTTTAGAATGCTCATCTCATTATTTTTTTGTGAGTGAAATAGGAATACAAGGAGATTCGTGCATTTACTAAAGCCTCGAATAATTTGTTTTACAAAATACTAGGCATGTTCGTGTCATCAAGATAGCAATCCTTATTTGGGTTTTGTAAAATTCATTTTTTTCTTTTCCAGGTAAAAACCGTTTCTATTAATGGAATTGTTTGTTGGAATGATGTAATTTGGTGCAGAGATTCTGTTGTACCACGGTTTGTATTTTTCACTTTCGCTGCATTTTTTTTGAAATACCTTAAGGTTTAAGAGGTAATGGTATTTTTTTGATAGGAATTTTGTTGGAGAGTTATTTTTTCTTCCACATATGTATGATGTATTTGGCTAATTTAAGTAAATAAGTGTGTTCTGATGACACATTTGGCTCAGTTTGTAGTGACCCTACTTGCTGAGCTAGAGGTCGCGGGTTCGAGTCCAGTTGGGGCATGCATTGACTATTTAATAGTGTAACAATTAGTTATAGTAGTATAGGATTTTGTAATAATTTTTCAGTGGCATTTTTACAATAATTGTAGCAAATATTGCTTATATTTAGTATGATATGTTTGGAATGGATTTTGGAATTACATCCATATTTAATATTATAAATGTGAAAGTGTGTTTGTTTGTTTGTTATTCTTTCACGTTGAAACAGAGCGACAGATTGACCTAATTTTTTGTGTGGAGATAGTTGAAGGGCTGGAGAGTGACATATACTACTTTTTACTACGGAAAAACACGACAAAAAGTACCTAGGAACGAATCCGAGCGAAATGAGAGTGAATCGCCTAGTATGTATTTAAAATACAGCAAATATAAACATTTTCAAGACACACAATAACCCTATTTTAATATCTCTAAAGTTATATTTTTGTACCATAGCGTTTTACAGTTTTTATATAAGCCTTAAAACACCAATAAAAACTACTATACCTTCTTCAGATATATGTAATATATTTCGGCTCCAAAATTGTAATTTCTTACATCCATTCTGTAAACATTCTTGTTACATTTCGGAACATCGTTATCTCCCACCGACACAAACTCCGCCCCCGGCGTTTCTCGCAACGGTGTCAGATTCTACACCTTAGCTTTTTATCTCGCCTCTCACGATTGTACGAGGATTTACATTTTATTGAAGTGCCTACTTGCCTCAGCTTTTTTCTTTTCTTGTGTAATCTTAAAAAAATTTTAAAGTTTTTTTTTTTTTAATTTATTAAGAAAGAAGAATTTAACATTAAGTCTAGAATATGCTTTACTGCAATATATCTTCGTCATGTGTAATGCTGGGTTTCTATTGACGCAATATAACGTATATGTAAAATTTTTATGTATTCAGATTACTTACTTAAGTAATAAAACATCTAAAAATAAAACAAAAGATAAAGTTAGTTACTTAAAGAACATTATTATGTATTTATAGTTTTTGCTTCATTGGTTTTAACCTATGTATATGTTATTAACTATCGACTGCCTCGGTGGTGTAGTGGCTAGCATGTACGGCTGCACACCCGGAGGTCCTGGGTTCGAGTCCCGGGTCGGGCCAAGTTTAGTTATTGAGTCTTTCTGTCTAGTAAGCCTCAATAGCAGCCCGAAGTTGGGAAGTTGGCGGTGTTTCACCCCCGTGCCTCGGAGAGCACGTAAAGCCGTCGGTCCTGCGCCTTAACTCTCACCGGTCGTGTCGAATAGTCGTCCCACCGGAGTATGAGAGTGACAGGAATAGAGAGTGCACTTATGTCTGCGCGTACACTTGTGCACAATAATATCTCCTGCGCAGTTGGCTAGTCTCAATGAGATTGGCCGCCGTGGCCGGAATCGGTCAGGAGGACATCATCATGTTATTAACTTAACGATATTGTTCTTTGACTATGATGTGGCATAGTACCTACTACCGAAGTTATCTTTGATAAATATTTTGATTAATTCTTAATAAAATTGCAACAGAAACCAATCAAGAGAACCACTTTTCATACGAAACTTAGGTTTAGATGTAAATAATATAATATTAATAATATAAATATGAACACTCATGACTGGAGTACACAAATTCGTGCTCATTCATTCGCATTCGCTTGTAGTGACCCTACTTGCTGTGCTTGCAGTCGCGGGTTCGAGTCCCGCTGGAGGCATTCATTTGTGTGATGAGCACGAATGTTTGTACTCTAGTCATGGGTGTTTATATTTGTAATATGTATGTATCTAAAGTTATACATGTGTAGTGTATCAACTATCTGGTATCCATAACACAAGCCTCGTAGCTTAGCTTACCATGGAACTAGATGGTGCTGTGTGGTAGTGTCCCAATATATTTATTTATTTATTTTGTTCTACCAAACAAAGACGAATTTAACAGCTAGTTTATAGAATTATTTTGTATGCCGAAATCGTTCCTTACCGCCAACGTTTTATATCGTAAGTAAAAAAGAAATGCCCCATCCCTGCAAACATATCTCCACCCCGCAATGAGAGTGTGCACAATTTAACAGATAACATCTTAGGCTTCAGGCGAAATGCCTCTTGCCTTTTAAATGATTCAAATAAAATCTGCAAACATCTGCGATTGTAAATTTCGTTTAACATCCACGCCTATGGGTAGCATTCAATCATTTCTGGTTAGTGGGATTATTTGAACCCTTGTTTGGTGTAATGTTGGAATCGTAAGGTCCCAGGTTCGAATTCTGAGTGGGGTCAGATAAGATATTGGGTTTTTCTATTCATAGTAGCAGCCGGATTTTGGGATGTCAGCGATGTTATATCTCAGTAATAATATAAAGTGTCAATCTATAATTTATATTGATGGAATCAGTACCTACTATTTCAAATTTTAGGCGAAAGCAAAATTTTGAATGCAAAAAAACTATATAATCTTTTCAAATTAAAATATATCATGAAAATTACCTTCTCTAATAAAGTGTTCTACTTTACTTAACTAACAAATGATATTTCAACATCTAACACATGAACAAAACCGCGGTTAAAGCATGTATTTGTTCAACATCAATTTATAAGTGTTTGTATTTATATTTAGTCATGCGGCAGGTGTAATTGTAAGACAAAGGAATCTCTTTCCGTGTTGAGATAATACTGTTTATTATTTCAGCTCGACCTAATATTTATAATGTGAATTTAAGAAGAACGACGAAATGTGCTTAATGGGAAGTAAAGAGGTTTAACTTGTTTTATTTAATCGTTCAGGAGATAAATGGTGTAGTGTCTTTAAGTAATGGTTTTTGAGACTTATAAAATAATTATTGTGAAGTTGAAAATGGTACTTTGTACATTAGATGTGAAGAGTGAAGATCTTGCCCTACTATTTTCATTAAGTTATCAGTGACTCTACGTTTTTTTGAAAAGCAGGTGAATCCTGGGTACATTAGCTATTTAAAATATTCGTCACTTATATTCGTTGAATATATATTCTTTTATAACATCCCACTGCTGGACACAGGCCTCCTTTTATTTAGGGTCCTTTCAAACCCCCTCTCCTGTCTCTCAAAAGAACTCAAACTTCAGGGGCCCATATTCCACCACATTGGTCGCGGGTTAGCGGACTCCAGACGTCTTTCGGATATATTAATTTAGGAGTTTTATTCATAATGTTTTAATAAAATTTTAATTAAGAAGTTATTTTTATTTGAAATTCAAATTTGAAATTTGAAATTTATTTAATATTTTTAAGTAATCTTTGTCATTAAATAAATGGACAAAATTTTCCAGTACAAAAATATTATTTTTACAGTTCTCAATTTATATTTTTATTGTTGTTATTTACTCGCCATTATTACCTTGATTTTCAATAAAAATAGGATTTACAAGAAAGATACTTCAGACGACAATACGCTCTTGGAAGTTAGAAGGAAGTGCCCTGGTTTACTTGTATTGAACGACGTCGTATGTTTCCCTTAAGGAAATAGGATATGAGCCTCGGCAAGTTGTTTACGAATAAATAACTGTGAAACAACATTGTATTGTCTAGATAGGTAATTTTCCGCTGCAAAATAGATGTTTCAAGGTAGATTTCTATTTGCTTCACTTTTTTACGCTTTCATTGCTCTACTTATCTGTCTTATACTTATTTATCACTAGCGACTCACCTTTGGGTTCGTTCCTAGACAAAAACAAATCTATCCCACGGGAATCATACGTTTTTCCAGGATAAAAAGTAACCTTAATGCTATTTTAGACTATAATCTATCTCTGTGCCAAACATCCAGATCCGTTTAGCCGTTCTGGCGTGAAATAGTAACAACCATATAGTATAACATGATTGGTTAATGCTATTTTATTTTTTAACTTATGTACGTGTATGTATTCAACCGTATTTAACGTCCTTTTGATGGGATCCGGCCATAGTCCACCATGCTGATCCAGTGTGTCAACTTTTTAGTTTAGTGTGATTACACAGTTCTATACTGGCGTATAAAGAAATCAATATAGTTTCTCTATTTATCATGAAATGAGTGCACCCCATGAGTTTGTACTCAACAAAAATATAGGTACAATATTAATGCCATCGACATATACTCGTAAATTTCTATTAAAAGCAAATTTTGCTATTTATAGAGCTGCTTTCTCAGCAATTACCTACAAAATATACAATAAATCCCTAATGTACAGATAACCCTTCATCATGTATAATTCAGTCAATCTTGAGGTTATTAAATTGAAGTTCAAAGTGGAACTACCAAGGGACCCAATGAAATTACAGGGTATTCAATTTACGTCTCACTGCGCACACCCTCGTCATAGTGATGAAGATAATTATATAACTATGACAATAACATAATATGTATATAGTTCGTATTCTAAGTCAAAGCTATATGCTACTATGCATTCTAGATTTTTTTTACTGGAAATTAAATTTTAAAAAAAATTAAAAAAAATCGTGGGATTTGACTATAAGTACAGATAAATGTTATATTCTCTATCTATTTATTTGTATGTTGTACGTACAGTATACTACTCAATTCCAACATGATTATCACTTGTCTTACGGTGAAGGAAAACATCGTGAGGAAACCTGCATGTCTGAGAGAACCTAGCAAGTTTTCGAAAGACATGTGAAGGCCGCTAACTCGCACTTAGCCAGCGTGGTGGACTATGGCCAATGAATTCCCAGCGTTCCTGAGAAAAAGTCTGTCTAGACAGACAGACAGATAGACAGACGGACAACAAAGTGATCCTATATGGGTTCGTTTCTTCCTTTTAACGTACAGAACAATAGAAAGAACTATTTGTTATACTATATATATAACTACAGCTCAAACGTATTTCATTTGAACCGGAAATAAGGTTACTTGTAAAAGAAATTTAAAAATGTAACATATCGTTCGAAATATATTAAAGCATTCACTCAATTCACTGAAAAACGAATGCATCAAGATCTCAGAGCATTGCCTTAGTTACAGCTGCCTTTGAAATTCAAATCCGATCTCATGAATTCATAGTTCCTGCAGTAAGAGTGAAACTATACAAGTTTATGAAAATTATAGGGGTTGAAATATGAAATTGCCGATTTATACTGAAAAATTGAAATTCGTTTTTTTTTTTTAATTTAACATGTTTATTTAATCAAAATAATTACCATTATTATCTATACATTGCTGCCATCAAATAGGAAGGTCATTTATGCCTTTGCGATAGAATTCGACAAACTGTGTGAAAGCATTTTGTACTGCCTCCTGAGAAGAAAACTTTTTATCACGTAGAAAATTGTCCAAATCACGAAAACGATGAAGTTATTACAATTAAATGGCAATTTCATACTTTAACCCCTATTATGAACGGTAGTTAGAGAATGGTTAAAATTTGATCATAATTATAACTAGTGACTCATTCCTGATTCGCTTGGGTTCGTCCCTAGCTATTATGGGCAAATTTTTGATACCTTAGGTTACATTATTGCAATTTTCGTAGGGATCCCAAATTTTTTTTTTAAATAAAATATGGCCCATGTTACTCACTGATAATGTAGCTTTTGATAAGTGAAAGATTTTTTAAAATCGGTCCAGTAGTTTTTTAGTTTACAAACAAACATGTAAAAAAATCATTTTTTCTCTTTATAATGCTATTATAGATATATAAGGCAGTGGTAACTCAGTGGTAACACGCTCACTTGGGTAACCGAGTGAAGCGGGTTTAAATTCCGCGTCGCGCACGTCTAATATTTTCATGTTTGAATCATTTTGAACATGATTACCACTTGTCTTACGATAGAGAAAAATATTGTGAGAAAACCTGCATGTCTGAGAGAATTGGTGGTATTGAAGAGACCTCCCTTTAAAACGCGATCAGCAGTGGGAAATTAAGAAAAGAGTTGAATACATATGTACAATGTACGTACATTTATAACTAGTTACTTTTTACGGATTTGTTCGTATTTTTTAGTAATTACTAAGTACTAATGGAAGTGGTAGCTCAGTGGTAACTGCTTGCACACCAAGTGAAGTGGGTTCAAATCCAGGGTCTTGTGCCTGAAATATTTTTATGCGCGTTTATATTATAAAAATTTTCCGATAGAATAACGTTCTGCTATTTTTTAACTTGTTACATGAGAATCAATTAAAACAAGAAAATTAGTTTGAAGTAAGAATAAAATATTTTTAGTATAGAATTATTTACTACCGAAGAAGAAAATAATTCCGCCAACCCGCACTTGGCCAGCGTGGTGGACTATGGCCTGATTCCCCTCGTATTGAAGGGAGGCCCGTGCCCAGCAGTGGGACGTTAAAAATGGCTGAATACATGGAATTATTCTGCTGTCATAAGAAAGAAGGCCGTAACTAACAATTTGCTTAAAAATGACTTATATGCAGATTCGGAATTAGCGAAAAAATGCTACTTGATAGTCTTACTCATAAACCACTAAGTCTTATGAATTCAGAGATAACATAAGCATTTTAATCGTAACTACGTCAAAACTAGTTTTAATTTTGACGTATATAATAATAAGAGAAAACTTCAAATATCTCGAAATCAACTTTGACGAAGTTACGGCCTTCTTTCTTATGGCGACAGTATTTACGTGAAGCGATTGTTAAAAAGTGAAAACCGTAGTTGTATTTTAGTTATTTTAAGTAGCCAATAATATACGTAATATGGTCGCTAATGCACTTCGTCATGCCAATTATGCTGAATATCGCTTTCACGCGTGCTATAATTTCAGTATACTCTAAATAGTTTTATTTTTCTCATTGAAGTAAATCGCATTTTTTTCTCTCTTATTTGCATGCATTGCGCTTTAATGTCGGACCACACGTCCTACATTTGCTTTCGACACAGTTCTATTGACTTTATTCAAGCTTTTTATACGTCATTTGCGGATTTCTTAGTTGCATTTTTTTTAGTTTTATTTTATAAAAGCTTGTTGAAAACGTAATTTGTACTTATAAATAAAATTCAAGTATCACTCTACGATTTTATATATAGTTAACCTGTATTGAGTAGTTGATTAGTATGGTTTTTGTGGCAATACCAAGCGTAATTATAAGTGAGCGTTAAAAATTTTGAATATTACTGTATTTCAGTCTCTTAGACAGTTTTATTATACGAAATTTTATCAAAATCCGTCCTGTGATTTTCTCGTGATGCATTCTCAGACAGACAGACAGACAGACAAAAATTCTAAAAATTATGGATTCAGCCTCTGTATCTATAATAATGACTATTTCAATAAGATTTTCTAAATAATATTTAATGTACACATTCGTCTTAGTTAGAATTTTATTATATCATGCTTTATATCTTATTATATAGAGAGTAAATAGAGTAAAGAAATAAAATAAATATTTAGTCATAGTAGTCGTAAATATTTAATTAAATAGATGACCTGATGTTTCAAAGTAATATCAAACTTCGCTTATTATTAATTTAGATTTAATTCCGTTTCGCCTCGGGTGAACTTCTTTGTGAAAACCGTTCAAAAGGCCGTAGAATAAATTATCATAGGCTTAGATAACGCTTACATGTAAAATAAAAGGGAATATTTAATATGTTATGTACAATCATTTCTCGTTTTCTTAGAACTAAGGTAATATAATAACGTCCTTTGTATGTATTATTTGAATTGGAGTATCTTAAAATAATTATATGAGTAAATATTTCTATATTTTATGTTTGATTTTATATATTGATTATTTTGTTTTTTCTATTGTGTATTAGATTATGGCGTGATCCCCCTCGTATTGAAGGAAGGCCCGTGCCCAGCAGTGGGTTAAAAAGGGCTGAATACAATATTAGACTTTGGCTACGGTTTGGATAAAGTGTAAATATTCTCTGAATTTAACAGGCGGCCTTATCGCTAAGTGAGCCATCTCTTATATCTTATGATGATATTTATTTATTTGCTGATGACTGACGCTTCGTATGGAATAGACTATATATACATAAGTATGATGAGTTTTGTATCCCTTATTTGAGAAATGATCGATTCCCCGTACAAATTTCCATCCCTCTCTTCACCTCCTTAAGGGATGATTTCCGGGATAAGAACTATCTTATGTCCTTCCCAGGGCCTCAAACTATCTCCATACTAAATTTCATCTAAATCGTTTCAGTGGATTAAGCGTATAAAGATAACAGACAGACAGAGTTACTTTCGCATATATGTATATTAATATGGATTATTCGCTACTGTGATAGGTAGTCCTTTAGCTAAGGAAATAATAATAATAATAATTTTTATTGAACAAAAAAACACATAAAACAGTAAACAATATTACATACAAAAACAAATATACATATATTATTATACAGAATAATCTTAGTTTTTTAAGCTCAGTTTAAATTAGGCTGTGTCGACTCAAAAGATATGGTAGCCTCTGTTGCCGTACTAGACCTTACTAAGGTCTTACAATTAGTTTTTGTAAGTATTTTGGATTATGGTTTTTACACTATCTTCTTTCTTCTTTTATTACACCATCTTCTATACTAATATTATAAAGCTGAAGAGCTTGTTTGTTTGTTTGGTTGAACGCGCTAATCTCAGGAACTACTTATCCGATTTGAAAAATTCTTTTTGCATTAGATAGCCCGTTAACCGAGGAAGGCTATAGGCTATAGCATCCCGGAAAAATGTACGGGTCCCGTGGGATAGATTTGTCTTTTCTTGGAACGAACCCGAAGCGAAGCGAGGGTGAGTCGCTAGTAATTTATATAGCTTGGTGTAAAACAAAACGCTATTACTGCCACCATCAAAATGTATTCGTTCGCTGGGAAAGTATATTGGACCAGAAACATTCCTGAACCTTTCATTAGTCAATGATTTAAATATCAAAAGAATACATTTCAACGCGATTCTCGTTCATTATGTATACCGGTTTTTATTTTTTCTATCTCAATCGTTTATACAGTTTCGCGCTTTATCGACTGAGAGGTTTGCTTGCCTTATTTTATTTTAAAGGGTGATTGTTTTAGACTTTTTCTTCCTAAATTATATTATAAACTTATGTATTATGCTATTAAGGTACTTTGCTACTTTTTTTTATTAAAATTTGTGATTTTATTCAAAAGTGTTGTGCCAAGTCCGATTAGATTTGCTCAAGCACATACAGTACAGACTACAGCTTAATTTTAATATGATATCTTTCTACGTACTTAGTTATGTTAAAAAAGAAAGAATTTATCAGTATTTTATTTTCTACGGTTCTTAATGAACTCTGTGAAGCATTCCGCCACGATGATTAACAAACAAAGAAAACTTTTTTAATTTTAATTTCCTTAGTTATACATGTGTATACACTTAATTAACTTTAACTAAAATGAATCCTGTAATGTCACCAGCAAGACCGAGTTATATAAGAGAAAATATACTTTTACATACCACAGAACGTTAACTAGGGACTAAAATAATTTGTATCATGACTCAAGTAGAGTGCTTGGAGCCAGTCAGCGCTCTGTAATTGGATGAGGTGAAATGAGCGAGTCGGGACCGAATCATTGTTGCTTTTTTAATAATATCCTAGTACAATTCTGTGAAGAAATACCTTTTTTTGTTTATATACTAATGATGTACCCTCGCTTTGCTTGGATACTTCCCTAGGTGATTAGTAGTCTGTGTGCTAGTCCAGGTTATAGATTATCTGTAAATTAAATTTCATCCAAATCCGTTCAGCCAGTTTCATCCAATTTTTAGTACGAAAGATTCGCACTTTTATAGTAATAGTCTGATTTTAATTGATATTTTTGTGTGTTAGTTATAGAGGTGTGATACATGAATCTATACCTACTACAGAAAAATAAAATTGAAGAATCCGTTTGTAATGTCAAAATAACAGCTTTTTGCTACAGTACTTAATACTTTTAAGAAAAAATTAAAAATAATAATTTATAAAATTTTTGTCTGTTTGTTCCGGATAATCTCCGAAACAACTGGACCGATTTTAACGAGTGTAAGTCTAGCTAGTCCTAATGAAATTCTAACGGAATCGAACCTGTACATTAAATATTTTTTGGAAAATCTTATTGAAATAGTCATTATTATCGATACAGAGACCGAATCTATAGTTATTAGAATTTTTGTCAGTCTGTCTGTCTGTCAGTTTGTCTGGGAACGCATCACGAGAAAACCACTTGACAGATTTTGATGAAATTTGGTATGATAACAGCTGGTTATCCGGGTCAACATATAGGATACATTTTACTGCGGGAAAAAATCTCATCTCTGAGAAATCTATACTAACATTTAAAACGCAACTAGGGACGAGTCGCTAGTTAATATATATATATATATATATATATATATATATATATATATATATATATAAGTTAAGCAAACAAAATAATTAGGTATTTAAAACACTTTAAAATTTTCACATTTCTACAAAAAGAAATTTTTGTTAGAGGTTTTCGTCGTTTGTAAAATAAATTTATTCTATAACATCGTCTGTAAATATTTCTGTTAATTATTTAAAATTATCGTTCACCGACGGTAGCTTGCGTAATTTACAGCAAAGGACCGAGAGTCAGAAGTCAAAAGGTCAAGCCGGCTAGTCGTTGAAACACCGTTACTAGTTAACGCCTTTATAAGCTAAATAAGCTTGTCTTCTGTTTCAAATACATACCCTAACATATAACAAACAAGGTCTAACATAAACTTAATTAACATCTTGTAGATTTCCCATGGATTTTTTATAAGTAAAAATATCTGTTATTGTATTACTTTTTTATTGCATAGATTATTTCTATGTAGAATATACGAATAAAATAATAATATAAGTATACAGAATTATTATGTTTTTAGCCCTTTTTAACGTCGGTATGGGCCTCCCTTTAATATGATGGGGATTTGGTCATAGTCCACCATGCTGGCCAAGTGCGATTTGGCGAGTTTTACATGTCTTTCGAAAACTTGCTAGGCTCTCTCAGACATGCTGTTTCCTAACGTTGTTTTCCTTTACCGTTATCAATATTATTGTTATATAACACCAATATTAGCAGAAAAATATATTGCCCAATTAAATAAATAAACTTAACTGTGCAGGCTTTTACTCAGAATTTCTCGACAATAAATTCCGATAGCTGTGCTCGACCTGACCCGGAACTCGAACGTGTCCTGCGTTCATCCTCTGAATGTGCAGCCGTATATGCTCATATAATAATATAAAATTGTATATATGTATTTTACGTCATGTTAGAATAATTATACATTCATATGTATGTACAGTGGCAGTGGTAGCCCAGTGGTAACGCGCTCGCTTGGGAGACCAAGTGAAGCGGGTTCAAATCCCGGGTCTCGCACCTCTGAAGTATTCATGTGCCAATCATTTCTAACATGATTACCACTTCCCTTACGGTGAAGGAAAACATCGTGAGTAAACCTGCATGTCTGAGAAAACCTAGCAAGTTTTCGAAAGATATGTGAAGTCCGCCAACCCGCACTTGGCCAGCGTGGTGGACTATGGCCTGATTCCCCTTGTATTGAAGAGAGGCCCGTGCCCAGCAGTGAGACGTTAAAAAGGGCTGAATACATATGTACATACATATATGTACATATAATGATACCAGTGACTTATCCTCGTTTTGCTCGGATGCGTCCCTAGGTACCTAATTGTCGCAAAGCCTATATTACTCCAGGTCGTAGTCGATCTGTGGACTAAATTTCATCCAGATACATTCAACTGTTTCGGAGTAAAAGAGTAGCAAATATACACACACATACAAAATTTTAGCCCGTAATAATAATAATAATAGCCCGTTTATTGTACATTATATGAATACAACTATTTTTCTTTAACAGATAACGTAACTTCTACTATATTATGTTCTTGCCAAAAAATCTTAGATACGCAGTTCTTATCAGTAAGTAATTCATCCACTACTTCGCCTCTTTCGTCCATCACATACGATGATGTACTGTCAATCTTGCTACGAGGGTCGAGTATGTTCGATATTTATGACCTGAGCGATAATAAATAATGTATTGGGCCTGAATTCATTATTGATTATTATATATATTTATTTATATGCTAGTGATAAATGCTGTAAGCTTAAATGTGTAAGCAAAGTTTTAGTCAGTACTTAAAATATAAATTAATTCAGCTCTTTTTAAATAAAACTATATTTTTTAGAATTTTTTTGCAGATTTATTTTTGTTTTTGGTTCCCGACTTTTCGAATGCCTTAAAGTAATTAAATAAATCCGCAAAAAAATTTCGAAAAGATAGTTTTATTTAAAACTAGCGACTCACCCTCGCTCCGCTCGGATTTATCCCTAGTTACGTTTTGATGAGATATTCTCCTCCAGTAAAAGTTGACCCGGATAACCAGCTATCATCATACCAAATTTTATTAAAATCTGTCCAGTGGTTTTCTCGTGATGCGGACAGAGACAGACAAAAATTCTAAATACTATAGATTCGGCCTCTGTATCGATAATAATGACTATTTCAATAAGATTTTCCAAAATTTATTTAATGTACTAGAAAGGATTAACTCAGCTCTTTTTTACGTTCCACTGTTGGTATCGATCCCTTCTCAGTGCTTAGGCGATAGTCCATTACCCTAGCCAAATGTTATATATATAAACAATAAAGTGAATCTGTTGAAATAATAAGAAATTATTTTTGAAGTAAAACTTCTTTACGCACGCTTGACTTGGAGGGTAAGCTGGTGTATGCGTTACGAAAAAATGTACGTACATTTGTTGCCATGGTAACCTTTGTTATTTTCTGACAAATGATATATAATATTATATTCTTTCCTTAAATGATATTCTATAAATATATGATTGTAATATGCCTAATATGCAATATTTTTAGTATCTCACCTATCCTAATTATTTAAAACATAGATTGAATTTCATAAAGAGTACCGATAACCTACAGAAGTTTTACTTCTTGCGCGTGTACACATTCGTAAACGCACTCTTTATTTTTTTTCGTAGAGAATAGAGACCTAGGTATCGTTCTTATATAGATATGTGATTTGGCACAGTTACAACGTATCTGGTATGTCCATTGAATCATAAACTATAAGTTAGTTCCACGAAAGAAGAAAACTAAAGCACTTATTATTTATGACGTTGCCTTCGACTTGACTGGGATGAAATTATTGCATTATCTTCTATGTCATTCAAACAGATTCCCAAGAGAATACTCATTATTATGAAGTGTTAGTCATAATCCATACATACTAATATGATTAATGTATAAAGAGTCTGTCTGTTTGTTACATTTTTACGGACATAAATTGTATCTTGGGAACTTGGATGGCTATGTTTCTTTTTACCCGGTACTCAACTGGCACGTTTTGAAGCCATTATCAGAAGAATTGAATTGAATTCTTTTTACCCCCATCAAAATGCGAACAGAGCCGTAGATAAAAACAAGTATAGTAAAAAACATAATATAATGTTTGTTAGCTATTCTCATAAGTTCATTGTTTAAACAGCAAAGATAATGTTACTCTCTAAATTATCTATTTTAAACGCAACCGTAAGTTTTGTTGCTGATTTTATGCTACCACGAGTACATAAGTTTAATTAACTACGGTCCCCTAGTGTGTTATGAATTATCCTCCATAAAGACCTATGTAAACTGATATAACTAAGTATTTTTCCTATAAATTTAGTAATAAACAGTTCAGTGTGACATTTTCAATTACAAATTATGTATTTATTTGTACAGACTGTAATAAATTTGCATTCTTTGTGTTTTTAATTTTGCATTTTTACTACGTTTGCTTTTAACTTTTTTATGTGCTTGGGTTTTCTTAAAGGTATTTCGTTCGCCGACTCCATTATTTTTGTTGTACTGAAATTAATTAACTGTCAATTTTAATGGGTCCCTGTCAAAAATCGTTTTTAGCTGACGTCGCTTTTGAGATTTCGAGTTTGGTCAGTAAGTGAATAAGTGAGTTTTTTCTTTTATTACTAGTGTTCGCTTATCGGTCTAAATTTGTACAGACAGCGATCAGTTACAAATTTATTATATGTATAGATAATGTGTATAAAAAGTATCTTAAATATTGAAGTTATAAAATTCTACTCAATGGAAACATTGGTTTATTTAAGGAAAAAAATAACTGTATTTGAATTTTATAGAAGTTTTTTACATTTTTAGTTGGTTCGATTAACGGTTCAGGTAACATCTTTAAAAAAAAATTAAATGCTGCTATTCTTATTTCTTTAAATTAAATAATGCTTCCTTTGAGTGAAACTTGATATTTTCAGTATTTAAGACACTTTCCTTCCATGTTCCATCCATTTGTTCCACCTGTGTATATTTATATCAAGCAAAGTCATTAGCAGATGTTAGTATATAAAAAAAACAATATAAGACCACCCACATACATTTTTAATCGCATGTTATACTGTAGCTTAAACGGAAGCGGTCGGATTATTCGACAACTAACTGTGGGGAAGCCCTTAAATATTTAACCGTAATCCGTAACCATTGGATTGACGTTTTAACTCCGTTGTTGGGATCGATTAACTGTGACTATTTAAACGTTTTGATTTAATAGTAATTAGGTTTTATTGACTTTACTTACTTTTGAATTAATCTGATTGATATAAATATTACCTAATAATATAAAGAGGTAAAGTTTGTAGGAAGTAATCTCTGGAACTACTGAACTGATTTAGGTGAAATTTGGTAAGAAGATAGTTTAAGACACTGGGAACGACATAGAATAGTTTTTATCCCGGAAACCACCCCTTAAAGGGTCGAAAATGGGGATGAAAATTTGTATGAAGAATCTATCTAGGGACGAACCCGAGCGAAGTGAGGCTGAGTCGCTAGTGTGTATATAAATATATACTTAGCAAGTTTTGTAAGTGGTTTGTAAAAGCGAGTTAAAAATAATAGATTTTATATCAATAAGCTTATAAAATACAAATATTAAATAAAGCCTTTTTTCTAGCTTTCTTTTTTTAAATATCCTATTATGAAAAAAAGCTTAGAATTAAGAATTAAAAAAACTAACAGAAACTTCGTACCCATTTGAATTTCACAAGTATCAAAATCTTAAATGCAGTATTTACAACAGACTTAACTTCATTCATTATGAGACAGACGGCAAGAGTACTATCGCAATGTCGATGGATAAACATAGCATGAATAATAAGAAGTTGATTTTCATTTGGAATCCTCTCGAAGGGAAGAAGGAAGAATCTGTTTTCTCTGTACTGTTTATCTTTTTGTAACGCTTGCATATCTAAGCTATCCGATTTATATGTAACTTAGGTAAATTATTATGTATGTAAGTGAAGGACACGGTACAGGTAATAATAATATGCTATAATAATAATATGTTGGAAAATTAACACACAGCACCATCTAGTTCCATGGTAAGCTAAGAGGCTTGTGTTATGGATACCAGATAGTTGATATACTACACATATATGTATAACTTAAAATACATACATATTATATAAATATAAACACCCATGACTGGAGTACAAGCATTCGTGGTCATCGCACAAATGAATGTCTCCAGCGGGATTCGAACTCCCGACCGCTGGCATAGCAAATAGGGTCACTACAAACTGAGCCAAACGTGTCGTTATATACAAGTAGAAAATTAGAATACCTCAGAAAGTAATTCATGTATATGTACATGTATGTATATCATAACTTAGCACCTTTTCTAAATCAGAGAGAGACTAATATTATAAATGAGAAGTTTTGTATGTGTGTATGTTAGATACTCTTTCACGCTAAAACGGCTGGACTAATTTGATGAAATTTAGTACGTAGATAGACCAAGACCTGGAATAACATATTTGTTGGCTATTGTTAGTAACAAAGTTTACCAAAGGATGGCGTTGCCTGTATCTGTATCTATAGACTAGCGACTAACTGCCCTAGCTTGCTTCCCAATACAAACTTTCATCCCCATTTTCACCTCTTTATGAGATGATTTGCGGGATAAAAAGTATCCTATGTTCTTCCCAGGGTCTCAAACTATCTTCTTACCAAATTTCATCTAAATTGGTTCTGTAGATCCAGAGATTACCCCCTACAACCTCACAAACTCACAAACTTTACCTCTTTATAATATTAGTATAGATATATAAATTAATGTTTCTTTGTTTGTTCGTTCTCTAGCGTGCTAAAACGATATATGATGAATGAATGAATGAATTGTTCCGCGTATACTCACGAAGGTTTCTGGCCCAAAAAAAATTCTTTCTATGTTTTTCCCCTATGCGATCTTAAACCATTCATCCCTAGGGACAGACCCGAGCGTTGCGAGGATAAGTCGCTTGTTGAACTTTGAACTTGTTCTGTTTGATCGCTAAAACATTCAGCATCCAAAGTTTTATAAAAAAATGAAAGAGCCACAACAATACGTATTATAATAGTATTCGCGATTTCCCTAACGGGTTCATAACTGCATTGTGCTCGCAATATCATTCGTTGCACTCAAACTGCGCGATAATAACATCTTCAGCCTTGGTCTATGTTTTGCTAGATGTTACATATTGGTAATGAACTATATTATTAATGTGAAAGTTTGTTTGTATGTATGTATGTATGTATGTATGTATGTATGTATGTATGTATGTATGTATGTATGTATGTATGTATGTATGTATGTATGTATGTATGTATGTATGTATGTATGTATGTATGTATGTATGTATGTATGTATGTATGTATGTATGTATGTATGTATGTTTGTTACTCCTTTCTAAAATGGCTGGATGTTTTTGGATGAAATTTAGTGTATAGAATGTGAATAAAACCGGTTGAAACCGGTTTTGAATTGGTTTCGTGTTCTCCGTAGAGGTTTTATTCAGCATTGAAATTAGTATAATAAAATAAGTCTTTGCCCGTAGTTCTGCTCGCATATTATGTATGTCTGATATAAAATTGCCGTTATACGTATTTATCAATCTCTCTCTATTCCGAATTTCATTCAATTTCGTCAATCCTTTACAGCGTAAAGCACAACTACAAACTTTCGCACTTAAAATATTAGTTTTCGATAAACAGGAATTTAATTTATATACATATATGTATGTAAGAATTATCATTTCGTAATAATAATTTCCTATTATAATAAGTTTATTATTAAATATATCTTAGTATCGTATTCAGAATTTCAACATCTGTGACTTTTGTTTTAGTCGAGCCACAATGAGTTTCCGGATCCGCTCTTTATATATACATTTCAGTTTTAGATCGTCGCTTTGCTGTTTCGAATTAAATTTTGGCTGGTAAGATGATTGTTATGTTGTAGGTACCTATAGCGGGAGCTTGTAATTGTCTCGGGTGTTTTGATTAGAATTTCCTTTAATGTCATCGCAACACAAATGAATAAACTTTTTAATAAATTAACTTATGTCTGTTTATGGTTATCTATAGATATACATATTATATAATAAAATTCTAATTGAGTCGATTCTTTACATTAAATATTTTTTGGAAAATCTTATTGAAATAGTCATTATTATCGATACAGAGGTGGAATCTATAGTTTTTAGAATTTTTGTCTGTCTGTCTGGCTGGGAACGCATCAAGAAAACCACTGGACAGATTTTGATGAAATTTGGTATGATGATAGCTGGTTATCCGGGTCAACGTATAGGATACTTTTTACTGCGGGAAAATATCTTATCTCTGAAAAACATATACTAAACGTTAAAGTGTAACTAGGGACGAACCCGAGCGAAGCGAGGATGAGTCGCTAGTGTACAATAATATTGTTTATTAGTAAGTTAGTGAGTATGTGTTAGTAATTAGTTCACAATTTATAGTAGTGGCTTAATAGATTTCACTGAAATGTCAAAAGGAGATAAGTTACATTTTCGATCGAATCTACGGACAAAAAATAGATTAAATTTATGTAATGAATATTATATTATTTAAAAATTATATCATGGCGACGTTCGTGTTATAGATAACTATATTTTCGCATTTGTAATATAAGACAAAACCGGAGCAAATTAAATTGAAACAACCAAAAGTCTTAGTCTACGTGTGCAACATTAAAATGGCTAGAAAGTGTACGAAATATGTATGTGTATTTTACTATGATAGAATCATTGTTAAGTCATTCGAGGTTATTTCGATCTCTCACTCAGGTCCAGTATTTAGAAAACTCCACAAGCGAGTTCAGTGAGTGTGATATTTTCCTGTGGGCCTATTATCATATTGATAAGTTGCACCATTTTTTGTTTAGCTTCGCAATTAAAGGATTGTAGGGTATGTCAATCAGACAGTTGTGGTTCTGTAAAAAACGAAGTGAGGGAATTGGAAATTCACTAAAACCTATCCAAACCTCCCCTGTTTTAATGGGGCGTCGCAGGGTCGCTTGCGCGCTCAGCCTCGTCGACTTGACGGCAGGTCTGCCGAAGCAGACCACAACAACCATGGAGCCCACTGAAGTGGGCTACCTCCAAATGCGTTTCTCGGCTTCGCGGCTGGACTGCAGTACTCTAAATAGACCCCCCCCCCTCCCCCTCCCCCACCACGACAAGGACCTGGCACAAGAAGAACTTTTAGTTAAACCTATACGGCAGAAGACCTCATCAACCAAGAACCTATCGATCTTGATGGTAGTTAAATTAACAGAAATGTGAGAGTATAATGCAAAGTTAATAGTTGTTACGTAACACAATAATATTTACACAGGCCCATTAATAATTAAGGCTGCCCTAATAAAAACAAGTAAGGTTATTCCAAAGCAAAACCAATTTTTGGAGGCAAACTGACCTCGCGGTCTCTCTGACACGTGACAAGGGGTTAGAGAATTATTTAGTTTGTTATTACGACACACGGCTATGTAGATAATTATATATATTTGGATATTTAATAATATTATTATTAATAATGCGAAGTCTTCGTTCCGATCAAGCCCTAACTATAATCTATTTTTTTTATATTACGATAATATCCCACTCTCGCCTTTACCTTATAAACCATCCCTACGAAAAAAAAAATCAAGTCGGTCTGTCGCTTTATGGGCGTGTAATATTAAGGATAAAATAAACTAACAAACACGCTTACATATTAATAATATAGTTTCAGCTATATACTAGCAGGACCATCTCTTAGCAAAACTTATTACTGATAAAAGCCTATGACCGGATCCCTTCGTATTGAGTGGAGGTTATGCCCAGCTGTGGGACGTTCAAAAGGACTGCATGCAATAGCCTACGTTATGTGTTATTATAAGGTATTACATCAATTTTTGTTCAGCCGATACAGCGTGAACACATACATACATTCAAACATTAACATATATCGCTAAGCATAAATACATATAGGCGTGAGTATGTCCGTACTCATCTATCTATCTTTTTAATAGTCGTTATGATTATACATTGTGTATATAAATTTAACTCAAGACCCAATACAATAGCAAAAGATCTATTTGCTTTTGATCTATTATTTTTATAAATCTCTGTACCATTCTTGGCGTTTCTATGTACGCATTCGCGTAACCGCCGCCATCCAATGTTTTTGTTCGATACAATAAATTATGTGAGGTCGGTATTGTCTTTTGATTCTATCTTAACTTAGTGGTTCCATTTGTGAGACCGCGTATTTATAAATGTCTGCCATTGTTCCTACTAAAACGGCCCGTTTTGGACCGGAATTAAACGTTTCCCTCCAAGGTTCTTACGTTTCAGTCCTAATGACTATTTATAAGATCTTATTTAAATAAATTATTTAAGATTGCTTCAGTAATGCTTTAGTGTTATTATAATTGAAGTATTTGTAGCGAATGTGGCTTAAGCCAGCGGCAATTAATGTTTGATTGTATATCTATGTATAAAGATGCAAAGACAAAACAGTTTAATATATTTTTCTTCTTTGTTTGTCAACTGAGTTTCTTTTTAGAGTTCCGTACCTCAAAGGGAAAGAAGGAACCTTTATAGGATTATTTCGTTGTCCGTCCGTCTGTATGTCTTTCAAAACACTTTTTCTCAAGAACGCGTAGAGGTATCAAGTTTTATTAAAAAATCAATAACAAATACCTACTCAATTCTACAATTCGTAGGAGCTGTGAAAAAATCAAAGTTTTATGTCAACGCAATCAAAATGTACGGCCGTTTATGCCGCATTTTGACACTCTCAAGGAAATCAAAACCTATAAGGTACTTCACGTTGACCTAGAATCATGAAATTTGGGAAGAAGCTATGTCTGTATAATACAAGCTAAGGTAAAAATCCGAAAATCGTAAATTAAAATGCGTATTTAATACTATTTATTAAGAATTGATATTTTAAAGTTAATAATTCTGTATTAATAGCTCTTTCGATAAATTGGTTGTTTGGACAAATACGCACTGTAACGAACATAAATAAAACTCATAGGAATTCTCAATGTTTTACTTGTTTCTTAAATTATCCTATTATCTTCATACATATATATTTATGATCTTGACTGTACATTTTTTTTAATAGCATACATACTGAAGGGCGTGTAAAGTGTAGTTCAGAGTTGGGACAAAGCAATATCATCTTTAAAATATTGATACAGATATTAGTAGATTAAGCCATTGTGAGCAGATGACGACATTAGTCACACATATACATAGCTTATTATATTGTCGATTTTTAGATTTATAATATACTAGATTTTGCCTGCGGCTTCACTCGCATGGTAGGTGAGGGCGGGGTTCAAAGATAGCGTACATATACCTACCTGTCTCCAGGATGCCATATATGCCCTTGCCAAATTTTATCGAAATCTGTTCAGCGTTTTAAGCATGAAGAGGTAACAGACAAGAGTTTCTTTCACGTTTATAATATTAGTATGGAATATGGATATAATTTATTCTATACATTTTGTTGCTTTCCAATAAATAACATTTCTTTTCCAAATAAGTGAAATCATGAGGAATATAAAATAATAACTTTATTAATAATTACACAGTTTTTTTATGTATGTAATGAAAATGTAAAGCGAATTCGAATGTTTAAAAACTGTTTTTTATTGGAAACGCCCTGCGGAATATGTTTTCAATAGAAATGGGTTTTTATTACAATATTGCAATACATACTGTTATAGACGGCTATTAAATTACGATATTTATTGTTTTTTTTTCCATTAGATAGTACTTATTATGGTTTTACATGCGAGTCTATATGCATTTATAGGGAAGGCAGAATCTACTTAAATTAATAAAACGACACCTGTTCAAATATATTATGAACAGACTATATTATGTCGAGTAAAAAAAAAAACAGTTTACCGGCTTTAAGCAAACAGACTATCATATTAGAGTTTTATATATATATATTAGCAGACCCGGCCACGCGTTGCTTTGGAAAAAAAGGAAATAATTGGCATATAAACTATCCTATCTTTTAAATTGGAACAAATCATACATTTTGAAAAAAACGTTAAAATTGGATTAGTAGGTAGTTTCGGGAGTCTATCCTGATCGAACATCGTGGCACGGGAATTTTATATATTAAGATTATGATGTATTATATATTCTTCAAATATATTCCTTATATATAATAAATAAATGTTGAGACATTAACACACAGCACCATCTAGTTCCATTGTAAGCTACGAACAGCATGACTGGAGTTCAAACATTCGTGCTCATCACACAAATGTATGCCCTCATCTGGACTTGAACCCGCGACCGCTGGCACAGCAAGTAGGGTCACTACAAACTGAGCCAAAGGTGTCATTTAACATAGAATTCTTCATACAAAAGATCAGTGAACAAACCTTACCACGTTTCAAATATACACGTAGTAATCATGTAGTCCATTCACCTACTGCAGAACGCATAAAAAATAAATATTTACATTCTGCACTAAAAACACTATTGACTTTTACTTACCTTTTATACTAAGATTATTTGCTTTAAAAAGCTTTACTTTATGTCTTCAAAAGATTGTTAAGAATTTTAAAAGAACGTTCTATTTAATGTTACATAATATGTTGTAATTTATTTTTTTCTGAGAAATAAGAAGAATAATACCAATTATTATAAAATATATAGTTTATACGTATTTAATTGGCATATAAAGTTTCCTTTATTGGAAAACACTTTGATGTTTATCAAAAATATTTTTTATAGAAGAATAAAAAAATACTATAAAGTACGAAAAAATAATAATAATTTCAGTGAGTGAGTGAGTGTGTCGGTTACTTCGTCACGCTGTATCAATTTTGAGTGAGATTCGGAATAGAAATCTATACTAATATTGTAAAGAGGCAGAGTTTGTTTGTTTGTTTGTTTGAACGCGTTAATCTCAGGAACTACTAATCCGATTTGAAAAATTCTTTTTGCATTAGATAGTCCGTTTATTGAAGAAGGCTATAGGCTATATATCGTCCCGAAAAGTGTACGGTTCCCGTGGGATAATTTGTTTTTTTCTAGGGACGAACCCGAAGCGAAGCGAGGGTTAGTCGCTAGTAGCTTAAACGCAGGATAAAATCATAGGCTACTTTTGCGTTACTGAGACGCTAGTAATTGGAGCTAAAGAAGTAAATATGAAAATTAAATTTCAACTGGCATAGATCTCGCGAAGCATGTACACAAAAAATATACCTAAATCTAGTACCCCTCTCTTTTTGAAGTCGGTTAAAAAAGAACTACAAAGTATAATAATGTGAAATTTAAATATACGAGTATTTTGAATAAACCAGTTTCTTGTTAAATCCAGGATCGTCGAAAAACAGAAATTGTAAATACAATGTAAAATAAATGTTCAATGTATTGAAGAAAACAGCGATGACAGCGAGAGAAGAGCTTATTATTTTTCTTTACTGAGAATTGGAATATAATATTTTCTAAAGTTCAAAAAAGGTTAAATGTATATATTTTGGTTATATTATTATGATTTCATATTTTTTATTTAACGAAGAGGTTATGTAATTCTGTATTATTGGCATAGTTTTCAACCTGATTAGGGTATAAAACGATAAGGTTTTATATACATATAATATAAAAAAAATATATAATATAAATTAAAAAAAAATATATGTTTTTTTATTTATATTTATATATAATATAAACAAAAAAAACATATAAATTTTAAACTCTCATTAATTCCCAAACATATTCTTTTTGCTTTGTTTAGGGGTGATTTTTTTTTTAATATTTTTATCAAGCATATCATTTGAATGAAAATCTCAGACATATCGCTTAACATATACCAATAAAAACAAAGTATTTACCTCTTTCTTTTCTAAGTCGGTTAGGTATTGAACTACACCAGGGTTTTTTAACAATATAAGTTTTTATGTATAGTATTTGATGGCTGTAAAAATTCTATGCTTAATAAAATTTTATGACTTTGATGTTGTATACATTATAGTTGTATGGACTCATGAAATTTGATGGAACAACATCAGAAATTACCAATATTTATATATACATATATGTATCAAGTATTAATGATATGGAACTATTATATTATATATTTATAATACGTATGTATTTTAAGTTATATATGTAGTGTATCAACTATCTGGTATCCATATACCATAACACACGCCTCGTAGCTTACTATGGAACTTAATGGTGCTGGGTGTTAATGTCCCAATATATTTATTATTTAATTACAGACTAGACTGTTTGAAGTAGATGAAAATATATATATTTTCATGTATATAATAAAAAACTTTAACAAATATAAGAATTGTATATAAAATTTTAATATCAAGAACTAGGGCTTGCTCAGGACATGTAAAGCATACTGGCGATATCGAGTCGGCGTCATCTGCGGCCACTCGCGGTTTGGAAACATGCCAGTGCTACTTTAATAGCCTGTTTCTTTAATAAGATTACTTAGATATTGTAAATGATGGGTTTTTTTTTCATAATATTCCCAGTGTTTTTCTAAGTTTTATGGAAAATTGATTTATTATATTATCTATATATTAATACGTGAAGCAAAAACTTTGTACCCTTTTTTACGTAAATTGCACGGACGGAGGAGTATGAAATTTTCCACACTAATAGTTTATATAGGAAGGAGAGCAGAATGCTAATATTTATTTTAAATTATGCAAAAAATACATTAAATCAATAAAAAAAACATTACACACACTACCATGTATTTGACACACACACTCATATATACTCTTTTGTTTATTGTTAAAGTCTATGGTCAAATTGAGAATAGATTAATATTGTAATATACGCAAGACAATAAATATATAACTTTTTGAATTATGGTTGATTTTCAACCACGCGGCGATCACTAGTATACTCAAATATATGTGAGATTTTTTGGTCTGTTATTATTTATTTTGTTATGTTACTTAGAAAGTAGATTTCTTCTAGAGAAATAGTGTTGTAATAATCAAAAGAGTAGTTTTTATAATCTACCTACAGACAAAGAAATATTTTACTTCTCTATAACAGTGCGATATTTCTTCTTAAGATTTTTCTATATAGTTTTTTTTTTCTAAATAACATGCCCATGCTGTAAAACTGTTCACTAATTTTAGTATCGGATTTCTATTATATTTGCTTGTTACTCCATCACTTTGAAATGGCTGAACCGATTTGGATAAAATTTAGAACTCAGATAGACTATAACCTGTAGTAACACACAGGTTACTTTAAGGCACCTAGAGAGATACCCGTACGAGGATAAATCAATAGTAATGAATATCTATACTAATATTATAAAGAGGAAAGATTTTTTTTGTTTGTTTGTGTCCGAATAAGCGCCGAAACTACTGAACCGATAGATGAAATTTGGTAAGAAGATAGTTTGAGACCCTGGGAAGAATATAGGATAGTTTTTATCCCGGAAATCATCCCTTAAGTGGGTGAAAATGGGGATGAAAGTTTGTATAGGGAAGCAATCTAGGGACGAATCCGAGCAAAGCGAGGGTAGTCTTAGATATATAAGAATCTGTGTATTCAAGACTTATTTGACTCTGAATCTGTTGGATTATTCTAGCAAGTATTTAGTTAAATTCAATATAAACAATTATTATATTAGTAGTTTAGAGAAACTACGCCATATAAAGTGTCATAATGTAATAGATACATTGAGCAGGAAACTGCAATTTATGCGCGCGTCTTCGCATAAATTCTGCGGAAGCATTAAATCCGTGCACATCTGTCATATTATATGTTGTGATTTCTGCCCTTTGTAATTAGATACTATAAAGAAAACGACAAATGTCTCTAGTTTATACTATTATTAGTTTACTTGATATAAGTTTTGGGGTTTATTTAGGACTTTATTTATGAAACTTAACTGAGCAGATATAACCAAAGCTTTGTTAAGTTTAAAATATAACTGTAATGGAAATCCGCCCAAAAGTTTTTAGGTTAAAAGCGATTTTTTTTTGTGTTTAGTACATTCCAAATATCCACCAATTTTTTTTTTATTATATGTAGGTATTGCGTTGATCCACATATAAAATTTTAACTATGTTATAAGTAGCAAGGAAGAAAACCATTGGTTGTGGAGGGGTGCTTATATACTAAGGATACTTATGTTCTATATTTTGACCGAGTTTAAAAATGAGGTATATTCGGATTTGTTTTGTTTGTCAAAACGCAATTTTTCATAACTAGATTTTACCACAAGGGCGTTCCTTTATAAGTTTTAAGATAAAATCCGCCCTTTAAAGATGGACTTACTTAAAATATTTTAGAAATTGGTGTACTTTTTTAAATTAAACTATCTTTTCGGATTACTTGGCGAATTTATTTAGATTTTTGATTTCCGATGTTTAAAATGCTTTACAGCAATCGGTTATAGGAGAAACTTACTTCTAATTAACTTTTACTAAATAGTTTTTTAGTTAAAAGTCGAGGAGATTAGTAAATATTATGAAAGATTACTATAAATAGGTACTATAAAGCAGTAGATCACTATCCTTATCGCTTCACTATAAAACTAAATTCCTATCAACTCTCATCTTTCCACTTACTTGAAGCCTTTCGCCGACTAATTTTCCAAGGCATTTGACGATTTCATATTTCATCTCCCGTACAGATACCATCAGGTTCGAGGAATATTCTGTTATTTAAAGAAGTCAGGCTTCTAACAATAATGTATTCATTGGGTATGAAGAAAATTTGAATATGACTTATTCATTTTATATGGAGATGTTAAGTTTAGTTGTTCTATTTCTTCTATCATAGAAACGAAACCTACTTTTTTTTTAAATATTTGTCTGTTTGTCTGTTAATAGCTCATTAGCTCGCCAACACAAGTACACTTTATTTCTTTCAAATTCCGCTGGGACAATAATTATACACGTCCTGTTAAAGCGCGAGACTGACGGTTTAATGCACTCTCCAAGGCTTGATAATACGGCCAATTTCCAAATTCCGGCTTCTAACTGATAATTCCGTGGCTAATATTACTTGCCTGAGTCGCGACTCGAACCCAGGTCATCGATTCTGTTATTGTACATGCTAGTTACTTAATAGACAAGCCGTCCTAATATCGAGTTGGCTTAACTGTGACTAATATAAATAGAAAACACGCATAACTGTTTCAATGATAATATAATATCTATACAATTATAATGGATACAGCAGTGGAAGCCCAGTGGAAAGGCGCTCGTTTGAGAAACCGAATGAAGTGGGTTCAAATCGCGGGTCTCGCACCTCTGATCGGGTCTGATATTTTGATGTGCGAATCATTTTCAACAATATTACCACTTGTCTTACGGTGAAGGAAGACATATTGAGGAAATCTGCAAGTGTGAGAGGACTAAAAGTTTTCGAAAGACATGGATTCCGCCAACCCGTACTTGACCATCATGGTGGACTGTGGCCTGAACCCCCTTGTATTGAAGGGAAGTCGATGGCCAGCATTGGGGCATTAAAAAAAGCTGAATATATACATAACAGATACGATTCATATATCTTTGTATGTATTAGAACATAAATATTCGTATCATGATTTTATATCGTAAAGTAACTATCCGGTTCTTCTAATTTAAAAGAGTGGTTGAAAAAATTAAACCATATTTTCACCTATAGGAAAGCAGCATCTGTGTTTTCGAACAGTCGTTTGCATCTGAATCTCATCAGGATGCACAAATACAAACACAAACAATAATCTGCAGAGATTTATTCACGCGCCGCCTCACGCAATATGTAGTGAGGGATCCAACTTGCGCGCATTTGTTGGCAATACGATAAAATTGCGATGTCCTTTATTTGTTTGACCCGGTTTTGCTTAGTGGCTAGTTCATTATTAGTCCGATATTGGAGGTCGATTTAATAATACTACGAATTATCGCGTCGATATGAATGTTTATATATGTTGGGACATTAACACACTGAACCGTCTAGTTCCATGGTAAGCTACGAGGCCTGTGTTATGGATACCAGATAGTTCATATAGCACACATATATAACTTTAAATACATACATATTATAAATATAAACACCCATGATTGGAGTACAAACATTCGTGCTCATCACACAAATGAATGCCTCCAGCGGGACTCGAACCCGCGACCGCTGGCACAGCAAGTAGGGTCACTACACACTGAGGAAAACGTGTCGTCATATGTGAAATACAGATTAAAATAATTTTCTTTTTATTACAATGATTTGATATTCAGCTGATTTTATGATGGAGCTAGGCTATGGCAGGTTTTCAATGGATATTTGTAGTAAAATCTGGGAAATTGGTTGAATTGGATTCCTTTCTAGCAGTGGTAGTCTGATAACTCTTGCCTGAAAAATCAAGTGAAGCAGGTTTGCATCCGGATCCTCAAATTCACTGAGACTAGCACTCTTATTTCTTCTATTCTCTCAGTCCAATAAGACATTTCGACATGACTGATGAGAGATCATATGCAGGACTCTTTAGATACTCTTGGGTGACATCATCTACTTCCCATCTCTGGGCTGTTAGTACGAATTACCTTTACAAGAAAACCTCAATATACTTGGTCCGACCCAGACTCGAACCCAGAAACAACTCTTAAATATTTTAATATCCTATAAAATATTTAAGTGGTGTTTTGGAGTACTATTTTTGTAGGTAATATAAGCCTGTTGATATTAAGCCTTGTAAGGATTGACCTTTAGAGATAAATATAATCTGTAAAATAATAAAGCCATATAAGTGATATAGCACCTGATCTTCTAAATAACTTGCAAGTTCCTACTAATAAATAAACTTTCTTTATTAAGTTATGCCCTCAACAGGATACTTTTCACTTCTTTCGGGTGTTCATTTCTTTTTGTTTCTATATACAGTCAAACCACGTACAGACAAACAGATCGATTTTGTTATAACATCTGAACGCACTCAGTTACGTAGTCAACAAAGTTAGCGCTCAGTAAATAAGCCCCGGTGAAAATGTTGGCAAAGTGCAATAGAGCCTTACAGTTTTTTTTTTGTTAAAATATTGTATAGTATACTTTTTCTGTTGTGTAACTTTGACCGACTTCGAATAGAGGAGTTATTTAATTTGGACGTTATATGGGGCGTGTTTAACCATGATAGAATCTATTGGGCTGCCAAAAAAGATAATGAGAATCGACTAAAAATTAACATAAAAATCGATTTATTTATGATTGAATAATGATTTCTAGAAAAAGGAGCTACGTTTTTGAGTATGTTCAAATTAAGGCATGTAAATCCACGAGTAAAACTTAGTGTGTTGTAACAACTGAAGAATTGATAACAACTGATTAGTGCGGTGTGCGTGAATGAAAAAAAAAAAGTTCTTAATATAACACTTTCTTAGATTTACCGTTTAAATAAAAATTTCTTTTCGGACTATTTCGCAGATTTTTTCTTTTAGTTCTTAGGATTGCATATAAGTCTACAATAGGTCTTACTTGAAGACGTATGAAACTTCCACGCCTATTGAATAGTTATTAAAATAAATTTTCAATTTTCTTATACTATAACGTACTAGCCTTTCGCTGTTGAAATTTGACGTAAATCATTATTGAAAGTTTGAGGGTTTTTTTTCTATTGACAACATGAATGATACTCAAAGTGTAGTATAGCTTAGCATAGACTATGCTACTTTTAGAGTATCTCTGTGCAAATAATAGGAGAAAAAATATAAAAAGACACAAATATACACTTTTGATATTATTTTTACGTTTTTTAAGGATATTATTTAGTATTTTATAAATATTTTAATATTATTTATAGCCTCTCATGCGTCATAGGTTGTGCCATCATAGCTCGCATCGTCATACTTCGTAAATTTTAAATATTCTGCGTCCAATAGTATTAAAAATGAAATAAATTAATTTGTTGGGACATTAATACATAGCACCATCTAGTTCCATGGTAAGCTACGAGACTTGTGTTATGGATACCAGATAGTTGATACACTACACATATATAAACACCCATGACTGGAGTACAAACTTAAGTGCTCATCACGCTAATGAGAGCCCCCCAGCGGGATTCAAACCCGCGATCGCTATCACAGCAAGTAGGGTTACTACAATCTGAGCCAAACGTGTCGTCAAACTTTCGTCTCAAGCTGATTCTTTATAATTTGAAACTTTACTAAGAAGATCTATTGTAGTTTGTTTTGAATACTTAAATAGAATTTACATGTTTCTTTACAAAAAAATGTGTTTGGATCATAATCTATCAACTTTGTTTGTTGGTCGGTAAAACCCAATTAGGTGTTGTCATTGAAATTAGAAATATTCTGATAATTAACATAGTCTTGTCCTCCTAAACGATATCGGCCACGGCGGCCAATCTCATTGAGACTAGCCAACTGCGCAGGAGATATTATAGTTCACAAGTATACGCGCAGACACAAGTGCACTCTCTATTCCTGTCACTCTCATACTCCGGTGGGACGACTACTCGACATGACCGGTGAGAGTTAAGGCGCAGGACCGACGGCTTTACGTGCTCTCCGAGGCACGGGGCTGAAACACCGCCAACTTCCCAACTCGTACTGTCAACTCTTAACTCTTAGGCTTACTATACGAAAAGACTCAATAACTAAACTTGGCCCGACCCGGGACTCGAACCCAGGACCTCCGGGTGTGCAGCCGTACTTGCTAGCCACTACACCACCGAGGCAGTTAAATATAATTAACATAATGATACATCGAAGCGCCGATAAAATACTCTAAATATGTACAAACAGACATCAAATATTTTCATACTATATGGGATTGATTTTTATAGCTTTATGTTAACGAAGTTAATAATAAAATTTATTGGTGCCATTACGTGTGATTATTGAATCTGTCGATTGACTGTTTTTGGTGGAATAATAAATTAAATTTTACGATCGTAATAAAATTATGGAAAGCAGTCGGCCATAATAGAAAAATACTACTATGTAAGTAAAAGTAACATTTTTTTTTCCGCAAAGAAAACTAAAGAATTATTTGTTATTATTATAATGAAGTAATGTAATCTATACAGATAAATAAAATTAAATGTGTTTGTTTGTAATGTCGCAATAAAAGATTTTTACTATATGCATATGGAATTATATACGGTACTTATAAGAAAAACACAATTTTTGATTGTCTGTTGGTTTGTTACGGCTAATCTCCGAAACGGCTGGACCAATTTTGACGGGACTTTTACTGGCAGATAGCAGATATTATAAGGAGTAACTTAGGCAACTTTCATTTTAGAAAAAGAATTAGGGTTCCGCTCAAAAAAATTAAAATGTACAACACAACACAGCAACACACAACGTCGACAATGATTTATACGCTAATAGAAAATAGTACAAATTGTATTGAAGTACCATCTTTACTATAAAGGGTATTACTGTAGTAACTACTCGACCATCCTGTCAGGAAACACAATATGCTTTATTTTGAAAGGAACTGTGTAAGAAAGTCAGTGAAATAAACTAGAAAGAACTAGAATAGGATGTTATTTTACAATAATTGAAGAATAGAAATCTTGAATTATATATGGGGATAAAATCTATTAGTAGGAGAGTCCACGATGCTATAAGTGGATTTACTCGAGCGTCGTGGGTTCTTATTGAATTTTAAAGACTGAATGAAAGAAAAAAAAAGGTTGTATGATGTTATACCCTTTCACCGGTGGGGGGAGCGACTATAAGTTTTCAAAAATGTTAAAAAACCAGCCACACGACAGGTATTGATAGTGTATAATATGCGCCACGTGTCTCTGATAATGGAGGTATGTTAATTTGCCAGTTTACCTGATGGGGGTAGTATGGAAGGGTAGAAAATGGAAAAAAAATATTCCAGCTCGCCAGATATTTAAAGAGGATGTTAAGTGAACTCGAAAGAAGCTCTAATTCAAAATATTATATAGCTTAACAATTGTATTGGTTTTTTAATATAATTTTTGATATTTCTATTTTTCGTCGATTTACGAACAACATCTTATCTATTGTAAGCCCCATGACTTATCATGGGGCTTACAATAGGCAGATGAATTATATATATATTAACAATAATTGAAAGTAATTAATAATATTTTTCTTTTTATTTCAGGTAATAAATTGATAGATTTTAAACCGGATGTTTTTAAACCTAGTAAGTAAAGTGTCCATACATAGCCGTCGAGAACTGTCTCTATATGGCATAAGTGGTCTACTTAATAGTGTCGTATTTTCGCTGTCGCTACAGTATATATTGTAATAAATTATATGAGGATGTCTGTCTGTTTTTCAACTTGTTTTAGTTAACATTAAGAGGCGATGATTAACGATTATTATATTATGTGATCAAGCTTGTGTTTGTGTAAATTCCATTTAATAGTCAAATATTCGTTTTTTTATGACTTTTCTTAGGAATAATTAGGGATAAACTTAAGTTTAATTATATAGGTTGTCTCTGTCGTTTCCATTAAATAACAAGAGAGATAATACAGCTATGACAAGCTGTTAAGTAAAATAGAATGTCACAAGATGAAATAATGGTGGCATCAAAAACCTTTTTAGTAAGTAACTTGAGAGGGTGATAACAGTATATGAAAGGGGTAGCAGTGCATGAGGCGTTGTGTTATATTTTTTAACTACCCACAATTTTAAGTTGAAAATATATCCATTATCAAACAAATCAGTAGTAAAATAATAGTGTACGGAAAACTTCCAATTTCGATCGGAACTAGGCCACATGCTTATATAGCTTTTATGTACAATATTTATAAAATGACATTCCATATTGATATTACATCCATGTACATGGTTTTTTAATAAAACATGTATAGCAATATTTGTTTTTGTTGCATAAGTTCATTTTAAATAACTTGTGTATAACAAAATATACCTAAGGCTATACGAATATACTGAGTTCGATTCCTTTACGAAGTAAATTTTTGCACTGACCACTGACAATGTAGGTAGTTATTCGACTGTTGTATTAAAAGCAAAGTCTTGATACTGACAGAAAATGAAGAATAAAACCACTAACTTCTAACTGTATTAGATATTTTGCGACGTAAGCATCTTTACTTGATTGTGTTTGAACAACGCTGTGCTCAATTTTCGTCTTCCAATAAATAAATAGCAATGCCACGTCATACGATGTATACCTTAGCAAACAATGGATATATGTAGTATTCATTGTGCTATAGTGTATACAAACTTTTTGTTAAAAGATAATTTCATTACTAGAGAGTTCAATGCAAGAAGAATTTGAAAATAGTTAAAAAACCTATAATAGGCTATTTTTCGTGTGCAATAAAGTAGATCAGTCTAATATAGCCCTTAGTTTTTATTTTTTTTATATTTGTTTTGTTTTTATAGAATCATTAGTGATTCACCCTCGCTCCGTTGTAAAGTTAAGGATAGATTTCTCAAAGATGAGATATTTTCCCGCAGTAAAAGGTATCCTATATGTTGACCCGGATAACCAGCTATCATCATACCAAATTTCATCAAAATTCCTCCAGTGGTTTTTCTGTGATGCGGTAACAGACAGACAGACAGACAAAAATTCTAAAAACTACAGATTCGGCCTCTGTATCGATAATAATGTCTATTTCAATAAGATTTAAAAAAAAATATTTAATGTACAGATTCGGCTTAGTTACAATTTTATTATATGTATTGATTTAGTTATTCCATACATTATTCCCAACAAACTATTTCATTTAATAAATAATAAAGCAATAGCTTTTGTTTGTTTTTGAGAGTAAACTGCTAGTCATTCTTCCTAAAGATATAGGAAGTGGGAAAAAATCTCATATACTCTTACATATATTTTTTGAACTACCAAATAGTGTCAGTACCCAAAAACTGTAAAAGGAGCTCTAAATTTCTCACATCTCATCACTATTAATCACGCTGTCAGTTCCGGTCGAACAATTCGAATAAATCACGCCAACAAAACATCCTCAGACGCATTCCCTAAAGCCTATAACGAAATTGGCCGGAATTCCGTATATTATACCTTAAACTATCATTTGCCAATACCCTCTTTGTTACATACTGTGTTACTTGAATGTGTAGCCACGACGTGTAACGAAATACATTGCGAGTTTTGTTTACGTTTGTTTGGTAGATGGTAGTGTTAAAAGAGCGATGGATTTGTCTTGATTTGCTAACTTCTGGTACTGTCGAGGAAAATAGGTTATCTGCATAGGACTGATATATTGGGACAATTACGATTGGATGTTTGGCGCTGTTTATGTTGATTATATTCTATGTGACACTTTGGGTTTTTATAGAACAACAGTTTTATTTTAGTTATTCTAGGGATAGTAGATGTTTGGTATGTGAGTTGAATGTAAATTATTTTTCGGCAATTCTCTACACTGAGCCTTTTTGTATAACTATAAAAATATGTACATAATATGTGTTTGTTTGTTTGTAACATATATATTTCTAATCTAATTTTGTAGAAACTGGTCTTCAAAATGGATTTTAGTTTAGATTTTGTCATATGCTACGTTTTATGATCTCTTGGTCATATTAAGCAGAGTTAAATGAATTTTTCCATCAATTATTGAATAAATAATAAATAAAACTTGCACCCGAATAATAGAGTGGTATTTTTACCTTTTTGAAGTCAGTTGAAAATCCAATACTCTCATTCCGATGCCAAGTTTGAAAGAATAGGCGTTTCGTTTGTCGCAATCTCTACAAGTTGGCATGTTGTTCCTTCTGCAACTGTTTTAGCACCGATGGCAGTTTTGAGACTAATATTAACTAACTTTATAAAATAAATCTTTGAAATAGGTTTTTCCCGCGGCTTCGTTCGCTTAGTTATGTGTAACTTGCAACTTTAAATTAAACTATATCTTTGGATTTTTAGCGGTTATTTTGATTTTTGGATCCCGACGTTTTGAATGCTTTGTGACGTAGTAATAATAAATATATTTTTTATTTACTGATTTAAATGTTAATTCAAAAAATAAATATTTATAATGAATGATGGATTATTGGATTTCTAAAAGGTAAGACGGTGGGAATCGTTTTGTATGGACCTTTAGCCACTGGTCTGTGCTTGTGCGCCCTTGTTAAATGTGTGTGCGAGTATGTGTGTTTTTTTTTTTTAATTTTCACGCTGTAATAGCTGATATAGATTATATACATGTGGAAGTTTATTTTTAGAATTTTTATGTACTTAATTTTATCCAAATCCATCCATTAAAACCGTCATAAAATAAAAGCTTTGAAGGAGTAACAAACATACAAAAATATAAAAAATTGCTTTTATAATAGTAATCGATGAGGTTCATACTAATATTATAAATGCGAAAGTAACTCTGTCTGTCTTTCTGTCTCCTTTTTACGCTTAATCCACTGAACCGATATAGACGAATTGGTATGGAGATTGTTTGAGATCCTGGGAAGGACATAGGATAGTTATTACCCCGGAAATAATTCCTTAAGAGGGTGAAAAGGGGGGTGGTATATATATATATATATATATATATATATATACACACACATACATATATAGACTATGTAGTCTATGTATTCCATACTAACCGTCATTATAAAAGCAAATTTATTTTTATAGGTTTTTATAAAATTTACCTATATGCATGATATTAGGTATATATTATATTTTTCGCATGTTCAAAGTTTACCAATCAAAACAAATATTTACACGCCCAATCCGTTCGCTATACATTTGTAGGTCACTTTGGCACTAATAACTAAAACCGACGGGTTTATTCCATTCAATTCGATTTGCCGAATGCAATTGAATCGCTTAATAAATTCCTTCATTTATGAGGGAATGAGCAATGTTACACCGGAATATTATTAATATTTTTATTTATTTATTAAGTTATATTTGGTTGATTTTTTGGCAAGTGGATACATGATCATTATAGTTTCCTGACTATTACGTTAGTAATCATACAATTTTAATTGTATTATTTTAAAGCTTTTTTAATCAGTTTTGTGGATGAATGTCGTAACTCCTTTATTATGTTCTTGCAAAATTTTAGGTTTCTAGGTCTAGTAGTAGGTTCCCTTATGGCTAAAATGATTTTCCTACAGGATTATGTAAAATGTGTAATGTAATTATATATTTAGTGAAAAAAGCATTATTTTTATTTAGACTAGATATTTATATTCGATTATTACTAAAAAGCTTACTTAATATTGTTATCTATACTGATAAATTAAATTAAAGTGTTTGTTTGAATACGCGGTACTTATAATAAAAAAAAAATATAAAAATAATTGTCTGTCTGTTTTTCCGGCTAATCTCCGAAACAGCTATACCTATTTTGACGGGACTTTCGATGGCTTCGTTCTAGCTGGTGTAATATGGAGTAACTTAGGCTACAAAATCCGAGTACCTAGGGACGCAGCCGAGCGAAGCGAAGATAAGTCGCTAGTATATAATATTACTAGCGACAACACGGGAACAAAAACAAATCTAGCCCACGGGAACCGTACATTTTTCCGGGATTATAAATATATATATATATATATATATATATATATATATATATATATATATACATATATATATATATATATATATATATATATATATATATATATATATATAGCCTATAGCCTTCCTCAGTTAACAGGCTAACTAATACAAAAAGAATTTTTCAAATCGGATTAGTACTTCCTAAGATTCATACCATCGTTCCACCATATGGTCACCTTCAACCAAATAAACCAACAAACAAACAAACTCTTCAGCTTTATAATATTAGTATAGTATAGATTAATCGTGTTATTACTTAACGGTGTGATACGCGGCGTGATATATTGGTATGGCATTAGACTAATTTTGATTTTGATTTGGTGAGGAATTTGAAATTTTCGCTGGAAATAATTAATAAACTTCAGTTTTCGTGTTGCCTCACAATTTTGTAATTGAATTTAATTGCCATACCTTCTCTATTATTATATAAGGAATAAGGGGTTTTAATCATAGTCGAATGTATCTAGTACTTTTCTTTGAAATTGTAAATTAATATTTATGTATAATACACTATACATACAAAATACAAAAAAATAATGAATACAAAAAAAATTATAATACATTATACATACAAAATATTATTTTATAAGATACCTTTTAAAAGTTTTCTAGCAACGCGTTTTTTTTTTCACTTTTAGGGTTCCGTACCTGAAAAGGAAAGAAGGATCTTTTTATCATATTTTACTTACATGTGAATGTACTGTGTGTGATTAAGGTCAATAGATAGCACTTTCTATATATATACTTTATGCAAATACGCACTTTTTTAATTGTTTTTTGGAGGAAACATTAATTTTTAAAACTATATAGGTTATTTAGTAGCGTGTCGCGTTGTCGGTAGCGTGTATAATTATCAAATTAGCAAGTATAATTATCAAAATGATATCTCAATCGTTAATTTTGATAAATTATCAAAAATGATATGGCGTACCCACAAAAAATATCTTTATGAATTAACATTTACATATTTATTCGTAATAAATTGCTTAATGTTTATTTTTATATATAATATTTTGTTGTATGTGTATTATAGGGTTTTCATTTAAATCTTTGTCGATGTCAATAAATCTATACTAATATTATAAAGAGGCAGAGTTTGTTTGTTTGTTTGAACGCGCTAATCTCAGGAACTACTAATCCGATTTGAAACATTCTTTTTATATTACATGTGCGGTTTATTGAGGAAGTCTATAGGATATATATCATCCTGAAAAAATGTACATTTGCCGTGGGATAGATTTTGTTAAATAGGGTAATAAAAGAATTGATTGCTAATACGAAAATCTTAAACAAGTAATACCGTATTAATAACTAGTATTTATATCGTGTGTTATTCGTTATCACAGGCCTCTGACATTGAGTACAGTCAACATCCAATTTGCATTCGCCAACTGAAAGCTTCATTTCGCCTGAAATTCGTATTTTAATAATTCATTTTACAAAGAATTTCACCTTCGTAAAGTGCCAACGAATAAATTATCATGAATCTTTTATAGCACTTGATTTTAAAAGCATTGAAATATAGAGTTTTTTTAGTAATATTATATAATATATATATACTCTACACTACAAAAATACATATACTCTAAACTTATGTACTCGTACGTATATATGTAATATGTATTATATGTACATAATTTACTCTGATTTTGTAGGCGTTATAATAGCAGAAATCTCTAAGTAATAACGTGCTTGCTTAGAAAGCTCACAGTAGATTCAATCTTGGTTGTTGCACATTTTATATACAACTAGCGACTTACACTCGCTTCGCTCGGGTTCGTCCCTAGCTTGATTCCCCATACAAACTTTCATCCCCATTTTCATTCCCTTGAGGGATGATTTTCGGGATATAAAGTATCCTATGTCCTTCCCAGGGTTACAAACTATCTTCTTACCAAATTTCATCTAAATCGGTTGAGTAGATCCAGAGATTACCCCCTACAACGTCACAAACTCACAAACTTTACCTCTTTATGATATTAGTATAGATAAAGGAAAAAATATGCTGGACTCCTTCAGCACATTGGAAAGAACTAACATGGCTAACGTGGTGGACTTATGGGCTGATCCCCTTTGTATTGAGAGATGGTATGGAGAGTCTTATGTCTTGTATGGAGAGTCCCGTTACGTGGGACGTTAAAAATTGTAAGTCACAGGTAGTATTTTACTAGCGACACTGTGTTTTCCATTTAGATATTGCAATTAAGTTGTTTTATGGATCATAAATATTTGAAGATACGTTAAGCTCAGTTTGTAGTGACCCTACTTGCTGCACCAGCGGTCGCGGGTTCGAGTCCCGCTCTAGGCATTCGTTTGTGTGATGAGCACGAATGTTTGTACTCCTGTCATGGGTGTTTATATTTATCATATTATGTATGTATTTAAAGTTGTATATGTGTAGTGTATCACCTATCTGGTATCCATAACACAGGCCGCGTAGCTTACCATGGAACTAGATGGTGCTGTGTGTTAATGTCCCAACATATTTATTTATTTATTTTTATTTATTAGAAGTTGTCATACTAACTACTACTTAAAATATGTTTAAACAATTTGTTTTTTTTTTAAGTGTAGAACTTTTTGTTTTACTGTCTGTTTTTCGTTTATGTTAAAACATTGGATGCTGCCAGTAAATAACCGCTTTCCTTAGTCCACAGCATTTTCATTATAGCATGTTGCGAGTGACAGCTGTCAGTACTATATGAATTGGGAAGTGACAGCATTCAATAAATTTTATCGATAAAGATTTTTAGAGTGAAATCTTAAAGAAAAATATTTTAAAATATCGTTAATACCAGCCATTTGTTTTACTATCCATTCAAATCTATTTCTCTCTCTCTCTTGATCTCTCTCGAGATCAAGTATGTGATAAAAGAAGATAAATAAACAAAATATGGCTGCATCAGTCACGTTGGTAGGTACGTTATTTATTATATTGATTATTATTTAAAAAACAAACATTTAAATAGCGTAAAAAATACTTTCTATATTTTATTATCGACAATCCATCGGACCAATAATGTCCCATCACTAAAACGTTACGTTATATGCATAACAAATCTCATAGTTCTTTTTTTTTTTAATTAAATTATTAAAAAAAACATGTTACACGTTTTATTTATTTACTACAATTATCAGTTATTTAATATCTTACGCCATAATATTTAGGTTAGAACAGAAATATTACTATATTTGCAAGTCATAGGAACTACTAATGAAAAGGGACGGTTTGATTAATGTCACCCGCACCATGCTTCAATGAAAATAGTATAGCTTATATTGGATATAGCTTAAATAAATATTTGGGTTGAGAAAGAATCAAACCCGCGACCTTTACGTTTTACAAAATTATCTCAGTAAAAAACTACTCCTAATACTTTCTTAGATTTAAATTAAACTAGGTAAGTATCTTTTCGGATTTTTTCGCGGATTTATTTTGATTTTTGGTTCCCGACGTTTCGAATGCTTTACGCAATCATCTAGATGATTAATCATGATCGGGAGAGACTAAAAAATCAAAATTAATCTGCGAAAAAATCCGAAAAGATAGTTTTATTTAAAATCTACTCTTAATCTTTTTCCAATTATTTATGCATTACTAATATAATCTTTTATTTCTACGTGTGGAATAAGTGTTTTCTATTTACATATTAATAATAAAGTATATATATGTAAGTAATATTCCTAATGTTTTATTTAATTCTAAAATGTAGAACTCTGAATAAACCACGAAGAACAAAACGAGCAGTCAGCGACGCTAAAACTATTCATACGTACGTAATACTTGAAATGCTGATATAGATCGAATCTAATTTATTCCAATGAAATTGGATATGCGATCCATATAAATATATAATAATGTAAATTAAAAAGGGACTTTTGTCTGTTTGGATATAAAGTTTTATTTTTTATAATTTTACGGACATAAGGTATAATCTATCTATACACATAATAAAATTGTGCCGCTAGTTTTTAATAAAATATTTTTTTCGATTTTTTTAAGGTTTCTGTTTTTTTTTTTCGGCATTGTGAATGCTTTATAGCAAACACAGTTACATAACTGTTATAAAGAAGACAAACTGCGAAAAAATCCCCGTAATTATTTTTTTAAATGTGATTTAGTAGGTAGGCTCTTATATTTAAGTGTAGAAATATTCTTATTATGAAAAATACATCATTATAATAAATGTATCCAGCCCTTTTAACGTCTCACTGCTGGGCACGGGCCTTCAATACGAGGGGGATCAGGCCATAGTCCACAACGCTGGCCAAGTGCGGATTGGCGGACTTCACACGTCTTTCGAAAACTTCTTAGGTTTTCTCAGACATGCAGGTTTCCTCACGATGTTTTCCTTCACCGTAAGGCAAGTGGTAATCATATTAGAAATGATTCGCACATGAAAATATCAGAGGTGCGAGACCCGGGATTTGAACCCGCTTCACTCGGTTTCCCAAGCGAGCGCGTTAAATAATAAATATGTTTATGTAAATAAGCAATTGTTAATTCCTTATATTGTATTTCTTGTTATAAACAAAAAAGCGTTTCACATTATTTTTTAACTTTTTCTTCACTTTCTGTTCAGTTTGGAGAATGGGTGTTGGATAGTGTGCTTCAATATTTTACTTAAAACTGCTAACAGTATCTATCTCAATTTATATTTATTTGAAGTTTATTGCCATAAAACGTCGTCCTTGACAGCGCCATGTGGAAATAAATATTTTTCAGAATTTATTATGTTGCGAGCGAAATAGAGATTTTTGGTAAGTTTCCACTTTATGACCAAACTTAAACCTCTGTCGACGCTTTAGTTATTTTGAAATGTTTTATGCTATCGTTAAAACTTTTTACCATCCACGAAAGTTTGGGAAACGTTGATAGTTTTTGTTAATGCTTATTGAATGCCGTTTGAAAATTTTAATTACGTAAAATTAAATGAACATTGGTAAAAATAAAATCCAACTTCGTAGAAAAATAGAGTTAAATTAAATGATTATTTGCAAAATCACTAATATTATAATATATGTGTGTACATGATCCCCTTTTTGAATTTCACGCATATTTGTTAAGCCTTGCTCAATTTAACAGTAATGTATCTATATGTTTTTTCAAGAATCGACATATTAAAATGCCATAAAAGTTTTTATTTTGATTATTTTTGCGTGTTTTATTGTGTTTTTTTAAACTTAATTGTTAATTTTAAGTCTAAAGCTAAGGAGAAAAAATATAAAGACTAACAGTGTAACGTAATCATTTTTGTTGCCTGTGACGTCGCATACGAAGGAAATCGTCAGTTGAGCTCACTTATATCTCTTTCATATTACAATATAGGGATAGTCCCAGATGGAACCAAAAAATGACAATACATAAATTATTTTTCGCTATTGAGACAATTTTGTCGGTTTTTTTACCATAAGATATGTTAGGTTAAACAATTCGTTCCTTATAGGTATCGAACCCGTTATAACCATCGTTATAAGCAGTTCATACCTTTAAAAATTAAATACCAAAAACTATATAGAGTAGCAACCCTAGCAACCACTTGCGAGTTAGCGGGTTTTCTTGGACTTGGATTTATCGTTTCTACTGTTTTTACATTCGCCATTCAGTTTTACAGCAGCGAAAGTTTAGCTAAGCGAGTTTAGCTTCTTGCCAAATAATATATATCCTTATTTATACCGTGTAAATGATGCGAAACTCGAAACATTTGCTAAGAACAGAGATTTTTTTTATTTTTTATTAATATTTATTGGTTTTTAAGTTTGTGTGTATTATATATATAAATAAATAAATAAATATGTTGGGACATTAACACACAGCACCATCTAGTTCCATGGTAAGCTACGAAGCCTGTGTTATGGATACCAGATAGTTGATACACTACACATATATAAGTTTAAATACATACATATTATAAATATAAACACCCATGACTAGAGTACAAACATTCGTGCTCATCACACAAATGAATGCTCCCAGCGGGACTCGAACCCGCGACCGCTGGCGCAGAAAGTAGGATCACTATAAACTGAGCCAAATGTATATATATACATATATATATATATATATATATATATATATATATATACATACATCTTGTGTAAGTATTTGTATTGCAATAGTAGGTAATTTCTATACATATTTATTTTTCAGTTTTTTTAGTGATGTTTTCGTCGATTATACTGATTTTTATAATATTTTTCATAAACAGATTATACCTCAGGATCACTCCTGAAATCCAAAAATCATCATTTCATAGGGTCACCCCTACAATATGATGATTTTCAAGAGTTTCTATTTCTTTTTAAGTGATTTTATCCCAATATATTGTTATTCAAAACTGTCATTTTTTAAACTAACTATAACAAAATGTGAGAAAATATGTTAAAACACTCAGAATGATGCTATACTGCATCGATGTTATTCAAATTTCAAGCCTAACACGAGACAAGTAATCTGGGCTCTTAGTTACACGTGTAGCCTTAGAACGTTTAAGTGATGAGAGAACGTTTAACCTCAATGCTCTTTGGTTAAAGATACGAATATCGGTTTGTTTTAGATGCAGATTTAGTATTTAAATTTGAAAATACCATATATGTGATGTAATATGACTAAATTAAAGTTTCCATATTGCTTGATATTATATTTGTGTCTACATACACTTAACGACTTCACTAGTGTTTCATGCGCTGTATTGTCGCGTGATTTTCTTTATTGTTTTATAATTAGAGTTTTCATCTTTATATTAAAAACAATATAAATAAATAAATATGTTGTGACATTAACACACAACACCATCTTGTTCCATGGTAAGCTACGAGGCCTGTGTTATGGCTATCAGATATTTGATACACCACACATATACGTATAACTTTAAATACATACATATTATAAAAATAAAAAAACAAAAGACCTTATGGTAAAATGACTTTAATTAAAATTAGTTACTTGGTAGTTAAATATAACATATGCAAAACATATCTACATCCTATAATATTAAATGAGCAATTCTTGTATAGGTATGTATATAAATTTATTTCGTGTATCTCGGAAACGGCTCTAACGATTTGGATCAAATTTTGTATTTTGATAAGGTTTTGTTTTTTAAGTTTATCTATATAGATGTGTTTTCTGAAAAAAACGCAAAATTTTTATTCCGAAAAACGCCCAGGTGCTAAGTATTTGATAGTAATACATAATATATTATTTCTTTGAAAAAAACGTACGTAGTATAAAATTTTTCGAGACCATTGGTTAATAACCATCTGGCTAATTCCAGTACAATGACACGAAAAGATTAAAATTCATCCGAGATTTTAAACACCTTGCGAATGTGTGTCAACAACTGTCAGGCATTCGGTTTGCGTAGTGATGCTGGCTTAGTCGCGTGTTGGACCCTACATTCTGTATGAATTCAATCACCTTCAAATCAAGCTTTATAAGCTTTTAATTTGGTAAATGCTTTCTATATAATAGTACTTCATTATGTTACTATGGATTCTTCGACCTAAATCTAATATAATATTTAAACGAGCAAGTCTTGTATATTTATTTATTTATTTATTTAAACCGGTGATCTCGGAAATGGCTCTAACGATTTCGCTAAAATTTAGTACGTGGGGGTTTTCGGGGGCGAAAAATCGATCTAGATTAGTCTTATGTCTGGGAAAACGAGTGGTTTCGAGTTTTCATGTGGTTTTCTTTCACATTATTCCACGCAAAATATGGTCGATAATTTCTTACGCTCGGGCATAAGCATAATGGTCAAGCGGCCAAGGTGCAAGATTGCCAATCACAGGTATCCGGGTTCGAATGCCGGTCGGATACAAAGTTTTCACTTTTGTTTTTTTTTTTTGTATTCATTCACGTTTTTATTTATTTTTATCTAAAAATACGATATAACAAAAAAGAACTCGAAGCGAAGCTCGGTCGCCAACGTACTGTATGAAAAGTGAGCTTTTAAATAAATTTTAATAAATATATGATATACTTTAACTTAATGATATATATATATGAAGTTCATATATTACTTCAATTAAAGATTAAAATTTTGCTTAAAATAAAATTATTCATCTCTATATAGTACATATTATGTACATTTATTTAACTAAAAAATGTAACAGATCAGATTTATGTGAAAAAATTGTATAGTACAAAAAGTTTCTAGGACGTTTTGAAAGATTTTTCAAAGAATAACACAGGCTTTTTACTATCGTGTAAATTGTGTTTTTCTTGTCAATTTTATTCGAACAATCAAGTTGGCGCAATCAAATTGTGTTTCGTGTCCGTGGTGGGAATCCGAAGCGAAGTGGAAGTCAACGAACTATATTTGCTTCGTTTACTTCTATTTTTATATCAGATTCTTGAAATTCTGTTAAACTTTCATATTAAATCGCAAAATTTTATTTTTTTAAGGGTCTGCTTATTTTTTTTTTTTTATAGATGTGTATTAACTTTGTAATATTTAAGTTTCATCATAACAAGAACAGTAATATTAATGGTCAAGTTATAAAACAAACGAGATCCAAAATAACTGGACTCGATTTAAGTGACTAATTTTATTATTGTGAGCATTGATAACGGAAATAGGAAGAGCTTTCAAACTTCGTTAAGCTCATATCAAAATGTCACTTAGTAGATATTATACTATATTTGATACATATAATAGCTTCTTACCTACTTTAAAGAAATATGAAACTAAAAAGACCTAATCTATACATATAATAAAACTGTAGAGGTCGAATGTCTGTACATAGAAAAAAAATGCTAAAAACCCAGTCAAGGGGATGTAAGAAGAGAAATAGAACTAATCCAGATTTTTTTCAATTTTTTTGTTTCTCTGTCTGTTTGTCTGCTTGTACGGGCTAGTCTCCAAAACTATTAGACCGATTTAAATAAAATTTTGTGTGGTGGTATCTCATATCCCCGGTAAACATCTTAGATACTTTTCATCCCGGAAAATTAAAAGAGTTCCTGTGGTATAGTTAAAAAACTATAGCAACTTATACAGCTTAGTACACAAAAACTACTGACTAGATTTTAATGAAACTTTACAATAATGTAGTTCATACATCAGAATAATAAATGGGCTACTTTTTATCCCGGAAAAATGTACGGTACCCGTGGGATAGATTTGTTTTTGTCTGTCTAGAGGCAAACCCGAGCGAAGCGAAGGTGTGCCGTTAGTAATTTATATAGAACTAGTTTGGTATCATTTGCATTTCTAATGTTCGATCTTTATCAGTGACTAACTGATTACTATCGTAATAAAGTATCAAAACGTTTGATTTTTTTGTTTGTTAATTTGAAATAATCGCTATAATATTCTTATTAGGTGTAAAATAACATAAATATTTAGGTCTATGTGTGTTTTAATACAAGTTGTTAGAAATATGTGATTTTAAAAATATGTACGATTTTTTAGGCATGCAAATCACAATATTTTTTAGTTTGCTCCCTATTTGCTGTGCTAGCGGTCGCAGGTTCAAGTCCCGCTGAAGGCATTCATTTGTGTGATGAGCACGAATGTTTGTACTCCAGTTATGGGTGTTTATATTTATAATATGTATATATTTAAAGTTATATATGTGTATCAACTATCTGGTATCCATAACACAAGCCCCGTAGCTTACCATGAAACTAGATGGTGATGTGTGTTAACGTCCCAACTTATTTATTATTTATTAAGCAGATTGAAAATATTTCAACGAAATCTATGCAAGTGCGTAATGGACAAACCATTACGGAATAAATTTCATGTTTTGTAGCAATTTTGTATTGCAAATTGTATTGTAGCATCACCTTGTTGTGGTGGGGGGCTTCCGTACGTATACAAGTGGTATACGTACAATCTATGTATTCTTGAGGTAAAACCTATTTATTTAAAAAAAAAATATTAAAATCGATTTAAAATTGACCAAAATATCACGAAACTCACAAAAATTGAGTGACTCGCTCTTTTGAAGTCGGTTAAAAAGCAAAAGAAGTGCTTGATACAAATTATAATGTAAAGGTTTCGTATCTTGTCCATATAAATGTCGATATTTTATTTAATTACCTAAGTAATAATATTAGCTATCCACTTTAGTTTTGATAACAAATTGATTACTAGCCGTCACCACTCGAGTCAATCATCGTCAAAGCTACCGGCGTCTTTAATCCCATACGAAATGAATAATTAATGCATACCTTATATGGTAGTAATTAGCGGTGAAGCGAGAAAACTGTATTTTACGTTATCGAAGAATTTTTATAGACTTTTTCAATGGGATTATGTATTATTAACTAGTTTCTACCCACGGTTTCTCTCGTGTGTTTTGATATTTAATATAAAAAAAGATAATTCTTTCTTAGATTTAAGCGAATGTTTGAAATTTAAATTAAACTATCTTTTCGGATTGTGTTTTTTTTTCCGGATTTATTTTGATGTTTGGTTCCCAATGTTACGAATGAGAAACTCTCCGAAGAATCTCTCTTTCTTACTTACGTTTTAACGTTTGTTATAGATTTCTTAGCGATGAGATATTTTCCCGCAGTAAAAAGTATACTATATGTTGACCCGGATAATCAGCTATCATCATACCAAATTTCATCAAAATCCCTCCTGTGGATTTTTCTTGATGCGGTCCAAGCCAGACAGACGGGCAAAAATTCTAAAAACTATAAATTCTGCTTCTGTATCGATAATAATGACTATTTCAATAAGATTTTCCAAAAAAATATTTAATGTACAGATTTGATTCAGAATTATATTATATGTATAGATGGATTTAAAAATCAGTTCAAATCTTATCCTACATGTGGAAAAATTAATATTTTCTACAAATTCCCGTCGACTTTAAAATTTAATATTACTGATTTTATAAAAATATTTTTATTCTCACGCTTTATAGGAATTCCCACGTGAGAAAGGTTGAATAACGAAGTTCTAGCATCTGAGAAGCGAAACTATTTCACTTGTTACGAATTCATATATGCATTTAGAATAGCCTTCTTTCAAAAAATCAAATCAATGTATTCAGTCCTGAAATCAATAGTTGTAATATATTATATTATGTAAGGTGTGTTTATTGAATATTTTACTTAAAAACTTAGTGGGTCTACTTGATTTTTAATGGAACTTTCATAATTTAGAGCTTAAAGTTTATAATACATCCTGAACGATTTCTGCCACGGCCGGCCAAATCACTGATCCTAGCCATATTATGGTGCTGGTATGAGTGCTGAAACAGGGGGTCGAATCACCCTCAATTTCCCAACTTCAAGCTTTTCTATAGAACTGAAGATTACTTTACAGAAAACCCAATAACTGTACTTGACTCTATCTGGGATTCGAATACAGGACCACCAGGTTAAGCTGTACTACCTATCAAATAAATCAGTGAGGAAGGAATTCAGGCCTGAAGTACTGTATTTTTTAAAATATATCCCATAATATAAATATTATAAATGCAAAAGTTTAAATGTATGGATGTTTGTTACTCAATCACGCCAGAACGGCTGAACGGATCTGGATGAAATTTGGCACAGAGATAGATTATAGTATGGAATAGCACATAAATGTACGGTTTCCGTGGGATAGATTGGTTTTTGTATTTCACGAACCCGAGCAAAGCGAGGGTGAGTCGTTAGTCTTTAATAAAGTGTTAATGAAATCGATTAAATAAGAGCTATTATTTCAGCTGTTGTAGAGAAAATATATTTATAATCGAATCCCACATCATTTGTCTAATGGAAAATAAACCACTGCACTTAATCATAATAAAATATTTAAATACAATATAGATGTTCTCAATATATCGCTTTTATATAAAGATCGACACTGACAGCCGGTATTACTGACCGACTCAAACCACTTTATGGATAAAATCAGCGCTCCCCCGCAAAGCGCTAGTTGACTAGAGCCGTCAATTACGACACAAATTGCTAGCTAGCCGCCAATCCTACCTACTGGTTTATTACCTGTTCGACGTTTTCTTTTTATTTATATTTTTCTAGATTTACGCGAATATTTGACATTTAAAATAAAACTATCTTTTAAATAAAACTATCTTTTCGGATTTTTTCGCGGATTTATTTTGATTTTTGGTTCCCGACGTTTCGATTGCTTTACAGCAATCATGGTCACGGGAGAGACTAAGGTGTTACATGTCTCAAAGGTATTATATAGTTGTTACAGACAGCCTACCCACAAATAACAAAATGAACTCAAAAAACTTGAAAATTGGCACCAAAGTACCTTACAATATTTGTTAATTTTAATTTTAAAACATTTTTATAATTTTAATTACTTTTATATTTATATAATTTTATATTATTTATATAATTTTAGCCTTATTATTATAATTATTACAATTTTTTTAGAAAATTTATTGATTAATAATCTATACTTAGTGTTGCCATTATTATATTTATAACTATAAAGAAAAATTATAGGCGTCTCAAAGGCATTATATAGTTGTTACAGACACAAAATTTGTTCTTTTACGTAAGTTATTTTTTTAGCTTTATAGTTTTTTTGTACTGATAATTGTTAATTGAAATTATTATAGTATGTCTGTATTTATGCTTAAATAAAAATAAGAAGTTCCTCAGCAACTTAAAGATATTTTGATAATGTATTTCATTTTTAAAAGAGCCAATAATTTTTTTGCATGATGTTAAGAAAGTGGAACAATTTAAGAACTTTTTATTTTGTGACATTAATTGAACTAAAACAAAGTATCGATTTACTTTTCTAATTTAAAGTTATAATTTAAAGTTGTAAGTAGTACAATAGACTTAATAATTATTTAATTCTGTCTAAAATTTATAAAATACATTTAACCTCACTTTAGACGAGTAGGGAATAGACCTATGCGTCCTGGACTGCACAATCCCGCTGCAATCCCGGCAAAGTATCTCGCGAGAATGGTTGGAAATAAATGTCTTAGTGAGATCGCATCGTTCAATATTCTCTCGTATTCAGTGTTATGAGAAGTTATATCGCATTGAGTGCGGAATTCCCCGGGATCCAAGCATTGGTTCTTTATTACTCTGTTTTTTCTCAGTACCATTTAACTGAATGAAAAATAAATGTTTTGTTGATATTTTGATGTATTTAATAATGAAGAGTGATTTATTTATTTGGAAAACAAACAGTTTTTAGTTATGTAAAATTGAAAACCTAATAAAATATTAATATGTATGACAAATAAGTCTTTATAACTTTTTTACCCGACTACGCGACGCAAAGAAAGTACTGTGTTTATCAATCTACATATGTATGTATGTTTGTTCCTATGTGGCATTCTAGAGACCAAACGCGTGGGCCGATTTGGATGATTCATACGTCGTTAGATTAGTCTTGATAACGCAAGTGTTCGTAGGCTATATAAAAATACTTAAAGAAAAAAAGAAATTTCTTCCAAACTAATTAAATGGGATATCGAAATAAAGGTTTTTAAGAGGGCATCACAAAAATATATACAATTTATATGTTTAGAAGTAATTTAGGGTAAAAAATTGCTAAATATTACTTCAAAGTGTAATTGGCAAAAACTAAAAAGCTGTGAATAAAAAATATATTATATAAAAATAAAAAAATAAACTGCATAAAAGCTAACTAAAAAGATGAAAACAAATTGACGAGAAATATATATATATATATATATATATATATATATATATATATATATATATATATATATATATATATATATATATATATAACTCTAATAGAAAGGGTTACCTAATGATCACAATTAATTGGTATATTTGCAAAAAAAAATATTATTTCAGTTCAATGGAGTCAACTGAGGACAAGATAAGTCTCTTAAGGACAGAAAAAATCCTAATGGTTTCTCCTTTGTGACAGCTGTCACATGCAAATGTTGAAGGGAACTCGAATTAATATTTAATATGACTGATGTCTTTGAAGACGTCGTTATGAAATTATTATATTTTTTTTGTTTTACAGCCGTTGATTTTTTGCTTTCTAATAAAAATGTGTAGTAATAACTCTTCATGACTCAAAAAAATGACTTCAAATTAATTTTAATTGCATTCTTAGGGGTCGGTTTTTTTCTTATATTTGACCTTTAAGGTATAAACAACACTCAAATTGGTGACTCTTTTGTTTTGTTTAAAGTTGGTTAAAAGAGAAAAAGAAATAACACTGAGATCTCGAAAATGTTACCTATAAAATAAATAATAAATAACTATTAAAAATATAACCCAATACTTACATATATTATAGTCTTCCTTTCAGTTATAAAAATTATTCGTCTCATACAAATATCTACCTCGAGAATGTACATATGCTATGTAGCCTTGTTAAATATTATGCATAAAGACCTATTAAATGTTTTTAAAACGTTTTTAAACACTTTAAAATACACTCGTCCTTTGTTGAGTGCGTTCCTTTAAAACATAGCTGGTTTCAGCGAGGTGACGAATTTAGTTCCCAACCGGGAATTCCCGTCATTCAAAATTTATCGTCCGAGAAGTGGACAACTGTACATCATTTACCGCTATGTATATTCGACAGAAATGGCGACACTAATGTTAGACACTAATGTCTGCGCTCACTTTTGTTGAAGGGATTTATGTCTTTTTTAATTTTTAGTATAGATTTCTCAGAGATGATATATTTTCCAGCGGTAAAAAGTATCCTATATGTTGTCCCGGATAATACCAAAGCTACGATCATACCAAATTTCATCAAAATCCCTCCAGTGATTTTTCCGTAATGCGGTCACAGACAGAAGAAGAAGAAGGTCACAGAGAAGTAGGAACGAACCCGAGCGGAGCGACAGTGAGTCGCTAGTTCTTTATAATTTTGAATGACGTTGCACGTTTTTATTACATGTGCTTATTGCCAATTTTAAAATTACTGTCATCTTGAAGATACGTCCTAAGAGGATTGTGTCCAAACTGTAGAATTAAAATACATTAAGTAGAGTAAATTTCATTCGCTCCACTAAACCACAGCTGTCATAAATCGATTCCGCCTGTCTGCCAATAAATAAGCATCAGCCTGAATCTCACGTCCCTACCTAAGATATATTTAGACCTTTGTACTCCATTTATTCTATTTGCAGAGTAAATGGTATTGTTTTCCTTTACCTCGTGTCACGTAGTAGAATATAAATATTCATTTTTAATAAGACACTACTATATTTGAAACTCTTATTTAATTTGGTTTACGACATTAGTTTGTTATTTTTGTTTTTACTTATCTATAGTAATATTATAAACAGACAGAGTTTGTTTGTTTGTTTGTTTGTTTGTTTGTTTGAACGCGCTAATCTCAGGAACTACTAATCCGATTTGAAAAATTCTTTTGGCATTGATATTTCGTTTATTGAGAAAGGTAAATGTCAACAAATTGGGCAGATGTATGGAACATTATTGTAAAATTGATGTTTTTATCGAACGTTTGAATACGGGTAAAGCCGCGAGTACTGCTAGTTATATATAAATTATGTAGTCTGATGTGATGATATCATTTGCAGTGAGTATTGGAGGCTAGTTATTAAAGAACTTGATTTATTTCAAATAAAACTATCTTTTCGGATCTTTTCGCGGAGTTATTTTGATTTTCTCTCCCGAGATCATGAAGTAGTAAAGCATTTAAAACGTCGGGAGCCACAAGTCAAAATGAATCCGCGAGAAAATCCGAAAAGATAGTTTTATTTAAAACTAGCGACTTATCCTCGCTTTGCTCGAGTGAGTGCGTCCCTGAGCTTGAACTGAAACGTCCAAAGAATAATTTGTTGTTTTTTTTGTGGCAGGAGCTTTTGCAAGCGTATTCAGAATAACTTGTCAAAACTTCATCACAATCGGATCAGTAGTTTAGAAAAGCATAGAGAACAAACACACGAACATTCATTTTTATTATATACCTAAATGTCAAATATGCCCGTAAAGAAAGTATTTTCTCAATACATTGCTGGGTGTTAATATGCGAAATCTTTCGTCGCTTTCGACGCGACATACATACAAGTATATAAAGCTCAAGTACTTGAGCTTAAAGTACACAAGGTAAAGTAGAAATGTTAAAAAGGGGTTAGGCGAAGCTTGAAAGGGCCCTCTCCTATTTTTGGCCTCTTGAGAGTCGAGTGCTCCATACAGGAGCGTTTAGATTTGTTGTATTATTAGTAATAGTAAATTTTTTTGTGCATATTTAGGAATGTTTTTGTCCATACTTATATTATTATTATTGCGAAAATGTGTTTATTAGTGTGTCCCCCTTTTACGCTTTAACTTAAGAAACTGTATATTAAATATTCTTTTGGAAAATCGTATTGAAACAGTAATTATTATTGATATAGAGTCTATAGTTTTTAGAATTTTTGCCTGTCTGTGACCGTATCACGTAAAAACCACTGAAGGGATATTGATGAAATTTGGTATGATAATAGCTGTTGGTTATCCGGGTCAACATTTAGGATACTTTTTAATGCGGGAAAATATCTCATCTGAGAAATCTATACTAACCGTTAAAACGTACCAATGGACGAATTCGAGCGGAGCGAGAGTCAGTCGCTAGTATATAATATAATAAAAACAAGGTTTTTTTTATCTGTGTACATCGAGTGGTTGTGACAGGATATTAGTGTTTTTTAATGTGTTTAGGGTTGCGGTCTTCGTATTAGGTACTCTAATAACTTTGGATGACTCGTTTTACTCCGGTTCCCAATAACTTAACAATCTGAAGTTTTCGTAACTAGCGATAGAAACTTGATATAAGTTAGTAAGGAAAACCACAGATAGATAGCTTATCGGGAACCACGGTTAATCAATTTTAACTGTTCTTATAAGTCCTTGACTTATTTATATGGAAATAGTTTAATAAAATATGTTTTGCATTTTATATTAGATATTATGTAGCACGATTCGTGTATGAGCCTTATTACTTTACAAAACTCGATCATCAGTCACACACGGCGTTTGATTTATCGTACGTACGTACGTATTTGAAACGGTTTCTACACGTTCGCCTACACTCCGCCTATTATTAAATTGTAACGAAACAGTATCTATAGTTTAGTACAGAAAAATCATAAGATGATTTCTTTTTAGTTTCCAGTAGTACTATTTTAAATTACTATAAATATAATGTTTTTTAGTAAGTAAATAAATAAATAAATATGTTGGGACATTAACACAGCACCATCTAGTTCCATGGTAAGCTACGAGGCTTGTGTTATGGATACCATATAGTTTACACACTTTACGTACAAATATAACTTTAAATGTATTTATAATACATATTATAAATAAAAACACCCATGACTGAAGTACAAACATTCGTGTTCATCACACAAATGAAAGCTCGCACAGCAAGTAGGGTACACCTCAGTACTGACTACTGAGGTGTATAAAAATCTGTTCATATAAATAAAATTAAAGTGTTTGTCTGTTATGTCAAAATAACTATGCTTTCTCAAGTACATACAGTTATTTATATGATACCAGTATTTATACAATCATTTTTAAATTTTTTATCTGTCTGTCTTTCTGTTTGTCCGGGTTAATCTTTGGAACAGCCTAATAGATTGTAATAGGGCTTTCACTGAAAGATAAAGGAGTTTGTAGGGCTACATATACGGTATGTTTTATTCCGAAAATATTTAGAGTTGCTGCATGAAAATTGAAAATCTTTAAAAATTAAGCAATAGTTCTAAACTGCTAGGGACGCACCAGATTGAAGCGAAGGTAAGTCGCTAGTTTGTAATGAAATTATTATTGAATATTTGATTATTTATTAGATCTAGACATAATAAGTATTCATTGAAAACATAATACGAAACATGTATTCAGCCCTTTTTAACGTCCCACTGCTGGGCACGGGCCTCCCTTCAATACGAGAGGAATCAGGCCATAGTCCACCACGCTGGCCAAGTGCTGATTGGCGGACTTCACATGTCTTTCGAAAACTTGCTAGGTTTTCTCAGACATGCAGGTTTCCTCACGATGTTTTCCTTCACCGTAAGGCAAGTGGTAATCATGTTGGAAATTATTCGCACATGAAAATATCAGAGGTGCGAGACCCGGGATTTGAACCCGCTTCACTCGGTTTCCCAAGCGAGCGCGTTACCACTGGGCTACCAATACGAAACATATAAAATTGTAAATCCTGATTTAAAATTAAACAATTTTTATTTAAAATCGTTTAAAATTTAAAGCTAAAGAAAAACCTGCAATAGAGCAAGAGTACACTTGTTATTAGATACTACTTCTCGCTGTGATTTCACACAATGCGTTTTTGATTCCAATGAACAGTAAGTCTATTTAGCGATGAAAGGATTTAATAAATATTGAAAAAGCCATGGGAAATGAATCCCTTTAAAGATATTGCATTCTGTATGAGTGGCAAAATAATTTATTGTATATACCTCGTATTTAGATACTGATATATTATTGTCAAGTAGTGTAGATAACACTATTTTAAAAAGTAAAACTTTAAATGTATGCTGTATCTTATTATTATTATAAACTAGCGACTCACCCTCGCTCCGCTCGGGTTCGTCCCTAGTTACATTTTAACGTTTAGTATAGATTTCTCAGAAATTAGATATTTTCCCGCAGTAAAAAGTATCCTATATGTTGACCCGGATAACCAGCTATCATCATACCGAATTTCATCAAAATCTATCCCGTGGTTTTCCCGTGATGCGGTAACAGACAGACAGACAGACAAAAATTCTAAAAACTATAGATTCGGCATCTGTATCGATAATAAAGTCTATTTCAATAAGATTTTCCAAAAAATATTTAATGTACAGATTCGGCTTATTTACAATTTTATTATATGTATAGATGTGAAAGTTTAAATGGATGTTTGCATGTTTGTTACTCAATCACGCGAACGGCTGAACGGATTCTGATGAAATTTGGCACAGAGATAGATTATAGTCTAAAATACATAGGCTACTTTTTATTCCAAAAAAATGTACGGTTGCCGTGGAATAGATTTGTTTATGTTTTTCTAGAGGCAAACCCGAGCGAAGCGACAGGGAGCCGCTAGTCAATTATAATATAAAGAAGTAGTGGATTTTGTTAATTTTAATACTATATTGTTTGGTTTAAAAAATTGTTGCGTGATATAGTTTTTCAGGAAACTAAGAATAGTTTTATAATGTACATATAAGTATTATCTCTAATCTGAGATTTAGTTTGATTTTCCCCCGTGACCGTGATTGCTGTAAAGCATTCTAAACGTCGGAAACCAAAAATCAAAATAAATCCCCGAAAAAATCCGAAAATATACTTTTATTTAAAAAATATTAGTAGGTTAGTTTATGACCATGCTATAGTATAACGTTTTTTCTTCAAATACAAATTTTGATTTCCACTGTGTAATAGTTTCTATACCCATGATATATTCTAAGCTATTAGTGACGTACACTACGTCATGATTACAAAATTTGTATCATCTGAGAGTCGAACCTTTTAAGAAATATGTGAAGCAAATACTATGTGGTTAACATACATAATAACAGTCACTAAGTAGATTCACTCAACCAAAATTAGTGCGGTTAAGTTACTTTAACAAGTAACTTGTTACGAAAGCTGTCAGCGCCAACTACTGAGGCCCATGTTACGTGCCAGACACGCACTTGCTGGATTTTTGTACGTAGTGTTACATACATATATGTTTGAAATATATAAAGTATATATACTTGCGACTTGTTTGTACGTGCTACTCGAGATCATATTCTTGAGAAAGTTTGTACGTGTGTTTGTATGTATATTTGTTACCTTTACGCTCAAACGGTTGGACGAATTTGGATGAAATTTTGGTTAATATATATTATCCTAAGATATTGCTTTGCTCGGGTGCTCGGGTGCGTACGCCGTACGCGGATTTCGTTCACAATTTCATGGGTTTCAATTTTTTTCGCGGAACCCTGATTCTTTTTCTAAAATAAAAGTAGCCTAAGTTACTCCTTATAACATGAGCTATCTTCCAGTGAAAGTCCCGTCAAAATCGGTCCAGCCGTTTCGGAGATTAGCCGGAACAAACAGACAGACAAAAATTGTAAAAAATGTTGTTATGGCATATGTACCGTGTATACATCCATATGCATTTAGTAAAAAGCGGTTATTTTAATACTACAAACAGATACTCCAATTTTATTTATCTGTATAGATGTATAGATAAATTTTTGTTTATATATTTTTTTTTTATGATTTTCAAGGATTAACGATGTATAAAACAATAGCTTTAATACATGAAACCGTATGAGCTGTGATCGGTGGGTCTTCATTGGATAGCTATGCAACATCACGGCTAAGGGATTACGATGAGTTCGAATTTGTTGTGCTCTATACACGGGACAAAAAAACTGCATATACAAATGAATAATCAAATTTTAAATAATGTATAGCAAAAAGTTAATAAATGTTCTTGATTTAGTTCATGGTATAAACTTAATCTACTGGTTAGAGCACTACTGTGTGTATTCAGCTGTCGAGATACATATAGAATAGAATAAAATTCTTAGTAAATAATAACAGTTTAGAAAAAATGCCCCAGTTCTGGAAGAACTAGCAAAAAGGAATTTAGCGTGACTAAAGACAGTAAACTTTTTTATAGAAAGCTATGTCTAATAGTTACAACATTTTTTGCAATAGTTTGAAGACGAAGATTTAGTTTCCAATATAAATAATCTTCGCAATATATCTAACATTCAGATTCTAGAAAGTAAGCATTGCTTATTACGCCAGAGGTCGCGAGTTCATTTCCTACTTGCAATATTTATATTGGTTATGCAGATGCTTGCCCTAGTTTGGTTAACGGTTTTGGTTAAAAAAGGGTGATAAATCATTGTAATCTCTTTGTACCTGCAAAAGGAAAATTAATAATGATGAATACTTAATTATGTACTAGAATTAAAAATATATCCTACTAATATTATAAAGGCGAAAGTTTGTAAGAATGTATGTATGTATGTATGTTTGTTACTCTTTCACGCCAGAACGGCTGAACGGATTTGAATGAAATTTGGCACAGAGATAGATTATAGTCTGGAATAACACATAGGCTATTATTTATCCCGGAAAAATGTACGGTTCCCGTGGGATAGGTACACTTTCACGCCAGAACGGCTGAACAGATTTGAATGAAATTTGGCACAAAGATAGATTATAGTCTGGAATGACACATAGGCTACTTTTTATCCCGGAAAAATGTGCGGTTCCCGTGGGATAAGTTTGTTTTTGTTTTCCTAGAGGCGAACCCGAACGAAGCGAGGGTGAGCCGCTAGTACAGTTTTAAAAATAAAACTGTCTTTTCGAAAAGAAAGTATTATAGACTAGCGACTCACCCTCGCTTCGTTTGGGTTCGTGCCTAGCTTGATTTCCTATACAAACTTTCATCCCCATTTTCACCCCCTTAAGGAATAATTTTTGAAACAAAAATATCGTATGTTCTTCCCAGGGTATCAAACTATCTTCTTACCAAATTTCATCTAAATCGTTTTAGTAGATCTAGAGATTACCCCCTACGTCACTAACTCACAACCTCACAAACTCACAAACTTTACCTATTTATAACATTAGTATAGATATAGTTTTATTGATTTAATTACTGTATTACTTATAATAATGAAATAAATTGGGTTTTTGCTTCGGGATGACTTAACATTTTAAAGTTTAGCAACTCGCCTAAACTTCGCGTATCTTTAAGAGGCCGCGCTGTACCGAGGACGTTAAATAATGGACGGACGGTAAACTATATTATTTATGCAATATTTCTAAACTAAATTAACGAGTTACTTTAAAATAGAAATAAATATATAATAATAGGTAATATGTGAAAGTGTAATTGCTTGTTGGTGTTTTCCTTTACCATAAGACAAGTGGTAATCATGTTAGTAAATGATTCCTCACATGTTTTTTTTTAAATTGTTAGATAAGCTTGCGCTTGACGACAATCAACGCTGGGAAGCATTGATGAGGTCTAGGTTGGAGCGCGCGAAGATGCCTATTCACTCTTGCCTTGAAGGTACTTATATTATATGTGGCATGAAACACGGATGCTGGAAGGGTGTTCTGCACTTTAGCAGTTCGTTTCAGAAACGTAGAACGAAAGCGTTTCGTGCGAGTTGGTTGGATTAAATATCAGATTTGAACTCGCTTCGCCATAGGAAAATATAACATTCGCCCAGAAAATAATAATTTCGATTGATATTGCCTTTCGTATGGAGATAGTCGAAGGATTCAAACACATAGGTATGTTTCGGTTTACAAAAGGGCGAAATCGAAAGAGGGTGAATGACTAAAGACAATTATCCATACATATAATAAAATTCTAACTGAGTCGAATCTGTACATTGAATATTTTTTGAAAAATATTGTTGAAATAATCGTTATTATCAATACAGAGGCCGAATCTATAGTTTTTAGAATTTTTGTCTTCTGTTTGTCTGGGAACGCTTTACGAGAACACCATGGGACAGATTTTGATGAACTTTGATATGATGATAAATGGTTAACCGGCTCAACATATAAAATACTTTTTACTGCGAGAATATATCTCATCTCTGAGAAATCTAGACTAAACGTTAAAACTTAACTAGGGACGAACCCGACTAGAGCGACAGTGAGTGGTTAGTAATAAATAAAATTGGTTTTTGGAATATCAATAGGAATTTTAATAAAATGGTTTAAATACGTTAGGTATTAATAATATATGTAATGCATGTAATATATTGTCTGCTTTGTTATATCGCACAAAACAGCTGTGGTTATTGGCTGGCAAAACGTCAAAATCACTTAAAACTAGGTCATGTTGTTAATACACTTCGGCGCACACGCGACCTTGTTTAATAAGTTTTTCTATGTTGTTATTCATGTTGTTAAAATTGGTTATTTACCGGTTAGAAAAGCCAATACTACCCTCGTAAACCCAACAGAACCTCCCCCATCTTCATGGGGCGTCGTAGGATCGCTTACGCATTCAATCATGATGCCCTGACCGCTGGGCTACCATGGAATCCCATGGACCACTCTGCTATCAGAGAAATACCATGAGCCACCCGCATGGTACACCTCCCACTGAAGTGGGTCGTCTTCTAATGTGTTTCTGGACGTCTCGTCCGGCTGTAATACCGGACTCTGTTCCCTAGTGAGCCCTCTCCACGACAAGGTGAAAACACCTCGAAGATCCCTTTATAACCTACAATAAAATATTTTTATAGGTGTAACGCGAGTTAATCTTTTTACTTCTAGAAGTACTTTTTATAACAGTCCCTTAAATACATTTTAAACTTTAAAGAAATATAACTCCAAATATTTATCACTAGCGACTCACCCTCGCTTCGCTTCGGGTTCGTCCCTAGACAAAAACAAATCTATCCCACGGGAACAGTACATTGTTCCGGGATGATATATATAGCCTATAGCCTTCCTCAGTTAATAGGCTATCTAATGCAAAAAGAATTTTTCAAATCGGATTAGTAGTTCCTGAGATTAGCGCGTTCAACCAAACAAACAAACTCTTTAGCTTTATAATATTAGTATAGATAACAACAATTTTATAATAATTTAATTTCATTATAATCGAAATGTTACACACATTAAAATGGCCGCAAGTGTAAAGGAATTTGTTTGCATTGATTTTAAATTGAATTGCATCAGATATTTTATGTTAAAACGAAATGAATTAAGAGCCGTAAAATAGATTGCAGGATTATTGAGCACTAAGTTAATTGGGATGTATCTGTCTTAATGGAAAGGAAAATCCAACTATATAAAAACTATGTAGGATTATTATATAATGTATGAGTTATGTAAGAGTTTTGAAGAGTGCAGTGGCAGTGTTGGTCAGTGCTAAGGCAAAGTTCAAGTATTCGATTTCCATTCAGATTACAGCGGTTTAGTGTAGTCAAAATGTGAAGGACGTGAAAATAAGTGACGGTTGTCTGAATGAAGTTACTAATAGAATTTATGTGTATTAAGTGATGTATGTATATTCTAAAAGTTTTGTCTCAGTATAAAAGTTGAACCTCTCTCTTAAATCTGTTACACTGTGAACTTCAATTCACTCACTCATTAAATCACTCACGCAATCACTCATTCAATCACTCACTCACTCACGCACTCACTCACTAACTCACTCAGAAACTTAATTAGATTGTTAGTGTGATGCAAGTTTAAAGCTATTAATTAACATATTCGGTTATGTGTCTACATGCCAATATTATATTTACTTTGTTTTACATGCTCGTAATTTAAGGTTAGATAGGCATTAGGCACACTTATGCTTAGCTATTAGCTTTCGCTAATATTGTGACGTGACTTGTCGGCGTCGCGCGGCTTATCCCGGATTACATAGTATATAGAATGGATTATGATGAAATATTGAGTATTATTACTAACATCCCGCCCAGGGCCTATCCAGGTTTATAGAATCATATACATATATCTATATCTATATATATAAAAGGCAAAAGTGATTGACTGATGCATCAACGCACAGGCCAAACCCTTAAGGCTAGAAAATTGGAATTTCGCACACGTATTCCTCATATGATGAAGGCATCCACTAAGGAAGGATTTTCAAAATTCAACCCCCAAGGTGGCGAAATAGGGGATAAAAGTTTGTATGAAACTTTTTATTCCTTGGACATAGTTGCATGAAATTTCGTATTTTTCGTAATTTGATCGCGAGCGAAGCCGCGGGTCCTGCTAGTGTAGTCATATGGCAAAATCATTTATTAGTAAAGTAATTCTTATTGTGTGTTATTAGTGGCCGAGAGTCCCTTGTCTTATGCATTTATAATACTAAGGAAGTTCTCAAAAGAACGGTGTTTTTCAACACAATACTATAAAAATCTTCGTGTCGATAGCTTATTTTCGCTAGATATTTATAAATTATAACAGCCTATAATATTCCAAGAGAATGCGTCTTCCTATTGGTGAAAAATCGTAGAGTTAATTCTGAGACTAGCCTTTAGCACTTTAATTTATATTAGCTTAGCCTAGAACTTTAATTTATATCATTAATTTATATTAGGTGATTCGAAGTTGACGATGCTCCGTCAAAGACGTTCGCACTTCGCAGGTGTCGTACAAACGTCTTATTACAACATTGATATACAAAAACTCAACTTATGCAAAATCGTATCAAAAGTGTCCTCAGAAAGATGTGCACAATTAGAAATTAAATTGCGCGTATTTCATATCTCTTTTGTTTATTGCTTTTTGGATGACAAAATTAAAACGCATGTTGTTTCGATTTTTGAAATCTATTTTTTGGTTTGACTTAACGTCGCATGTCGACCCTACTTTTTGAAGGGAACTTTGTTAGGAAATGTGTTTATGTTTTTATATATAAATTAGTGGTTAAGAAAAGAAAGAAACAGACAAACCACAAAATATTTTTATAGACTTATTAGTTATTACTTATTTTGTTTATTATATGCTTCACAAGATCGCCTGTGCCTTTGATGTTTTTTTTATAGCTTTACGAATATTTTTTTCTTAAACTTCTTAGTTATATATTTAGTTATATATTATTACTTATTTTTTTTTACATTAAAAGCTTATCTATACATATAATAAAACTGTAGAGGTCGAATGTCTGTACATACAAAAAAAATGCTAAAAACCGAGTCAGTAAGAAGAGAAATAGAACAAATCCAGATTTTTTCATTTTTTGTTGTTTCTCTGTCTGTTTGTCTGTTTGTACGGGCTAAGCTCGGAAACTGTTGGACCAATTTGAATGAAATTTTGCATGGTGGTACCTTATATCCTCGGTCAACATTTTAGATACTTTTCATCCCGGAAAATTAAAGAGTTCCCGTGGGACAAATAAAAAATTATAGTAACTTATGCAGCTTAAACACAAAAACTACTGATTAGATTTTAATAAAACTTTACAATAATGTAGTTCATATGTCAGAATAACAAATAGGCTACTTTTTATCCCGGAAAAATGTACGGTTCTTGTGGGATAGATTTGTTTTTGTTTGTCTAGAGGCGAACCCGAGCGAAGCGAGGATGAGCCGCTAGTTTTTAATACGATTAATGTTTATTTGAAGGTGATTGAACTCATACAAAGTTTCAGGTTCCAACACGCGACTAAATTAGTATCGTCCGCAAACCAAATGCCCGACAGTTGCTGTCATATTGACAAGGTGTTTCTAAAATCACAACAGATTTTGATATTTTTTGTCATGCGGAGTGTAATAAAAAACAGGTGGTTAGGTCTTCCAACAATCATATTTTGGGTTTTTTGGCCAAGATTTTCAAATTACGACAATTTTTTATATACTTCTTTTTAAATTAGGGCTATTGATTTGCTGCCTGCTTTTTCAGATTGTTTCGATAATCGATATATTTATACTTAATATTTATACGTATACAAATTATACCTATTCCAATTTTGCTGATAGATAGTACCGTGTATGTATGTAGAAAGAGTTTTCTCAAAACATTAGATAGATAGATGGATACTTTATTGTACACCACAAAGAAATATACAAAAAGAATATATCAACAATAGGTAATGCACAGGAGGCAATCAATAAGACTTATCCCTATTGAAACCTCAAAATAGTCCATAATAGACTAATGATAAGTTTTAAGTAATAATAACGTCCTCCTCTTGACCGATTTCGGCTACGACAGCCAATCTCTGAGACTAGCCGTTTGCGATAACTGAATTTCTAATGTCGTTGTTATTATGTGGCTTTTTAGTCAAATATAAGCTAAATTTAGTGATAATGTTATATTCTTTTGTGTCATAGAGGAAGGATCTGCCGTCTGTAATACAGGCTCGGCCTAGTACAGTCGGCAGTAACAAACCGAAGTAAGCAACTTATAATAGTAATTAACTTATTTTGCGCTCATTGTAAAGAAATATAACTTTTGCTAATAAAGTTTATAATAATAATTATTATTATAATATATTAAAGTGCACAAGTTTGCCTAATATAAATGAGGTGAACTTTGAAGAGGAATTTTTGAAAAATATCCCCTAAAAAGTAAGGAGGTGATGAGTTTGTATAGAAATCATCTTTTTCAAAGTTAGTTGAAACAATTGTGTTTTTGTTTCGTTTATTATTTATTATTCTATTTGTCCAATTACTTGTTTTTATCCAGTTTTACTAATTTAAAAACAAAAAATAGCATATTAACTCTTAACGCCGCCAAAAATACAAAATGATGAGAAAGTAAAGAAGTAATGAAAACTTCAAAAATATCATCCAGCCTTCAATTCAGTGCCTCCAATATGAACACCGATAAAGCCAGGGTTTAAAAATAGGGGAGATTTAAAAACGCTCTTTCAATCCAAATACTCGTATAAGTATCCCGAACAGATGATTGAAAAAGTTTGAATAAGACAGTTTGAAAGACTGATAAGTGAATTTCAGATTGGAAATCTAATTAAATGTGTCAAGGTCTTTGAAAAGGTTTATTGAATTACACGGGAAAAATTGATGTGTAAAAATGATTATATACATAACTAGCGATTTACCCTTGCTTCGCTCGGGTTTGTCCCTAGGTACGTTTTAACGGTTAGTATGAAATACAAATCTTTGAATTTCTCGACTTTTCTGTACTATAATATGCATGTATTATACATATAAACCTTCCTCTTGAATCACTCTATCAATTTAAAAAACCGCATCAAAATCCATTGCGTAGTTTTAAAGATCTAAGCATACATAAGGACAGACAGACAGCGGGAAGCGACTTTGTTTTATACTATGTAGTGATTTAAGGTACTTTATTTAGTGTTGCCTTTGCTAACATTATAATTGCTAGTTTATGCGTCTGTTTTCCCTTTACTCAGCAACGTATTGATTTCTGTTAATGAGTTTGAGAGTAGTTTAAGGAGCTCCTGTGAGATGTTCGTATAAAATATCGCTAAGCAAATAAAGTTACGTGAAAGGGATTCAAATTCCGGATCTTGTACTTCTGATATTTTTACGTACGAATCATTTCTAGCATGATTACCACTTCTTACGGTGTACATTACACGACACCGTAAGACAATTACTAGTGAAGTCCACCAATCCGCACTTGGCCAGCGTGGTGGGTTTTGGTCTTATCCCCCTCGTACTGAAGGGAGGCTCGTGTCCAGCAATGGCTAAAAAGGGCTGAACACAAATAAAGTTAATAAAATACACCCCAGATGTAATTGAGGCGCCATTAAATCGTAGCAAAGTTAGTATAAAATGAATAATTAATAAAAACCAAGGCACAGCTATCGATTTTATTCTAACCAATAGCTGAAATGTATTCACAAATTTTTCCAAAATGTCGCTAAATATGTCCAATTAAAATTTTAATCGTGTTTCAAAGTAGGGGCTTAGGTTTGGGGTAACTCGGACAAGGGATGATTAAACCGAGCTATTTCATTAACTGTTGATCTTCGGAATTCATTCGGAATCCCAACAGGATCGTGATGTTCGCGCGTAAAAATATTTAGGGTAGCACCTGAGGAAATCGGAAATTAATAAACTCAAAGATGTTCTGTAATGGCATCTTAGAACATTTTTGTAGCCGTTTTTCATTGTGAAAGCTTTGTTATTTATTATTTTTTTATGTTGTACTAGCTACTCACCCTAGCTCCGGTCGGGTTTGTCTCTGACGTTTTAACGGTTAGTATAGAGTTCTCAGAGATGAGATATTTTCCCGCAGTAAAAAGTAGCCTATATGTTGGCTCGGATAACCAGCTATCATCATACCAAATTTCATCAAAATCTGTTCAGTGCTTTTCTCGCGATGCGTTCCCAGACAGACAGACAGACAGACAAACAAAAATCCTAAAAACTATAGATTCGGCCTCTGTATCGATAAAAATGACTAATTTCAATAAGATTTTCCAAATATATTTAATGTACAGACAGATTCGACTCAGAATTTTATTATGTATATAGATATCAAAAATAGTATATAAATGAGTGAGATCTACATAAAGATATCTAAAAAGATTTTTTTTTGTGAAATGTAGAGCTTTTAGAAAATAATAAATAATAAACATATGCTTTTCAATTGTATGGAAAAAGTTATGTTACTTCAGTGATAAATTATTTAATATGTGAACAAAACATAACAAAATTATGTCTAAAAAGTTTTCATTTCTATAAAACTTTGTTGAAATTTCCTTTTTCATTTGAAGTACTTAATCTTTTGTTGGCGAAATAGTTTTTCCAAGCTTTTCCAGACGTTTAAACTTTCTCTTCGTGCGCGTTGCTATACATTTTTTTATAAAATTGCGCAAAAGCAAACTAAGTAGCAAAAGCTATTTGTAGAATAAAGAAGCGACGGTAATAGAGAAACGACTTCCGGCGGAAGCTTAAAGAAAAACAGTTATAAAGTAATTTGTTTACCACAGATAAGATTAAGATTCTTCTGGAACTTTCTATTACAGACTCATTTTAAATTTCCTTGGATTACTCTAACAACGGGGCGAATTGTTTTGATGAGCTTCTTTATTTGTTACGTTATTTTAAATGTATTCCTTGAGGGAATTTCTCTCTTATGCAACAATTATCATCCTTATTAATGTTTTATTCAGTCCTTTTTAAAGTCCCACTGCTGGGCACGGGCCTCCCTTCAATACAAGGGGTATTAGGCCGTAGTCCACCACGTTGGCCAAGTGCGGGTTGGCGGACTTCATACGTCTTTCGAAAACTTGCTAGGTTCTCTCAGACATGCAGGTTTTCTCACGATGTTTTCCTTCACCGTAAGGCAAGTTGTAATCATGTTAGAAAGGATTCGCACATGAAAATAGCAGAGGTGCGAGACCCGGGATTTGAACCCGCTTCACTTGGTTTTCCGAGCGAGCGCTTTGCCATTGGACTACCACTGCCTTTGTTAATGTTAGATATATATAAAAACGGTTTGTGTTTGTTTGTAAGGCTACTCTTTGTTTTTATATAACAAGTAGCTCTCCTGGGCATTAAGAACACGAAATTTAGTAATAGGGCCTGATAATTTGTACATTCGTTATTTAAATATGAATTTATTTCTCGTATCAATTTATGCGAGTGAAAACAAAAGCTAGTGACACATAATATTGATATAGTATCGATAACCATTAAATAATCTGTATTAAAATTTAAGAAAAACACAATCTCACTTTAAAATTACAACATTCCACAGAAACCCTTCATCCATATTTCATCAATCCAATACCGAATATTTTAACGAAAAACGAAGAAAAACATCGATACTGACACCCGTCGCCATTTACTATGAACAGTCTCAATTCGAAGAGATCCCAAACGTAGCATTTACATGTATTTTTTTTTTATTTCCTCCATTCCCCTGCGGCTTCCCCTTGACGTTTTTTCATAGTGGATTTAACTTTTGTTTCAGGTAAGAATCGTTATCCTTTCGAGTACTTTGGAAGTAAAATTGAGGATTCAAGCGTTATTCAAATAATAAGTACTGGTAAGTACGTTATTTATTAAGTTATTTATTATAATATTATAAAGAGAACATTTTGTTATTTTGTTTGTTTGTATCGAATAGGCTCCGAAACTACTGAACCGATTTAGATGAAATTTAATAAGAAGATAGTTTGAGATCCTGGGAAGGACATAGGATAGTTTTTATCCCGGAAATCATCCTTTAAGGGAGTGAAAATAGAGGTGAAAATTTGTATGGGGAAGCAATCTTGGGACGAGGGTCACTAATGTATTATATTTTGTGTTGAGTAGGTATTTAATGAATACTAGTGTTTGCCTAATGGTTGAAATTCGACCAAAATTATTACGATATGTGTTTAAAAACAAAAAATAACTCATTTTAATGTATTTTTTCATTGATAAGACTAAAGCTCATGAATATCAACAAAACAAAAAAAAAACAGAAAATCGGTTATCCAACAGAGGAGACAAAGGTACTGAAGTGTTTTGTCTGTATCTATTTATATATAGATTAATAGGTACTTAGGTTTTAGATTTAGTTCTTTTATTGCAACTTGCAAACAAATAACGCATACAAACATTTAAACCAGCCAATTATATCAAACACAATTACAATATCATGATTGTTGACTTGACTAATTTTGATAAGGCTTTTTTATAGATAAGCAATATCTTTTGGAAAAATAATGTATTCAACCCTTTTAACGTCCCACTGCTGAGCACGGGCCTCCCTTCAATACGAGGGGGATCAGGCCATAGTCCACCACGCTGGCCAAGTGCGGGTTGGCGGACTTCACATGTCTTTGAAAAACTTGCTAGGTTCTCTGAGACATGCAGGTTTCCTCACGATGTTTTCCTTCACCGTTAGGCAAGTGGTAATCATGTTAGAAATGATTCGCACATAAAAATATCAAAGGTGTGAGACCTGGGATTTGAGCCCGCTTCATTCGGTTTCACAAGTGAGCACGTTACCACTGGGCTACCATTGCCTTTTACAAGTTTGACAAATAATATGAAAATAAATAAATTGTTAATATATATTTTTTTAATATACGCCATTCCATTTTTAATTTTAGAAGTGTACTACGGTTGCTTGTAATAAACTGTGTTCTAAGTGATTAATTTTAGGCACACTTTTAAAACAATTAAGTCTGTCTTCACTTCTAAAGATTGACTTGAAAGTCGTTGACAAATGCCTTCATCCCAATTAGAAAACAAAAGTAATAAGTTCCTGTTATTAAGTGGGTCTCTTATTAAAAACTGTGTATTCAATAAGAAATAGCATTGTTTATAAGTGGTAGGTACGTTTGTTAGGTGAGTTTAGGTAGCTGGTTCCCCATAAAAAATTTCAACTCCTACTTCGCCCCCTTCAAGTTTTATTTTCGCGAGAAAAAGTAACCTATGTTCTTCTCTAAGGTGCCATCTATCTCTGTATCAAAATTCATCAAAACTGGTTCAGTGGTTTAGGCGTGAAAACGTAACAGACAGGCAGAGTTAATTTTGTGTTTATAATATTAGTTTGGATTTGCTATTTCATTGTTCCTTTTTAAATTTTTATTAAAATTGTTCCTCTAATCTTTAAATAGTATTACAATAAAGAAAATTCGATATCTGTATCTGTCTGTTTGTGCGTTTAGTTATTCTAACCTAAAAAAACTAATTATAATAATGTTTTCACTATTACAGAATTTCTTCTAGAAGAATTATGTATATAATAGCAACTCACTCTCGCTCCGCTCGGGTTCATCCCTGGTTACGTTTTAACGTTTAGTATAGATTTCTCAGAGATGAGATATTTTCCCGCAGTAAAAAGTATCCTATATGTTGACCCGGATAACCAGCTATCATCATACCAAATTTCATCAAAATCTTTCCGCCACAAGTAGCAAGTGGGTCACTTGTAAAATTTTTGCAAATTTAAAGTACATTCATAAAATTAAACCATGATTTTTTAATTGATATTAAAAGTTTCATGTATAAGTAATTTCGCAAAAATAAACATACATACATACATTATACAAAGCATTTCTTAGAAACAACTCAAGCTGCATAATATTTAATGGTGAACGCGTTAAAAACTCATAAAGAACGTTGGTGCAACAAAAATTCTTAGAAGCGACGACAACGGAATAAAGTTAATCTTACTACTTTAATATGTAAATAAAAGATGAAACTCATTAGTGACAAACAAATGTACAAACAAACGCTAAATGAGAAAATTTAAACTCGAATGCAATATTCTTTTAGACCTTCTATGCACCAATTTTTTTTGGGAGGTATCAACGTCAAATCTATGTATAAATAGGCAAAGACAAAACAGTTCAGTACCTTTTTCTTTTCTGTTTGACAGCTTTTTTTTATTTAGTAGATTTTGGAGAGCTTTAGTGTTATCAATAAAAAAAATGAAAAAAGTTATTTTTTTTTTATGATAATAGGTAAATTCTTTTCATATATGTATGTTTTTTCCCCAAATTTTCAATAATTATTATGGTTGAATTTCGACCACGTGAATAGTAAAGATAGTACTAGTATGTTATATATAGATTTCTCAGAGATGAGATATTCTCCTGCAGTAAAAAGTATCCTATATGTTGCCCCGGATAACCAACTATCATCATACCAAATTTCATCAAAATCCCTCCAGTGGTTTTTCCGTGATGCGGTAACAGACAGACAGACAGACAGACAGACAGACAGACAAAAATTCTAAAAAGTATAGATTCGGCCTCTGTATCGATAATAATGTCTATTTCAATAAGATTTTCCAAAAAATATTTAATGTACCGATTCCGCTTAATTACAATTTTATTATATGTATAGGTAACAAAAGCTACTTAGGAAAAACGAGTACATATGTATATACTACTATAAGTTATTATATTAATTTTATAAAATCTACGAAAACGTATAATATTAAAAAAAAAATACTTATTGTGTTAAAATAAAACTTGCGATGTAAGAGTAAAATAAAAATAATAAATGAAAATTTTGTGCGTCTATTTCATTTAATTTTTTTGTATAAATAGAGTACCTCCACTATTAGAAGTTGGTCAAAATGAACACTAATAGCATAAAATATTATAATACAAAGAACAGGACAGCGTGATATTGATTTGTAACGCTAAGATGGATTTTACGACAAACCTTGCAATATTAATTTAGCGAAGCGAATTATTGATAACATGTAGATGAAGCTCGCATATGGAGAGAAATGCAGAAATAAGTACAGTAATAAAGTTTTCTAGGATAAATGAGCTTTTTTTTCAATATATGGTGGGAAGTTGTTACATAGTAGCTAGTTTGGTATCTAGTTTATTTATAACTAACGACTTACCCTCGCTTCGCTCGGGTGCGTCCCTAGGTACGTTTTAATTTTTTGAGCGAAACCCTAATTCTTATTCTAAAATAAAAGTAGCCTAAGTTACTCCTTATAACATCAGCTATCTGCCAATGAAAGTCCAGTTAAAATCGGTCCAGCCGTTTCACAGATTAGCCGGAACAAACAGACAGACAGACGAAAATTTTATTTATCTGTATACATATTTTATGCAAATCATCAGTGCAATCATCATTTTTGTTTTAGTCTATACTAATATTATAAAGAGGTAAAGTTTGTGTATTTGTGAGTTTGTGATGTTGTGAGTTTGTAAGGTTGTAGGGGGTAATCTCTGGATCTACTGAACTGATTTAGATGAAATTTGGCAAGAAGATAGGTTGAGACTCTGGGAAGGACATAGGATATCTTTTATCTCGGAAATCATCCCTTATAGGAGTGAAAATGGAGACGAAAGTTTGTATTGGGAAGCAAGCTAGGGACGAACTCAAGCGAAGCGAGGGTGAGTCGCTAGTATTTAATAAGTATTGTTTGTGGTTTCGAACAAGTGTTAAATACAATCTACGATTTTTAAATAAGATTCGATTTGTATAAGAGGACGAGAATTTAAAGCTGTTTATATCGGCGATAACGTTTGAAATAAAATTTTCCAGTATTTTTAATTACTTGAACAATAAAAAGTTCTATCGGAACGCGTTCAGATAATTTTTGCATATTTAAACATATTGACCAGCAATGCGTTGTTAGGTAATTAAAATGCTTTAAAATGCTTAAACTAGCTCACACCATTAGCGCATGTTACAAAGTTTATCCGCGATCAGGTAAGCCGAATGAGTCGAGATAAAAGTTATTCCGTTTATTATTTTAATGATAATACTGCATGTGTACTAAATTACATTGTAGTTGGTCGAGTAGTTTAAGTCAATATGGAGGTATAAACATACAGACAGATAAACCGAGAGAGTATATTACGGTAATTTTCAATTTGATTGTATAGGTATTTTGTGTTAATCGATTTTCATAATTCTTTAATCTATATTTTATAACATTACTAGCAACTCACTTTCGCTTCACTTGGGTTCGTCTCTAGTGAAGAAAAAAAACTATCCCACGGGAACCGTACAATTTTCCGGGATAAAAGTAACCTATGTGCTATTCCAGACTATAATCTATCTCTGTGCCTTTCATCCAGATCCGTTCAGCCGTTCTGGCGTGATTGAGTAACAAACATCCATCCATCCAAACTTTCGCATTTATAATATTAACGGGATTATACAATTTTATAAACTGTTTAACAAAAAGTTTATGTAGTTTTACTTTTAACGTCTTTTTTATGTGTTAGAAATTATTTTATATGACTTAGGACAGACTCGTAATAAAACCAAAAGAAAATAATAAATTTAAAGCACTAGCTTAAAGCTAACTGTGTCAATATGGTGATTTAGTTGAGAGAAATCTTATTCCAGTGAAATTTGTCGGGTGTGAACGAGATGAAACTAATACCAACTACTGTTTGCCAAGCCGCTCTGCCGTCAGCTACTCGCAATTTGACCCGAGTGTACTTTTATATAGGGGTGTCTAGGTTTTTGCAGTAAAAATGCTATTTTTATATGAAAAATTATTTAAATCTGAAGCTTAAAAATATTTTATCAAGCTTCGGATGTATGGGAGAGGTCTCATTGTATAAAATATGGATATGGTTTTTGGAATTATGAATATAAAATTGTTTGAGAAGTGTTTTGCAATACATTGCTTTAAATTTTATTCGTCCAAATTCTGTCTAATTGTATCAAATCTTCTGAACAGGGTGTTTGAATGTAACTTTTTTATAAAGCTTTTATATACTGGCCTTGATTAAAATTATTTAAGTTAAAAATTTCATTTAAGATATGAAAGAAATTTCTATAGTATATATAGTGGATAAGTGTCTTGTTTGTTTGTTTGTTTGCTTGCGATGACGCATAGAATGTCTGACTCTATACACAATACATTATTATTAGTAATATCTTGTAATTTTCCTTGTTAAAAAAAAATAATGAATTTAAAATTATCCGAAAACATTATAAATTGTGGTCCTTATACGTATTACATACCCATGAAGTGCAAGCTTTCAAATAAAGAGTGCAAATCTGAAATAGAAATATTCGCTTCGACATTCCTTGTGTGGAGACTGCATTATGCGGTATTAGTTTAGAGTGGCTTTTATAGTAATAAATTATTTTACTTACGTACATTTATATATATTTAATAAGAGGATCATATACATTTATAGATAAATTTAATTTGAGGTAGTGTAAAGGAGAAAATATATTTGATTAGAATAACGTAAACTAATATTCTAACATAAATGATAAACAAAAAAGTTTACATGTAATACAATTTTGCTCGCAGTTATTTTTAATCTCACTTTTAATTTTATTTAAACTAATTGCTCATATCCTTTTAGTTCATAGTACTCCTTTACCAATCAACCAATTCGTCACAGAAACCTGCAGACAGACAGATTTTATTATTGTAAATGTACTTAAGTTCTAATAATAATAGTTTTGACTAGCGACTCACCCTCGCTTCGCTCGGGTTCGTCCCTACTTACGTTTTAACGTTTAGTATAGTTTTCTCAGAGATGAGATTTTTTCCCGTAGTAAAAAGTATATATAGTATATTTGGTATGATGATAGCCAGCTATCATCATACCAAATTTCATCAAAATCTCTCCATTGGTTTTTCTGTGATGCGGTAACAGACAGACAGAGAGATAGACAGAGAGACAGACACACAGACAGACAGACAAAAACTCTAAAAACTATAGATTCGGCCTCTGTATCGATAATAATGTCTATTTCAATAAGATTTTCCAAAACATATTTAATGTACAGATTCGGCTTAGTTACAATTTTATTATATGTATAGATAAGTTCGTTAAGTTAATAAAAGCGACAGAACAATATTTAAAAAAAAACGTGATTTTATTTTTATTTTTGGTTGCAAACGTTTCAAATCCTTTGCATCAAACATGGTCATGGGGCAGTGTAAAAGTGTCGTTAATCAAAAATAATAATAACACCACGAAATAATCTGAAACAAGAAATAGAATTTTAAATAAAATATCAAGTGTTTGTGTGAATCTAATAAAGTATTAAAACAAAAGCGTGTATTTTAATGGTCGTGGATAAGCAAAGTACTGAGACGTAAATCAATTGTGATATATAAAATTTCGTCATTTAGTTATAGTTAACACAGTTTCCTTATGTTGTATGTATGTATATGTGCATATATGTATATTTATTCCTTATATATATATGTTCCGTTCAGATATGTAAAAATACAATAAATAAAACTAATGTGAAGTAGACAGGCTATCTGGTGCAGATAGCACGAGGGCTGTATTAGGAATGTGGCCAAACTGCACACTTACAATGTTAATATACGGTACTGTAGGAAAAAAAGTTCAATGCCTGAAAAATCAGTACTTGTGTGTACTTATTCTTCGATAGAAAAGTAATTTTTGTAAAAAAAGTGAAAATAATAAGCGTCGGTATATTGTTTTTTTTTTTTTTTTGTATTTGCAACGTATGGAACTCGGCAAAATTAGTTAATTGAACCCAAAATGAGAATTTAACTCGTAGCTATTAAAGAGTTCTATTATTCACCTCCTGGCTTCCTCATCAGATTAGGTAATTGATTTCAAGGTATTTTATGGTCGTTTGGATTTCATATATGTAGTGTTTATAATACATATTTATTTGTATTTACGTATTTATGTTTATCTATTTTTTTATTCTAATATAATATTATAAAGAGGAAAAAATTGTTTTTGTTTGTTTATTTGTTTGTTTGTTTGTATCGAATAGGCTCTGAAACTACTGAACCGATTTAGATGAAATTTGGTAAGAAGATAGTTTGAGACCCTGGGCAGGATATAGTATAGTTTTTATCCCGGAAATCAATATCCCTTAAGAGGGGGTGAAAATGGGGGTGAAAGTTTGTATGATGAAGCAACCTAGGGACGAACCCAAGAGAAACGGGAGCGAGTCGTTAGTATATAACATATAGATATATATCTATATATTGTATTTATTTTGTTTTAATTATACTTAATCTTATATATGTCCTTATCGTTTCTTTGCACTTTCTCTTTCTGTCTCGCTACTTAACACTAATTTCCCACATACATAGGTTGACTGGAACAGATCTCTTATAGAGATAAGTCCACCTTTGTCCAAGTCATTTTCTATGTATTTTCTGTTTAATTGTTCAGTACAATAAAGAGTATAATGATGTAGGTATTGACAAAGTTTCAAATCGACACGAAAACAGCGTCTGTTGAAATCGACTTCAGGGATTTTGACCACATAGTTGCTTATAAGTGAAGATCTTATAACAAAAGCTTTTTAATATCCTGTTCGGGATGCAAATAAGACAAAGAGAGATGTGATACCAAAAATATTTATTTTTACTTTAATCACCGTTTCACATAAAGAGAACGAAATGCATTATCATTAGACTCACAATAATGAACTTTTATCAGTATGAAATGCTAAATGTATTTTTTTCAGTATCTCATTTGTTTTACAGCATCTATTATAACCATGTTTAATTTGTAGCTGTAAAATTTGTTAGGTTTAACTTCAGTGTAAGAGATCAGGTTTGCAGTCAAAGGATTAATCGCCGTACAATTTTAATAACAGCATCCGTTTCCAAGCATTTGCTACAGTGTACTTGTTAAATATTTCTGTTCTTTGTGTTTTTACAAGTTTTAGTACATTATAAGCGAGGACCAAAGAAAGAAATAATGGTCCACGTTCTATTTCAAACTTATTTTGCTCTACTTACGCTCTAATTGCTCGCAAATAAGTTTCTCAGCAATTTAGCGGAAAAATTCGTACGACGAAAAATAATTAATCAGCGCAAATTTTGGTATAAATGCGAAACGATCGAAGGGGAATAATAATTAAATTTGTTAAGTTTTTCTGAAAGTGAAATCCGTGTTGGACCGTTTTGTTTCTATATAATTTAGTTTTAAAGTATGATTTATGGAGTAAACGATTTAAGTGTTTTGTTTATTAAGAAGTAATTTAATACTGACTAGCGACTTACCCTCGCTCTGCTTGTTTAGTATAGATTTCTCAGAGATGAGATATTTTCCCGCAGTAAAAAGTATCCTATATGTTGACCCGGATAACCAGCTATCATCATACCAAATTTCGTCAAAATCTATTTAGTGGTTTTCTCGTCATGTGTTCCCAGATAGACAGACATACAGACAAAAATTCTTATAATTTCAATAAGATTTTCAAAAAAATATTTTATGTACAGATTCGACTCACAATCAATTAGAATTTTATAGATTATGATTTTCATATGTATGTATAAAAATTAGTTAAAATAATGATCTAAATAATTTTATATGCTGTCTGTACTTCTATTGGAGGGCTGTCTGAATATGCTTTTTGAGATAGCTACAAGTTAATAGTGTTGACCTCTATACACTATGCTATACCAAATATGTAAGAAACTTTTTTAACAAAACTTATTTTTGTGATTACACCTTATAGGCTAAGTAGGCCAAGTACATGCCCATGTAAGTATGACTTCTATGTAAAAATTTTAGGCGTGACAATTTGCGACAGTTGCAGGTTTGATTTCTGCTCGAGGCATATATTAGTTGTACTAAAATATCTAAATGTAGAACCAAGTACAATGTATTACAAGTAAACTCAACTAACTAAAATAATATTATAATACAATACAATAATACCTAATAATAAATATAATTTTGATATGATTTTTGCATCATTGCGCAACATTTTTTTTGAAAATTTTGTGTAACGTTTACATAATATGTAATGTCAGAAAAATTCCATTGTGAAAAATTCAATTATCTAAACTGTGAACAAATGGAGATTAACATTTATTTTCTCTTTTTAATACATAACTAAAATTTATGACGACAAGTTTGATACAGTTTGTAGTGGGTTACTACAAACTGTATCAAACTTGTACTTGCTGTGCCAGCAGTCATAGGTTTGGGTCCGGCGGGGGCCATTCATTTGTGTGACGAGCGCGAATGTTTGTACTCCAGTTATGGATGTTTATATTTATAATATGTATGTATTTAAAGTGTGAAGTGTATCAACTATCTGGTATCCATAACACATACGAGTACCATGTAGCTTACTATGGAACTAGATGGTGCTGTGTGTTAATGTCCCAACATATTTATTTATTTATAATGACAAGTATATAAACTATACAAATAAAAAGTAATATACTTTATAGTACACTGTTTTTCGCACACTGTTATTTTATTTTTCTCTCGTTAGACCGCATCATAAGCTCCTTGGGTCAAATCTACATCACAATGGCGAGTTAGCTGAAAACAAGTTTTATTTCTATAGCCTAGCATTTGAATAAAATTATCTTTTGCGGCCGTTATTGTGTGGACAGACAGACGGGCTATTTTAGTTTCAGCTTTTTGTATATAAATATTTCTGACACAAATAATGCTATTCGAATGTGCTTTATATTTTAAGTCAAAATATTTGTTATGTTTAACTTGGTAGATGTGTTAGCTTTATTAAGTAGTAATGCCTAATAGGTACTTTATTAGATTTACGCGAATATTTGACATTTTAAATAAAACTATTTTTTCATGAGAGATCTCATTGAAGACTCAAGACACCTTAGTCTCTCCCGTGACCATGATTGCTGTAAAGCAATCGAAACGTCGGGAACCAAAAATCTAAATAAATCCGCGAAAAAATCCGACTTCCGAAATCCGACCGGGAATTTAAAATAGTCATGCCTAATTTACTTAGTTTTTTAATTTAATTAGAATATTGTAATTAACAAAGTGGTGATGAACAAAAACATACCTATGTCGCTCTCGAGCTTGAGCTTGAATTTGAGACATGATGGATTTCCCATACAAACTTTCATCCCCTATTCTAAGTTTTATTTTTGCGACCAAATTTTGCCATACTAATCTATGTGACCTTTTCCAATAATATAATAATCACTTATTTCAGATATTATCCATAATACAATGTTGTTAGTAAATCACAATATCCAATCTATTTCAATACCAAAATGCAACAAAATTTGTTTAGCGGCTTAAACGTACAAACGTTACAAACAAACAAAGTTTTTAAAAATTTTTATTTAGTTTTAGTACTTTTACGGAAATCAATAACGTTTTTTTTTACTTTAAATATTTAAATAGTTGAAAAATCTTTACGCTTTACCTTATCAATTTGTGTGTATATTTAAATTTGCATATTTTACACTGAAATGATGTTAATAAATTGTAATTCAAATAAAACAAAAGCTGGTTAATCTGACAGTATAAAATAATTATTCAGAATACCATTAAAGGTAATTAAGCAACTATGTTTACTTCATTATGTATTAAAATGAGCCGAAATTTTAATTTTTATGTCTTAAAAATAATTTAATCAAGTGCTAAGTTGTGTTGGATCTTAGATCGCGACTGATAACGTTTATTATATAATTAACATATCTCTACGCCATTGTACTACAAAAATTTAGCAAAAAATATGTGGAAAATTGGTGTAAACACAGTAAGTACTTGGTAATATTACAATCTAAATAAATAAATATGTTGGGACATTAATACAGCATCCATCAAGTTCGTGGTAAGCTACGAGGCTTCTGTTATGGATACCAGATAGTTGATACACTACATATATGTATATAACTTTAAATACATACATATTATAGATATAAACATCCATGACTGGAGTACAAACATTCGTGCTCATCGCACAAATGAATACTTCCAGTGAGACTCGAACCCGCGACCGCTGGCACAGCAAGTAGGGTCACTCCAAGCTGAGTCAAACGTGTTGTCATCGTTGTCGTCGTCAATCACAAAATTGGAGTACCTATCGGCATTATAAATAGTTGAACCGTTTCTTTACTTCGTAAATGACGAGCGTTCATGCAAACTTTTATCTCCTAATTAACTCTGTTAGATGCTGAGTTTCCGAAATCCTTCCTTAGTGCTTATCTTCGCCCCATAAGGAAGTTTTAGGGCTAGACCCAACGATAATGCCTATACCATTGGGTCTATCTATCAGTCATTTAGTGTTATAGTTTTACGAGTATTACGTAGACTATACCTATATAAAATGATATACATATATAAATATGTAGCAACTACCAGTTAAAACAACTAAAATTAATTGCAAATATTAAAGTGACTTCAAAAGGTTATTAATTATTCTACCATAATAACATAATAAGGGTGAATTTTTCCCTACAATTTAAAGAAAGGGCGATTTACCATCGGAAAAAATATAAAGGTGTACCTACAATCGTCGCAAACACAATCTTTACATTCTTTTGTGTCTTATACATACACAAAGAAGTTTACTGGAAAGCTCCTTTTTTAATTATTTTAAAGCAACAAAGCCTGGATATACACGTGTAACTTTATGTACGATGTAAATATTGCCTCTAGCAAAAATCGAATTGGGGACCTGTGTCAGACACACAAAGCACTTAGAGAGCTTAAACAAGGGATTATTCTATAATCGTTATAGGATAGAAATTTTTTGAATTATATTACAATGGCAAAAATCGTTATCATGATATCGTGACATGTCGTACCTCTATATTTTGTAGATAAATAATAAGAAATAAATAAATATGTTAGTTCATTAACACACAGCACCATCAAGTTTTATGGTAAGCTACGAGGCTTGTGTTATGGATACCAGATAGTTGATACAATACACATATGTATCAGTGGTCGCGGGTTCGAGTATTTCATTCATACATTTGTGTGATGAGCACAAATGTTTGTACTCCAGTCATGGGTGTTTATAATAATTTATAATATGTACATATTTAAAGTTATATTTTAGATGTCTATGTTTTTGTTTTTCTTTCATGATCGTAGAATGACATCTTATCTAAATTCCCAGATAATGCTAATATTGTTATTATATAGTATTTTCATTTTGTTATTTATATGTACATATAATAAAATTCTTAGTGAGTCGAGTCTGTACATTAATTTTTTTTTTTTGAAAATCTTATTGAAATAGTCATTATTATCGATACAGAGGCCGAATTTGTCCGTCTGTCTGTCTGGGAACGTATCACTAGAAAATCACTGGACAGATTTTGATGAAATTTGGTATGATGATAGCTGGGTATCCGGGTCAGCATACAGGAAAGATACTTTTTACTGCGGGAAAATATCTCATCTCTGAGAAATCTATACTTAATGTTAAAACGTAGATAGTAAAAACAGGGACAAACCCGAGCGAGGGTGACTCGCTAGTAGTAGGTAAACTAAAAATATAAGCTCAATACTGTATATAGTATAGAAAGTGTAACAGAACTAATTCTTAACGAATACTCCCCATTGTTTTATGGCGTTGTAACGACGGACAGGAAATAGACCATTAAAGGTTTCCTGTCACAGATAAACGTTTAATAGGCGGGACAAAACGTTTAACAATATTAGTATCTTTGATTTGGAAGATCTATACCGTAGAGAACTATGCTACTGCATCTATTTCTCTTTATTTTGAATGTGTATAAATTGATGGGTTTCCATTATGGTAAAAATATTTATATGTATTTAGGGAAGCCAATAATTTCGTTATGTTCGTCTGTTCGTATAGCCTAAGTTACTCCTTATAATATCAGCTATCTGCCAGTAAAAGTCCCATTAAAATTGGTCCAGCCGTTTCGGAGATTAGCCAGAACAAACAGACAGACAGACAGACAAAAATTTTAAAAATTGTGTTTTTCTTATAAGTACATTATATGATTCCATGTGCATTTAGTATAAAGCTGTTATTTTGACATTACAAACAGACACTTCAATTTTATTTATCTGTATAGATGAATCATTTTTACCTTTTATATATTATAAAAAAACCATGGCCATGCGTGTATTTGCCTATTTGTCTGTTTTAAAGCCTAATTTAAATAACTTGGATCGATTTCTTTCTTGTTGGATATGTCATTTGGACACGTTTTAATAGAAGGTTACAATAGGTAAACTACGATACGGTTTTTGACGACTTACGAGTAAGTTCATATTGGAATAAAAATCACGTCGCAGTGCGGGTTTTCAAAGACGCGCGGTGTAATAGAGCTTAGTTATGGCGTTAGGGCTTGAACTAGGCAATCTATATATTACTAGATAAGTTATTTTAATTAAAAATATAATTTTGTTTCAACTTAGATCATTAACGAACTATTCTAGAGTTTTTAGTAAAACATTGAGTTTTAACTGATTTTATTTGTTTCAACGATTTCTGTAAAGTTGGACAAAAGCATAGTGTTTTTACTTTTATCTTAAGTTATAATAATATTAAGCCTCGAGTATTAAATGGTTTTCGTAGAGCTTATACTTTTATAGCCTATATATTTTATTAAATTATTCTACCATAGACCACCATAGTCCACAAACAATCCATGGGAAAGCACAGCGGACTGATATAACATTTATTAGACGATAATTTCATATAAATGTTGTCACGTTAGATATGTCATGTAATATAATGTGCTACAGTAGTTAATAAAAGCGTTTTATTTTTCCCTATGTTTCTGTTTGGTTCAGTAGAAATATTTGTGATTTTGAAACTGGTGGTCGTAGGTTTGATATTGACCTTACAATGAATTTATATATTCGGTATACTTTTTGTTTACTATATGCCCTTAGGAATATATCTCGGGCTTAATAAAGTAAATATAACGTTATTTAGACCTTTAGAAGAAATATTGAATTTTCCGTTCAATTTAAAGAGAGTAAATGTGTCAGATCGTGAGTAAGTTACCACCAGCTTGAAATCCAGTTCTGCTGAGGAGAACCAGCGAGAAAATATAATTGTTAAATATTGTGGTCGATTCACATAATAAAGATTTACACCAAATGGAAATCGAATCCGTAAATATCCATTTGAGATAAATTAGAGAGGTTTTCAAATGATATCGTTCAAACTACGAGCAATTTATATTAGAAATTAATAATTAAGTTTGTTAAAGTTCACTCTTATAAGTTTCCAGTCGCTTTAGGCTGCTGTCTCATCCAGACTTAGCTAAAGTTATTTTGCTAGAGTTTAAAGAATTAAATTATTTGATTATGTATAATCTAGACTGAATTAATTATAGCTCATTATAGTATTTTTAATTCTAATTTTGCTTAATGTTGTAGAGGTATTTTTAAGTTATTCAAGTTACAAATCTTCCATCAGTTGTTATTCAGATTTATAGGGCGACCAGCGGAAGAAAAATAAAAACAGATTTATCCCACGGGAACCGTACATTTTTCCGGGATAAAAAGTAGCCTATTTGCTATTCCAGATTGTAATCTATGTCTGTGCTTAATTTCATCCAAATCTGATCAGCTGTTCTGGCGTGGTTGAGTAACAAACATCCAAACATCTAAACTTTCACATTCATAATATTAGTAAGATGTCATTAAAATGTTTTCACCAACTTCAAATAGAGGAGATGTTGTATGCAGTATCGTCGCCAGTTGTAAAGGGATTTTCCTGATTATGTTTTAATTAGAATTTTTTAGGGAGTAGATAAGGATCGAGAGTAATATAGGTGAATTTAAATGAAACTATCTGTTCGGATTTATATATATATATATATATATATATATATATATATATATACATATTTCCTTATACAAATTTATATTGATTCCCCATACAAAGTTGAACTCCCCTTTTCACTCCCTTAAGGGATGATTTCCGGGATAAAAACTATCTTATGTTCGCATTTATATATTAGTATGGATTTTTGTTCCCGACCACGTCTCGTGAGTATCTCCTGTGACCAATATTTGCAAAAATTAAAATAAAGTTATAGTTATAGTTTTATTTAAAATACACAAACATTCGCGTAAATCTAAGAAAGTATGGTTATAAGTAATAACTAAGGAAATGCCACTCCTAATGTTAAAAAAAAAATTGATGGTATCGGTATATTTTATAATTAAAACATAATTATATATGATGTGGAAATACATACATCGTAAAGTGTTAAAATTACACGCCATTTATTTTCTTTTCTAATTTACATATTCAATGAACTATCAACTTGCAGAAATAAAATGTAAGGTATTTTGTATTATTTTAGCCCTATAATTTTGCACATTCTAATATCACCACTACAAATACTATGTAATCAAAATTTTCTTAACAAAAACATAATATGGACATGCTTTTCTAAAAAAAACTTCTTTAATTGTCCCATAGATAAGCGTGAGAAAAGGATAGATGATAACAAAGTCGTATATAGAGCTTGATTAAATCTTTTGTCTCTTTCTTTTATACAGATAAATAAAATTGATTTATCTGTTTGTAATGTCAAAATAACAGCTTTTTACTAAATGCATATGAAAGTATATACGGTACTTATAAGAAAAAACACAATTTTTTATTTTTTTGTCTGAATGTCTGTTTGTAGTTGTTAATTTCGAAACGACTGGACTGATTTTGACAAGACTTTCACTGACAAATAGCTGAGGTTATAAGCAGTAATTTAATCTACTTTTATTTTAGAAAAAGAATTAGGGTTCCGCTCAAAAAAAATTAAAACGTATCTAGGGACGCACCCGAACGAAGCGAAGCTAAGTCGCTAGTTTGTAATATACTTATATATTATGTACTAAAATTTCATATTGAACATATTAGTAATATCCATATTTATATAGCTTTTGTACCTTATTCACGCTGTCACAGTAATTTTACGTGTGAAAGGAGACAGGTGTCTAATTGAAGCAATCATTTGCGGTATCTACAAATTAATATATTTTTTATTAACTCTACCGCATGTCGTATGTCAATTTTGTATAGTTTTTTCACCTTTTTTTACTTTTAGCGTCGGCTTGTAATGATATGGTACGGTCTTATTGACTATTTTCAAGTAATTTTTATTTAAAAATATTGGAGGAACTGTGATCTTTTAAATATATTTAAATGTGCTTAATAAATATGCGTTTTCATATTAAGCTTTCTGTTGAAAGTGAATGCGGCTTCGCTTAGCTTTAACTTAACTCCGTGCATCATTCAGTAACTTCATAATATCTGGATTTAACTGCTATCCTTTAGTATATTATAAATGCTGTATGCACATAAACTTTCAAATAGTAATCCTCTTAGAGCTTTGCTAAGTTTTAAAGTACTAGTGTTTGTCCGGTGGTCGAAAGTCGAGCTTAATCTTTTTTTTTTATTGATAACTTAGTGTTAGCGCGTCAATAGCTATGAAACAAAAAAAAAATAATAAATACTGAGCTGTATTATCTTTGATTATCTATATATACATTAAGAGGCACAAACGAACAGACAAAATATCAATATTTTCTAGTGTCTAATATCTACACTTAGATAAGACGTCTATCTACAAAGAATAAAAAGAATTATCGAAGTGACAAAAATCTTTGTGTTATAGAAACATAATAGATATATCATTTCTATACTTTTTTTTTAATTTTTTATCCTTCAACGATGATAGAATGATGAAAGAGTGATAACATATCGTTAACGACTAATAGATGCTTTAATAATCATGCTGTATTATTTTTATTACTACTATATTTTGTACATTATGTAAAATAGCCTAAACCAGTCGACCCTAATATTGTAACAACGTATTGTAAATACGTATAAAACATATTTCATTAGTAGCATATTATATTATTTTGAGTTCAACCACTGTTTAGACAAAACCGCTACCATATAGCATCGGTTAACTGATCATTTCCATCACGCAAACCGTAACAAAACGGTTACGAAACTCTACTAGTGGTAAAACGCTCGATATACGTTAGCGAGCGCGTAAGATAATTACTTCACAAACCCTACAGTTAACTGTTCCAACTCAAATCTATACGTTAGTGGCCATCGTAAAATTAGAAGTAAAATAACTGTATTAACTAATAGTTATCCATCTATATGTAGTTAAATTTGACATTTTGTTTGTTTAACAGCTGTCCTGTGGTCACGGTGGTCGGACTTTAATGGTCTTATAAATTTTAGAAAACTATTAATTTCATGTTAAAATTATTATGTGGTCTTGTTATTTACGTTTGATTTAGAATATTATTAGTACAAAATATTTCCTTTGTTGGTTTTATTAACCGATTTAAAAGAGAGATATTTGTAGTTTAACTGGGACTTTGCCTTTGTGCATAAGGTTGCGAGTTCGTGTCCTGGTCAGGTATATCTTTGTGGTGTCATATGTACAATACATGATACTGCCTCTCTCTTTCTCTTAATTTTTTTTCTTCTTATTCTTTTATTTATACATATGCAATATGAAAATAAGTACAAAATAGTATATGCTAATTTATACTTTTTTTCAAACATATTACAAGACTAGCGACTCACCCTCGCTCCGCTCGTCCCTACTTACGTTTTAACGTTTAGCATAAATTTCTCAGAGATGAGATATTTTCCCGCAGTAAAAAGTATTCTATATGTTGACCCGGATAACCAGCTATCACCATACCAATTTCATCAAAATCCATGCAGTGGTTTTTCCGTGATGCGGTAACTGACAGAGAGACAAAAATTCTAAAAAATATAGATTCGGCCTCTGTATCGATAATAATGTCTATTTTAATAAAATTTCCAAAAAAAAATATTTAATATACAGATTCGGCTTAGTTAGAATTTTATTATTTTTATGTATGTATAGATAATGTTTGAAGCCAATAGGAAATATAAACTTAATTTCGTCTAAAAATAAAACTACATAAAGACCAAAGTACATACTTAAATAATCTCATCTATGACCTAGTATGAAAACATTGTTTCTAATTTTATACATTTTATCTATCCGGTGTTATAAAGGCGGTATAAAAACAAGTTTCATAGAAAAAAAAGCCGTTATCAGTAGCGTTGTGCTACGGCGCGGAAAATGAAAACTAAATAAAAGTGTGCTGCCACCCGTTCAAATATTGGAGCATCTGCTATCAAAACTTTACGCGATCCTCAGGGAGACACGGATAGGATGTCAATGGATGGGCTTGTTTTTTTTTACTGTTTTTATTTTTATTATATTATGTTTTTATTATATGCTATGTTTGTTTTTTTGAAGTTATACTTCTTTTGACACGTTTGGAAAAAATTATGAGAGTAAAATTTTTACGATGCGCGCGCACACCGACAGCCAAAAAGCGACATGATGAAGTTAGCTGAAAGCAATATGATGAAGTTAGCTGCATTTCTTTTACAAACAGAGAGTTGTGACGTACGGGATGAAATCTTTAGCTATTTTTGTTCTATTACGCCAAAGAAGTATAACTTCTTACGTGCATACATAAGTACACACACGCATTTTTTTTATTATACTAATATTATAAATGTGAAAGTTTATATGTGAAAATTCATCAATTTTTTTAAAAGGTGATGGGGGTTTTCAAAGGCTCTATGCAAAAAGCACATAGAGACCTATACGTGCGAAGCGATAGTAAGTCTCTAATTAAGTATTAATTATAAAGGCGTAATTTTGTAAGGATGGATGTGTAGAGTATTTGTTACTCGCACGCAAACTCTACTGGACGGATTTTGATAAAACTATATAGTAATATAGATTATACATCAGAGTAACATATAATAGATAGATTATTATTTAGAAAGATATAACAATACATAAATAAACGCGATCTCCAGATGGTAATCCATAAAACACGATGTCATTTTTACGTGTTAGTTATATTTCTTTAAGATAACGTTGTGTCATTGTAATAATGGTCGCAAATTCGATGCTCGCCTTAAGCTACTAGTTTTGGCCATACTTGTATCATTTTTCGTTATTTATTTGATTTGTACATAAAGTTATCTTTTAGATACGAAAGCAATATACCTACCTCTTAGTTAATAGTTTCTAACTCCACATTTTGTCTAGACCCGACGGAATATTATACTAATAAAATAAAAAATTGCCTGCACGGAAATCAAACCTGCTACCACGCGATGCAAATATCAATTTGTTTACACAATGTACACTATACGAGTGGATTTGAAATAACATGATCGTTTATATATATTGGTTTTGTTCTATCTAGTTATTGCTATAGTCTTGTAAGGGCCCACGTGGGTGCTATTGGACCAGTTATTGGTTGGAGGAACTTGAAGATTTTTTGTTATTTTTTCCGCGGTTATGACGTGAGACGTCGTTATGCCGTTTCGACATGATTGTTCGGTTTATACCAACAGTATTGCGGTGATACATATTATTTTAATATTTTTGTAACGAAATCCTTGTTTTTTTATAGAATAATGAAAGAATGGCTTAGAATATTGAAGAAATGTTTGTTTCAAGTGTGGATATAATGCGTACCTACGACATTCAGCTTTGGTTAGAGCAAACGATTTTGTTTCTATTACTTTTCTATTATATATATACATAAAATGCTTTGTCCTGACTGACTGACTGATCGATCAACGCACAGCCTAAACCGCTGGTTCTAGAAACGTGAAATTTGGAAGACATATTCTTTATACAATGTAGGCGTCCGCTAAGAAAGGATTTCTCGAAATTCATCCCCTAAGGGAGTAGAATAGGGGATAAAAGTTTGTATGAAACTCTGTCATTCTTAACGCGAAATGCACGGTAAGTGGTATTCAGCTTTAAGATGATAAATAAGAAATATATGTATAAGATTTTTTTCGAAATTCATCCTTTAAAAGGGTAAAATGGGGTGATAAAGTTTATATGGGCAAACTATTATTTATGATCAGAATTGCTTGAAACTTGGTATTAATGCTCTTCAATACAATTAAATAAATACGTATTTTAGCATTTTTTTAAATTCATCCCATAAGGCTGTCAAACAGAGGATGAAAGTTTGTATGAAACTCTGTAATTGATGCACGGGAAATAGTATTTACCTATAAAATGAAAACTAAAACAATACAACTATCTTCTTTTTTTCGAAATCCACCCCTTAAAAGGGTAAAAGGGGGTTATGCTGTTTATATGAGGCAAAAATTGTTTATGATCAGAATTACTTGAAACTTGGTATTAATGCTCTTTAATACAATTAAACAAACATATATTGTAGATTTTTTTTTTAAATTCAGCCCCTAAGTGGGTAAAACTAGGCGTTGCACTTTGAGTTCTTGAATGTATTTAAATAGAGTCACATGGTTCAAGTTATCTGTAAGTGCACACTTACTGTGTGGGATAAAGAACATAACGTAAATTACTCTGAGTCCAAAGGAAAATTATGCATAACATTTCGGCTGGCCACTGCAGCGACAACTATAACATATAAATACAATGGAAATTAAAACTGAGCAAATTTTTCAGTCCACGCGAGCGTAGCCGCGGGCAAAAAGCTACAACAAAATAAGAATGGCACTTTATATGTATAACTTAAAAAAAAGAAGGAAAAGGAGGGAGACTGTAAGCTTCAGGTGTACATAGCGCTGGGTCTTTAAAAATGAAGTAGATGTTAGCCTGTTAGTATGTTACTTAAAAAACCCACATTAGCCGAGTTACAAGATTCTAAAGTCGTAATTTTATGCGATTGTATCATTGTACTCTTCCTCCTTCCTTCTTCGAACTTCGGAAAGATGGAGTAGAAAAATGTGCAAAAAACACAGATAGTGGAGCTTGCTAAATACCTAAAGTGTAAATTTATTTACAGAATATACGCTTAACATCTTTTAAGGTACTGGATATTTTGAGTTACGATCGTTAAAATTTAATTTGTTTTCCATAATATATCTTTAAGAAATAATAAAACTTACACGAACTTAGTTTTGCAAGTAATAAAGTATGTTTTATTGCGAAGAAGCTTATTTTTTTCGTGGTTTGATCGCGGGCGAAGCCGCGGGTTCTGCTAGTATGAAATAATTGAGACATGTTTATTATTGATGTAAACATTTATATACCAAAATGAACTTTATAAAACACAGATTCTTATGCTAACAAAGTTTATTCAAAATGACTCCCGCGATTTTGAATACAGACCTTCAACCGGCGCGGCCAGTCGTCTATCGTAGCACGAACGAGGTCCATGTCAATTTCGACGGCTGTCTTAATCAAGGATGCCTTGAGTGACTCCAAATCAGGATGACGTGTTGAGCAGGCCTTTTCGTCCAAGTCTTGCCATATGTTGTAATCTAACGGACTCAAATCTGGACTTGAGGAGGGCCAGTCTTCGTGCTGGATGAAGTCAATTTCATGCGCCGCCAGCCAGTCTTGAGTGCTTTTCGTTCTGTGAGCTGGCGCAGAATCTTTTTGGAATACCCAGCGCCTGTTATTGATCATGGTATGAGAAAGAGGTTTCACAAGGTTCGTGAGGACTGTATTTTGATACAAAACTGCATTTGTTTTTACGCCTTTCTCTCAAAAATGTACCTAAGTTAAGCCCCAATAAGAGGCTCCCAACCAAACCATGAGTGAGGATGGAAAATGGGCTCGTTGGATACGCGGAACATGGTTGCTCGCTTCTTCACTACTTTGTGCGTACACCGTAACATTTTGTTTGTTGTAGCTCTCTTCCACATTAAAAATTTTTTCATCCGAAAAAAGAATTTCCCGATTATTGTATCCCGCGTACCGCTTCAACAAAGCGCGACATCTCTTCAACCTCAGGTCCATTAAACGAGCGTCCAAACCATGTCCTATTTTTCTTCGATATGCCCGAAGCCCTAAGTCTTTATTTAACACCCTTTTCACCGTGGTTCTGCTTAAACCCATCTGAAGGGGCCAAAAGTTTTTGCTTACGTATGGGATTTCTTTGAATTCGCGCCTTCACAGCTTTTATCACTGCTGGAGTCCTAACCGAGCGAAGGGGACTACTTCTTGACCTGTCATCTACTCTAGAGTCTTCAATGTATCGTTTGATGGTACGATAAACGAATCTTTTGGTTATATTCAAATTTTTCAATATGTCAAAAATCTGAATTGGCGCGAGATCGCAAGGATGCAACGCAATAACCGCAACGCGGTCTTCTTTAAGTGTCCACTCCATATTTAAAAATGAGTAAATTTCTAAAAAGTATACATTTTTATATTCATGAAAAATTCGAAATTCGAATTCAATAAACTTTTTGTGGCCAGCATTTTAAATTCAAAAGTTTTTATTGTGTGACAGAACTTATGACCAGACTAAGTATATATATAATATATACTCGTATTTGGCCAGTCACTGGTACGTTCTGACTTACTTGTTTCTAAAGCGCTTCTCACTCTATCTCATGGTGGTGCAGAAATGAGTTAAAAGCGGAAGTATGAATAAAATAATTGATATTACTGAAATACTTAGAAAATGTAGCTATTTCGCAAATAGTGAAATTTTGCTGGTATTCACTTAGCTTTGCTGTAACTCCTAAACTATTAATTTGATCAAAAATACTTCTTTTATCTTCCTACAAAAGATGCAGGAAATTTCATGTTCTATAATTTTTGTAATGACTCTGGAGAGAATACTCTCGAAAAACTGATTTTTGATACCATTATCCAATATAACGGCGCGGGCGGAGGTCCCTCAAGGTCGCAAATTTTTAAATATTAATTAGGTCACCAAACTGTAACACTGCAAAATTAGAACTCTCCTTGACCTTTTGTAGCTAAAGCCCTAGTTCATGTCTTCAATGATTAATCTATATCTAATCAATTAGTTACGATGTAGAGTTAGATTAAGATATTATAGGAAGTAATGTAAAAGTCATATTTATTTTTGTCAGGTTTTGATTTCTTTTTATATTGTAGATATAAAATTTTGTTAGTATGTGTTTGTCACTTTTTTACGCTTCAGTAGATCAACGGATTTAAATGAAATTAATAATAGTGAAGCGGTCATAGACAGACAGACAGACAAAAATTCTAAAAACTATACATTCGGAATCTGTGTCGATAATAATGACTATTTCAATAAGATTATCCAAAATACCTATATTTAATCTACAGAGTCGACTCAATTAGAATGTTATTATATGTATAGATATTAAAAAATGTCTTCGGCACTTCATTACATTCTACATGCAGAGGATATTAAAGTACACGCATCCACATTTAAAGTACAATGAGTGCCATTAAGCCGTCATCTTGTAACAGACAAACTGACAGTCATTAGGGTCAAATTATTTCAAAGTTTACGTAAACAATCACAATTTGTCTCGCTTAAGGTTTATTAACTTTGTGTTTATGTAAAAATTGTTTTACTTGACACAGTAATGTAGCCCTCGAGCTGATGTGTAATGAGTGTGTGTTATCAGTAATTTTGAGTGTAATTGATAAGAATAGCGTAATAACATAAAATTAAGGTTTTGATATATTAAATTATTCCTGTTTGCCCGCGGCTCCGCTCTCTTAGTGGGTACGACGACAATAAATAGCATATTATGTGTTATTTTATGCTACTATAAAAAGCGGAAGTTTTTGTTTGTTTGTCTGAACGTCGTAATGCCTGGAACTATCAATCTGATTTAAGAAATCTCTTTGCATTTGAAAACTTGGAGCTGGTTATGATTCTTGAAAGGGAATAGCCTACGTCAGTCTAAGGTGTAAACTGTCTCCATTCCGATTTTCACTCAAATTCTTAAAGTGTTTAGAGAGTAATAATAACAAATACATACATTCACTTATAATAGTAAATGTGAGAATATATAATGTTTTTGTGTATTTTTACTTTATCTTGGTTTTACTTTTAATGTTATTAATTTAGTGTGTGATTTAGTTCGATATCACTTTACAAAGCTCCAGTTAGCGATATGGGACTCAAGCGGGTATTTTTTATCTATTTAACTTATAAGTAAAAAAATATTTATTCTTACCAAAATAAACCCCGTAGCGTATTAAATAGTGTGAGCTAAACCACTGAACCTATAGTCAAAAACTAACTTAGCATAATGCTTAAAATCACGATTTTAACCTTTTAACCCCCTTTTATCTCACCCCCGTTTATTATTTCAACCATTGTGTCTTCACATTTTCCGTATAAAGTATTACGCAAATGGTACATTTTTATGTAATTGATTGCATAATATAGCGAACACAGGAGCGCTTCGAAATTTGATCGCGCCCTCTTCCAATAACATTTACTGAGGGCGTTTCTGTACACTATTGTTATACACATAATATATTGACGACGCGTATGGCTCAGTTTGTAGTGACCCTACTTGCTGTGCCAGCGGTCGCGGGTTCGAGTCCCGCTGGCGGCAATCATTTTTGCGATGAGCACGAATGTTTGTATTTCAATCATGGGTGTCTATATTTATAATATGTATGTATTTAGAGATATATATAGGTAGTGTATCGACTATCTGGTATTCATATCACAAGCCTCGTAGCTTACCATGGAACTATGTAGATAGTGCTGTGTGTTAATGTCCCAACATATTTATTTATTCACTAATACCCAATGCTGTTTTACTGTAATAAATGAAACTAATAAATAATATATGAATTTTGATCTTCATAAGCTTAATTTTAAATGAACAAGTTTCAAAATATGGTCCAGACAGATTAAACTTATCTCAGATGCTCAATTTGGTGTTTCTTGTGAAAACATATTATTTTATTTCCATTAATAAGCCTACATTAAGCCTTAAATATCCTTAAATGGTATGAAATAATGACCTTTTTAATGTTTGTTCGTTTGTGCGCTTCGTTATTCTTACTATGTAATAAATAGATTTTGATACAATTTATATATTAATTTTAAATTCTATTCTCAAGAGAATAATTACTTCTAGAAGAATTATATATACAATATCAAGCATATTATATTTATGGATGGAACAGAGATTCGATGTTTTAGAATCAAGTCACTTAGCCTGAGCTACTATAAAACTAGGGAGTGTAACTAGTTCAACATGAGAAAATGCTTTCTTACGTGAATATTTGACATTTTAAATAAAGATTTTTTTGTTTCATTTCGGACTTTTCCCGAATTTATTTTGATTTTTGGTTCCCGAATCATGGTCTTTCCAGTGACCATAAAAAAATCCTAAAATATAATTTTATTTAAAATAAGAAAATACTTCAAAATACCAACCCCCAACCAACGACCAAGTATATTTTTGTGAATTAACATTATATTTAGTTTTATTTTACGTATGCAACCAAAATGTTAATTTTCATAAAGTAATTTCTATCATCTTATTTTATAGAAGAAACATGTTTTTATTATATCAAAACAACGCGAACGTACAAAATATGTACAAATTCAAATACACAAAGCTGGAGCTAATAACGTCTAGTTAATAATTAATTACTAGCTTTCATTATACGTCACTATAATAAGGTTTTATTATCATATGATGTGGGACGAAGTGTTATATATATATGGTTAACTAACGTTTTCTCGCGGATCCGCTCGCGTCTTTTCATTTTATAGAATAATTCAGCTCTCGTAGGTCCTTCCTGAATAACTAGGCTATAAAAACCAAAGGATTTTTTAAATCGGATCAGTAGATTAGATCAGAGATTAGCGCGTTCAAACAAACAAACTATTTAGCTTTATATAATACAAGCGACTCACCTTCGCTTCGCTCGGGTCCATCCCTAGGTACGTTTTAACGGTTAGTAAGGAATAGATAGACTATATATACATAACTATGATGAGTTTTATATCCCTTAATAGAGAAATGATTAATTCCTCATACAAACTTCCACCTCCCCTTTGCACCCCCTTAAGGGATGATTTTCGGGATAAAAACTAGCCTATGTCCATCCCAGGGTCTCAAGCTCAAGCGTAAAAAGCGGATTAAGCGTGAAAAGGTAACAGACAGACAGACTGAGTTACTTTCGCATTTATTACATTAGTATGAATGGATGTTATTTAGTATAGGTAACGTGAGTAGAAGCGTTAATATGATTAATTTAATTGGTTATATTTTTGGGGCATTAGAAATATTAGAAATTATTTTAGTACTAAAAAACCATCGAGATTATTATCAGGTTTACTATTATTTTTACAAATGCTTTAGGTAAAACTCATAATTTAATAATAACATACTACTTACTTTGTGTTTTTTTGTACGTTCGTAATAAAATTATATTGGTTTCATTAATTTAAAAATCAGAATACGACATAATTATTATTTTGACCATCTGTTGTGCTTATATTTCGTAGTTTTATTTGATTTTAAGCTTTAATTCATTTTGTTTACATCTCAGATTCATCTGAATTCTTTAACTCTCCAGAGGAAACTTTTTGGTTATATTTTTGTGATATTTTTAATTTGACACTGAATGATAATCAAATTGAATTGCTTGCTACCACTTTTTAACTCTTTGGGGTTTAAATATAAAAAAATCCATTTTTGGCCGTTGTCATTTTTCAAAAACATTTATTTCGTGCAACGACGAAGGTAAAAGCTAGTTTAAAATGAATTATTCGATATGTTTGATCCAACTTAAAACAATACCTGACCTTTGTCATTTTGACATTTCAGCCCGACAATTGTTTACTGAAATTTAATTTAAATATTTACTAAGCTCAATGTTCATTTGCAAGACAATATAATTGGATCGGTAGGCACATCTGGCAAATTTTAACAAATAATACAATCATTCAGCCTAGCCAGCAAATGAAAAGTAAACAAAGTAGAAAAGCGAGCTAGTTTGCTAGGGACAAACCGTAATAGAAGTGGATGATTTTAGAGGGCCCTCTATTGACCTTGGGGGTATTAAGCACAATATATTACGTTACGCGATTTGTTTTTGTAATGCATCCGTTTCTAGGACTATGATTTATTGGGTTTTTGGGAAATCTTTTTATGCGATGATACGGCTTAGTTGCTGGCTTACATGGATTTTTGTTTGGTTGTGTTTCGCGAACCTTTAACTTGGCGTTGCGTTGTTTTCGGCGTTTCACATGAATCTTGAGGTCTTATTAATTACTAGCGACTCGTCCTCGCTTCGCGTCGGGTTCGTCCCTAAATAAAAACAAATCTATCCCACGGGAACCGTACATTTTCTGGGATAATATATAGCCTATAACCTTTCTCAGTTAACGGGCTATCTAATGCAAAAAGAATTTTTCAAATCAGATCAGTAGTTCCTGAGATTAGCGCGTTCAACCAAACAAACTCAACAACTCAGCTTTATAATATTAGTATAGATTTCATCGATTCATGAAATAAAACTGTAAAGTGTCTAATTTTTTATTTAAATGGCTGTAGGTCTTATTGGAATCCTAAAGATTAAAAAGTTCACGTAAGCACACAGATATTTTAATACATAATTATACTCGTACTGTGGAGACCTCTTAAGTAAAAGGAGGACGAAGTCGCGTGTTTTACTAATATATTTAATTCGTATAAATTATACATCATCCATTTATTCTCGCTGTATCCCTTGCAAAAGAAACTCGAGAGATTTTCTAGTATAATTTTGTTATGGTATTTAAACGTAGCACATCATACATATATGTATGTATATTGTGTATGTACGTATGTTAGCGCTGTAGAATATTCTAGTATATTTGTATTATAGTATTTAAACATGAAGTCGCTGATGTCCAATTAAATATTAATTTAGTATGTCCATAATAGGCAGACAGGTCACGTATTGAACGAGTCTGTGGTCGCGTCAAATCAACTCAATTGCGATTGTCAATCAGCCGGCTAGAGATGCGGTTAGAAGGAATGCCCAGCGAATAAGATAGCGGAAGATAACCCATATAATGGAGGCTATGTGATTTCATCAAACTCCAAAGAAGGCTGTACAAAGGCAATGGTCACAGGTTCAATCAAATGGTCACAGGTTCAATCAAATCTTTTTGTGTTACTTAAATTTTTCTATGTTTTGTTTTATTGAGTTGTTCTAAGGTCACTGAGTTCTGTGATAGATATTAGTATCTAAGATATCTTTTACTGTATGCATATTTATATCTTTTAAATATCTTAATGTATATAATTCTTCTGTACGCGTGTTTGTCACCTTACTCCTCCTAAAGGGCTTGACCGATTTGGATTACATTTTCTGTGTATATTTCAATGGGCTCCTGGATGGTTTGAAAAGACAATTGGACCCGGTAAGTGGCGCTGCAGTCGGTGTGTCAAAGAGTTTGTTTTTTTTAGTAGTTTGAACGCGGGCGAAGCCGCGGGTACTGCTAGTAAATATATAAAATCGGAATATTATAAATACGAAATGCCTTATATTTATAATACATATGTGTGTACGTGAGTCTGTTAGTTGTCAGTAGTTAATGACCAAAATATGTTACAATTCGAAATAAATATAACGAATTTGTTCATTTTATTTATTACGAATACAAGAAATAATATAAAGTAAAACAGAGCTAACATTCGTCTAGAACGTAATGTGATTCCAGCAGAATGAATACTATTGTAATTTAGTGCCTCGCCCGACGCTGTGCGTCAGATTGTGTATTGTTTGCTCGCTAATGAGCTTAGGACCATAGCGTGTCACATTCACCCATGCTATTTTAGACTATGGACACGGGATTACATCTAATTCTGCTTAGATGAAAGTAAAATGTATGACAGAAGTCACTTTTCGATTACTGGTTGAGTTAAAATTAATAAACTTATTGTTTAAATTATAAGAAGTTATTTAACATACTAGCGATCTACCCTCGCTGTAGTAACTATATTTTTCGACAAATTATAGTCTGTCTGTGTATTAAACTTCATCCAAATTTGTTCAGCTATTTCAGCGCAAAGGAGTAACAAACGTACATACACATTTTCGCATCAATAATAACACATCTGTAGATCATATAGGATTTGAATCGAAAATATTTATCCCATATAAATATTTTTATATTTTCCTTTAAAATTACTAACGACGGTTTGGGCTTATCGGTCCGAGTGTTCTATGTATTTCTAACATATGTAGAGTTTATAAGCGAGTCAGTTGGACGGCTACTTTTATTATAAGTAGGTAGTAATTTCTGCGGCATATTGGTGAATTAAAAAGGTTACTACTTTATACTTTTAACCTCTAACGCAAAAAGGAGGCAGTTAGTTATAAATATAACGTCTGTATCTACATATGTATGTATGTCTGTGGCATCGTAGCGCTCAAACGGATGAACCGATTTTAATTTAGGTTTTTTTTTGTTTGAAACATGACATAAACGCGAGTGTTCTTAGATATAACTCAAAAAAAAGCGTACAGACGTTTGAAGGATATCAGCTCTTTTCTAGACGGTAAAAGGATATATACGATATGAGCAACTTCTACAGATCTAATCGATTCGAAACTTGATATCTCGTTACTTTAATGACATTGCAAAGATGGTATGGTATTATGGTAACTTAGGCCTGATACTAAAGCGTCACTTGGATTTTGCAAGATACTCAACTCGTAACTAAAATACTGCAGATACATCGTGTTTAGGTTCATTGGAAAGACCTCAATGAATAGGTTCAATGTGTAGGAGGTTTTTTAAATAAACTTAAATTCATTCGGTGTCGAGCTTTATTCATCTATACTAATATTAAAATGAGGTAAAGTTTAAGAATTTGTGAGTTTGTGAGGTTGTAGCGGGTAATCTCTGGATCTACCGAACCGATTTAGATGAAATTTATGAAGAAGATAGTTTGAGATCCTGGGAAGGACGTCGGATACTTTCTATCCAGAAAATCATCCCTTAGGGGGGTGAAAATGGGGATGGAAGTTTGTATGGGGAATCAACCTTGGGACGAACCCGAGCGACGCGAGGGTGATTCGCTAGTATGGAAAAAAAGTGAAATAATTGATTTATCTATAGTAATCATTATAATCGCAGGGTACAGGGATTATTAGAGTTATTGGAAGTTCACGTTTTCGAAACGCATCGAATCACGCGATTCACTCCCATCAATAGATTTGATTGCGCGGTTTTCGCTGACTGTTCCGTTTAAACCGTAATATATATGAACAAATGTTCGTAACCAATTGGATCTTTAGTCGAAAATTTGCTAAATTCAGAAAGTTAATGGTAGTAATATAAAAGGATTGGATTTTTATGTGAAATATGTAATGATGTGCTTATGTATAAAGTCATATTTTTAACAGGAAATAAAAATAATGATGATTTTATAATTTTTAAGGTATGAATAGTTAAGTTATTTTTTTTTAATATAAGTTTTCTTTTTTTTAAGGCTTAGTCAGATGGAATCCAGACTTTTTAGTTCAAAAATGTTCTTTCCCAACTCTGAAATGTACCTCAAACTAAATAGACTTACAGAAGAACCAACTGAAATAGAAGAAGTCCTGAATTCGTATTCTTTGTTAATTGTTGAGTTTTATAGTTTTCTTTTAAATCAAATTCTACATCTAAGCGTGAAATTATTAATTTAAAATAAATAAATCTTAACAAACTATCATCCGTTAAGAATACAACGCTGAAAAATGGCGAAAAATCAAGAATTTATTTTAAAAAACATAATTGATATAAAAAATAAAATATTTTAATTTTCCTTCAAATTACAGTAGAAAGTAGAAACACACACGCATACACACTCACACATACACACTCACACACGCACACACGCACATGCACACACGCATCGTATCCCTAATATGCTGTTTTTTCTTTTATCTGTTTTACTGTTTTTTTTTCTAATGTACCTTCTATTTCTGTATGAAGCTGTGGGTTAAATTTAAATAAATAAATTAAACACAACCAAACCCCAAAACATAAAATCAGTTTCAAAATGATAATGTTATTTTAGTTAAAATTTATCTTAATAATTTATTTGTCCTCAGAGATAAAATAGAGGGGATATAAAGCAGGGTTGAGTCTATGATTGGATTATGATTGCAACGGTGCCAAATAGCCCAGTAGCGGCAATATGGCACATAAATATAGTAGATAAAGCTTTTGTTTAAAGCAGCCTTTGATACTTGTACAATGCGTTACATGACTTCATATATTATATATTATACTAGTGACTCACCCTCGCTTCGCTCGGGTTCGTCCTTAGGTTGATTCCCCATACAAACTTTCTTCCCCATTTTCACCCTCTTAAGGGATGATTTCCAGGATGAAAATTATCCTATGTCCTTTCCATTGTCTCAAACTAGCTCCATCTAAATTTCATCTAAGTCGTGAAAAGTGACAGACAGACGGACAGACGGACGGACTGACAGACAGACACAGAGTTACTTTCGCATTTATAATATTAGTATGGAATATGGATATGGATAACACCCAGTCACCCATACTAAATTGAGAAATATATACATATCTGTAAAGCTACGATTATATGTACAACTAGCGACTCACCTTCTCCTCGCTCGTATTCGTCTCTAGAAAAACGAAAACAAATCTATCCCACGGGAACCGTATATTTTTCCGGGATAAAAAGCAGCTTATGTATTATTCCAGACTATAATCTATCTCTGTGCCAAATTCATCCCTTAAGGGGGTTAAAAGGGGGGATGAAATTTGTATTGGGAATAACTAGTAGGTATATTTTATGAAGATTAGTCGCTTTAACGAATGTAGGACTGAAATTTCATAGTAAACTCTATGCATACACTATACTTCTTTTAAATTCCTATCAAAATAGATCAATATAAAGTCAATGTTTCCGATTCGGAAACCGTTTTGCGGTCAGTGCAACAGTCGTTAGCGTCCGACCGCACTCGATTATCTCTTACGGTATGAGATCTAGCTATGAATGTGTGGTTACGAAATGATCAAGGAAGTAATACATTTGATAGCAATATCCCAATGGCATTGTGTCTGGTATTGTTCTCTGTATTACAGGTAGAGGGTTCGATTTTCGTTAATGGCTTGTGTAATGTTGTTTTTATGTACATACTTTTTTTTTTACAATAAATGCAATTTAAAATATTATATGGTCTTAATAATATACATATAATTCCCCTTTTGTGAAGGGGGATCCGTTCCCAGCAATAGGACGTTAAAAAGGGCTGAATACGTACGTATATACATATATTATATAATAAATATCGTATAATCTTATATCTATCTTAATAATATAAACGTTTGTTTAGTTAACCTATCATTTTATTTATGTCGTAAATGTTAACAGTCTATACATATAATAAAATTCTAACTGGGTCGAATCTGAAGGTACATACAATATTTTTTGAAAAATCTTATTAAAATAGTAATTATCAATGCAGAGGCCGAATCTGTAGTTTTTAGAATTTTTGTTTGTCTGTTTAGGAACGCATCACGAGAAAACCACTGGACAAATTTTGATGAAATTTGGTATGATGATAGCTGGTTATCCGGATCAACATATAGGATACTTTTTACTGCGGGAAAATATCTTAACTCTGAGGAATCTATATTCGACGTTAAAATGCAACTAGGGACGAACCCAAGCGGAGCGAGGGTGATTCGCTAGTTTATTTTATATGAATAAGAAAATTTAATATCAAACTCTCATTTCCTTTTAGTTCCTCTAGTATTGAATTAAAATGATAAAATAAGGAGTCAAAGAAGCCGTTTATAAAAAAATAATTGAACCAAAAATACAAAAGCTTAATAAAATTGCGTCAAACCTGTAAGAAAACTAATGAAGTATGAGTATCTAGGCCACCTGTATCCCTCGCGGGGCTGTTATACCTGACGTGCGTACATACGACATTAGGACATACGATTAGTAGTTGACAGGTCAGTTTGCTTGACTAAATTGTCGGTTAGACTGTATTTGTGGGAAAACTTTTAGTAGGTATTTACTAGAGGTGGGTGTATAATATACTAGTAATTTACCCATACTTCGCTTGGCTTAAACGAAATTGAAACTAGAAGTTATAAGGTTAAATATTTGTAAAGAAAATATGTTCATACTAGCGATATACTTCGCGTTTAAGTCCGTCGTTTGAAGCATAACAGCCCATGTGTTGCTTCAGGTCATCTATCTGTGTACTGAATTTTATCGAAATCCGTTCAGCCGTTATAGCATGAAGTAATAACAAACAAATAAACATACATATGTACATAAAATATTTTATATTTATAATAATAGTTTGACAATTGCGTAAAGGCACATGAAACGAGGAAATTTGGTTTACAGATGCTTTACTTCTTTAGGTAGTTGAATATTATTTACATCATGATTTTTGAGTAACGTCTTAGTACAAAGCAAAAAATATGGTATACGAGTACTTACACATACATCAAATATGAGCTAATTATGTAGTAAGATTAATCTATGCTAATATTATAAAGAGGTAAAATTTGTGAGTTTATGAGGTTGTAGGGGGTAATCTCTGGATCAACTGAACCGATTTAGATGAGTCGCTTGTACAAAATATATTTAGTCAAACAATATCGTTTTTACATGATATTGTGGGTAGAACGACGATAAAAAGGATATTAGTTAAATTTTATAGTTTTAACCGTTTATTGGTGATTTTTTTTACATAATATTGCTTTCTTTATGGTTTTTTAAGTATTAGAAAGATTTTCAAATGAACGACCTATCCATAAACATAATAAGAAGATTTTCAAATTATACCATAGTTTTTTATTTTATTTTAATGGGCAATTTTTCCAATTCAATACAAATTTTAGTTTCATAATTATGACAATGATGACTTGTTTTTACTATACTAATGCAAGTAAATAACTCTTTAATTATCTTACAGCAGGCTTACTATAAATGAAGCTGTATTGAATAAAACAGAACTTCTAACTCATCTAGTATTAACCCACTGACATGCGCGGATATGGTTTCATCTTATTAGTTTGTGGGACACTTTCAGGTATAAATACTATGTACGTACCTAATCCATACATTTATAGTCGAACATATCTATACCTAATATTATAAATACGAAGTTTGTTTGTTTGTTTGAAAGCGCTAATCTCAGGAACTATTAGTCCTATTCCAGCGGGACTCGAACCCGCGACCACTGCCACAGCAAGGTCACTACGGCGTTGGTTGAAATTATATTTATAACTTTAAGTCCTGGAAAACAAATAAATTATTCTTTATGGATGTATTTATGAGTTATCGATTCTTTTATAGATTTTTAGGTAATAATTAATTAAAAATAAAAGGCAATGGGTATTCGAATCTGCGACCTTTGGCCTAGTGGATCCTACAAATCGGATATATTTAATGACGTTTTTCTATAATGAAGAAAATAACCATTTGCTCCAGCTCGAAAACAAGTATTTTTAGTAGACAATTCATTACCGCGGTAATGGTAGAAAAACGGACAATTCTCTAAAGAAAATCTTGTCTGGTTCAGGCTTTTCTTAAAGTGAATAATGTTCTGGGAATTGCAGTTTGCGGCTAAGATCTCTTAGCTTAGTAGGTATCTATATTTCTTCGTTTTTTTATAGCTTCATGTTTTTGCCTTATAGGGTCATTAGAGGTGTGGCATGCCAAGCGTTTTGTTCACCTTTTTCATTAGGCAGAGTTTGTTTGTTTGTTAATTTGTTAGTTAGTTTGTTTGTTTGGTTGGTTGAACGCGCTAATCTCAGGAACTACTAATCCGATTTGAAAAAATCTTTTTGCATCAGATAGCCCGTTTATTGAGGAAGATTATAGGTTATATATCATATGATATATAGTCTATCTATTCCACATTAACCGTTACCTAGAGACGAACCCGAGCGAAGCGAGAGTGAGCCGCTAAACTATATAAAATGCTCATTAAGATCTATTTGATCATACATAATTACACTTAATTTATACTTAAGTATATTAAATGTTTGTTAAAATTTCTTGTTTTGAACTTTACCGTAACAAGCTTTCTTTTTATATTCTATTTAATTGATGTATTTATATTTTTTTTTCGCTTATTACCGATTTCAATAACAACTGTAGTGTTTAGGCTTATTAGAAAAAGTTCAAACAAGTTAAAATGGACCAACATCAATATATTTTTATACTAGTTTTTGCTCACGGCTTCGCTCGCGTGATAGGCGGGGCGGGGCGCAAAAGTAGCCTACCACCAAACATACCAAATAAAGAGGAAAAAAGATACTGTTTTTTTTTGTTCGTTCAAACGCTTCTTCTTATTCTTCCAATTTCTGGAGCTTCAATATAATTCAACTAGAATTTTTTTTTGCATTTTACAAGGTAAATATGCATTATGGAGGGTTACAGGCTATCTAACATCACGTGATAAACGGTGTTAGAGGATTATACATAAGTAAATTGCACGAGCGAAGTCGTGGACAAATGCTAGTAATATAATGTACTATCGACTCACCCTCGCTTCGCTTTGGGTTCGTCCCTAGACAAAAACCGATCTATCCCACGGGAACCGTACATATTACCGGGATGATATATAGCCTTCCTTAATAAACGGGTATCTAATGGAAAAAGATTTTTCTAATCGGATTTGTAGTTGCTGAGATTAGCGCGTTTAAACAAACAAACTCTGCCTCTTTATAATATTAAGTATAGATAAGCTAAGCTATCTTTCTACGAGTAATACTCTCTTTTTATAATAAATACTCTTTTTAGTTCAACATTACCGTTGCTATAAACAGCATACTTTTCAGATATTTTGCTAATCGCAATTACTTGGCGTAATGTAAGACGCACGACCGTACCGAATCGATTTAGTGCGGCAATTCTTAAAAAGGAAGGAAATTCATTTGTTTTCTTTGTTTTTTATTTATCAAAATTTTGGTGATTTTTTTTCCTTTTTATCATATCATTAAAGTAAAAATAATAGTCTTTAATTTACTTTGGCTTAGCAAACTTTACTAAAGGTAGCAAAAAATAGCATCAATCTCTAATTTAATTTCTTAGTGTCTTATTAGACAAGTGACGGCTTTATATTATTCTAGGTCTAACAATGTACTATTAATCTAAATCCGTTTAGTCATTATCAGCGTGAAGGAGTACCAAACATACATTCACTTATAAACTTGGCATCATTATTGTTAATGCAAGGGTAAATTTGTTTGTTTATTCGTTCTTCTTTCACGCTGTAATGGTTTGTGACGTTTTGGCGTGATAGATCTTGTTTTTTGACTAAACAATAATATAGGTAGGTATATATATTTTATTCCGCTACAAAACCAGGTAATGTCGTTAGTTTTATTAATATTTAACAGCTTTTTTAACTAATATCTTAGAGTAAAAAATATCAATGGCTAGTCACATATACATACATTCTTCCACAGAGAAAGATAATTTAAAAAAGAAACTGAAAAAGTATTTTATAACTAAAGTATCACGATTCCGATTTAATATTTATCACGAGCGTGTCGTGATTGCTTTTTGTGATGCACTAGTACTTTTTATGGTGACTGCACTCACTTAGTCTGAGGAATCGATATTATTTCCATCGTTATTATAGATAATAAAATCGATTTTTAACGTATCAATGTTATTTATATATATTACAAATACATATACATATGTATGTTGTAGATCTATCTTAGAAATGTTTCTTTTCTTTTTGAGAAAACTGTGCTTTCCGGAGTAGTTTGATTTTTTCAGAGTAGTGAGGGTTATTGTCGGTGGTAGCCCAGCTCGCTCGAGAAACTGAGTGAAGCGGGTTCAAATCCCGGGTCTTGCACTTTTTATATTTTCATATGCGCATCATTTCCAACATGATTACCACTTGTCTTACTATATATAAATATTTTTATATAATATTAGTCCAACTTCATGTATTCATGTATTATATATTTTATTAAGTATTAAATATCAAAATTAATATACAAATATAATAATAGTTAAAATTAAAAAATCTAATAATACTTTTATGCTCTTAATTTATACTAATAATGGGTTTCGAGATTTTAAAAAAGAATTCATTTTACGAGTATAATGAAAGTAATCATAAATAAAGGATATTAAAGAATGTCATCTTCTAAACTGGTCAAATAAGTGTGAAAGTATATATACAAGCGCGTCATTTTTGTAGTTAGAAACACGAAGATTTATGTACAAACTAGCGGCTCCCCCTGGCTTCGTTCGGGTTCGTCTGTAGGTACGTTAGCATGGAATAGTTTGACTAATATTATATATTATTATATTACTGCTACGCTCCCTTGGGTAGTAGCATAATGATATATAGCCTATAGCCTTCCTCAATAAACGAGCTATTTAATGCAAAAAGAATTTTTCAAATCGGATTAGTAGTTCCTGAGATTAGCGCGTTCAAACAAACAAACAAACAAACTCTGCCTCTTTATAATATTAGTATAGATAAACTTCTATTTATATTGCCAATGTCAAACCTCTAGGGATCACTGCTTGTAATATCTATTATGAACAAATACAAAAATCAATTAATCTGTCAACAAACCACAGACTAACTTGTTAATTAAAAACAAAAATAAAACCCCAATTAAAGAATTCTATTGACATAGCAGTGTCAGTCTGTTCAAAACCGTCGGCTTTATACTCATTCAGTCAGGCACCATTTTGAATTCTTCCACACCTCATAATCGAATCGAAACGCGATCCTTTGAGTCCGAGATCTCACCGTTCGCAAAATTCTATAATAGCTTATTATTCGAACCAGCGTGTAATATTTCAGCTTTAATATTTTCAAATTAACAATATAATTGGGCACTCACAATGCCCTTTCATACATCTGGTGTTTCGAAAAAATGGGCGGATATGCCAAACTGGGTTCAATGGAGACGTATCCTAAAGGCACGTATCCTTCATGTCTTAAAAGTCGTAAGAGTTCATCAGAGTTTGTACGAAAGTTAACTCTATTTTTAACTAAATAAGGGTGATAATTGTAAAATATTGGTATGCTTAAAATATTTTTTTGATATATGACTCGTTGCATCTGAACATCCCTTACAAACCTTGTTCATTGACAGTGTCTAGAGTAAGAGAACCTTATGTTATATATCTGTTAATGTATTTTGGACTTTAATTCTTAGCAGTAAATTTGAAATTCAAATGTGTGAATATGAGGTACAGAGAAGAAATAAGGTCTTACCCTTTGTGAATGCTAGGCGTACCGTATAATTAGTGATTTTATGAAATTGTTAGGTAAATACGTTGCCTCATATTTCGTAACAAGGTAACTTTGTTTAGTTGCATGTCGTTATGGGACGCTACTACTATTAACGAATTTATTTATACAAAGATTCCATAGAATAATGTAATTATTGCTTAACTTCGACTTCTAGCTTCCTTAAAAGTAGACCTTTCTATGGTGTCGACAATTCAAAACAAAAATTCATTTTGTTATTTTGTGGGTAGGCTGTCTGTAACTATATAATACCTTTGAGACATCTAACACTTTAGTCTCTCCCGTGACCATGATTGCTGTAAAACATTCGAAACGTCGGGAACCAAAAATCAAAATAAATCCGCGAAATAATCCGAAAAGATAGTTTTATTTAAAACGTCAAATATATGCGTAAATCTAAGAAAGTATTATGTTCTATAGTATTATTTTCACGCTATGGATTACGGGGTACAGATTAGCTTACAGCATCATCAACTTTAGGTTTCTCTTTCTTTCCATTATGATATATTTACAAAAGAAATACATGATTTGTGGGTAGGCACTGTCAGTAACAACTATATAATGAAATATAAAAACCTTTGAGTCCTCTGAAACTTTAGTCTCTCCCGTGTCCATGATTGCTGTAAAGAGTTTGAAACGTAGGAACCAAAAATTAAAAGAAATCCGCGAAAACATACGAAATCATAGTTTTATTTATAATAACAAACTTATAATGGAAAATGAACCCGCGACCATAAGTACCATTAAAATTAAGCAGCAAAATTATATTACGATTGCAATTAGTAAGCAATGTTAATTAAATAATTCTTCAAATAATGTAATATTTATTTACGTAAAACATAATGTCCTTATGAAGTTATGAAAATATCAGAGTGTTTTTGATAGTTTTTTAGTTTATACTACTTTAAAACAGGGAACTATTGTGGTTTTCCATAGAGATGGTTTATGGGCCGGAGAAACCATGGTGCCACTTCCTATGCCTAATGGCTCCTATGGGATTACTAGTATAATAAATAAGGTTAGTTTTTGTCAACCGGGATCGAACTCACTACGTCTGGTTTTGTCTACAATTGCTTTTCGTTATAGGTATCATTTTAATATTGGTATAGGGAAGACATCTAACGTAATTGTTGGCTCATTTTGCTGACGCGTTATTTCTCCTCTCGTATAACTTGACGTGGAATTCAATTTCCGTGAAATGTTGTATTTTTTATGAATATTTTCTCTATATTTTGTAAGTAAAGATTTTAGAAGTTTTAATTTAAAAAACGTTAGGAGTAAATAAAGTCTGTTGTAACTTGTTTTTTATTTATTGACGTTTAAATTTTAAATAACTTTTTAAATGTATTGACTGACTTTACGAAAAGAGGCATATGGAACGCGATGTCTATTACATATAACAGTTTTTTTATTTATTGAAGTTCTACTTCTTTTGGCACGTTTGGAAAAAATATTAGAGTAAAATATTTACGATGCGCGAGCATACCGACAGCCAAAAAGCGACATGATGGAGTTAGCTGAAACCGACATGATAAAGTTAGCTGCATTCTTTTTACAAGCAGAGAGTTGTGACATACGGGATGAAATTTTTAGCTATTTTTGTTCTGTTACGCCAAAAATTATAACTACGTTTTTTTTTAATGACTCTGGGTTAAACAGTAGTTACTCAAGAGTATTGTAAATTCATTTAATTGTACTAAAAGAAATGTAACGCTTTATTTGTTTTTATAATAATCATGCTGGGCATTCCATAGCTCTTGTAAAATTTCCAAAAAGATGATGAAATCTTCTTCTAATTGATGAAGTAGAGGTGAATTCGACGGCTCAATCAGGTGGTGCACAGTGTTTCCTGGTGCGATCCTGCGCTTACACATTCAATATCTGGATAATTTGTGATCAGATACATCAATCCGTCAATCTATTTCGTACACCATCAATCTGGATTGCTATCATTGATTTCAACCTCGGATCACAATCCAGACAGACCTGGAGTAAAATATAGGTTAATAGTTAATACTGCTAGGTATCCTGGGCGAAGCGAAGTGAGGGCTGTTCGCTGTATAGGTATATTAATTATTATTTACTATTTCGAGAAAGACCAAATAAATTATTAACATTTTTTAAGGAAATATTAAAATAAAATAAAATAAAATAAAATAGGTAATAAAAGATTTTAAAACCAATATTATAACAATATAAAATTCCATTGAAACAAAACTAAAGTAAAGTCATTCTTCAAAGAGTGAAATCTGTAGCGGAATGCTTTGTTGAAAGTTTTCTTAAACGCCCTATAACTTGAAACTTGGAGCCAACTTTAACTTCATTTACTTTTATGTATTATCAAATATTTTTTAAACGATGGTATAAAAAGGGGTTAAAGAGAATTAGGAAAATTGTATTTTGAATCTGGATGTCTCATGCACGTAATTTATCTATACTAATATTATAAAGCGGAAAGATTTTTTGTTTGTTTGTTTGTTATGGCGACTAGGCTCCGAAACTACTGAACCGATTTAGATGAAAATTGATAGTTTGAGACCCTAGGAAAGACATAGGATAGTTTTTATCTCGGAAATCATCCCTTAAGAGCGTGGAAATCGGCATGAAAGTTTGTACGGGGAAGCAACCTAGGGACGAACCCGAGCGAAGCAAGGGTGATTGGCTAGTTTATTTATAATTAGGCAAGCCAACGCAATATACAATGTGACATAATAAAAACATAAAAAAATATTTGAAAAGTATCACATAGTACGTCACACTTACAGGCTAGCTTAACAAACTATGTAATAACAATAATAACTCTTTATTTAAAAAGTTACATCTGTTTCAAGAACACTTACTTATTTAACTCACTAGTATGAAATTAACTAACAAAATTTGTTTATAATTGGCAAAGATATTGTAGGTAAGTAATATACCTACACAAAACCAAAAATTAAAAAATATGCAGCGGAATTAATAGGTACTTCTTCTTTTTGAAGTTGGTCAAAAAGTCGACGACGCATAGTACACTTAACAGAAGCTTTTATTTTTTAAATTGAACCTAAAAATCTGATTTCCCTAAAAAAGACCGTCCGTATTTGGGTCATAATTCTATAAATAACTAAAATCCAACTTTTGGGACTCATTTGGGGCGATCTGTATTGACTGACAGTGAAGCCAATCAAAATCAAATCAAAATATACGTTATACAAAGAAGACTTTTACGAGCATTCTAATAACGTCAATTTTACATTTTAAGTTAGTGGTGTATTTTTTTAAGCAAATATTTGACATTTATACATATAGTAAAATTGTAATTAAGCCGAATCTATACATTAAATATTTTTTGGAAAATCTTTTTGAAATAGACACTATTATCGATACAGAGGCCGAATCTATACAATTTTTGTCTCTATGTCTGTCTGTCTGGGACCGCATCACGGAAAAACCACTGAAGGGATTTTGATGAAATTTGGTATGATGATAGCTGGTTATCCGGGTCTATAAAGAATACTTTTTATTGCGGGAAAATATCTCATCCCTGAGAAATCTACACTAAACGTCAAAACGTAAATGGAACGAACCCGAGCGGAGCGAGGGTGAGTCGCTAGTTTTAAATAAAACTATCTTTTCGGATTTTTTCGCGGATTTATTTTGATTTTTGGTTCCTGACGTTTCGAAAAATAATAGTACATATATTCTATTGTATTTTTAATTTTTTTCTATTAGGTACACGCTAAAATAAGAGTAATTATTAATTGATAGTTTCTGGATTTGGTCACAGTGTAACACCGCAGTATAGAGTGAGTGATGTTACCTAATTGTCATGCAAGTCTGCGTCATATACTTATTTATTATTTTAAACGTACGCTTGAACTAATGTCCTATCAAGCGAAGAACTCATAGCCTAGAGAATAGAAACAGCTGTGCCACGTAATGTTTATCATAATATACAGTATTTACAAAAGGACATTTAATCAATAGTTACTTTTTATACTAATGTTAGATTTGAATAGTAAGTATATTTGGTAGTTTGTTTGTAGATCAAAAATATTGTAAGCCTTGTCACTTTAAATTATGAATATGTACAAAACATAATCTTTTACTCCTTTGCTGTAATAAATATAGAATCAACAAATGTACTTTCTCAACTATATCTATACTAATATTATATAAAGGTATGATACGTTTGTTTGTTTGTAAATAAACTCTAAAATTACTGAGTCGATTTTAATAATTTTTTCACCACGAGAAAGCTATACTATCCTAAAGGGCACGTTATTTTACACTAATAATAATGTTATTAGCCATGAAACGTATGTATGTACTTACGTACGCACGTAAGAAGTTATATTTCTTTGGCGTCCCAGGACATAAATAGCTAAAGATTTCATCCCGTATGTCACAACTCTCTGTCTATAAAAGAAATGCAGCTAACTTCATCATGTTGCTTCCAGCTAACTTCATCGTGTCGCTTTTTGGCTGTCGGTGTACATCGTAAAAATTTTACCTTTCATAATTTTTTCCAAATATGCCAAAAGAATTATAACTTCTTAAATAAATGAAACTATCTTTTCGGATTATTTCGCGGATTTATTTTGATTTTTCGTTCCCGACGTTTCAAAAGCTTTACAGCACTCATGGTCACGGGAGACACTAAGGTTTTAGACATCTCAAAGGCATTATATACTTGTTACAGACACGCCGGAAATCAAAAATCTAAATAAATCCTTGAAATAATCCTAAAAGATAGTTTTATTTAAAATGTCAAATATTCGCGTAAATATAAGAAAGTATTATCTATACATATTATAAAATTCTAACTAAGTCGAATCTGTACATTAAATATTTTTTAGAAAATCTTATTGAAATAACAATTATTATCGATACAGAGGCCGAATCTATAGTTTTTAGAATTTTTGTCTGTCTGTTACCGCATCACAGAAACAAAACTGGAGGGATTTTGATTAAATTTGGTATTGTTGTTATCCGGGTCAACATATAGGATACTTTTTACTGCGGAAAAATATCTCATCTCTGAGAAATCTATACTAAACGTATAACTTCAATAAAAAATTAGTATTATAATATAGGCTATGGTTTTATCAAGCTGTGAGAGTCTAAGAGAATGTTCACTATCAATCCTCGTCCGCGGGGGGCCGGCCTAAACTAGTTGTAACTTATTATGGGAGGTCGCACTATCGGTGAGACGTTGAGAGTGACGTTATAAAACGTTTATAGCGGTTATTTTCTTCTTAATTTTAACATTTTATAATATTTATTAGTTAAAAATAACCTATGTTAATAGTTTTAAATTATAATTATTGTATGTTTTAGTTAAAAATGAACTGTAGGATTTCTTAAGGGACAGAGTAGAATGAATTTTCATTAATATAAGATTTTTTGGATAGCTTCATTGGTTTATGTGATTATATCTACATATAAATAAATAAATTCTACATCGTTAAAATGATACTAGCATGTGCCCAAGATGTCATCTGTATAATGTAATTTAGGTACCTATATAGTATATATGTATATATATACTCAATTCCTAAGGGTTGAATGAATATTGTAAATGCAAGATTTTTTTTTAAATCAGTCTGTTCCAAACAGTTCCAAAGATTACATTGCATTAAAACAAACAAAAACAATCTTTCAGCTCTGTATATTAATCTAGATAAGTTTAAAATTTAACGTTTCTATATTTTTGCAATATAGTATCCTCAAGATATCAACAGACATTTTAACTGGCATACTTTTTTATTTATATATTTTTAACGAGATTGTCATCCATTCTAACAGGACATAACCCTACCATTAACAACTCTCACTATTTTATGCCCGTCTTTAACTATTTGTCGAGTCACTAAGCTTGAAACTGTTTACTTTACATCGTCGGCATAATTGATAGCTTGCATTTAAATGTTAAATATAAATACTCTAAGCGTGTAGCCATTTATAATCTATGTTCTTAAGTATCTCCCTAGAATAATAAATAAGTTGTATTTAGTTGGACGAGTGTCGTGCTGTGCCACGGCGGAGGTCACGGGTTCAAATCTGCAAAGTGTGATTTGTATTAATTATGTGCATGCTAAGTCTAGTTGCATCACGTATGGCAATCACGGAAACTTACAGGAGTATAAAGCTTAAAATATTCCGATCGAACGTTAAAACAATTTGAGACGTATAAGGTTACTCCGGACATCTCGCGTCGTCTCCAGGTCTTCGTCAACCGCTGCAAAATTCTCGGTTTATACTGGCCCGAACACATCTCCAACGAAAATCTGTGGGAGCGCTGCAATGAGATATTTTTTTTATTAAGTTTCAAAAAAATATATTAAAGCAGCATATGTGATTAAATATTGTGACCCCATTTTAGGACTAGTTACTTTTTATATGAGAGCGCTAAAAATGAAAGTTCTGGTTTTGGTCTTCTCTTTTGGGTCTACATAAGTTAAATATAAACTTACCTACATTTGACCAGCATCGTACACTTGAGACCTATTTCCCTCACATTGAAGGAAGGTCCGTGCCCAAAAGCTTTATATATATACATACATATTTTAACTTGAACTATTGACTTTTTTATTTTCATGCAATAAAAAGCCCCGTTGAAATTCGTCTAGGCATTCTCAAATTATGTGCGTTAAAAGACAAATAAAAACTATTTCCAAAACTTTTTTATTGATAACACTAAAGCTCGCCAAAAGCTACTATAGAAAAAATAAAGAAATTCAGTTCACAGACTGAAGAGAAAAATAGAGATATTCATACCGATATCATCTTAGTGGTTATGAATCTTATGGGTGTCATCAGGGCTGGATGCGGGCACAAAATAAAGTATCTAATGCTCAATACAAAATAATGGGGGCAATCTCAATGTCATAAACTTGAAACGATAATTCTAATAGTTTAATTGTGCAACGGGTTTTCGATACCGATCTGATTTCAACACACAACACTCCAATGAGCCCCCATGATCAACCAACGTTACCAAGCCATATTTCGTCAACGAATCTCATGATGGCGCCTCGACTCCGCTCGAGACGTAATCTCTGCTCTAAATTTGAATTTAATTTAAAAGCAATTTTAAACAATAATAAGGTTTTATAGCAGAAAAAGGTAACTAAATCCTCCTCCGACTTATAGATAACCAACGACTCACTTTTTCTTCGCACGGGTTCGTCCTTAGATTGATTCCCCACACAAACTTTCATCCCCATTTTCACCCCCTTTAGGAATGATTTCGGGAATAAAAAATATCCTATGTCCTTCCCAGGGTCTCAAACTACCTTCTTACCAGATTTCATCTAAACCGGTCCACTAGTTTTTAGTTTATTCGTTATAAACATACAAATATACAAATCTTTCCTCTTTATAATATTATTGTAGACTAGCGACTTACCCTCGCTTCGCTCAGGTGCGTCCCTAGGTACGTTTTAATATTTTGGGCGAAACCCTAATTTTTTTCTGAAATAAAAGTATCCTAAGTTACTCCTTATAATATCAGCTATCTCCCAGTGAAAGTCCCGTTAAAATTGGTACAGCCATTTCGGAGATTAGCCGGAACAAACAGACAGACAGGCAGACAATAAAAATTGTTTTTCTCATAAGTAACTCCTTAAATAATTAAAGCTGTTATTTGGACATTACAAACAGACACTTAAATTTTATTTATCTGTACAGATTGGAAAATATGGTTGCGTATACTTTATAACTTCTACGTAATAAATACTATCATGTGAATAGAAGATGTAGCTTATATACATATTTAATCTTCAAGTAAAAGCAGCGACTTTGAATGTGTATAGAAACTAAAATTTAACGAAGAATTATTAAAATCACCACATTACTATTCACAGCCCACTGGTTTCGTAATGAGAAAACTTACCAAGTTTTGCGCCAAATTATGAAATTTCTCAAGATCTTCCATTTTGATCGGCTTTTTATATTTTATATCACGAAAAATGTAAATTTTATACTTGAATTCTAAAGAAAAAAATTGCATCAATTTTATTTAAATCAAACTAGAAACTGCAAGTAAGCTAAAAAACGAACTCCTAATAGGATCACTCGCTGTCTGTCAGTCCGTTTATAGTTCCAAATATTTATATTTAAAAGCATAGATTTTTATAAATTATATTCGTTCATTTCGTTTTAGCAGAAACACGTCCACTGCTGGACATAGGCATCTCCCAAAGATTTTCACGACTGCCAGTCTTGTACCATCCGCATCCAGTGGGCTCTAACGACTTTGACCAAGTCGTCGGTTCACCTATATAAATTATATTATATTTACATAACCTAGTAAATATTCTCCGCAATATAAATATTTGCTTCAAGCGGATATAGAACCTACTACTCCCGACATTGCAAGCTACTACTATACTAAATATTCGCCTATAAAACTTTTCAATTTCATTCTTTTGTAAATAAGGATATTTATCAAGCACATTAATCTTTCGCACAAAAAGTTGAAAGGACAATGGATAGATGGAGGTCAAGCGAAATGGATCAGCTGTTCTGTTTGCACGTCTTAAATGCTTTGTGATATACCGTCCATATGTTATACATAATAAAGTATTTTTGCAGCTTTATTTGCTTGATAGTACAATGGTTTCATACTTTGAAACTAGATCTTGATAAACTGTAGTATCTAAAAAGAATTTCTTACCATAAATATATAAATAAATAAATATGTTAGGACATTAACACACAGCACCATCTATTTCCATGGTAAGTTAAGAGGCTTGTGTTATGGATACCAGATAGTGATACACTACACATATATAACTTTAAATAGGTACATATTATAAATATGAACATCCATGACTGGAATACAACATCCATGACTCGAACCCGCGATCGCTGGCACAGCAAGCAGGGTCACTACAAACTGAGCCAAGCGTGTCGTCATAATTCAAGATAATCAAAAATTGGTCTAAAAGAAGATGTTTTAGATTAACTCTTATTTTTCTATTTCATATCTAGGCAGAGACGACTATTAGCACTTCACTTGTATTAGAAAACTTATTTTAGTAGCCTCATTCCCAAAGAACTTTTGAAGTATTTATTGCCAACAAAGTTAGATCAAAAGTTCGAGGTTCCCTGTCGAGCGTGTATGAAGTTAAAGATGACAATTGGACAAATAAAAGAGAATTCTATTATGTATGGCTATCCCGTATATAACGTACTAGCGACTCACCCTCGCTTCGCTCAGGTTCGTCCCTAGCTTGATTCACCATACAAACTTTCATCCCCATTTTCACCCTCTTAAGGGATGATTTCCAGGATAAAAAGTATCCTATGTCTTTCCAAGGGTTTCAAACTATCTTCTTAATAAAGTTCATCTAAATCGGTTCAGTAGATCCAGAGATTACCCCCTACAACCTAACAAACTCACAAAACCACTTTATAATATTAGTATAGAAATAGGTATACGTATGTATGTTTTTATCCCTCGCATATACGGATATATTATATTATATTAATACATATGTTCACAAAAATAGTCTTAAAACCTAGTTCGAGTAGAAATGAACCCGCACTATTTGTTATAGAAGAGATAACCGAAAATCCATCCAGCAAGACTCGTCACTTTTACGTCTTGACAATATAGCTATGTAGTTAATAATCTAATACATTTTATGGCGTATTATATTTGCTCGAACATTTCAAGAGAACCACAGGTTTATTCAAGCGTTGACACGATGAGTTTAGTTAACGATGCTAAGATATTTCTAATACTTTAAGAGCTGTGGTCTGAAGTCGTTGTGTGTGACAATGTTGAACATTGATAAGTGCCTTCTAGTTAAAATTCCATATTTATTATAGATTTAATATAAAATTTTAATAAGATCATGGTGTTTTCTGTTCGGCAAATTATTTTCATCTAGGTATTTGTATTGATAATAATTAAATAAACAAGTTTTTGCCTGAGGCTTCGCTAGTGTGATATACAGGGCGGAGATCAAGGCTATGTCTGATCTCAGGAGGCAATCTTTGTCCTTGCCAAATTCTAGAGGAATCTGTTTAGCGGTTAATACGCTAAAAGGTAACACACAGACGTACTTTCACAATTTATAATATTAGTACGGATTGTTACTACTCCTCGTAGCAGGGTGCTAATTACTTACAACTTTTTATGTATATTGTTGTTTTAAAGAGGATGTACGAGATAATCTCTGGTTATATCTATTCAATTCTGAAAATTCTTAGACTAATAGGAAGCTGAGTAAAATTTTTGTTATAATTAATTATGTATGATTTTGTTATCTTACCTTATACAGAGCGAAGCGAAGCGAAAGCTTTATAGATTTTATCAATAAAGGACCTAAGATTTTTAACAGTAAATAAGTACAAGTATAAGATTTCTGTAAATTTCGAAGTGTATTCGATAGTGCGAAAGGCATGCTCCAGAGCGTTGGTATGCGATGGGTACGTCTATTCGCATCACTCGAATGCTTGAAACTTTGTAGAGTTACGGGATTTTATCGAGCAACAAGCCTGAAATACCATACTGTATTTATTGTATGTTATATACAAATATATACTTAATAAAACATTCTTAGTATATAACTAGCGACTCACCCTCGCTTCGCCCGGGTTCATCCCTAGGTACGTTTTAATTTTTTTAAGCGAACCCCTAAATCTTTTTGCTAAAATAAAAGTAGTTTAAGTTACTCCTTATAATATTAGCTATCTGTCAGTAAAAGACCCGTTAAAATTGGTCCTGCCGTTTCGGAGATTAGCCAGAACAAACAGACAGACAGACAAAAATTTTAAAATGGTGATTTTCTTATAAGTACCGTATATAATTCCATATGCATTTAGTATAAATCTGTTATTTTGACATTACAAACACACACTTCAATTGTATTTATCTGTATAGATTTCTTTGTGTGTTTAATAATATATACAGGTTTTTATACGATGTAAGTTGTTTTATATAAGATGTTGCGAAATCTCTTCAATGGTGTGTTACACTTACGGTCTGAGTAAAACAAAGGAGGGTCGCCAGTTAAGAATTAATCATGTTAAAATGCGAACTGTCTCCGTGCCAAATCTTCCTGAACTCTGTGAAGACGTAACTATTACAAACTTGAAACTAGCAGTAAGATTAAATATATGTAGAGAAGATATGTTAATACCAGCGGTATACTTCGCGTATACGTGTGTTTTTAGAAGCCTAATAGCCTTTGTGTTACTCCAGTTCATAGTTTGTCTGTGTATTAAATTTTATCATTTGTTTAGTCGTTTTAGCGCGATAACGCACAAACATGATTTATGATGATTCTTTAAATTGACATAACTTATTTATTTAGGAACCGATTGAAATAAAACAAATACTAAATGTTAAGTGAAGCTTACCACAATACATTAGAGAAAACCGCACCCAAATCGGTTAAGCCCTTTCTAAGATTAACGCAAAGACAAACAGAGAAACCGACAAACAGACAAAAAAAACTAAAAATCATTGTTTTGGGTTCTATTGCTTTAATAAAGATCCTCAATAATAGTTTTTCTCAAATATCTTCCATGTACAGACAGCGATTAGTTGCAATTTTATTATATGTACCTATAGAGGAAGGCTATAGGCTATATATCATCATGCTGTTCATATACCCAAGGGAGCGGAGCAGTAATCATAAACATCAACAAATCGGGCAGACTTCTATACATTATTGTAAAACTACATATATAGGGACGAAATCGAGCGAAGCAAGGGTGAGTCGTTAGTTATAAATGTAAGTACAACAAATAATAAAATGTTAGAGCATGTATGAAATACTTGCTACATAATTTCTCAACAATGCACACGTCACTGCACGTTGTCCTAGAAAGGCGTTCGATCTTAACCGCTAGATACATATATAAAGTGACGGCTTTTATGTTTAAAGAGTTTAGTCACAAGACACAAAATCTTAAAACTTTGTGGTTATAATATATAAATATCGAAGAGAAAGACGATGTTCAGTTATTTTTTTTAATATTTTTTAGTAGTTTTACATATATATTTTCACTTAGGTATGTTACTTGTTCTTTGTTTATTTTTAAATAACATAAAAAGGTACGTTTTTATGGATGAAATCGCCTAAGAAATAATCAGATTTTAATCTACACTAATATTATAAAGCTGAAGAGTTTGTTTGTTTGTTTGTTTGGTTGAACACGCTAATCTCAGGAACTACTAATCTGATTTCAAAAATTATTTTTACATTAGATAGCCTGTTAACTGAGGAAGGCATATATCATTCCGGAAAATGTACGGTTCCCGTGGGATAGATTAGTTTTTGTCTAGGGACGAACCCGAAGCGAAGCGAGGGTGAGTCGCTAGTGATTCATATTTCTATTAAAATTGATTTTATTTAAATTATCTTGTATCTATTGTATAGATATTTGTTTGGTTAGTTCATTAATTCTAACATTTTCACGTATATTTGACGACATGTTTGACTCAATTTGTAGTGACCCTACGTGCTGTTCCGGCGAAGGCGGGTTCGAGTTCCGCTGGGGGCATTCATTTGTGTAATGAACACGAATGTTTGCACTCCAGTCACGGGTGTTTAATGTTTATATTTATTATATGCATGTATTTAAAGTTATATAATATGTGTAATGTATTGACTATCTGGTCCATAACACAAGCCTCGTAGCTTACGATGGAACTAGATGGTGCTGTACGTGTAACTGTCCCAACATATTTATTTATATTTATTTACTTACTCACTTACATATTACTAAATAGTCAACAGGTTTATTAATATATAAAATTTCGCATTAATCTACAATTGAAAATGTTTAGCTTATCATATAATCGAACTCCCAGTCTCTTTTAAGTTTTATTATAACTGCCGCCGCCGTGTTATAGCGGCCAAGTGGTCGGAGTTCGACAATAATCATTATTGAGAGGAAAACGTAACATATGAATAGAATTTACCTATCACTACATAGTATAAAACTATATAGAGACAGACAGCGGGAAGCGACTTTGTTTTATACTATGTAGTGACATCTTTTACTATAGTTAAGTTAAAATTAAAAATAAACGAAAGTCACAGTTTTAAGCGAATTAAAGTCAACAGACAGACGACTGATTCATTAGCAAGCAAGCATTACTTGATATACGGTATGTTAAAGTAGTAAGTAGTTTTAAAGCCGTTGGTAATCAGTGAACCATACATAAAAGTCCATGTAAAAAGCTTATCCGGGAAATCGAACCCGTGCCGCGGCAGGCTGATAGAGAGCCCTGTGAAGTGCTGTAACATGATAGTGAAGCATGGCAGGTGATGACCAGTTGCTGTGAGAAAAAACTGTCTTTTAGTTAAAAAATATAGAAAAAAAACGTCTAAAAAATATAGGTGACATGTGCGGTTCAAGGCTAAGGCGTTTTTGAAAGTGAGGCGAGTGTGTTTTTGTTAATATTTACTTTAAGTTTAGAAACATTGTTTTTGGCTTTGATCCGTATTAATAAAAGGTATTTAGAAAACACTTAGTATTTTTTTTATATATAATAAAATTAACCTGTCGAAACCATATAATCTAATAAAATTACAACCACGTTATACTTTTAACCACTTTTCTTATAGTTAAGTAACGATATTTAGAAGTACCTATGTATATTGTACGTGCAAAGACTCCAGTACCAGAACTTACTTTTAATAATAACTGATTAAATAGAAAGGATAATTTTCTATTTCTTTCTGGCTTTAAAATTAAAGGTTATTACTATTTTTAGCAAAAACCTAAAATTTTGAAGTTAAATAAAAAAATCCATTTTTAAGTAAGGAAAAAAAAAACATAATACATTAATGATAATAATGTTTCATTCGCTTATTCACATACATTCATTTTCATAATAATTTCAGCCTTTAAAATCAAGATGCACTCCATTCAGATCACGTTGGCTTTCTAGGACGCTGTGTAGTGATGGGTTGTTGTTATCTTGTATACCTTTAATATTTTGCTACAGATGCGATATTGTATTGATTTTTGTGAAAGGTTTTTGTTATCTATACATATAATAAAATTCTAACTGAGTCGAATCTGTACATTAAATATTTTTTGGAAAATCTTATTGAAATAGTCTTTATTATCGATACAGAGGATCTATAGTTTTTACAATTCCAAGAAAAATTATAGGCAATTGAAGAAGTATAAGAGGATAACTATGAACTATGATAAGAATAAACCGTTAGCACTCAATAGGAAATTGATACAACTATTTTTAATCACTTGATACTCATATTAATCATTGAACTAAATTATTAAAAAGTATTTAGTTTTTTTTTTGTTTTTTTTTTTTAATTACATTACACATGTTTACGAATTTATATTGTGTGGGCATCGAACCCACAATATTGAAGGGAGAAGTAAAGATCTATCAAAAGATTGAATTATTCGTGAAATAAGAAAAATCAAACAATTATAATTGCGAATAAATCCCAGTACTGTAACACTTAAGTCGTTAAGAACGGTGTTTAAGCGAAACAAAAAGATTTCCTTTACAGATCTTAATTTCAAACTTCGTCCATTCATTACAAGTCGAGTTCAAGATTCCGCATTTTAAATTAACTGAGATTAACCGATTGTCTTTGAAAAATTGTACATTATGACCACGACGTCTGTAAAGCCTTCGTTAGGAAAAACGTTTAGTATTCAAATTTTCATTGTTCGATATTTTATTGTAATTTGTGCATAGTAGAAACGATGTCAAGTGATTTTTTTATACTGGGTTAAAGAATAATATAGACCTCTGTCATATAATTAAATATGAAGCCAAAAAATAAATAATAATAATACTATTCAGCCCTTTTTAACGTCATACTGCTGGGCACCGGCCTTTCTTCAGTACGAAAGCTATATATCTATATTAATATTCTAAAGAGGAAAAATTTTTTTGTTTGTTTGTTTGTACCGAATAAGCTCCGAAACTATTTAACCGATTTAGATGAAATTTGGTAAGAAAATAGTTTGATACGCTGTGAAGGACATAGGATAGTTTTTATCTCGGAAATCATCCCTTGAGGGGTTGAAAATGGGGATGAAAGTTTGTATGGGGAAGCAACCTAGGGACGAAACCGAGTGCAGCGAGGGTGAGTCGCTAGTAGAATATATTTATAATATTAGTATGGATATATGTATGTAGATACTAGATAGTGTTCCTAAGACCTGCACCAATTTTCAGCTCGGTTTCAGTTTTCAGCTATGTTGACCGACTACTATTGAATTTTGATTTAATATAATGACAAAGCGCTTTAAATTTCAAATAAATGCGGCAAAAGTCAAAGCACATGATTAGTGTGAAAGAGGAAGCGGGTTTAAAATACATTTATGACTAAATTGTATTTTAAACTTACTTGAAAGGTATTAAAGCTTATTTTTGAATGACTAATTGAAATTAGTATTGGGATATTTTAATTTATTGTGCCGACGACAGAGTTTTTGTTAACAAAAAATCCTGACCCTCGTTTTTGAACATAATCTTACTAATACAATACTTTACTTTATATGTACAAGAAGTAAACCGTAATGCAATGAAATAAAGTTCAGTTTTAAGTAACAAAATTAGTGCAAGAAAAAAGGGAGCACCTTAACTTTTTTCGAAATAAGATATTTTGTTGGTCTAAATGTCCCTTCAATTTAACGGTTCGCTTTAAAATTTATACATCAAATAAAATGTTATAGGAGATATGTGCGTTTGTTTTTTTTTATTAGCTTTGACAATAGGTTCAAGATGTCACCTAATTTCAATTCAATAATCTGAAGATTGCCTGAAAATTTCATCAAAATCGCTCCAGCCGTTTTGGAGTCCATATACCTACATCAATATATATATATATATATATATATATATATATATATATATAGATAAAGGAATATCTAGAAAAAAATAAAAATACTTAATTATACACGAAACAAATGTACACTTAATTATTACTGTGCAAGTCATATCTGTGTGGAATTGTGGCAAGTATACAAACCCCAGTCCACCGCTGACTGGCAATGCCGATTCTTTGGATGAAAAACGGGCGAGCTCTCTTGTCACCAGTAGAGGCGTCTGTTATGAGTCTAGAGGTCGACTTTGAAGTGCTTAGGAGTCGTAGTGCAAATGGTATATAGTGAGTATGTAGTGAGTTTCAAACTATGAAGGTTTAATAATAAATTCAGTTTCTTTCTTAATGACTTTAAAGTATGCCAGTTGAAGACGGGTCGTTATGTTCATGCCACATTAAATGGAGGAGACATAATAACAATATACTAAAATTTTCACCATTTTTTTTGGAAATGTACTGTAATGTTTAAAACGTTTTTTTTTCGTACTAATATTATAAATGTGAAAGTTTAAATAGATGCTTGGATGATTGTATGTTTGTTACTCGATCAAACCAGAACGGCTGATTGAATCTGGATGAAATTTGGTACAGAGATAGATTATAGTCTGGAATAACACATAGGCTACTTTTTATTCCGAAAAAATGTACGAGTCCCGTGGGATAGATGTTTTTATTTTTTTAGCGTGAGCCGCTAGTTGTTAATAAAAATTATATGTTTACATCATAACTAAGAAGAAAAAATCGTCCCCTAAGCTTTTTCGTATTTTTTTTTCTATTAAAGTAAGTCTATTTAGGTACCTATGTACTTTTCGTTTTTTCTAGTTATAATTGAAAGTTTAATCTTAATTAAGTAACCTACAAATATACCGCATACTTTATTCATAAGGCAGATTAAATATTTAAAATTTACTAAAATTGTCTAAAAAAAACCTAATATATGTACATCTCCAACAAATTTTTTTCAAAGAAATGCACCGTAAATCCGTGACTATTTTATTATATGCATATTTTATTGCTACACTATGTATCCTAATGTATGCAATTTCCTACACACACCATGTCGCCGTGTAGGTGCCACGCTGTTCTCAATATCGGAACTGCAATCGAGCGCGTATTATGCGAAGCCACGAAGTTAGAATATAAATGGACGGCGCATTTACATGAAATAAGGTGTTTCATTAGAAAAATAGGTTTGGCCGTCTGTTAAGTTCACTCTATAACTTATCAAGTTGTGAAAATATTTGGGTTAAAAACTGGATTTCAACACTCTTTTATTAACTCGACTTGTAACTGATTTATCTTATATTAAACTAGTAAAGTCTCTTGCTCTTTCTGTCATAACAAAGTTATGTGTTTTTTACTCTGCATAATTACTTTTTAACAAAAAAATCAACTTTTGAAGTTATTCCACTCCTAAAGTTGAACTTTATCTAATGACATCATTCATCACAAACTCATCCCCATTTTCACCCCCTTATGGGATGGTTTCCGGGATAAAAAGTATTCTATGTCCTTGCCAGGGTCTCAAACTATCTTTTTACCAAATTTCATCCTAATCGGTTCAGTAGATCCAGAGATTACCCCCGACAATCTCACAAACTCACAAACTTTACCTCTTTATAATATTAGTTTAGATGAGCAATTCTTGTTTATATGTAGTATACATATATGTATTTATTTCGGGTATCTCAAAAACGGCTCTAACGATTTGGATCAAATTTTATATATAGATAAGATTTTGTTTTTTAAGTTTATTATTAAGTTCATATTGCCTTCAAGATCATCAGATGTGTATTTTTTTATATGGGACCACCCTCGAGGTATGAGTGACTTAAAATTGATCCAGAATAGGCGAAGGCATCGCATTACAGATACACAAAATAAAATAAACTCAAATTAAAACATTCATCCTTTTTTGATAAATTTTCGGGTTCGTCCCTAGTCACGTTTTAAAGTTTAGTATAGATTTTTCAGAGATGAGATATTTTCCCGCAGTAAAAAGTATGCTATATTTTAACCCGGATAAACAGCTATCATCATACCAATTTTCACCAAAATGTCCAAATTTCATAAAAATTTATCCACTGGTTTTCTCATGATGCGTTCCCAAACAGACAGACAGACAGACAAAAATTCTAAAAACTATAGATTCGGCCTCTGTATCGATAATAAGGACTATTTCAATAAGATTTTCCAAAAAATGTTCAATGTATAGATTCGACTCAGTTAGAATTTTATTATATACCTACTAGTGACTTACCCTCGCTTCGCTCGGGTGCGTCCCTGGGTACGTTTTAATTTTTTTGAGCGAAACCCTAGTTCTTTTTCTAAAATAAAAGTAACCTAAGTTACTTTTTATAGTATCAGCTATCTGCTAGTGAAAGTCCCGTTAAAATTGGTCCAGCCGTTTCGGAGATTAGCTGGAACAAACAGACTGGCAGACAAAAATTTTATTAATTGTGTTTTTCTTATAATTACCGTATATAATTCCATATGCATTTAATATAACGCTGTTATTTTGACATTACAAACAGACACTTCAATTTTATATATCTGTATAGATACTATAGATGTGAAATATTTACGTAAATCTAAGAAAGTAAAATTTCTTCCTTATTTGAATGCGGTTTAAAAACTTAATCAAAGCTATAAAACGACCAATATAGAAAGATTACAAGCGATATTTAGGTCAGATGCATTTTACGACATTTTAATGAGTGCTGTGTCGGTGGCATTCTATGAATAGGATATTGTAGATATTGTAATAAAGCGATAAAAGTTTTTTAATTAATATAATAACGGTTTGTCCAAACGATTTAATACAGTACCATAATTTATACAACGTGGGTTCACGTATCGTAGGACGTATCAGTTCGATTCTGAATTGACGAAAAATTTCTCGTTATACATATCCATATTAGGTCATTGGTTAACATAGTGTATTTTACTGCATAAGCTCTTTTTTATATGTATATTATATAGAAAACGTGTTTTAAAATTTTATGTTAAGGTTTTTTTTAATTTCATAATATGTACTTATTTTGATTATACACATTCTAGTAGTTTTTAGGGTTCCGCACCCGAAGGGGGCAACGGGATCCTATTACTAAGCCTCCGCTGTCCGTCTGTCTGTCTGACGTTGATAGACAGACGGACGGACAGCGGAGGCTGTATCTGATGAACCGTAACAGGTAGAGAGTTGAAATTTTCAAAGAATGAGTACGAGTATTTCTTTCTGTTGCTGCTATAACAAAAAATAATAAAAAACCAAGATGGCGATTTTCAAAATGGCTGCCATGCAAATAAAAAACTATTGGTACACACATAGTTTTATATCTTATACGATGGTACGGAACCCTTCGTGTGCGAGTCGGACTCGCACTTGATTTATTCTAATATTGCCATCGCCATCATAGCATACTAAATTTATTATAACACTCATAAATTTCTACAAAACAAATAAAATATGGGTGGCGTAAAGTAATAAACAAACATATTAATACAATAAAAGGAAGTGGTAAGATATAAAAAATGAATAATTAAAGTTACACCGCATCCGTGTCGCAGTACCGTGGGGTGAAAATATCTCACGTAATCTTCCGGATCATACGCCTGAGACAACCATTCTTAGAATGTTGTTAGGAATTACGGAAAAGATCTATTGGATTGACTTACTTATATTTCTTTACTGGCGACTCACCCTCGCTCCGCTCGGGTTCGTCCCTACTTTCGTTTTAACGTTTAGTACAGATTTCTCAGAGATGAGATATTGTCCCGCAGTAAAAAGTATCCTATATGTTAACCCGGAGCTATCATCATACCAAAATTTATCAAAATCCCTCCAATAGTTTTTCCGTGAGGCTGTCACAGACAGACAGACAGATAAAAATTCTAAAAACTATAGATTCAGCCTCTGTATCGATAATAATGTCTATTTCAATAAGATTTTCCAAAAAATATTCAATGTACAGATTCGTCTCAGAATTTTATTATATGTATAGATAGATGGTTTACTTCCGATTTTAATAAAACACATTATTTTTAAATAAATAGTACGAAGGAGTACAAAATAACGTATTTCATTCACTGCCAATAAACATGTTATTCAAACATTATTCTTATGGCGACCTTACGTACCGAATGTGAAGAATCTAAATAATATTCACCGGGGAGAGGTCTTAGCGACGTAAATGTACTTTATTACAGTCTCTAAGCACATGGAATGAGAACGTATGGTATTCTACTGCGCTTTTATGGTTTTGTTAGTGATATTATTACATGGTTCTCTTTTGATTCAATTCTTACACTGTTAAATGAATAAATCTTTACATATGTTTGATATGTTTTTGTATGATTTACTAGCGACTCGCCTTCGTTCGAATGTGTTACTACAATCTATGCAGATAAATAAAATTGGAATGTCTGTTTGTAATATTAAAATAACCACTTTTTACTAAATGCATATGGATGTATACATAGTACATATTATACCAAAACAACATTTTTTATAATTTTTGTCTGTCTGTCTTCTCTCTGTCTGTCTGTCTGTCTGTTTGTTCAGGCTAATCTCTGAAATGGCTAGACCGACTTTGATGGGACTTTCACTGGCAGATAGCTGATGTAATAAGGAGTAACTTAGGCTACTTTTATTTTAGAAAAAAATAGGGTCCCACGATAAAAAATTAAACCCCAAAAAAAAGAGCGAAGCGAGAGTGCGCTAGTAATCTAATATAAAGCTATAGAAGTAAGAAAATATTATTAATATAGGTCATTTTTTATCACGTGTAAGTACCGGGGTCAGCGGCAGGAACATAATACACATGTACCTACCGTGTTTACATCCATATGCATTTAGTAAAAAGCGGTTATTTTAATATTACAAACAGACACTACAATTTTATTTATTTGTATAGATGATTTCAGAATTTTATCTTAAATTATATTTCAAATATTAATAATTCAAAACGTCTTCTGCCCACGTGTTTGAAACTTCAGATGGTGGGCAGACACTCTTATTACCACTTAAAAAAATACTGAACCATTTTGGGTGCTAATGTCTTACATTTAAATAGAAAATATTAATATGGTTTTAAATGCAACTCTAATGCTGTTGAAATAGAGTTAAAAATTGATTAAAAATAACTATTGAAAACACAGTGTTTACAAAACAAATGACCGCAGGGACGAAACTTTATAGCTTCTTAGAAGGTAACTCACAATGCTTAGGCCATCTATTGTGCTTAATTGTAATTTTTTTTGTCATCAGAAAGGAGCTGATTTATTGTCTAAATCTTTTATTTATAGGGATCGTTCGTGTATTGTTTATAACCGTGACATCGTAACTCTGTATAAGTAATTAGTTAACAAAGGTATTTTGTGGAAGTTAATTTAAACATGAATGAATTTTTGACTGTATTGCTTAAAACTTTATTTCGAAAGCGCTTAGTTGTATGAAGTTTTGTAATTTTGTTCGTAATATGGATGAGGAAGCTGCTTTTTGTTTTTTTTTTTTGTTTTTTTTTATTAATATTATCATATATACTTCCTTAATTTATTTTTTATGTAATAATTAGAAAAAAAATTAAAAACTAAAAAAAAATTGTTCTTTGTTTCAGGTAACATATGGCAGCGATTTATAACACTTTAAGATTCTTGCGCGTGCGCACCTAATATAGTACCTACATATATAAATTGTAAGTTCAGAAAACTACTAGTATTTTTATCTATAAAACAACTTGACGCTGATTAACCGACTTCAAAAATGGAGGTTAGCTTAATTCAAATGATTTGTATTTTTTTATATAGATATTTTTTTTTTGTATAGATATCAAGAAAAAATTAACTACAGCTAGCCTGGATTTTTAATAATACGGAACGGAAGCGTAACGTCGCTAGTTGGTAATTGTATGTATTTAGCTCTCTTTAACGTCCTATTGTTGGGCACGAGTCTCCCTTCAATAGGATCAGGCCATAACCCACCGCATAAACCAAGTGCGGATTGGCGGACTTGTCATGATTTCCGAAAACTTGTTAGCTTCTCCCAAGCACGCAGGTTTCCTTACGATGTTTTCCTTCATCGTAAGACGAATGGTAATCGTATTGGAAATGATTCGCATATGAAAATACCACAAGTGCGACCCGTGATTTGAACCCGCTTTACTCAGTTTCCAAGCGGGCTCGTTACCAATGGGATATCACGCTAATTATATGATCGTTCATTTTCGTCTCAAACCATAAAGCATGAGTATGGGAGTGTGAAACTCCTGTTGTTCTGTAGATACGTGATAACTTATCTTGTTTATTCAGCTGTCATAATAACGGATTAGTTCCTCTAATAATTTGGAAGCGGTTAGGGCTCAAATTATATTTATGGAGACTAGTTAATTAGTATGACAATGTCTCGCCGGCTTTCCGTTTTACGGTGAAGTTCGCGGGTTCGAAATTGATTTAGGGTAAATATTTGTAAGTAATTGTGAAAAATATTAGGTTATTTATTTATTATTCAATTAACGTTATGTCCTTTTTAGCTTCAAAATATGATGAATGAGATGAATAAAGGTCTTATAATATTCATCCCATTCTATAGTGACGTTGGCGAAGTAATTTGTGCTCAACTTGCACGCTTTGAAGCCATTGACAAGAAAATTGAATTTAATAATATTAATTAAAAATATAGCTGTATTGAGTACCTCTTTCTTTTTCAAGTCAGTCAAAAGTGGTAAAAATATCTTCTTTTGAGTCAATAATCTTTATTGAAAATTTGAGGAAAACATATATAAATAGAATTTACCTGTCTACAAAAAAAAAATGCTTCCAAAGTTCATTTGTTGACAACACTAAATCTGTTAATCTATCTATACATATAATAAAATTGTAACTGAATACTTTCTTAGATTTACGCGAATATTTGACATTTTAAAATAAAACTATCTTTTCGGATTATTTCGCGGATTTATTTTGATTTTTGGTTCCCGACGTTTCGAATGCTTTACAGCAATCATGGTCACGGGAGAGACTAAGGTATTAGACATCTCAAAAGCGTTATATACTTGTTACAGACAGTGCCTACCCACAAATTTACAAAAATGATTTTGAAAATTCAAAAATGGCACCAGAGTACCTTACAATATTTGTTGATTTTAATACTAAACATATTTAAAATATTAAAAAGTTTAATAAGTATTATAATTAAATATTATTTGTTTAATTTTAGCTGTTATTATTATAAATATTACAATATTTTAAAAAACTTTAAGAATTAATAATGTAATATTATTTAGTGTTGCTATTACTATAATATGTCTAACCACAAAGAAAATCAAAATATTAATTATTTATTAAATACTAATTATTTATTAAAGTATTATTATTGTTTTATATGTAATTTAGAAAATTAAATTTTTAATTTAGATTCCTAATGTAATTTTAAGATAGAATATTAAGCAACACTAACGAAGATAGTGTTGCTTAATATTCTATCTTTGTGGTTAGACATATTATAGTAATAGCAACACTAAATAATATTACATTATTAATTCTTAAAGTTTTTTAAAATATTGTAATATTTATAATAATAACAGCTAAAATTAAACAAATAATATTTAATTATAATACTTATTAAACTTTTTAATATTTTAAATATGTTTAGTATTAAAATCAACAAATATTGTAAGGTACTCTGGTGCCATTTTTGAATTTTCAAAATCATTTTTGTAAATTTGTGGGTAGGCACTGTCTGTAACAAGTATATAACGCTTTTGAGATGTCTAATACCTTAGTCTCTCCCGTGACCATGATTGCTGTAAAGCATTCGAAACGTCGGGAACCAAAAATCAAAATAAATCCGCGAAATAATCCGAAAAGATAGTTTTATTTTAAAATTGTAACTGATCGCTGTCTGTGCATGAAAAATAATTGAGAAAAATTATTATTGGGGATCTTTATTAACGCAATAGAACCCAAAACAAAGATTTTTAATTTCTTTGTCTGTTTGTCTGTGCGTTTGTGCACGCTAATCATAGAAACGGCTTAACCGATTTGGGTGCGGTTTTCACTAATGTATTGTGGTAAGCTTCGCTTAACATTTAGTATTTGTTTTATTTCAATAGGTTCCTTAATAAAACAGTTATGTCAATTTAAAGAATCGTCGTAGCTACTAAATAAATAGAAGAAATTCGGTCGACAAACAGAGGAAAAAAAAGGTACTGAACTGTTTTGTCTTTGCCTATTTATATATAGATACTAAGCTAATAAAGCATTGAATTAATTAGTTAAATTTTAATTAACGTCGTACTGATTGCCAACTTCATTCTTCGTATGAATAAAGCATTTGTAATAATGGCCTAGTAGATCGTAATTAGATGAGTGTCACACGTAAGTGAGGGTTGTCGCGTAATTAACCGACTTCCAAAAAGGAGGAGGTTCTATATTCGTATGTATGTATGTTTTTTTATAAACTTATTGGTTCATGTAATACAGTATGTTTTTTTCTATGAAAATTTTACACAATAATGTTTGCTCAGATACGTTTGTAATTGGGTTATTTTTCTATTGATAAATCATGTTTGTTTCGTTAACAAGTGTCGTACCCTCACTTCACTCGGGTGCGTACTTAAGTTCCTAATTATAGCCCTATATGTTACTCCAGGTTTATCTATATACAAAGTTTCAGGGTTATGGACTAACAAATATAGAGACATACAAATTTTTGCAATTATAACAGTAGTTCGATAATTTAAAAATCAATAAAAGTTTTTAATACATACCTATTTTATATTAAGATGATAGTAGGTACTCAATGAAAAAAGATAGATTTAGATACCTAGATTAGATATCACTTTGACCTACTCGAAACTCGAACCTACGACCTACGTCCTAATGCTACAGTATCAGCTAGCGACTCAATAAGGCAAGTTTCATTATAATTAGTATGTGACAACCCTGAACACGTATCAAGTATGTAAGGCCGTAATCAAATGTGAGGATTGAGTGATTAACATTTGTAGGTAATAACGACGTAATTATTTAACCCAATAGTGTGCAAAATTTTGATATTAAAATTATTGACTAAACCAAATTATCATAACAAGTTATTTAGATTTTAAATCTAAACATATTATCATTATCTCGTAGTAATAAAAGAAAGGCAGTTGTAGTCCAATTGTTAAAGACTTGCTTGGAAAACCAAGTGAAGCGGGTTCAATGCCTGGTCTCGCAACTCTGATATTCTAATGTGCGAATCATTTTCAACATAATTACCACGTCTTACGGTGAAGGAAAACATTGTCAGGAAACCTGCATGTCTGAGAGAACCTAGCATGTTTCCAAAAGGCACCTGTAGTCCGCCAAGGCTAGCGTATGATTGGTAGACCTGATCCCCTTTTCGTATTGAAGGGATTCGTATACCCAGCAGTGGGACGTTAGGGTTGAATACAATAAAAGAAATATTTATATTATGAATAGTCAAATGATATAGTCTTTCTTACTTAGAACGTGTCATGGAATATAAAGCTTTTGAAATAATAGTAATTATCAAAGTTTTAGTATCATTAAAATATTCCTATAGCACTATACTGAAACAGTTTTTATATAAGACGTAGCAATGTAGTTAAATATTTTGAGTACTATCAAGATATCTAATTTAGACTACTAATCTATTAATCGTATGAAAAAGTACCTTCTTATTGCATCTATTTATTGCTACCGCATGAAAGGCGGACAAACAAACAGTCACTCTCACACGTAATATTAAGGATTTCTATATCAAAGGATACAATTTAATCAAACACCTACCTGTAATACCGGTTGCGCATCAAAAGTGGGGTCAAAACAGTCCTCTAGTTAATGCAAATGAGCTCTGACGTGTCCAATTATGGCTATAGGTACGCCTCCAGCCAATAAAGTCGACTGCACGCCAAACGATTTGTAAAGTTAAGCGGAAACGCCTATACGCTCACCTATTATTATTATTTTTTTATATGAACATACGGAAACGGCAAAAATTTCCGTTTTTTTTGTAGTTTGTATTACTGTGAAATATTCTGATATTGTTTTTTTTGGGATTCAAAATCTATACTATATAATATTATAAAGCTGAAGAGTTTGTTTGGTAAAACGCGCTAATCTCTGGAATTATTAATCCGATTTGAAAAATTCTTTTTGCATTGGGTAGCCCATTACCTGAGGAAGGCTATAGGCTATATATAATCCCGGAAAAATGCACAAATCCCGTGGTATAGATTCGTTTTTGTCTAGGGACGAAAGCGAAGCGAAGCGAGGATGAGTCGCTAGTTTTCTATATTTTTAAGTTATTTGTCTCTTTAATGTTTTGTTATACAATATAGTAGAGGTATTTCGTTGGTCTCGTATTCAGGTGAATTATGGTAATGCTGTATATTAAATTTTTAAAGAGGTTAAAATGGTTATGTTAATATGTGTATTTAGCCTTATACTATATGATTTTGTTAATAAATTAGTTTCCTTTTTTAGAAATAATACGTTTTTGCCCACGTATTCGCTTGCCAGTGTCTCAGGCAAGTAGTGTATGTTAAAGAGCAAAGAACAGGTTAAAGTTTAAAAAACGAAAATATTTTACATACCTTTAGCTAGAACACATCTTCGTAAACAAACTCTCATGGCTCGCATATGTGCGAAATATAATGGAATATCTCGAGTTCTACCTGGCGTCGACATATTCCACAACTCTTATGCTGTCTTTAAAAAAAAACACCGATCATCTATCGGTGAGTTCTCATTTAGATTGAAAACAATATATTCTCTTTTTACCGTCTAAAAGTTTTACATGTAGATATTTCTTGACGAATATTATGTACACTTGTTATTGATATACATAGCAGTGAGCGTGTTACTTTTAATATAATCTAGTGTGTTAATGTTTAATAGTTATACATATTTTAACTGTGCTTATGAAATAAATAAATAAAAGATTTTTCATTAGTTATATATTCTACAAATCACTACATAGTATAAAACAAAGTCCCTTCCCGCTGTCTGTCACTATGTACGCTTAGATCTTTAAAACTACGCAACGGATTTTGATGCGGTTATTTTTAATAAATAGAGTGATTCAAGAGGAAAGTTTATATCTATAATACATACATATTATAGTACAGAAAAGCCGAGAAATTCTGTTATTTTATATCTATTTTGTATCGACAATATCACACATTACAAACTAGTAGCGCCATCTACCATAGAGTATGTAATACTGTGTATGTAGTAATGTTTTTCAAATAAAGTCAGTTGTTGTCTGTGACTCAAGCGTTTAATTAACTAGAGGTTATGTGCCCAGTTGTTTCTTGTTTTCTCGCAATTTTCTTGGATATTCCTAGTGGAAATAGACTTTGCAGATTGAGATAAACTGTAATTAACGCTTTAACTGTGAAGATGACGACGAACTACCTTGTCAGTGTGCCTAAATTGAAAGGACGAGAGAACTACAGTGAGTGGGCTTTCGCGGCTGAGAATTTCTTAATTCTGGAAGGAATGTCTGATTGCATCAAGTCGGAGACTGTACCAGCAGAAATAGGAGCAGCAGGTGACGCGAAAACTAGAGCTAAGCTGATTCTGACAATAGATTCGTCGCTGTACGTGCACATTAAGAGTGTACGAACGACCCATGAGCTGTGGAAGAAATTGAAGAACTTATTCGATGACTCAGGATTTACGAGAAGAATCAGTTTACTGAGGAGTTTAATTTCCATACGACTCGAAAATAGCATTTCAATGACTTCGTATGTGACACAAATCATCGAAACAAGCCAAAAATTGAGTGGTACAGGTTTTAATATAAATGACGAGTGGGTCGCATCGCTTTTGTTAGCGGGATTAACAGAAAAATATTGTCCTATGATAATGGCGATCGAGCATTGCGGCATACCATTGACAGCAGACGCCATTAAAACCAAGTTGTTGGACATGGAAGAAAGCGGAAACGGCGGCGACAATAGCGCTGTCAATTCCAGTGGCGCGTTTGCGAGTTTCAAGAGGAACCGGAATGTTGGTAGCACTGCGACCAAAGACAACGCCCAGATGTCAAAGTCAAAACCAAAAGTCATAACATGCTACAAATGTAAACAAACAGGGCATTACCGCAATCAGTGTACATTTTCGAACAAAAATTCGTCGAATGCAAATAAAAAAGAACGTACAAGCAGTAATGCGTTTAGCGCCGTGTTTCTGAATGGTGAATTTTGCAAAAGCGATTGGTACATTGACTCCGGGGCGAGTGTTCATCTTACTGCGAACGAAGAATGGTTGTCAAATGTGTCGCGGGATCTTATGATAAAGGAAATTGTCGTGGCAAACAAAGATAAAGTACCTGTATTATGTACTGGAGATGTGCAGATTACGACAAAGACGGGCGCCTGTGAATACGATATTACAGTAGAAGGTGTATTATGCGTTCCGAAGTTGACTACAAATCTATTGTCTGTAAGTCAACTTATATCAAAAGGAAACAAAGTTTCATTTAACAATGATGGTTGTCAGATTTTCAACCAAGCAGGAGTACTGGTGGCTACAGCAAGTTTGTTGAATGGGGTGTATAAACTAAACATGCCTGAATATTGTTCATCAGCTGCAGTGATGGTGTCCAGTGAAGTTTGGCATCGACGTCTAGGTCATGTCAACAGCCAGTATTTGAACAAAATGCAAGATGCTGTACAGGGATTGACACTTGATAATAAGACTGATATATCAAAGTCATCATGTGTCGCTTGCTGTGAGGGCAAGCAGAGCCGCTTACCTTTTCCCAAAGAAGGTAGTAGAAGCACTGAGTTGCTACATATTGTGCATACTGACCTCTGTGGACCAATGGAAAACAGATCTATAGGTGGTTCTAGATACTTTATGCTGTTCATAGATGATTTTAGTCGTATGACATATATTTATTTTTTGAAAACAAAAGATGAAGCATTGAAATACTTTCAACAGTATAGAGCAGAGGTTGAGAATCAACTTAATCGCAGCATAAAGATCTTGAGAAGTGACAATGGGAAAGAATTCTGTAACAGCAAGTTTGATGATTTCTTGATGTCGAATGGGATAGTACATCAAAAAACGAACCCGTACACACCTGAGCAGAATGGTCTCTCAGAACGATACAACCGGACTATCATTGAGAAAGCCAAATGTCTACTGTTCGATGCAGGCCTCGAGAAAAGGTTTTGGGCAGAGGCGGCACACACTGCAGTGTACTTACAGAACAGAACTGTGACCATATCATTAAATTATAAAACTCCTTTTGAGATATGGACGGGCAGAAAGCCTGATGTAAGTCATTTTCGCATTTTTGGTAGCACAGTCATGGTACATGTGCCGAAACAAAAGAGATTAAAGTGGGACAGAAAGTCTGAAAAATGTATCCTTGTCGGCTATTCCAATGATGTCAAAGGATACAGAATTTACAACCCGAAGTCTAATGTCATCACTACTAGTCGAGATGTTATAGTATTGGAAAAGATAGAGACAGAGAATATTATGGAGGTACAAGAAAATTGTTCAGATGAGGTGAATATGGTTCCAGTGGGGGAAGAAGATTTGACACTTCAGGAAGATTCATTTGAACAATCAGAGAGCTTGAACACAGATGACAGCGGTGAACTGTATGTACCTTGTGAAAATGATACTTTAGATAGCTCTGAGTCTGGTACAACAGACAGCGAAGACACCATTATACTCAACAATGTCAACATAACAAGTGGTCCTAGGCGTAGGCAGCAGCCAGACAGATATGGATTTGCAAGTGCTTATATAGAAGATGACAACATGTTCACGGGTGAGATATCATTGCAAGAAGCCTTGGAAGGTCCTGAGAAAGCACAGTGGTTAGTGGCAGTGCAGGATGAGTTACAGTCGTTCGAGAAAAATAATGCGTGGGAACTCGTAGATGTACCAATAGATGGTACTATAGTGCAGTGCAAGTGGGTTTTACGGAAAAAGTACGACAGTGAAAACAATGTGCGTTACCGTGCTCGTCTCGTCGCAAAGGGCTTCACCCAAAAACATGGTGTAGACTATACAGAAACATTTTCACCAGTAGTAAGACATACAACTCTTAGACTATTATTTGCATTGTCTGTAAAGTTAGGTTTAGATGTTAACCATTTAGATGTAAAGACTGCATTCTTGAATGGTGATTTAGAGGAAACTATTTATATGAAAATGCCAGATTGTTATAGTAGTAGTAATTCAGTCTGTAAAGTATTGAAACTTAAAAAGGCCATTTATGGACTTAAACAGGCCTCTAGAGCTTGGAATAAAAAGGTTGATAGTTGTTTGATCAGTAATGGTTACAAAAGGTCAAAAATAGAGCCATGTATGTATATAAGGGATATTAACAAATGTAAGACCATTGTAACAGTCTATGTTGACGATTTCTTTATATTTTCCAATGATAAAATTGAAACTAAGAACCTGAAACAGATTTTATCTAATAAGTTTAGCATTAAGGACTTAGGTGAAGTTAAAATATGTCTTGGAATGAATATAACCTTCAATAAAGATAAGGGATATGTAACTTTGAGTCAGGAAACTTATATTAATCAACTTTTAAGTAAATTTCATTTAAGTGATTGTAAGACTGTTGATACTCCGATGGAGGTCAAACTAAATATAAATAAAGGTCAAGTAGGTGTAAATAGTCATGTGCCCTATCAACAACTAATTGGTAGTTTGATGTACCTGTCAGTCTTAACTAGGCCAGATATTAGTTACTCTATAAGTTTTTTAAGTCAATTTAATGATTGTCACACAAAGGAGCATTGGGAGTATGCAAAGAGAGTATTAAAATATCTAAAACGAACTAAATGTTATGGAATAAAATATTCTAAAGAAGGTAATTCAGAAATAACAGGCTATGTAGATGCTGATTGGGCCTCTAACTTTGTAGATAGGAGATCATACACTGGGATGTGTTTTTTGTTATCTGATGGTGTGATATCATGGCAATGTAGAAAACAGAAATGTGTTGCCCTCTCTAGCACTGAATCAGAGTACATTGGTCTATCTGAGGCATGTAGAGAAGCATTATATCTAAGGGGATTACAGTATGAAATAACCAATAGGATGTACACAATCAGCATATTTAATGATAATCAGGGCGCACAGAAGCTGTGTGCAAACCCAGTCCTTCACAAACGTACAAAGCATATTGATATCAAATATCATTTTTGTCGTGATCTAGTAAAAGATAAAATTGTTAAAGTACTGTATTTGCCAACAGCTGATATGCCGGCTGACATTTTAACTAAAAGTTTATGTTCAGCAAAACATTATAAATTTATGTTGCTTCTTGGCATAGTTTGTATAGAATAATTTTGTATAAAATTCTTTAGTGAATATTGCGATAAGTGGGGGTGTTATTTTATATCTATTTTGTATCGACAATATCACACATTACAAACTAGTAGCGCCATCTACCATAGAGTATGTAATACTGTGTATGTAGTAATGTTTTTCAAATAAAGTCAGTTGTTGTCTGTGACTCAAGCGTTTAATTAACTAGATTTGTATTTCATACTAACGATTAAAACGTACCTAAGGGTGAATCCGCGCGAAGCGAGGGTGAGTCGCTAGTAAGTACATAAATATCTGATTGTAATAGTGCAGAATATAAGAGATACGATTTAAGAAAGGCTTAATAAATATAAAATGAAGCAAAATAGTATATCTGTCTGTAGGTACGCTACGTTAATCTTGACGTAGAGTAACTTTAGTTAAGCTCATGCTGTTAGAGTAGGGTGTAATGAAACACCCTCGTTTCGTGAAGGGGTTAGCTAGACAACCCTTTGAATTTTAGAAGACCCTAAATTTTATAGTGTATAGCTTTTTACATGCACATATCATTAGGATTGCCAGGATTTAGTGTCTATACAGTCCGTACTCGTATAAATAGTGACTATATATGGAGACCTAAGTAATTACATATAATTTAATATTTACAATGTAAATCTATACTAATATTATAAAGCTGAAGAGTTTGTTTGTTTGGTTGAACGCGCTAATCTCGGGAACTACTAATCCGATTTGAAAAATTCTTTTTGCATTAGATAGCTCGTTAACTGAGGAAGGCTATAGGCTATATATCGTCCCGGAAAATGTACGGTTCCCGTGGGATAGATTTGTTTTTGTCTAGGGACGAGCCCGAAGCGAAGCTAGAGTTAGTCGGTAGTAATCTATAATTAATTGCATTATATGCATAATTAAGTGCAAGTTAGATCTTTTATTGCAATGTTTTGGATGGTGGGTGATAATCTAAACATCGTCGTATATTCCCACTGTATTCATTGAAGGATGCAGGGGCTATGTGGTACATGACCATGGGATCGTTTTCTCTTGCTTATAGAAAAATCCAGTTTAGCATAATCGAGAATCGGATTAAACACATACGTATATCTAGTTTTTTTATAGCAAGTGTACTGCTATAATTTTTTTTACATTTAATGTAACATTATTTATTATAGAACTATATTTCATTAAAATTACCTAATAAAATCAATATATTTCATGTTTTTGAAGTTATACTTCTTTAGGCACGTTTGGAAAAAAATATGAGAGTAACATTTTTACGATGCGACATGATGAATTTAGCTGAAAACGACATGATGAAGTTAGCTGCATCCCTTTTACAAACAGAGAGTTGTGACATACGGGATGAAATCTTTAGCAATTTTTGTCCTGTTACGCCATCGTTGTCATCATGTCATTTATAGTGTAAAGGTATTAACTTAAATTTAATCAATAATGTTATTATGATAAAAGTATGTGATTTAATCAATGTATTTTTCGAATTAGCTAGCTACTTTAGTTGTAGAATAAAAAATCGACAAAACATACGTTAGTTTGTGGGTCGCCTTTATGTCAAATTTCTAATTATCCACCGTTCTCCATAAGGGCGTCTGTCCGTTTGTCCGTGTAAGGGATTTTGATTGCAAATCCTATGACATTCGGGTATTACGCGCGTGCCCCTAGGTTAATTGTTAACTGGAATGTGTCGCATACTGTATGCATTATGTTCTAACACTCGGTTAAAACGAGTATGTACTATCGTATCTATTTATAGATTAAGTTTAAATTTTAAGCCTTACATTTTTAGATAAGTAGAAACGTTTCTATTTTTTTTTATATTAATCTATTACATATTATCAACTGTTTTTCATCGATGTACCAAGTGAGCGAAGCCGCAGGCCAATGTTAGTCACACTAATCGGACTTATTATAAATGACAGTGGTAGCCCAGTAGTAACGCGCTCGCTTGGGAAACCGAGTGAAGCGGGTTCAAATCCAGGGTCTCGCACCTCAGATATTTTCACGTGCGAATCATTTCTAACATGATTACCGCTTTCCTTACGGTAAAGGAAAACATCGTGAGGAAACCTGCATGTTTGAGAGAACCTAGCAAGTTTTTGAAAAACATGTGAAGTCCGCCAACACGCACTTGACCAGCGTGGGGGACAATGGCCTAATCCCCCCTTGTATTAAAGGGAGGTCCGTGCCCAGAAGTGGGACATTAAAAAAAGGGCTGAGTACATAAATGGTAAAATTTATACGTGTGTGTGTATTGCTCCTTCGCTGCTGGACAGTTTTTGATGAAATTCAGTTCACAAATAGACTATGATCTGGACACATAGCTAGCACTGTTATTAATAGAATTCGTCAAACAGTGCGAGCAAAGTCAAGGTAAGTCATTAGTATCAAACATGTAGGTATGTTGTTTTAGTGAAACCACAGGAGGCCTTTCTCATAAAAATAAACATTGAATACACAAAATTATCATCAATGTTGATCAAATATCGAAGACCGTTCGAAAACATCTTATTAATAATTTATTTATATGTTTAACATCAAACGTCAAATGATCAAAACTACTTTTAAATGAGAGATGACAACGAGATAATTATAATTAGTCAGATAGGCATCGAACCCTTTAATGTGAATGCGTAAAAAATTAACCACTAAGCGTAAGGCGGTTACACATGGGGATAAGATAAAATTATATTGTTATTATATAATTAGGCCACTATTATTAATACGGAATTTTGTATGTCATATGTGGGTGTTTGTGGATGGATTTGTATAAAACTTAATACACACTGATATTACTAGGAGTAACTATGCTTCAGTTAGTGGAAAAATTTGCCAAAAGGTTGCTCTACCTGTATATAATACTAGCGACTCACCCTCGTTTCGCTCGGGTTCGTCTCTGGGTTCCTTCCCCACACAAACTTTTACCCCTATTTTTACCCCCTCAAAGGATGATATCCGAGATAAAAACTGTCCTATTTCCTTTCCAGGATGTCAAACAAACAAACAAAAAAACTAATTTTTCCTCTTTATAATATTCGAATAGATTTTAATACAAAAGGCACCTAGGGAGGTAGGTACTCGAATGAAGTGAGGGTAAACCTCTAGTAAAACGTACGTTTTGAAATAAATATAGCTACTATAGTAATTTCGAACGTAACTAATACCTAAATATTATAAGTCAAACAAATATCTCCCAATGCGTTCATGGCCTAAGAGATTTCTATCTCGAACCGTTTCAACGTGCACATAAATACACCGGCATAATTGTTCTAATTAATTCCACAAAACTTCGAGGTAGCAAGAATATTTGCCCTTGGCTAGAATAAAAGGAAAACTTTAGAATATAAGGGTGGTGTTGTCTAAGGGCTGTGCTATAGCTATGTATTAACTGACATTTATCCCTATGTGAAGTGATAAGTTACTTATTAAGTATTAAGTATAACTTTTGCGACATAGAGATAATATGGCGAAACTTTATTATTCTTTTCATTGTATTTTTAGAAAATCAATACAAACTAATAGTGCGGCACTCAAACAATAACAAACAATGTTGACCCAACTCTTAATAACTTTCGTTAGTAAAAATCTAAAGAACTTGCTTAATTAAAAAAAATATCTAATTAGTTTTCGAAACTGGTAGAACGCAGTAGTCTTGCTAGAGACTGAAAATTGTATATTACGTCTTTATATTAGACTAGCGACTCACCCTCGTTTCGCTTCGGGTTCGTCCCTAGACAAAAAAAATCTATCCCACGGGAACCGTACATTTTTGCGGGATGATATATAGCCTATAGCCTTCCTCAGTTAACTGGATATCTAATGCAAAAAGAATTTTTCAAATCGGATTAGTAGTTCCTGAGATTAGCGCGTTCAACCAATCATACAAAAAACTCTTCAGCTTTATAATATTAGTATAAATATTACATTAAGATAATTAAAAAAGTTGTTCGAAAAATTTAAAATAATCTGGAATATCAACAACAGCGCCAACTACCGGGTCCTGTAAGAACCATCCAGGTGACCTTAAAAGTACATAAAACAAATTTGATCGAAATCGGCGAAGCCCTTTAGGAGAAAAAATTACTAACGCACAACAACAAAAAATATGCCGGATATTGTAATATAAAGATATAAATAAAATATAAACATATAAAAGGAAAGCTATAAAATAGCTATCGCTTCGCTTATGATTATAGCAACGAACTTTAAATATTATATTTAATCTATGTATGATTTTTTCGCTGCGACATCCCATGGACATTCCCGACGCGACCCAAACCTATTGTTTACCATATTTTCTTTTTTCGTGCTGACTCCAAAATTTTAATCGTCTCACAAAAACATCCTAATTATTTATTATATAGATGCCGGCTTTATGAATAAAATATGTTTAATTTGCTTTCAATGCCTTTGTTATTTCTAACATTTTGTGTGTGAAAGTTTTATCTATTTTTTGAATAGTTTTCTAAATATCTTTTAATACTTAGTAATAACTATAAAAAAATCTTTTATAATTATTTTATTTTTATAAGCTTAAGTATTTTAAATATTATGAAGGTTCTTTATGTAACTGGCCAAGTGTTTTAGTTTTATCATTATCTGGATAGTAAATCTCGGGTAAGCTCTGGTCTGCTGAAGCATTTTTATTTCTCTCTATTTCCAGCAGTTTGTCTCCAATATCTAATACTGATCCCATCTGTATAAATATTATAAATGTGAAAGTTTGTGAGTAAGGATATTTGTTACTCTTTCACGCCAGAACGGCTGAACGGATCTGGAGTAAATTTAGCACATAGATAGATTATAGCCTGGAATAACACATAGGCTACTTTTTATCCCGAAAAAATGTGCGGTTCCCGTGGGATAGATTTGTTTTTGTCAAGGGATGAATTCGAAGCGAAGCAAGGGTGAGTCGCTAGTTTTATGTATGAAATTTCAAACATATAAACATTGGTTATATTAACGTCAATGATGAGCCTTATCTTACGTCAAATAAAAACCTTTTCTTTACTCTATGGCGGCTGTTCTCTTTTAATGTGAAAATTTCCTATAATTTATGGATTGTATAGCTTTAAATAATATTGTTTATGGCGCCCATAAATATTTAAATAGGACATTAAAATGAATGTTATAGTTAATACTCTAATAGATTGGATGTGATAAACAAACGTTGGGTGACATTTGCGGTTAGACAAAAACGTTAATTTTAATTAATAAACGATATTACTGGTATACTGTATCTGTAATAAATTTTAGACATGTATATGTGAGGTTTTTTATTGAAAAAAAAATCTGTCTAGAAATTTTTGTTGTTTTTTAATGGTCAAATTAAGTTAGAAATAGATAATAGGAAATATGCTCTCTTCTATAAATGTATGTAATAAATGTATGTATATATGTATTCAGCTTTTTTAACGTCGAACTGCTAGGCACGTCACATAGTCCACCACGCCGCGCCGGCCAAGTGCGGGTTGGTGGACTTCACATACCCTTGGAAAACTTGCTAGGTTCTCTCAGACATGCAGGTTTCCTCACGATGTTTTCCTTCACCGTAAGACAAGTGGTAATTATGTTGGAAATGATTCGCACATGAAAATACTAAAGGTGCGAGACCCGGGTTTTGAACCCGCTTCACTCGAGTTCCCAAGCGAGCGCGTTACTACTGGGCTACCACTTCTTCTATAAATATTCATTAACAATTGTATGATATTTTCGTGTTATATTAAATTGAAGATCTTAAAATTATCAACGCACCTATAACTATAATAAAAACACAATACACCCACTCAACTCAATCCAAATACGCCACTTTAGCTCTTATATAGAAAGTAATAGAGAGTTTATTTCTATAAATAAATTGTTTGAAATATATTCTGTCATCCAAGTTTTGAATACAATGTAAGAGACAACAATATAATTTCGTTTTTGTTATTATAAATGTGTCATCTCGTCCTTGCTTCTAGTTCATTTAAATTTTTAATGATTTGACGTCTCATAATGTTTATATTTATTAGTTAACACCTCTCCCCCCCCCCCCCTCCTCCCCTTCCCCTTACAGAGTAAAAAAGCCTTTTCTCAATAGGACCCTTCTATCTTCCGACCAAAGTTCATAGTCCTAGCTTTTGTAGTTTTTGAAATTTCGTCGTCATTAAATTATATATCTTATGTGAGAATTATTTCGCTTCAATATACATGTATGTATGTATATACATACATATAAAACTTACTCTCTAACTGTTTATACATGATGATCATGAATGAATAAGAGAATAGATGAAATGGAGCTTTTAATGTAACTAACCTAAAATTAATATTTTGGCAAAAAAAAAAATATCGGCGTTAAAATGATTTTTGATCTTGATAGTTAACACGATATATAAAATATTGTAAGTACAATTAATTTATAAGGAAGTATCTATAATGGATTTATTGTACATATATCAAAAGACACATTTTATCAAAAACATCTTTCACATGAAATTAAATTTTACAAACAAACCAACTGTACGTATTAAACATTTAATATTCAGTACATGCAAACGTTTTTAGTAACTAAGGAGACTCTCTATATAACATCCCCCAGTACATACATAAGTTAATTGAAAAATATTCTAAACTGCACTCCGTAGTCCGTACCCTACTTCTATTGATTAAATATTTTGTGTACAATTAAAATAAAACTGTTTTGCATCCATAATTAAATATACAGTGGGACCGACAACTGGTCCTCCGAGCCGGATAATTAGAGCTAACAAGCGACAAACTATTTAATTCTATTCGTGTTTCGGCCTAGATACGAATATATGAAATTTAATGTACTGAATAGCAAATTGATCACGAAATTGCTTGCGATATTATTTATACACGTATTTTAGTTTATCGTAGTACTAATGACATTATGCATTCATATGATTATATAATATGATTCCCTTATTAATAATATTTTGATGTTTAATATTAACGTAATTTAAATTTCGCAAACATATTAATTCTGTAACGAGTTATTTTATACACAATTTGTTTGGCGATGCATTTTAAAATTATCTGTTTATTCGAAAATAGCTTAAAAATATATATTAAGCAGGTAGTATGGGTATGGAATGTATGTATAAATATGTTTTTTTCATCTATTTGTTTTATAATTCAGCGACTCATATCGCTTCGTTCGTGTTCGTCCCTAGGTGATTTTTAACGGTTACTATGGAATAGATAGACTATATTATCTATATATTAATACGTGAAGCAAAAGCTTTGTACCTCTTTTTACGAAAATTGCGCGGACGGAGGAGTATGAAATTTCCCACATTGATAGTTTATACAGAGAAGGAGTGCAGAATGTTAATATTTTTTTTAATTATGCATAAAAATACATTAAATCAATAAAAAAACATTACACACACTACCATGTATTTGACACACACACGCATATATATACTCTTTTATTTATTGTTAAAGTCTGTGGCCAAATTGAGAATAGATTAATATTGTAATATACGCAAGACAATAAATATATAACTTAATGAATTATGGTTGATTTTCAACCACGCGGCGATCACTAGTATATATAAATAGATACGATAAGTTGTTTTGGGTTGTATTGTAAAGTGTTTGTCTGTGGGAATGAGAATCTCTCGCAGTAAAAAGTAGCCTATGTCACTCTCCAGCCCTCCAACTATCCTATGTCCACACAAAAAATCACGCCAATCCGTCAATCTGTTTTGACGTGAAATATAACAAACAAATACACATTCATATTTGTAACATTATATATTATACTAGCAGAACCCGCAGCTTCGCTCGCGATCGAACTACGAAAAATGTGCAAATAATATGTCCAAAGAATTAAAAGTTTCATACAAACTTTTATCCCCTATTTCACCCCCTTGGAGGTTGAATTTTGAGAAATCCTTCCTTAGTGGATGCCTTCTACATATGAGGAATACGTGTGCGAAAATTCAATTTTCTAGCCTTAAGGGTTTGGCCTGTGCGTTGATACATCAGTCAATCACTTTTGGCTTATATATATATATATATATAGATTATTATGGATATTCTAGATTCCATTGAATATTCTGGATTCTAAGGTAAGGATTAATAACAGAATGTACCATGAAATACACTGTTATCGAATGCCATTACTTTATATATGTACTACGTTGACTAAATTTAGAACAGACCACAGGTATTGAACTAATTCTCTCACGGTCTCAGTTTCACGTTATAAACTACGTAACAATCCGAAACTAGTTATGCATCGTATTAGAGAAGTTTTATTAGTGTTCGTGCATCAACTGTATTTGCTGATACTCCTGACATTTGATAGCTAAGTGGTAATATTTATGTTTTTTTAGCTATATTTAGCCCTGTCTTTGCCTATATCGCTAACTCTACATCTACATGTAAAGCTTTGTTGGGTGATGATCCTCTTTTATTGTCTAAATGAGATATGTGTATGGGCTTTATTGGTTGTAGGGGAGACCGGGGCTGGTTGACCAAGTTTCAGCTTAAAGGTTTCTATTTCTATTTCTTTAGAGTATATTAATTTAAAAACGGGTTCAGTTCATAGATTAACTATTAAGCTTTGCAAAAAAGTTGCAAAAAGCACGTTATTCATTATGATATAGAGTACAGGCCAGATTTTGTATAATAAGAAAAACTGGTCAACCTACCCCATGCTTGGGGTAGGTTGACTATTCACCTGGGGTAAGTTGACCTATGAAGTTGTAAAGGCAAAATCTACGAGGAAATAGGATAAAAGACACAAAAATGAATTACTCATTTTTTTTATTGAAACCAAGGCGATCTTCCGCCACGTCAATTAAACACAATAAAATTCAAATTATAAGAATAAACAATCAGACATTTAAACATTAGGCAATTTGAGTACCTAAAAATAAACAAAGTACCTTCTTATTAAGTATTTAAAACAAAATGTAATAATTTTTTGCAAACTTTAACCATTTGGTAACAAATTATCATATCTATCCAAAATATATATTCTAATATATATAAATATATATTCGTATTTATGTTATAGATATATTATTTTATTAATAAAATAAATTATTTTGAGATCATACTATCCGATCAGTCTTCTAAATCGGAGGTGCAATTTTTGCATTCATAGTACAATATGTTCCCGTTTACACATTTTGTGTGTGCCCGCAACTTACACACAGTGCACTGAACCCATTCTTCTCCAAAAATACTAGAGCGATAGGAGTCAGTGCACTCCATACAAAATGTTTCATCCTCATCACTTTCATCGTCGTCACTTTTCTATTACGTCGTTGGATGTACTCCTTCTATTAGTCTTTCTTTTGCATGTTCGCATGGTCCTGAAATAATATCCATAATATTATGTTGCTGGTTGATCAGGTGGTCAACCAACCCCATTATACATTAGTCTACTAGCCCCAAACCACTTTTTAACTTTTAACCACATTCCATAACCTCAAAACTGCGACGAAATCAAATAGAATAATACATAAAAGAAAGAACATGAATCAAACATTCGTTATAAACTCTTTGACAATCAATAACCATGAATAAATAGGCATTATTACAAATAATATTACGACAAAAAATATTACTTACGTGTGTTGTTTTTCAATATTACGTTCCTTCTCTCAAACAACGTGCGTGCGCGACGCCGCGTTCCCGGTGGCTGAGCGGGGGAAGGTGACGGACTCTCGTGTCTCACTGATTAGCTCAAGGCTATTGCCTCGGACGAGTTTTTGATAATTAGTCGACCTACCCCTATAGTCAACTAGCCCCGGTCTCCCCTACTTCAGGATATAACTTGTGGTTTTTCTGAAATAAACTCAATTCTATCATCTAGCATTAACTAAATTATGTTATTTAAAAAAAAACATACAGCCGAATTGAGAATCTCCTCCTTTTTGAAGAAGTCGGTTGAAAATATATTTCTATTAAAGATTCATTTTTAATACAGAGATAATATAAAACGGAAGGTATCCCGCGAACTAAATCCGTGTCTATTCACAGAACATATAAATCATTACCAACACCGTCCTCGAATCTTAATACAAATTATTCAGAAACTCTGTTGAGACGGGGCTCTATCAATCGATACCTCATTGCATATTCCCATTTTAAATCGCCCCGGCCCCAGTATCCAATAAAACGCCGCCGAGACGTCTACACGGCGACTCGGCTAGCACAATAGTGATAATGAAACATGTATTACACCGCCTTTTATACTTCCCCCTCCACGTGCTCTCTTTAGCGAGCTATTCGTGTCGTACAAATTTTCGGTTCAAAATTTCTTTAGAATATGTTGATTTTCTATGACATTCTTTGCTTTATAATAAAATAAGTACATTTTTGATATGTTAATTTAGTTTGGCTTAAAACTTTTTCGAAATTTAGTTAAGGCTAGCGACTTACCCTCGCTTCGCTCGGGTGCGTCCCTAAATATTTTTTTTTATTTTTTTGTGCGAAACCCTAATCTTTTTTTAAAATAAAAGTAGCCTAAATTACTCTTTATAATATCAGCTATCTGCCAGTGAAAGTCCCGTTAAAATTGGTTCAGCTATTTCGGAGATTAGCTGGAACAAACAGACAGACAGACAGACAAAAATTTTAAAAATTGTGTTTTTATTATAAGTACCGTATATAATTCCATATGCATTTAGTATAAAGTTGTTATTTGGCATTACAAACAGACACTTCAATTTTATTTATCTGTATAGATTTCGTTTTACAGAAGTGAGATTAATTTATCTTCTATATATGTCCTTTTAAGAGTCAAAAGCATTACTCAACTCGTTTTTCCACGAAGGATACCTTCTGATTTTTTTCTTCAAACACCATACTCCAGTCTTATTCCAATTAATTATATTACTTTTTTAACATAGCCCTAGTCTATTACAAGTCAAAGGTGAAATACGAAATTTTATTTTCATTTCTCACGCGGAGTGGCATCTGTATGTAATTTGAAGGGAAATCTTGTTTTAATATGAATTTCTAAAGAATATCTCACAGGTATAGTTATACCTGATGTTTACCGTCTGCTGAATTTATATGTTTTTCTCTGTAGAATAGCAACTCGGGCTTAGGTCTGAAGCTCAACAAAATGTCTGCTTTTTATAAGTTATTATTAAATTAGTCTCTACACTCATGTACTGTAGTAATGGGCTTCTCTATTTCAAAGATAAGTTAAACACACACAGTACTTAAATGAATAAAAAATTGCAGCGAACAGGAATAAAACCTGCTTAATACTTTTAGCATATTTTATTCTCAGTTATAATAATTATAATATTAAAGTACTACCAAAATAGAGCAAGATTAGAATTGTAGAGTCAACTTCAATAAGAATTAATGTATACTAATGTTATAAAGATTCAGAGTTTGTTTGTTTGTTTGTTTGAACGCGCTAATATCAGGAACTACTAATCCGATTTGAAAATTTCTTTTTGCATTAGATAGCCCGTTTATTGAGGAAGGTCATATATCATCATGCTACTACCCAAGGGAGCGGAGCAGTAATATAATATTTAGTTTATCTATTCCATACTAACCGTGGAAACGTACCTAAGGAAGAATCCGAGCGAAGCCAGGGAGAGTCGCTAGTTTAAATATAAGAACATATTAAGATGTAAAATTTTGATAAGAAAATGTAAAACCTTAAAAATGAATATAATACGACTTTATTATCAAAGTTCATTAGTTATAAGAAATTTTACACCGTTTTTATGACTTTACTTTTCTTTATAACTCTATTAGGGTTATTATATTGTATTAAAATATTAGACTACTAATTCATGTTTATTATATTTTTTGGGTTCTGTACCCGAAGAATGTCAACGGAACCCTATGACTAAGCCTCTGCTGTCCCTCCGTCCGTCCATCTGTCAGAGGGCTGTAAATAGTTGAAATTTTCACAGAGTGTGTCTATTGCCGCTATAACAACAAATAATAAAAAACAAAGGTGGCAAATTTCAAAGAGGCTGCCATACAAATTAAAAAAAAAACGATTATTATACGGAACCCTTCGTGTGCCATTGAAGATTTTGATAAGTTTAAACAAAATTTGACAGACTATACAATTTCAAAAAAAAAACTTAAGTATTTAGATTTTCGTAGAAGTTTTGACACTGTTATTTATGGTATTTATAGCATACTAGCGACTCACCCTCGCTCCGCTCGGGTTCGTCCCTGATTACGTTTTAACGTTTAGTTTAGAGATGAGATATTTTCCCGCAGTAAAAAGTATCCTATATGTTGACCCGGATAACCAACTATAATCACATTCAATTCCATCAAAATCTGACAGACAGACAGAGAGACAGACAAATATTCTAAAAACTATAAATTCGGTCTCTGTATCGATAATAATGTCTATATGAATAAGATTTTTCAAAAAATATTTAATGTACAGATTCGGCTTATTTAGAATTTTATTATATGTATAGATTCTATGTGAAATGAAATTGCAACAAGATTAAAACATTGTGCTCATTTTTTTTTTCAAATTTTAATAAATCGCTCTTAGAGAAATAAAATCTGCAATTTTAATAGGCCTTCTTTTTTTATACATAATAGTGTGGAATAAAAAAGCTAGTTTTTCTTTTAGTTTAGTCTTAATCGTTTAAGTAATACTTTTTGAGGTACTCGTTTTGCTCCATGCTGCCTCTATTCAAACAGATTTCAGTCTGGTTTAAAAAAATACAAACACGATAAACGTGATACTGGTGTTAGATGGCTTTGACCCACTTTGACTAATATAATATTACTAATAAATATAAAACCCACGATACCTATTTCGTTGGATTTGAGCAAATATATCGCATGAAACTTTTTTATAAGATGAATTGAAATAAACTTTAATCAATTAGACTTACTATATGCATTTTTGAATCATCGATTTAATTTAAAAAGCGTCAGTGTAGAGCGACTCGTTTAAAATTATTGTAAGACGCTAGATTTTTTTTCTTCTTTTATTTATATATAACTAGCAGAACCCGCGACTTCGTACAATCTTTAAACCCCTATTTTACCTACTTAGGGGATGAATTTCGAAAATTCCTTTCTTATCGAATGCCGATCAGTGGTTTAGGCTGTGCGTTAATCCATCAATCAGTGAGTCAGGACAAAGCATTTTATATATATAATTTTATCGGTAGATACCGTCTGTTATATTTATATAATAACTTTTGAGATACCAAAACCCTTAGTGTCCAGTGACCATGACTGCTACATTTGCAAAGTCAGAAACCAAAAATCAAAATAAATCCGCGAAAAAATTCAGTGACACTTTTATTTAGATCTCATGATATCAAAAGTAATGCTAATCATACATGATCCGATGACGACTTGTTAAGACTTCGCAAGCAACTTCAAACATGTTAAGCAAACAAGTAAATAACTCAAATAAATATATCGTCATATATTTTACGTAACGATATTACAAATATTTTATTAAATTTTATTTATTACATTTACAATATTTTCTGAAATCATTCAATAGTCCAAAACCCTGGTCAAACAACAACAGCGTACTTCTATAATAACGTAAGTTGTATTCAGCCCTTTTTAACGTCCCACTGCTGGGTACAGGCCTCCCTCCAATACGATCAGGCCATAGTCCACCACGCTGGCCAACTGCGGGTTGGCGGACTATACATGTTTTTCGAAAGCTTATTAGATTTTCTCAGACATGCAGGTTTCCTCACGATGCTTTCCTTCACCGTGAGACTAGTGGTAATCACGTTGGAAATGATTTACATATGAAAATATCAGAGGTGCAAGACCCGGACTTGAACCCGCTTCACTCGGTTTTCCAAGCGAGCGCGTTACCGCTGGGTTACCACTGCCTTTATATACGTAATAACGTAAGTAACTTCTAAGAATATATATTTTTTATGGAACCACTAAAGAAGGTTTTCACTTTAAAAGGGATTTGAAAATATTTGATTGAGTGAGTGATAAAATAAAAATATTTGCAATTTGTGATATTAGCAGATCTTCGCGAAAATCTAATGCTTCACTGATCTTTTATCACGTGAGGATCGATTTTGCGAGATGCTATTTCTGCAAGGTTAAAGCTATTTAACTAGCTCGAGTATCGGGTTTTGTACGTGTATAATAAATGTAACTGGATTAACCTGCGACTTTGTTCACGTAGATTTTATAAAGATGTTAAAAGTTTTAAATTTTTTATTAATATTGTGCCAAGTTTTTGTATTATTAAGTTTTGTAAATGTAATATTAAAGTAACCGCTTTTTACTAAATGCATATGGATGTATACACGGTACATATACCAAAACAAAATTTTTTACAATTTTTGTCTGTCTTTCTGTCTGTTTGTTCCGGCTAATCTCTGAAATGGCTGGACCGATTTTGACGGGACTTTCACTAGCAGATAGCTGATCTAATAAGGAGTAACTTAGGCTACTTTTATTTCAGAAAAAAAATATGGTCCCACGAAAAACAATTAAAACCAAATTAATTAATTAAATTTGTTTTGGGAAGCAACCTACGGACGAGCGAAGCGAGGGTGAGTCGCTAGTATTGTATATGCATGCTGTGTCTACATCTAGAAAAATGCAGTCCCGTGTGTCAATTTTGTAAGTACCTAATCGTTATTTCATACGCGTGTTTGATTGTAATTAGTTTTGTGGAAAGACGAAAAAAGTTTTGATAGTCATGAATTGTTTTAACTTACATAGCAATATTAAGTTTAGTGGTTTCTTTGATTCTAAACACTTTTATTATCTATCATTTTTCTTTGTTAATAATTTCCAACTACCTAATATGAACTGATTGGTTTATAGTGTGTGCGTAAATGACCCTACAATGTTCCACTTTACACATTAGGGTTCGGCTTTGACGTGGATTTTAATAAGTAAGAGCTTTAAGAACTCTGCTCATTGAAGTCTGTTACTCCATTACATGGGTATTCAGCGAGAAAATAAAAAGATATAACGCCGTACGTGGGAGATGTCAGAGTGTATCAGTATGTAAATACACAAATAATGACTGTTTTCTGCATCACCCCTATACGGCCTATATTAGGTACTTATTTTTCGACTATATAAAAATAATTTGATCGAAACCCCGTATTGTTAGTATTAAATAGTTATCACTAGAAGGTCAAAGAACGATAAATGATTTATGAATTATTTTAGTCGTAATAGAGTCAAAAGGTCCGGAGAGATATCTAACGCAGAAATGACGGTTTTAGGGACCTATGACTCATAAGATCACGACCTCTGATCGGTAACAGAAATTCTTGATAGGAAAAAAATAACTCTTTTGGAAATAACATTATTTTATTAATATATTAAGTAAATAAATAATATTATATTTGTATAATAAATAAATAATATAAAATGGCGTATTCCGGAATAAGTAACTCCACCGGAAGGAACAGCTTAATGTCAACAGCAACGTATTAAACGTGCCGTCATCTAACGCTCGTGGGAAATGATTTGGTAGATCATTAATTCACAAGTTATTAAAACATTCCTTTATTAATTACATATATTGGCGTTAACGTTTCTTTTATAATTAAAATATTTTATATATTTTAGAAATTTAAAATATATATCGATTAATGGATTTGGACAGATTCATTTTGAAGATCTATGGGTACATATAATACTAATGCTGAATCTGTACATTAAATATTTTTTGGAAAATCTTATTGAAATAAACATTATTATCAATACAGGGGCCGAATCTATAGTTTTTAGGATTTTTGTCTGTCTGTCTGTTTGTCTGTGACCGCATCACGGAAAAACCACTGGAGGGATTTTGATGAAATTTGGTATGATGATAGCTGGTTATCCGGGTCAATATATAGGATATTTTATTACTGTAGGAAAATATCTCATCTCTGAGAAATGTATACTAAACATTAAAACGTAAATAGGGACGAACCCGAGCGTAGCGAAAGTGAGTCGCTAGTGTTGTAATAAAAGTTACATAGTCTTTATTAAAGGCTGTGCAAAACGGTGTTAGAAGAAATATTTCAGTCATTTTTCCTGAAAAATGAAGTAACGGGAAGAAAAATAGTCTCATCATGTGTTTATGTACACGTAGGTACTATTAAGCCAGTTTCCAAATGCATAGATTAGCAATCCACTATTATCTAAATAATAATTCTTCTTGCCCTAGGGATATTTGTCCAAAAATTTATACATTTACTAAAATTCTAACAGAGTCGAATCTGTACATTAAATATTTTTTGGAAGTTCTTATTGAAATAGTTATTATTATCGATACAGAGGCCGAATCTATGGTTTTTAGAAGTTCTATCTATCTGTCTGTCTGTCTGCCTGGGAACGCGTCGTGAAAAAATCACAGGACAAGTTTTGATGAAATTTGGTACGATGATAGCTTGTTATCCGGGTCAACATATATGTAGGATATTTTTTACTGCGGTAACATATCTCATCTCTGAGAAATCTATACTAAACGTTAAAACGTTCGCTAGAAATGCGGCCATAACTAATAACTAAGAGTAACCCTTAACTAAATGCTATTTTTTATATTCATTTAGAAAATAATACAAACAAAATAAACTGAACTTGCGTAAATTAGTTAAAATGACTGTTATAGCAAAACTATCATTCACCAAGAATCCATATTCAGCATATAATCTTCAATCAATAAACCGACCATCGAAGGCCTTTAGATCATTTGCGGGTAGCTTAACCCTCCTCTTATTATGGTACTCCGTACTATTCCAAATAAACTCTAAAAACGGTATCACGTTTCTGCCTATCGAACCATTGCTGCTCCAAAATTTTGATATAAAATTGTTTTAAAGCAAATTCAGCAATGGATAGTGCATGAACGTCTACTTTGTAAGGTATTTTGGTTGGATCATGCACTTGTTATAGGGTGACTGTTCCGATATGACCGCAGGCATAGGCGGAGTCCTGTATTACAAATTGCTTCGTTAGATTACAGGTTTCGCCGTAAAGTGATATCTTCGAATTGATATTAGACGAATTATTCAACCGTGAAAATTAATATTGAAATTGTAATCATTTATAGCTCGAAATCAGAAATTCAGTTATGGTTTATATAATCGATTCTCTTAGATAACCAGCGATTATATTGCTTTTACAGGGGAGCGTTAGAAATAAAAACCTTGACTCTAGGGTTCCGCATATAGAAAAATCTAATTTGAAGTTTATTCTATGGTTGTACTGTCTTAAAACCGTAGTCTATGAAAGTGTAAAAGTTTAATGCTTAGATTTACGCGAAAATTTGATATTTTAATAAAACTATCTTTTAGGATTCAGAGACTGAGTCACTCCCGTGACCATGATTGCTATAAAACATTTGTAATGCCGGGAACCAAAAATCTAAATAAATCCACGAGAAACCGAAAAGATAGCTTTATTTAAAGCGTAATAGTTTGTGCGATTAAAGAGCAAAAACTTAAATCTCTAAGTAAGAACTCCAAGTAATAAGCCAGCATTCTGCTTCTTCCATTGTTCCGTATAAAATCGTTATTTTATTAAGAACTAGCAACTTCCCTCGCTTCGCTTCGGGTTCGTCCCTAGACAAAAAAATCTATCTCACGGGAACCGTACATTTTCCCAGGTTGATATATAGCCTATAGCCTTCCTCGGTTAACAGGCTATCTAATGCAAAAAGAATTTTTCAAATCGGATCAGTAGTTTCTAAGACTAGCGCGTTCAACCAACCAAACAAACAAACAAACAAACAAACAAACAAACAAACAAACAAACAAACAAACAAACAAACTCTTCAGCTTTATCATATTAGTATAGATAAATTCAAAATACATGGTGACACAGAACCACATATTCAAGACTCGAAAAGTATCGAAGTATAGTTCATTGTCGAATTTGAATTAATTTAAAAAAAAAAAAGAAAGAACTCATGTCTGGTGTAGTTTTTTGTAGTTGGTTTGCGATATTTTGCCAATTTACTAGGGCTACAATAACATAATATATTTCGAACACCTATTTTAAGTATTTTTACAATTGTATTTGCTGTATTTTGTACATAAAATACTCAGATAAAGCCGGTGCATTACCCACAATACCATAAAATAAAAAACGAATTCTCATACGTTTAAAACGCATACGTCGTTTCAAACTGTCAAGTGAAGGTAATCCAGGGTAACACTGTACTGTTCCTTAGGAAAAGATTTCCTTCAGGCTTTGTGGCGAGACAGGTCTTTGGTCCCACGATAGTATAAAGCTTGGCGCAAACGAAGATATATAGAGCTTAAGTCTACTTCAAAAGCTTACAATACTTTGTGCTTATTCATAATTTCATATTCCTTGACTTTCTTAAAAATATTATATTAGATGATAAGATGTTTTATTAAAGGTTGTAATTTTTATTTAGGCTTCTTTGGATATATGAGACTTTTTGATCACGCTGCTATTATAACTGTAAAAATGTGTATATATGTATGTGTGTGTTTGTGTATGTTTGTTACTTCGGATGGGTAGATGATGGATGGATTTGGATGAAATTGACTAATCTTACTACATATTAGGTATTATAAATGCGAAAGTTTGGATGGATGGATGTTTGTAACTCAATCACGCCAAAACGGCTTAACGAATCTGGATGAAATTTGGCACAGAGTTAGATTATAGTCTGGAATAGATTTTTCTCCCGGAAAATAGAACGGTTTCCGTGGGATAGATTTGTTTTTGTTTTTCTCAGTGCAAGGGATCGACTATCTATTTCATACTAAACGTTAAAACGTACCTAGGGACGAACCCTAGCAAAGCGAGTTGCTAGTAGACAAAAACCTAGGATAGCACGTAGGCTATTGTTAGTCACCTAGACACGCAACCACACGAAGGTTGAGTAGTTAGTTTAGTATAAAGACTGTTTTTTTTTAATTTATAAAAAACGGAATAATATGTAATAATACACAATGTTATGCACAAAGCCTAAAAGTTTTGAAAGATATATCCATCTCGCCCTCTCGCACACCCCATGGAGGAGATTTTTAGTAATTAAGCTTCTACGGGGTTAGAAAGGGATTTGAAACTAAACGCTACTAATCCTTAAAGACTACAGAATTGCCCTTATTACTAAGAGAAGCTGTATTTAATGCAACATTATAACACCCTAAAAATGGATGACAGCATGTTGCAGGTACATACAATATACATACATATTATGGTTAATATTAAATAAATATGATTCATTTGAAAATATGATTATGAAACTTCTCCTATATGACAAACAAAACCAGGGGAAATGAATAGTTTATGGTATATAGTAGATATTTTTAAATGAGAGTGACAGGTTGTTTGAATAATGTCGATTTTAATTTTTTTAAGTAATTAATATCTAAATGAGAGTATAACAAATTGATACCATTAGCCTAACCTGAAGTAGAGCTTTGCCATGCTTGGTAAACTAATAAAACTTTTGAATTAGGGCTTATTTGATGTTGATTTCCGATCATTTCGAATGCTTTACAGCAACCAACCAACGGAAGAGACTGAAGATTCTAATGTCTCAACTGTTATTTTATAACATAATAGCAGTACCCGCGGCTTCGCCTGCGTTCAAACTTCCGATCGATACCAAATTTCACAGGATCACTCGCTGCTGGGCTAATCTGAAGATTGCCTGAAAATTTCATCAAAATCACTCCGGCTGTATTATAGTGGGAACATACATACACATCGATTTGTATATATATATATATATATAGATATGCAATTATCACAGACGGTGTCTACTCACAAAAAATAGTTTTATTTAAAAATGTCAACTTTTCGCCTAAATCTGGGATAAGGATATTACACTATTTTATATTCTACTAGCGACTCATTCTCGCTTCGCTCGGGTTCGTCCCTAGGAAGGTTTTAATTTTTTTGAGCGAAACCCTAAGTTTTTTTCTAAAATGAAAGTACCCTAAGTTACTCCTTATAATATCAGCTATCTGCCAGTAAAAGTCTCGTTAAAATTGGTCTAGCTATTTCGGAGATTAGCCGGGACAAACAGACAGACAAAAATTTTAAAATACCAAATAATTTTATAAGTACCGCATATAATTTCATATGCATTTAGTATAAAATTGTTATTTTGACATTAAAAACAGACACTTCAATTTTATTTATCTGTATAGATTATTTCGTAGTGCAGTATGCAGACAGCCTTGCTATCAGCCGCCATTCAGTGTTACGTGAGCGAGATCCCCGGATACTCTAAAGTGATTGGTACATCCAACTCAGACGAAGTAAACAAGCCATTTGTCATTCAGTTTTTTTACATTTCTCCAACAGTGACACCGCGCTTAGATTTAGGCTAGATCTATAGCGGACTAAAAACCATTTTCACTAAAGTATTTTATTTCCTGCTATCGACGATTTACTTGACTTTTTTAAATGTTAAGGTGGCTTTGTTTGTCTTCTAAATATATTTTTAGAGACTTCATGTTATTAAAGTGTAATAGATAGAGTAATTACTGGTTCGATTCCCGCTCAAATCAAATATATATTTTAGTTACACAATTGATTGGTTTACGTGTGTACAGGGATTAAACTGTCATCTCAACTTTGTATTGTCACCATGATACGTCCAAGCCGACCATGGGTAGGTATAATACGGTGCTATGATACTATAATTAATAGATATAGTAAGAATACTCTATGAAATATGATAATAATATAATTTTCCACTTTACTCATTTCTTAAAAATTTGCATGGTATTTTTGCAGTGTGAATAATTTTAGGTTGCGAATTCAAAGCCGATTAAAAAAACGCTAGTGAATTATATGTTTTTCTGTATTATAACGTGCTCTTACTAGACAAAGTGAAAAAATATTGATGTACACTCCATGGGATTCGAACCTGTAATCAAAGGCTTTGTTCTCCATGCCCCAAATAATGCTTCAAACAACACATACTTATATCTAGATTTTAATATGCAAAGAGGTTGTTAGCTCAAATATTGTTTGAACTATATGGCATCTTTTAAGCCATTCACTTCAATTAGCAACATTAATGGGTTTCAAAGTTTTAATTGATTTTAATATTTAAGTACTGCATAGAACGTGCAGTTGTCGTAAAGTAGCATTACGACTAGATGAAAATTTCATACTGAAAAATAACGTTGGTGTATAATTTCAAAGAAAAACCTAAGTTATATCTATATATTAATACGTGAAGCAAAAACTTTGTATATATATATATATATATATATATATATATATATATACTCTTTTGTTTATTGATAATCTCTCCAGAATAATTTCTAAAAAATCCGTGCGATTTCCGAGAATTCAATTGTTATCGTACACGCCGGCGTGTATGTACGCGGTCCTCGAGGGGTTAAAGTCTGTGCTTAAATTGGCAATAGATTAATATTGTAATATACGCAAGACAATAAATATATAACTTAATGAATTATGGTTGATTTTTAACCATGCGGAGTTCACTAGTTTATATAGTTTTCTATAGGTATCTGGTATATTACATGTATTATTTCTAACTAGTGACTCATTCTCGCTCCACTCGGGTTCGCCCCTAGAAACTTTTTAACGTTTAGTATAGATTTTGCACAAAATACCCTTAATTATAATTAGCACGAAGGGTGAAACTTATATGATGTAAGTCCAAAAATGATGGGCTCTATTTTCATTGTTTTTGTTGTTGTATTCAGCCTTTTTTGAACGTCCCACTGCTGGGCATGGGTCACCCTTCTTTATTTTCATACTTCTTCTAAAACTTACGATAGAAAGTCTGCAGTGTACGGGACTTCTAAGTATTAGATGAAAAAAATATTATTTGAAATGACTAAATCTATTACTTTTTGCTAAAGCAAATAAGCATTTAAAGCCCAGTGTTGTTTATCAAACCGAGTTGTTCCAGCCTCCGACTCATAACAATAAACTTAGGAGAATATTTCTAGTAAATTGATCTTTTTGAGATATTCTTTAATTTAGATTTTAGATGGCAATATAATTAAATTAGTTTAATTAAATTTTACACAGAAATACTTAAAGCGTATTTTAATATATAGGATTTTGGGAAAATTAATTTATGAAAATTAATGTATTTTAAGCAGCGTAATAGTATTTTGAGACCAACATTCTATTTTTATCATTTACTAGCGACTCACCCTCGCTTCGCTTCGGGTTCGTCCCTAGACAAAAACAAGTCTATTCCACGGGAGTCGTACATTTTTTGGGATGATATGTAGCCTATAGCCTTCCTCAGTTAGCGAGATATCTAATGCAAAAAGAATTTTTCAAATCGGATTAGTAGTTCCTGAGATTAGCGCGTTCAACCAAACAAACAAACAAACAAACTTTTCAGCTTTATAATATTAGTATAGATTTAACTTATAATTACATGTTCAAACGATAAACCTAATCATTATGTCACGTGATCATAATAATTAATCTATACATAGCTATAATAAAATTCTGAGTCGAATCAAATCTTTTTAAAGAAAATCTTATTGAAATAGATATTATTATCGATACAGAGATCGAATCTATAGTTTAAAAAAAATTGTCTGTCTGGGAACGCATCACGAAAAAACCACTGAACAGATTTTAATGTTTGGTATGATGATAGCTGATTATTCGGGTCAACATATAGGATACTTTTTACTGCGGGAAAATATCTCATCTCTGAGAAATCTATACTAAATATGATAACGTAACTAGGGACGAACCCGAGCGGAGCGCGGGTGTATCGCTAGTATACATATAAGGCATATAAGGGGGCATATTTAGTATTCGTGTAAACCACCAGACCGTCGATGAGAAATATGTGATTTACGCCGGCATAGGTATTTATCATGATCAAATTATTTCATTTAGGCATAATATTCACATAATAATGTATCGATATTTATGCCAAATATGTAGATCGTATTTTAGTTTATATTATGGAAAACAAAGTAAATTATTTTAACATAATATTATTATTATAATCGAGTATCAATTCGTCCGATAATCGGATGAATTAAAAATACATATACTCGTATCATTCATCCGACTATTGCCGCTTTTTGATTTAAGAAAACAATCGTAACGGATTATGTTAATCTTTTTAACATTTAGTTAATTTAATACCTACCGATGGTTAAATTATTAAGTTTATATCAAGTTATTCTTCTCCTTTAGCCACAGTATATTATAATCTATATATATAAAAATCAATTGCTGTTCGTTAGTCTCGCTAAAACTGAAAAACAGCTGGACCGATTTAAATAATTCTTTTCTTGTTTTGTTGGGGGTGTGTCAGGCGTGGTTTAAAAATAAAAAAATTTGCGAAAACAAAAAAATACAGCTGGAAAATCAAAAAGTTCTGAACTGTTTATTTTGTATGGGAATCACTAACCGTTAAAACGTACCTAGGGACGAACACGAGCGAAGCGAGGGTGAGTCGCTAGTATTACTATAAAAAGCGCCTTGCGCTATAGCGACTTACTCTCGCCCCGCTCGGGTTCGTCCCAAGACAAAAACAAATCTATTCCACGGGAACTGTACATACATTTTCCAGAATAAAAGTAACCTATGTGCTAGTCCAGATTATAGTCTATATCTGTGCTAAATTTCATCCAAATCCGTTCAGCCGTGCTGGCGTGAAAGAGTAACAAACATCCACCCATCCATCTTAACAAACTTATCACATTTATAATATTACATAGTATGGATATGGATTATTTTATTATTAGTACATTTCTATACTATACATATATGTAATTACACTTTCCAATATCTACAGTTATGCGTTATACATTGACTTGTGGCTAACTTCACACGCATATTTAAGTTTTGTATGAACTATAAGTAATTTTAATCATTAATTTTTAACCAAATTTAAAACAAAGGAAGTTATAAATTCGACACGTATGTGTGTTATAATATTGGAGCTGAGATAATCTATTAGGACTTCCAAACAAATACCTATACAAAACTTTATAGGTATATGTATATATGTTTGTCCAAGCATTTCTCGGAACTAGAAAACGGATCGTGATCATTCTTTTTTTTATTTTCTTACATGTATATATATCTATTTCAATTTAGGTAATAGTAAAGATTTCATCAAAATCGGTTCAGTAGTTTTTATAATATGGACTAAAACGTGTAACTTAACGGCGTGACTTATTGATACGAGCTACGCGTATGGCGTCAAAGGGGAAACATCTCAAAACCCTGGTAAAATTTAACTGCGCAAGTAATAAAAACTATTTCAGTTTTTACTTAAAAATTACGAAATGAATATTTTTAATGCTATCATAATATAACCTATATAGATATATTTTCTCAGAAACCAGATAAACAAAGAAATATCGAGTGTTTCTTATCATTAATTAATATAGGTCGCCTGATAACTTCAAAGAAAAGAATAAATAAAACTTCCTTATAACTACAGTACACTAATTAGCACGTGAGAAATAACTATAGTTGATAATAATAATACATATAATTTGTTATTTGTGGACTTATGCCATTGTTGCTTAATTAGTTAGTAAGTTGTGCCCAAATAGGCATTAGGAGTGGTTTTTTTTAATTGTACCCTAATTTTTCTCTGGACTAAAAAGTCCTTCCTTTCCAGACTCATGACGTTCAATAAAAAAATGTGTTATTTTAAAGCTCAATAAAAGTTATAAGAACAAAGGATAGACGTCATAGACTTCTATTTTTCTATCTATCTTCGTTCTTTATCTACATGACTGGCAATCCGAATTAAAAACATAGTTTTCAGCCCTTTTTTACGTCTCACTGCTTGGCATGTGGCTCCCTTTAACACGAGGAGGCCAGGCCATCGTCCACCACGCTGCCCAAGTGCGAGTTGGCGAACTTCACATATCTTGTGAAAACTTGCTAGGTTCGGACAAGCAGGTTTCTTCACAATTTTTCCTTCACCGTAAAACATGTAGTAGTCATAGGTATTGGAAATTATTCGCAAATGAACACGTTACCACTGGAATCCCACTGCCTTTTAGTATTTTTTTTTAAATTAAAAACATAGTCGTATTAAAAGAAGCGCGGATCATGAACGGTTGTGATCAATTGGTGACAAACCGTACGCTTAAGCTATAAAAAAATGTATAAACACCTTAGTGCATTTAATTATAAGTGAATATTAATCCGGATCAATCATGAAAAGCGTATTAGAAGCCATTAGATTTTGACAAATGATGGTGACTTCACTTAGACCTAAGGAAACCTTAATAATAACACTTTAATATTATGGGGAGTTATTTCTGTGGTATTTCTGCGTTGAATAGTTATTATCAAACTGTGAGCTATCGTTGGCTCGTTTGGTGAAATATCTGGCTGAAAATTTATTTTTACCGAAAAATATATTGCCCGAAAAGTAATTTTAAAGTTTACCTATTACAAAGAGAAACAAAGAAACAAATCTCTTCTTTTTATAAATAAAGTAGTACTAGAACTACAAATATAGATAGAAAATATTTTTAAACGTTATTATTTATATGCTTAAGACATGTCAACTAGTCGTATATGTTTTTGTAAGATATATATGGAAAATTAATTATTTATAAAGAAAATTCATTGATTATAAGTAAGTAATAGCATAATTTAAACATGTTGAATTAGTCTTTAATTGGAATATACATTGTACATTTTTGTACTTATTATGAACTAGCGGCTCACCTCTAAAAAACAAAAACATATCTATCCCACAGTAACCATACATTTTTCTGGGATAAAAAGTAGTAGCCTATGTGCTATCCCAAATTTTATCCAGATCCGTTCAGTCGTTCTGACATGATTGAACAACCATCCAAACATCTAAACTTTTTTATTTATAATATTAGTAAGATTTTTAAATGAGTTAGTTTAAGATACTTTTTATATTAGGTTGGCTACCTATTAAAATTAAAATAAACTAAGCAATATTTAATTTAAATTGGTTTTTTTTTGTTCCAGGTAATACAGCGTATTGAAGGCGATAATCTAAAATAAGAATCCTGTCTAAATATCTTCGATATATCATATCCCCAAAACTATTTTATCTATTCTTATCGATTATATGCTATATCTATATACATATAAAAGGCAAAAGTGATTGACTGATGTATTAACGCACAGGTCAAACCCTTAAGGCTACAAAATTGAAATTTCGCACACGTATTCCTCATATGCTAAAGGCATCCACTAAGGAAGGATTTTTCAAAATTCAACCCCCAAGGGGGTGAAATAGGGAATAAAAGTTTGTATGAAACTTTTTATTCCTTGGACATACATATTTGCATGAAATTTCGTATTTTTCTTAGTTTGATCGCGAGCGAAGCCGCGGTTTCTACTAGTTTTAACATAAGATTGGAGATACCGTGAAGTTATAAATTACTATTTTCTCACTTTGGTTATAGTATTTTAGCTTTGTGAACTTGGATGACATACTGCCGTGTAGGTTTACATTTTAATTTAATTTAAATGAATATCGTTAATGTTTATATAAAGGAAAATACGTTGAAAATAACGTAAATATCTTTAATTTCATCTATCGATAAACCTACATTATGACACTAGCCTTCGGATCTGTGCGATTTAACATATAATATCGGGATCTATTAAACTTAGCAACTAAACCACTAAGCTTAAAGCTGCAAAGTTTGGCTAAAAGTTTGGTGGATTATGCATAATACGCGAAAATACACGATATTAATGTAATAAAGCAGAAGTTTGTGACTTTGCTCAAAATAATCAAGGTAAGTGAGCTTATTTTCAAAATCTGATAAGTTAGAAATTTTCTAGACTAAACTGTAGAGAACATATACAAGTAGGTATGTAGCTATAATTTTTTGGTAAAACACTTTAAATTTACAAATGGCTCTATTTTCAATTCAAGTCGAGTACTATTGATTGTCTTTTAGAGGTTTCTCATCGACGTATTATATATTATGTTATTTAGTAGTATGTATGTATATGGTATATATGATCTAACAAATAAACAAAAAACATAAAAAAAAAACTTATAAAATAGTGTAATTTCTTAATAAAAGTTTTGATTTATTTATTAAATTTATACATATTTTTTGTATACTATGTTGTTACATGTTCTTGTTTTTTGCTTAACGGACAAAGAATTTCTAGTATAATTTCTATTTGCCCAATTGACATCAACTATGACCGAATAGAAATAAATAAATGTAGATAAAAGTCATGTCTAAGTACATAACAGTCCACAAACACAAATTATGATAAATAACTAAAAAAGTATGGAAGCGATAACTACGCTAAGTTCTGTTAGCGATATCGATTGTAGAAAGTGAACTTGTTGAAGTTACCAAAGCGTGTTGCGATTTCATTAAATACTTTGTACATAATATCTTTTTATCGGTATTGAAACACAAACACTCGTTATTTTTAGCTTTTAAGATTTTTTCATAGATACTTTCTACATCAGTCTATTCGAGTGGACGATCAGAGTTACGTCTCTCGGGACGAGGGCTTTCGCAGTATTCCGCAGAAAAGCCGTTTGGATTTATGTGAAAGTATTTTTATTTTCATTAGATTTTTTTTTATTGTTTGTTTGTATCAAAGTTTTTAATTGTATAACAAAGGAACAAAAATAATTAATGTCAAATTAAGTATTTATTAAAATGAAATAGAAAATTGCATTAAAATCGGTTTATCCGTTTAGAAGCTATGATGCTGCGAAAGGATACACTGATACAGGTTAGAGAGTTAGAAAAATGTCGCAAAATGAATTTTCATAGAATAAAGTCCATTTTGTGTTACAATATTTGTTTTTTATTGTACAATAAGAAATAAATACAATTATAAGCCGTGATAATTTAATTTCGCAATGATGATATACTTCGACTTTTATACAAATATTCATTTAATACTTTCTTAGATTTACGCGAATATTTGACATTTTAAATAAAACTATCTTTCGGACTTTTTAGCGGATTTATTTTGAACCAAAAATCAAAATAAATCCGCGAAAAAATCCGAAAGATAGTTTTATCAAATATTCATTTTTACTTCGGTTAGTTTGTTAATTTACCTATTGATCATATATTTTTATAATAAAAAATATTTATTAATTTTTACCTGAGATTCGATTCTCGGTTGAGGCCAATATTTATATAGGACATTCGACTTCCTTGTTGTCAGGTGTGAAAACGAAACGTGTAAAGAGACCGCACTTAATTTTTTGCTAGAAGGGAGACTTACAAAATAAACAAAGTGTTTTCATCACGTTTGAAAATATGCTTTGCTCCCTAATACTATAAATGGGAACGTGTGTTTGTTTGTTTATCCAGCGACTTGGTCAAATGATGTAATTTGCCTAGTTTGGTAGCTTATTATAATATAGGATGTGGGATATATATAAATATTTTATAGTTAAGCGAAAATATCACAAAAAGCGTAAGCGTAACTTTAAATACTTATTTTTATGATATTATACTAACTAGTGATCGCCGCGTGGTTGAAAATCAACCATAATTCATTAAGTTATATATTTATTGTCTTGCGTATATTACAATATTAATCTATTCTCAATTTGACCTCAGACTTTAACAATAAACAAAAGAGTAGGTATATATGCGTATGTGTGTCAAATACATGGTAGTGTGTGTAATGTTTTTTTTCATTGATTTAATGTATTTTTATGCATAATTTTTTTAAAATATTAGCAATCTGCACTCCTTTTCTATATAAACTATAAGTGTAGAAATTTCATACTCCTCCGTCCGCGCAATTTTCGTAAAAAGGTGTACAAAGTTTTTGCTTCACGTATTATTATATACCTAGATTCTATCAATACGTGAGGCACAAAGTGTTTTAGTTGTTTCTTCATGCTGTATAGTTTTTCATTGGATTTAAGTTAAATTCATAATTTAGATAGCTTATTTCTTATCACATAGGCTACTATTTATCGAAATAACACTTGAGCGAAGATTGAAATAAAAATCTTAATATTTTCTCACCTTATACCTTGAAAATATTTAAGGCTAAAAGGTAAGTATTTTTAGTAACATAGTTGTATTTGAAGTTTATACTTAATGAATGTAATTTGTTTAAACTGTCCTCAATAACTAAATTCTGAATAGATCCCAAGAATCAAGCCAAAGTAAACAAGTATAGGTGGCCGTGTAAATATCTACTCTGGGCATCCACGGTAATGTTTCAAACGAAAATAAACGATTCAAACCAATACCTGTAAGAAATTAGTAAAAAACGAAGCTTATATAATATATTAGCTACTCATTCGTCCCTGGGTACGTTTTAATGGTTAGTATGAAATACAAAACTTTGAAATTCTCGGCTTTTCTGTACTATAATATGCATGTATTATACATATAAAACTTTCTCTTGAATCACTCTATCTATTAAAAAAACGCATCAAAATCTGTTGCGTAGTTTTAAAGATTTGAAGAATTTGTTTTATACTATGTAGTGATATAGTTGATTTTTATAAATTAAATATTACTCTAGATAGATCCTTTTTATCCAGCAAAATTCGCAGCAAGTATGAAACATGTATGTTTTCGTCTGTTTATTTCTATGTTCCTTAGTTAATTTGTTCCCATATCTTTAGTTTGCTTTTTACGCGGTCAGGTTTTTGATTATGGTCAATGAAAGTATGTGAATGAGAGTATTTGCTAATTTTTTAACGCTGTAACAGGTTTTAAGTGAAATTTGTAATGCTAATATTATAGATAATTAACACATGGGCTACTTTTCATCGATGTACCTGTCAGCGAGCAAAAACAAGATATTCAATAAAATGTCAGATGTCCAGAAATCTAAGTATACCTTGCATCATACTAGATACCTAACTTTATATTGTCTATGACGCAGTTCTGGGTTATTTAAAACTAACTGCAATAGAAAAAATATTAGTATTTACTACGAAAAAATGACAGGACAAAAATACAAAGTGAATTTTTACTTATAATCACCATGTAAATTAAATTTTAAGGGAAATTAACTCATTAGTTTCGCCTTGCCTTAATACCGTCAAGATTCTTTTTGGTCATTTTTACCTGAGTCAGAGGTATGCATACAAACAAGATCGCTGTAAGTAAATTTCAATCTTAATTCATTTCAAATACGGTTCACATTCGTTTAACTATCATTTTGAGAAATTTAAAATCGTTTTTAAATAGATACATTACGATTAACTCGTTCATTCCATTAACTTAGTATTTTTGTTTATCAATTGATCTAACAAGTGCATTCTTTTGACTTGTATAATTGTATAAAAGTTTAATAGTTATTTTTTACGTTTTGTAAAGCCAAATGGTAAGGCTTAAAAAACATAATGACATACTTACAATTTACATATATTTGAAAATAAATTTTCATGTTTTAATTTTCTTGCGCGGAGCCCTCATTGTTTTCCAAAAATAAAAGTAGCCTAAGTTACTCCTTATAACAACAGCTATCTGCCAGTCAAAGTCCTATCAAAATCGGTCTATCTGTTTCAGAGATTAGCTGGAATAAACAGAAAGACATTATTAACGGTACTTAATAAAAAAAAAAACGATTTTTAAATATTTTCTAATTAATTAATAATTTTATCTGTCTGTCTGTCATTTATTTCGGCTAATCTCTGAAATCCATTTGGTTAAAAGCTGTTATTTTGAAACTACAAATAGACATTTCAATTATAATAGAATATGGTTATTTATTCAAATTGCTCGATTAAATAATTTCAAATCAACAGACGGATTTTGTTTATATCATACTAATGTTTAATTTTTTTCATTGGAAAATAAAAACTTCGATTTTCGACCCAACAACATTGTCTTGTCATCAAAAATACATAATTTGACGGTTAATTTTTAACGTTTCTTATAAAACATGGCCCAAATATTGTTACATCACACCCAGCTTAAACCGACATTCCTAAACAATTTCTTAGAAACTTGTAAACCGGTTTTTACCAACGTTTTAAATAAAAAAAACGCCCCTTTGTGAATTCTGCCAGTTTAACCGTAAACCGATACAAAAACAGGGGTAATACGATATAGGATAGCAAAAACTGTAATCGGCTTAGAAGAACATTAAAAGGATTTTCGTAATGGACGATACTCAAACAGATAAGGACGCTATGGATTTTTTAATCCAATACGATAATAAACTTTGTAATATATAACTGGTGATTCTTGGTTCGATTATGATTGTCCCATATAGATTTCATCAGACTAATATCTCACGGTAATAAATTCTTTAAAGATGGAAATAATTTCTATGAAAAAAAACGTGTGTGTGTACTCATGTATGCACGTAAGAAATTATACTTCTTTGGCGTAACAGAACAAAAATAGCTAAAGATTTCATCTCGTATGTCACAACTCTCTGTTTGTAAAAGGAATGCAGCTAACTTCATCATGTCGCTTTCAGTTAACTTCATCATATCGCTTTATGACTGTCGGTGTGCGCGCGCATCTTAAAAATTTTACTCTCACATTTCTTTTTACACGTGGCAAAAGAGGTATAACTTCAAAAAATCCAGTCATTCTATTGTTCAGTTAAATCAGGATAGACTAAACTCTTTAGAATTTATAATGTTGTTAAAGACGCGATTTATCAATTATTAGTTTAGGGGCAGCTATTCTAAAACATGTACATATAAATGTATATCACACATGTATGTAAATTATCAAAATCGATTAAGCCGTTTAGTAATTACGAGGGAACACAGAACCGGACATACATACAAATATACAATAAACATATATACATACATACGTACATACAGGTTAAACGCATTATCCTCCTTTGCACTTCGCCGCAGTCGAGTAAAAAAAAGAAAATCAATTGAGAAACAGAGGAGAAAAAGATACTGAAATGTATTGTATTTATGTAAAGAATTAGACTTTGCATATCATCATTAAAACAATATAATAAAAAAATATATTTACTTACAACATTTGGCTCAGTTTGTAGTGAACCTAATTGCTGTGCCAGCGGTCGTGGGTTCGAGTCCCGCTGTGGGCATTTATTTATGTGATGGGCACGAATGTTTATACGTCAGTCATGGGTATTTATATTTATAATATGTATGTATTTAAAGTTATATATGTGTAGTGTATCAACTATCTGGTATCCATAACGCAGGGCTCGTAGCTTACCATGAAATTAGATCATGCTGTGTGTTAATGTCCCAACATACTTATTATATTTATTGAAACAAAACGTAAAACAAAAGTTCAATTTGACTTAAAAAAAAGTTTAGTCAAAAGCTACTATTCAACGCTAAAGCTTTGCACTACGTTCCTAAAAATCTGGTCCTCATTACGAGACAATTTGCCCGTTTGAGCGTATCAAGTTAAATATTTGAACTGACGAAAGGGCGCCTTTAGAGTGTGCGTCTTCGTGCACCGTTTGCGTTTACTGGATTGTACAGTATATTTATTATTACTTGTGTGTAGCTAATGATTGAAATTTACTTAAAATTTGAAGAAAACATATAATAGAATACGTGAATAGAATAGAATTTTTATATATAAAAAAAAATCTATTATAGAGAATGAATTATTGCATTGATAACACTAAAGCTCGTCAATAGCTACTAAACAAAATATCTACATTATCCATACTAATATTATAAATGTGAAACTTTATGAGTATGGATGGATGGATGTTTACTCTTTCACGCCAGAACGGCGGAACGGATCTGGATGAAATTTGGCACAGAGATAGATTGAAGTCTGAAATAGAACATAGGTTACTTTTTATTCCAGAAAAATGTACGGTTCCCGTGGGATAGATTTGTTCTTATCTAGGGACGAACCCGTAGTGAAGCGAGGGTGAGTCGCTAGTAATAGTTTTGTTTTCTCATCAATAAATCAGTATTAAATCAACTTTTGGCTTATTTTTAAGCGTCATAAAAATATAATGTAAACATGCTTTAATGTTTTATAAAACTTAAATGAAATATTTTGATATGAATTATTTTTCGAGAGAAAATACACACACATAAAGACGTATTCATGTTTAAAGTTATTTATATAGATTTAGTTTACATATTCATAAAAAAAATGATGCTACTGGTTCAAACATCGATGTAAACGAGGCATCAGGTTAAACTAAGCTTCCTAGTAGTTTGTACTTTTGCTTGAGGACGAGAGGCTGATCTTAAAGTCCCCTTGACGGAGATGAATTAGGTTCGATTCACACTAGCGTGCTTTTAATTGCAGTAACAATTTATAAAACTTAAACATAGTGAAGGTAGAGCATCTGTATGGATATTCTATAAATTAAATTCTGAAGTAAAAATGTTATAGTATATTATAGCTTATTGTAATTCATTAACATAATTATTGTCGTGAACCCAAAATCAAAATAAATCAGCAAAAAAATCCGATAAAATAGCTTTATTTAAAATGTCAAGTATTCGCGTAAATCTTAGAAAGTATTATAATTATTGTGTTGATACATGGTAAATTATTATTATATTTAAAAGAGTAAGTAAGGTAGTGGTAGCTCAGTGGTAACGCGCTTACTTGGGAAACCTCGCATCTCTAATATTTTCATGTGCGAATCATTTCTAACACGATTACCACTTGCCTTGCGGTGAAGGAAAACATCGTGAGGAAACCTGCACGCCTGAGAGAAGCTAGCAAGTTTTTGAAAGACATGTGCATTGTGCAGTCCGCCAACCCCTACTTAGCCAGCGTGGTGGACTATGGCCTGAGCCCCTTCGTATTAATGGGAGGCCCGTTCCCAGCAGTGGGACGTTAAAAAGGGCTGAATACAATTTTAAAAGAGCAACTGTTGAGGTTCTCGTCGGTTCTACGCAGGAGAACTGCCTTCTGAGCCGGTGGTAGATTCCTCACGGACTTACATACTGACATTTAATTTAAATTTAAATAGACGATTCAAAAGTTCTTATAAAAGTCAATTAGAATAAAGTATATTTTGATTGATTGATTGATTAACTTTTTAAATTACTGTTTATTTTTTTTGTTATGATTAAGACAAGAAGCCAAATTAACCATTTTTTTTTTGTTTTACTTTTTTTTCTGTCTGTTTGCTTCTCTCAATAACATCGTATCTACGTTCAGTCATCTATAGTATTTGAAATTAAGTTCTGTCAAGTTTTGTGGTTACGGTTTCAATAGAAATAATTACTATTTAATTAAAATTTAACCGACTTCGTAATTAGTAATCACATTAAAAGGAATTACATAATTTATATTTAGGAATATTTAATACAGTCTCAGATTTCGCGAATATTTGACATTTTAAATAAAGCTATCTTTTTTAGGATTTTTTTAGGATTTATTTTGATTTTCGGTTCCCGACGTTTCGAATGCTTTTCAGCAATCATGGTCACGGGAGAGTCTCTCCCCAAATAAATAAAAGATCTCCGATAAGATTGTTTTATTTAAGAATACTTATTTTGTACTAGTATTATAAGTTTACATGCAGACAAAGTTTCAAGTCAAAGCTTGTAATAATAATACACTGTATTGTATACTATGAATAGAAAAATATAAAAGAGAATTCGTAAAATAAGATATGCACAACATTCTGCAAGCGAATTTTATTACATCAAAGTCAATGAAACTTACTTGATATCTTTTTCATGGTAAAGAAAACGAAGTGATTCACATCGTCGTTTTTTTTTCTGATTTTATTCAAATTTTGTAACTACATATATAAATAAACAACGTGGTAAAGTGCTCGCTTGGAAAACTGAGTGAAGCAGGTTCAAATCCCGAGTCTCACACCTCTGGCATTTCCAACAAGATTACCGCTTGTCTTATGGTGAAGGAAAACCTCGAGAGCAAATCTGTATTTGTGAGAGAACCTAGCAAGTTTGCGAAAGACATGTGGCCAGCATGATGAACTATGGACGATCGCCCTCGCAATGAAGGGAGGTCCGTGTAGAGCAGTGGGACGTTAAGAGAGCTGATCATGCATAATTAAATAAAATTTTTATATATCTGTGATTTTAAAATTACTCCACCCTATATATTGCATAATTTATGACAAAAAGGTCAAACAACCGTTATAAAAATAACTGCGACCAATGAGCCTAGTGGCTAGCATGTAAGGCTGCAGATCCGGAGGTCCTGGGTTCGAGCCCGCGGTGAGACCAAGTATTTAAGATATTTGTGTTAAAACATTCTCAATAATAGCCCGAAATTATCGTCTCACCTGCCATTATGTTGACTTTACAGTATAAATATTATACTTTGAAAACGCTAAGGACGATATATTTATAATAAAATTGTCTGTCGGGCCGCTTTATTGATTAGTTAGCAGAGAATTTAATCAAAAGTGACATTCCATTTTTTCATGGTAAAGGAACAAATAGATTGAGCTTTATAAGAGCTTTTGGCAGGTTAAGGGTCAAGTTTTTATAGATTAAATACACAATACAAGTTTAATATAGAAAAGATTATGAGCTTTAGATCATGACAGTGTAAACAGAGCTTAAAGCTTCCCACATAGCAGCCACAGAGTGTGTTATTAATGGCAGGCCCATTGTAAGGTCAGAACTGCACGGTTGATTATTGTTACTTATTTATTGATGGATCTTTATTATTTTGTAGTTTAAAGAATGGTTTATATTATGATTTCAGGTTCTTTTGTATCAAAATTCTTAATTTTATTTAAACGTCTTAAATATTTTTAGTAAATGTCAAATAGGCTTTTTAAGACTTGATAATATGCCTTCAATGTTATTTATACGAGTATATGATTCGGCTTGTAATAGTTTTAAAGTATACAAAATTGCCTTAGTCAAAATATCCATCGTCAGATCTTCCTAGTAGAAGTAAGAACTTTTTAATTCTTCTACTATTCTATAAGAATTCTTCCTTAATTTATAATTGAAGGATAAATAAATGAGTTTTATTTCATTAAAAAAAAAGGTTTGCTTTAAATAAAAATAGAATTATTTTCTCTTCGTGTCTTCTTCATTCTCCGTGACATTGGCGAAGTAATCTGTGCTCAGTTGGCAAGCTTTGAAGTCATTAACAAGAAAATTGAATTGAATTGTGAAGTATTTTTTTCTTTTTTATTTTATGCTCTTTTAGGGATTAGATGCCTATACAGTTAAGTACATTCTCTTAGACCTCATAATAACCCTATATGATGAAATAACTGATAATATACAGAAATATGGGTATATCTGAGATAGACTGTCTGAATGCTACATGGCCAAAAATAAAATAGGTCTTGACTTTCGGCCTAGATACGATTTGCGAGTACTAGCGTAGTGGCTTCTGACTTTATTGTGTTTTGAATTTCTTGTATGTAATAATTTTTCTGTTTTCATGTCTTACAAAAGGAAAAATAGGTAAGTTTAATTCATAATATTTATGTATGTATGTATGAGGATTTGAATACATTGAAAATTCTTTCCTCATAGAAATACTTCTATCACTTTTTTAAAAATAAGTCTTTCTCAATCCTGAAAATTTAATACTTTCTTAAATTTACGCGAATATTTAATACTAGCGACTCTCCCTTGCTCCGCTTGGGTTCGTCCCTAGTTACGTTTTAACTTTTAGTATAGATTTCTCAGAGATGAGATATTTTCCCGCAGTAAAAAGTATATATGTTGACTATATGTTGACCCGTATAACCAGCTGTCATCATACCGAATTTCCTCAAAATCTATCCAGTGGTTTTCTCGTTATACTGTTACAGAGAGACAGACAGACAAAAATTCTAAAAACTATAAAGTCGGCCTCTGTATGGATAATAATTACTTTTTCAATAAGATTTTCCAATAAATATTTAATGTACATATTCGACTCAGAATGTTATTATATGTATAGATTTTAAATAAAACTATAGTTTCGAATTTTATAATGACCTTTGAGACGTCTAAAAACTGTCTCTCCCGTGACCATGATCTGTAAAGCATTCGATACCAAAAATCAAAATAAATCCGCGAAGAAGCCTGAAAATTTATTTAAAATAAATTAAAGCAAGCTATTTTCTAAATATTTTTCTTTTAGTACGAAGATGTCCCATTTCTTTCAATTTTCTTGGCTTGAGCTTGCATTTTATCATATTGCATACGACATCACTTCCTATTTCGGAATATTTTATATATTTTTGGTATCCGGTGATATCGGATATAGGATTTTATTGAACTAATATGAACATAAATTGGATTAGTACTAAAATGTGAAAGTTTGTAGTGTGTGTATGTTTGTGTGTGTTACATTGATACGGCTGGTTGAATGTGGATTAAAAATACTCATATAAAAATATAATAATGGATCAATCTATATAATTTAAAATATATAACTATAGGTATAGCAGTTTCTAAACCAAGTGCGAAAATCTTCACTCTAATATCAGATCTGGACATCCATACTAAAATTATAAATGCGAAAATAACTCTGTCTGTCTGTCTGTTACCTTTTCACGCTTAATCCGCTGACTCGATTTAGATGGGTATGGAGATAGTTTGAGATCCTGGGAAGGACATAGGACAGTTTTTATCCCGGAAATGATCCCTTAAGGAGGGGAAGGCGGAGGGTTGGGAGAGGGGGGAGGGGGGGTAGAGGTGGAAATTTGTATGGGATATCAATCATATTTTCTCAAGTAAGGGATATAAAATTCATCATACTTACTTATATATAATAATAATAATTTAAATGAGCTTAAGGATAATTTCATTTCCCACTTCGATAAAATTTTCCATTTGTAATTGTTTTTTTTTTCTTTTTATATAAAACATGTAATGTATTGGAATTATCTGTAATGTATGAATGAATAAATAAATTTAAAAAATGCGAAACCTTAGAATGTAACGAGATGGATCCTGAATAATTACTATCGACACAAAACGTAAGCTCGGGCTGCGTGCGAAAACTAGTTTTACAATAAAAGCTCGACATATGGTAAGCTTGTAGCGAAACTAGCTGATTCATGTCCATACATTATACAGAATGATTCACAATTTACTCGTGATTTAATTATAATATTTAAAGGGGCGATTATATCTGTTAAGATTATTACATTGTATATGCAGTTGTCGAAAAAGGTGTAAAAATAATAATTTTCATGCCTTAATGGTTGGAAAACCTGTGTTTACTCATAAGTGACATATCGTAATATCTGTATAATTATTATAAATGTGAAAGTTTGTGAGTATGGATGTTTGTTACTCTTTCACGCCAGAACGGTTGTATGTATCTGGATGAAATTTCTCACAGAGATAGATTATGGTATGGAATACCACATAGGCTACTTTTTATCCCGGAAAAATGTACGGTTCCTGTTGGATAGTTTTGTTTTTGTTTTCTTAGCTAGTTAATAATAATGTCGTCCTGACTGATTTCGGCCAAGGCGGCCAATCTCACTGAGACTAGCCATCTATGCAGAAGATATTATAGTGCACAATTATACGCGCAGACACAAGTGCACTCTCTATTCCTGTCACCCTCGAAGTCCGATGGAACGATACTTCGGCACGACCAGTGAGAAGTAAAGCGCAAGACCGATGGTTTTACGTGCTCTCTAAGGCATGGGGATGAAACACCGCCAACTTCCCAACTCCGGGCTTTTACTAAGAATTTCTTGACAGAAAAACTCAGTAACTAAACTTGGCCCGACCCGGGACTCGATCCCAGGACCTCCGGATCATACATGATAGCAAATAGAATCTATGTCAGAAGACAAAGCTAAGACTAATAAATTTTCATACATTTACGTAAAAAAATCATTTAAATAGAATAAGAGCATACTGTTCTGACTTCATAGTAGTAATAGTATATATAATATACATATTATGCATGTATGTATGAATATTTCATACATAAAATTGATATTTCTATAGGCAGATACAAAAAGAGTATACTTTAAATTTATCTTATGAATATCGATCGTAAATATATGTATGTATAAGGTTTTTAGCAGTTTTCCTTGATTATCTACTTGATTCTCCGTCTGTCAGAAACATTAAGGGCTAAATTAGGTAACTGCAAAGAAAACCATGGTCCTTGACCATGAGGACCATAGCGACGACGACGACCGGTGTGCTTTACTGAATGTACTCGTAACTTAATGTATGTAAATGGTCGTTGGCGACTAAAGTGGTCGCCTAGTGTGTGACCATAGTAGTCGTTTGAATTTTTATTACAACCATTGACAAAAATATAGCTAAAGTTACATCAATCAACCAAAAAGACTTAATAGTGTTTTAATAATCTATATTATCACGTTTAGGGGCAAAAATGGATAATAAGTAATTAATTATTTGTCTAAAAAAACTATTGTGTACGTTATAGTATTATGTAAGTACTGTCCAAAGGAAACTTTTAATTGACCTTGTTAACAGATTGTATTTTATTTAAGTTTTCTTCCTTCACTCTTATCTTAGTTAATATTAAAAGAGCAATTCTATTATTTTATTATTTTATATTTATATATGTATAATATAGATATAGTATTTATGTATGTAGTTGTAGTATTTTTTATTAATTAATTATATTTTAATTGTATTTATTATATATTTGTATGATATGTATATGTGTAACTATATACTCTTTCTACTCTCTCTTTATTTATTATTCGCGCCCCCTCTATCTTAGTACTATTATTTCCTACACCTAAAGGTTGACTGGAAGAAATCGCTCTTTTAGCGATAATGGCCGCCTCTTGTACCTTCTTCTATATTTTGTATATTTTCTTTTCTCTTTTTTGGTGTACAATAATTATTCATTCATTCATTCGTTCATTCATTCATTCATTCAATTCTTGTATAATGTATATTATAATATATAAATTTATTTCTTGTATCTCGAAAACGACTAACGATTTGGATTAAATTTTGTATTTAGATAGGGTATCTACATAGGTATCCTTTCTGAAAAATGTAATTTCGTATCTTAGCCAAGCCAAGCTTAGTTGCCAAGATACTCATATAATAATATATGGCTTACTGACGCACTCGAGCTTTCTAAGTTTAAGTGACTTAGTTAAATAAAGTCAAAATAAGCACTAAAGCACAAAACAAAATATTTTTAAAGCAAACTCTTACATTTAAAGTAGTTCAGTACGCCCCAGAAACATGTTTACAAAATCAAACAAAATATATAAAAATAAAATTTCAAAGTCGTCAGAAAATTTAGCCTAATTACGCCCGACGTTTTCATAAAAATATTCAAGTGTAACAGAAAAGTTTGAGAATGCTGAAAAAAGGTTCATGCCTTGTGGCCTCTTTAAAGTTAGGAGTTCTTTGATTCAAACGAACAGCAAATAACTTTTATAGCTACTTTTTAACGAATATCTCATTTGTGATATTTTAAATTGAAATAACACGTTTGAAAATTTTTTTTGTCTGTATTTGTAGAGAAAATAATAGTTTTTTTTTATATTACAGTGTGGTGGCATAGTTTAGAATTTATATTGTTATTTATGTGTTATGTAAAGAGTAATTTGAATCTTGCTTTGTCTTTGTCTTTGACTGAGAGAGTGAGTGAGTGAGTGTGTGTGTTTGTGTGTGAGAGAGAGAGAGACTCATTTTTAACGATTCGTATGTACATACATACATATAAAGTAAGGATAACAATTTTGCTAACAAAAATTCACAGTCGTTTGATTTATTTCAGTGCGACAACAAACACCATGACATGAGATATTTATATATTAGATTAAAACATAACATAGTAATATTAACGATTAACTTATTTTTCAATCCATTAAAACGGATATAGCCATAGGGACAACGGAAAATCGAATAACAAGGGATTTTAAACAGTAAGATAAGCTCGTTCATTCGATTTTGTACTTTTGTACAATGAGCGACACAAGTTAAGAATATTCCAGTAATCTTTACATAGGAATTTTTGCAAATTAAAAAAATAGTACATTATTAGTAACTCATTTTGGTGTTAACTTTGGTTTTATGGGATTTTTAAAAAGCAAGTACTTAGAAATGCGGTTCATTCAATGACGTCAATAGTTCGTTACTCATGCACTTTCGTTCTGTAACTGATTTGTATCCTCATATGACTAATATGTAAGTAATGTACAATGTACCTACATAATATGTATATATAAATAGGCAACGACAAAACAGTTCAGTACTTTTTCGCTTCTGTCTGTCTACTGATATTCTTTTTTTTATTTTTTGGATAGTAGCCATTAACGAGCTTTAGTATTATCAAAAAAAAAAATTGGAAAAATAAGGAGCAAAGACTTGTATTTTTCTATGTTTGTATATTTATAACGAATAAACTCGAAAACTACTAAATCGATTTAGATGAAATTTGATAAGAAGATAGTTTGAGACCCTGGGAAGGATATAGGATAGTTTTTATCCCGGAAATCATCCCTTGAGGGGGTGAAAATGGGGATGAAAGTTTGTATGTGGAAGTGACCTAGGGACGAACCCGATCGAAGCGAGGGTGAGTCGCTAGTATACAATATACATACATACATGTATTTTTCTCAAATTTTCAATAATGATTATGGTCGAATTTCGACCACTGGGCGAACACTGGTATCAAGTAAATCAAGAATTTTCACATTTAAAGGAAAAATATTTTTTGGATGAAAATGCTAGGTGATAAGAAGTATTGATTGACTATTTAACATTAAATAGTTTAACTAGTATCAATAATAGAAGAAGAATCATAGAATAAGTTCAAAGACCAAGTATTTAGTTGAGTTGAGTTTATTCGACCAGCGTTTTGAAAACTGGTCGGGCCATTTGAAGGGAGGAGAGTCTCACTATGGCTGGGGTATAATTTTAGTAAATTATATTTGACTCTTCAACGTCACATTTATATGTAGTTCTAGAGGAAGACCTCGTTGTTTGATAGCACTAAAATGTTTTAAGGCAAATTGACGATCGGAAAGTAGGTACTGTACTTTTTGTCGATAATTTTCAAATGATGAAAAAGTACATAATATAACAAACAAGGTTAAGTATGAAAGTTCCAAATAAAGTAATAAGAGAGGTAATATTTTAAAACTTTTCCCTGAAAACAAAAACTTCGTTCAATAACAAAGTATCACAGTTTAAATGGATACGGATAAAGTCGCCCACCGTACAGTCTTTCGAGTCAAATAGATTGAAACGAAAATGCAAGGAATTGTTCATTCGCGTTCTGATTTCAAAAAGAATCGAATTTCCAACGTAAATGTTTTCTTTTGGATTTGCGTTTTTGATTGGCCAGTTGTTCTCGTAAACTGTCAAGCTAATCGTTTATAAAAACTGGTCAAGTGTAAGTCGAACTCGCATACGAAGGGTTCCGTATCATCGTACAAGATATAACGGTATATACTAATCGATCTTTTTTAATTTGCATGGCAGCCATTTTGGAATACGCCATCTTCATTTTTTTATTATTTGTTGTTATAGCGGCAATAGAAATACATACTCTGTGAAAATTTCAACTCTACTTATTACGATTCATGAGACACAGCCCGCTGACAGACAGACGAACGGATAGCGGAGGCTTAATAATAGAGTACCGTGGCACCCTTCGGCTATGGAACCCTAAAAAGTATCCACATTTGATTTATTTGTACATTGGCTATATCTTATTAATGGTTTGGTTACTAAGGCTTTTAGTCTCGTTATATTTGCGAGTCCCGGGAAAAAAAATCGAGACTCGATATGGTCTCGAAATTCCCGGGAAAAACGAGACTTTCGAGACTACTTCAAAAATAGGTTTCATACTTATAGACTAGGCAGTTAGGCAGTCGATATAAGGTATTTCAATAAAGTACTTTATTAATCATACTGTTACAAACTCAAATACAAGTAAAATTAACAATTATTAGATCCTTACATATAAAATTAGCGGTTTTTTATGGAAAAAGCAGAACGAAATATATATATATATATATATATATATATATATATATATATATATATATATATATATTTAATCAGTCAAAGTAAGTAGGTACCATTGTTATCTATGCACTTATTATATTTTTTTCCTTGCAAGGAATTGTCCAAATTCCGGAAAAAGCGATAATTTGTCGGAGCAAGGTTCAAGGCAAGGACATTCCAATCGCAGCTCCTCTAATTTAGCGACCGTCTGTTGTGTAGTGCGTGGTCTAGCGTTGTCCTGAAGCAACAGTGGGCTAGACCAATTGACCCGTCTTGGTTGTTTAATGGCTAGCATTTCCATAATGGTTTGCATTTGTTGTCACTACAGATCTTGCCAGATCTTAGAAAGCTCTAGTGGATGACACCAGCACTGGTCCACCAGACATTTACCAGTATCTTTTTCTGAGTCAACTGTCGCTTGGGGCAGGATTTCTCCTGGGTTCAACCATTGTGATGAGCGTTTCCGATTATCGTACAGGATCCGATGCTATTCAAAATCCCCTCGTTATTGTGACGGTTGAGTAATGTAACGCAGCACTCGACCTGGGTTGGTTAAGGGGCTTCATCAATTCATGCGGTACCCATTTTTCCAGCTTTTTCACTTTTCTAATTTGTTTGAAATGAATTAAAATAGCTTTATCACTCACGTCGATGCTTGCGGCTAACTCTGTCGTGGTTTGCGATGAATCTGTTTCCACGATCACTTTTAATTGTTCATTATCAATTAAGGTCTTCGGCCATCCACGGGGTTTGTTCTATAGGTGAAAAATTCCAAAACGAAAACGCTGGAACCAAAACCGCGTTATATTTTACAGTAGCTTTCCCATACACATCATTAATCCTTCAAGCTGTTTCTGCAGCGCTGGTGCCACGATGGTATTTTAAGTTATCATATTGTGAACAGAGTGATGTCAAAGAAAAATCAAATGGCGCGAAAACAAATGAATCTCTAAATTTGGAAAACAAATACACAAGCCTAAAATTGAAATAAATTTGAATTTGGAATTCCTAATCAAACGCAAGATATAGATATTTTAGATCAAAGTAGCCAGTTCGAAAAGACGCCAATTTCATATGTAAGGATCTAATATTCATGAGCTTTTTTTTTTCATTTTTACAGTGGGTACGTAAACACATAGAGTATTTTATGTACTTTCAAACAGGGAGGATCCGATTTTATTACAAAAGTAACCCGCGTTAGAAAAAGCCCTCTCTGCTTCTACACTAGTATTAGATAGGGGAAAGAGATTAAATAGTAATATAGCGATGGTTTATTATTTCCCTCTATTATTTTATCCTAGGTTTCATTTTATAGTGCTGACACGTACCGTATGCCGCAACCGGAATAAAAAAATCTCAAAAAAGTAAAGTCTCGAAAGTCTCGTTATTCCCGAGACTGGAGGTAGTAGTCTCGAGTCTCGAAAATTCGAAAAAATCGTCGAGACTCTCGAAATTTTCGAGACCGAGACTCCCGGGATGAAAGCCCTAATGGTTACTCACATGTTTGGCAAATAATACCTAAATGACTAATGTTAGAATATTTCGATACTAACGACTCTTTCTCGCTTTGCTTGAGTGTACCTTTAATTGGTTTTTGTTTATTTATAATATCACATACAGGTAACCTTTTGGTGTTACTCGAGGTCATAGTGTACCTGTGTATTAAATCTCATCAAAATCCGTCCAGCCGTTTGAGCATGAAGGAGTAGCAAACGTATAAACTTTCGTATTTTTAAAAGTAGTTCGATGTTAATTCTACTTTATGGCGTAGATTTAGCAATAGTAACTTTTAGATATTTTTTTTATGCACATCATTCAGGATTGAGAACTTCAGGTAAAAACAAGTAAAGAGCCCGACAGTAGATATACGTCACTTATGTATCCCTAAATAAAAATGACAAATGTCCATACGTTTTTTTTTTATTTTCCGTAATTAACTCCTTTAGGTTCGATTTATATATTACTAGCGACTCACCCTCGCTTCGCTCGGGTTCATCCATCAGTACGTTTTCATTGTTTTAAGCGGAACCCTAATTCTTTTTCTAAAATTAAAGTAGCCTACATATGTTACTCCTTATAACATTAGCTATCTGCCAGTGAAAGTCCCATGAAAATCGGTCCAGCCGTTTCAGAGATTAGCCAGAACAAACAGACAGACAGACAATAATTTAACAATTGTGTTTTTCTTATATGTACCGTATATACTTTCATATGCATTTAGTAAAAAGATGTTACTTTGACATTACAAATAGACACTTGAATTTTATTTATATGTATAGATTTTCGAGCAAAATCATTTTTTAATTGTACAACTAAAGCTCGTCAATAGCTACTAAACCAAAAAAAAAAAAAAAAAACAAAAAAGAAAATCGGTTGACAAACAGAGGGGACAAAGGTACTGAACTGTTTTGTCTTTGCCTATTTATATATAGATAATAATTAATATACGTTTAACTTGCATCGCGTGTAAGTAACTCATTGAATTAATTAAAAGGCTTTATGATGTAGATGCTTGCTTTGATTACATTTATTCAAAATTAATTTAAATAATTATTCTTTCAATTGATCTGAATGTTAAATGTTATATTACTTCACTAGTTAGTCCCTGCTCCTTTTACTTGTATTCAGCCCTTTTTAACTGCTGGGTACGGGCCTCCCTTCGATACGAAAGGGATCAGGCCATAGTCCACCACGCTGGCATAATGCAGGCTGGTGGACTTCACGTGTCTTTCGAAAACTTGCTAGGTTCTCTCAGACACGTAGGTTTCCTTACGATGTTTTCCTTTACCGTAAGACAAGTGGTAATCATGTTGGAAATGATTCGCATCATTCACATAAAAATATATCAGAGGTGCGAAACCCAAGATTTGAACCCGCTTTACTCGGTTTCCCTGACAAGCATGTTACTACTGTGCTACCACTGCCTTATACATACGTATTTATATTTAATGCATAACAATAAAGCAGTGTAGGATGACCTCTCCATATGGAAGGTTGCGCTAAGGGGGATATTTAATCTTTTTTACTATATTTTTAACCAAGAGTTGAGTTTGTTAACTTATTAGTGTATTTATTAAAAAAAAACGAAATGGTTAAAATATATTTATTTTATTGAAATTGTTGAATTTATTATATTACTAATAGCACTGGGCTCAATGGCCTGTATTTTTACGCTTTTTGAACTTAAATTATGCATATTTCCATTAAAAAGCTTTTTATATCGCTTTATCGTGTTTTTGCGAATCTATTTTATAACCAGAGTAATTCGTCCGTTTAAATTATTTCATTTGAAAACTTAATATTTTATTCGTAGTTATTATTCTGTTATGTTATTTAGAAACCAATGTGTATTTCAAGGTAAAATCAACGTTTTAACTATTTAATATTATGAATTCAAAAGTGCTTGTAAAATCTATTTGAATAATGTGTTTTTTTTTTTAATTTTCATTTCATTTAAGAAAATGTTTGTATATTGCTGTTTTTAGAACTCATTTCGAAAAAAAAATAATGAGTATCTATATACATACATATGTAAAAGGAAAAAGTGATTGACTGATGTATCAACGCACAGGCCAAACCTTAAGGCTACGTCCGCACAGACAGGCGGCTTGCTTAGCGCCTAGAGCCTAGCAAGTCACCCAGCTAGTAGCTTAGTGAAACGAACGTTTTAAAATGTTCGCGACCGGCCGCACTGCGCTCTTGGCGCTTCTTGCTAAGCGACTAGCTAGGCTTCTAGTGCTAGCTTCTAGTATTCCTCATATTATGACGAAGGCATCCACTAAGAAAGGATTTTTCAAAATTCAAGCCCTAAGAGGGTAAAATAGGGGATGAAAGTTTGTATGAAACATATTTTTTTGTAGTTTAACGCGAGCGAAGCTGCCGGTTCTGCTAGTTAAAATATATATTCTTAGTTTTATATCCTAGCCAGCATTAGCTCGAGGTTCTGCTCACGTAGTTTAAAAATACAGTATTTGAAAGGCTCTAACACCATTTTTGTCCTCTCGGAGTTGAATTTCCAAAAAATCGTTTCTTTGTCTTTTTTATTTATACCTGTCAAATATCAAGCTTGTAGCACATATACATTTTGAGATTTTCCTCAATAACACAAGTCAAAAATCAATCGGCGAACAAAAATAGTTTTATTTTGAAACCATATGTACGTATCTATTAAAGGTGCTTAGTTATACCTGTTATTGAACACTCGAGATGCTAATGAAGACGATAGACAACTATTATCTGTAAACGAAACGAAATTAATTGCAGTCGTTTAAAGCAATCTATACACGCTTCGTATAGTAATTATGAACGTATGACACGCAACTACTCTGGGAATGGATGAGATTATATTGTAATCATAGTTATATTTGTTTATGTTTCGTAATTAAGTATAAATTTCAATTTGTTAGAGAAGGTGGTGAATATATTTATTTGGTTGTGCTTTTTCAAAGAAAATGTGTTCGTTTTTAACATCTTAACTCCTTAACTTAATCTAATTATATCTGTAATTGAACTAGTATGCGTAACATATTGGATGGCATAAATCCTTCTCCACGTACAAACAATTCTAATAGTTGTGTTTAAAAAAAAATACATAAATTAAAAGAATTTTCGGATATTTGAGTTTCACAACCACACACACACACATTTCACACGAATGTTATTATTTTTTTATTATTATTATTTTATTGTTAAATATTTATTTTTAAGACTTTTTATAAGACATTGCCAAGTTAAAAGGCTGCATATGGAGCTATGGAGCTTTAAAAGTCTTAAGAAGTTCCTAAAAGTTTTATATTGTGCGAAAAGATGTTTCTTTTACAATTACTTTTGATTTTTTTATATAGAGACTGTTATTTTACTAATATTATGAATGCGACATTTAAATCCATGTTGGGATGTTTGTTACTCAATCACGCCAGAACGGCCGAACGGATCTGGATGAAATTTGACACAGAGATAGATGATAGTCTAGAATAGCACATAAGCTCATTTTTATCCCGGAAAAATGTACAGTTCCCGTGGGAAAAATACACAGATAGGTTATTGGGACCCGACGTTAAAGCGCTTTGGATGTCATAAGTTAAGGTTTTCTTTAATCGGAGTCAAAAATAAACGTCACGTCCAAATAAAGGTATAAGCACACTGTATGTTAAATTATTACTTACGCTCAATCATGCGTGTGTGCACCCTAACGCCACATGTCTGCCTCGCGTGTGTTTAATGGTTATACTGTACGTCCGCAAATTGCAATCGAGTAGGGTGTCTAAACTGTTAATGATAATATTTGACCACATGTTATTTAGTGAATCTATATATAAATAGGCAAAAACAAAACAGTTCAGTACCTTTTTCTTCTCTTTCTGCTCTGCTTGTCAACCGATTTTCTTTTTCTTTTGTTTAGTACCTATTAACGAGCTTGATAGTATTTAATATCAATAAAAATATATATGAAAATAATAATTTTTTTAGTAAAATTTCTTTACGCACGCTTGACTTGGGGGGTAAGCTGGTGAATGCGTTAGGAATGTACGTACGTTTGTTGCCATGGTAACCGTTGTTATTGTCTGACGAATTGTATATAATTATATTCTATAAATATATGATTGTAATATGCCTAATATGCGTTATTTTTAGTATCCCACCTATCCTAATTATTTAAAACATAAATTGAATTTCATAAAGAGTACCCGATAACCTACAGAAGTTTTATTTCTTGCGCGTGTACACATTCATACACGCACTCTTTAATTATTTTTTTTATGGATAGATAAAGACAAAACAGTGTAGTAACTTTTTCTTCTCTGTTTATCAACCAATTTGTTTATTTTTTTTTGTCTAGTAGCAATGGCTACTACTAATAGCTTGTTGGTATTAATAAAAAAAAAATCTTAGTAGTTTTTTTTTATAGAGATAGGTAAAGACAAAACAGTTCAGTATTATTATTTATAAATGAATTTTGACCTCTGAGCTAACATTAGTATGAACAAAATAGCCCTTATTTTAAGTTGGTAATATATGTATTAAATGTACAATAGGTCTGTTTGTTTGTTTGTTTGTTTTGTATGCTTTCATACCTTAATTCAATCATAGAAGGGAAATCTAGTTGAAGTACGGAAGTACTTACATAGCTTGACGCCATATCCAAAGTTTCGATTATACATAGTTATTATAAGAAGTGCTGTTGTTTTTTTTTTTATTACATTACTATTTTTGACCTACGGTTTTAAAAATGAATAATGTATGTATATAATGAAAAAAGTATATTAATCTACCATCAGAAAGTTTCATCAAGATCCGTTCAGTAGTTTTTGCGTGAAAGAGTAACAAACATCCATCCATCCTCACTAACTTTCACGTTTTATGATATTAGTATTTAGTAGGATTAGTAGTAGTAAAATATTAGGTCTAGTTAGTTTCTGTAACTATTTGATACGTTTGATTGTAAAAAGGGTTAAATATTACAACAAATTGATAAACAAATAAACAAATTACGTTATTTAGATAAGAAATATTATGTATTCAGCCTCTTTTAACGTCCCACTGCTGGGCACGGGCTTCCCTTCAATACGAGGGGGATCAGGCATCGGGTTGATAGATTTCACATGTCTTTCGAAAACTTGCTCGACTTTCTCAGATGCAGATTTCTTCACGATGTTTTCCTTCACCGTAAGGCAAGTAGTAATCATGTTAGAAATGATTCGCACATGAAAATATCAGATAGCGAGATTCGGGATTTGAACTCGCTTCACTCGGTTACCCAAGCGAGCTTGTTAACACTGGGCTACCACTGCCTGATAAGAAACATACCGTTAGGTATAAATAAATAGTTCCTACTGAGTTTTCTGGCTATTGCATTTTCCAACGTTTCAAAGTAAAAGATGAACTATGATCATACCATACCATATTTACGTACATTTTAGTCGTGATAAAGTACGGAACACAAACCCACTCACAAATTTTATTTATAATACCTATTAGTACGATGATATATATGGCTAATGGAGAGAGTTTTTAATAGCGTTAGTTATTGTTGTAGGTAAATCGATATTATTGCACCTATTGTTATAAAAAATCGGGTTATTCTGTCGATATATTATTGGTGATTTTACTTTCTATACTAAACACTATCATTCTTTCGCGGCTTCGCCCGCGTACATCATTGTATTACTATATCTTTATAAATTATAGCCTAAGAGTAACATATGATTAATAATAAATATGTTGGGACATTAACACACAGCACTTGTGTTATGGATATCTGATAGGTAGTTGATACACTACACATATATAACTTTAAATACATATGTACATATTATAAATATAAACACCGATGACTGGAATACAAACATTCGTGTTCAACACACAAATGAATGCCCAAGCGGGACTCGAACCCGCGACCGCTGGCACAGCAAGTAGGGTCACTAAAAACTGAGCCAAACGTGTCGTTTTTATTATAATAATAATTGAGGTATATTGTATATGCTATATTACCGTAAAGTTTCATCAAAATCCATTCAATGGAGAATAAAGGATAATAAGCATCCACCCGTCCTCACCAGTCTTCGCGTTTATAATTTAAGTAGGATTAGTAATAGTAAAAGATTAGATCTAGTAGTTAGTTTCTTTAAGTCTGTTTAATACGATTAATTGTGGAAAGGGTTAAAACTTAAATTGATTAATCTATACTAATATTATAAAGCTGATGAGTTTGTTTGCTTGTTTGTTTGTTTGTTTGGTTGAACGCGTTAATCTCAGAAACTGCTAATCTGATTTGAAAAATTATTTTTGCATTAGATAGCCCGTTACCTGAGGAAGGCTATATATAGCCTATATCATCCCGGAAAAATGTACGGTTCCTGTGTGTTTTTGTCTAGGGACGAACCCGAAGCCAAGCGAGGGTAAGTCGCTTTTAAGTATATTTGTGATTGTCTTTATTGTAATTTAAAAAAAAACGATTTTGATGAAACTATCATAAAAATTGGTATCCTATTATCAAATATATAGTTTTTATTTTGAGACTATTTTGCCAATAAGACAACGAATTTATGGACACCGTATGAAGGGGGCATATTCTGGACGAAGATTTGCGGTTATCTTCCCAAGCAAGTTAATGGTTTAAATTATAGGTTTAACAAACTAATACATATCCATATTCAAAAGTAAGAACGATTTACACTGTGTTATTGTTATAATTACTTGTTGTGTATAAAACAGTGGCATTGCGGTTCCTTGAACACGTTCCTTGTTCTTCAAGCTGCTTAATGCTTCGCCCACGTTTCTATTTCTATTTGTTGCTTGCAAAGCCTCCATTTTAAAAATAAATCGATAGAAAGGTGAAATTGTATCTTTTGATTTACGCAATCTGTTTAAATTCATGGTTTTTTTTTTCCAAACTAGTTAGATTCCCCGTACAAAGTTTTATCCCCATTTTCACCCCTTTAAGGGATGATTTCCGGAATAAAAAAAACTATCTTGTCCCCTTCTTAGGGTCTCGAACTATCTTCTTAATAAAATTTCATCTAAATCGGTTCAGTAGTTCGAGAGATTACTTCCTACAAACAAACTCACAAACTTACAATTTTTTATTTATAATATTATTATGGTATTTAAACGCATTAATCTCGATTATTATAATTCACGCTGAAACGGCTGGACCGATTTGGATGAAATTTAATACATAGATCGAAGTCTAAAATTTGTATGGTAAGTTCTTTTCGTTTCGTTCGTTACGTTTTAACGTTTAATATAGATTTCTCAGAGATAAGATATTTTCCAGCAGTAAAAAGTATCCTGTATGTTGACCCGGCTAACCAGCTATCATCATACCAAATTTCATCAAAATCTAGCCAGTGGTTTTCCTGTGATACGGTAACAAACAGACAGACAGACAAAAATTCTAAAAACTATAGTATATATACTATTGGGCTTCTGTATCGATAATAATGACTATTTCAATAAGATTTTCCAAAAAATATTTAATGTACAGATTCGACTCAGTTAGAATTTTATTATATGGATAGATTTAACCTTAAATGGCTTTAAACTAATACGAATGTTAGCCCTTTATGAAATTTGAAATCAAATAAACACATTTCACACGTTCGCTTTAGACTAGCATTGCCTGAATCGGGAATGAACTCGCGACATCCAATTAAGACTTCTCGTCCCTTGGCCTATCCTTATATGCGCAAACTTGAAATGTGACTCGGCCATTTACATCTTATATGGTATTTTGTATGGGAAAGAGATTATTCTTTAAGCTTTCGCTGTATCGTTATGGTGATAAGTCCGCTCCATAGTTACTTGTATTGTATCTTTAGAAACCGCTTGATGCAATTCGTTGAAACTTTATACACAGACAGACTACTGTCAGTGATTATTAAAAAAAATCAAAAGGTGGTTGAATATTTAGTTATACTTAATATTATAAAGAGGCAGAGTTTGTTTGTTTGTTTGTTTATTAGTTTGTTTGAACGCACTAATCTCAGGAACTAATCCGAATTGATTTTTTGTTTTTGCATTAGATAGTCCGTTTATTGAGAAAGGCCATAGGCTATATATCATATAATATATAGTCTATCTATTCCATACTAACCGTGGAATCGTACCTAGGGACGAACCCGAGCGAAGCAAGGGTGAGTCGCTAGTTATAAACAGATAATGCACATAGAGTTGCATAAGAGCGGAGTGAGGATACGTCGGTATTATTAATTATTATAAAGAAGAAAGTGTGCTTCTTCTTCACATTGTAATAGCTGAATGAATTTGAGTGAGAATAGAAATAGCAGTTGTCTTAGGTTAATCTATAAACTTTAATTAACATTATGTATGTTCATTCTTCACGTGGGCAGAGCCGCAGGCATAAGCTAGCTTTGTTTTGTCTATTGATTTTAACCAGACCAATTAAAACTTTGTATAGAGCGGAGAACGCAGTGATGAGAGATTTATTGTATAAGTTACCTTATACAAATTAAGCGAGATACCCAACCTGTCACACGGCTTATTTAAATACTAGCGGCTCACTCTAGCTTCGCTCGGGTTCGTCTCTAGGTTGCTTCCCGAAACAAAATTAATTAATTAATTTGGTTTTAGTTTTTTTTCGTGGGACCCTATTTTTTTCTAAAATAAAAGTAGCCTAAGTTACTCCTTATTACATCAGCTATCTGCCAGTGAAATAAAATCAGTTCAGTAGATTTTGCGTGAAAGAGTAACAAGCATATATACATCCTAACAAACTTTCGTATTTTTTTTAATATTAGCATGATAATCTTTTATATTTTGATTATAATTACACATTAGGTACGTATACATAATATATATCTGGCCGTCTCCATCTCTGCGGTACTTCTTACCGAATTGCAAAGTAATCAGAGCACGTTTCAGTTAAATCAATGCATTAAAATAAATGCACATGCGAATGTTAAAAATTCACTCGGTCCGAAGACCGGTCGGTGGAAGTATTATTTTGGTTTCGTAAATAGTTATTTGTTCCAGTTCCCAGATGGATTTTAGAAAAGTTTATGTTTTTGTTAGGAAAGAGCTTTAAGCTTTTTTAAAGCATAAGTAAATGTACCGAATTTATCTACATGTTTTGTTGTACATAATTTAATTATTTCATTGCATGTTTTCTAGTTTATATTGGTTTTATTTGAGAAATTCATATTAATTGTATGTTTTGTAATTAAATATCTTTTATTAAATTAGCAAATTCCAATGCTTAAGTAAAAACTTCATCAATTTCTAATGAAAATATGCACGTGTAGTACGCAGCCCTTTTTAACGTCCCACTGCTGGGCACGGGCCTCTCTTCAACACGAGAGGGCTCAGGCCACACGCTGGCCACACCACACCACCCTGGCCAAGTGCGGATGGGCGGACTACACATGTCTTTTGAAAATTTGCTAGGTTCTCTCAAACATACAGGTTTCCTCACGATATTTTCCTTTACCGTAAGACAAGTTAATCATGTTGGAAATAATTCGCAAATGAAAGTATCAGAGGTTCGAGACCCGGGATTTGAACACGCTTCACTCGATTTCTCAAGCGAGCGAGTTACCACTGGTCTACCACTGCCTTAATGCACATGTATAATAAATAAATAGCCAAAGAAACAAGATGTCAAAATAAAATATTAAGTTGAAGTCATACGAAAACGAAAATATGAAGCGATCGAACCATAAAAATACTTAAAACTTTTAACGTGAGCATATCGAATGGTCGAGCTTTTAAAATAAAAGATACGAAAATGTTTTATTAATACATATCATACAAAAAGAGCTTTATCTCTGTTCGCCACTTTACTTGTATAGTGAATTATTTAAATTTTTACACAAACGTATGCTTTTTTTTCTTCGAAACCAGAACAAAATTGGATTAAACTTTTGTAATCCAAACGTTTATTGGGGTGTACCTAAAAAATATTAAATGCCAATAAAATGCGAAGAAACTCACAAATATTTTATGATGAAATTAAAAACTTCATTTTTTTTGAGGTAGAAAAAATTGGTAGAAAAATTTACAACAATTATGCTTTATGCTACTATTAGTAGTATAATTGTTAGTTTTTACACAAATTGGTAGTTTAAGAGATAATGAGACAGCTAAAATTGGCGTAATTACGCATGAGATAATAAAATGCAGGCGTACGAACATATTGTAGGTTCACACAAGAACATTACAGAAGCCATCTAGCCCAATGTGATGGCAATTCTACATGTCTAGAGAAAGAGAGAGTGTGTGAAAAAGAGAGAAAAAAAGAGAGAGATCAGGTTAAAATTATTCTCTTTCTTATTCTCGGAGTCATGGGGTAATCCGGTATTCCCGATTCTGAGCAACTGCTAGTCTCTTAATGAAAAAGATTATTTTGTCTAAAAATCTTTCTAGCTTTCGAAATAGAACCCGTTATAACGTCAGGATATCTAGGTGAAAGCTTGGTAAATGTGCTTGTTATTAATAAATCAACGAGGGTATTCATAAAAAAGTCATAAGTAGGGAGATAAGGCTAAGTAAGCCCAGGTAACCTTCACCTAGGTCTTAACCTAATTATAACGTCACCTTGGCGTAGCATCAAGACGGTACTTGAAAAAAACTTTTACGTCTAAAGTCGTATACGTTTATGGCATTAGGAAAATATTTTTTAAATTTATACTAAAGTTTATTTTTGAATATATAATTTTTTTTCCGGTTTCGTTAGTTAGGGTCTGTAGTACCTATATAAATCCAGTCAGAGGTAGTGGGTTTTAATCTCGGTCAGCACAAATTGTTGTTCTAGCAAATTAAATCCGTATATATATATATATATATATATATATATATATATATATATATTTGTAACTTATATACATAATGTATAAGTGTAACATACTAAGTATTTTTTTCTAAATCATGGGATACAGATTTGACTCTCACGTAAAGTGAAAAGAAGCGATAAGGCTGTAGTCATATATTCAAGGTTGGTATTAATTTCGGTCATTAGCTTTAACCGGTTAATAGCATAATCATAATAAAATCGACTTTAAGTAACAGATTATGAAGTGTAATAATGGGTTCCATAAAAGAGTTCGCTCTCCCATCACCTGAGTCGTAAAAACAACATAAAATAAGATACGTAAGCATGTTTTTTAATCAATTTATAAAAATAACTAGCGACCCGCGCTCACTTTGCTCAGACGTATCTTTAGATAACGTCGCGATTTATTTTCGTTTTTCTTTGTTTTAAATTATATATCCAAATGAAATACTGTTACTGGCATATTTTGTCTTATTAAGTGTTCGCCGAGTGGTCGAAATTCCACCATAATCATTATTGAAAATGTGAAGAAAACATACTTAATGCTTTACATAGTATAAAATGAAGTCGCTTCCGCTGTCTGTTCGCTTAGATCGTTTAAATTACTCAACGGATTTTAATGCAGTTTTCAGCAATAGATAGAGTGATTCAAGAGGAAGGTTTATATGTATGTGTAATACATGCATATTATAGTACAGAAAAGCCGAGAAATTCTAAGATTTATATTTCATACTAACCGTTGAAACGTACCTAAAGACGAATCCGAGCGAAGCGAGGGTGAGTCGCTAGTACTTATATATATATGTTATATATGTTATTTACTATAGAATTTAACTATCTATATAAAAAAACTAGGTAAATGTTTTTCAAATTTTTTGATTGATAAATTTGATTGACAGATAATTGTGATTGATACAACTAAAGTTCGTCTATAGCTACTAAAAAAAAAAAATCAGTTGTCAAACTGAGGCGAAAAAGGTACTGAACTGTTTTGTCTTTGCCTATTTATATACAGATAAAATAATTTATTCTGTATAAGGATTAAAATTTAGTCATAAAATGAGTAATTTAAATATTACTTAGTCAATAAAGAGTTTTTAAATAGATAAAAGGGTATATGTCTGCTAGATTATAAAAGTTTGATAGGTTGTATCGTGGAGTTTTGATACGTATTAGAAATACATATTTTCCATATACATTGTTTTCATTTCAAAACTTCATACAAATTTGTTCAGCTGTTCCTGATATCAGTACGCACATACGTACATACGTACCTACAGACAAACGCTAACCGCCGAACACCTTTTATATGTATATTGTATAGGGATGTTATATATGTAAAGAAGTTTAGACGACGCGTTTGGTTCTGTTTGTAGTGACCCTACTTGCTGTGCCAGCGATCGCGGGTTCGAGTCCCGCTGGTTGCATTCGTTGTGTGATGAGCACGAATGTTTGTAATCCAGCCATGGGTGTTTATATTTATAATATTGTTGGAGGTCATCAATAAAACACGAACATGTTCCATGCATTCTTATATTCAGTACTTTTATAATCGTCAGTACGTTTGTCCGTATAAAGCTACCACCGGCTCGGAAAGCAGTTCTGCTGAGAAGAGCCGGCAAGAAACTCAACAGTTGCTCTTTTAAAATAATGAGTTACATAATTTAATTACAAACATTCCATGACTAGTCACTACAGGTTGGTACGAGAGCTGCCCCCCTGTCAATCGCGGGAAAAAACAAAAGAATCTCCGCGTTCTTTTTATTTTTTTAAATACATTCTTATCGGCCAATATCACATAACCACATGCCATAGACATACATAAATCATTACAAATTAACCAAATATATTATTTTCCATTAAAACGCTCAAATATAAAAGTGCAACCTTACAATATGTATGTATTTAAAGTTATGTATGTGTAGTGTATCAACTATCTGGTATCCGTAACACAAGCTTCGTAGATTACCATGGACCTAGATGGTGCTGTGTGTTAATCCCGACATATTTATTTATTTATTTATAAAGGTCTTAGTTCCAACTAGTTTTAGCTCACGGCTCCGCACCTATATATTTTATTTGGTTCGATTTACACCAACTTTGATCCCCTCTTTATATGGGTGCACAGTATATTACGTTGAATTTATATCTTCGAAATCCACTCAACAGATTCAAACAAAACTTAGGTGTAAGTGAGATAGTGAAATGGTTTTACTGAGATCTATTAAGGTATTTCACATGTGCATATAAAACAAGCTGGGGTCCTGGTATCGGAAATTAATGCTGTTGCACTATAGATGGTTTATAGCTTTTATGTACACGAGTGTTACTTATAGTATTAAATGAGTAATTCTTGTAGATATGTATGTATGTATGTATATATAAATTTATTTTGTCTATCTAGGAAACGTCTTTAACGATTTGTATCAAATTATGTATTTAGATAAGGTTTGCTTTTTATGTTTGTCTATTTAAGTGTCTTTTCTAAAAAAAAAACAATTTTTTTTTATCCTCACTGAAAAACGCCGCTGTACTTTAGTTACAGTTTTATTTAGTCTCTATATTTCTACACTAGTTCGACTTCTGCTGTTTACTCTACTTCACTTTCTACTCCTTTCTCCTTCCCTCAATCGTCTTTTGATTCGGTTTTTTTCGGTAAGCTTACTGTCTCTTTCCCACGTACGGCGACTTCCAATTAACTAACTGTCCGTCCTTGTCATGGATTGACAAACTTACAATATTTTTAAGCATGGTTCTGTGGTGCTATGTTGATGATTTGAAGACGTTCTACACTCACAACTAAAATATTTTTTTAAGCTTTACCACTTCTCATTGTTTTCTAAAAAATATGCAATAACAAAAGCGATTCCATCAGGTGTTACTTTATTATATTATGTTTTAATGTATAGGTATTTTATTTTATATCAACACTAGCGACTCACCCTCGCTTCGCTTCGTGTTCATCCCTAGACATAAACAAATCTATCTCACGGGAATCGTACATTTTTTCCGGGATGATATATAGCCTATAGCCTTCCTCAGTTAACGGTCTATCCAATTCAAAAAGAATTTTTCAAATCGGATTAGTAGTTCCTGAGATTAGCGCGTTCAACCAAACAAACAAACGAACGAACTCTTCAGCTTTATAATATTAGTATAGATGTAAATTATGTTATAATGTTATCTGTCTATCTAAATTTAGAAAAATATGTGAATAACAATAACTCTTGTTGCTAAGTTAAATTTCCTTCTGTTTGAACGACACAGAAAAAGACGTGGGAAATTGTATATTATTATTTAACATAACATGAAACAAAAGAATAAAATTCGCAAAATTAAAGTTTTAACTTAAAAAAAAACACTTAAAATTTCGTAAATTTTACTTAATTATTAAGTTAAACCATATTTTGTTATTTTTCGTACCATTCATATGGGTCCATAAAGGTGGGCTTAAAGATTGACAGGCCTTATCCGACATTATTACGGGGTTCATAATTAGTTAAAAAATGCTAATAACATAGGCTCGATTCGCATGCAGCCGTCAAAATTGACGCACAAAGTGTGAAATTGCGTAATGAGGACGTACCTTGATTGTAGGGTTGATATGGAAACGCGAATATATTACGTACTTGGTTTATATTAAAAAAGATAAAAAAGGTTTTTTTTTTCATATACGACAAAAGCCATAAATTATGGTGTTTTTTTCCATACTAACTTTACCTTATATGTTAGGAGTTTTAATAATTAGGTAATATTGAATGAAAAATTCATTTTGAAAAAGTTTTAAGTAGAAAGTCATTTTTTTTTATGAAAAAGCTTTCTAATGTTTTTTTTCTCTTTTACTCTTTTATATCTCTACCTTTTCTGATTATCCCTACCCTAAAGTTGCATTAAAGAGAAGAGATGGAAAAGCTCACTTGGCGATAAGGCCAATTATGTTATTTCTTTTTAGACTAACTTTTTTTGTTTTATCTTGTAAAAATTGCAAAGTCTTGTTTATTTTACTTTTTAACTATTAATTTTATCCATACCTACTAATATTAGAATTGTGAATGTTTGTGAGGATGGATGGATAGATGAATGGAAGGATGGATGTTTGTTAATCTATCACGCTTGAACGGTTCAACGGATTTGGATAAAATTTTGCACAGAGATAGATTATAGTCTGGAATAGCATCTTATTTGCTTTTTATCCCGGAAAAATAATGGTTTCGTGGGATAGACATGTTTTTATCTAGGGACGAAGCCGAAACGAAGGGAGGGTGAGTCGCTAATTTTAATATGTTATAAGATTTTAATAGATTTAAAGTCATAAAAAAGTACACTATCTCCAATGAAATAATATTTACCTAATTAATATCATTTATAGTAATCTCAATAGGAACGAAAATTATATTTAGGAATATGTTTACTTCGGAAGTGTTTTCAGTGTATTATAACCGTTACACGCAAGTCATCGGCCTCCACTGACCACACTGTGAAGGGGGTTCGCATAAATGACCTATCATAGCCACATAGAGTAAATTTAGGTATTGCAATAAATAAAATGTGCTTATATTATTTACGACTAGCAACTCACCCTCGCTTTGCTCGGGTTCTTCCCTAGGTACGTTTTGACGTTTATTATGGAATAGATAAACTATATATGCATTGGTATGATGAGTTCTAAATCCCTTACATGGGAAATGATTCTCCATACTTCCACCCCTATTTTCCTTAAGGGATGATTTCCGGGATAATAACTATCCTATGTCCTTCCCAGAGTCTCAATCTATCTTCATACCTAATTTCATTTAAATCGAGCTTTTTAAACGATTTATATTAATCTTTCAATGTTAATTGTATTTTTATTTTGTTACTTTGTCGAAATCAAGAGAACTACGAATAATTAAACTTAAAATAATCAGCTGAGAAAAACATTAGAAGGCTAGGACGAGTATGAAACTGTATGGGGAAATTTTTTTTATAAGTGTCTAATCAAAAATATCACTCGAACAAAGTCGGGATATGCTGCTAGTTGTTACATTTTAAGATTAATTACCTAAATACAAGCTGTCAAAACACGCATTTCTGCCATTTTAATAATAAACAAAGCCTTTCACAGGTGTATCGAAACAAGGGAATTTAATAAGTCGTACATCAATCTTGATAAAGGAAGTATAATATGAGTACGTAACGCAGATTTCTTCTCATTACCTCACGTCATGGAGGCGTTAATCAAACCCCATTTGTTTTAACTTTCGGGAAATTGAAGGTTATATTAAAAAGATTATATATAACGATTAACTTTGTTTTTTTATGTTGGGATATTAACACACAACACCATCTAGTTCCATGGTAAACTACGAGGTTTGTGTTATGGATACCAGATATTTGATACACTACACATATATAATTTTAAATACACCCATGACTGGAGTATACACATTCGTGCTTATCAGTTATCACATAAATGAATGCCCCAGCGGGACTCGAACCCGCGACCGCTAGCACAGCAAGTAGGGTCACTACAAACTGAGTCATACATGTCGTTTTCATTAGTGAAGGTGGTTTGGCTTCGTACAGCTTAGGTAATAACCAACCGAATCGCGCATCTTGCACTATTTTACTACGCCATAGTAATATTCTTAAGGAACAAATAAGTATTCTAAGTTCTAAATATGTACTTTATTGATTCGCCATGTGAAAGAAGGACTCGGGCGTAATGTTTAAGAGACTTTACGTGCTTTCTTTTGTCCACACCGGGGACTCGAACTCAGAGCACCTTGAGACTTGCGTATTCAGCTCTTTTTAACGTTCCACTGATGCTCCCTTGCTCCCTTCAATACGAGGGGGATCAGGTCGTAGTCCACCACACTGGCCAATTACGTTTTCCTTCACCGTAAGACAAGTGGTAATCATGTTGGAAATGATTGGCATATAAAAATACCAGAGCCCGAATCGGGATTTGAACCCGTTTCACTCGGTTTTTCCCTCGGTTACCACTGGGCTATCACTGCCTTCTCCTGAGTTTTATAAACATCGTATTTGTCAGTTGAAGTAGTCATTAAGATAGAAGGAAGTAAATATATTCAACTATGTATTCTACGGAAGTTAGTACGTATCGTAAAAATGTCATATCACATTAAAGTGTCGTAGTTGAAACTTTAGACAGATTGTATACATACTCCGGTCTAATGGCGTTACAGCTATCAAGCTCAAAGTTGCTAACTTATTTAACCAAATTTCTGTGTAAAATTAAATTAAACTTTGCACCAGTTCGGAACAAGTCGCTACAACTTGCGTGATACAGTTATGTTTGTTTACCATTTTATTAAGCATGGTTTTACTAATAAAAATGCCTAATGAAAACCGAATTTGTAATAATTATTATACAACAAATAATTATATATATATATATATATATATATATATATATATATATATATATATCGAATATGTATATAAATAGGCAAAAACAAAACAGTTAAGTAGTTATTGAAGAGCTTTATGTTTATAAAGGCCTGGCGACTCTCTCTCGCTTCGCTCTGGTCCGTCTCTAGCTTGATTCCCCATACAAACTATATGGTTTCGTGGGATAGACATGTTTTTATCTAGGGACGAACCCGAGCGAAGTGAGGGTGAGTCGCTATATAACATAAAGTATGTATATAAATATCATTTGAAACTCAACTATTCATTTACGTCTCTACGTATTCGTACAAGTAACAAAAGAGCGCAGCACAACTCCTAATTTTACGTATTTCAAAGTAAATTTCTGTTTTAAAGGGAAAATGGTCAGCGCTTTATTAAAAAACACACTACTATTCGAATACGATCTTATTAAATTACGTGCATGACAAATATTTATACTTTTATTATACATATATATATGTAGTTGCTGTGTGGCTACGGCAACTAGAATATGGCCACCCCATATCTTCCCGTGGGTGTCGTAAAAGGCGACTAAGGGACAAACTACCGAACACCATGGTAGTCGCGGTGGTAGGCCTTAACATCGGTCGACGGCACGGTTACCACCCGTCAGCAGAAGTCGTGCCGCCAAGCGCCCAACAGCGCGTTCCGGCATGTGGGGGCTGATGAAGCCGTATGGGGAATGGGTCTGAATAGTTGTGTTGCACAGTAGCCGTGTTGGTAGTGGATCGTTGTTTGTTGTGTCGAGAGCTTAGTCGTGGAGGGTAGCGGGATCCGAAGCACGGCTTGCCGCTGGCCGACCACAGACAGTTGGGGGCCCAACTAGTGGGCTAGCCACCCATGAAAGGCTGCCCCGCCATCTGTGAAAAATCCCAGGGTGGCTCCATCGTGCTGGTTGGCGACTAGGGGAGGGGGCCCGATGGCGATCCTTGGGGGGGTTCGGGCGTCCCCGCAGTCTCCAGACTAAGCCCTCTATGACATGACAACATCAATATCACCGCCAGGCTTGTGCAGCGCCTCGTTCAACTGCCATTCTCCATCCTATTCACTCTAACATTAAATCATGACAAGACGCAAAAAGAGTTATGTTTTTAAGCGGCTGCACTCCCCCTCACTTAATGTGCATCTCACAAATATCCGAGGATTGCACACAAATCTCTCATCAGTCCACTTCCATCTCGAGACTGCGCAGCCACACATGCTCTTTTTGACGGAGACGCAGATTCAATGTCCATTGAGCGCCGCATACCTGGACTATCCCGGCTACACGTTGGAGCATAATTTCAGCTCACGGGCCGGAGTCTGCTTGTACGTGCGAAATGACCTCTGTTTCCAGCGTCTCCGCCACCTTGAAGACCACACATTCTCTACGATCTGGGTTATCGTAGATACAGGAATCGAAAAGATCCTGTATTCCTATGTCTACCGATCGCACACAGGTGACCAGGAGACAACTCGACTGTTTGAACATCTTAGTGAGGCCGCTGATGTGGCTATGCAACGGTACCCCACCGCGCAGCTTGTCTTTCTGGGGGACTTTAACGCCCATCATGAAGATTGGCTTTTCCCATACCAGAAGACGGACCATGCTGGGAGAGAAGAATGGAAGTTTGCGGTGTCACTTGGACTCTCCCAGTTGGTTGAAGAAGCGACGAGGGTACCTGATGTAGACGGCCACTCAGCTAATTGTCTGGACCTTCTGCTGACAACTGATCCAGACAGATATAACATCCAGGTCTCATCCCCACTGGGTAGCTCTGACCACTGTCTGGTAAAAACTGTATCGTCTTACTCTCCACCTGATAATGACTCTACTGGTGTTAGACGAGTATGGCAATACAAGTCAGCAGATTGGGATGAGATGCGACACTTTTTTGCATCCTTTCCTTGGCGGCAGGTCTGCTTCTCTTCTTCAAATCCGTCGAGCTGTGCGGATGCTATAACTGATGTGGTGCATCAAGCGATGGAATATTTTATCCCATTCTCTGATGTACCCGTTGGTGGCAAAGCTCGCCCATGGTTTAATGCCGAATGCACCTTTGCTGAAAAGCGTAAGCAATCGGCTTACCTTGCCTGGGTTGATGCTCGAGACCGTAAAGCTCCGGATGTAAGATCCAAGAAGAGAGCCTTTAACTTAGCCGCCAAGTCCTACAAAAAGACATTAAAGAAGGCTGGTCTTGACCGAATTACACATTTTGGCGCAAAGCTCTCTGCCCAACCATCTGGCAGCAGAGCTTTTTGGTCACTTGCCAAAGCGGTCGAGACGAACTTCTCTCGGCCCTCACTACCACCGCTGGTAAAATCTGACGGATCCCTGGCTCATACGGCAAAGGAAAAGGCGACTCTACTTGCCTCCCTTTTTGCCCAAAATTCATGTCTAGACTCTGGCAATACTACTCCACCACATCTACCTCACTGCGGGATCACAATGCCTGAGATTCACATTACTAATAAGGAGGTAAAGAGAGTATTGTGTCGTCTAGATGTGAATAAAGCCAGTGGTCCTGATGGTATACCAGCGTTAGTGCATAAAACATGTGCTCCCGAGTTGTCTCCGATACTGACACGTCTGTACCGCCTTTCTCTTAAGACTGGAATAGTACCTAAATCCTGGAAGCTTGCCAACGTGCAACCAGTGCCCAAGAAAGGAAGCCGTGCTGACCCTGCCAATTATCGTCCGATCTCGATCACCTCCATACTCTGCAAGATTATGGAGCGTGTATTGAACACTCGTCTTATGGCATACCTAGAACAAAACGATCTCCTCAGTGATCGACAGTATGGGTTTCGCCGGAATAGGTCGACTGGGGACCTTCTAGTGTATGCCAATCACATCTTGGGTGAAGCCCTTGAACGAAGCGGGGAAGCGATTGCCGTCTCCCTCGCCCTCGACGTCTCAAAGGCCTTTGACAGGGTCTGGCACGCTAGCCTTATAAGCAAGCTTTCAGCGTATGGCATATCTCCTGGCCTGATCGGCTGGATTAAAGACTTCCTGAGCGACCGATCACTCAGAGTTGTGGTTGAGGGTTGTTCATCACAACCCTTAAAGACCACCTCAGGAGTTCCACAGGGGTCTGTTCTCTCTGCAACCTTGTTCCTGCTGCATATCAACGATCTGCTTATACCCGGTATCTATGGGTACGCAGACGACAGCACTGTTGTAGAGAGATACCTGCCGAATCCTCGGGCCAGTAGAGATCAAATTCAGTCCGAAAGAGAGGCCATGGTAGAGCGGTTGAATCTCAAACTCAGGACAGTCTCCACTTGGGGCGATGCCAATCTCGTGAGTTTCAACGCCACCAAAACACAGGCGTGCCTGTTCACTACAAAAAGGAGTCCTTTCACCTTGACTCCTACTTTCCGAAATGTGCCTCTGGAATACACTGACCGTCTGCAGTTGTTAGGGATGGACATTAGCCCCAACATGAACTACGGGCGGTTCATCGAGTCTAAGGCTAATATCGCAGCGAGGAAAGTTAGCATCCTTGCAAAGGTCCGACAGTATTTCACGCCGGGACAGCTTCTTGTTTTGTATAAAGCTCAAGTCCGGTCGTGTGTGGAATACTGTAGTCACATATGGGCTGGTGCTGCGAAATGCCATCTGTCAGCCTTAGACTCGATTGAGAGGCGTGCTCAAAAGCTTATTGGTGACCCTACGCTAGTAAAAGCTAACTTACAAAGCCTCGATCACCGACGTAGGGTTGCCAGCCTTTGTGTATTTTATAGGTTACATTTCGGAGAGTGTGCGCAGGAACTACACTACTTAATTCCCCCATCCCCTTTCCATCATCGGACAACCCGACGAACGGCTAGCCTCCATCCTTATGTCGTGGACATTCCACCCGTCCGGACGAAGCGTTTTGCTACGTCATTTATTATACGTGCGGCTAAGGACTGGAACAACCTGCCTGCGTCGGTATTTCCGTCCGATTACAATATGGGTGTCTTCAAGGCAAGAGTGAATAGGTGGCTACTGAATTAGTGCGACTTACCATCTTCGACTGCGTTACCACTTACCATCAGGTGGAACGTAGTCAAGCACTAACTCAGAATATTATAAAAAAAAAAAAAAAAAAATAGTTTGTTTCGGACTCTTGCTGACGACGAATTATCGTCATTATTGGTTGAATAATAGAAAAAAAATACTGGAACAAAAATGTAATACCGCTTTCTATAATAAAGAAAATGTACAGCAATTCTTTTGCTACACAATACATAAAGTCCTGCATGTACTCGTAATAGATAGTTTCATTTAATAATCGTAATTACGATTTTTTTAAATCTTTAAAATCGTATATTTTTCATATATCTAGGTACTTAATGATTTTTTTTTTGTAACAATGCTTTTTATTAAACTGCATATCGTGGGTTCGATATTCATGAGATTTTATTCCTTTTTTTTTTCATTATTTTTATTTCGTATGATTATGTGTACGTACATACATGTATTATTATTTTAATTGCCTTCATGTAACGCTCTTTGTACAGAAACTGATGTCGCGGTCATTGCATGCATTCCTATTGACAGCACAAAAATAACAACCCTACAATGTTTTCTAGTACACTCGTAGTACTTAGCTCTCTTGATTTGTTTGATTGTTCTATTCATTATGACTAGGGTTAGATGACTGAGTTAAAAGATAAAAAGGATTTTTTTACAAGTACGCCTATTTGTAAATTAGCTGTATATATTTATAAGTTATAACTATGTAAAAAACTTAGAAGTTCGTTCTTAGGGTTCCGTATCCGAAGGATGCCAACGGAGCCCTATTACTAAGCCTTCGCTGTCCGTCCGTCCGTTCGTCTATCAGAGGGCTGCATCTCATGAAGCGTAATAGGTAGAAAAAAGTTAAAATTTTCACAGAGTATGTATTTCTATTGCTGCTCTAACAACAAATAATAAAAATAAATAAAAATGCAAGAAACATTTTTTTAACGTTCGTAATCGATCATCGAAGTTGTTATACTACATACATAGAGTAAAAGTTATATTAATAAAAAGTACATGTACAGTGGTACGAAACCTTTCATGTGTGAATTCGACTCGCACTTGACTGATTTTTACTTTACTTAGAATTGTCACATTCAACATTTTCTGAGTATGCTAAGTCCTCAGTAAAATGCCGAATTACAGTTCCCATAAACTACGGAACCTTCTTACTTATGTTCGACTCTCACTTGACCATATTTTTGCTATTTTAAAAATAATACGTTTTTATACCTTTTATTAATAAAATATTTACTAACAAAGTCTTAGTAGGAGCTAGTATTAAATTTATACCGCTTCTTGAATAGCCCATCTAATTGTGTAAAAAAAGATTTAAAAACGTTATTTAGTCGTCTGTTAATGTACTCGCAGGAATTCTATTGTTGAATATCAAAAGGTGTCCATAGCTGGTAAAATGAGTCATATCATTTGCTTTCTGTCGGTTATAACTTAAACGAATATGAAACACAGTAACAGAATATTTTTTATGATAGAAAAAAATGCATTAAAAACTTAATATAAAAATACATAGCAGAACCCGCGTCTACGCCCGCGTTCAATCTACAAAAAAAAACTGTTTGGCTTTATGTTATACAGCGACTCACCCTCGCTTCGCTCGTTTCGGTTCGTCGCTATGTATGAATTTAGATAATATTGTCCTTACAAAAATACTAAAATCGCGATTAAAAAATGAGGGTGTGGGGGGTTAGGGGGCGAGGGGGGGGGAGTAGTAGGGTCAAAGATACTTTACGACCTATTCTCATACTTACAAAATATACAAAAAAATCATTAAAATCGGTCGAGCCGTTTCTGATAACTAAATTTGATTCGACCCGGGGGTCGAACCCATCAAGTTAACCCTCCGAATCTGCAGCCCTACATGCTAGCGACTAGACCATCGAGGCAGTAAAAATTTAAATATTAAGTAGAAACTAGAAAGCTTATTTCTAAGTATCCCACTATTAATTTATAAGTGCGAAAGTTTTTGATTGATCGTGGGTGTTTTTTACTTCTTCACACTGAAACGGCTTATTTAAGTAAAACTCCAAACAGAAATAAATATCTGAATTACATATCCTATTTTCGTAAATAGCCATATCAAGCGAGCGAAGCCACGTGTATATACTAGTACATAATGTACTAAAATTGCAACGTGGCCATAGTACATTTAATAGTTTTTGTCGAACAGACCGCACGAGTTGATCGCACGTCACTTGAAAATTGATGAATGGGTTTCGATGGGACTTCTATTTTATTATTTTAGTAATAAAGTTAAGATCTAAACTACAGTTCATTCTTCAATGAAGCTGGATGAAAGATGTTATTTTTGAGTACTGTTTAACAAGAAAATTTACTTAGCCAAAAAGAGAGAGCTATTTTATTATAAGAAAATTTTGGTAAAATATTATTTTAAACTAGCGACTCACTAAGACGTAGACTCGTAGACGTAACTAGTTACGTTTTAACTTTTAATATAGATATAGTATGTTATCGTTAAGAGATAGACATATGCCATCGCGGACTTTTCTGTAGACCTATATAAGATACACAATTCCACAATACATTATTTTCTTATATCTCAAAGGGTTTAGGCAGCGTTTTCGTTGAAAGCTCCCGGACTGCTTATTTTTTTCGACACCTCCAACCAATATCGTTATAGTTTAGCTAATGTTTCCTCGAGGACCACTGTATTAATTGGTGAAAACAGCATGAAAATCGGTGCAGTAGTTTTTGAGTTTATCGCGAACAGACAGACAGACAGACAGACAGACCCGGCGGAGGACTTTGTTTTATAATATATAGTGACAGCGGACTACTATTACGAAAAGTTAATACGAAAGTTTGTATGTGTGTACATTTGTTACTCTATCACGCTGAAGATGGATTCGGATGAATTTTATTACACAGATAGATAATGACGTAGACTCAGAGTCTAAAGCAATCTATAGACTACTGTTGCACCTAAGAATGCACCCGAGCGAAGCGAGACTAAGTTAGTAGCATTTTAAATAAAACTATAATTTCGGATTATTTCGCGGATTTTTGATTTTTGGTTCCCGACGTTTCGAATGCTTTACAGCAATCATGGTCATGGGAGAGACTAAGGTTTTATAAAGTCAAATATTCGTACGTAAATCTAATAAAGTATTAAGTTAGTACCCATAAATACCTCTATACGGACCTAAATTGACGACATTTGGCGTAATATAAAGCCGTCGCAAACTAATTTATATTGCACTATAGCATATAAAACAACCAAGTACAATTTTTATAAAACTATATATGTATATAAAATCTTACAGCTTTTCCTTATTGTGGGCAATATTCTTATAATTATGCTACTTACTTTAATAATATAGTTTGTGATGGACTGCTTTTGTCCGCGGTTCCGCTCGTATATTAAGTAGGGCAGAGACAAATCGTAGCCTATCCGTTCTCGTGATAAATAATAAATAAATAAATATGTTGGGACATTAACACACAGCACCATCTAGTTCCATAGTAAGCTACGAGGCTTGTGTTATGGATACCAGATAGTCGATACACTACACATATATAACTTTAAATATATACATATTATAAATATAAACAGCCATGACTGGAGTACAAACATTCGTGCTCATCACACAAATGAATGCCCCTAGCGGGATTCGAACCCGTGACCGCTGGCACAGCAAGTAGGGTCACTACACACTGAGCGAAACGTGTCGTCTACCACCATGATACCACCACCTATGCATGTATGCAAATTTGACTAAAATCTGTTCAGTAGTTTGAGCGCGAAAAGTGAATAAACTTGTAAACAACGTGTGTAAGTGTATTCATCACAAAATATTTTCGAGATACTTATTTTAGTAGACTAGTATCCCGTGGTAATTTCCTTTATTGGGATGACAAGTGACTTATGTAACCTCTCGTAAAAAGTAGCCTATGATATCTACTATCAGGTTTATGTCTGTTTGTAGAATGATATTTGTTATTATAAAAAAAAATATTATTTGCGAAGATTTTTTTTTTAATTTGCAACTTTTTTTATACAGCGTGTTAGTGACAGTTTGCCAATCAGTATTTTGTAAAATAATGCTAAAATTAATGTTTGGAAAGAATCGAACACGGTACCTTTGGCAATTTTAGTATGAAATACGATATTCACATTGATACAAATCTTCATAATAATCTGCAAGCACTATAATAATTTTATATTACCGAATATATTACTGAGAACGAGTTTATAATAACGCGGTAAAAACAAAATATAATACTCATTTCGTACCTATTTTTTGTTTAAGAATACTGCGGTTAATGAACAAAACCCCGAAACTGTGTAAAAGGAAAAAAGGAACAATGGCAGGTAGCAAGCGTCAACTAATTGAGTATCCCCGATGCTAACGCGCATAAAATTAACTCTTGACTGTGCTGTTAATCCATTTGTGTAGTATACCTATTATTATTATGATATTATTTTTTATATTCTATTAGCGATTCGTCCGTAGGTACGTTTTGACGCTTAGTATGGAATAGATAGACTATATATAATATATACATTCCTTAATTGAGAAATGATTGATTCCCCATACAAATTTCCACCCCCCTTAAGGGATGATTTCCGGGATAAAACTATCATATATCCTTTTCAGGGTGTTAAACTATCTCTATATTAAATTTCATTTAAATCGGTTCAGCGGATTAAGCGTAAAAAGGTAGATAGACAGACAGATAGACAGAGTTACTTTCGCGTTTATAATATTAGTATGGATAAATAATGTTATAATATTTAATATGTTTTTGGGAAAGCTCCAAAATTTTGTATTATATTTATGTGGTAACGTAAAGCTTTACTAAAAGCTCTTATCAGAAATCGACTTACTCGTAATTATCTTTTTATAGCAAGATTATCGATTATTATTATTAGATTGATTTTAGAAGTTACTAGCGGCTCACTCTCGCTTCGCTCAGGTTCGTCGCTAGGTACGTTTTACATAGATATTTAAAATAGTTATTTGCTAGCGTTAGCCATATAAATTTTAATATATATTTTTTTTAATTTTTCTGATGTTTTAATACTTATTATCCTATTCTGGACTAACAGAAATCCAAAAAATCAAATATCATAAAAATTGGTCCAGCCGTTCTTGAGTTATAAATGGTGTAACTAACATGACTTTGTTTTATACAATACTACCGACTTACCATCGCCTCGCTTCGGGTTCGTCCCTAGACAAAAACAAATCTATCCCACGGGAACCGTACATTTTTCTGGGATGATGTATAGCTTAAAGCCTTCCTAGATAAATGGACTAACACAAAAACATTTTTACAATTTCAACCAGTAGTTCCTGAGATAAGCGCATTCAACCAAAAAAACAAACAAACAAACTTTTCAGCTTTATAATATTAGTATAGATTTATACAATATATAGATATAAACGAAAACAAATAAGCATTTGTTCTTTTGTTCCTAAGAAAAACTTATTTCTGTAGTATTTCAATCTCTTGAAATATTGTTCGCCGATAGAATCGTTGAAGCATTCTTTCTCTGTCGAAGCTATCACTCTTTCATACAACTTTAAACTTTACTATTTTCAACTTCAACTCATTTTGCTTTTAAGAAAAGGACACTTTTTTGTTTCGATGGTCGAAAACCCTAATGGTTGACTTTAACATCTTTTTAAGTTTTATCGCCTTTTTTCTCTTGGAGTTTCAAGTTAATGTTCTATTTAAGCTAACTTCTGTCTTTATACTTTCAACTGGATTTCATTAAATCAACATATTTTTTTTATGAAATAAATAAAGTATTGTGTGGAATTTTTGAATGCAGATAACTCTACTTTCTTAATTAATTAATTATTATTACATGTAACTTATATTTTTTTATTATTATTTTTTGACAACTTAAGAGTAAAATTTTAGTGCGATCGTTGATTTTGGACTTAAGATTCGCAATTAATTAACAATAAGGTCACGTTCACATAAAAAAATACAAAATCAGGCATCAAATATTTAATGTAGAGTAAGTGTACATTATATATATATATATATATATATATATATATATATATATTAAGTAAGAGTAGAGGAACTAATTTTACTACTTATATCATTTAAATATTTAACATGTTGCAGCAAAACTTTTTGACACCATCTATACTAATATTATAAATGTCAAATTTTGTGTGTATGGATGTATGGATGTTTGTTACTCTTTCACGCAAAAAGTGATGAATTGATTTTAATGAAACTTTACGATAATATAGCTCATACTTCAGAATGACACATAGGCTACTTTTTATCCCGGAAAAATGTACGGTTCCACAGGGATAGATTTGTTTTTGTTTTTCTAAAGCCAAACCCGAGCGAAGCAAGGGTGAGCCGTTAGTTTATAATATTGTTTAAATATCACAATCGCAGACATGTCCCGAACACTGTTTACCGTTACACGCAGACATTTTAATTTACTTTAACCTGACCTAGGCCGATAATATTTCACACGCACCTATTTACTCTACGATAACCATCCATATAAAATACAAATTGTAATTTCAATGAACGTAGGCCTAATTACCGTAATATATTACGTTCGCGAATCAATGCATATTTAAAACGTTTTTGTATTATAAAATCTATTAATCTTTCGTATCGAAATTCGCGTGAAATAAACTTTTGAATGCTATTCGGTTTGTAATTTCTAAATCGGAGGCATCACACCGGTACGGTTACCTGTTTTTTTTTTTTTTTTAGTTATAGAAAGAGATAGAGTAAAGAGAATGTGTTCGACAATGCGTCTCTACCTACGGAAAGCGGCTAAGACCGAGTACGACGCTACTCACAATGCACGAGTCTATCAGGTTATATTATACTGCTAAGTGCAAATGTCGTGGGATCGCTTGGATAGGTTGTTTTCGAGCGGCTCTACATTTTAGACGGTTAGTAACCCGAGCGTGGCCGGTGAGGCAACCATGCGCCGCGCATTCTTGCTTCTTCACCAATCCCGACCAACTTCAGGCCAGTTTCGTCCCAACCGTCGAACAGGACGGACCTGTGACGCTCGTCTCCGCAAATTATCGTACAATACAATACTTAAACAGTTTGTAGTGACTTGAAATTAATTTAAAACTGTGCTATTGACTGTATTTCGTCGTATTAGTGATGGGACGCGACGAAAAAAAACGAAATAACTTGTTACGACGATGACCGAAAGTTTTAGTTGGGGAATAAAAAGTTGTCCGAATGCACTCGGCTACAAAAAAAATTATGTGCTCGTAATAGTGATGGGATCGCAGTGCGACTGATCGTGTAGCTAGTGATGTGCTGTGATATAAATTATAGGCGATCGCGTAGATGATTGCCATTTTTGTGTGTGATAATATTAGTTTATTAGTTACCAAAGATTCCTGATGATCTTGTACATTAGTTTGTGCTTCATTTTAGTAGTTTTAGGTAAGTGGTTTTTTTTTTTTAATATTAATTATATTTTTTTAATTATTATTATTAGTTTTTGTAATATATCTTTGTGTTAGCTTATCGGTTAATATTTATGTAGTCAATGAATGATGCAGTGATAAGTTTAATATTTATGAGATGTTGCATTCAGGAACGACTTTACATTCAAAACAATGCGGTATCTGTATTTCATTGACTCAATGGATAATTCATAGTGAATTAATAAGTTACGTGTGCAAAGTCATTAAGCTTACTGTAGGATTTGTGTAAATTTAATTTTAAGTAAAACTATATTTTCCGATTATTTCGTGGATTTATTTTGATTTTTGGTTCCCGATGTTTCTAATGTAAAGCAATCATGGTCACGGGACAGACTAAGGTTTTAGGCGTCTTAAAGCTCATATACTTGTTACAGACAGTGCCTAACCACAATTTTACAAAATGATTACAAAAATTCAATAATGGCACCAGAGTATCTTACAATATTTGTTGATTTTAATTCTAATAAGTAATAATTTTAATAAGTATTATAATTATGTATGGCCATATTATTTATTTAATTTTAGTTGTTATTCTTATAATTATTACATTTTTTTAAACTTTATTAATTAAGAATATTTAGTGTTGCTATTATTATAATACGTGTAACCATCAAGAAAATTAAAAATATTAATTATTTATTTATTTAAGCAATAAACGAGCAAAATGAATCTGCGAAATAATACGAATTAATACTTTTATTTAAAATGTCAAATATTCGCGTAAATCTAAGAAAGTATTATGTTAATTGAGTTGATAAGAAGTAAAATCATAGTTCAAAAACCAATATTCCACAAATATACTGAACTTAGTTAAATATTTATATTTAAAGTATAGATTTTGTTTAGGCCAAAGAGTTAATAATAACATCTCGCGTTAATCAATGAAGACGATAATGAGAGTATAATTTAATTGAAACATTTATCTAAACGTCCGAAGCCCGCATAGTTTCTAAGATAAAGTAAATAGTTCAAAACATTTCTGTTCGTGACTCAAACGATTTTAGCTAATTTTAGTTTAGTTATGTTTACTATCAATTAGAGTATCGTTAAATAAGGACCACACGTGCTTATATAATAAAAGTTTCGACAGCTTTAAAGCTTATTCTAAAGTTACATTGAAAGTTTTTGAAAGATTATTTTTATATTAAAAAGCTATAATGTAAGTTACAAAACAATATATATAAATAAGTAAATATGTCGGGATACACAGCATCATCTAGTTCCATGGTAAGCTATGAGGCTTGTGTTATGGACCCCAGATAGTTGATTTACTACACATATATAACTTTAAATACATACATATTATAAATATAAACACCCATGACTGGAGTAGAAATATTCGTGCTCATCACACAAATGAATTCTCCCAGCGGGACTCGAAACCACGACCGCTGGCACAGCAAGTAGGGTCACTACAAACTGAGCCAAACGTGTCGTCTATACAATATATTAATGATTGAAGTAATTGCAACATAGAGTTATTAAAACAGAAAATAACGTATTGAGTCTAGTTTCGCCTATTACCCAGAACACGTCTTCCGATATAATAAAAAAGACATTTTAAAAGGAACTGAAATCGTGCGACCTGGTCACGTTCACATAATTTCGTTTGCTACAGTTTGTCTGTCCACTTTCTAAAAAATATCCCGATTGAATGTGGTGCCCACTAGTTATGTTGGAATTTTCAAATTTATATAACACTAAGTCCTTGCTGCGTCTCCGCTCGTAAGGTATGTTGATTATTAGTACAAAGTACACCTGATTATTAGTGTGAGAAAATCCGATCGGTTGAATGTTTCGAATGAGTTAATGAGATTATTACTTTCGTACAAACAAATCGACAAATCAATTTTATGTTTTCAACATATGTTTAAAAACGCTTAGTTTTTCTACCTAGATGAAAAAGTGGAATAGCAATACGAGTAGTTTGTTGCAAATTTAATAATTAGTGCAAATATTTGCTATAAACAATAATCGAAGCGGTGACCAACATTATAATACTCTAATCACCATGTGAAAGAAATAAGAAAACCTTTACCATACCATAGGTTTCAAAAAAGTAGAATAATTCTATAGAATACCACCATATATAACCGTTAAGAAATTAGCAGACCAGTTAATATGTTGAGGTCAATATAGATATGATTGTGAGCAAATTATGGAAATGTACTACTTGAAAGTTTAATTAATTTTAATAAATCGATTTGTATCTCGAAAGCTTTCTTATTTGCATATCTTAACAATCTCACTATCTTTTTTTTTCATCGATTTAACGGGGCTTGGATTCTTTCGCTTTGCGATGAATCGATTATTATTTAATTGTTGTACGTTAATTAGAATCGGTTGTTACGATTTTTTTTTAACCTTTTTAAACGATTAATCTCAGATAGGTTTTTTTTAAAGCAGTTATTGGTAATTATTTTTAAAAGTTAACTGATGACAGATGTTGTTTTGACTAAAATATATAATTAAATTTCAAAAAAATGTGATGTACTGATTGATATAAAGGAAAATTATACAAATCCGTCTAGAACTTCTTACGTGAGCTTACAAACGAACGATATCTCATTTTTATTTATATAGATTACATACAATATTAGTTTATTAATAACTTGGGACTCACCCTCGCTCCGCTCGGGTTCGTCCTTAGTTACGTTTTAACGTATAGCTCAGAGATGAGATATTTTCCCGCATTAAAAAGTATTCTATATGTTGACCCGGATAACCAGCTATCATCATACTAAATTTCATCAAAATTTGTCCAGTGGTTTTTTCGTGATGCTTTCTCAGACAGACAGACAAAAATTCTAAAAACTATAGATTCGGCATCTGTATCGATAATAATGATCATTATAATAAGATTTTCCAAAAAGTATTTAATGTACAGATTCGGCTTACTTCAAATTTAATTATATGTATAGATTAATGCTTAATAAAATTATTAACCTGTTGTGATTTTTAACAAAATGTTTAAATTGTGGTTGATAATACGTATGGATTTGTTTTAAAAGTTTTTACTCATTTTTATAGACAGTATTCAAATGTATAGTTAATATTCCAACAAAGAAAAACAAAACAAAATGTAACTTTTATATATATATATATATATATATATATATAATAAATTGACTTAAATTTATAATGTAGTATATAAAATCTAAATATGTATGTATAATAATACTATAAAATTAGGTATTAAATGATATTTATAAGTTTATTTAATCGATTTGAATATAATAAAGTAAATTGTGAATGAATCACCGTTCAATTCTTAACTCGTCTATACAAGACATAACATACGACCGTAAACTTTCATTCCAGTCATACTAAAACTGTAAAAATGTTCACTTCAAACGTATGCTTTGTAACTTCTCCTAACTTAAGCTAACAACGTCAGCGTAAACACCTGCTGTTTGAATCTCTTTAACTAGGTCTTAGAATACGAATGTATGTAAACGCAAATAAGATTTAAATCCAAGATGGTTTATTTTAAATAAAAGCCTTTATATATATATATATATATATATATATATATATATATATATATATATATATTTTTAGGAACCAGAAGTGAAATTCAAATAAAAAAAAACAATAACGACCACTTACACACATTTACACTTTAATAGAAATTTAAACAAAATCAGTTACAAAAATAAAAGAGTTCTAACGTATTAATAATTTAAAGAAATATTAATCTAAATTACAACAATAGGCAGGTTGACTTCTCAAACGGACAGGGGTTCACCTTACACTTGTTGACAGTACACAAAATTCATTTCGAATGAAGCGCGCACAGGCTTATATAAGTTCGACAACACCACTACTACTTGTCATCCCTTCCATGATGACGTCTCCTCATTATTCTTCTGACACGGCCTCTCCTGACTGGAGGACGTCCTCGTGCTCCTGTGTCTCATGCTGCTGGATGTCCACCGAGCAAGAGGGCACAGGCTCCGTAGTAGGCTCTCGAGGTATATTGTTGTTCCCGGCAGCTTGCTCGGATGTGGACTCCATATTGTCATCATCGTCTGCACCTGAGAACATAAAACATATCGAATCGAGACGTCGGCAATTACCGAGAACACATTGATCCATAATTGATCACAATTACATATACCAGAGAGGAAGCACGACGTTAGCTATCTCTGACCGTAAGAAACATAGGCACGACGTTAGCTTATTTCTTACATCAGCTCACCTACATGGCATAGGCACAACGTTAGCTTACCATGAGGCTATTACGAATGGCAGAGGCGCGACGTTAGCGTACCACTTTCAAATCAACCACATGGCATAGGCACGACGTTAGCGTACCATGAGGCTATAACGAATGGCAGAGGCGCGACGTTAGCTTACCACATACAAATCAACCACATGGCATAGGCACGACGTTAGCGTACCATGAGGCTATAACGAATGGCAGAAGCACGACGTTAGCTTACCACATACAAATCAACCACATGGCATAGGCACGACGTTAGCGTACCATGAGGCTATAACGAATGGCAGAAGCACGACGTTAGCTTACCACATACAAATCAACCACATGGCATAGGCACGACGTTAGCGTACCATGAGGCTATAACGAATGGCAGAGGCGCGACGTTAGCATACCACTCTCAAATCAACCACATGGCATAGGCACGACGTTAGCGTACCATGAGGCTATAACGAATGGCAGAAGCACGACGTTAGCTTACCACATACAAATCAACCACATGGCATAGGCACGACGTTAGCGTACCATGAGGCTATAACGAATGGCAGAGGCGCGACGTTAGCGTACCACTTTCAAATCAACCACATGGCATAGGCACGACGTTAGCGTACCATGAGGCTATAACGAATGGCAGAGGCGCGACGTTAGCGTACCACTTTCAAATCAACCACATGGCATAGGCACGACGTTAGCGTACCATGTGGTATTCATCACTGTGTGACAGTAGCACGACGTTAGCTTGTCCACACGAGTACCACATAAACTCACTCTCGAAGAAGGCAGCACACGTTTCAGGAGTTTACTCCCCTCGCCATGGAACCATAAACTCTGCCGCAGCCCGAGTCGCCTTTCCGTACGAGCCTGCCAGCAGTTGCAGCTCGTAGCGACCGTGGGGAAGCACAATGACCACACGATATGGCCCGCGCATGTCCGAGTCGAGCTTGCCCGTCACTTGTGTCCGCTGCTTAACGGTCTTTGGGATGGGAGCCTCGACCAAAGCTTGGACTTTCTTTTCGCTCGGCTGCACCTGACCCTGACTGATAGTCCGTCCCAAATATTATAGGTAACACCTTCGCGATTTAATACGTCGGTACCAACAATAATAGGAGTATTCATAAGTTCAGAGGACACGGCATGTAAGTCCACCTCTAAAGTTATTTCATTAAACTCTATAGCTAAAGTGACAAAATAAGTTGACTCAATTTCATTACCGTCTATACCTCTTAAAACTCTGAAAGCTGGCTTACGCGCACATTTGAAATGTTTCAGCAACGATGAAGAAATCAAGGATATACTTGAACCGCTATCTATAAGAATATCGACAGGAATTCCCTGTATAACTGCTACTACTATATCTTTGTTTTTATTATGGCAATTTTCCTGGCAGAAGTTAACATTATTCGTGTTACGAGAATCAGATTTAAGTTTTGCAAAACAATTTTCAATTTTATGACCCGGTTTTTTACAGAAAGCGCAAGGTTCGGATTTATTTAAACTCTGAGCAGAACTATCCTTCTTATTGTGTTCATCATTGTTGCTTTTATTAGGAATGATTTTAGACCTCTTAAAACAATGAGACTGGACATGACCACGTTGGCCACATAAAAAAACATTTACCTTCCTCAAACTTACGTTTGCGGACGTTTGCATCGTGATTTAATTTAGAAAAGCGGTCATTACGCGAGCTCTCACTAGATTTCTTATTAAAAGTTGACGTATTTGATTTGACATAAATAGAGAAAAATTCTACTAGCTCATTTGGCATTAACTTCGCATTGGTAGCCGAAGCACGAATTTGCGGATCCGTAATGCCCCGTATGACTATCGCTGAAATAAGCTCATCACTCAACCCCCTAACTATGCGTAACTTTAATAAGGACCGACGAGCATAATCGGCATATGTTGGGTATCTATCAGAATCATTACTCATGACCTCATACAAAATATTTGCTACATCCGGTTTCCTAGGGCACAACGGTTTAAACTCTTTTCTTAAAATTGCTCCAACTACGATCGTTGGTGACCCATTCATTGAGCCAAGTCCTAGCATCTCCTTTAAGACAGTTACCGATGCGAGACAGACACTCGTTATCGTTCCAATAGTTTGTACTCTTAGCACGGTCAACTTCCTCACACCAGGTGTCTATATCGTGGATGCTAGGATCGAAATTGGATATGTAATAAGATTGGTTAGATCTCACCGTCGTGTTGATTGAACGTATCGCGTCGATGATACGATCAGTCCCGCTGGCATCACGGTCCGTAATTGCACTCACGGGACGCTCCGGTGAAGACGGCACAGTAGACTCTCGACCTTCCACCAACGACCTCTGATGCTCAGCTACAGTCGCGGTCACAGGTCGCAGCAGTGGTGGCGTCAGCGCAGGTGCACCAGCGCTCGGTTCGAGCGGCCGTGACGGTGAGGAGCGGCGTTCACCCTCCAATGCAGTTAAACGATTTAGAATTTGTTGCATTTGTTCGATTAACAAGTTATTAGGGGAATTATGTCGTTTTGACGTACGTCTAGAATGCGACTTTCGGCGCCTAGAACCAGGATCACCGTCACTTGGGTGTGCAACACTGTGCCCAGGACGCGAGTCGCGGTTTCTAGAGCGACTTCTACTTTTACGACTTTGATTAGGCATTTTCTTTAATGTAGGAAACAGTAAATTACGAAAAATGTAAATAAACTAAGCACAAATAAAAGAACTGCTTAATGCGAGTAGGTAGGCTTGTATAGATAAATAACAAAATAGACCACGAGAGTTTTTAAATTTGAATTCACAAATCTATTTTAGATCACGCACAATTATATTCAAAATCACTGTAGGTAGCAAACAACACACAAAAAAATAACAAAATTGAGATGTACTCACCAGGGTTTTTAGTGTTACTGTACTGTATACTTTACCATACAATCACGCAGACTGCACAATACTTACATAACAGCAAGGAATATGGAATAACCTCACTTTTCGAACGTAATAAGAAAAAACGTTAAGTAATTTGAATAGTCAAACTGCCATATCTCAGGAATGCAAAGCGAATTAGGTCACGTGAAAATTTGGATCCCACTTCTGATTTTAGGAACCAGAAGTGAAATTCAAATAAAAAAAAACAATAACGACCACTTACACACATTTACACTTTAATAGAAATTTAAACAAAATCAGTTACAAAAATAAAAGAGTTCTAACGTATTAATAATTTAAAGAAATATTAATCTAAATTACAACAATAGGCAGGTTGACTTCTCAAACGGACAGGGGTTCACCTTACACTTGTTGACAGTACACAAAATTCATTTCGAATGAAGCGCGCACAGGCTTATATAAGTTCGACAACACCACTACTACTTGTCATCCCTTCCATGATGACGTCTCCTCATTATTCTTCTGACAATATATATATATATATATATATATATATATATATATATATATATATATAGCTTAAAAAATATATTTAAATAGTAATAATGTATTGACACCTAAAAACAAATCTTTTAGTACCTATTATATTTTTTAGTAGTTATTTTTGTGTACATTTTTACTAAAATTTATTGTAAAGCAAAAAAAATAGTTAATATTTCAATATGTTATATGCTTTAGCTTTGCACGTAAGTTCAAGTTAACGCTACTAGTAGCGCCATCTATTGTCAAGTAGAGTTGTTGCACTCTGAATGCTATACAAAAAAGGATAACTTATAAATTAAGTTATATGGTATTATATTTATTTATTTATTTAATAAATGTCCTTGTATTATAATTTACGCTTTAATTAAATATATAATTTAGTTGAAATCATCCATTTCTTTCGAATTTCTAAGTTTAAATGTCTAACTTAATATAAAATATTGTGTTAGTGGTAAAGTCAATACCTAAATGATATGGTAAATAAGAAAATTAGAAAGTATTTAATTAAGAGAATATTATGTTAATACGCAAATATTTGTACTAACCATGTATTATGTCGTATTTATTTTATCGCTTCTAAGATTAACTGGTAGAGAACGCTATTTTTTGTGTTAAGTCCGCCTTTTAGTAATTTTGTGCACTATAAATATATAATCTGGATTATTAATATAAGAAAATATTTATGGAAAATAATTAAAATAATAAGATTTTAAGGAAACCAAGCGTTTTGTGTGGTCCGAAATCAATAACGATTTTATCAATAGAAAAACTAACAATGGGTCACGTTCCCTGTAACTATTAAAATGTTACTGCTTCCTCCCTAGTACAGTAATTATGTCAAAATAAACTTAACCATGTGGGGCCTTATGGGTACTTAGAGTTTAAAAGTTAGATAGATAAGTTTTTTTTTATAGCAATACTAGCAGACCCGGCCACGCGTTGCTGTGGCATATATAGGAAAATCGTTGATTTTGCAATAAAAAAAAAAAGAAATAATCGGGATAAAAACTATCCTATCCTTTAAGTTGGAGCAAATCGAACATTTTGAAAAAAAAATACGTTAAGATCGGATTAGTAGTATTGGAGTTGGTCGCGGACCAATACCGTGACACAGGAATTTTATATGTTAAGATGTTAGTGGGTACCATTCCTTTCTATTTATTTTAAAGCTGAATTTCCAATCAAGAGGACTTTAAGGGTGTTTCTATTTATACAAATGTTTTTTTTTATACATTAACTATTATAAATATATGAAAATTTGGAAAATTGTTTGTATATGTATGGTTACAAAATATTTTTTCCGCATAACATTCATTTACTCGTGAAACCGCAAAAAAAATATTATTTATTAATTTTTGCGTCCTTTTTGTTCCACGCTTTTTATTAAGTCCCAATGGAACGGCCGAAAAATATTTCATAATATGTTTCTTGCTTTTTTGTAAATGGCTGAATATGACAGATCGGATGATATTTACTTTTGTGAAGAATATTTATATATGGATGAAAATATTTAAATTATCAAAGGTTTTCCTTTTATACAATCTACATACACATTATTTGAAATGACGGCTCTTTTAAAAGTTACAATTTATATTGTTTTATGTATTTTATATGTAAAACTAGTGTTTTCCCGCGGCTTTGCTTGGTGGATATGTATTAATGTCCTATATTTTGGTCTAGGATATAAGCCTTCTGCATTTCTCAATATGCTGTATGTGGTATGCTAATAAAGTTACCAAACACACGCATACACTTAACCTACTCACTCTCAAAGTCTCGCATAAATAATATATTTTACAAAGTTAGGTGTACTGTTTTATGTGTTATATGACTAATATTACATTTATTTGCTAAATATTGACCTTTTCTATACATATAATAAAATTCTAACTAAGTCGAAATTGTATATTAAATATTTTTTGGAAAATCTTGTTGAAATAGTCATTATTATCGATACCGAGGGCGAATCTATATTTTTTTGATTTTTTGTCTGTCTGTCTGTGACCGCATTACGAGAACACCACTGGACAGATTTTGATGAAATTTGGTATGATAATAGCTGATTATCCGGGTCAACATATAGGATACTTTTTACTGCGGGAAAATATCTCATCTTTGAGAAATCTATACTAAACGTTAAAACGTAATCCGAGCGGAGCGAGGGTGAGTTGCTAGTATACTATAAACGTTTCAATTTCTAATGAATCTATTTCAAAAGTTTAGATATTTATAGATCATTATTTATTAAGCTATTTTCAGTTTAGAATTTCTCATGTTAACTTTAATGGCAAAGGGTAGTTAAGAATAAAAAAATCCTTCAAACGTCTTTCATGAAGACAATTTATCAGTAAACAATATCTAATAGTCCTTTAAAACAACCAACACGTGTTTAACTCGCACTTAATCTTCTAGGCTAAATTTAACATACTAGGATGTGCTATTACTGCGAAGCTATAGATAAGCTATAAAAATCGTGGTCTGTAGTACTAAAATTGCTTTTAATAAAAAAGAATACCAAGCTCTATATCACTTTAAAGTAAATATGTTACCCAGGGGGGTGGATTTGTTTCATTTTTTTTTTAATTTATATTTAAAACCTAAGAAATATGTTATTACGTAACATAGGTGCCAACAAAAATTATAGTTGAATTGAGCATTAATGATCGATAATTAATCTAATCTGTGACTTGCAATGGATTAATAATCCTTGAATCAAAGATTTATTAGTCTTTACGTGTAAAATGTAGTTCGCGTCATTTGCACCTCCACCTACCAACTACGTTTATGAAAAAAATCATGAAGGACGAACCAACATGCACATTTATATACATTTAATTTTAGTAAGGACTCGTGTAGTGTACTTTATTGAATATTATAATTTATTTTCTCAAATTGAACCCGTTACCTCTTACACAACACACAGATTCGACCTACCATTTTACTATGAGATACTATCGTATTATAATTAAGCTCTATAGAAAACTAACATATCCAATATTAATTTGACAGCCGGAAGTCTCAAACGTCAAATGACGTCCATAATCGAGATATCTCGATTTCGATAATCGATTTATTTTCTCAATCTCAATCGATGATAATTATAAGTAGTACCGAGTGCATCATGCGGCCGAGTTCTGAATATAAACTATTTTTATCATATTCATATTATGTACATATATGTACGTAGTACGTATGTATGTACATATATTAATGAGGTTTTCTGTATATTATACATTTCTGTCTTTAGTAAATTCTAAACGCTGCTCGATTTATTTATTTTACACTTTGAAGTACAATGACTTTGTTTATGAGTAAGACACTTAAAATCTAAACAATATATTATTCCTATTATAATATACGTAGGTACTCTAAGCTTATGGCATGTTGAAAGATTTTAAAATCGACTCCTTAGTGGTTATTATCGACTCAATGTTACTATGAAAATATAATAATTAACAAATCTCTAATTAATTTTATTAACATTATTTAATTTATTAATTCATCGATTTATCTTCTACTTGATATTTTTTTTAAAGATTTATGTTCGTAAAAATCACTTTAAATGAAAATAAATTGACCTTTCCCATTGTAATTTCATAATAAAAAAATAATAATATTCGCAACACATAAACAACACAACAGCCAAACTTCTTTTTAGTTTAAAATCAGTAAAAATGTAATAAAACAGTAAAAATACCAGTGGTCGCGGGTTCGAGTCCCGCTGGGGGCAGTCATTTGTGTGATAAATACGAATATTTGTACTCCAGCCATGGGTGTTTTCATTTATAATATGTATGTATTTAAAGTTATACTGGTATGTGTAGTGTATCAACTATCTGGTATCCATAACTAAGGTCTCGTAGCTTACCATGGAACTAGATGGTGCTGTGTGTTTAAAAAAAAATAGCCTTTAGACTACAAAAATTTTATAATATTCTGTTTTTTGTTTCTGTAGAATTCTTTCGCTTTCCATAGCTTCACCTAGTGGATATCAAGCATAACATTCACTGGTAAAGTAGTATCGGCTTAACAAGCACCCTTTGCTGTCGTAAAGAAAGTTTATGGCGGTTCTATAAAAAGCAAATAAGTCGACGCGTTTCATATGTGTGAATGAGTTTCATATAAAATAAATTAACTTTCTTCGGAATTTGGCGCGAGAACCAAATTCCGAAGAATGTATCAGTTCGCTAATTTTATTAGGTGCTTTACCATCAAGTATGGAGATTTGTGGTAAAACTAAGTGATTTAGTAAAATGTATATCTTTAATTTGATTGAAGATGTTAGTTTTTGGCCTGCCTTGAATATTTTAGTTCTAATTGATCAGATTTTCTTTTCAAACATAGTTTCTTTATAATAGAAAAAGTAAATGACTTCAAAGTTATTTCAAAGTAATCTTTTTACCATAAAATAAAAAACTTGCTATTCATTCAAGTCAAAACATGTACAAATTACATACGAGTATAGTCGATTGTCAAAATATAATAATTTTAATAATAATGACCTCCTGACCGACTTCGGCCACGGCGGCCAGTCTCATTGAGACTAGCCAACTGCGCAGGGGATATTATAGTGCACAAGTGTGCGCGCAGACACAAGTACACTCTCTATTCCTGTCACTCTCATACTCCGGTAGGACGATTACTTGACACGATCGGTGAGAGTTGAGGCGCAGGACCGACGGCTTTACGTGCTCTCCGAGGCACGGGGGTGAAACACCGCCAACTTACCAACTCCGGGCTGTTACTGAGGCTTACTATACAGAAAGACTCAATAACTAAACTTGGCCCGATCCGGGTCTCGAACCCAGGACCTCCGGATATACCACCGCCAATACACCACCGAGGCAGTTAAAATATAAAGAATAACGCCCACATGAATAACTTCCCACTTAAAATTGTCACGCTAACTTAATGTAACTAAAATCACTTAGAGGAAGGACCGTCTATGTTCCTATTAATAGTAAACCATAACTTATGTGTATCCGGGTACGAGATTTTACTGAAAAAATATTTTTAAGCACTTTTGATATATGAACGCGGAAGGCGCGGATAGAATGTGTTTTCTTTTATCAAGATGCATGGAGATTAAAGCAGTAGATTAGTTTTAAGATATATTACTTAACTAGTAACTTATCCTCGCTTCGTTCATACTGTATCTGTCTTAATCTAACATCTGTAATACAAAACTTCATCCAAATCCGTCCAGCCGTTTAAGCATGAAGACGTAACAAGCATATACACATAAACTTTCGCATTTATAATAGTTATATGACAATAATATAGTTTGAGAGGTTGTGACGGGTTCGATTCTCGTTTGAAGTTTTTTTTTTTATTGAATACACAATTTTCTTGCGTACTGTGATTATGACGAAACATGTTTTCTTTGTCCATACCGTAACGGATAGTGCATTAGATAAATAAAAATAGTGAATTTATTAAATAAATCAGTCTACATCGGGGAAACGTTTAGCTAATAGCAAAATCCTGTACTGAACGTAAGAACAACACTCAATATCTGGAGTCTCATTCGCTGAGAAGACGCAAAACAAACAAGTTGTTTATCTTACACGAGTATAATCACGATGATAAAAATAAGGGTATGGTACTGTTAAAACGTTCATTTTATTGTATTACCTACATATGTAGATTTAATTAGTATCTATCTATCTAATATATTTAAACGAGCAATTCTTGTATATTTATTTATATATTTGGATAAATTTGGAATGTAGGGTTTTTGGGGGCGAAAAATCGATCTAGATTAGTTTTATGTCTGGGAAAAAGCGTGTTTTCGAGTTTTCATGCGGTTTTCTTTCGCATTATTCCACGCAAAATATGGTCGCTAATTTAGGACGCTCGGGCATAAGCTTCGTGGTCAAGCGGCAAGGCGCAAGATTGACAATCACAGGTGTCCGGATTTGAATCCTGGTCGGATATAAAGTTTCTAGTTTTGTTTTTGTTTTTTTTTTGTATTTATTTAAGTTTGTAGTTTTTTTTTTTTGTTTTTAAGCCAAATTAAAAAGAAAATTGTATTTTAGGCCAAAAACTTCGAGCGAAGCTCGGTCGCCCAGCTACGTACTGCAAAGTAAAGTAAGCAGTTCAGTAACTTTTACTTCTCTGTTTATTAACGATTTTCTTTGAAGTGAAAACTTTTATATAGGTAGGTTTGGATGGCGAGTAAATTCATGTAAGTCGTCATCGACATGGTCACGTGACGTGTTAACGCTAACATTCAGAGTGCCGATAGATGTCAAAACCAGATAAATGTGAATAGTTTTAATTTACAAATTTTAATTTAAGATTAAACAATTAATTTGAATATCCAAAAATAACAACTGTTTCTTTATAGTTTTAAGTTTTCACTTCTGTCGGCAGTGCTCATGACTGCATTTTTTCTTTCTTTTTTTTAGTAGCTATTGACGAGCTTCAGTGTTTATATTCAAATATATTTTTTAGTTTTCTACTAACGATGTAGATTATAGAAAGCAAACTTGTGTAGAGAGCGCGAACGTTAAATACACATCTTTCACACTGTTACAATTTTATTATTCGCATAAAGTAGCTATTCAAAGGCAGTGATAGCCCAGTGGTAACGCATGCGCTTGGGTAACCGAGTGAAGCGGGTTCAAACCCCGGGTCTCGCACCTCTGATATTTTCATGTGCGAATCATATCCAATATTATTGCCACTCGCCTTACGGTGAAGGAAAACATCGTGAGAAAACCTGCATGTCTGAGAAAAACTTAACAAGTTTTCGAATGACATGTGAAGTCCATAAAACCGCACTTGACCAGCGTGGTGGACTATAGCCTGATCCCCCTCGTATTGAAGGGAGGCCCGTGCCCAGCAGTGGGACGTTAAAAAGGGCTGAATATATAAAGTATTCAAATGCAATACATTTTTCAAATGCTATTTTTTTAAATCTAATATTAACGTTGTTTCTCGTCACAGCCCTAAAAAAATATATCATCTTTGATATTTTCCGCGACATTAAATCTAATATTTTTACAAACAAAGACCCTGTAAATCAATCACATCTATGAATATTGTATGAACGTATGAACATGAAATAGGTCACGGACTTTCTTACTTCAGTTGAATATAGGCCCGCTCTAAAACTTATTATGGAAACGCGATTTTAATAGACATAAGTGTTAAACAGTAGCTTATGTGTTACAACATTTTTGACGACACGTTTGACTCAGTTTGTAGTGACCCTACTTGCTGTGCCAGCGGTCGAGGGTTCGAATCCCGCTGGGGGCATTCATTTGTGTTATGACCATGAAAGTTCACGGTACTCTATTCATGGGTGTTTTTATTTATAATATGTATGTATTTAAAATTATATGTGTAGTGCATCAACTATCTGGTATCCATAACACAAGCCTCGTAGCTTAACACGGAACTAGATGGTGCTGTGTGTTAATGTCCCAACATATTTATTTAAAATTTCATCCAATTTCGGCCAGTCGTTTCAGCAAGGACTAACAAACGTGATGATGATGATGATGATGTCCTCCCGGCCGATACCGGCTACTGCGGCCAATCTATCTGAGACTAGCCAACTACGCAGATGATACATATAATAGTGCACAAGAGAAACTGAGTTACAATATTTTTCTTTGCAGATGTCGATCAATTTTTCAAAAATAATATAAATCTTAAAAAAATCTAAGGACATAATTTATAATAAATAGGATATCGTTTGTAAAATGTATCAATATTATTAGGATCGGTTTGAATGTGCAATGTATTTTTTATATAAATCGCTTGACCAGTTTTTGTGGGATGCACAAAAAACGACCTTGTTAAGTTTTATTTCATCAAAATGTAGGTCGGAGTCAAGTACTCAAATTAGATGAAATAAAATATAATAATATGGCTTTCTGGCAAGTACTCTTCATATCAATCAAAAACTAGTTGTTAGGAATTACTTGTTAGGAAGCCTTTTATTTAATTCTAATCAACATTCTATTCTAGATTACTTTTCGTATGAAATTTCTCTTTTTAAATTGTCTTAGGAATTATTATTTCTTTAACTAGCGACTCACCCGCGCTTCGCTCGAGTACGTCCCTAGGTTGATTCCCCATACAAACTTTCATCCCCATTTTCACGCCATTAAGTGGTGATTTCCGGGATAAAAAGTATCCTATATCCTTACCACAGTCTCAAACTATTTTATTACCAAATTTCATCTAAATTGGTACAGTAGATCCAGAGAGAACCCCTACAACCTCGAAACTCACAAACTACCTCTTTATCTCACAAACTACCTCTTTATAATATTAGTATAGATCAGAATAATATTTTTCCTTTTTTATTTCTTTAATAACGACCCTCCCTCGCTTGGTTGAGGCCATATTCCAATAACTTGTGATTGTTGATATTATATAAAGTATATATTAAAATTATGTCGTTATAAGTTATCTTGTCAATTGGAAAGTACCCCACAGTTATCAAATCATGGACCAGGAAAATGCCTATATTGGACTGCTTTTATAAATGCGAAAGTCTGTATGTGTGTATGTGTATGTCTTTCCCGTAGAAATTGGCTGGAATGGTTTGGATGAAATTTAGTGTACAAATAGACTGTAATCTGGAGTAACACATATGTTACTGTAGGTACATACCTAGGGAATAGGGATGTACACAGCGAAGCGTAAATCGCTAGTCCCTAATAAATAAATTCTAACTATAGGAAAGTGAAGTAAACCCAATGTAAATCCCGGAATTTATATACTATACGATTAATATATGTATATAGTTTCGCGCACTAAACATCCCTGTACACTGCCAGTAGATATGGCAATTCCGTCTTCAGATCCCGCAATTTTTCGCATCACTAGCTTCAAGGTTTCAAATTTTCATTTGTTAGTCTTAGCTATGTCATTTATTGAGTGGGTGAGTGGAGCTATTTTTTGTTTGTTTTCGCTTGTTTATTAAATATTGTGACAGATTGACCTTTTAATATTGTTCTGTTTGAGCAATATTATGAAGAAAATTTTCTTTGAATTGGGATTAGACTGTGTTTTTGCGTTGGGTAAGATTGTTTATAATTTATAATATCCTATAAAGTATTATAAAGTATCTACATTGTTTTTTTTAAATAAACAAAACTGGCAAAATTATTTTTGAAGTAAAACTTCTTTACGCACGCTTGACTTGGGGGGTTAGCCGGTGAATGCGTTACGAAAAAATGTACGTACGTTTGTTGCCATGGTAACCGTTGTTATTGTCTGACAAATGATATATAATATTATATTCTTTCCTTAAATGATATTCTATAAATATATGATTGTGATATGCCTAATATGTGTTATTTTTAGTATCTCGCCTACCCTAATTATTTAAAACATAAATTAGATTTCATAAAGAGTACCGATAACCTACAGAAGTTTTACTTCTTTCGGGTATACACATTCATACACGTACCTACTCTTTATTTTTTTTATTTTTTTTATTTTCTGTATATAAAATATTCGTATGTAGATATGTACCTTAAATTTTAAGTTTTAAATCAATTCGTATTGTTTAACATTCGACCCGCGTGCGTCCGGAACACTTAATTAAAACTCAGACAGCCGTTGAGTCAGTTTTTTGGTAGCGCAACTCACTCATAATAATATTAGAAATATGATTATAATTTAACTCTTTTATCTATTAAGTTATTTTTCTATTCCACACAAGATGAAAGATTAATGTTCCTTTGAGTTTCTTTCGCTAGTTCTTTTCAGAGTTACTGAAAGACTTGCTGTTTTTAAGTTATACCTAACAACTGTCATCCCAGGTCATGTGATTGGACTAACTTCTGGTGCAGTTTCTCTAAGATAAACGGTGTAACTTATGAGAGAAAATTATGGAAAGCGTAAAGATTTATTTGATTACTAACAAAATATTTTTAAAAAGAGTGTATACCTATTAACTATTGAATATCTACATTATTAATTTTTTAATTTTAGTAAAAAAATGCACGTAAAGCTTTCTTCGTGTTCACTAGCTTCCTTCCTTTAAGAGGCCTATCACAAAATGTACTGAGTTCTAAGGCATTGAGCTCGAGCGGCCGACGCATCGCTGTTTCTAGCATTTTCCGCAGTTATAATTTCTTGTACGTAAAGTTTTATAATATATTACAATATTTAAAAATAAAAAGTATGTCATTACGTTTCTTTTGAACTGACGTATATTCTGGTATAAATTTTACTTAATAATATTAATGTTGTTAGGATATATTTACAGCTAATTCTGAACGTTTTTAATAATTTTTAAGATTTTGAAAAGGATTTTTTTTGTAGAAATCCAATACATATTTTCAAATTCTGAGGCCGCTATAAACTCAACCTCAAACTATAACTTAGTATAGTATTTCAATCCATGAGCTTGAAAAAGTGCCGTCGCGCATTTTATTAAAAACTTGCTTCGGAATTTGGCTTTAGCCTCTTAACACCTTTCCTTGAGTAAATTCTCAAAGCAATGGTAGTCCAGTCGAAAGGTTGGGAAATCTTGGCCTTAGGAATCCAAGTACAGCGGTTTCAAATCCTGGGCCTCGCGCTTTTGATGTTTTCATGTGCATATACATTCCAGTAAGACGTTAAAAAGGGCTGAATACGTAGCATTCTGTATCCAATAGATCGAAGACATCAAAAATGTAAATAAACAACCAATTAATATATAAACAACAAAAACAAATAAATAACACGAAATTCAATTATAAATTTTTATCATAATCAACAATTTGTACTATGATTGATTCATCACAATGACTCATGCGCAAGCGCAAGATCTGACCGCACACGACTGAATCATCGATACCTAACGTTCAATAATGATTTTACCTGGTTTTTACTGTAATTTTTTCAACGAATACTGTTTTTTCGTGCTATGCTTATCGTTAAGGTCAATTAGACGTTCATTATTAAGACCCAGTTAAGTTCTGTTAGCAAGGTTGTATTTTGAAATATTACTTTGGAATACTGTTCTTGAGTGCGACTTTTCTTGATCGAAGTGTGGTTTTGTTTTGAAGCAAACAGTTCACATATGAGCTGCATTAACCGTGCTACATACGAGTATGATATTAAAAATATTGCATTAAAGATAAATATTGAAAGTTTACTACTTTACTTCTAATCTATATACATATATCTTCTGCGTTGTTGGCTAGTCTCTGTTAGATTGGCCGTAGTGGCTGGAACCGGTCGGGAGGACGTCATAATCATCACGTTTATTACTCCTTACAGAAACGACTAGCCGGAATTGGATGAAATTTTAAATAAATAAATAAACATGTTGGGTCATTAACACACAGAACCATGTACTTCCATGGTAAGCTACGAGGCTTGCGTTATGGATATCAGATAGTTGATACACTACACATATATAACTTTAAATACATATATATTATAAATATAAACACCCATGACTGGAGTACAAACATTCGTGCTCATAACACAAATGAATGCCCCCAGCGGGATTCGAACCCGCGACCGCTGGCACAGCAAGTAGGATCACTACAAACTGAGCCAAACGATCATCAAATTCGTCGTCGTTTTATATAAGTATACTGAAACAAAATAATAAAATTATACTGAAATTATTATTAAACTTATAGTTTAAACACATTTTTCTTAATTATAAAGAAATGTTAACGACAGTATTAAAAAATCCTTACATTATGAAATGTTCACGTCAAATCCAGTAGGTAATAATAGTACAAGAGATGTCACCGTTTATACGCCTGATCGATCGCAAAATTCCTTTTGCGCTGCCCTTTTTACTTTATAGTTTATAGGAAATCGTTTTAGCTATTCACTTTATCGCTAACTAGGTTTTATTGAAATTCTATTAAAATGACAGACTTTGACAGTACCTATTGTCTTTATTAGACCTTTCCAGAAAATTGTTTTTGTCCATTTTGTATGTCGCTTAATTGTAGACTCGCTTTACAAAATGTCTGTTCGTAATTACAGTACATTTGACGACACGTTTGGCTCAGTTTGTAGTGACCCTACTTGTTTGACCAGCTGTGGGAGGTTCGAGTCCCGCTTGGGGTATTCATTTGTGTGATAAGCACGAATGTTTGTATTCCAGTCATGGGTGTTTATATTTATAATATGTATGGATTTAAAGTTATATATGTGTAGTGTATTAACTATCTGGTACACATAACACAAGCCTCGTAGCTTACAATGGAGCTAGATGGTGCTGTGTGTTTGTGTCCCAATATATTTATTTATTTATTGTTGTTGTTCAAAAGCAAGAAATAATATAACTTTCTAATAATATATCTATTACCTACGTCGCCTATTTCGCTTCGCTTGTGTTCTACTTCATATAAATTTTAAAAAATCCCATTAAAGCGAAGCAAAGGAAGCGAGGGTAAGTCGCGAGACCTGCAGGGAATCATATCTTCAAAAAATTATTTTCAAAAGTTAATTATAATATGAAATATGTATTTATATTATATACGAAACCGTTTCAATTTTCCTCGTATCTATTATTATCTATAATAATATTCTGCAACAGATAGGGATACAGATTTCCTTCCATACTTTAATATACGTCTTAATCAATATAAAAGATTTAGTTTAGTGGCATTGTATCTCAAAGATACATATTGTTACCACAGATTTTGATACAGAATATTAAAGAAGAAATAATACGAACGTCATATTATATACTAGCAACTCACTCTTGCTTCGCTTCGGGTTCGTCTCTAGACAAAAACAAATCTATCCCACGGGACTCGTACATTTTTCCGAGATGCTACATAGTCTATATAGCCTTCCTTAGTTAACGGGCTGTCTAATGCAAAAAGAAATTTTCAAATCGGATTAAGTAGTTCTTGAGATTAGCGCGTTCAACCAACCAATCAACCAAACAAACAAACAAACTCTTCAGCTTTATAATATAAGTATAGATAGACAGTGGTAGCCCTAAGGTAACGCGCTCGCTTGAGAAACCGAGTATAACGAGTTCAAATCCCGGCTCTCATACCTCTGATATTTAGATGTATCTACGAATCATTTTCAATATGATTACCACATGTCTTACGATGAACGAAAATATCGTGAGGAAACCTGCATGTCTGAGAGAATCTAGCAAAGTTTTCAAAAGACATGTGAAGTCCGCCAATCCGTACTTGGCCAGCATGGTGGACTATGGCCTGATCTTCCTCATATTGAAGGGAGGCCCGTGCCCAGCAGTGGGATATGTTAAAAAGGGCTTATTAAAAATACATATTATCCATTACGAAAGTCATAAACTCTACTTAACATCATGAAAAAAAAGAAAGTAGTGTACCTAATTTAGTAAATTATTTAAAGAGCATATTTTTTGCTAAGTTAATTTGAATCTCAGGAATGTAATAAGGGAACAAAAGTACTTAAACAATGTCAGTCCACCGGCTAAAAGGTAATTTTCATTCAAACTTTGATGCGACCAAATCACAAGTTAGGCTACAGTCGTAACGTGAAATTAAATTGAGTTACAACAAAAAGTATAAAAGCTATTTATTAGTTCATCGGACCATTTTAAAATTGGTAATTAAAAAGTTAAATTGAAAGCTGAGCTTGAAAATGCTTAATGAATTTTTCTGACAGCTTTCTAATAACTAAAGTGCATTGCTAGGAGCTGCTATAAAAATTCTTAAGTTGTATAGATTCTTATGAGTACAAACTAAACAAAGTGTTTGAATAAAATTCTTTAGAAAGATATTTTATATTCTGGATCAACACAGGCTTTTTTTGGAAGTGGCTTTTTGGGAGAGAAAATCCGCGGGCAAATTCTTATACATAATAATAATATGTATAATGAAGGCTATTTATTACATATATATTCGGAAAACGGAGAAAATCATAAAGCTTCTCTCCGTCTCTCTCCGTCAACGGAAAACTGTAAAGCTGAGAACAGAAGTAGGTACCTATTTTGTTTATAGATATTTTTTTCTAATAAAAAAAAAATGATTTTTTATATTTCATTTCATAGCTTTCAATATCTTTTTTATCGCTGATATTCAGACAGCGGTTTAACTCCAAGAATATACTAGAAGTAGGTCGGTGAACAAAGCGACTTGTTTACATGTTCCGTACGTAACGAAATACTTTTGAGCTAACGTTTTTTAAGAACAATGGTCTTTATCTTTCTACAGAACCCTGAATTTGATCGTGGGAATATAAATAGAATATGACACGTTTATATGATCTTGTTGCGTGTGCAATGTTTTGTTAATTAAAATATTATGTTTAGTTCTAGGAAGTCAACGACAAGGTTTAGTATTATATGTTTAACCGACTTTCGTTATGTGAGGTTCTCATTTTGCTATCTTAATGTATGCTATGTTATAGCAATAGTTTTTAGGGACATAAAATAAAGAACAAAAATATATACATATTATAATTATAAGACTTATTGATATAATTATGATTATATATCATGACCTAGTGTAAATTGAAAAGTATCTACAGGTAAATGGCAAAATCTTCTGCAAAAGAAATAGTAGGGATGATTCTAGCATGAAGTAAATAGTAAATATTTCTTTTGTCTACATTTCTCTCGATTCGACGAATTGTTTTAGTTCAGTTCTGATCTCAGAAACTACTGTACAAACTTTCATACGGTTTTCACCAAAACAACCATGTTGATATTTGTTAATTAAGCCGGAAAAAATCGTCCTTTCTAAGGACTTCCGTAATATTATAAATACGAAGTGGACGCTAGTAAAATGTAACTAATTAAAATTATTGTTTTTGTTTCAGCGGACCCTTTGCCCGGCAAGCATGTACCACTTGAGAGCTACGAGAGTGAACTGGAGCGAGAGCACGCGCTGCCCACGTCCGTCCCGAACGCAGACATACTCAAGACTAACAATAATCCCACCTATCATAAGCCCAGGTAAGTTTTGTGTTCGATTTTTAAATGTTAGTTTTGTTTTTTTTTTTGAAATTATACTTCGTTTGGCACGTTTGGAAAAAAATATGAGAGTAAAATTTTTACGATGCGCGCACACACCGACATCCAAAAAGCGACATGATGAAGTTAGCTACATTCCTTTTACAAACAGAGAGTTGTGACATACGGGATGAAATCTTTAGCTATTTTTGTTCTGTTACGCCAAAGAAGTCAACTTCTTACGTGCGTACATAAGTACACACACACGTTTTTTTTATTTGTGTAAAGTGTATATTTTTACAGCTCTACAATCAGACTAAAAAGAAATATTTTAAATGTTTTTGTGGTTTAGTGTTTGTTAATTTTTACTATGTACACGAGTAAATATTTACAAATATACATATGTACATAACTTTATGTACATGTTTATTTTTAATTAAGTTCAGTTAATTTATCAAATCGAAAATTCTTTTGGGAATTTATTGGAAACTACGTACCTAAGAATTGATTTATTAAGTGACTTAAGTAAAAGCATTGAGTGAATAAATATGGAAAAAATTACAATACCATAACACTTTTATCCAAAAACACTTTACTCTAAAAAATCTAAACAAAAAGCAAAATCTAAAATTTTAAATTAATTATAAATTAATGTATAACATCAAGCATCATGTGGTTCCATCATCAGTCTCATCAGTCTCAGTGCCTAAATAAATTTTGGTGAAACTTGGCATGCACATAGCCTGTACCATGGAGAACATAGGCCTATAATATGGGCTAGGGCATATTTTATCTAATGAATCCCTTATGTAACTCTCTTATGATGTAAGTCTTCCCTAAGTTCTCTAAGAGATTCCACGTTTTGTAAAAACAGGCCATTGTTAATTATTAACATATAATAAAATTCTAACTAAATCGAATCTGTACATTAAATATTTATTGCAAAATCTTATTGAATGAGTCATTATTATCGATACAGAGGTCGAATCTATAGTTTTTAGAATTTTTTGTCTGTCTGTCTGCCTGTCAACATTTATTTTACTGCGGGAAAATATCTCATCTCTGAGAAATCTATGCTAACCTTAAAACGTAGAGACGAACCCGAGCGAAGCAAGGGTAAGTCGCTAGTGAAGAGAATAAAAATAACGAGTAATATTTACTAGGATTTTAAGAGTCTATATATATTTTATTAGTGCCATTACAAGTAAGAAAAGCAATTTTCCAAACAATCGTGAACGTAACGAAATTAAATCGTTAACGTAAATTTCAGTTAGTACCTCTTAAAGTTAAATATCGTTTACTCATTACTGAGTGTAAAAGTTTCATCCCTTTCATAGCTCAATATATAATTATACAAAGTATAAAATGATTATTGGAAGTAGTATAAGCGGTTGTTAGTGCGTTTTGGTTACTTTTAGTTTTAGATTAAATTCTCAATGTTTTTTTTTTTAGTTTTAGTTCAATACTACCTTTTTCTTTGACTAGGCAGTGGTAGAGCCTAGTGGTAAAGCGTTTCGGAAACAGAGTGAAGCGGCTAAAAAATCCTTGTTTCGCACCTCTAATATTTTCATGTGCGAATCATTTTTAACATGATTACCACTTGTCTTACGGTGAAGTAAAATATCGTGAGGAAACCTGTATGTCTGAGAGAACCTAGCAAGTTTTCGAAAGACATGTGCAGTTCGCCCTTACTTGGCCAGCGTGCTGGACTATAGTCTGATCCTCCTCGTATTGAAGAGACCCGCGCCCAGCAGGTGAACGTTAAAAAGGGCTGAACAGATATAAACTAGCTTTTACACGTGGATTTGTCAACATTTTTATTAAATTTATACCTGAATTCTTGCTACATTTTATTACTTTATTTACGAGTAAAATATATTTTTATTTGAATATGTATGATTTATTACAGAAGAACAGCCAAACATTCTACGCCTATTCGCATTTTTATTATCATTATACCTATGTTTACAAAATTATGAAGTAGATACATCTATAAAAATATTTTATGCCACTTCTAGTATATTTTACTTTTAGACATAAAAATTTATTGCCTGTTCCTCCGGATTAGTTAAAGTTTAACTGTTTTTTTACTATTGAAAATTATTCTTAAGTTTCAAAATTGGAAAAATAATGAGAAATAATCTTTGGAAGCTATAGAATATATAAAATACATATATACAATTGGCGGTGGTAGCCCAGTGGTAGCGCACTCGCTTGAAACATGATTACCACTCCTCTTACAGTGAAGGAAAACATCGTAAAGAACGCATGTCTGAAAGACCCTAGCAAGTTTCCGATAGACATCTGAAGTCCACATTTTTATTTATCTATACATACTAGTGATCGCCGCATGGTTGAAAATCAACCATAATTCATTAAGTTATATATTTATTGTATTGCGTATATTACAATATTAATCTATTCTCAATTTGACCACACACTTTAACAATGAACAAAAGAGTATATATGAGTGTGTGTGTCAAATACATGGTAGTGTGTGTAATGTTTTTTTTATTGATTTAATGTATTTTTGTGCATAATTTAAAAAAAAATATTAGCATTCTGCACTCCTTCTCTATATAAATATGGGAAATTTCATACTCCTCCGTCCGCGCAATTTTCGTAAAAATGGGTACAAAGTTTTTGTTTCACATATTAATATATAGATAATAAAATCTACACACATAATAAAATTCTAATTGAGTCGAATCTGTTAATTAAATATTTTTTGGAAAATGTTATTGAAATAGTCATTATTATCGATACAGAGGCCGAAACTACAATTTTTAGTATTTTTGTCTGTCTGTTAAACCACTGGACAGATTTTAATGAAATTTGGTATGATGATAGCTGGTTATCCGGAAAAAAAATAATTGCTGAAGAACACATAAAAACTTAAAGCAACCGACTTTAGTGCCTTCTCTTTATGAAATCTGTCAAAACACGAAAATAAAAAGCAAAACACACAGGTAGATCGACGAAATTTTTGTATTTATAGCAACGTATAATAAACAATTATTTTATCAAATTGTACTTATTAAATGAGATCAAAAATTGATATTGCACACAATTGTCGATAACTTATCGATACATTGTCGATAAATTGCCGATTAATCATTCGTTTAGTAGTTACGTAATCGGATTTATTTGAAAGTGAAGCTAAATAGGTTTACGGAATTCGATTTGATTGATACAAAGCCGTAGCCAATAACATCGGATGAGGCTTGCCGTATTAAATTTATTGTTTGCAGGGAAAGTGTTATCTTTTCCTAACGACACATGTATCACTCTGCTTACTTTTCCGGAGAGTGTGGGTTCGATTTTCTTATGAGGACACTTTTGTATTGACTGTATAATATACAGAGATAACTAAAGAAGTACGTTTTGTTGGGAGCTTTTAAATAGTAAAATTCTTGAAGTTGATTTCAAGTTTTATTGTATTGTATTATTGTATCGATTTAAAACTTTATATCGATTTGTGAATGTTTTTTTTATCGATTTTTCGATATAAGAATTTGATAAGTATCTATCGAGCTGGTCAGATGATGAATCGATTAAATAAATGGTGGAAAATCTCAATGGCTGCTAATAAAACCTTTGAGTTCGGGCTAATTTGATTTGTTTTGACGAATCTCGTATACTACTATTTATCAATAGCGGTTTTTTACACCGATTGAAATGATAGTTTACGTTTATTTAATATTAATAACCAAATCATTAATATCTTTCCGACTATCATCGTTTGACATATTTTTAAATACTGGTGGGGTTTGAAAAAGATGTCGTTGTACTATCGTTATGGAATGGAAAATAAAATAAATATTTAAGGGGGCTCCCATACAACAAAAGTGATTTTTTTACTCGTTTTTGCTCGATATTAATAACGGCAACAGGTAGACGCTTGAAATATTCACGGAATATTTAGTTATATATTCACTTCAAAAATAAAGAATTAAATTAAAATAAAACAAATATTTAAGGGGCGCTCCCATACAACAGATATGATTTTTTTGCCGTTTTTATAGATAATGGTACGGAACCCTTCGTGCGCGAGTCCGACTCGCACTTGGCCGGTTTTTTTCTTTTTAATAGCGATGTTCCTCGAAATCAAGTATCGCTTTAATAGATAATGCCTCACCTCCTGTGTTTATGATCTAAAACAAAGTGAACTCACTTATCAAAAATACAATACATATTATTATAAGATTTATATCACGTAAACGCACCTATAATAAAATCGATTTTTGAACTCTAATAGCAAGTAGCAACCATTTTAATCTTTATTTCTATTATATTACAGTATTTTTTCCCCTGCACCATAACCTGTGTAGGTAGTCTCCCACGCTTTAATTATCTATAAATAATAATTCGAAAACATTTACCGGTTACTAGATATAGAAGTATTTTTTTATATTCGGTCATATAAATCATATAAATAATTTAAATAGAATTAACTAAGAAATTTTGAACTTAATCGGTCTACAATATATTATGTAAATAACATCTTACCAGAATCTATACAGATAAATAAAATTTAAGTGTCTGTTTGTAATGTCAAAATAATAGACTATATGCATATTAAATTATATACGGTTACATACTTATAGGATTTTTTTAAATTATTGTCTATCTGTCTGTCTGTAAATCTGTCTGTTTGTTTGTTCCGGCTAATCTCCGAAACGAACGAACGAAACGGCTGGACTAGTTTTGAAGGGACTTTTACTGGCAGATAGCTGATGTTATAAGGAATAACTTAGGCTACTTTTATTTTAGAAAAAGAATTTGGATTTCGCTCAAAAAAATTAAAACGTACCTAAGGATTTGTATTTTTGTATCTTTGTAACGAATAAACTAAAAACTACTGGTCCGATTTAGATGAAATATAGTGAGAAGACACCTAGGGAGGCACCCAAGTGAAGCGAGGGTAAGTCGCTACTAGCTCAAAAAATAATATTTTTTTGTTCGTAATTATGAAGAAAACCTACCTACTTTACTTTTTTTTAAATTTAATGTAACCTAAATTGCAAACCCCTTAAGGCTTGCGGCTTCTACAGTAATTTCAGTTTCCGAGCTTTACGTTCAAGGAAAACATCGTGAACGAAACTACAAGTTTGAGAGAACCTAGCAAGTTTTCGAAGGACATGTGAAGTTCGCCAACCAGCACTTGGCCAGCGTGGTGGATTATGGCCTGATCCCCCTCGTATTAACGGAAGGCCTGTGCTTAGCAAAGGGACGTTAAAGAGGGCTGAATACAATTAATATGGATAGATAATATTTAATAAATAAACAGATAAATTATACGTATATTATGAATCGATAGAAGTCATCGTTACTGACACTGTGACAGCCTAATTCATCCCACAGCTGGGCAAAAGGCTCTTTCTATGTTTAGTGCGGTCTTGTACAATTATAGGCCAGAATTATATGCTGGTTTGCTGTACATTGGCAACCCATCTATCTTCCACACCACGTCAAAGTAGCTTAACCAGATCAATAATTGCTAAAATAGGCCACACCACATTTAAATAGTACCTAACGCAACGATAAAATAGAAGCACGAATGCAACGGGTTCGAAACCGCTGGTTTTTAATTAGTTTCGCCACAGCACGCCAGTTTAATAGAAATGGATAATTAAGTTTGAATCTAAACAGTGTATGGAGCGCATAATTTTCAGCTCAAACATTTATGCTTTTGATTTTACTATTATGTTGTTTGTTGAAGGGTCGTCTTTTCGCAATTATACAAGGTAATATGTTTTTATTGCTGTGTGTTGTACTCGTTTTTGCCACTGACTTCGCTCATGTGCTGCTTGTGTACAGAATCATTTTTAATTTACTAAAATTTAAGAAATACTTTTTTTTCTTACAGATGTTTTTGTTATGATGTAAATAGTATGTATATCCCCAAAAGGTCTTCAGTAAATTAAAAATGACCCTGTATTTGTTGTAATAGGTTAGTTGAAGGTTCGCTCTTAGAAAAAGTCATTAGGATCAGTTTAGTAGTTCACGAGATTTTGCAAACAAAAATTTTTTTATATTAGTTCACATCGTCTAAAAATATATGGAGAAAACCAAACATTTAGAATTTAGCTTACTTTTTTAGTATTGATATCAATTTTTGAGATCGTTTTACTTATTACTAGATAATACTTTCTAATTTTACTTCGGATATTTTAAACATTCGGACAGAAATGTACAAATGACTTGTACGTTTTTAGGATAACCGCAGTCTAAAAGTAATGTATAAATTCTTATTTATTAATTAATTTGTGGGTAGGTATTCTGTGTCGTGGATGCTAATACAAAAAGTTGCCAAATACGGGCATCGAACCTATAACCATTGAAGAGAACCTCAACAAACTATATATAGGTTGCACGACTGTTGGAAACACTTCCGTAAAACAATCGTGACAAGTAAACAAGTGTACGTCTCGTGACTACTTTTCTTTCGAAGGTACAGCTTATGCAAATAAAAATTGCACATCGCATCACGATTCACGAAGTACTGGATGCCCGTCGTGTCTGAATACCAATTAAAAAATTAAAAAATTATGTTAATACTAGTGTTGTCTTGCGACTTCACTCGCCTACTAAATACTGTCGATGTCGGTGAAAAAAAGCCTATATGTTAATCTATATCTATACTTAATATTATAAAGAGAAAAAAATAGTATTTTTGTATGCTTGTTTGTAATGGATAAACTAAAAATCCACTGAACCGATTTAGATAAAATTTGGTATGAAAATAGTTTGAGATCTTGGTAAGCGCGTAGGGTAGTTTTTAACCCGAAAATCATCCCTTAAGGGTGTGAAAAGGGAAATGAAAGTTTGTATGGGGAATCAATAATTTCTCAAGTAAGGGATATAAAACTCATCATACCTAATACTTTCTTAGATTTACGCGAATGTTTGACATTTAAATAAAACTATCTTTTCGGATTTTTTCGCGGATTTATTTTGATTTTTGGTTCCCGACGTTTCGATTGCTTTACAGCAATCATGGTCACGGGAGAGACTAAGGTGTTAGATGTCTCAAAGGTATTATATAGTTGTTACAGACAGCCTACCCACAAATAACAAAATGAATTCAAAAAACTTGAAAATTGGCACCAAAGTACCTTACAATATTTGTTAATTTTAATTTTAAAACATTTTTATAATTTTAATTACTTTTATATTATATAATTTTATATTATTTATATAATTTTAGCTTTATTATTATAATTATTACAATTTTTTAGAAAATTTATTGATTAATAATCTATATTTAGTGTTGCCATTATTATATTTATAACTATAAAGAAAAAATAAATTATTAATTATTTAAGCCACATTATTATTCTATGTGTAATTTAAAAAATTAAAATTAATTAAGAATTACTATTTGCAAATGAAAATATTATTTTGATTACTAATTTAAATTACTGTTATTTTGATCCGCACAGTAAGAACTTACTACATCTAACTGTCTGTTTTGTTTTGCGTTTCTTACTGTGCGGATCAAAATAACAGTAATTTAAATTAGTATTCAAATTAATATTTTCATTTGCAAATAGTAATTCTTAATTAATTTTAATTTTTTAAATTACACATAGAATAATAATGTGGCTTAAATAATTAATAATTTATTTTTTCTTTATAGTTATAAATATAATAATGGCAACACTAAATATAGATTATTAATCAATAAATTTTCTAAAAAATTGTAATAATTATAATAATAAAGCTAAAATTATATAAATAATATAAAATTATATAATATAAAAGTAATTAAAATTATAAAAATGTTTTAAAATTAAAATAAACAAATATTGTAAGGTACTTTGGTGCCAATTTTCAAGTTTTTTGAATTCATTTTGTTATTTGTGGGTAGGCTGTCTGTAACAACTATATAATACCTTTGAGACATCTAACACCTTAGTCTCTCCCGTGACCATGATTGCTGTAAAGCAATCGAAACGTCGGGAACCAAAAATCAAAATAAATCCGCGAAAAAATCCGAAAAGATAGTTTTATTTAAATGTCATCATACTTATGTATTATTTACTCGGCCCCAGGTACTTTGTATTTATAATATAAAGTACAGGCAGCGCCACCTTTTGTCAAATTTTATTACTAACAGTAGCATATGTGCTACTCCAGCTGACGAAATAAACGTCTGTGAAATAAACGTCTATATCCATCCAGTCATTTCATCTTGAATAAATAAACATACTCACAAATTTTCACGTTTATAATACTTTTTTCTTGACAGAAATTATGACATAAGGTCAAATCGTGTTTTGTAAAGACTAATTTTTGGCTTTGGTTTCGAAATAGTTGGCTTTAATATTGGATCCTCACATTATGTGGGATCACATAGTGTTACGTTAGAGATTAATGCAAAATTTAGAAGATTTTTATTATACTTTCTGTTGATGTTTAAGTGGAAATAAAACTTCTATTATTCACACTACGTATACTAGCGACTCACCCTCGCTCCGCTTGGGTTCGTCCCTACTTACGTTTTTACGTTTAGTATAGATTTCTCAGAGATGAGATATTTTCCCGCAGTAAAAAGTTTCCTATATGTTGACCAGGATAATCAGCTATTATCATACCAAATTTTATCAAAATCCCTTCAGTGGTTTTTCCGTGATGCGGTCATAGACAGACAGACAAACAGACAAAAATTCTAAAAACTATAGATTCGGCCTCGGTATCGATAATAATGTCTATTTCAATAAGATTTTCCAAAAAATATTTAATGTACAGATTCGGCTTAGTTACAATCTTATTATATTATATATAGATTTTAGACAACCGTAACAGGCAAAGGAATAATAATAGGATTGAAAAAATGTCCAACCTTAAATACTATTTTTGAAATTTTCTTTTTTTTTCCTACCAATATAAGAATAACGTTTTTCGTTTCTAATACTTAACACTTTCACGTTATACGGTGGATTTTGATGAAAAGTACATATGCCTAAAGTAAGATAGAGGCTACTCTTAGGAAAGAAATTTTGCTAAAACATGCTGCTGATAATTAGTTAAATATATATTTAGTTAACAAGAGCCATTACTATTTTACTATCTATGTATCACTACATAGTATAAAACAAAGTCGCTTCCCGCTGTCTGTCCCTATGTATGCTTAGATCTTTAAAACTACGCAACGGATTTTGATGCGGTTTTTATAATAGATAAAGTGATTCAAGAGGAAGGTTTATATGTATAATACATGCATAATGTAGTAGAGAAACAATGATAATTTTAGAGGTTTCTAATAGGATGTCGTAAATAAACACATTTTTTTGCGCTCACATTGCAAACGCTGGCTGAACCCTACGAAATAGATCAAAATAATGTACTACAGAACTGTACACCTTAAAAAGGTCTACAAAAAATGGCATACGTCTATCTCTTAAGGATAACATACTATATCCATTTTACTACACCCAAGCTAGGGACGAACCCGAGCGAAGCGAGGGTGAGTCGCTAGTATTATTTATTCATCAATTATGACCTATTTTTTATAATATTGAATAGTTGGATTTGGTAAGTTTAGATTCTATGTTTTTATATCTATTGGATAGTTTTAAATAGAACTTTATTTAACTTAAAACGTATACAAAAATAAGCTTTGAATTAAGTCGCCCAGTCCGGAATAAAACAAACATTGATTAGATATAAACCACGATTCCGCTTATTTTACTACAGTATAAATAAATGCGAAAGTTGTGTCTGTGTGTATATTTGCCACTCCATCACGCCGAAATGGCTAGATGAATTTGGATGTTAGAAGCTTTCTTCTAGTAATAAAAGATGCGAAAAGGTAGCACTGTCTGTACATAATATTATAAATGGAAAGGAATATAGGGACGTATACGAGCAAAGCTAGGCTAAGTGGCTAGTCTATTTTATTATTTCATACCAGAGATTGTTTTTTATGTTACGAAGTAATGTGAATTGCGACCGCCGTTAAATTAATAACGCCAGTACAAAAAAATGCTCGAAAAACGAATGGTCGTTGGAGACAAAGAGTTATAGCTTGACGGGTACCGAAAGGCGAAGCGTGCGCCTCCCTCAAGGTGGACCAATTGACTTGGTCCGAGTCTCAGTAACCCACTAGATGTGGATGACCCATGACCGGCAGTGGTAAAAATCTCTGGGGTAGGCCTATATCCAGCTGTGGACGTGGCTGAGATGAGATTAAAACCAAAAATATTACGAAAAACAAATTGAAATAATCAAATTAATGTCTTTTTAATAGGGTAAAATTACACAGCGTTTATATCAATCGTCGGATTTCCGATTTCCGAGGCAGACAGTTTTGCTCCTTAAGCATGATTGAAATAAAAATGCCTTGCTGTCAAAGTATATAAATCCCCGTTTCAAAGTATGGCTTAAGCGGGATAAATATCGCGTTTTATTATGAAATGTTTATGGGAATTATTTTTCATATCCATTTTACCACTCATTAGAATGCGGGGGTTGAATTTTCTATAAACTCAAGAATTTGCGCCTTCAAATTGTTGTTGGTTGGTTATAAATAACCGTATTTTAGCAAAGTGTTTTATCTTTTCTTCTTAAGACTAAAGATGGCGATAATTTGTACGTACTGTTTTTTTTACGGGAGATCGTGGATTCAATTTCCGTATGAGATCTTTTTTACTAATATATTATATTATACATATATATGTATTATATTTGATAAAACAGATCGCGACGTTGAGAAAGTAAGAACTAATTTAGCAATCGTTTTGCCTTAATGTTGTGCTACGTTAATAATGTAAAGAAAAAAAAACGGATGTGTGTACTTATGTATGCACATAAGAAATTATACTTCTTTGGCGTAACAGAACAAAAATAGCTAAAGATCTCATCTCGTATGTCACAACTGTCTGTTTATAAAAGGAATGCAGCTAACTTCCTTATGTCGCTTTTTGGCTGTCAGTGTGCGCGCGTAAAAATTTTTCTCTCATAATTTTTTCCAATCGTGCCAAAGGATATAACTTCAAAAAATATATGCAAGTAAAGTCACAAAATAACTTTAGTTTCTTTCGATGCCATCGTCCTCTTAATATCCACTAGACGGGGACTTAAAAATTTAAATAATCGTTTGTAACATGTACCGCAGCCAAGAGTGGATATTAGACGAAAAGTATTCCACAGCGTCAGAACGGTATCATTAATCTAAAGCTTTTGTTTAAAATGTAAGGCAGTTTATATGCGTTGTTCTTAAATTTGTACATATTATAAGTGTGGAGCTTTTTGTTAAGTTTATCTTTTGATATTTATAAATAATAGATGTTCTCTGTTTTATACAAGCTTTTTTCCATCTGGCATTTTTCTTTGTTTTTTTAATATTTGTATATAAAGTACTAGCGACTAAATATTCCACCCCTGGTTGTGGTGGTAAATTATACGTTTCAAATTATTTTGATGCCGGTACCTTTCATCTTCAAACCAAACCAACGAAAGCCTTTTCGGCCAGTTAAAAAGAGTTTATCTACTCAAAATGTAAGTTTTGTTAAATTAACAGATGTTTCGAAACAAATGTACATTAATATTGGAAAAAATCCAGCAAATTTGTTTAATATATTCACAATTTGGATATTTTAAAATATGTTTTCATATTGAAAATTAGGTTAACGATGTGTGATTGAATGATACCTGCTTTCTCGATTGTTATATATATAGGTAACGTAATTGAAAATGTTTGAGCTTATTCGTTATATTGTTTAACTTTAAATGTTACCTTTTTAAAAATAACTAAACTGTGTTTTACAGAAAAAGATATTTTTTATAAAAAAAAATCGGTAATTGATGGATTTAAAACTTTAGTTTGGGTAATTTAAAAGAAAAAAGCATAAAAACATAAAAATCTGTTCATAAATTATTATTAGCGAAAATATCGCATAATTTACTTATAAAGACATATGTACCTACATCTGAATTACTTCTTTTTTAAGTCGGTCAAAATCTTTTAATATAGTATCTTTTTAATAGTACTAATTTTAATTTACTAGGATTTTTTTAAGGGATTGTACATAAGCGTATAATTATCTAAACAGTTAGACTTACATAATTTTTTATACTGTCTTAATCTTTGTCGATACCTCCAAGGAGTAACATTGCAACTCAATGTTATAGTGATTTGGAATATGGATTTGAAATATATTATGAGTAAATAATTCTATTATTAAATTATCTCTTAACTTACAATTACAATATTGTTCTTTCGATGTGTCGATATTTTCGATAGGTATATCTATACAGATAAAATCGTAGTGTCTATTTGTAATGTCAAAATATAAAAGCTTTTTACTTAATGCATATGAAATTTATATAATTTCACGGGTTACAGTCACATTATACGGTACTTATAAGAAAAATGTAATTTTTATAATTTTTGTGTCTGTCTGTTTGTTCCGGATAATTTCTGAAACGACTGGACCGATTTTGACGGGACTTTCACTGGCAGATAGCTGATATTAAAAGGAGTAACTTAGGCTACTTTAATTTTAGAAAAAGGATTAGAGTTCCTCTCGAAAAAATTAAAACTTACCTAAGGACGCACCCGAGCAAAGCGAGGGTAAGTCGCTAGTTTATATATAAATCGAGCCATATATTGAAGTCTTAAATCTCAGTCGCTTATGCCTTACCCTCCATTATTCAGAATATTTTCCCAAAGTATACCACGACGGCTACGCGCGGAACTATTAATCTAACTGCTATTGTTTCTCTACACTTGCATTATATGCACCCCTATAGGGCCCTCATTTATTTTATTGAAATTCCGCTTTGAAAACACCCGTTTTTTTTTTGTTCGAAAATTTTAAAAGTTCTCGTTTAGCTTTTTTGCGTATCGTTTTTATTTATTTTATATAATCTATGAAGATAGTTTGAAGCCAAACTGTAAAAATTAGAGAATAAAATTGTAGGTTAGGTTTTTACTCAACTTAAGCACAGAATATTTAATGTTTGTATATAAAATGCATAAAATAAATAGGCTATTTATTTATTAGAAATGATTCGCACATGAAAATATCAGAGGTGCGAGACGCGGGATTTGAATCCGCTTCACTCGGTTTCCCAAGCGAGCACGTTACCACTGGGCTACCACTACCTATCATTTCTAACATGATTACCACTTGCCTTACTGTGAAGGAAAACATCGTGAGGAAATCTGTATGTCTGAGAGAACCTAGCAAGTTTTCGAAAGACATGTGAAGTCCGCCAACCCGCACTTGGCCAGTGTGGTGGACTATGGCCTGATTCCCCTTGTATTGAAGAGAGGCCCGTGCCCAGCAGTGGGATGTTAAAAAGGGCTGAATACATTTATTCATTATGTTTTGACAAAATTTTCTATAAAAGCGAATAGGATAATTCTTTAAATATATCTCATAACGCCATCTAGTGTTAAGTAGTGGAAGTATCGTTTTCTAAACAAAAAATTGTAAAGTTTATTTTTTAGAAATAATAAAGAAAATCGGTACAGTAGTTTCTGAGATTAGCTCGAACAAACACAAAATCCCCCGGACTTTAATATATTTAAATATATAAAATTTAAGTGTCTCTTTGTAATGTCAATATAACAGCTTATCACGGCTTTCAGCTATGAAAAGTACCTATGTACGGTAACTATAAGAAAAAAATAACATTTTTTTAATTTTTGTCTGTCTGTCTGTTTGTTCCGGCTAATCTCAGAAACGGCTGGACAGATTTTGACGGGACCTTTACTGGCAGACAGCTGATGTTATATGGAGTAACTGAGGCTACTTTTAATTTTAGAAAAAGAATTAGGGTTCCGCGCAAAAAAGTTAAAACCCATGAAATTAATACTTTCTTAGATTTACGCGAATATTTGACAATTTAAATAAAACACATAAAATTGTGAATTCGTGTACCTAAGGTTCGCATCCGAGCGAAGCAAGGGTAAGTCGCTAGTTATTTTTATGATTTAGTGTAGATATATTTAATTCTGTCAGCTTTATTTAATCTTTTGTGAACTTTCTACACTTTTAATACAGTTTCGCCGTCGAGCGGGTCATGGATCTTGTAAATTGGTGTAATAACTTACGTTTGGACGTGTCACATTATGAGGTCCGCAAACTTTTTGAAATCGTCTTCCACGACTGGCATTATAAGTTTTGCAGTCTAACTTATTTAACTTTTGTATGGAATGATGGTTTTGAGATGAGCTTTCATGTTTTTTTAACGAAACCGCTTGTCCTTTAATAACTTGAAGGGATGAGATTTTTGTTTTAATCGATTTGTAAAAAGAGCGCTTATTCGGGTGTAAGCTTTTTTTTGTATTTGGCCACGTTATATCTCCGACAATTGTCAAGCAATTATTATGATTAAACTAGCTACTCACCCTCGCTCCGCTCGAGTTTGTCCCTACTTACTTTTAAACGATAGTATAGATTTCTCAGAGATGAGATATTTTTCCACAATAAAAACTATCCTATATGTTGACCCATTTGTCAAATTTCATCAAAATCCCTCCAGTGGTTTTTCCATGATGCGGTCACAGGCAGACAGACAGACAAAAATTCAAAAAACCATAGATTCGGAATCTGTATTGATAATAATGTCTATTTCAATAAGATTTCCCAAAAAACATTCAATATACAGATACGGTTTAGTTACAATTTTGTTATATGTATAGATTAGCGACTTACATAGCGTGTAATTGTTACTTCTTCACACCAAAACTGCTGGACCGTTTTGGATGCAATTATTTACAATAATATACTAATTTAAAGAAGCAATTAAGATAGACTATGAACCTGAAATCATACATAGGCATATTAGGTATCCAGGGACGTACTCAAACAAAGAAAGGGTAAACCGCTAGTATAGTAGTAATAGTAATTACTATAAAGAGTAATTTAACGACACTGCCAGTCAAATTGCCATATAAATCACTACATATAAAAACACTAAACAATGCAACTTTCTATTGTTGCAAAATACATTTAACTAATTAAAGATCACGCATGCGTAAATTTTACATAGAATAAGCAGACCGTGGCATCTTTATAATATGCCATATGGGTCTATCAAAGTCAATGACCTAAATTTCCGTTTTCCACTTTCGATTTTTTAGCCGAGTTCAAAAGAAGCGGAGTTCTCTATTCGCCCTTAGGGTGGAAATGTCACTTTTAAGTTTGTGTCAGTGTATTTTGTTACGGGTAGTTTGGAAATTTTTTTTTTACTGAAACAGCACTGTGTTTTTTTCACAGAAATGTTGTACGCGCCTGTTTTTTTTTGTTATTCATTTTAAAAAGTTTTTTTTTTATTGAATAAGATGGTACGTTCTTAAGTTTAAATTGTAAAAGGATATTGAAATACAGTTTACATTTACATTTTTGTTAGTAACTATATAATTTACGAACAAACAAATAGATAAACAATAAATAATATTACGAATGTATTATTACCCATATAAAATATTCTAATCTACATTGTACAATAAAGATCTGTATTTATTAAACATAACCGCGTGGGATCCATTAAAATGCGGTTAGTGCGGTGTGAATACAGCGAATAGCATGGCTAGGCGGGCACGATGCCAATTTTTACCACCAACCCCATCACGAAAGACCCCTGCTTTCATACTCCACATATACATTTGGGGGATCAAGCTAATCTGGACAGCGGTAGAACCCAGAATGCCATACACAGTGTACCAAATGGCAGGTCACGTTATATCAGCCGGCCACGGGTCACTGACTTTTGCTAAACTTGTATGTCCATGCGAAATCTACTTAGAACTAGAATTTGGCTTTCGATTGTATTTGGGTTGTCTGATTTGGCTTTGATTGTTATAACCTAAATTGTTATCGTGAAAGACAAGCTGACGCCCTCGTTATCGTCTGCGTTTATGCGAGTTATATCATTGTAAAGTACTTTAATGTCAAAAATTATTTTTACTCATTGACTATATCAATATAACTGGTTCTTAGATATTATATTTTTGGTTGTGCCTGATACAATTTTTCTGTCAGAAGTCACAGGTTCTAACTAATGAATAAAAATTCTAAAATATAATAGATATACGAGAATAGATAAGGTATGTTTACAAGGAACTGTAGCATTCATCCTTTAGCAAATCTATACTAATATTATAAAGCTGAAGAGTTTGTTTGTTTAGTTGAATGCGCTAATCTCAGGAACTACTAATCCGATTTGAAACATTCTTTTTGCATTAGATAGCCCGTTAAGCGACGAAGGTTATAGGCTATATATCATCCTGGAAAAATCTACGGGTCCCGTGGGATAGATTTGTTTTTGTCTAGGGACGAACCCGAAGTGAAGCGAGGGTGCGTCGCTAGTATATAATATGACTTTCACACAACTTCTTTTTTTTAATATTCTGTATCAAAATTAGCTAGTTATTAATAACTTAATATTAACAGATAACACGAAAATCAATTATATCTGGTTTGCTTACACCTTATGTTAATCTAACAATTAGGCGCCACTAACTGCATATTCTCGTAATTACTGCATCTAATCAATACATAATTAATTATTTCAATCAATGAACCGCATATTCAGATTGCCATCATATATACGTACTCATATCTGTGTAGAAATCCAAATGTTACAAGATCTGCTTGGAAAACCAAGGGAAGCAGGTTCAAACCTAAATATCTTAGATACCTTTGAGATTTTTATATGGGAATGGCATTTCCAAAAAGATTAATATTTTTACTTTGTCGATACATCTGCATGTCTGTGAGAACCTAAATAGTTTTAGAAAGTAATATAAAGTCGTCCAACCCGAATTGGGCCTGCTTGGTGTACTATGGCCTACTACCTGTTATTAATGGAGCCTTTGCCCAGCAGTGGGACGTTCAAATGGCTATATAATAAAAAAAAAAGATAAAATGGTAAAAAAAGATAAATAAACTAAAATTAAGTATCTGCCAGAATCAATATGTACTTCGAACATGTTATATAGGTTATTCTGTTATCCCATGGGATTCATTTGATGGACGGGTATAAAAACGGTAAAGACGTACGTGGCAAATTGAATGAATATCTACTAAGGGCAAAATAAGATTTAAAAGTAAAATTTTAACACCTGCAATGGCAATAAGCACTAAATACTATAATTCAGTTTTGTTGTTGTTGAATTTGAACTTAAACTTTTAAAAATCACAGAACCTTCTGTACAGATTTTCTTATAATTTTCACCAATAGGAAGGTGGCTAGGCTATAGCCTATAGATGTATAGATTATAATCTATACAATTAAATAAAATTGAAGTTTCTGTTCCTATCCGCCAACCCACACTTGGCCAGCGTGGTGGACTATGGCCTGATATAATTTTTGAATTAAAGGGAGGCCCTTGCCCAGCAAGTGGGACGTTAAAAAGGGCTGAATACAAGTCTGTTTGTAATGTCAAAGTAACAACTTTTTACTAAATACATGTGAAAGTATATGCGGTACTTATTAGAAAAAAAAAATCAATTTTTAATATTTTTGGTCTATATCTGTCTGTCTGTTTGTTTCGGCTAATCTCCGAAACGACTGGACCGATTTTGACGGGACTTTCACTGGTAAATAGCTGATGTTATAAGGAGTAACTTAGACTAATTTTATTTTAGAAAAAGAGTTAGAGTTCCGCGTAAGTAAACTTAAAACCAATAAAGTAAACAAAATCCGAACGCAGCAGAACGCACCCGAGCAAAGCGAGGGTAAGTCGCTAGTTAATTACAAACATATTGCGAAAATAAGCTCAACCCTTGTAAGAGCTTCCGTAAAATGTAGGTGTTAATTAATTCTAAATTTTTATTTTTTGTATATTAAAAAGTAATAATAATAATCTTTATTATTGATATTAAAAAGTAATTACTATTATTACGTAAAGTTTCTGTAAAAATATCGTATTTTTTTCTTTTTTATTTATTTTTTTGATACCAATTAGTCTTCCAGTTTACAAGAGAGTAAGTACTGACTGTAGTAACACAGATAAAAAAACTCATAGGTAGTGAATGTCACTGTGAATTCTATTTCTATAGAAATAAACTTTCTTTTCGTTTAAAAAGATCAAATTAGTAAAAGAGCTTAAAGCTCTCAATCGATTTCAGAATTAAATCGATAACTTAATTTACATAACAACGTATATAAATCGAAAAATGTATTAGCTCAATTTGTTAAACCGATTTAGTTTGATATTTAGGTCATGTGTGTTAAGTAGAAATACGTAATAGGTACCAAATGCATGGTTACAAATGCACGTTATGACATCGGTTTCAATCAACTGTATTCACGTTTGTATAGGATTATTAAAATTAATTTGAAACTTTTTTTAATAGACTAACGACGTACCCTTGCTTCGCTTGAGTGCTAAATGTGTATGCTTGTTACTCCTAACTATACGTTGAAACGACTGGACGGATTTGCATGAAATTTATTACACAGGTAGACTATGACATAAGATACATAGACTGTTAGGCGTCTAGTATCTGCTTCGGTGGTCTAGTGGCTAGCATGTACTGCTGCAGATCCGGAGGTCCTGGGTTTGAGTCCCGGGTCGGGCCAAATTTAGTCACTGAGTTTTTCTGATCTTCTTAAGATCTTCTCAGTAGTAGCCCGGAGTTGGGAAGTTGGCGGTGTTTCGCCCCCGTGCTTCGGAAAGCACGTAAAGCCGTCAGTCCTGCGCCTTAACTCTCACCGGACGTGTCGAAATATCGTCCGATCGGACTTTGAGAGTAACAGGCATAGAGAGTGCACGTTGTGTCTGCGCGTACACTAGTGCACTATAATATCTTCTGCGCATCTGGCTACTCTCAGTGAGATTGGCCGCCGTCGCCGAAATCGGTTAGGAGGACATTATTATTAACTAGTGACTTACCCTCGCTTCGCTTCGGGTTCGTCCCTAGACAAAAACAAATCTATCCCACGGTAACCGTACGTTTTTCGGGATGATATATAGCCTATAGCCTTCCTCAGTTAACGGGCTATCCAATGCAAAAAGAATTTTCAAATTTTCAAATCGGTTTAGTAGTTCCTGAGATCAGCGCGTTCAATCAAACAAACAAACAAACTCTTCAGTTTTATAATATAAAATAATATAGGTAACTCCAGCGATGCAGATGTAGTTTCCAAGAAACAAAACATTCTCGAGATTATCCATAGACGTTCTCACGGACATAACATCACAAAGGGGTAAAAGTTTTTAATTCTGCCCGCGTACTTCGCAGTAAGCGCGTGCGTTTATTGAAATTCGCATTCTGCTGTAGATTTACGGCCTAACATTGCATTGTTACCGTATACGCCGACCGTTTTGCCTCTACTACTTATTATTCTCTGTCGCATGTCTAAATTGTAAACCACTTTGCAGCATTGTGTATGGAATTTATAATTATCAGTACGTAATAATAAAATACGTAAGGCTGTCCGTCTGGTTTTCAAGGCTGTGTCGGTTTTAATAAAGTTTTTTATGGAAACTCAAAGATTTAAATGTCAGAAATCATATTTCTTAACTTGAGAATTTTCATTTTTCTTTTTCGGGATAATTATTTATTATTATTTTAAAATAAAGTCAAGTTACGCCGGGGCGTTTTGCTAGTATACTATAATACTAAAATTTGTTATTTGTATTTTTTTAAGTTACAAAATAAGTAACTTGTTTCCTCCCGTGGCTATACTCGCGTATTACGTAACGAAACGGCTCGACCGATTTTAATGATTTTTTTCGTAGGTATATTTGGTAAGTATGAGAATAGGTCGTCAAGTATTTTTCACCCTCCTACCCTTTTTTTTTAATCGCGATTTTAGTATTTTGTATGATCAATTTTATATACATATATAGCGACGAAGTCGAGAGAAGCGAGGGTAAATCGCTGTATAACATAAAGCCAAAAAGTGTTTTTTATAGATTGAACGCGGGCGTAGCCGCGGGTTCTGCTATGTATTTATAAAACAAACTCTAATATAAGGGTGGCACAATTCTTTTTAAACACGTTTCGAAGTCGGTACCTTTTTTGTCGAAAATAATTATTATAATTTATACCTAATAGGCGTATTATGTACCCATAGTGTTTTAACTGTCTTTTATGTTTTTTGTTTATAATATTAGACAAGTGTGTGAAAATTTCTTCACATACATATTTTATTTACTTTTTTTAAATTTACAAAATGTACATCCTTATCATAAAACAAGCCACGATATAGACGTGGATGCGGGTTCGAATCGTCCGGAATTTTAATGTGAAATTTACATTCGAAAATTCTCACCAACTTTATATTAGGAATGTTTACGTAAAGTAAATAGAGTTGGTGCCTTGTTATGTTAAAATCATACTATTTTATAACATATTATGCGTTTTGTGTGTCTGTTTGTTTGTTCTTCAAACTGTAACGGTTAAGCGAATTTGTGTGTTTTATGCCATATTTAAATGAAGAAAATATGCAACGAAAAATAGCAAGACGTTGAGAAACAGATTTTTAGAAGCGTTATTAATGTTTAGATTATTTATATTATTAGTTAATTAAAAACGTTTATATAATATACTTTAATTATTTGCACCACTTTTATCCAATCAAAATACACACACACTTTTTTCTCTTGTGATTTTTTTTGTTTACTTACCATATTATAACGTGTAGTTTAATATAAAAATATAAATAAATAAATATAAATATGTTGGGACGCTAACACACAGCACTATTTAGTTCCATGGCAAGCTACGAAGCTTGTGTTATGGATATGGATACCAGATAGTTGACACACTACACATATATAAGTTTAAATACATACATATTATATGTGTTCATCACACAAATGAATGCCCCCAGCGGGACTCGAACCCGCGACCGCTGGCACAGCAAGTAGAGTCGTTACAAACTGAGTCAAACGTATCGTCAAAATGTATGTATGAGCATTTAATATGTACAGGTACTAGCTCCTGAAACACACTTTAGGAGGGCTAGGAGTTAGGGCTGTTGCCTTTTACCATTGTGTTAATTGAACAGTCTGTTTATTATTTTATTTCGTATATTTTTCCTTCATGTTATTCATATGTGTGTTTATTTTAGGCCTCCCGCCCACCACGGCGCGGCTCTACTGGCGGGTGTCGGCGCGGTGCCATCGTACGCGCCGCCCGGACGCGCCTTCTTCACGCCGCCCTTGCCGCCCGAGTACCGAAACCCCTTTGCTGATAAGCCGACACTTAGAGGTACTACAAATATTATAATATATAAATCTATACAGGAAGCGATTGAGTTAGATTTGAACGGAAGTGCTATAAGATATGTCTAAAAATACCTAATGATTTTCACACCAACGGTTTTGAAATTAATGCACTGCAAATTGCAATGCCATCTCGTGGTAAGTAACTTTTGCGTAAGTTATCCTTCATCCCAATATGCGGCGATCAGAATAGACGAGAAAGGGTCGACGTAATACAATATGGCCGCAACAAAGAAATAAAAAAAATGGGTGCGTTCAGTTGAAGTAAAACTTCTTTGGCAAATATTGCAATTAAATTAAAACAAATTAATGATTAAATAAGGCATATTAGGTATATTACAATCATATATTTATAGAATATCATATACGGAAAGAATATAATATTATATATTTGTCAGACAATAACAACAGTTACCATGGCAACGTGGCAATGTATTCTATCTCATTTCTTGCCGGCCTAATCCTGTATATGTGTTTGTCTCTTTTTAGTGTCGCATTTTCGTTTCACCCTGTTTCACTTCAAAAACAAATACCCTTCGTCCTTGAAGTTGTTTCCCGACTGTCTTATAAAAGAACGTATGACAGTCGGGTGCGCCTCCCCCACACGCCCTACCGGATTGCGTATTCTCCATGATTTCGTTAAAAGACTATACATTACTATACTGTGCTCATATTCATTGATTTATTATTTCTCTTTGTATTCAACAACTTAAAAAAGAAACACCTGTGATACAATGTGTCTACATTCACTGAAACTCGAATCCATGACCCCTCGAGTGATAGTTAAACCCAATTTATGCACACTATCGTCACTTTCCTTTGACTATTATCCTTGCAGGTGTAGTTGCATTTGCATCGCTATTGACAGAGTAATGTGTTAAATACCCACTTAGCATGCAATATTGAATTTCGCTCGAAACGCCAAAGAGCTAATCTCACATAGCGCTTGCTAGCTCCTTTTTCATTAGATTTAGACCTGTTTTTCAATGTAGCTTAGAAATAGATGATATAATCGTTTTCGTACATTCGTACATATAACTTTTAATATTTGATTTATGACATCTGAAATTTTTACTAACAGTTTGGATATGATTGTGATAACCAAGATCCCATGAACATCCATCGTAAAAGAAAGCTTCTGTTACTAAAACAAACTTTCATTAATACAAATGTCTCTCACAGACATGAACCTGTGACCTCCGCCGTAATAACCAATACAAAGTATACACTGCGCCAGTTGTTTTACAATAGACGTACAACAAATCGTGATTAACCCTTTTTCCTTGGCTGAGAGCTTCTTGGCATACAGTCAAGGAGGCAAATGCCAATAAAACGAATATGCTATTCACCTCACAGACTGAGATTTAAAATAGAATTTTATTCAATAAATCCTCATAATAGGATGTCTGGAAATGCATATAAAATACCTTCTAAGAAATCAGTAGGGTTTTTTTTTATTTGTAACTAATAGATTAAATAAATTTACTATGTAGTGTATTATTGAGAAAATTATATGTTGATTAGCGACCCACCCTTACATCGCTTCGGGTTCATCCCTAGACAAAAATAAATCTATTTCACGGGGACTGTACATTTTTCCGGAATAAAAAATAACCTATGTGCTATTCCAGACTATGATCTATCTCTGTGGCAAAATTCATCGAGATCCGTTCAGCTGCTCTAGTATGAAACAGTAACAAACATCCATCCATCATCACAAAATTTCACATTTATAATATTAGTATGGATACTTCCTAGAAAGGTTGCGACTCATCGGAATATTATTATGGATATGGAAGTTTATGTTTATATTAGTTATTACTTCACGTTGTAATCGCTGGACAGATTTGGATGAAAAGCTAGGGACGTATCCACGTATAGTGAGAGTGATGATGATGTCCTCCTGACCGATTCCGGCCAAGGCGGCCAATCTCATTGAGACTAGCCAACTGCGCAGGAGATATTATAGTACACAAGTATACGCGCAGCCACAAGTGCACTCTCTATTCCTGTCACTCTCATACTCCGGTGGGACGACTATTCGACACGACCGGTGAGAGTTAAGGCGCAGGACCGACGGCTTTACGTACTCTCCGAGGCACGGGAAAGTGAGAGTACGATGATAGTTTAAAATAAATGTCTTACCAAAAATGTGTTCAAGTTTAAGGATTTAGGTAACTTAGACGTAATATTATATAGACGTAAAAAATATATTGTTATAACGAATCTATCATATTACTAATATATTTTTAAGCATGATTATGTTATACAATAATACCAATTATTTCTTCTTAAAAATAATTGGTGTGGACTTAGCGTCTTTTGAAGTTATAAGATAAGTTCTCTAACTTGTTCTTTTTTCTTTGTAATTAATTGTTTGTTCTTGTTTCATCCCCAGGCACAAACACAGATGGGAACAGTTATCTCAACCGGCGGCCTATCCCTCCTCCGTCCCTCGGGCCTGGTCATGAACGGATACCAATCAGACCACCTGGACAGGTACTTGTGATACCATGTTCTAACTGTATTTATATATAAATATGATTACTAATTTTTATTTTAATAGATGTTTAGAAAGTTTTAATTTAGTTACTTAAAAGTAATATCTATATATAAATCACAAGCAGTGGTAGCCCAGAGGTAACACGGTCGCAAGAGAAACCGAGTGAAGCGGGTTCAAATCCCGTTGTCACACCTCTGATATTTTCATGTGCGAATCATTTCCAACATGATTAGCACTTGTCTTACGGTAAAGGAAAACATCGTGAAGAAACCTGTATATCTAAGAGAACCTAACAAGTTTCGAAAGACATGTGAAATTCCCCAACCTGCACTTGGCCAGCATGGTGGACTACGGCCTGATATCCCTCGTATTGAAGGGAGGCCCGTGTCCAGCAGTGGGACGTTAAAAAGGGCTGAATACATATTACATACATATGCAAATATACTTTTCCCATGTCTTATGTAAGTTGTAGGTAGTAGTAAATACCGCTGATGTATATTGAAACAAACTAATTCAAACAATGGCGAAAGTGAAATAAAGCACAAGTGAAATTGTGATACAGCCTCCGTAGTAACGATAGTAAAATGAACCGGACAAATAAAAGTATGACAAAACAAAGCACACCAATTGCCTTTTAAAATCCACTCAAATAGCAAATTTCCCAATTTTCAGGAAACGTCCTCCCCACAAGTGCCGGCGCCGCCGCCCTTACCGCCTGCGGGAATCGAACCGCAGAAGAAAAAAGCACTCAACACACCCAGTCATAAGGTACAGATTTCTTTATCAACCAACTTGATACTATTGCCAATATTGTTAAAGTTTGAAATTTTAAGATTTTTCTTTCTAAAGTTTGATGTACGTTATGATCGTTAAATTGAAAGTAGCTGTTAAAATTCAATCATTAACTTTTAAACTTCTTAAAGTATTTGATTATTTTTGTATTAAATCTCTTCTTGTTTTTTTCTATTTCAGCCTGACGAATTAGATGACAAGCATGGCACTGACCAAGCCAACTTCACAGACTTTGTGCCAAGTTCTCTCAATATACCAACAATTTCTAGGATATTATCTGGATCTAATGGAAGAAAAGAAGATATACCAGATGTCCTTCTGAGGACTGTGACGGCCAAGCCTCAACATAATCAGGAAAAAACGTCAAAAAGTGACACCCATGTGACAAAAGACGTAGTAACCATTAGTGATAACAGAGAATCATCCACAGAAGGTGTATTAGCAGTGCTCGACCCAGAAATGAACAATTTAGATAGACCGCTTATTATAGAACAAAGTGAAACTAATACGAGAAGGAACTTACAATACGCAACAAACAAACAGACAGACAAAAATGACACCAAAAAAGACGATATGTACACTCCAGCTACAACTATAGGGTTCGAATTGAGTGATCCCGATATGTCGTCAGATAGATATCATAACTTGGCGAATGTGAATTCTGATAAGAAAGTCAGTACTAAACACGATACCAAAAGTGTTGGGCCAATGCAGGAACCAGATGATACTTGGCCGTTTTTGTGGAAATGTCACATAGGTTTGATGGTGATCATGTTCACAGTCTTGGCTGCGTACTCAATTGTTAAAATCATCCGCTACAATAAATTCACTCACATCTTCTCCCAATGCTATTTCATGACGCTTCACTTGCTCTTAGTTCTCATATGTATAATAAGAATTTTCTACATATGCTACGACCCTTATAACATTAGCCATTCATTGCCAGTATTCTTAAACGCAATACTGTTGCACGTACCAGAAATATTCTTAAGCATAGCCTTTGCTTCCACAATTTTGTTTCTGCTAAAACATATCAATATAAGGACAGCTTGTTGCAATTTCCTATTTCGTGCAAGAACTATTATAATAGGTGGGACATTACATTTGTTAACTTGTATAACATTACATTACGTTGAAAACGTAATTAAAACTCCGAATGGAGCCGAAGTAAGAGTGCTAGGTTTGACTTGTCAGATTATATTTGTCATAGCATGTTTTACGCTAGGATTGCTTTATCTGTATGTGTATAAAAGCCTCAGAACTGTCTTACAAACAAAAAGCCACACATATACTAATGGTCAAAACCTAAATCAAGTCATTCGAATAAATATGGCCACTGCATTACTGTTCATTGTGATGGCACTCCTTCAAATAATAGGTATATTCACAGTAAATCCGTCAACTAAATTCGGTTGGTTGAAATTCGGTTATCATTTTTGCCTGTTAGTTATCGAAGTTAGTATAGGAGCTCTTATTTCATGTGTTATCAGTTGGACAGTGAGTCCGGCCGGGTCTATACCGCATGAAAAAGCTGACGGTCATAAGATCCCTGTGCTAGGCCATTTTCCTTGCGCGACAGGTTCTAGTAATGAACAATTTGAAACTGATTACCCGGCTAACTGTAACGCTAACACAAACTTACATACATACACAATGAAGACAGGGAAGCCGATATACGAAACGGCTGGTCACCACCCAAACATCCCAGAACAATGCTGTGGTCCGATAGATCATCAGAGGTTTCAATTAAACACGCTAGCTGGCGCTTTTGACACTAATTCCGGTACAGAAAACTATTCCGGACACAGCTCTATCGCCAATGCCGGACATAGCAGCTCGACAGAATCTAGCAATGCAACGTCTAGTCAAGGTGTTACTAACCATTTGATCAAACATCACCAAAATATCGGCTATAATGGCATTGAATCTGCATCAGATGACCATTATTCTAACTGCGATCCAACTATGCAGTCTTTACAAGGCGACGATCCGTTAGATCATGAATATAACGTAATACAGTATGGCAGTAACAGTGACTTCATTAGGGATATCAAGAACCAAAATTATAACGCCAATTCGAATCGTAGCTCGCACAATTTCAAACATATGTCCTATGAAAGAGTGTCGTCTAGAACAAACAGCAATCCACGTAAAAAGCAAAGAGCGAAGAACATGAATGTTCAAAATATTATGACTATGGGATATGATCCAGCAATGAGCCACCATTACCACCAACCCCACATAGATGATTATGGGAATTATAACGCTGAAAACGCGTCGTATCATGCGTCTGGGATACAAACCTTGAACCCAAATAGAAGTTATGAAGGACAACAAATAAGAGGTTCCCAACGTCGCAACTCACCGTCTACTTCGATGGTCAATTCGAGCGGCAGTCAGAAACGTGGCAAAAACAACGGGTTCCCAGATAGACCTAAATCGACGGATTTGTACGGGTTTTCCGAGGAATCTAATAACTATCCAATAGGGACACCTCAACCAGCGCCTAGGAATTGTGGTTACGAAGCATATTCGCAACCGCAAGACGAAATAAACCCAACCGAAACCGGGGCAAGTATGCTAGTCGCCCAAGATGGTTTCGTCAGGTTTAGACCCCTAGAGGACGGCCCACAAACCTGATTCACCATCAACCTGTCGATTACGGCAGATGACCTAAATTTTTAAATCAAATGTCGATGTTACATTTTGTATATTATATGTATAGATAGGTATTAACGGCCTCCTGTAAATAGCGACATTTCGGGCCTCGTGTAACATAAGTTTTATATTATCTCGAAAATCATTGCCATTTTTTTACATATTTAATTATTACTAGTATTACGGTTATCGACCGACTGGCTGTTTGTTCGGAGGATCGAAAACGGTCTTTCCGAGACAAACTTTTTTTTTTTAATTTTAATGGCTCCTAGCTATGTAAGGACTCGTCAAAGCAAAGATATCAAAGTGTTGCCACTTTTTTACACGTGTCTGTTTTTATATTGCAAATAATCAACTACAAAATATGAGGATGCGGCTGTAAATCGGTCATTTATAATTAAATGACGAAATAAATATATGTGATATTGTTCTACTTGGTTTCCCACACTAGATTAAGATATATACGTAATGGATCTATAAACTTACCAGTTAATGTCTAAAATCTCTATAAAAATAAATTTCAACGGAAAATATTTGACATTTTAAATAAAACTATTTTTTTCGTCGCCGATTTTCACCGTGTCGGGAACCAAAAATCAAAATAAATCCACGAAATAATCCAAAAAGATAGTTTTATTTAAAATTTTCAACAGAAAAATTAATTTTCAGAAGGAAATTTCTAATTTTTCAACCCAAAAACGAAATTGATTTTGGACATTTTGGAAAGTTTATAGAATAATTAATCATTTACCCACTGTTTTAAATTTCATTAAATTTATATCAATAGATTTAGAAATGTTTCACACGTTACGACTGTTATTTATTTACTTGGATTACGAAATTTATATTGCAGTTTACTGTGTTGCCATTCGCAAGAACAGTGTTACCATATCAAATCTTTCGTAGGACAGACTAGATCTGAAGATTGAACAACAATTTTGCTAAAAAATCTATCGAATTTAAGATATATTTTTTAAAGCAAGCATTTTTATTTTAGAATTGAGACGGCTTGAGTTTTTACTGAGACACTTCATTGATACACAATTATAAAAACTAGTCACATTCATTATTAATTCAGCCTTCGCCAATAATTACGCGGATCTATCACATTTTAGCGGGAAATTAGAAAAGCAACAGATAAATTATACAACAGATAATATATACAGAGATAGGCAGATTAAAAATTCTTATAAATTCATTTAAAATGCAGGCTCTGAATATTAAGTGATAGGGATAAGGATAAAAAATCATTTTATTTTTTTAATTTTTTCATCAATGTCTTTAGATATCATCCCTCTATATATATTATCTGTATGACATACGTTTAGAAACAGATGTAATATTGGCACTAATAGATAGGTAATAAATAATTGTGTAAAATAGAAAAAAAAAAAATATTTATCGTATTTTATTCATTGTGGAATGACATCACTTTTCCTATGTAAATATATTAAAGTATGCGACTTTTTTTCCTTTGAAATTGTACATAGGGGATACATAAGTACCCATTAAAATTAAGCGATTATACCTGTTTTGTTGTAAATTATATTTTTTTTAATATCTTCAAATCTGTACCTACTTTTATCATTTAACAAATGACATTTAATATGTATAAATAAAAAGATAATTAAAATTTGCTGTTTTATTTAATATGTCCTATCGTTAGTTTTTTTTTTTTTTTTTTTTTTTTTGAAATAAAGAGAAAAATATAATATATTACATTAAAACAAACAACAATAGTTTTTTATATACATATATGTATCGATTGATGTTGATGTTTGTGTAAAAATGATTGAAAAAAATTCCCTAGAAAGATTTATTTTGGATAATAACGTAATGCACTCATGATTTAAGTTTGCGAAATTTTTCTAATTATGGAGAATGAATAGAAAATATGAGTTTGTATGAAATGTTCATAGATAATACTATATATTATATAAATTTTTAATCACGGTTAAAAATAGTTAAAGTTATTAAAATTTGTTTTATTGAATGCACTTGAATTTTGTAATATTTTACATATTTTAGTACGTATATTTAGTTTCTTAAAAATAATTTCGTTCGTCAGTTTCCCGGTCAACGCCACCTATCATCTATTCATGCAAACAAAAATCCCGTAAATATTAAAAACCCTTAATACAGATGACAAAATACTTATTGGTTAAAAATAATTAATCACTAAAACTTTGTTTTATTAAATGCATATTTAATTTTGTAATATTTTATATAATTTTAGTACACATGTATTTTAGAATAATTTCGTTCGTCAGTTTTCGGGTCAACGCCATCTATCGTCTATTCAAGCAAACAGAAATCCCATAGAAACTAAAAACTCTTACTACATGACAATACTATATTAGTACACAACCCATGCAAAGAAAATGGATAGCACTAATTCGGGCTATTATTATTTACTTGAATAAATGTCGTTAATCCGCAATCTGTCAAATTCTTTTATCCATACAGATACCTAAAATTGATGTGTCTGTTTGTAATGTTAAAATGTCAGCTTTAGAAACCATAAAACTAAAGAATTGAATTGAAAATAACAGCTTTTTACTAAATACACATTAAATGTATACAGTACTTACAAGAAAAATACATTTTTTTAAATGTTTGTCTGATTGTTCCGACTAATTTCCGAAACGGCTAGACTAATTTTGACGGGACTTTCACTGACAGATAGCTGATGTTATAAGGAGTAACTATTAAAATAACCTTAATTTTTTAAAAAATATTAGGCTTCCACTCAAAAAAATTAAAGGACAAGCAAGGGTAAGTCAAGCAAAGCGAGGGTGAGTCGCTACTAATAAATATACATATTTAAATTAAAATATAATAGATATTGCAAAATTCATTCAAAATTTAATTTAACAAATCTCAGTGACCTAAGATTATAAACCGTAATAAAGAACTCATAGAAAGTAAAAGCACTATCTATGAATACGGACGATAAACCTGATTGCTGGTTTTTTAATAATCATTAAAATCACGTATTTTTTTATGTCGATGTCATTATTGGTGTTGGAATTGCAAACACAAAATATTTAATTGTAATTTTCTGAATGAACCATTCTTTGTTGACTTGTAGCGGTTGTGTGCTTACTTTTTTCTTTTCTCTTTAAAATTGTCATATTCCAATGTCAGTGTAAAAAGTATTACTGGGCAATAAACGTTGTTAAACTTTGTTTTATTATAATTGACTAGCGACTCCCCCTCGCTTCGTTCCGGGTTCGTCCCTAGACAGAAACAAATCTATCCCACGGGAACCGTACATTTTTCCGGGATGATATACAGCCTATAGCCTTCCTCAATTAACGGGCTATCGAATGCAAAAAGAATTTTTCAAATCGGATTAGTACTTCCTGAGATTAGCGCGTTCAACCAAACAAACAAACAAACTCTTCAGCTGTATAATATTAAATATAGATTTTCTACAATTGGTTACTTATTTAGTTTAGAACTTAAGAAATAAATGAAAATGATTATAAAAATAAAAGAAACTCACTAGAAAAATAACCATTTATATACATGAATCACAATAACAGTCTAAAATTAAAATTATTCACAAAATTTAATTATTTATACAAAATATTCAATATTTATAACTACAAATTAATAACTAATAACAAACACTTGTAAAGTCATAATTCTGTCATAATAGATTTAAAAACATTAAAAACACCATGAAATTTGAACATGGAGTTTAGAATTAAAATTGATTCTCCAAAAATATAGTACACATATATATTTTTCGTCAAAATATACAATGTCTTAATCAGTCTTAAACAAGTATTCGTTTGATCCATACAAAAATTTTGCTCAAAGGGATTCGAACCCGTTACCTCCAGTCGAAGTGGTCATCTAATATTTAAATAATAATATCATAATTTACTAAGCAAAGTCAAATATTACAACCATATACATAGTGTACAATTGTTACTTATATAATATATCTATATAAAAATCACACCGTCTTCAAGTTCATTGCAACCAGTACAATCGTTAAAAATATATATACAATTTATAAATTATTGTCATATTTAAAATAAAGCATATAATAATTATAATTCCACTATTTTTTTATATAGAAAAAATACTTACCTATGATTTCTTTACGTTTAATATGAGAAATAGTTATAATTTATTGGCAAATATGTCATCATTTAGTGTTAAAAACAAAATATAACATATCGATACCATAATTGGCAAACCAGCTAACTCCATATGAGCAAATTTATTAGGCGACACTTAAAACTTTATAATATTTTTTGTGCACTACTTATAAAAATCTTAAATACCGTTGGTAGATAATGTCTTAAGCTGTTATTTTTGATACTGTAAAATCTTACTAAAATAATAATACTGAATTACTGTTTCGTACAATCTAAAGCAAAAAATATTTTTTGACAAAATGTGGAGTTGGCTGGTTTGCCAAGAAAGGTATGTAAATAAATGGATGGCATTTTAAAGCAGGCATTTAAGAGATATTTCTAAAATATATCTATTATTATTGACAATAAGAAGTAAAGTAACTAAGTCCGAGTCATCGATCACTAATAAAGAACTAAATACATCGATGAAAAAATTACTAGATACACAACCCCATGCAAAAGTTCTCTTAAAACTGTCACCAATTGTGTTTAGGTAATTATTCTAGTTGAAATAAATATACAACAATGTAAATTGAACTTTAAATGTAATACTTAAAGTTGTTTTCACAAAAAAATAAATAAAAGCGCGCTCTAATGTTCAAATGAGCGCTCATTTGGCGAGTACATTTTTTGTCGCCCATTGTGTATTTTTTGATCGATGTAGACACACAATCAGCGACAAAAAATATCCCCACCGAATGAGCACTCGCTTGACTTTTTGGGTGCGCTTTTAACTTAATAGCTTTCGAACACTCCGACGCTTAACATGTCTTTGTGCTCGTTTAAAAATTGTAAAAAATCACACATCTAAGACGCTAAAAAAAGATGGAGTTTCATATTTTCGGTAAATATTAATATTATCATTATATAATTATTTTAACTGTATTATAAATACTGATATTTTGTCAAGAAATCATCGTAAAAACAGTTTTTAAATTAAGTCTTAATAAACAGCAAGAGTTATAAAGCATCTAATTGCAAACACTCTTACTAAACGTACTAATCATACTATCGCATGCCTACTTAAATTGTTCGGGTTTTGTGCTTTGATTGTTCCATTTGCTAGAATGTATGGCATTTGTAATTTTAACTTTAATACATGTGTGTAAGGTTGAATTTGTTTTGATGCATCCAGCCAGTCTCAGTTGTAAAAAATTATTGTTTTTTGTATGCAGCTTTGTGAAAACAACTTTAATTATTACATTTAAGGTCGAATTTATATTGTTATATATTTATTTCAATTAGAATTACCTATACACAATTGGTGACCGTTTTAAGAGAACTTTTGCATGGGATTGTATATCTTATTCTTTAGTCGTGATCGATGGTCTGAATACATACTTATTCGCTACTCAAATCAATAATACTATTTTTTTTATTTTTTTTCACTGAAAACTGCTCACCTAATAATTTCATAACCTCTGCATGAGTCCGACCTTGTTTTAAACTTCCATAATTTTCTTTAACAAACAATGCGAAGTCATTCAAACCGCCTTTCTTAGCTTTAGTTGAAACTATGACGCCATCTTTATTTTTCTTGTTCACTATAATTTCAAACATACCCCGACAATAGCCACAACATTTTTTCGTTGTGTCTATTGATTTTGAATGTCGTTTTACACTGAAAAAGTAAATATTATTAAAAATATTTATGTGAATTAAACATATTATACTGTTTGAAAAAACGTGCGTGTACTTAAACGTATGTAAGTACGTAAGATATACTTCGGTGTAACAGAACAAAAATAGCTAAAGATTTCTTCTCGTTTGTCACAACTCTCTGCTTGTAAAATGAATGTAACTAACTTCATCATGTCGCTTTTTGGCTGTTGGTGTGCGCGCTCATTGTAAAAATTTTACTCTTAATTTTTTCCAAACGTCCCAAAAGAAGTATAACTTCAAAAAACAAAAATTGTGACATTCCTTGTTCTTTGCCTGAGACCTTTATATAAGCTACTATAGTATTATAATTACCTGTAACCACATTTCATACATTTGTATGTATACTTGTAGTGTATCTCCATATCGTGACAGCGAGATATTTCACCCAGTTCAGGAAAAAGTTTCAACGATTTCTTTGCCCTGCAAATTAAATAAGAAAATCAAAATAAATTTTAAATAAAATTAAAATAATCAAATCATGAATCAATCAAATGTTTAAAATTTAAATGATCAAATATTGTAAGGTACTTTAGTGCTATTTTTGTATTTTTTGAAATTAATTTGTAACTAGCAAAACCCGCGGCTTCGTTCGCGCTAAAACTGCAAAAAAAGCTCTAAAAAGTTAGGTTTCATACAAACTTTCATCCCCAATTTTACCCTCTTATGGGATGAATTTCGAAAAATGCTAAAACACGTTTTTATTTATTTGTATTGAAGAGCATTAATACCAAGTTTCAAGTAATTCTCATCATAAATATTTTTCGGGTTGTATTATAACGTGTTTTCCCGTGGGATTGAGATAATCTCCCGCGGTAAAAAGTAGCCTATGTCACTCTCCAGCCACCAACTATCTCCACACAACAAAATCACGCCAATCCGGCACTCTGTTTCGACGTTTAAGAAGGACAAACAAACAAACACATTTTCACATTCAATATTAATAATGATAATAATAAAAATAAATACGTTGGGACATTAATACGCAGCTATACGCATCTAGTTCCACGGTAACTTACGAGGCTTGTGTTATGGATACCAGATAGTTGATACACTATACATAGATAACTTTAAATACATTCATATTATAAATATAAACACCCATGACTATTGACTGGAGTACAATCATTCGTGCTCATCACACGAATGAATGCCCCCAGCGGGACTCGAACCCACGACCGCTGACACAGCAAGTAGGGTCAATACAAACTGAGCCAAACGTGTCGTCTGATATATGAATTTCTAATAAATAATTAATACCATTTCTTCCACAAAGGCCCGTGTCCAGCTCTCATTTCTCCGTCTATCAACCACGTGGCGGCGTGACACAGCTCGTGTATGAGAGTGTCGCGGAGTCTTTGCACCGCGTCTAACACTTTGGTTGACAACTTTATTATAGATGCCCTTATTCTGCTACCGTTTGATGTTTTTATTAGACGGTTTGTTGTTGTCCTGGAAAGTATGGAAAATTTTATATAATAATATGTAGTTTGTAAGGCAGTGGTAGATCAGTGGTAACGCGTTTGAGAAACCGTATGAAGCGGGTTCAAATCTTGTTTCGCATTTCTGATATTTTCATGTGTGAATCATTTCCAACATGTCCACTTGTCTAACGTTGAAGGATAACATGTAAAGAAACCTGCATGTCTGATAAAACCTAACATGTTTTCGAAAGACATGTGAAGTCCGCCCACACTTGACCAGCATAGTGGACTATGACCTAATTACCCTCGTATTGAAGGGAGGCCCGTGCCCAGCGTTAAAAAGGGCTGAATACAAGATTTATATATATTTACAATACATATATGTTAAAATAAATCTTAGAAACCTTTGTTTTTATAATAGAGGAATAAAACTCTACTATAAAATACGACAAGTACTAAGACGACAATAAAGATGAGTTATTCTGGTTACAGATAATGTCCTCCTAAACGATTTCAGCCACGGCGGCCAATCTCATTGAGACTAGCCAACTGCGCAGGAGATGTTATAGTGTACAAGTGTGCGCACAGACACAACGTGCACTTTCTATTCCTGTCACTCTCATACTCCGGTGGGACGACTATTCGACACGACCGGTGAGAGTTAAGGCGCAGGATCGACGGCTTTACGTGCTCTCCGAGGCACGGGGGTGAAACACCGCCAACTTCCCAACTCCGGGCTGCTACTGAGGCTTACTAGACAGAAAGACTCAATAACTAAACTTGGCCCGACCCGGGACTCAAACCCAAGACCTTCGGATCTGCAGCCGTACATGCTAGCTATTAGATACACCAACGTAGGCATCTAACTACTATATAAACAGAGTCGCGGGAAATGGTAGTTATTGATATCCTCACCCAGCCGTACTTCTTAATTTTGTATCCCACATGATAGGCAGATCAGCATCCATGGCATCATCAAATATAACTTTGTTAAACTCTTTGTAAAGTCTCCTCGCTAGCTTTTCCCGTAATTCTTTGTAATTGTCATGGTATTGAATGGCTTCGGGATGACATCTCCATGATGGGACGTTCTCTGAAGAACAAAATTTTGAAATAATCTATTAATACTATTGTATGTTTTAAACAAATAAAAACATAGTTAAATAATAAATAATATAATTAATTATTTTTTTTTAATTTAATTCACATACTGTTCAATTGCTATTTTATTGTTATATGTATACATACTAGCGACTCACCCTCGCTTCGCTTCGGGTTCGTCCTTAGACAAAAACAAATGTATCCCGCTGGAAACGTACATTTTTCCGGGATGAAAAATAACCTATGTGATATTCCAGACTATAATCTATATCTGTGCCAAATTTTATCCAGATCCGTTCAGCCGTTCTGGTGTGAAAGAGTAACAAACATACATCCATCCTCACAAACTTTCACATTTATAATATTAGTATTCAAGTACCTGCTAAAGACGCAACAAAACTGAGCCTATTCACATCTGTTTTAGGTGTAACAGTGACATTTTGAGCATGATTCGTTAAAACATTAACGTCATTTGTCATAGTTCTGACCAATTCAGTAACGGACATCCCTTTTTTCGTTGAACTTTTGACATTTCTTGGCCTTTGCTTCGGTAAATCTGGTGTACTTGGTATTTTCTCGGTATACAATTTCTTTTTGGATTTCTTCTCCTCAAATGAATCGTTTCTTCTTATTTTTGTTTCTGAACTTGTTAAATATAATTCCTTATTACGTTTCAAGTCACTTCGTATATTTTCTTTATCACTTTCATCGTCATTAAAATACAATTTTTTTGAAACAACATCTAAATTCTCATGTTTTTGTTTTATTGATTTAAACAGACTTGGTATTGATTTCCATGTATCACCATATAGATCACTAAGCAATTTTTGATGGGAATTTTGTATTTTCTTCAATGAACACTGTTCCAGGGATTCGTTAGTTTTGTCATTCGGTGTTGTTGGTACTGTATTGTGTCTTGGCGTAGCACATATTATGTTCTGATGAGGCGACCATCCGTCTATACTTGGTCTAGATTGTTTATTCGATGGGGATATGAAATCCCTTGAAGAAAATGAGACCTGTAGAAATAAAATACTGTTTTATGTATACAGCTTATAACATACATTTATCACAAAAATCTTGCATGGAAAAAATAAATTTGATTTACTTCTTACCAGTATTGTCAATCTCAATTAAAATGGTTAAAAAATCACTTACTTTTGAATAATAACTTAGAATTTAAAACTTAACGTTAAGTAAACTAAGAATAATCATGAACTTAATATCAAAGTTTAGTTTGCTATATGTATGTATTTTAGTATAATATTAAAAAGTAGAAAATCTATAGTAAATAAAACATTTAGTATCTAGAAACCTCAAAGCCTGGGAGGCAATGATTTTTAACTAATATTAATCATTTTTAGTTTTTCCACAACTAAGAAAAAAAAAATTAATTAATTAACATATCTATCCTGTATTTCCTACATCTGATAAGACTCTTATAATTAGACTATATTCAGTTAGACTTTAGACAAGACTAATATAGAATTCTGATAAGGCTAGATTGTACTAGATATCTTATTGTACTAGATATCTTATTACACAAGACTAGAAACGGAACATATACATTTCAATAAGAAACAAATGAGTAAAAAGAAGACTGTTAAAATATATGTACCTATACACATAAATAGAATTCAAGTATCTGTTTTAAAATTTTTGTCTGTTTGTTCCGGCTAATCTCTGAAATAGTTGGACTGATTTTGATGGGACTTTCACTGGTAAATAGCTGATATTATAAAGAGTGACTTAGGCCACTTTTATTTAAAAAAAATTAGGGTTCTGCTCAAAAACAAAAAATAACATAGGGATTCACCTGAGCGAAGCGAGGGTAAGTCACTAGTCATAATATAGATTTATAAATTGTTTCTAAAAAAATAATAAATTGACTTACATTTCCATATTTACTAGGTTCTGTGCTTATACAGTCAAACTTATCCTCATTTATATCATCACATGAATCGTTAATTACTATTGGGGAGTGCACCTTAGGTTTGGATTTGTCCTGTAGACAAAGTATAACAGATTATTATTATGAATTAAATAAATTAGAATATATATAAAATAACTTATATTAACTTATTTAGAAACAATTCACGGACCAATCTCTTTCGTGTCTTCTCCTATCTATGTGACATTTCATATTAGAGAAGTAATCTGTGCTGAACTGGCACACTTTGAAGCCATTAACAAAAGAATTGAATTGAATAAAATTCAATTCAATTTCAAAGAATTTAGATAATTATTATAGACTTTTTTAGAGTTTTAATAAGTTTTTATATAAGTTTCTATTACTACATGAAATTTTATATAATATTTGTTGTTAATTATCCATGTGACATGTCTTATAGAAAATATCAATCACCAAAAATAAGTTCTATACACCCATTCAAAATGTTCATTACAAGTACAAAAGTTGTAGTATAATTTTACATTTGATTCTTTTCTTTGAAAGTTGGTTTTATGTTTTTGCTTAACTTATCTTTAACTTTACTGTTTGAGGTTCATTTTATTTCTAATAAAGAAGATTTTGATAGTCAAGTCTGCAATGGTTTTAGTTAGATTTTATTTAAAAGAAAACTTTGCTCCAATTACATTTGGTATTCAACTAACATTAAGAATACATCAATAATACAAATAATCTAAATTTTAAGCAGATAATAAAAAAATGTACGGTTATTTTTATGCGTTATATATATACAATATAATAATTTCGTTACACTAGCAGGCTGCATGACAAAATAAGACACCATGAACATACTTACATTATTTGAGTATTGAGACATCAATCTATCAAAAGAATCGTCGATTACCATAATATCAGAGCTTCCTTTACATTTCTGTGTATCTTTTTTATCATTTTCCACATTTTTCTTTAATGAAAGCTTAAGGAAACCTAAAAAAAAATTCAATTTAGTTCCAAAAAGATCTAATTTTTATCTCACAGTATTTATATATACTTACGGTTTTGCTGATTAGTCTGTGTTTTTTTTGCATCCATCTTATTATTTTGTGGTGATTAAAAAAATTAATTATTTAACATAACTATATTAGTTTCATTGTAGAATATTTTATTTTTTAAATAATATTCAACCGTTACACTTGCGCGGATAGTTTGACAGTATGGATAGATTTGACAGTAAAATCTGACTGACAGTTTTTAAATACAGATTGTCTAGAAGTTTCAAATATTAATAGCTATTTTTATTATTTATCTATGATAAATAATAAAATGAGCTCTCTTTTTATTTTTGTGTATACTCAAATAAAATAAAGACTCATATCATTATTATTATTACGGATAATTTATTTAATGACAATAATCCTACGAATAAAATATAATAAGTCATATATTCATACGATAGGTATATTAAGTGAAGTTGATACATATACACATGTATGTTACCTACTTTACTTTAGACTGAGTGAATAATATTCAGAAATATAACATTATTATAAGATAAATGATATATCTGAATAAATAATCCTATGAACTAACGAAAATGTTTACTAAATTATATTTTAAATCGATCTTATATAGATACTAGTGATGAAACGAATATAAATTTTTAATTTATGCGAATATCTCCCATCGATATTGGCGAATGCGAATATTTCACATTTGAATTTGGCGCCATCTATTGTTTTATTTTGGCAGCTTCCTCAGCGCGCGAGTCACATGCACACATTTGTCATTGTTTATGTTTATTATGTAATATGCTTCCTTAATCAAATATTTCTAAAATAAGCAAATGAAATACCACATCTGTATCGACCTCTTTTAAAGATCGATGCCTACTTTTTTATGTCAATAATACGAAAACGTGCATTTGTTTTTAAATTAAATATTTAGTAACAATAATTACAATAGTAGGCTATGTATATAATATATTATATGACGGCGATGTATGTTAAAATAACTATTTCTGTAGAAAATCTTATTCAATTGTCCTAACCATGTAAAATAATATTTCATTGTTTGATTTACCTTTTTGTTATTGAAATTTCATTTACTTTTGCCGACGCTCATATTCGCAAAACATCAGCGTGAAATTTACGAATGCGAATGCGAATACAAATGTCAAGAACTATGCGAATATTCGCGAATGCGAATGCGAATATTCGTTCATCACTAATAGATAGTACTTAGTTATAAAAATAAATTGTATAATTATTATTATCTAAGTAAGTAAGATTAAATTAACATATCAAATAACACATTTGTAGGAACTGTTTAAATATGCAAATATATATACAAACTCATTACCACTGTACATTCTGGAAATAATTTTCATTTACTAATTTAAATTTTAACTTGCACATTTAAGATAATTATAACCACAAACCTTCGCAGATAAAAGCATGACTTTCATTTTTTTTTTTTTTAGTTTACGCAAGCAGAGCGTTAATGTACCTATAACTAGGTCAAGATTTATTGTTATGTTTTTGGAGACTTTCATATAATAATTACTTATAATAACAAAATCAATGGGATACCATTCATATGATAAGTGAAATATAATAATAGAATATTGATTATATTCGTAAAGTAGGTTTGTTTTAGTTTTTACCTCCGTCTGTGAATATTTATCTATATTTATTTATCAAATATAAAACATCACGAAGTTACATTCTGGTCCTGGGTTGGGTAAACTAAAAGTATTTCCTGGTTATTGGAATTTTCTTCTAAAGTCCAAAAATATATTCAGTAACAGAGGCTTGAGAAGTAGGTAAGACACAGAAAGTCATTGATATGAGCTGGAAGCCGTTCGTCACCTATGTATGTAGATGGTATAGTGGTAGTAAGTTAAAAATAATAAAAGACTTAATTGACCTGAAAATTAAGTCTTTTATTATTTTTAACTTCGCGAATTCGATTCTTGTTCTAAGTAAAAAAATATTTTCATGGTTTGGTTAGTCTATAATCTATAATCTATAATCTATAAAGATAAATAAAATTGAAGTGTCTGTTTGTAATATTAAAATAACCGTTTTTCACTAAATGCATATGGATGTATACACGGTACATATACCAAAACAACATTTTTTACCATTTTTGTCTGTCTGTCTGTCTGTCTGTCTGTCTGTCTGTCTGTCTGTCTGTCTGTTTGTTCCGGCTAATCTCCGAAACGGCTGGACCGATTTTGACGGGACTTTCACTGGTAGATAGCTGATGTTATAAGGAGTAACTTAGGTTACTTTTATTTTAGAAAAAGAATCAGGGTTCCGCGAAAAAAATTAAAATCCATGAAATTGTAAACAAAATCCGTGTACGGCGTACGCACCCGAGCGAAGCGAGAGTAAATCACTATATAATTTAAATGAATATCTAAGGAGTAGTAAGCTACTATTTATTTATAAACATAGCTAACCGTGAAAGCGTACTTAGGGACGAACGCGAGCGAAGCGAACGTGAGTCGCTAGTGTATGATATTTTTAAACTATTATGTTAATTAAGTATTATTCTGTAAGAAATGCGTCATAGCGTGTAAGTACTGAAGAATGGTGTGTCTCGCATGAAAATTATAGACAAAAGAAAATAATAAATGTTTATTCTGTAAATAATATTTGCTGTATATAGGAATACAATACTCATGAATATTAAACTGCTACAGTCTATTCTGATAATAATGTAATGTGTAATTTACTTAGGTTGTTCTATTACTGTTCAAAGTTACACGACTCTATCAAAAATACATCGTGGAAACAACTTTGCAATTAAGTCGATTAAATTGTATTCAGTCTGCGTATAAATAAGTAAAAGATATCATTTCATTTATTATTTTTTAGTTATTCTTAAGTAAGTAGGAGGGAAGGGTAGTACCTAAACTATTGTTGTAAGTTCCAAAAATCGAAGCCAGGAAAACTTTAAAGACTCATACGTGCATTTTTAAGTTTATTTATAATTATAAACATAGCAACGGTTTGTTTTACTTTGCTTAAAACGTAAAAGGATCCCGTGTAAGGATCCAGTTCAGTGCCTTTTTCTTCTCTGTTTGTCAACCAATTTTCTTTTTTCCATCGAATTTTCTATAATAAATAATAATAAATAAATATGCTGGGACATTAATACACAGCACCATCTAGTTCCATGGTAAGCTGCGAGGCTTGTGTTATGGATACCAGATAGTAGATACACTACATATATATAATTTTTAAATACATACATATTATAAATATAAATATCCATGACTGGGGTAAAAACATGCGTACTCATCACACAAATGAATACTCCCAGCGGGACTCGAACCCGCGACCGCTGGCGCAGCAAGTAGGTAAGCTAGCACTGCAAACTAAGCCAAACGTGTCGGAAAATATAATGATTTATAATCGAATTTCGACTGGTCGAACTCTAGTATGCTTAAATATAGACACATAATATACGAGTACCTAAGTTATTCTTCTACCAGAAACCCAACAAACCAGCACAGTATTAATTACTATGTTTGAAATTTTTAGGCCTAATTAAAATTAATTCATTCAACGTTAATAAAGTGAAAACTTCTATAGGCAGGTTTGGATGGGGAGTATATTCATGTAAGTCGTCATCGACATGGTCACGTGACGTGTTAACGCTAACACTCAGAGTGCCGATAGATGTTCAAACCAGATAAATGTAAACAGTTTTAATTTACAAATTTTAATTTAAGATCAAACAATTAATTTGAATATCCAAAAATAGCAACTGTTTGTTTATAGTTTTAAGTTTTCACTTCTGTCGGCAGTTTTCATGACTACTTTTTTATATTATTTTATTTTTTTATCGTCTGTTTCCTTCGTTATCTCACGACTTTGGTGAATTTAAATAAATAGTATAATTGTCATTGAATCTATTAGAAGCTTTGGTAGAGTATGTTAATATTATATATGAGCATATTATAATCTATATCCTATACCTACATATAATAAAATTATATAACTTAACCGAATCTGTAAATTAAATATTATTTGGAAAATCTTATTGAAATAGATATTATTATCGATACAGAGGCCGAATCTATAGTTTTTTAGAATTTTCGTCTGTCTGTCTGTGACCACATCACGAAAAAACCACTGGAGGGATTTTGATGAAATTTCGTATGACGTTAGCTGGTTATTCGGGTCAACTTATAGGATACTTTTTACTGCGGTAAAATATCTCATCTCTGAAATATCTATACTAAATGTTAAAACGTAAGTAGGGACGAACCTGAGCGGACAAAGGGTGAGTCGCTAGTATATGGATATAAATTTATTTCGTATTAAAACGTATTTCGGAAACGGCTGTAGCAATTCGGATCGAATTTTGTATTCAAAGTCAGGCTTTTTAAGTTTATCCATGTAGCTCTTTTCTGAAAAAATGGTGAAATATTTACCTATACTATATGTATTGTGGCAGTGGTAGCCCAGTGATAACACGCTCGCTTGGGAAACCGAAGTGAAGCGAGTTCAAATCTTGGGTCTCGCACCTTTGATATTTTCATGTGCGAATCATTTCCAACATGATTACCACTTGTCTTAACGGCGAAGGAAAACATCGTGAGGAAACCTGCATGTCTAAGAGAACCTAGCAAGTTTTCAAACGACATGTGAAGTCCGCCAACCCACACTTGGCCAGCGTGTTGGATTATGGCCTGATCCCCCTCGTACTGAAGGGAGGCCCGTACCCAACAGTGGGACATTAAAAAGGGCTGAATACATATGTATGCTCTGCTATCGTTCTAAAAAAGGGGCTAGACGAAGCGAGTTTTATCATTTGTTTGTCTGTCGATAATAATAATTGATATGTCTCTTTTAGTCATGCTTAACTTAAACACTAAGTATTAGACTAAATTTAAATACTTAAAGTAAACTTAAGTCTTGTAAAGCTATAGAAAAACTTATATAGAGATCAATAATGATGATCTCTACTGATATCGGCTATGGACGCTAATTGCACTTAGCTTAGACAAGTGTGTGTATATATAGGTGACCTCTCTATTTTCTCATCTTCAAACTACATATATGCACAACTAATATTAAATATTGTTATTATGGTAATTAATAATGCTTTTAATTTTATAATAGAGAAGGTTATTATGGAAACATTAATAAACTTTTTGAACTCACGCGGAAATCGAACCCTATGTCTAAAAACCTGCAGCTTAATAATTACTGTTACCAATGAGATATTAATAGTGTAATAACGTTTTTAAATGAATAGCATTACTATAATAGTATTATTTATTTTTAGTTCTCGTGCATTTTATCACGTATTGTTGCAACTTTTTTAATGAAAAACTATTAAATTGAATATTAAAATTACATTATTTCTATAGACAATTGTTATATAATGTAATAACGGGGCCTTTGTATAACATTTCTTAATGGTCGGTTACTTTTTAGAATGTCTGCAGATAGAAAAATTACAGATGACATAAGTACGAGTATATTACGAGTGTGTACTCGTATGAGTCTCGTAATATGTTTATGATATATTTTTTTTTATTATTGACGTTTCCCATATGGCATAAAATATAGTGACACATTGGTAACCCAAAGCTAGTATGCTTGGTTGAAAGGTCAAGTCAAGCAAATTCTAACTTTTAGCTCTCTGAAATTTTCATATCACTTGCTATAATATATATTATAATAGTTTATACGGCGGTCGCCGAAATATTGGGAAGAAACTTGCATGTTTAAGAAAACCTAACTATGTAGTTTTCAGGGTACATAATTAGCCACAGATCTTTCGAAAAATACTTAGATTGAGTATTTAAATTCTATGTCATTTTGTTCATGAGGATATTTTTTCTATAACAGCTATGACATTCCGTTTTATTCCAATGAAAATTAATCAGTTAGTACAACTCATTTATCCTTATATGTACCTATGTGTACATTTTTTTACGTTGGAAAATGCATTTACGCAAACCACATGTTCACATACCTACAGATGATTATGTGGGACTCGCCGGCTAGAAAAGTCAGTACTACTCACTAAAACCCAACAAAACCTCCCCCGTCTTAATGGGGCATCGCAGGATCTCTTACGCACTCAACCATTGCGCCCCGACGGGAGGTCTGCCGAAGCAGACCACACAACCAAGGGGTTGCTGCTACGGTCCACTCTGCTGTCAGAGAAGTACCAGGAGCAACCCGCATGTTATACCGCCCACCGAGGTGGGCCACCATCCAACTCTCTTGGCTTCATGTTCGGCTAGATTGTCGGACACTAATGAGCCCGCCCACCACGACAAGGTAAACACACATCGGGTCTTTACTATTTAGTTTTTAATTCTAAAAATATTATGATATTATTATAGCAATAATAAATGTACATTCATAAAATAAGTGTAAAAGAAGTGTAATTTATCATATCCAAATGGTTTACGCTATAATTTATTGTAATTAACACATTTTTATAATGTATCAACTTATTCGTAACGTCTGGTAACCAGAGTAACTGGTGTTACGTATCTCATTCTATTTATAGTCTGAATTATTAGACGTTATATTCTATGCATATTTCAAGGGTGATAGGTCCTTGCCATTAAATGTCTCACCCTTGCCCTTCTAACCGCGCATGCGCGAACACCTACGTTAAAATGGCGGCCAACCATCAAATATTTTCCCCTTATAATAAAAATATTGTAAAATAAAACCTTATTTCAGTCTCTATTACAAGTGATTGACCAGTATTATAAGACCGATTAATGATAGATCGTTTTGGACGTTCAAAGATCATCTTACGCTAGTTAGATGATTTCGAAAAATCGAAAGTCGAGTTTTTCAATTCAGTTTGACGTCAGCTCTTAAACAGTGCGGACGGAATATTACAGCTATGTAATGGTGAGTGAGTGATAGTGTAGTGTATTGCAACTGTAGTATAGTGCATCGGAATGCCCAGAGTGCTTTAGTGTATGCACCACTTTGGATGAAAGTGCGAATTGCACCACGTGTCTTTAATGTTTTTTAATGTCAGGTGTTCTAATCATTGGTGGTTGATATTTTCTCATATTTTTATCATATTTTTTATCATAACCTATTAGTAGAGTTAGATGTTGTAACAAAAGCATTATTGATTTTTGTACAGTTTAAAAAAATACGTTTTCCTTTTATATTTTCTAAACATATCTAATTTTAGTATTGACGATAATAGTTAACTTAATATCAATGTTATTATACACATTAATATTATGTTTATCTATTTGCAATTTAAAACAAAATAAAAACATGAAAGGTTTAATGTATTTCACAAAATTTCGTAATAGTTTTTCGTCACACATAGTTTATATATTTTATAATACTATGTCAAACCGTATCAATTGTCAAAATTGATTATTATTTCTATTACATGGCATATAGTGACGCTTTAAATATTTTTTACAGTAACGCTTTAAAAATTTTTTATTTTATTTATTTATTTATTTTTTATAAAAAAAAGGCGCCTTTATACTTTTAGACAAAATGAATCGATTTAAAAGAGAAATTGGAAAATTTTCATTCATATACAAAAAAACGAACAAATGCATTACTTAGACTATTATTAAAACTATCTTTTTTATAATATAATATGTTTTTCTATTAGAAATAGGTATAGGGTCCGTCTTGTTAATTTAACTTAACCACGTGAACCAATTTTCTTTCAATAGAACCGTGACCCGAATCTAGCCCATATTGGATGTTATAATTGCATTAAGTAATAGACAATATGCTGACGTTTCTTTAGCCTATTTTTTTTTAATTAATTGCAGATAATGGTGTTAGTTTAAAAAGAGAAGTCCTATAATTAATTTAAAAATATAAGTACAACCTACTTGATAATCACGCTCTTCCTTTGGTGGAATAGACTTGCGTTTTTTGCCAATATTGAGATGTGTTTTGAAAAGTCATGAACAAAAATTATATACTATTAAAAAACTAATTATATATACTTCTGTCGATTTATTATAAGTAGAGTCTTCCGTTGATTGTGTGATTATGTTGATATATTGAGTTCTACGTGACATTGGCGAAGTAATCTGTACTCTGGACTCTGGCACGCTTTGAAGCCATTAAAATTGTATTGAATTAAGAGTAATATGATAAATTATTTAATTAACTAAATACTAACTTAATTGATAAGTAAATACTAAATTGAAAATATTCACCTGTTACAATGAAATAATATTCCGCGAGAACTCTTTAATGTATAAAATTAAAAATTTAGATATTAGGATAAATCTATGTCATTTAGGCTCATAGGCATGTCACAAACTCAAAATCAAAAGGTTTGAAGGCATTAACAAGAAAATTGAATCTATACATAATATATAATATTATATTATAATAAAAGTGTAATTGATCGCTGTCTATACATGGAAGATATTTGAGAAAACTATTATTGAGGGTCTTTATTAACGCAATAAACCCCAAAACAATGATTTTTAGACTTTTTGTCTGTGCGTTTGTACGCGCTAATCTCAGAAACTGTTAAACCGATTTGGGTACGATTTTCATTAACATATTGTGGTAAGCTTCACTTAACATAGTATTTGTTTTATTTCAATCGGTTCATACATAAAAAAGTTACGTCGATATAAAAAAACACCTACGTACGAACCCAAGCGAAGCAAGGGTGAGTCGCTAGTTAAATAATAAATACGTAAAAATTGTTTACTACGTCAAACCTCTTCCAAATGTTAGGTACATTCCAACGATTTAACGCAAAACAAAAATTCTGCGAAAAAACTTTACATAAGATTGTATTTGATTATATTAATTTAAATTTAACTTTTTTATACGACAAAAAAGATAGAAAACACAAAAAATTTGCATGATTAATTAACTATTACTAGAAGTTACTATCAAATGGAATAAAATAAATAAAAAAGAACAACGTTGATTGTTACTAGTATAGTATTATATGATCTGTGGTTATTATAAGCATATTTTATTCATGATTCATTAATTAAATCCATCCAGTTTTTCTGATATGGTATGTTTGAAGCGTTATTTTATTATACTCCACTCACTAGACATATATTTTTTCTATATTTGTAAGTATTTTTAATTATTTTTTAATCAATGCAAGCTTGACAAAATTTTATGCTGTAGACTTTAAATTCTTATTTGTCCAAGTTCAAGAATAAAAAAAAAACTCGTCAAGCGGATGCCTAATATTAATTAAAAAAACTAGTTTAATTTTTTATTTTTACATTACATTGACATCTATTTTTGATAATATTTGTAGATATATTATATGAATTATACATATGTTAAAGTAATAATTAGTATTAAAAATATATTTTTGTTAAACATATCGGTTTTTAACTCTAGCATGTTAGATATGTGACGTCAAATACATCTATCAAAAAAGTACTAGATACACAATCCCATGCATTTCTCTTTAAACTGTCACCAATTGTGTTTAGGTAATTATTCTAGTTGAAATAAATAAACAACAATGTAAATTGAACCTTAACTGCAATGCTTAAAATTGTTTTCATATTTTTTTTTTAAATTAAAAGCGCGCTCAAATGTTCAAATGAGCGCGCATTCGGTGAGGACATTACTTGTCGCTGATTGTGTATCTAGTACTTTTTTGATTGATGGTCGAATAAGAAGGATATTTATAATAAAATTGATAGAAAAACAATCTTAGTATCCTTTAAATTGGTATTACAACAACAGTCCTTACAAGGTTTTTGTATGGGAGTATATTGAACATAATAATAGATGTAATAACAACGCTTTTCAACCAACTTCCAAAAAGGAGGAGGTTCTGAATTCCAGCCAATACAAATCAAAACACACCGACTTCGAAAATGTCTGTTTAGTTATCTATTCTAAATGAAAACCCTCGTTTAGTTTTTACTTTTCAGTGCCTGGAAGTCGGTTTTTTTAAGTTTTTATTAACGTCCATTTGCTGGAACCGGGCCTCCTAACAATTCGAGGGAAACCGGTCATAGTTCACAAGCCGCCACGCTGGTCGAATGCGGGTTCCTAGACTTCACTTCTGCCAAGAACTTGTTAAGTTCTTTAAGAACGTAAAATATACGCTAATAATATTATACATACACAAAATAAAACACTTCTGTGTATTATCAATACAAATATGGCCGACGGGACTAGAATTCGCGATCGTAAAGTCGCAAACGGATTTACGACGGACGTTATATGTTTAATAGAAAATGGTACTTATCTATAATGATAGAGACATTTTAAACTAATGACAGAAAACGTTACAAGTACTAATTATTTTTACACTTATCTAATGCTTAACTTATGTACCAAAAGATAAAATAAATATTATAATTTTTAATTTAACTATATATGTATGTAGTTTAATAATGCGATATGCTATTTAAATTTATGCAATTTTTTCAAGTACATTTTACTAGAATTTTAGGTATTCTGTTAAATTTTGACAGATAAAATTAAGGTTGTTTGCCCCCCATTCTCGTGTGTGAGCGCATCGCGTAAAAACTGATGTATTTTGATAAAACTTTTTTATTACAGTTATTTTATGATTCAAGTATTAGATTTGGGAATATGTCTTGAGTATTCTAAGACAGTGGTAGCCCAGTAGGCAGTGGTAGCCCGGTGGTAACGCGTTCGCTTAGGAAATCGAGTGAAGCGGGTTCAAATCCCGGGTCTCGCACCTCTTGATATTTTCATTTATAAATCATTTCTAACATGATTACCACTTGCTTTACGGTGAAGGAAAACATCGTGAGGAAACCTGCATGTCTGAGAGAACTTAGCAAGTTTTCGAAAGACATGAGAAGTTCGCCAACTCGCACTTGGCCAGCGTGGTGGACTATGGCCTGATCCCCCTCGTATTGAAGAGAGGCCCGTGCCCAGCAGTAGGACGTAAAACAAGGCTGAATAGACATTCTAAGTTCTAATAAAGGGACGTACCCTCATTTAATTATGCAATGTTATAAAAAAGTTAAGTAAGGGTCCTACGGATAAGTAGTACGTACCGGAAGTACGAAAAAGCTAAGCAGCACTTTTAAAACTGAAATAAAATTAAAAAAAAAATATCTCTAATATAGATCAATATAATTTAGGTATTGTATATTCTTTGCAAAAGAAAAATATACATAATAATTTGGATAAAAGTTTCCGTTTATAACTCGTACTCGCACCAAATTCTTAATTCGATTTCATCGTCTTATAAGTTATATGTACATGTATATGAGGTATTTCGGGTAAATGACCCTTAAATTATATGATTAAACGCAAATTTTAAAACATGCATATTTATTAAATTTTCACATAAACTTTTAATGTAATTCAATTCTATTGTTAATGATTTCAAAGCGTATAATCTTTTAAGCTTTAAAAATATCTTTTATAAGTCATGTTATATTTATGCTACGTCTATATTATATAATAAGTTCTCCTAACCGATTCCGGCCACGGCGGCCAATCTCATTGAGACTAGCCAACTGCGCAGGAGATATTATAGTGCAGCGCGTATGTCGGTGTGCGCGCAGACACAAAAACACTCTCTATTCCTGTCACTCTCATACTCCTGTGGGACGACTACTCGACACGACCGGTGAGTGTTAAGGTACAGGACCGACGGCTTTACGTGCTCTCCGAGGCACAGGAGTGAAACACTGCCAACTTCCTAACTCCAGGCTGTTACCGAGGCTTACTGAACAGTAAGACTCAATAACTAAACTTGGCCCGACCCGGGACTCGAACCCAGGATCTCCGGATGTGCAGCCGTACATGCTAGCCACTACATCACCGAGGCAGTTGCTGATTAGGTATCTATAGTAAATGAAAACCTTCAGTTATTTTTAACTTTTTAGTTTATTTTTTTTAAAGTCAGTATAATTTTTTTAATGCACCATGACCTGAATTAATAGTCTGTACGACCTTATTTTCATTATTTTTGTTTATCTTTAAAAGAAATAATTGGTTACGATATCCAGTTAACATGTGAGTACTAATTAATTTAATTAATTAATATAAAAATTAAACACGATACGATAATAAAAAAAACTGTCTGATCCATTATCAAGTACCTAATTGGATGTGAATTCGGTCAAATTTTGATAAAAAAAATACCTAAAATTACTGAAGTATGTGATACAATTTTTTTTTATCGTACCAATCGCCCGGCGATAAATTAGAATGCGGCCTGCAACTGCGGTTTTTCGCAGATTCGCAGGTATAGCTAGAAAGATTGTCGTTTGACGGTAATTTTTAGAATAAAAAAAAAAAGAAAAAAAAGATTCCGACGAATTGAGAACCTCCTCCTTTTTGGAAGTCGGTTAATAAATAGGTAGTAGTCTAAATTATCAATTTAATATACATAATATACTGTAATAAACTATACATATATATATGTAAGTACCAGTATTTATTATTATAAAATATGTATTGTATGGTATATTGTATAATAAGTATAAAAGTCTAGCGGTTCACCCTCGCTTCGCTCGGGTTCGCCTCTAGAAAAACGAAAACTGAACTATCCCACGGGAACCGCACTTTTTTCCGGGATAAAAAGTAGCCTATGTTCTATTCCAGATTATAATTTATATCTATCTACTTTGACGGCACGTTTCGTTCAGTTTGTAGTGATCCTACTTGCTGTGCCAGCGGTCGCGGGTTCGAGTCCCGATGGGGGCATTCATTTGTGTGATGAGCACAAATGTTTGCACTCCAGTCATGGGTGTTTATATTTATAATATGTATGTATTTAAAGTTATATAATATGTGTAATGTATCAACTATCTGGTATCCATAACACAGGCCTCGCAGTTTACTAAGGAACTAGATGGTGCTGTGTGTTGTCCCAACATATTTATATTTTTTATTTATGTCTGTGCCAAATTTCATTCAGATCCGTTCAGCCGTTCTGGCGTGATTGAGTAACAAACATCTATACAGCTAAACTTTCACATTTATAATATTAGTAAGAAGTAAGACGCTTGCGATCCTTTTACTTTTAAAAATAATTGTTTTTTTCTGCACTTTTCGTGTAAAGAAGCTTTTATTCATTCCAGAAAGCATCATTAAAATAGAATGAATCGTTGTTCTTCCACTTTTAATATACCCGAGATTTTTTCTTTTCCAACATGAAAAGAATTCTTATATAATTCTTCCAAACCCACGGTCAATAAAGTCTAAACACCTGTTTTATACGCTTTAATCATTCTGAAGAGCTAACGATTGCAAACAGATTATGTTATACAATACTAGCGACCTACCGTCGCATTACTCGGGTCCGTTTCATTCATCCAGCCATTTTTTGACAAATTTCGTTACCTTCTTCTTCTTCTTCTTCTCCGTGTACTTCATTACTGAAGGTCGTGCTTATCCTGAAATGCTTTCACAAATGTGTCGACTAGCTTCCTCCACACCACTCCGTCCTCGGCTTGTTTCAGGGCAGTCGTAATATTGAGTCCGTTTATATAATGATTCTTGTCAGTCTAGCGGGTAGGTGATCGACCGTGTAATCTTTTGCCTTCAATCTTCCTACTACAACCAGTTTGTCCAGATTGTCTGGTTGTCTCCGGGCAATGTGACCAAAATAACTTAGGACTCGTTGGTAGCATATAGTGAATATTCAGTTGGTTTTGGTTACCTACAGATAACCTTTTGGCACTCACTACTCCAGCTGATAGCCTACCGGTGTACTTAATTTCATCCAAATGTTTCGTCTTAATCTTAATAAAAATCTTACACGCTTAAAAACCTTTGCATTTATAATTGCAGTGTGATTTAAAAAAAAATATTAATGAACTTTAAACATGAGTATATTATAATAATTCAAAAAGCCGTAAAAACACCTACACGTCGTCTCAGTGCTTATTTGTCCATACAACCAATGTAACGAGAGTTTTTGATACAGAATTATTGACAGTTAAATGTCAATTCTATTGGTATTAAATACACTTTTTCTAAGCATATAATAAAATTCTAACTGAGTCGAATCTGTACATTAAATATTTTTTTTTGGAAAATCTTATTGAAATACCTGCTCATTATTAGCGATATAGTTTAGAATTTTTGCCTGTCTGACTATTTGTCTGTGACAAATTTTGGTATAATGATAGCTGGTTATCCAGGTCAACATATAGAATAGGTACTTTTTACCGCGGAAAAATATCTCATCTCTGAGAAATCTATACTTTAAAATAGAAGATAGTTATTTTTAGTTTGAGCAAATAAGTACTAAGGCAACGTACAGCAAGTTAAATTGTTTTATTATAATTAATTTATTTTTATATTAATATTTAAAATTAAATATCTCTTGATCTACTGGTCCGATTTGAAAAAAATATTTTGCTTTTTATAGCCTGCTATCAGTACCCGCAGCTTCATCCGCGTTCAAATTTCCGATCACTTCCAAAATTCACAGTATAATCCGCTGGGCTAATTTGAAGATTGCCTGAAAATTTTATCAAAATCACTCCAGATGTTTTGGAGTCCATCACACATCGATTTTTATATACATAGATTTATTCGCTATCTATATACATATAACGCTACGACCTACGAGAGCGATTATTACACAAAATTAAACGACGCAGGGAGACCCCTCAGAAAATTTTAGTACCTGCCTTATACATGTAATTACACATGAACTCACATTAAATCTATTCAGTTCAAATTTCATGGTTGTTATAAGTGATTGTTGTTTAAAGCGGCCGGCATTTTCATATTTTAAATAAGTACCATTGTCAAGCGGAAATCGTGACGAATTACTTAAAACAGTTTTTTAGAATTTAATAAAAAAATATGTTTAAATAAATTACATATTCATAAATAATTTTAGTTCATAATACTTTTTTAGATTTACGCGAATATTTGATATTTTAAATAAAACTATCTTTTTGGATTATTTCGCGGATTTATTATGATTTTTGGTTCTCGACGTTTCGATTGCTTTACAGCAATCATGGTCACGGGAGAGACTAAGGTGTAACAAGTATATAACGCCTTTGAGATGTTTAACACCTTAGTCTCTCCCGTGACCATGACTGCTGTAAAGCATTCGAAACGTCGGAAACCAGAAATCAAAATAAATCCTCGAAAAAATCCAAAAAGATAGCTGTTTTAGTAAGTTAGAATTGGACTTTCAATCAATTTTAATGATAAAGATTTTTTAACTAAAATCTTAAAGAAAAAATATTTTAAAATATAGTTAATGCCAAACTCATGTGTTACTATCGATTAAAAAAAAATACAACTCTCTCTCTATTCCATTATGTGACGAAATAAGACAGATAAACAAAATATGGCTTCATCAGTTACTTAGAACTTTGGTACGTAATTAGGTTCTTAAGTTATTATTTAAAAACGAAAAATTAAATAACGTATGAAAATTATAATATATTCACATATAATGAATATCGACCATTCATCGTACCAATAATGTCCCATCACTAAGTTAGGTTACATGCGTAACAAATCATCTTCTATAATATAAAAATGAACCGCTAAATGTGTTGCTAAGCGCAAATCTCGAGAGCAGCTGAACCGATTTCGCTAATTCTTTTTTTATAATATTGCAGTACCTTGAAGTACGAGGATGGTTCTTACGGAGAGAAAAAATTAAAAAATTGCCTGAAAAAATCTAAAAACAACACTTTTCTATATTCCCATACAAAAAAATCTTAATAATACTCAAAAGTCAATTTGAACTTTAATACCATACCATATTTTTTTTGTATGTTCCTTAAGGTCCACGGAAGGTTTTAATAAAGAGAAAAAATGAAAAAATTAACGATAAAAAAAATAAAATTTATATGGCTAACGTTGGCTAATAACTATTTATATCTATTTAAAACGTACCTAGCGACGAACCCGAGCGAAGAGCGGGTGAGCCGATCGTTTAGAAATAAATACATATTATAGATAAAAAAACGTTCTTTTCGCATTTTTAATACTAGGAAAGATTAACTTAAAACGTAGAAAAATGTTCGGCTCTTACCTCTTATTAACATCCCACTGCTCTACACGGGCCTCTCTTCAATACGACGGGGATTAGGCCATAGTCCACCACGCTGGCCAACTGCGGGTTGGCGGACTTCACGTGTTTCGAAAACTTGCTAGGTTTTCTCAGATATGCAGGTTTCCTCACGACGATGTTCTATAACTGTTGTAATCTTGTTAAAACTCGCATATATAATAAAATTATAAAAACACAGTAATAATGTTTAAAATTGAAATAATTTAATGATACAAATAGATAAACATAATATTTCTTATAATTTTTTTCTACTTGCTTAAATAGATATTTTAATATTTATAGATAAAAAAAGTATTTATCAAAGTATCATGACACTGGAAAACAATTTATTCGTTTTGACTAATGATAATTCTTGCATGAGTTCTAATAACGTATTTGCTCAAAACTTTTTGCAGGCGCCAAATTGTTTTAATAATAATCAATATTATAATGTTATCGAGTGAGTTTAACATTATAGTAATTATGTATATAATCTGTTAGAAAATAATTAATTTTATGTGATACTAGCGACTCACCCTTGCTTCGCTCGGGTTTGTCTAGGTATATACGTTTTAACGGTAAGTACAATGTACATACATAGGTATAGAAAAGTAGGCAGGTTATTTTATATTTTTTCTCTTTATTAAAACTTTCCGTGTATCTTAAGGAACATACGAAAAAAAAATTAACTGAATTGGTCGAGTCGTGCTCGAGTTTTGCTCTTAGCAACATTCATTTTTATTTATATATATATACTATATAATTAAATAAAAATAGAAACAAAGTCAAAGCAAAAAGCTTTTGGCAGCGGTGGGATTCGAACCCACGCCTCCGAAGAGACTGGTGCCTTAAACCAGCGCCTTAGACCGCTCGGCCACGCTACCAGCTGTATGTAATGTTGAAATTATCATGCATATTATTAAAAGCCTTAGTTTTTATTAAAAAATGTTTTTTAGAAATATTTTTACCATGTTAGAAATCGTATATTACATATAATATTATCTTTGAAACAAAATAATTTAAGTACTTAAATAAATAATAATACGTAATCAAAATACACATTATTTTTAGCATAAAATTTGTTTAAATTAAAATGATATCATTTAAATTTTTCAAAATTTATCGATAATATTATTGGAAATTTACAATTTAGATTAATAATAATAATACGTGAAACAAAAACCTTGTACCCCTTTTTACGAAAATTGCGCGGACGGAGGAGTATGTTTCCCGCACTTATAGTTTATATAGAGAAAGAGTGCAGAATGCTAATATTTTTTTTTAAATTGTGTATAAAAATACATTAAATCAATTAAAAAAAACATTACACACACTACCATGTATTTGACACACACACGCATATACTATACTCTTTTGTTTATTGTTAAAGTCTGTGGTCAAATTGAGAATAGATTAATATTGTAATATACGCAAGACATTAAATATATAACTTAATAAAATTATTATGGTTGATTTTCAACCACGCGGCGATCACTAGTAATTTTTAATTTGTTATTTTAGTTCCAACAAAAATTTAAGTTTTATAAGTATGAAAAAATAATTCATTGTAAAGTATTACGAATAAATTATAATTATTCGTAGGTAAAGTATTATCACGGATTTTAAAAATATACAGGAACATACTTAAAAAATATCGTACGTTGAAATGTCAACAATGGAATTGAAGAGACAATTTTTTTTCTTAGCAATGAACGAGCGCTTTAATTTTTATTCGTAGGTATACGTCAAAGTAACGCTTAGAATTAGGCTCGTTCTACTTACGTTTTTATATTAATGGCACATGTACGGAAGCTCTAGATTTTTTACCATAGTGGTTGTAGGAATTGTTCTTTAAAAAACATGTGAAAATAAATGCGCGCAAAAATCCGAAAAGATAGGTTTTAATTATAAAATGTCAAATATTCTCGTAAATCTAATAATTTATTGTAATTATGAAAAATATGGATATCGCATGTTAAATAGGCAAAGGTAGAAGAAGTTCTTCCAGTCAACCCATGGACGTGGAAAATAGTGTTCTGTTGAAAATGTTATATACAGAAGCTTTACAAATATAATACAATCGTAACATATAATATATAGTATAAATAGAAAAAATACACATATATTATTTGATTTTCATAATTTTATTTCATGTAGACCTTCTTAAATGGAGGTACCGATTTAAAAAAAAAATAGGGTTCAGTAGCATCCAAAAATTCGGCCGGGCTTGATGTGAGATATAGGGAGGAAGAGGGTTACTCCTGGTATTCTCTGATAGCAGAGTGGACTGTGGGAGCAACTTCCTGGTTCTTGTGGAGGACAAGAGGAGATCTGCCTAGTAATAGTTTTGCAAGCCGGTCAACCCTTAACCATCTTTTGTACAGGTGGTTATCATAAATGCATTTCCCAATGTTAAAAAAAGAGATAATAAAAGGGTTAACCCCTGATGGGGTTAATATATCCTATCCTAGTAAACATTTAGATCATCAAGTTATACTTAAAAAAATGACATCATAAATTAGATAGGTCGATATCACTTTCTTACGTACTTTGTTTTGTATTTTGTATCAATTTTGGATTTGTATTACATTAAGATTGATTACTCTGATTCACTTTAAATTAAATAAAATATTTATCGTTGAAAGAATAATTAATTATAATATGCATAATAATCCTGTAATGTCATACCTACTAATAATTATTGTGCCGTAAGTACATATATACGTATGTTACGGTTACGATAAGGCATTTTCAAAGCTTTAAAATATCATTCTAGAAAAGCTTGCATTCATTGAAATCTATACATATAATAAAATTGTAACTGATCGCTGTCTGTACATGGAAGATTTTTAAGAAAAACTACCGGGAGTCAAAACAATTATATTTAGAATGTTTGTCTGTGTGTTTGTGCTAATCTCAGAAACAGCTTAACTGATTTAGGTGCGGTTTTCATTAGTATATTCTGGTAAGGTTCACTTAATGTTTAATATTAATTTTATTTCAATCGGTTCGTAAATTAAAAAAAAATGGGTTAATTTAAAGATAACGAGTGCTGCTGAGTTTGTAGTCACACTAAGGACTAACTTAGAAAAAACAGATATTCAGTTCGTTTGTAACTTTTGTAGGTATGTTACACAATATCGCCTAATGTGAATGAATTTTTAAAAATCTTTTAATTGATAGATTATTATATATAGGTCAAATTTTCGAGGGTAGACTGATATAAGTTTCAATTTTTTTTTGAAGTCGAAGCAGTTTTTGGGATTAGCCCGAACCTTAGAATAATAACTAGCATAGAGGACTCGTATTAAACTGAACCAATAAACTTATAATTTGCACTGCTTAATCTTACTAAAAGATGACGTAAGTTAGAGAGAGACGTAATAATAAAGAAACTATCGTCTTCAATGGTGCACAGTCTATAAAACAATACAGTCATCCAACGAAGCCGTCTAGACAGGGCAATCGTGCGGGGTGTGAGGGGTGAGACGCGGGTAGGCGAGCCCGAGCTGCATACATTTCTGCCGCCCGAATTAGTTAGTAGCTCGGGACACGACTTTAAGGGCTGTCGCATGTTTGTTGAATAAGTGTTTACATAGAAATCCGCGGATGTGTTTAATAATGGCGCGGATTCTCGGGGTGTTGATTACGAAAATGACATCCATTTTCAAATCCAAGATCGCCGACATCTTTTTTTTTTCAACAATAACATGGGCATCATTTTCGCGGTTTTTTGGGGTGCTGATTACGAAAATGACATCCATTTTCGAATCTAAGATGGCGCACATTTGTTTTTTTTCTCAATAATGACATGGGTGTTATTATCGAGGTTTCTCAGGGTGCTGATTACGAAAATAACACCCATTTTCAAATCCAAGATGGCGGACATCCGATTTTTTCTCAATAATGATATGGGTATCATTTTCGAGGTTTCTTAGGGTGCTGATTAAGAAAATTACATCCATTTTTAAAATCCAAGATGGTGGACATTTTTTTTTTCACAATGACATGGGCGTCATTTTCGCGGTTCCTTGGCGTGCTGATTACGAAAATGGCATCCATTTTCAATCCTAAGATAGCGGACATTAATTTGCTAGTAAAATGATATGGGTGTTGGAATCTAAGCTTATAGTTATATTTTTTTATTATTTCATTTACGAGTATAAGACTATATTATATCAAGCAAATAGAAATTTCAAATCCAGTAAATCTAGAATCCGAAAATATTGTCCGTTGCCCATTTATAATTGGTGATTTGGAAATTTATTAATTATATTATATTATATAAAACTAACTTTGCTAAAAAATTAAAAATAATGATAAATATATAAAACTAAATCCAATTTATCTTATGTAATATAATTTGCTAGATTTAATTTATTTTTATGATAGCTAAATTTATTTCATTCTAATTATCTAGTTATTCATTAAATTAATTATAATGTTACATAAAAATTATTAAACTAATCAAATCAAATATTTGTTAAACCAATTGTATATTTTATTTTTATACGAAACATTGTAAAACTCTATTTGAATTTGCCTCCGCGAAATGCCTTTTTGTATTCATTGCTATGAAGAACTTCGATAAATAATATTATTATATTTTAATTAAATTATAAAGCAAACTGTGACAACCTTGCGTACTGCGGAGTACGCCACGCGGTGTCGGCTTTTACTCAAACATCAAAGGCGTTAGTTCACTGTTATGTTTTTATACACTGTGAATGGTGTGAAGCCACTTTTTACTTGTTAAAGTGAGCAGCTGGTGACTTACAGTGTTTTTGATATTTGTGATTATTTTAATGATAAAAGAGTAATTGGATGTAACAGACTTAGTTTTAAGGAAACTTATAAACATTATTATCGATAAAGAGGCAGAATCTATTTTAGAATTTTTGTCTGTCTGTTTTTAGAATTTTTGTCTGTCTGTTTGTCTGTCTGTCTGTGACAAATTTTGATGAAATTTGGTAAATTTGCCAGTATATACATATATCTGGAAACTCTAGAAATTCAATACATACGAATATGTACAACAAGGATTTCTACAAATCTAAAATCTTATGAGTTTTCCAACAGCGGATCAGTTTTAGTGGCTGGGAATTAAAATAAATAGTACCTACTCGTGCAATAAAAACTCGTGGTATACGTATAATTAAAATATTTTATCATCGATCAAAACAGTACTAGATACACAATCCCACGCAAAAGTTCTCTTAAAACTGTCACCAATTGTGTTTAGGTAATTATTCTAGTTGAAATAAATATACAACGATGTAGATTGAACCTTAAATGCAATGCTGGTTGTTGCATTTAAGGTTCAACCTACATTGTTGTACATTTGTGTTAATGTCCCAACATATTTATTTGTTACATACATACAAATAAATATGTTCAGCCCTTTTAAGGTCCCACTGCTGAGCACGGGCCTCCCTTCAATACGAGGGGGATCGGGCCATAGTCCACCACGCTGGTCAAGTGCGGGTTGGCGGACTTCACATGTGTTTCGAAAATTTGCTAGGTTCTCTCAGACATGTAGGTTTCCTTACGATGTTTTTCTTCACCGTAAAGCGAGTGGTAATTATGTTAGAAATTATTCGCACATGAAAATATCAGAGGTGCGAGACCCGGGATTTGAACCCGCTTCACTCGGTTTCCCAAGTGAGCATGTTACCATTGGGCTACCATTGCCAACATATTTATTTATATTTATTTATTTTTTTAATGCTGGTCGATGTATTTCATGCACAAATCTCAGGTTTCCTTACATTTTCCTCAACAGTGATTAAAGTTGTATTTAAATACATGGTATCGCGAAAATTACAATAAAAGCGTGTTGTAAGAAAATTTACATAAATAATGTTATATTTATCGTTATGAATAAAAATAAAAATAATATTTAGTTTTAAAACAATTTTTGTATGTATAATAAAGCTAAGTTGTAAAAATGATAAGTTTTTATTTAAAAATCATTATAATCTCAAAATAAGTAAAAATAATTAGATGTTCAAAGTCAAATTCATGTAAAGGCCAGCTCGATGTTATCTAAATATTATACATCTATATAAATAAAAATGAATGTTGCTAAGCACAAAACTCAAGAACAGCTCGACCAATTCAGCTAATATTTTTTTTCGTATGTCCCTTAAGATACACGGAAACTTTTAATAAAGGGAAAAGATATAAAATAACCTGCCTACTTTTCTATACCTATGTATGTACATTGTACTTACTGTTAAAACGTATGTACCCAGGGACGAACCCGAGCGAAGCGAGGGTGAGTCGCTAGTATATGAATAAATATATGTTGGGACACTAACACACAATACCATCTAGTTCCATGGTAAGGTTTGTGTTATGGAGACCAGATAGTTGATACACTACACATATATAACTTTAAATATTGTATATCATAAATATAAACACCCATGACTGGAGTACAAACGTTCGTGCTCATCACGCAAATGAATGCCCCTAGCGGGACTCGAACCTGCGACCGCTGGCACAGCAACTAGGGTCACTACAAACTGATTGTGAGCCAAATGTGTCGTCAAATCGCCGTCGTCGTCGACGTCAAATTATGCAGTCATCCGACTTAACATAATTACAAGAAAAGCACCCTTTTTATTGAAGATGGTAAAATTAGACAGACAGACAGACAGAATAGGGAGTGTTCGAGGCACTTCATATTAATAATTGTATTAATTATAATAAGAATATTAATAAAAATAAGATTATAGCATAATAAAATATAAATAAAAATGTCAAAACAAAAATAATCTTCAAAATATATGTAGGTAGATTAACTTACGTAATAATTGAATCAAGATATACTCGTATTATGTACGATAAAAGTTTCATGCTGATACCTAATTTTAGGATTGATGTCATAATTCTTCGAGATTCAGATCTAATTACCATTTCAATTATGTTTTACATAATACCACAAATATTTATTTAAGAAATGGTAATCTTATTACGTTGTTTCAGCTGTTATTACGATATTATTATAAACTAGCGACTTAGCCTCGCTTCGCTCGGGTTCGTCCCTAGGTTGATTCCCCATACAAAGATTCATCCCTATTTTCATCTCCTTAAGGGATGATTGTCCGGGATAAAAAGTATCCTATGTCCCTCCCAGGGTCTCAAACTATCTTCTTACCAAATTTAATTTAAATCGGTTCAGTAGATCCAAAGATTACCCTCTACAATGTCACAAACTCACAAACATTACCTCTTTATAATATTAGTAGGTATAGATAATTAAATAAATTTGTTAGGACATTAACACACATCACCATGGTAATCTACGAGGCTTGTGTTTTGGATACCAGATAGTTGATACACTACATATTATATAACTTTAAATATAATAGTATAAACATTCGTGCTCATCACACAAATGAATGCCCCCAACGGGACTCGAACCCGCGACCGCTGGCACAGCAAGTAGGGTCACTAAATACTGACACAAACGTGTCGTCAAATTATATTAAAATTATAGTCTACTGCAGCATATACGGATGCAGACGATGAGGTCCTCGTTCGAGTCCCGGATCGGCTCGATTACTGAGATTTTCTATATTTCCAGTAGTTGCCCAGAATTGCATCCCCGTGCGTCGGAGAGAACGTAAAGCCGTCGGTCCTGCGCCTTAACTCTCACCGGTCGTGTTGAAGTGTCGTCTCATTGGACTTTGAGAGTAAAAGCCTCAGTGAGATTGGCTGCCGTGGCCGAAATCGGTCAGGGAGACATAATAATTATTTTTATAATAACTTTGATATTGGAATAACCAATATCAACCCGCACTTGAGCAACGTGGTGGACTATAGTCTGATTCCTCTCATATTGAGGCGAGGCCTACGCCCAGCCATAAGACCCTGAATTAACTGACTTCTTCTTCTCCCTACTACCCCTTTTCCAACTTTTTTGGGGACAGACCTTCTTGTGCATCTGCGCCAGAGTGATCTGTCCTGGATCGTCAATAGTGGGCTATTTTGTTTTTTAAGGTCTCTTTCGACAGTGGACAGCCACGAGGCCGTTCTATCTATCTCTTTTCCTAGTAGGTACTGATATTTAGCACTCTTTTCACTGAGTAACTCTCATCTCGCTTCATCACATGGTTGTACCACCCGAGTCTGCCCTCTTTAAATGCCCTCTTACCGTTACTAGTGATACTTTGAAGGATCTTCACATATTTTGTTTCGTACTCTATCTAAGTGTGTCACGCCGACTGCCCAGCGATGATGCACACTATTACACACTATTATTATAAACACTAAATTCGGCTGGGCGGATTTCACTTTTCTTTCGAAAATTATTTAGAACTGTACTTGCAGTAGGTACTCATAATATTTTTTTTCACTGTACATATAGAGTAGTAATCATGGTGAAAACAAATCGTTCAAGAATCTTAGAAGTGCAAGATTTGGGTTTGAACCCCCTCATTTGGCAATCCAATATGTTTTCACTGCTTCGTTAAGTTAATTTTTGACTGTATTTTTTCTTAATTTTAGTATTCGGAGACCAGTGATTTAGACTAAGTACCTACATACATTTATGTCGATTACTATGGATATCATTAGTCAGATCCCTTTTTAGATATACGAAACAAACGACGGTGAAATATCAATACGTAATAATCTATCCATATAATAAAATTCTTTGAGTTAAGTTAAAAGTCTTTGAATAAATTGAGTCGAATCTGTATATTAAATATTTTTTTGGAAAACCTTATTGAAATAGTCATTATTATGGATACAGAGGCCGAATCTATAGTTTTTAAATTTTTTTGGCTGTCTGTCTGTCTAGGAACCCATCACGAGAAAACCACTGGACAGGTTTTGATGAAATTTAGTATGATGGTAGCTGGTTATTCGGTTCAACATGTAGGATACTTTTTAAACGATTTTCGCAGTAAACTGCGAGAAGATATTTCATCTCTGAGAAATCTATACTGAACATTAAAACGCAATTAGGGACGACCCCGAGCGAAGCGAAGGTGAGTTGCTAGTATATCATATATCATATAATATAAAAAGAAGATAAATTAATACAAAGTGAGCTATTTATATTTCCAGTTACAATTGAAATGTCTCAGAAAGGTGTTAAACACAGTACAAAAAGATGCTAAGTACCTATAAAAATTAATTAAACACTCGCACGTGCTCAGAATTACCGCTTTAACTTATTAATTAAATTGTATCTTGGTGTACTACTTTAAAACCTGTAGTAGGGGAGTTACTCAAGCGCGGCAGATTATCAATAATCTGCCGATTCGCATAAATCGAAGAGGCAAAAATCTCTCTTCGGCTTGTGGAAATCGGCAGATTATTGATTTGCACACTTTTCAGGATGTAATTAGCCCACCGCACCTTAATCAGACGATTTTAAGTATTTCTACCTCATCAATTTTTTTTAAATATTTTGATCGGCTGCCCTAGACGCGCGCCTTTATATAAAGGACTTATAATATTATGGTGGAGGTACTCAACAGAGTGCAAGGTATCCCCCCTTATGTTAATCTGCCGCGCTTGAGTAACTTCAAAAATCTCCTCTTGGTCTCCCCTACTATGGTACTTAGATAAGCATATGATATTATATTTTAGTTAGCAAGTTATTTACTTTAAATTTTTAGATCAGCATTGTCTTTAAGAGCATTGTCATTTTATCTAACACCTTAGCACCTCGAGGACCGCGAGCACACCGGTGTGCTAGATAACAATTGAATTCTCGGAAATTCGCACGGATTTCTTAGAATTTGTCCGGGAGGGATTAGTCTCTCCCGTGACCATGATTGCTGTAAAGCATTCGAAACGTCCAGAACCAAAATTCTAAATAAATCCGCGAAAAAATCCGAAAAGATAGTGTTTATAAAACTATATTATAATTAATATATTAATAGTTATTTTAGCGCCTCTTATTATTTAAAGGCAATGTTAAGTGTCTTATAACTTTCTACCGCAAATTATTTTTCGTTCTACCGACCTTATCTCTCTGTAAAATTGATCTCGAATAAATCATTACGTGTCTGCATTAAAACCTTTCTTTTTCACCTTAAATCTATTAATTCAAAGACATGGTCCATCGACACGGATATTAAAGTTAAAAATAACCGGCGTATATAATTACTGGATTTGGCTGTGGAAAAATAAGTGAAATCACAAATTGTTCCGGGGTCATCATATCAAGGCTTCGACAAGGCGTGGTTTATGGAATTTATGCAGTATTTAAGCAATTTCAATACTTAATTTCCACCCAGTACTCTAATTCAGGTAGTATTTAAGGTGTTTTAAATGTATAAAGGTTAGTAAATTTATAAATCAATAATAATTCTGTAATTTTCACATTTCATTGTTTAAATTCCTTCCATATTACATAATATTCATTCAACATTCATTGTCTTAATGATATAAGAATAATACTTATAATTGAAATGATATATGTAGATTTCCTACGCTTTATTGATTAATTAAAATAAGTTTCACATTATATCTAAATAATAGTAAAAAGTAATCTTTAAAAATTATAAAGTAATAAAATAAAGTAAAAATTAAAACACATATATGTATATCAGTATTAAGATTAGATTGATTAAATTTCTTTAGATTAAATAATAATAGTTGTTAATTTGATTTTGCATATTAAAAATTATATACATTTTAGTTTAGTTCATTGCAAATTAAAATTGTTTTATACTTTAAAACTGTTTAGTACTTGATCACATAGTTATATATTATAGTTAATTTTTTTATTTGTATAACGTTCCAGGCTTTGATACTTGCTTCCCACAATGACTGACCGAGAGGAAAGAGAGTTAATTAAAAAACGTGCAAGCTTTAAAGGCCGTCTTACATTGTTTGGTAATTATTTAAGTCATTTGGAAGGATCAGTGAGCCAGTCTCAGGTAAACGAACTACAATTACGTATTAATAAAATGATGAACATTTTTGACCAATATGATGAAATACAGTTTAAAATAGAATGTGTAACGGAGGACATGGAAAATCAATTAGTTGAAAGAAATGATTTTGAGTCTCAATATTATAAATTAATAGCACAAGCCCAGGGTATAATTACGCGCTTTTCTAAATCGAGCGACGCGAATTCTGATAGTGATAAGAGTTCCATGCGAGCTAATAACAACAATAATCTCGTTAAATTACCCACTATACAATTGCCCAAGTTCAGCGGGTCCTACGATAATTGGTTAGAATTCCATGACACCTTTTCTAGTCTTATCCACTGCAATGAAGATATTGATAATATAAATAAGTTTCACTATCTAAGGGCATCATTAGAGGGAACCGCTGCTGTCGTTATACAGTCCATTGAATTTTCAGCCAAAACTTATCCTGTTGCTTGGAAAATTCTTTGTGAGCGTTTTGATAATAGGCGTTTGTTAATTCAGAATCATGTAACTGCATTATTCAATATTGATTCAATCAGTAAGGAGTCTTCTATGTCTATTAAGCGTATGATTGATCAATTAAATAAAAATTTAAGAGCTTTAGATTCATTAGGCGAGCCAACGAAGCACTGGGACACACTTCTTATCTATATTGTTACTCAAAAATTAGACTGTAAGACATATCGTGAATGGGAGGAATTAAAAGGTCACTTTAATAAGGATGAACCTTTAACTTTAGATGTGTTTTTAAAATTTTTACGTAGCCGTGCAGACCTATTAGAGGCTTTAGAATTACCACGCTGTAATAATTATTTAAATCAAACTGGGAAGCTTAATACTAAGTTTAAAAGTATGGTTTCTATCACAAATTCATCTCTGGTAGGAGATGATAGATCTCCAATAGGTTCTTCGACCCCCAAACCCTGCCCAAAATGCAAAGGTGAACATCAACTTAAAAATTGTTCACAATTTTTAGGTCTTAATAATGAACAGCGTTTAAAACTTTTACCTAATTATAAAATTTGTTATAATTGTTTACATGTAGGACATTATGCGAATCAATGTAAAAAACCAGGTTGTAGAATATGTAAACGTAAGCACAATACACTTATTCACGTTACAGATCCAAAATCGCAATCACCAGTTAATGCTGGATCATTATGCATTGAAAATAACGCTGTGTCTGACAAAAGTCCTACTTCTAACGTAACCTTTTCGGCATATTTAAATAATCCAACGACAAGCAACCATGATGTACTGTTATCGACTGCCCTTATCAAGTTGTACGATTCACACAACCGGGAATACATCGCCCGTGCATTACTTGATAGCGGAAGTACATCATGTCTTATTACAGAAAATATGTGTCATAAATTAAGCTTGCCAGTTGATTATGTAGAAAAGTCGGTGTTAGGAATAAATAACTGTACTTTACCTATTGGTAAAATGTGTCGTGTGCAAATGAAATCTTTAGATAATAATTATTCTGCGCATCTTACTTGTTTTGTTTTACCATCTATAATAAGCAAAGTGCCTTACGGTCACGTAGATATTTCTATGTTAAATTTGAAAACAAATATTGTGTTAGCTGATCCTAACTTTTATACACCAGGTGATATAGATTTAATTATAGGTGCTGATCTTTTCTGGGAATTGTTAGGGTCACAAATTATTAAATTAGGTACCGGCAAACCGATACTTTTTGAGACTAGACTTGGATGGATAGTTTCAGGACCCGTATTAGGCGGTCATGTGTCGAATCGGTTACCATCACATATTAAATGTAATTTGGCACAAATTGAGTCGATAAATTTAGTTGATTCTAATGAAGTCATTCAAGATAATTTATCAAAGTTTTGGCATCTAGAAGAGATTAACGACAAATCTTCATATTATACTGAGGAAGAAAAAATGTGTGAGGAGCACTTTGTTAATAATGTGTCACGTCTTACAGATGGCCGTTTCTGCGTTAGGATTCCCTTAAAGGCCAAAGTAGATCTTTTAGGCGAATCTTATGAGCGTGCAAAAAATTGTTTTTTATCTCTCGAACGTCGACTCGATAATCAGCCTTTACTTAAAATTAAATATCATGATTTTATGTCAGAGTATATTGCACTAGGACATATGTCAAAATCTGATTTAAAGCAAAATGAATTTTCTCACCTGATTCCACATCATGGAGTGTGGCGTGATAGTAGTTCAACGACCAAATTAAGGGTTGTATTTAATGCTAGCAGTCCTACTACCACAGGTATTTCATTTAATCAAATTCAAATGGTCGGTCCCACTATACAGGATGACCTTTTAAGTATACTTCTTCGATTCAGACAACATAAATATATTTTATCTGCTGATGTAGAAAAAATGTATAGGCAGATTGCTGTACATCCAGATGATAGGTATCTTCAACAAATTATATGGCGCGGTAGTAAATTAGACCCGTTAGAGATATATAAATTAAATACTGTAACATATGGCACAGCGAGTGCACCCTTTCTAGCGGTACGTTGTTTAAAACAAATTGGTCTCGACTGTGCAGATGATAAAATACGTGAAATAATTATACACGACTTTTATATGGATGACCTACTCACTGGAGCTGATACTATTGATGAACTTTCATATATTAAACAAGATATTGTTAACGCTTTAAATTCAGCTCAAATGCCACTTAGAAAGTGGAATTCAAATGCATTAAATTTTGATAATGATGAAATTACAACTACGTCTTTAAATTTAAATATTGGATCTGATAATCCTAATATAAAGTTAGTTCTAGGCTTAGGTTGGCAATCAGATTCCGATGAACTATGTTTTAGTATAAATAATAAAATCCCCAGCGTCATGACTAAATGTAGTATACTTTCTGTAATTTCACAAATTTTTGATCCCTTAGGCCTACTCGCCCCTTGTATTATTAGTATGAAATGCTTATTACAGAAATTATGGCTACTGAAATTATCATGGGACGATCCTTTACCATCAGATATATCAAAATCTTGGAATGAATTTATTATTAATTTACCCTTACTTAATAATCTGCGCATTATACGTAACGTTTTAGTAGATTCTTATACATATATAGATCTTCATATTTTCTGTGATGCTTCACAATATGCTTACGGAGCATGTTTATATATTTGTAGCGGAAATGAGAACGGTGAGACTTTAGTTCGATTGCTCATGGCAAAAAGTCGAGTTGCCCCAATCAAACCTACAACCATACCGAGACTGGAACTTTGTGGAGCACTTGTGGCGTTACGGCTTTATGAAAAAGCGATCAATGCACTTCGAGTCAAGGTAAGACGTACGTTTTTTTGGACCGACTCTTCTATTGTATTAGGGTGGCTTAAAATGGTACCTAGTAAATTACAACCATTTGTACGCAACAGAGTTGGAGAAATTTTAGAAAGGTCTCCTAACTGTATTTGGAGGCATGTTTCCACTCATGACAATCCCGCCGATCATATTTCCCGTGGAGTTGATGCTAAAACTATTATGTCATTAGATATTTGGTGGTCTGGACCAACTTTTTTAAAACGTGATATGTCTCAATGGCCTACTCATCCCACTATTGTTGGACCACTTCCAGAATTGCGTTCTGTTATAGCAGTAAACGTGGCAGTTGAAAATAACGATGATAATGATTTTATAAATTTTAGTAAATTTTCAAATTTTTCTAGGATTAAACGCACAGTAGCATATGTCTTACGGTTTGTTCGAATTTGTAAAAGAGATTTTATTAAAGATAAATTCTTAACGGTAGATGAATTGGAGAATGCATTAAATATTTTAATTAGAATATCACAAAAACAGTCCTTTCCAGAATATGAATTGTTGATTAATCATAAAAAATTACCAAATAAAAGCCCATTAATAAAATTAAACATTTTTATGGATGAATTCAATATTATACGTGTTGGAGGGCGTCTAGAACATAGTGATCCATTCTAAGCATTCTTTTACAAAATTATTATTTCATTTTGAACATAAACGCTTGCTACATGCTGGTCCGCAATTATTATTAAGTACTATTAAAGAAACGTTTTGGCCAATAGGAGGCAGGAATTTAGCCAAATCATGTTACCGGCAATGTCTTCGTTGTGCTCGAGCTAGGGCTAAAATTGTAACCCCTATTATGGGAAATTTGCCATTAAACCGTATATCTGTAAGTTTTCCTTTCGAAAATGTAGGAATAGATTATGCCGGGCCTGTTATGATTGTAAGCCGTCAAGGACGTGGATCTAGACTAGTTAAGGCGTATATTGCGGTTTTCGTGTGTTTTTCCACAAAGGCTATGCACCTAGAATTAGTGAGTGATTTAACGAGTAATTGTTTTTTGTTAGCTTTGCGTAGATTTATGTCCCGTAGAGGGAAACCAAAAAATATATATACAGATAATGGAACTTCATTTGTTGGTGCGTTTAATGATATTGCAAATTTTTTGAAAACTAACGCTGTGACTTTATCTGAGACTGTTGCTGAGGACGGAATAAAATTTCATTTTACTCCAGCATATTCACCTCATTTCGGAGGTCTGTGGGAAGCCGGCGTCAAATCCACAAAATATCATTTAGTAAGAGTACTGGGCAAATGTAGTCTTACATATGAGGAGCTATATACTGTACTAGCACAAATTGAAGCTGTGTTAAACTCTCGACCACTGACATATCTATCTACGGATCCTGCGGATTTGACACCATTGACCCCGGGACATTTTCTTATTGGGCGATCACTTTCGTCCCTTCCGACACCCAACTACGAGGATGAAAATTTTCATACGCTGAATCGTTACCAGAGAATAGAACAATTGCGCCAACAATTCTGGAATCGGTGGAGTAAAGAGTACATCTCTGAACTTCAAACAAGAATGAAATGGCAAAAATCTGAAACCCAATTAAAATTAAATAGTCTCGTTCTCGTAAAGGATGATAATCTACCACCACTCAAATGGAGACTTGGTCGAATAACGAACGTTCATCCAGGAGCTGATGGTGTAATTAGAGTGGCTGATATCAAGACTGCAAATGGAATCATCCGAAGGGCTTTCAGCAAAATCTGCCCTCTACCGCAACCCGAAAATTGTTGAAAGTTCTACTTTCAACGCCTGGGGGCATGTTTATAAAACTATATTATAATTAATATATTAATAGTTATTTTAGCGCCTCTTATTATTTAAAGGCAATGTTAAGTGTCTTATAACTTTCTACCGCAAATTATTTTTCGTTCTACCGACCTTATCTCTCTGTAAAATTGATCTCGAATAAATCATTACGTGTCTGCATTAAAACCTTTCTTTTTCACCTTAAATCTATTAATTCAAAGACAGATAGTTTTATTTGAAATGTCTTTAAGAAGTTCAAAGATTTAATAAAAGGAACTTTTGAACTTGTTGGTAATTATGTAAAGGATATACTAACTTAGATAGCGAATATTTGACATATTTCGCGATAATTTTTGCGATAAATTTTCTAATAGATAAATAGTTACAGTCACGTTACATAGAGGCGCTATTGAATTTGTTATACACAATGTAACGTGCTCGCTAGAGACTATGGAGTGTACACATATGTTTATGTCAAAACAGTGTGATGCGATAAATCGACTTTTAATGACGCATTGTTTACTACAGAAAAACTTATCTCTCTTATCCCTATTTAAATACATAAAAGTAATATATGTACTGATTATCTAGTACAGTATAATATGCATTTTTGTCTTGTAATGCGCGATAAAACACAAACAAATAAAATTTTGTCTATGTCTATTTTGTGATATGTAAAGTCTAATGACTTATCTATTTTAAACTAGGGACTTACCCTCGCGTCGCTCGGGTGCGTCCCTAGGTACGTTTTAACTTTTTTGAGCGAAAACCTAATTCTTTTTCTAAAATAAAAGTAGCCTAAGTTACTTCCAATAATATCAGCTATCTGCCAGTGAAAGTCCCGTTAAAATAGGTCCAGTCGTTGACCTAAATCGTTACAGCCGTTTCCGAGATACACTAAATTTATATATATATATATATTTATATATATATATATATATATTTATATGTATATATTTCTACGAAAACAACTACATGTAATAAATATAAAAGTAGCGCATATTTGATGACACGTTTGGCTCAGTTTGTAGCGACTCTACTTGCTGTGCCAGCGGTCGCGGGTTCGAGTCCCGCTGGGGGCATTCATTTGTGTGATGTTTGTACTCCAGTTAGGGGTGTTTATACTTATAATATGTATGTATTTAAAGTTATATATGTATAGTATTTCAACTACCTGGTATCCATAACACAAGCCTCGTAGCTTACCATGGAACTAGATGGTGCTGTGTGTTAATGTCCCAACATATGTTATTAACATATATCACACAGTACAATGTCTTTTGGAATGAAAAAGTAAAACTTTCATGTGATTAAACTAGTTCATAACTATTAATATTTAATATTTCATGAACATTGTATTTCGCATTTTAAATAATAAAGCCAAGGCCAAGTTGCGAAAAAAGAGTAGATAAATTAAAACTCATTATGTAGAACACAAACGCTTGTCAATGAACTCCCTGACATAAATAGCCATATTTACAAAGTAGATTAGTTATCTATAAGGTTTTGAATGAATGCTGCACCTCATATAAATATTCTTTTTATAACATCTATACATAAGCCGAATTTGTACATTAAATATTTTTTGGAAAAATAAAAACTTTTGAAAAAAAAAATCGACTTCAAAAAAAGAATTGATTGGTAGTTTTCATTTACTATAGATAATTAATCAGATATTTTCGAAGTCGGTGCCAGCCGATGTAAAGCAAAGCACACGCTCAATTTGACCACAGACTTTAACAATAAACAAAAGAGTATAGTATATGCGTATGTGTGTCAAATACATGGTAGTGTGTGTAATGTTTTTTTTATTGATTTAATGTATTTTTTATGCATAATTAAATTAAAAAAAAATATTAGCATTCTGCACTCCTTCTCTATATAAACTATAAGTGTGGGAAATTTCATACTCCTCCGTCCGCGCAATTTTCGTAAAAATGGGTACAAAGTTTTTGTTTCACGTATAAACATATAGATTAAAACGCACGTTGTTCCGTTTAAAAAGTACTTTAGGTGGTGTGCGTAAGTTTGAATTTGTGTTTAGACAATTGGAACTTTCGAGTTTTGCATTTTATTTTTTTAGTTTGTTGACGCTACTTTTTAACCGACTTCAAAAAGGAGGAGGTTCTCAATTCAATTGGTATTTTTTTGTTTTGAAGATATATTTGTAAGGAAATTCGTTTTTATATATCAATGTTAGTAGATAAAAATAGTATTATTAAAATGAAGGAAAATACCTAGATCTCGTAGATATAAATTAGAAACAAATGGGTTATCCTCTAAATTATTTATTATACGTACGTGTCGTGAATATTTCAATGCTTATTACAGGGTATTTACTTGTTGTTTTGTATCATGTGCCATCTCATATCAACCTGTTTACATTATGTTATAGATAAAAAATATTAATGTTTTTAGTTTTTTTGTAATGTAAAAAGGATGGAGAAAACAGGATGATATTTAACTAGATCAATTGGTTTTGTTTTAGACAGTGACAAATGTCTATAAAAAATGTTGGGACATTAACACACAGCACCATCTAATTCCATGTTAAGCTACGAGGCTTGTGTTAAGGATACCAGATAGTTACACTACACACATATAACTTTTAAATACAAATATAAAATTATAAATTTAATACCCATGACTGGAGTACAAACATTCGTGCTCATCACATAAATGAATGCAGCGGGACTCGAACCCGCGACCGCTTACCCAGCAAGTAGGGTCACTACAAACAGAGCCAAACGTATCGTCACATTGGAAATTGAACATATAAATTATTTATTAAAAAATATATCAATTTATTAGTGTAAGGTATAATTTTACCCTCATCGTGCGAAACATATTTTAAAATTATATTTTTTTCGGAAGTTTTCGTAACTTTTTTTGGTTCCCATAATTCGGGAGCTAAAATTATTAAAACCTGGGATGGCATATAGGGTACTGACAGGCATCTAGAGAGACACCCAAGCGCAAAGAAAGGATTAGTTGCTAAAGTTAAATATTCGCGTAAAAATAAGAAGATATTAGATATCTGAGATTAAATGAACAAGTGTAAACGGATCATTTTACTTGTTTTCCTTAAATCGTGCTCAGCGTACCTGACCATCTATTATACTGACATCATATAATATTCATGTATGCAGTTACACTAACCACAGCGTGGATTCCCCTGTAACCAAAAAGTGTTTTATTACTAGCACTATTGTCTATTAAACAGGACTTCTAATTTATATAAAGCGCTTAAAAAGGGAAGCTCAAGTTCTTCCTTTAGGCTTTAGACTTATTTGTAGCAATAAAAATGGGTTGTTTTTCATTTTAGTGTGGATATCCCTTTAGAATTTTGTATGTTTGTATTTAGCCCTTTTTAACGTCCCACTGTCGGGCACGGGCCTCCCTTCAATACGAGGGGGATCAGGCCATAGTCCACCACGCTGGCCAAGTGCGGATTGGCGGACTTCACATGTCTTTCGAAAACTTGCTAGGTTTTCTCAGACATGCAGGTTTCCTCACGATGTTTTCCTTTACCGTAAGGCAAGTGGTAATCATGTTAGAAATGATTCGCACGTGAAAATATCAGAGGTGCGAGACCCGGGATTTGAACCCGCTTCACTCGGTTTCCCAAGCGAGCGCATTACCACTGGGTTACCACTACCTATTCCTATATAAAGTAATGGTTGAAAAAAAATGAATTGTAGAAGCGTATGGGACACATTACTTATATTATGAGACGTGTTTTTAAAGTTTTATTAAATTAGTAATCGAATTATATTCTTCTAAAGTCGTAATTTTATCATCTTCCTCTAATTTTTGATATATGTATGAGATGAAAGCGTTTGAAAAATGTTAGAAAATTGTGTTGGTAAAGATATGTATATAATGTAGTTAAAATAAATAATGTTCACCTTGCGAATGTGTACAATATGCTTTAAATATATTATGTAAACACAATAAAAACGAATAATCCTTTAACTCCAAAATAATCAAACATAATCGCCTAATTATCAATCACTACATAGTATAAAACAGTCGCTTCCTGCTGTCTGTCTGTACCTATGTATGCTTAGATATTTAAAACTACGCAACGGATTTTGATGCGTTTTTTAATAGAAAAATGATTCAAGAGGAAGGTTTATATGTATAATACATGCATATTACAGTACAGAAAAGCCGAGAAATTCAAAGATTTGTATTTCATACTAACCGTTAACACGTACCTAGGGTCGAACCCATGCGAAGCGAGGGTGAGTCTGCTAGTGTACCTATATAAGCAACAGGTATAAAATATTTTTACTAACAATAGTATAGTAATTAAATATCTACCTTTAGTAATAGATGAGTAAATCTGTGGTTAAATCAATATTCTAATACGTGGTCACCTACAACTATGATATCAAGTACCGCACTACTGTATTATTTCATGTTTTATTCATTGACCACATTAGGGATAAACCTAAAGAAAAATTGTTTGGGAAAACACAGAAAATGTATTTTATTTGAGCTAGATCCTAACCATGCTTTATCGACTTTATAAAAAAAAGCTTTTTATTAAAAACTAGCGAATCACCCTCGCTTCGCTCGGTTTCCTTCCTAGCTTGGATATAGTAAAATGGATATAGTACGTTATCCTTAAGAGATAGACATATGCTATTGCGGACTTTTTTGTAGACCTTTTTAAGGTGTACAATACTGTAGTACATTGTTTTGATCTATCTCGTAGGGTTCAGCCAGCGTTTGCAATGTAAGCGCAAAAAAAATGTGTTTATTTATTTACGACATCACATTAGAAACCTCTAAAATTATCAGTGTTTCTCTACTATATTATGCATGTATTATACATATAAACTTTTCTCTTGAATTAATCTATCTATTAAAAAAACCGCATTAAAATCCGTTGCGTAGTTTTAAAGATCTAAACATATATAGGGACAGACAGCGGGAAGCGACTTCGTTTGTATACGAGTATGTAGTGATGTTCGACAGTCGACTAAATGCAACTTTGATGGCTTATAGATAGCACTGCGAAGTTCCGAACCTAATTATTTTAGTAACTAGAGAAAAAAAATTAGTTCCAAAAAAATATCAATAGATGGTGTTATATATACCTACTTGTCAATGGTGTTTAGTTTGGCGTTTAACTAATGCGTTCTTAATACGTAATTTTACTGATTAGTTATTGAAAAATTTGCAAATTAATAAGTTTGTACAGCATATGACATAGATGAGGTTGTTTACATAATGATCTGTATACCACAGTAAACTAAAATGTTTTATTAAATTTCTGACGATACGTTTGGCTCAGTTAGTAGTGACCCTACTTGCGGTGCCAGCGGTCACGGGTTTGAGTCCCACTGGGGACATTCATTTGTTCGATGGGCACGAATGTGTGTACTCCAATCATGGGTGTTTAATGTTTATATTTAAAATTATATATGTGTAGTGTATCAACTATCTGGTATCCATAGCACAGGCTTCGTAGCTTACCATGGAACTAGATGGCGCTGCGTGTTAATGTCCCAACATATTTATTTATTTATTAAATGCAAAATCTATTTTGCTATATTTTAGATATTTTTATAGTTATTTACATAATTGTTTATAAAATAAAATAGTACAGCATCAATTAACGCTATCTATCTATAAAAGAAAAAAATTCTTTGTATACGATGGAGCATCTGAGGACTTATTAGTTATGACCAACTTTTACATTGCGATTTATTTCCCATTCAGTTCAGTATAGATCCTTAATACACTGTAGGTATTTCAATTATCTGTAGATAAGATAACCTTTGTTTATTTGGTTCAAAAGGATAATACGCAGTATTGCTTAAATTGATTCATTTGTACTTAAATTGTTCATGTTTTATTGTTGATTTATATAAAACTTACAATAATAATTATTATCAGTTTATAAGATACCTATCATCACATAGTATAAAACAAAGTCGCTTCCCGCTGTCCTTCTGTCCCTATATATGCTTAGATCTTTAAAACTACGCAACGGGTTTTGATGTGGTTTTTTTAATAGATACAGTGATTCAAGAGGAAGGTTTATATATATAATACATGCATAATATAGTAGAGAAACACTGATAATTTTAGAGGTTTCTAATATGATGTCGTAAATAAACACATTTTTTTGCACATACATTGCAAACACTGGCTGAACCATACGAGATAGATCAAAATAATGTACTACAGCATTGTACACCTTAAAAAGATCTACAAAAAAGTCCACGATGGCATATTATGTCTATCTCTTAAGGATAACATACTATATCCATTTTACTATATCCAAGCAGGGACGAATCCGAGCGAAGCGAGGGTGAGTCGCTAGTAGATAATTATAATTAATAACCTAAATTGTTGTTCTATTATAAACTGCCTGTTGTGCAATTTTTTTTTATATGTATGTATGTAATTTTGTAGTGTGTAATAAAGAATATTTGATTTGATTAAATAATATATTACACTAGCTTGTGCTTACAGCGTTGCTTGTCTGAAAATTTTAATTTAATCAACTATGAATTAATAATATTTTTTATGAAGAATATCTGATCTTTAATTTTATTTGATATTTTGAATTTTTCTTGTTTATATAAAACCATTATTGAGATGTCATTGTTTTAAAATATTTTTTTCAGACCAAAATTTTTAAGGTTCACTTGTTTTTTTCAATTGATTCGAGAAATTCATTTAAAAAGTCACCCGAGCGAAGCGACAGTAAGTCACTTGTAGTAAATAAAATCCAAGAAAAAGAAGATCGTTGCTGTTTATTAACTATTAGTATTGCCCGCGGCTTCGCCCGTGTTCAAACGACTATAAACCTTTCTATTGATCCGATAGTGATCGGATACCAAACTTCACAGGGTCACCCACCTGAAGATTGTCTTAAAATTTCATCAAAATCGCTCCAGCCGTTTTAGAGTTCATAGGAAACATACATACCTACACACATCAATTTTTATATATACATTTTAGGGATTAAAGCAAAGCAATTCATCAAATGGGATTTCCCAAGTCCATTGAGTTTTTTGGCCAGCTATTATAATTTACAAAATCAATCAAAAGGATTTTTGGTATAACAGCAATTATTGATAAAAAAAATACCGTAGCATATCGTGTTTCATTTAATAGTGTTATTAATAAAGTACGTCAAGACTCTTAACACTCCTTGCTTAAAAAATGGGATTTCGGCAATATGACGAACTACCTAGTTTTCCGTTCGAGGAATCTCTCACGTGCGTCACTAAAAGTTCTGTATGACTCATTCTAAGTGCAAATTTTTTTTTTTTATTTATTTATCATTGGGAAACATACAGCGTATAATTAATAAACTTTTATTAAACAGTTTTAAACAAAAATCTTAAGCCAATAAAGTTTCCACTAAAAATATAAAAGTACTTAAATGAACTTAAAATTAACAGCAATTACTAAAAAAAAGTAAGTGAACTTAAAATTAGCAACAATAAATCGAACAAAAAGAAAGAATACACAATGTTTGTTTTTTTTTTTAATAGGTGAGCGAATTTTTTGAACCCATTATTGAACAAGTCGATGTCATGATATTGCTTATTATTAGACATCGGATTATATGCACTATCAAAATGCCAAAATATGCATGCAAATATGCACTAAAAAAGGGCAAAATATGCAAAATATATGCACAACCAAAATTTTAATTGTTGTCAATTTTTTTTTTCATTTTTTCATTACTTTTTTCATTTGTATATGCAAACATGCAAATGCATATAGTCCGATGTCTACTTATTATACATTTTGCAGGGTCTTATAACAAATGAATTGTCACAATACTTTGTTCTGGAGAGAGAAGTTGAGGAAGTAGCCTGAGATCGAGTGCCATGACCAAGCCATTTATATGATGATGATGAATTTCTTTTGCGAAATACGTTTTAGAAGAGATACCGTAGTTTCAGAGACAAGGTATCTGTTATATTTTAAGATACGAATCGTACATTAATTTCTTATATGAGATTAGGTTTAATAGGGAAGGTATATGCGTGTGATTTAAATAAATGTGAAATATTTTTTTTTTTATAATCTTTATTGCTTTTGAATCTATATCAATATTTTTTAATGTACCTAATTTCTTTTTGATGAAGAAAATAATTATTAAAAAGTGCAAATAATATATAATGGAAATTACCATTTGTTATACCAAATATATCCGTATCGGTATGATATTTTTTTTATACTAAACTTTAGTTTTTGGCGCTGGATATTTTTTTACAATTATTTAATGATGTTAGCTATTGTATAAAAAACAAAAAAAAATCACAAATATTCCCTATTCTGATTTGGGAAAAATTCGTGAACGATAGAGAAAAATAGAGAATAAAGTAGCGACATCTCTCTCTCTCTCTCTCTGTCTCTTTCGATCCACTCTCCCTCCTCTGAAACGACGTACTCGTACATAGCTAATAAGTAACTGGATATGTAGACACGAGAATTTCTAAAACAGTCAATGGTGATCCCACTATTATTATTATAAACGCGAAGGTTTGTTAGTATGAATGTGTGAAGATATGTTGTTACTCATAAACACGAAAATTACCAAACGGATTTTGATAAAACTTTACAATAATATAGCTTATACCTCAAAGTAACATTTAAACTATAAATTATAAAGATATGGATATCCTGAATAAGTAGGCTATGTTTAACCAATACAGCCTTATAGTATTAAATTCCAAATATAAAAAGTGAGTGAATAAAAAACTGACCTGACGCAATGAAATAAGTGGATCATTAAAATTGATTTCGTCAACGAATAAGGGTTTTGGCCTCAATTAAGGTATTTTAATTACAATATGGCTGATATTACAAACTGATTTAGGGCTTTTCACTCTGTCGCTTCCACGTTTAAATCGTATAATATTAAATGAGCTATTTTTGTATAAATATTTCATTTTGTGTATCTCGAAAACGGCTCTAACCAATAATGTTTATATTGCAAAATTAACGATTTTCATTACCGGAGAGGGACTCCGTAGAGAGAATCCGAGAAACGGCTACCCTAAGGTACAAATTTTACCCCCAAGCTAAAGAAAAAAAAAATTATAAGTGTGTCACAGCAACGCGTGGCCGGGTCTGCTAGTATTATTAAATACAGGTAGCGCAACCTTATGAAAAGTATTATTACTAACAGTAGCCTATGTGTACCTTCAGGTCAGGTACCTAACGTGCCTTCACCTTGTCGTGATGGGGGGGGGGGGGGGGGGCTCAGTAGCGTCCGGCACTCATTATGACGGGGGAGGTTTTGTTGGCTTTTAGCGTGTAGTACTGGCTTCTCTAGCCGATGAGTAGGTACCACATAGCCACCTGTATGTCTACAGGTGATATGCATATATGCATTTCCTAACATAAAAAAAGAGGTTACAGTCTATGTAAGTACCATCCAACCCCTTCTAGCTTTTTGGAGTGAAAGAGTAACAACTAACGCACGCACAATACGAGTATAAGTAATTGCGCCGTTCCTTAAAGTCCTAGCTTTGTTAGTGTGGTGGACTGTATTAAAAGACTATTTATTATTTTATCATTTATTGCTATCTAGCTTACTTCACTAACACTGGAACTGGAATACACTTTACATAAAAACACCCCTATATTTATACCCTAATTTACATGCGCAACATACATACTACTGAGTGAAAACATTTCAAATGCCCCACTCTAATTGGCTTACACAAAGTAATCAATATTTACACGTAAAGACATGTTTCAACTAAATCGAAACAAGTCGGGCGGCGGTCGGGTCGCCGTCGGGTTTTTCCGGGCTCGTCGTCGGCAACACACGTTGTCGCTCGGCGATTGTCGTTGCTCGCACCGATGAGTGTTCGGCAACAGTCGATCTTCGGGGCCTGTCGTTACTCATCGTTGTCGGCGACGGTCGGTCGTCGGGGTTCTTCGTTGCTCGTCGTTGTCGGCAACAGCTCTCCCCCCGGCGCAGCGCTGCGAGCCTCCTTCTTCACTAGCACGACGAGCTTCGTGACGGGACGCTTGAAGACGCCGGTCTTCGTTCGGACGTCCGCCACTCGCACGCCGCCATCAGGTCCCTTGTAGATCCGATCCACGAATCCCATCGGCCACACGTTGCGTGGCAGGGTGTGATCGATCACGAGCACGATGTCTCCCAATCGCAGCTGCTTGGTGTTGTCGGTTGGCCCGCCGCGAGGAACGAGAGTCGGTAGGTACTCTCGCACCCATCGCTGCCAGAAGTGATCGGCGAGCGCCTGGCTGGCACGCCAGGTGCGTCGGTCGTCGTCGCTGCATGGCCCAGTGGTGGGTAGGCCAGTGGATGACCCCAACAGGAAGTGGTTGGGGGTCAGCGCCTCCGGGTCGTGTGGACTCACGCTTACATGAGTCAGGGGTCGGGCGTTGATGGAGTACTCCGCCTCAACCAGTAGAGTCCACAGCACTTCCTCCGTCGGCTCCTTCTCTTTCAGGGTGGAGGCTAGTGCGACTTTAACTGATCGCACCAGCCGTTCCCAGGCGCCCCCTTGATTCGGGGCACCTGGGGGTATGTATCGCCACTCCATGCGATGAAGTAAGCCCTCTTCTTTCAGCGCTGGCGCCCACTCTGCGTAGGCGGCCCGTAGCTCGTTGTCAGCTACATTGTCACTGGTTGGGATCCATCGCCAATCTTCAGGTTGGGTGAGCTCGGCTAACTCTCCAAGACGGTGCGCGACGAACGGTGTATATCTGCGTGCATCGTGTCGTACCCAATGTATCACCGTCATGGAGTCTGTCCAGTATACCGTCCTCTGGACCACAATCCGATGTTCTCTCTTGATTGTGTCTGCCAGTCTGGCGCCGATGACTGCTGCCTGTAGCTCCAGACGAGGTATCGTCTGCGTGCGCCTTGGAGCGACCTTTGCCTTGGCGGTCACGAGGCTTATTTTGATGGTGCCGTCGGGTCGAGTAATGCGCCAGTAAGCCACGGCTGAGTAGGCTTGTTCGCTGGCATCACACAGCACGTGCAGCTCCAGGCCTTGGCAACCTTCCAGGGCGTAACAGCGTTCCAGTCGTAGGCAGGTGAGGTCAGGTAGTTGTTGCAGCCAAGCCGCAAACATCTCGTTTTCTTCTACAGGAATCGGCTCATCCCATGACATCTTGATGCGCCAGAGATTCTGCAGGATGATCTTCGCACGTATCGTGTAATGACTCAGCAATCCTAGGGGGTCATATATAGCCATGACCGCGCTGAGTGCTTCTCGTTTGGTAGGCGGACGGGTCTGGGCGCGCACTTCCGCAGGAACTCGGTTCATCGAGGTGTTGAACCCCAGCTCGTCCCGTTCGGCGTCCCAGTGCAGGCCAAGTATTTTACTTGCGGGCCCGTCTCCACCTAGTCGGGTCGGTAATGTTGCCAGCAGCTGCGTGGGCACGTCGCCAATCACTTCGTTCTTGTTGGCGTTCGATCCTCGTAGCGTGAATCCCGCTGCTGCGTGCACCTCCCTGATTTCTTTGATGGCGCGTCGAGCTTCTTCTACAGTGTCGTAGCTCGCCACCAAATCGTCCATGTAGTGACTCCTTGTGATGGCTTCTAGGGCACGAGGATGCGTCTGAGCGTGCACCTGTGCGTTGTGATTCCGCACGTAGTGAGCCATGAAGGGTGAACTTGCTGCGCCGAATATCATGCTCGTCATTTTGAAGTGACGAGGTGGATCGTCTCTGTCGGCGCCCCTCCACAGGAACTGTTGTGCTGGCTGATCTTCTGGCCGAATCTTCACCTGGAGAAACATTTCCTGTATGTCGGCAGTGATGGCCACTGTTCGCTCCCTGAACCAGAACAGGATGCCTTGAAGCGAAGTTAGCAGGTCAGGTCCCTCCAGCAGATGGTCATTGAGGCTAACCCCTCGGCTCTTGGCTGCTGCATCAAACACCAGTCTTTGTTTCCCAGGTTTGTTCGGGTTCTGCACGGCGAAGTGTGGTAAGTACCAGCAGTCTGCGCTCGAACGTTCCGTGCCGTCGCATTGTACTGCGTATCCCTTCGCCAGCAGGTTGTCTATCTGCTTGGTGTACTCTTCTGCGAAGGTCGGGGCGGCATCCATCTTTTGTTCAATCTTCGTAAGACGGCGAAGTGCTGCGTCGTAACTTGGTGGCATTCTAACGTCGTCTTGTTTCCAGGGCAGTCCTACCTGGTATCCACTTTCGATCTTCTTTAAGGTCTGTTCGACGATCTTCGTTGCCCGGGAATTCTCATCGCTCACTCGTGACTTGTGAGCAATGCCGAGCGCGTCGATTCGGAAGTGTTCTTCTACCAGGTCATGTAGGCGTTGATCTATCTGGTCGTTCACGTTTCCACCAGGTTCAGGGGTGAAGACGTGAAGAACGCCATCTCTGTTGTGGATCACACTGCGTGGTGCTGTTCCGTGCACCACCCAGCCGAGTTGCGTTCTGGAGGCAGCTGGTTGATTCGGGCCTCCAACTCGCAGCTCTCGGGATACGATGTATTCCCAGTGGTCTGTCCCCACCAGGATACCAGGGTGTGCCAGGTCGTAGCACACTTCTTCCCTTGGCAGGTCTCGCAGGTGATCTTGTTTCAGTAGTGCGCTGGGAATGAACTGCTGGTGAAGCTTCATGTTCTTGACTGTTCGTGCCCGAAGCTTATGTCTCTTCCCATCCTTTCCCTTCAGGTGCACCGTGACCAGCTGACTGTCTTCCTCGTGCTGAGACATGTTGACTCCGTGCATGTGAAGTGGTGTGAGAGGTCCCTTGGCGCCGATCTTCTTTGCCAGCTCTTCGTCGATGAGGGTAATGGTAGCCCCTTCATCGAGTAGAGCATGGGTCTTCTCCTCCCCCCGTGGCCCGACGACGGTGACTGGGCACATCTTCAGCAGGACCGCTTGAGTCGACACAGTGGCTTTGGATGCCACCGACAGCACAGCTTCGGCTTCACTTGTCGTTGAGGGTTTAGGCGTCTTATCTTCCCGGTGCAGAGTCGGATGGTGAGAACGGCGACACTCATTCACGCCGCACAGCTTTGCTTTGCAGCTGTTGCGTCTGTGCTTCTTAGTTATGCACTTGAAACATAACTTCTTTTCCTTCACCAGTTCCCATCGTTCATCTAACGTGAGCCCTTTATATTTGGGGCACTGTGGCAGTGTATGAGTCTGCTCACAACTAGGACATCGGCTGATTTGTTCCTCTTCAGCTTCAGTCACGTTGTACACGGCACTTGTCTTCTTCCTTTGGGTCCCGGTGTTCATCGAGGGTCTGGTCTCCCTCCGGGTTGCAGCAGGTGTTGAGACGCTCGTAGGTGGGGCATATGCATACTTCAATGCCCGGTCTGCCTCGCGCATGAGGAAGCGAGACAGCACTACAATCTCTGGATGTAGTGTCCCGTCGTGTTCTTCGGCGTAGTCACACCAGCGTGCCCTGATGTGAGGACTCAGTTTGTCCAGGACTTCCCTCGCCAGCATTGGGTTGTAGAGGTACCCCTGGCGTCCGATGCTGTTCAGGATGCTGACTACGCTTTGAACTTTCACTGCAAAGCTGTTCAGGTCTACTGCTGATGACCCAGGTCTCGGAAGCTTCTTCAGTTCCAGGAAGGCTTGATCTATGATGACTTCAGGCCGCCCGAAGCACTGTTCGAGGGTCTTCATCACGACGTCAGGATCTGTAGCGGCGTGTAACAGGCCAGCTACGACGTTTCTCGCTTCTCCCCGAAGGCAGCTCCTCAGTCTTTGCAGGTTCTCGTTCGCAGATATCTGGTATATCTTCGTAGAGTCTTGATAGGCTGCTCTGAACGACAGCCACTCGTTAGCTATTCCAGAAAAGATCGGTAGGTCAGTGCATCTTATTCTGGGTCTAGCCATCTTCTCCAGGGCTTCAGCCAATTGCTCGATCCCTGGCCTCGTTCTGGTTGGAGTGGGTGACCTTCCTCTTGTTTCGAATCGAAGGTGCCGTTCCCCTCCAGTCCGTCTCTGCTCCCCTTCCTCCCCCCGTGTGCTGATGGGGTTGGTGCGGAGCCAGGCGTCCACCCTTTGTTGGTGGTCAAGAGGTTCTTCATGCAGGCTCTCCTGCTCCTCTTGGATGTTGCTGACGTCTGCGGCCAGCCGCTTTCTGATGAGTTCAGCTTCGATTTCCAATTCTTTTTTCCTCAGGTTTGCTAGCTTCTCTGCTGCTTCAAGTTCCGCCAGTCGCACCCTAGCGGTCACACTTGCCGTCGATCGCACTGAATGCCCTGGTGACCTGGTTCGGGGTCGGTCTCCAGTCTTCAGGGTTCGGTAGGCAGCGGAGGGTGTGGGGGCAGAGGCATCGTTCGTAGCCCCTAGCCCAACCTCCGTATCCAGGAGTGTGGTCGGTGAGGCTGGTGGATTCTGAGAGAATCTTCGTCTTCGCTCCAATTCGATACGTTCAGCTTCCTGGCTTCGATCTTCCATACGGGCGCGACCTTCCAGGTGGCGCTGATCTTCCAGGTGTCGCTGATCATCCAGGTGTCGCTGATCATCCAGGTATTGCAGGTGTTCCAGGTGTTGTCGACCTTCCAGGTGTCGTCGACCTTCCAGATGTCGTCGACCCTCCAGGCGTCGCAGGTCGTCAGGGCGGCGCAGGTCGTCAGGGCGGCGCAGGTCGTCAGGGCGGCGCAGGTCGTCAGGGCGGCGCAGGTCGTCAGGGCGGCGCAGGTCGTCAGGGCGGCGCAGGTCGTCAGGGCGGCGCAGGTCGTCTGGGCGGCGCAGGTCGTCAGGGCGGCGCAGGTCGTCAGGGCGGCGCAGGTCGTCAGGGCGGCGCAGGTCGTCAGGGCGGCGCAGGTCGTCAGGGCGGCGCAGGTCGTCTGGGCGGCGCAGGTCGTCAGGGCGGCGCAGCTCGTCCTGGGCGGCGCCGGTCCCTGGGCGGCGCTGGTCCTGGGCGGCGCTGTTCCCTGGGCGGGACTGCTCCAGGGCGGCGCCGGCCCCTGGGCGGCGCTGGTCCTGGGCGGCGCTGTTCCCTGGGCGGGACTGCTCCTGGGCGGCGCCGGTCCCTGGGTGGCGCTGGTCCTGGGCGGTGCTGGTCCCTGGGCGGCGCTGCTCCTCCAGGTCGGCAGCATCCCCTTGGCTCCTGGTGATGACCATTCTTCAATCCGGGTCGATGGGCCAGCTTGTGGTGGACTGTATTAAAAGACTATTTATTATTTTATCATTTATTGCTATCTAGCTTACTTCACTAACACTGGAACTGGAATACACTTTACATAAAAACACCCCTATATTTATACCCTAATTTACATGCGCAACATACATACTACTGAGTGAAAACATTTCAAATGCCCCACTCTAATTGGCTTACACAAAGTAATCAATATTTACACGTAAAGACATGTTTCAACTAAATCGAAACAAGTCGGGCGGCGGTCGGGTCGCCGTCGGGTTTTTCCGGGCTCGTCGTCGGCAACACACGTTGTCGCTCGGCGATTGTCGTTGCTCGCACCGATGAGTGTTCGGCAACAGTCGATCTTCGGGGCCTGTCGTTACTCATCGTTGTCGGCGACGGTCGGTCGTCGGGGTTCTTCGTTGCTCGTCGTTGTCGGCAACAGTTAGATAACTTATAATCTCTCAATAAATAGGCTATAAATTGCAAAAAAAAAACCCTTATCTGTCTGGCAGTTTTAGAGATTAACGTGTTCAAATAAACAAAAAGACAATCTTTTCAGCTGTATAATATTAATTAGGTGAAGATATGATGAAGCTCACGTGACATATCATATACCTAATATATAGTCTATCTATTCTATATATATACTCTATATATTATTTAGGGAAGAACCCGAGCGAGTCGGTAGTAATATATATAGTGTTACAATAATCTATGGAAGTTTGCCCGATTTATTGACATTTATGATTACTGCTCCGCTCCCTTGAGTATATAGCCTATAGCCTTCCTCAATAAACGAGCTAGCTATCTAATGCAAAAAGAATTTTTCAAATCGGATTAGTAATTCCTGAGATTAGCGCGTTCAAACAAACAAACAAACTCTTCCTCTTTATAATATTAGTATAGATAAACCATCTAATAGATATGGCCATCGTATTTTTTTTATTAATAGTAACTTTAGACTCTTTTATATTTAAAATAACTTCTCGAATCTTCCACCAGTTTCGAAACATCGTTCGAATTATGTGTTAATTCAAAGGTTTGCATTTATTTTATTACTTGATATTTTAAAGTGACATTTTTTCATTACTGTGTTCAATATTATTATTGAACTAGCGACTCACCCTCGCTCCGCTCGGGTACGTCCCTACTTACGTTTTAAAGTTTAGTATAGATTTCTCAGAGATGAGATATTTTCCCGCAGTAAAAAGTATCCTATATGTTGACCCAGATAACCAGTTATCATCATACCTATCAAAATCCCTCCAGTGGTTTTTTCGTGACGCGGTCACAAACAGACAGACAGACAAAAATTCTAAAAACTATAGATTTAACCTCTGTATCAATAATACGTCTATTTCAATAAGATTTTCCAAAAAATATTTAATGTACAGATTCGGCTTAGTGACAATTTTATTATGATGTATAGAAAAGCGGAAGCAATAATCTGAAATATAGAATCTATGTAATCGTAATGAGTCTATTGTAAAATGTAGACTAAAGCAGGATAATATCTAGCAACTAATTTACATGTCGCCATTTTGAAATCTAATTCTAAACTATAAAATATCATAGGAAAATACACTTTTCCTTCCTCCTATTCACGTAATTTTGTATACATATAAAATATAAATTAATTTCTTAGGTAGGTACCTAAGTGGATATTAAGCGGTACCAACAAAACATCAATTCGATTCTTTTTTTCAATGGTCCCTACGAGTAGAAGTGCCATTTAGGCACCATTTACTTCATTAACCAACAAAAAAAATACAAAAATAAATAAAAACCGACAGCGTAAAAAGTGAATTAAAAATATGAAAATAATTTAACGAAGAAGCATAGTATTATCACAGATCATATAATACTATAATACGAGTATCGGAGACTTATCTTCATCTTTTTAGCTAGCTTTTTACGCAATCGGTGTTTTTATTTTTGAAAATAATTTTTTTATTTGTTGATTTTTAGCATTTCACATTCCAAATTACATTTAAACATTTAAATTGTATATATTTGAGCCACTATGAAACCCTTTATTTTGATACCCCTCTCTAGAGTAATAAAAACATACACAATTATTTGACAGATGCATGAAAAATAGAAATAGATGATGCATTTACTGCAGTTTATCCAATACAATTTATGTTTATCCCGGTTAGGTAAAATTTATAACATGAAGAGGTTACCTAACTAACAATTATAAAAGAACTAGCGACTCACCCTCGCTTCGCTCGGGTTCGTCCCTAGCTTGCATTAAATCACGATTGATCAGTTTTCGACCGGAGAGGAAAAATGATTAAATTACTAAAATGGCTATTAAAAAATAAGGGTTGATCGTAGAAGGGTGAAAATTGAGGATTGTATGTATTTTTGTATGTTGTATCATAAAAAAATAGAAATTTAAAATTTTGTCTAAAAAATAAAAATAAAAATTTAGGGGTGGACTACCCCTAACATTTAGGGGGATGAAAAATAGATGTTGGCCGATTCTCATAGATACCGGATAAGCACAAAAAAATTCATCAAAATCGGTCAAGCCGTTTCGGAGGAGTATGGCAACGAAAACTGACACGAGAATTTTATATATTAGAAATATCATACTATGTACGTTGAGATAGGTATATGCGTAAAATAGCACATATACATCCATACATCTAAATTACTAAGCGGTGATTTGTCTTGTATTCTGAGTAATAAATTTCAATAGGTATACCTGATACATGTCGCTCGGAACTCGTATGGTACATTGATAATACCACTACGACAAGTACAGGGCCTACCATCAGCTAATTTATGTCTTAAAATGATCCGCATCGGCATTTCTTCCTATGAGAGGTATAAGACCTTTATTTTAGGTCGCTGCCTAACAACTTCACACATGGTAACTACACTACCTCACAGGTGGTGTGGATGTGTGCATATAATGTAGAATGTAACACATCAACTTTTAGAATCGCGATATCTTAGGAATGGTGATTGTTAGGAAAAATGTATTAAGACTATTTTTGTTGATCATTTTATGATCTATTTTTAATAAAACTAACCGTTTTCGAGACTAATCCAAAAAACCGGAAGTTTTGACCTTTGACTTTGAATAACTTTTTTAACACACGTGGCATCGATGGGGACTTCTGGCACTTTATTTCTACTGATGTACCCAAGGTCTCTACCAAAATTCAGCTCTGTTGGAGTTTTTGTTATTTGATCACTATTTTTATGTCTAACTAGCGACTCGCCTAGATACATTTTTTTTTAACGGTACCCTAATTCTTTCACTGAAATAAAAGTAGCCTAAGTTACTCTTTGTAACATCAACTACCTGCCAGTGATAGTCCCGTCAAAATCGGCCCAGCCGTTTCGGAGATTAGCCGGAACAAACAGACAGACAGACAAAAATTTTAATTTTTTTTTTATATAAATACCGTATATAATTCCATATGCATTTAGTAAAAAGCTGTAATTTTGACATTACAAACAAACAATTCAATTTTATTTATATGTAACCGGACTATAATTATTGTTAGTTTTATATAAATACAACAGATACAGACAAACAGAACAAATACAGACATGAACAATGTAAGTACAAATGAACCAATTTCACACAATACTGCGTATTATCCTTTTGAACAAGTAAACAACGGTTATCTATTTTCTATTATTAATCTATAGATAACTGAAATACTTATTAGTATTAGTATTGATATGTGGTACGCGTATCTTTAACTACAAGACTATTTTTAGAATTTCATTAAACGTCTAGTATGGAAGATAGCTTACATACATATAGACGAATAATAAAGATTATATATAAGTATAATTTTTCTTTGAAACACTTGTCATTAAAGTGTAACGTTATTTGTTAGAAAATACACTTTAAATACGACATTTCAGGCCCTGACATGGAACTAACATTCCTCTAATAAATAGTAAGTTTCAGAATATATGAAATTATACATAAAGCGAAAATTCAGCCTTTATAGGTACTCTCGAATGTCTCGAATAAGAAAAAACAGTCAATCTTAAAAACGATGTGTGAAAAAATGTTTTAAAACAATTACACCTCGATAGTGGTTCTATAATTATAATCAAGAAAAAAAAATCAAAGGATCGTAAAACTTTTATTAAAGTCAGTTTAATATTTTTTTATTATAAACTAGCGACTCACCCTCGCTTCGCTCGGGTTCGTCCCTAGGTTACGTTTCACTGCTGAACTGAGCTAAACGTTGATAAGTCAGCCTGTGAGTCGCGAGTAGTGAATAAAAATAGTAATTGCGAGTGTACCTTAGGTGATAGACATGTAATATTGCGAACTTCCCTGTATAACTTTTTAAGACCTACAATTTTCTAGTACATTGTTTTGATTTATCTCTTAAGGTTCAGCCAGCGTTAGCCATATAAACTTCTAAGGACGACTCGATAGAACCAGTCATTGCGTTTTCCCGCGTTAACGAAAAATGTGCCTGTAGTAAAAGGTATCCTAAATGTTGACTCGAGTGATAAGCTATCACTATACAAAATTTAATTGAAATCGGTTCAGTACTTTTTGCGTGAAACGCGCACATCGATTTAACTATGTTAGTTTTGCTATAGGTATAGATAAGAATAGGTATTGCGAGTGTACCTTGAGAGATAGACATATACTGTTGTAGATATTTCTGTTGGCCTCTTCAAGATCTACAATTTTTTAGTACATTGTTTTGATGTATGTCTTTAGGTTTAGCCAGCGGAGGGTTCCTAAGGAGGACTCGATAAAACCAGTTATTGCGATTTCCCGCGGGAAACAAAGATTTTCCAAAAGTAAAAGTTATCCTAAATGTTGACCCGAGTAATAAGTTATCAGTTCACAAAATTTCGTTGAAATCGGTTCATTACTTTTTGCGTGAAACGCGTACAGACAAACAGACAAACAGACAAACAGACAAACAGACAAACAGACAAAAAGACAAACAGACAAACAGACAAAAAAATTAATAACTATTGTTTTGGGGTCTATATCGTATACATAATACGTTACAGTCATTGTTTTTAAAAAATATTTCATGTACAGATTTCGCTAAGTTACTGCTTTATTATAGTATAGATAGATAACGTACTCGTATAAGGAAACAGTAATATCATTCAATAAAAATAGTTATAGCGAGTGTACTTTAGGAGATAGACATATACTGTTGAGAACTTTTCTGTAGAACTTTTTAAGACCTACAATTTTCTAGTACATTGTTTTGATGTATCTCTTAAGGTTCAGCCACCGTTAGCCATAGAAATTTCTAAGGACGACTCGATAGAACCAGTCATTGCGTTTTCCCGCGGGAACGAAAAATGTGCCTGTAGTAAAAGGTATCCTAAATGTTGACCCGAGTGATAAGCTATCACTATACAAAATTTAGTTAAAATCGGTTCAGTACTTTTTGCGTGAAACGCGCACATCGATTTGACTAAGTTAGTTTTATTATAGGTATAGATAAGAATAGGTATTGCGAGTGTACCTTAAGAGATAGACATACACTGTTGTAGATTTTTCTATTGACCTTTGCAAGACCTACAATTTTTTACTACATTGTTTTGACGTATGTCTTAAGGTTTAGCCAGCGGAAGGTTTCTAAGGAGGACTCGATAAAATCAGTTATTGCGATTTCCCGTGGGAAAGAAAGATTTTTCTGAAATAAAGAGTATCCTAAATGTTGACCCGGATAATAAGTTATCACTTCACCAAATTTCGTTGTAATCGGTTCATTACTTTTTGCGTGAAACGCGTACAGACAAACAGACAAACAGACAAACAGACAAACAGACAAACAGACAAACAGACAAACAGACAAACAGACAAACAGACAAACAGACAAAAAATTTAATAACTATTGTTTTGGGGTCTATATCGTATACATAATACGTTACAGTCATTGTTTTTAAAAAATATTTCATGTACAGATTTCGCTAAGTTACTGCTTTATTATAGTATAGATAACGTACTCGTATAAGGAAACAGTAATATCATTCAATAAAAATAGTTATAGCGAGTGTACTTTAGGAGATAGACATATACTGTTGAGAACTTTTCTGTAGAACTTTTTAAGACCTACAATTTTCTAGTACATTGTTTTGATGTATCTCTTAAGGTTCAGCCACCGTTAGCCATAGAAATTTCTAAGGACGACTCGATAGAACCAGTCATTGCGTTTTCCCGCGGGAACGAAAAATGTGCCTGTAGTAAAAGGTATCCTAAATGTTGACCCGAGTGATAAGCTATCACTATACAAAATTTAGTTAAAATCGGTTCAGTACTTTTTGCGTGAAACGCGCACATCGATTTGACTAAGTTAGTTTTATTATAGGTATAGATAAGAATAGGTATTGCGAGTGTACCTTAAGAGATAGACATACACTGTTGTAGATTTTTCTATTGACCTTTGCAAGACCTACAATTTTTTACTACATTGTTTTGACGTATGTCTTAAGGTTTAGCCAGCGGAAGGTTTCTAAGGAGGACTCGATAAAATCAGTTATTGCGATTTCCCGTGGGAAAGAAAGATTTTTCTGAAATAAAGAGTATCCTAAATGTTGACCCGGATAATAAGTTATCACTTCACCAAATTTCGTTGTAATCGGTTCATTACTTTTTGCGTGAAACGCGTACAGACAAACAGACAAACAGACAAACAGACAAACAGACAAACAGACAAAAAATTTAATAACTATTGTTTTGGGGTCTATATCGTATACATAATACGTTACAGTCATTGTTTTTAAAAAATATTTCATGTACAGATTTCGCTAAGTTACTGCTTTATTATAGTATAGATAACGTACTCGTATAAGGAAACAGTAATATCATTCAATAAAAATAGTTATAGCGAGTGTACTTTAGGAGATAGACATATACTGTTGAGAACTTTTCTGTAGAACTTTTTAAGACCTACAATTTTATAGTACATTGTTTTGATGTATCTCTTAAGGTTCAGCCACCGTTAGCCATAGAAATTTCTAAGGACGACTCGATAGAACCAGTCATTGCGTTTTCCCGCGGGAACGAAAAATGTGCCTGTAGTAAAAGGTATCCTAAATGTTGACCCGAGTGATAAGCTATCACTATACAAAATTTAGTTAAAATCGGTTCAGTACTTTTTGCGTGAAACGCGCACATCGATTTGACTAAGTTAGTTTTATTATAGGTATAGATAAGAATAGGTATTGCGAGTGTACCTTAAGAGATAGACATACACTGTTGTAGATTTTTCTATTGACCTTTGCAAGACCTACAATTTTTTACTACATTGTTTTGACGTATGTCTTAAGGTTTAGCCAGCGGAAGGTTTCTAAGGAGGACTCGATAAAATCAGTTATTGCGATTTCCCGTGGGAAAGAAAGATTTTTCTGAAATAAAGAGTATCCTAAATGTTGACCCGGATAATAAGTTATCACTTCACCAAATTTCGTTGTAATCGGTTCATTACTTTTTGCGTGAAACGCGTACAGACAAACAGACAAACAGACAAACAGACAAACAGACAAACAGACAAACAGACAAAAAATTTAATAACTATTGTTTTGGGGTCTATATCGTATACATAATACGTTACAGTCATTGTTTTTAAAAAATATTTCATGTACAGATTTCGCTCAGTTACTGCTTTATTATAGTATAGATATCTACTATATTTATCACTAGCGACTCACCATCGCTTCGCTCGGGCTCGTCCCTAGGTTGCTTCCCAAAACAAAATTAATTAACTAATTTAGTTTTAATTTTTTTCGTGTGACCCTATTTTTTTTCTAAAATAAAAGTATCCGAAGTTACTTCTTATTACATCAGCTATCTGCCAGTGAAAGTCTCGGTAAAATCGATCCAGCCATTTCAGAGATTAGCCGGAAAAACAGACAGACAGACAAAAATTGTAAAAAATGTTGTTTTGGTATATGTGCCATGTATACATCCATATGCATTTAGTAAAAAGCGGTTATTTTAATATTAAATTTTGATAAAAAATATTATAACTAAGAGTTAATTAAATTAAAATATTCAGACAAGCAACACTGTGAGCGCAAGCTATTGTAATATATAATTTAGGTTATTATCTGTAGTTTATTGATTTCTGATAAACTGATAATAAATATTGTGAGTTTTATATAAACATGAACAATGAAGTAGGTCTACAAATGAACCAATTTGACCTTTTGAACTAAATAAACAACGGTTATCTTATTATTAATCTACAGATAATTGAAATACCTACGTTGTATAACCTACTGTGATCATTTTTATTTATGACTAGCAAATCACCATCGCTACGCTCGCCTTCGTCACTAGGTTAATTCCCCATACAAACTTTCATCTCCATTTTCATCCCCTTAAGGGGTGATTTCCAGAATAAAAATATGTCCTTCCCAGGGTCTCAAACTATCTTCTCACCAAATTTCATCTAAATCGGTTCAGTAGATCCAGATATTATCCCCTACACTTCACAAACTCACAAACTTGACCTCTTTATAATATTAGTATAGATATGCGTATCTTTAACTACTAAGATTATTTTTAGAAGCTGTTGCTATTCGTCCGATAATCGGATGAATCTATACAGATAAATAAAATTGTGTCTGTTTGTAATGTCAAAATAACAGCTTTATACTAAATGCATATAGAATTATATACGTTACTTATAAGAAAAACTGATTTTTTACAATTTTTATCTGTCTGTCTGTCCGTCTGTCTATCTGTTTGTCTGTCTGTCTGTTTGTTTGTTCCGGCTAATCTCTGAAACGGCTGGACCAATTTTGACGGAACTTTCACTGGTAGGTAGCTGATGTAATAAGGAGTAACTTAGGCTAATTTTATTTTAGAAAAAAAAATAGGATCCTACGAAAAAAATATTAAAACAAAAAAAAAAACATAAAAAAAGTTTGTTTTGGGAAGCAACCTAGGAATGAACCCGAGCGAAGCGAGGGTGAGTCGCTAGTATTATTGATCTAGGTAGTCAGTTTCAGAATATTTTAAATAAGACCGAAATTCAGCCTTTTTACAAAATTTCGATTTCACTTATTTCACTTATTTTCTGCTTATTTTAATTTATATAAAAATTATATAGATAACCAACTAAGTTTAATTAATCTCGCTACAGTAAAACAAAAGTAACTTACACGAGAATCGAACAGCTAAATACTTCATTCGCTTTCATTCTTAGTATAACTTACGCTCATTTGAATATAGGTTCAATAAACTTACATTCACATACTCGTACAAAGCCTTTATCAGTTAGAGGTGAAGTCCCTATCTGAGGAGGAAAATGTAAAAAAGCCTTCGGCATACTGATTCACTTGAACCTTGAGTTTGTTTGAACTTTAAAATTCCCCTTTAACACTTGTTACATTTTGTTTTCATTTTAGTGTCTTCTTTATGAATATTTCAACAATCGTTTTATTTACGATAGGTAGTGAGTTCTATTTCCGTGATAATGTATGTGCTATATATGTATATATATATATATATATATATATATATATATATATATATTCCAATGGATCAATGTATATTTTTCGTCAACGAGAAGTGAATATTCAGTATAGTCGATAGCGAAAATTGAGCGTAATAAAACAATTATTTTTTTATGTAACATCAAGTTTTTGACCGCAAGTTCGCTGACGTGGTACAGGCACCGGGTACTTAGATAAAAATAAACGTACTTTTTAATCCACGATATATGTTATCTCCATTCCGAATGTAATTCTAATCCGTTAAGCCCTTACAACGTGAAGTAGTAAAATTACATGCACACTGCCTCACTGAGAATTAATATGACAGTTATATCTATCTATCTAATCTATTCTAATATATTTAAACGAGCAATTCTTGTATATTTATTTATTTATTTATTTATACTGGCGATCTCGAAAACGGCTCTAACAATTTCGTTGTTTGGCATGCGGGGATTTTTGGGGGCGAAAAATCTATCTAGATTAGTCTTATGTCTGGGAAAACGCGTGTTTTCGAGTTTTCATGCGGTTTTCTTTTGCATTATTCCACGCAAAATATGATTGATAATTTCTTATACTCTGGCATAATCAACGTGGTCAAGCGGGCAAGGTGCAAAATCGTCAATTACAAGTGTCCGGATTAGAAACCCGGTCGGATACAAAGTTTTTACTTTTGTTTTTTTTTGTATTTATTCAAGTTTTTAGTTTTTTTTAAAAAAGAAAATTGTACCTTCGGCCAAAATATTAAATGAGCAATTCTTGTAATATGTAGGTAAGTATATAAAAAATATTTCGTGTATCTCGGAAACGGCTCTAACGATTTTGGTCAAATTTTGTATTTATATAAGGCTTTGGTTTTTAAATTTATCCACATATGTAGTTATATATTTTATTAATTTTTATATTTTTTCCGAAAAAACACAAAAAAAACGCCAAGCGAAGTTCAGTCACCCAGGTACTCTACAATCTACATACAAATAGGCAAATAAAAAACAGTTCAGTACTTCTTTCTCCTCTGTCTGTTACCCGATATTCTTTTTTTACGTATTGACGATATGTTTAGTTCAGTTTTAATATACAGGCAATGGTAGTAGTCTTCATCCAACTCGTCCGCCGTTTCAGCGTCAAGGAGTAACAAACTACATTCTCACACACAATACGTACTGTGAATAATCAATATTGATATAAATCAACCGATCAAATATCGATAATAGATTTAATAGTTAAAATATACAGGAAATTTCAATCACTGCTTTTATTTATCAACTTAAAACAGATTTTCATTGATTATCACTAAGACTTCGTAGTTTCTTAGAAATAGAAAATTGTCATGACCTTATCGCATGATAATTTTTGCAAACGTATAGCTGTTTAAGGACACCTCTTACATTTGATTCTCGTGTAGGAAGGATAAAAATTTTATGTATGATTTCTATACTATTGTAGTTTCGTAAATATTATCTAGAATTGTTGTCTATGGTAATATATATTTTATCCGAATCCGAATAATATCCGAATATACTTTGCTGTAGAAGCTGAAATTTTTGTACTATATAGGTAACGTTTAGTATAGGTAGTAGTAGGTTTCTCAGAGATGAGATACTTTCCCGCAGTAAAGTATCCTGTATTTTGATCCTGGTAACCAGCTATCATCATACCAAATTTCATCAAAATCTGTCCAGGGGTTTTCTTGTGATGCGTTCCCAGACAGGCAGACAGACAAAAAATCTAAAAACTATAGATTTGGCCTCTGTATCGATAATAATGACTATTTCAATAAGATTTTCCAAAAAATATTTAATGTACAGATTCGACTCAGAATTTTATTATATGTATAGAAGATATGTTATAGAAATAACTTATGTACTTTATTTATTTAATGAACAAACAGTTGTTATTATATTATTTCTTACATCTAAAAATTTAAATTAGTAATTATCTTATATCTTCCATCAATACTAATTGATCAATTCTTATATGTGCATTTATTTAATGTAGGTACCTTGGAAACGGTTCTAGCGATTTGGATCAAATTTTGCATTTATTTAGTGTCTGTTTTGAAGAAATGCAAGTTTTCTAAAAAATAATAATAATAATAAAAATTATTATTAGAGCCTTTTTCTATTTCCTCTCATACTGACAATATCACATAGCGCCATTTCGTAACTGTTTGTGGTTTTTGAGTTGTTGACAATGGACAATAATGATAAAAAAAAAAATTAAAGAAGCATAATTATTTAAGTGGCACCTTCACTATGCCTTCAACGTGCTTTGTAATGTAGCACAGGGTTACAAAATAATATGAAGAATGAAAAAGTGACCATTTTTAAAATAATTAATAATAATAGTCAAAAATTGAATTCTTATTTTAGTATTCGATAGTATGTCAAATGGGGAAAAATATGTCAAATTGTAAAGTATTACATAACGTTTCGGATTTAACTTACAGACAGCACCTACCTACAAAACCGTAACAACTATATAATGACCTTTGAGACATCAAAAATCTAGTCTATCACGTGACCATGATTATTGTAAAGCATTCGAAACGTCGGGAATCAAAAGTCAAAATAAATGCGCGAAAAAATCTGAAAAGATAGTTTTATTTAAAATGTCAAATATTCACGTAAATCTAAGAAAGTTAGAAATCTAAGTACTTACTTCTTACTACTAAGAACTTTTTCGATCAAGTCACCTTTCAAATAAAAAAAAATCGATTAAAATCGGTTCAGATTTTTGGCTCTACAATGCCACAGAGAGATACATAGACACACAGATACGCAGATACACACATTAAACTTATAACTCCCCTCTTTAGTATAGGAGGTTAAAATATCGACCATACATTACAAAATTGCACTCCTATTACGTTTCTGGGAAATTCCCATTTCTCAAAAAATTTAGGCGTAATTACCAACATCAATTTTACGTCAGCATAAATAAGCCTACAATGATTGATTGAAATTAAATCCAGAGGATTTTCCAAAATGTTAATTAACGTAAACTGAAAAATTGATAAGGACTCATTATAATGTTGTTGGGATAATACGTTGGGACATTAACACACAGCACCATCTATTTTCATGGTAAGCTACGAGGTTTGTGTTATGGATACCAGATAGTTGATACACTACACATATATAACTTTAAATACATACATATTATAAATATGAACAAACATCCATGACTGGAGTACAAACATTCGTGCTCATCACACAAATGAATGCCCAGAGCGGGAATCGAACCCGCGACCGCTGGCACACCAAGTAGGGTCACTACAAACTGAGCCAAACGTGTCGTCAAAATATGTTATCTTTGCTTTATGGAAAGAAAAAAATGATGACAGTAAAATCATCTTAGACAGGAAAATGCAACAAAAACCATCAATAAAATAATTTTATTATCCTTTCATTATCAATTACTTGCTATTCAAGGAAAGGTTGTATCAGCCAATACTATTTGGGATAATAATATAATTGCTTATTATGCAAATGTTAGTTGTAATTAGTATAAAATCGTTATCGCCTCACGACCAAGGAAGTGTATGTATTAAAGAAAAATGCCTAAATTAACATAATTTGTCTGTAAATCTATCCAAATGTTCCGCATTTCTTCTCTTTCCGGCAAATTTTTATAACGATCACTGAATTGACTTATTTCACCTATACATGTAACTTTATATTAGTATGTATTTTTTTAGAACTAGAATATTTAGAAAATGTCGTTCTACGATCATTTAAGTATAGTAGTTTTCAAAATTATTTTAAACTAGCGACTCACCCCGCTCCGGTTCGTCCCTCGGTACGTTTTTAAGGATAATATAAATTTCTCAGAGATGAGATATTTTCCCGCAGTAAAAAGTACCCTAAATGTTGACCCGGATAATCAGCTATCATCATACCAAATTTCATCAAAATCTGTGCGTTCAAAAATGCGTTCCCAGACAGAAATACGGAGAAACAGACAGACTTACTGTTTCAATAAGATATTTTTGATTTTTTCAAAATATATTTAACAGTACAGATTTGTCTCAGATAGAATTTTAATGTATAGATGAAATCTTTATGTTATAGAATCGTAATATGTCATTCTCAAATATAATATTTTAGATTTCTTTCTATTTCTCAACGATTGTAGAATGAAATCTTGTCCAAATTTTGATATCCTGAGATCATCCTACATAGAAATAAATCTATGACCACTTTATTAAAATATATAAGTATATATGTATATATAGGTACTATGTAGTACTTCTGGTTTAGATAAGGTAAAGCTAGGAAATAGATACTTCCCAATACACAGTCTTAATATTGGCAGAAACTAGAAAACGGAAAAAAAACTATAATCTCGTGATGAAAAAAACCTTCTGCAATTTCCTTCGTTTTGTCGCTTCCGCATTTACTTTTGCATAATACAAGGGCGACCCCCGAACGTCAAAATTAGGTGAGTTAGGTCAAAGAAATTGGGCATCATTTATATTTTCAAGACGGAAAACGTTATATTATGCCACTAATGGTCACCCATCAAGGAAGTAACCCTGGTAAAGTTTGATTTACGTTATCTGTTAAGATCCTCAGTTAAATGAACAATTCTGGGAATGTTAATAAGATGTTAATTATTGAAATTCATTTATTTTTATTTATTATACTTTTTCTTCCTACTAATATACATAATTTAATTTGAAATTGACTTAGTCTAGACTTTTTCTTCTGACCGTGTAGATGGCAATGTTTTAGAAAAAAGTAATTGAGTTCACCTTGCATCTAGCTGCAGGCTGGATTTTTTTTTTTAATTTTTTAAACATTTTTTTTTATATTATTAGACAATAATTGGCTTATGTAGAAATGCTTTGGATGTTAGCGTTTTAATTAAATTAGTAATTGGTTACAGGATTTCAAATTTCAGGTAAATCTTCTTCAAAATTTTTCATCTGTATTTATAGTATTTTTTGCTAAATAAAAAAAGAAAACTAATAAACACCGTGCCTTTGGTGAATATGAATATAAATATTACTTACTAACTTATTTCAGTCAAGATTATCTTGTAGTGAATGATAGTTAATATTTTCCTCACTCAGAAACTGATTTGAAGAGTATTTTTAGAAGTAGAGGATAACGACATAGAATCTTGCATAAAATAAAAATATCATCTTGTATTATAAATCTTGTATACTATAAATTCATGGGATACTGGTACCTGAATGAATATGGACACCATGTTTTGGACAACGTTTACACATAGTTATCTAATTCTACACTTTCTTTTTTAATCAAATTTTTGCTTATCTATACATATACTCGTAATAAAATTCTTACTGAGTCGAATTTGTACATTAAATATTTTTTGGAAAATCTTATTGAAATAGACATAATTATCGATACAGAGGCCGAATCTATAGTTTTTAGAATTTTTGGTCTATCTGTTTGTCTCGGAACGCATCACGAGAAAACTACTGAATAGATTTTGATGAAATTTGGTATGATGGTTGGTTATTCGGGTCAACATTTTGAATTTTTTACTGGGGAAAATATGTCATCTCTGAGAAATTTATACTAACCATCAAAACGTAGGGACGAATCCGAGCGGAGCGAGGATGAGTCATTAGTTAAATAATTATTGAGTTAGAAGAAACGGGAAATCCCCAGTGAATGCACAGGCTCTCATGAAAGTCACACTCATGAAAGTCGGTTAACAGCTTTACTGTTAATTAAATATTAACAGTTGTGGACACGAGCTACAGTCGAGTGGTCTGTTATCATAATTGTTATCAGTTATTGATACGGTTGCATCAGTCAATTAGTTTGATAAGTGGGTTTTTAATCTTCTAATTGATTTTACAATGAATGAAATTGCTCTACTTCCAATGTTGAGTTGTTTTGAATTATTCATTTGGGAATTTGTCTTGGTCATAGTGCTTTAGTATTCTTTAACAAAGTTATAAGTGTTTTTGCGTAAAGTACTCTAGTGCAGATGTCCTCGTCTGATATATAAACGGATGACGTCATTATATTATACTATACTACATATGTTATAGATTCTCCAACCCATAAATCATACTTGTACCATAAATTTAACAGCCATTATTCAGGCTATTTGTTTTGCTGGAATAGACAGCAGATGGCGCTAGCCAAAGATCTGCCGAATTATAAGGTCTTTTAAAAAAATAACACTAAAATATAGCGATATGCAAAAAAATGGATGACTATTTAATAATTGTAGAAACCATTTTTTTTTATTTTCTTTCGCTTAGGCTAATTTTCAATTGGAAAATACATTTTTAGACTATATATTTTCTTTTATAAGTTTTAAATATACACCGATAACATATCCACACGTATTACGCCATCTATTGATATTTATTTAAACAATATTTTCATTATCCTGATATGAACATCCTTCTAATATAACTATAGGTAAATAAGTATATTACTTTATGTGCCTTTCTCGCATCTACACTATTTTAATTGCTTTAAATAGGAACTCTGTTTTCTTTACTTTAGAAATATCGTATGCCAAGTTAATTAAAGCCAAGTTCTGTCTTAAGTAGATTTCTATATAAATAAAAATGAATGTTCGTATATTTGTCCTCTAAAGGTTCCTAAACCATTAATTTGATTGTGATGAAACTCTTGTGGGTTATTTTGTATACGCCTGCAAAGGTTTTTGGCGAAAAAAAATCTTTGAACGTTTGTCGAAGCGAAGCGACTGTAAGTCACTAGTTATTAATACAAATTTTGTCCTTACCAGGGAATCGAACTCATAGCCTCCGCGTACTCTACAGTGATAGTCAAACTTCCTTTTGACCGTTATCTTACACTTTGAGGTAAATAATGTATGAAAAATTATTATTGAAGATATTATCCGTCCATATGTTTTACGTTTTAAATGATGAATCTCTTAAGCATAATAAGTTTCCAGTGACAACAAACGTATGTCTTAACGAATACGTTAATAAATAAAAATAAAGTAAAAAAGAAAAATTAAGGGGTCTCCATACTAAAAACGTGTTTAAAAAACTAGTGTTCTTTTGCTTTATTATAAAACCTGTAATACATTCCAAGGAACTTGACGCGATTACAGTACTAATTCTAAAAATAACTGGCAAGTACGAGTGGGAGACTCGCGTTAGAAGTTTCGACCACTATTCAATAAAAGGTCCTATTTTATTACATACATCATTTTTAACTTAAAAAATGACAAAATCTAATTTATTTAAACAAACAATCCATGTATATTTATATCTTTATATATTTATTTATACCAGCGATCTCGGAAACGGCTCTAACGATTTCGCTGAAATTTGGTATGAATGGTTTTCGGGGGCGAAAAATCGATCTAGATTAGTCTCATGTCTGGAAAAACGCGCGTTTTCGAGTTTCCATGCGATTTTATTTTGCATTATTCTACGCAGAATATGCTCGATAATTTCTTTCACTCAGGCATAGGCATTGTGGTCAAGCGAGCAAGGTGCAAGATTAATAATCTATAGGTGTGTCCGAGTTCGAATCTCGATCGGATAAAAAGTTTTAATTTTTTTTTGTATTTATTCAAGTTTTTAGTTTTTTTTTGTCTTAAAAATACGATATAACAAAGAGAACACCGAGCTAAGCTCGGTCGCCAGGTACTTGTATATAATCTTTCATTCCCTTTTAGGCATTTAATGCATAAATAAATAATAAATGAATAGATATGTTGGGACATTAAAATACAGCACCATCTAGTTCCATGGTAAGCTACGAGGCTTGTGTTATGGATACCAGATAGTTGATGATACACTACACATATATAACTTTAAATACACACATATTATAAATATAGACACCCATGACTGGAGTACAAACATTCGTGCTCATCACACAAATGAGTGCCCCCAGCGAGACTCGAACCCGCGACCGCTCGCACAGTAAGTAAGTTCACTATAAACTGAGCCAAACGTGTCGTCTAAAAATAAATATTTTTTGGAAAATCTTATTGAAACAGCCATTATTATCGATACAGAGGCAGAATCTATAGTTTTTAAAAGCGGAACGAGGGTCGCTAGTGCTATATAATATACAATCTATGACTCAATGCAAAAGTTATCAAGAATTATTCTTGCGCTATTAGTAGGATACCCCATATATTGTGTTTATATATCAATGAGAATGGGTATATAAAAAAATATTGCATCAAATGAGAGTCGAACCAACTACCTGATATCGCAATTGTGCTAGAAGTTTAAAAATGTCTAATTTAGATAATAATTTACACACGCGTGCCTCAATCACATACGCTTACAGATTTTTATCAATTTTGTGCATATCTTATCAGTTTGCTGTCGGTTTTACTATATCTATTGATTTACAGCTGCCATTGGTGTTATTTTGATATTTCTTAAAATAGAAATATTGATAACGAAATTTTGAAGTTCATTACGACAGTGTGCAAATAACGCTGATATAATAGGTTCGATTTTTAGATAAAATATGATTTTTTCGGTCTGGTAAAGTGTTATACATTAGTATTAACTCTGAAAACTTGTTAAAAATTTTAATTATATTATATTGTTGTAGATGCCATATATCTATGCCAGTTTTATTATTGTGAAAATGTTTCTCTTGTCAGTTTGCTTAGTTTTAATGGATAAATTATTATTGATTTTTAAACTGTGACCATTGGGTGGGACTATTTAAAAAATCAACATATTATATGTATATGTTAAATACCCTTATAATATTGGGTAAGATTTGTATTATTGACGTGCACTTGTAAAACTTTGAGATTTCGCCTTTCTATGTGAAAATAATTCATTTAATTCAAACAAATTAAATAAAATGAAAAACGTAAATGTTTATAAATATGTATATAAGTAAATCATGTATTCGTTACCATTATAATCGTAAATACTCGTCATGTCTAGATGGTATTTTAAAGTGACATTGGTAACCTAAAATAAATAAGTAAAGTGGATTACTTTCTTAGGTGTACGTGAATATTTGAGATCTATACATATAATAAAATTCTTACTGAACCGAATCTGTACATTCAATATTTTTAAAAAATCTTATTGAAATAATTATTATTATCGATACAAAGGCCGAATCTATAGTTTTTAGATTTTTTGTCTGTCTGTCTGGGAACGCATCACGAGAAAGCGACAGAATTTGACAATGATGAAATTTGGTATGATGGCTGGTTATCCGGGTCAACATTTAGGATACTTTTTATTGCGGAAAATATCTTATGTCTGAGAAATAAATAAAACAATCTTTTCAGATTTTTTCGTGGATTTATTTCGATTTTTGGTTCCCAACGTTTAGTTCATATATTGACCTTTGAAACATTTAAAACTTTAGTATCTCCCGTAAGCATGATTGTTGTAAAACGAACGAAACGTCGGGTACCAAAAATTAAAATAAATGTGCAAAAAAATCCGAAAAGATAATTTTATTTAAAAATTAAAGTGGAAGAAAGAGTTTCATAACTCTAATAATCTCGTAATCTAATAAGAGTGATTAAGATTACAAACAAGTTATATTATACTAAAGGTATTTAAATATACATATATTAATATCTTTGCAGATGCATTATGTGCATAATAGCGCTCTACACTTAGGCCTTGAATAACGGGTTAAAGACCTTTGAAATGAGGCGTCGTTGCCTAGGTCATGGATATCTTACGTTTAAATTATAATATGTAGTCAAGTATTTTTAATAACTTTGCCGTTTAATTTATACATGTAATAAAATTCTAACTGAGTCGAATCTGTCTGTACATTAAATATTTTTTGGAAAATCTTATTGAAATAGTCATTATTATCCGAGGCCGAATCTATAGTTTTTAAAATTTTTGTCTGTTTGTCTGGGAACACATCACGAGAAAACCACTGGACAGATTTTAATGAAATTGGGTATGATGATAGCTGGTTATCCGGGTCAACATATAGGATAGTAAAAAATACTGCGGGAAAATATCTCATCTCTGAGAAATCTATATTAAACGTTAAAACGTTACTAGAGATGAACCCGAGCGGAACGGGGGTGAATCGCTAGTTCACTATAATTTTAAAGCAGTTTATAATGGTCTTTTATTCAGACTTTGAAATATTTTCTAAGAAAAATTATACAATTTAATCTCAAGACAATGACATATATTGATTGTGTCATTATATTAATTAAAAAACTATTAGCTATAATAAGAAAATAATATTCTTATAAGTTGATGTGATAAATTTTCAATTTAGGGCGTGATTTCATTTTCAAAAACCTATTTGTCAACTTAAATATTGCGTTTGCCCGCGGCTCCACTCGCGTAGTTTATTTATATAATTATACTAGTGTTAGAAACTCGACCATAATCAGTACATATATCGAGGAAAACATATGAATATAATTTACTTATCTATAGTTATAAAAAAACTTATTGTCTTCAAATTTTTTCACACTAGCTCGTCAATCTATACTAATATTATAAAGCCGGAGAGTTTGTTTGTTTGGTCAACCAAACGCGCTAATCTCAGGAACTACTAATCCGATTTGAAAAATTCTTTTTGGATTAGAAAGCCCATTAACTGAGGAAAGCTTTAGTTTATATATCATCCCGGAAAATGTACGGTTCCCGTGGGAGAGATTTGTTTTTGTCTAGGGACGAACCCGAAGCGAAGCGAGGATGAGTCGCTAGTAGCTAATAAACACAAAAAAAAAATCGGTTGACAAACAAAGGAGAAAAGGGTACTGAACTGTTTTGTCTTTGCCTATTTATATATCTATCTATATATAAATAGGCAAATATAAATATATAATATCAAAGATATATATATCTCTTTTTTAGGGGTTGTAGGGTGTTAGATAACCCATAATGTTTCTCAACAAATAAGCTACAAATGGTAAAAAAATATCTTTTCAATTTTACTAACAGTTTTAAAGACAAGTGCGTACAAACAAACAAAGAACTCTTTAATTTATATTATACTAGTGATCGCCGCGTGGTTGAAAATCAACCATAATCAATTAAGTTATATATTTACTGTCTTGCGTATATTACAATATTAATCTATTCTCAATTTAACCACAGACTTTAACAATAAATATGCGTGTGTGTGTCAAATATATGGTAGTGTATGTAATGTTTTTTTATTGATTTAATGTATTTTTATGCATAATTTTAAAACAAATATTAGCATTCTGCACTCCTTCTTTATATAAACTACAAGTGTGGGAAATTTCATACTTCTCCGTCCGCGCAATTTTCGTAAAAATGGGTACAAAGTTTTTGCTTCACGCATTAATATATAGATTTATTAATTCATTTAGTTTTTTCTTCATGGTAACGTCCCACGGGAAGAAACTGAAAATATGTGGTCGGCTTTTTTTTAACTGTCACACTAATCCGTTGCTAAGTTACGGCTTGAAAGGAGAACAGACTAAAATCAATAGATAGTTTTGAATTAACAAAATTAGTATAGAATATAGATATAAGTATTTATAGGGTAGTGGTAGCCCAAGAAGGCGTTTGCTTGGAAAACTAAGCAAAGCGAGTTCGAACCCCGGGTCTCGCATTTCTGATATATTCTTACTCAAATTAATTTTAACGTGATAACCACTTCTATTATGATAAAGCAAAAACGTGAGAAAACCTTGATATATGAAAGAATCTAGATAGGAAAGGCTTGTGATGTCCACCAATTCACATTTGCCCAGCGTGGTGGGCTATTGCCTGATCGCATTAAAGGCCATGCCCAGCAGTGGGACCATGAAAATGACCATGAATCAGCTAGGCACTACAATAACTATTATTACTATGTATAAGTATTTTGTTTCGATACAAAGTACGGTACTTAGAATTTCGCTCGCAGACGGTATGACGACGGGTATGCAAAAAATGTCTGCCCGTCTGTCACTGGTATTGTTTTATTCGCATAGTTACTAAACCGGTTTCAATGAACAAATCTTCCGTGAGATTCCAGTAGGGTAACCATAATAGCCTTTCATATTTTTATGAATAAAATTTAAGTCTTGCTCAGTGTGACGTCCGTTTAACTGGCATTGACCTTTAAGGGCATAGGTTCGATTCCTGTTGTAGGTACATATGAATGCACATGAAGGGTAGGTTAAGTCAAAACATGACTCTAAGCATCGCTACTTAGTAAATATGGTTTTGATTATATTGTCTCAAATTATTTTGTATGATAAACTTTTAATATATTATTCTCTAAATAGAAGTTCCATTTTTGTAGGCATGTGCAGTAGTTTGAGCATCTTACTGTTTATCATGACATTTATCTTTGAGTATTTGAGATTACATAGTGATGGAAACTTTGGCTAAACATATTGTTACAGCTAACGATAATTGTTGTACAAATCGTAATGAATCTTAGCAAATTTAATCCAAAAAGATAAAAGTAAGCTTTGCATTAAAATATTCCAATAAAAATTATCATCAACATCATTATATCAACACGTTTTCATCCACTTCCAGACATACCTTTCCTATGGCATGCCATTGAGCTCGGTCTCGTTTATTTAATTCTTTTTTGAAGTAAAACTTCTTTACGCACGTTTGACTTGGGGGGTAAGCTGGTGAATGCGTTACGAAAAAATGTACGTACGTTTGTTGCCATGGTAACCGTTGTTATTGTCTGACAAATGATATGTAATATTACATTCTTTCCTTAAATGATATTCTATATATATATGATTGTAATATGCCTAATATTAGTTATTTTTAGTATTTCACCTATCCTTTAAAATATAAATTGAATTTCATAAAGAGCACTGATAACCTACCGAAGTTTTACTTCTTGCGCGTGTACACATTCATACACGCACTCTTTATATTTTTTTTTTATAATAATAATTCGACCCGTCAAATATCGATTTCCTATCATCAAACCAATCAATATAATCAAACCATAGTCCTGTTGGCCAAATTCAAATAGGTGAGAAAAAATCAATGCAAATCCATACTAAAGTTGTCTGCCAAAACAGACAAAAAAAATAATTCACTGCATACTTTTATAGAGTAAAGAGTAAATAAATCAACGATATTTTTTCACATATTATTTTGAAACTAAATTTTATACGAACTTTTTTACATTTCATATATTAAATTTCATTTTAAATTCGCTTTGTATATAATGACATAATATAATTATAAAGTAATTCTTGATAACGACTGTTGCTAAGGGATTATGTTACTTTTGTATTCATATCAATCGATTTGCAACTCTAATTAACCAAAAATAAAGTTTTAATTTATTTAACGTATGTAGCATTAAGTATAGAAATGCCCTAGATGATCCTAATGTACGCTCTAGCTCAGTGACATTGGTCGTAGCTCACAGGTTCTATTTCTGTTTGGCCATTTTCCATTTTCACTGGTCAAAATCTTACTTTTTCCAAGCAAAGTTGAACTACTTGGCTTGTTTTTAAGATAATAATAAATCGATATTTATGTATAGAGAAAGTGTATTAGAATGAAATATGCTACATTTTTTATTTCAGCACGTCATATAAAGGCATCTAAAATTTATTTCTAAAAACAATGAAAAAATTATTTTTTTCTCAAGCAAAGTTAAATTGCTTAACTAGTCTTTCAATCCCTGTTGCTACCCGTAAAATGACTTGTGAGGTCTGAGAGCTAAATTGGTGTTTTATCTCTTGCGTGTCGCGTGTCGGTTATGCGACACCTGTTATCTAACATGAGAGTGTAACCTTTAGATCTCTCTTATCCAAAGGATTCATATTATTTTTAACCTTTGGACGATATGATTGGTTTTTAAAGATGCACAGCTATTTCTTAAGAAATAATACAGTCTGGTTATATGTTGTTGTGATTGTTCTTGGCAGTAAAAAAATAACGATCATATAACGATAAAAGTAAATAGAAAAATTAAGTGCAGTTAAATAATAATAAAAATAAATAATTACGAAATTATGTAGATATCTAAATGGCAAAAAAACTTTTTTAAATTTTAAATTAATAAGCATATCCCAGTCCTGATATAATTAAATGTAATAAATTGCTTCCCCATACAAACTTTCATCCCCACTTTCACTCTCTTAAGGGATGATTTTCGGGATAAAAACTATTCTATGTCCTTCCCAGGGTCTTAAACTGTCTTCTTACTAAATTTCATCCAAATCGATTCAGTAGTTTCGGAGCTTATTCGGTACAAACATACAAACAAACAAAAAAAACTTTCCACTTTCTATTGTTAGTATAGATATGCGAATACTTCTGAATTAGAAAAATGTTGTAAATGTGAACAATTTATCGTAAAAGTAAACTTTAGTATTGACATGAACGTACCAGCTTTACCGGGGAAGTACCCCATTTAGGCAGTGGTAGCCCAGTGGTTACGCGCTCGCTTGGGAAACCGAGTGAAGCGGGTTCAAATCCCGGGTCTCGCACCTCTGATATTTTCATGTGCGAATCATTTCTTACATGATTACCACTTGCCTTACGGTGAAGGAAAACATCGTGAGGAAACCTGCATGTCTGAGAGAACCTAGCAAGTTTTCGAAAGACATGTGAAGTCCGCCAACCCGCACTTGGCCAGCGTGGTGGACTATGGCCTGATCCCCCTCGTATTGAAGGGAGGCCCGTGCCCAGCAGTGGGATGTTAAAAAGGGTTGAATACAATACCCCATTTACAGAATACGGTTTAGCTAGCGAAGACGCCTAACTAACCATGCACTCCCTAATCTTTCTTCCATCTATATTTTTTTAAGTATTATAATAATTTCGTAGATTAACGCAAATATTAGTCATTTTAAATATAACTATTTTTTCGGATTTTTTCGCGGATTTATTTAGATTTTTTGTTTCCGACGTTTCGATTACTTTGGTAATGGGAGAGAACGTGTTGGTTGTAAAATAATAATAATAAATAAAAAAAATTAACACGCGAAGAAATCCGAAAAGATACTTTTATTCAAAACAAGCAGAACCCGCGACTTCGCTCGCAATCATACGAGCGTATACGAAATACGAAATATCATGCAAATATGTATGTCCAAGGAATAAAAAGTTTCATACACACTTTTATCCCCTATTTCAACCCCTTGGAGGTTTAATTATGAAAAATGCTTCCTTAGTGGATGCCTACATCATAAGAGGAATACGTGTGTGAAATTTAAAGTTTCTAGCCCTAAGGGTTTAGGCCAAAATACGGAATACGTGTGCGAAAATTCAATTTTTCTAGCCTTAAGGGTTTGTCCTGTGCGTTGATATATCACTGGTTAGCATATCCTTGTTATTTACTACAAATGACCCACCCTTGCTTCCTTTAGTAACTATGGTCCCTAGATTCGTGATATTTAATTTATTTCAGCGACATACATTGTCAATTCTTAATCATCATTGGATATTTCAAATTGATTATTGAAAAACCTTTATATTTTAACGGAATAATATACAGTACAAATATGGCCACCCTGAAATCTATTCTAAATATTGCTAAAAAAAATTTTTAAAATCAGCTGATCAAATTCAGAGATTACTTTTTACATCCAAACTTATGTATGCACTTCACTTGTTTATAATATTAACTACAGTATCAAACATGCTTAGAACAAACATCTTACATCGATTTTTTTGAAATTTAAAATTTTTACGATGCGCGCACACTGACAGCCAAAAAGCGACATGATGAAGTTAGCTGAAAGCGACACGATGAAGTTAGCTGCATTCCTTTTACAAACAGACAGTTGTTACATACGGCATGAATTCTAAGCTATTTTTGTTCTGTTACGCCAAACAAGTATAACTTCGTAAGTGCGTACATAAGTACACACACACTTTTTTTTTTAATAAATTAATATAACTAATATACTGTCATACAGAGTTTTGATTGTTACTCGTAAATTGTTTCTTAGCATATGTATAATTATAAGTATTATTTTTATAGTCTTGAACGGCGTGTGCAACAGCGTTATTATCCCATAAAATAATAAGCACCCTACTAATATTATAAATGCGAACGTTTGTACGAATGGATGGATGTTTGTTACTCTTTCACGCAAAAACTACTGAACGGATTTTGATAAAATTTTACAGTAATATAGCTTACATATCAGAGTACATATAATTTTTAGATATAGTAATACATAATTGAAAAACGAGTGCGGTGGAAAACGTTAGTGGCTCATAATTTTAAAGGGTTTACGTATATAAGAGAAAACAACAGTAAAAGCTTAAAAAATATTAATTCTCGTTTCGTTCGAGTTCGTTTGTTTTAACGTTAAGTATATATTTCTCAGAGATGAGATATTTTCCCGTAGTAACAAATATCCTATATGTTGACCCGGATAACCAGCTATAATCATATCAAATTTCACCAAAATCCCTCCAGTGGATTTTCGTGATGCGGTAACAAACAGACAGACAAAAATTCTGAAAACTATAGAATCGGCCTCTGTATCGATAATGATGTCTATTACAATAAGATTAAAAAAAATATATTTAATGTACAGATTCGGTTTAGTTACAATTTTATTATATGTATAGATATAGATATAGATTATATTAATATTATAATGATTTTATTTGTGGCTCATATAATCATTTTGTATGAGATTGATTAGATTAGATTTATTAGAACCACTTCAGTATTTCTACAAATTATTTTACAACAAAAAAAAATACAACAATAAAGTAATTACGCATTTTTGTTTTATTCAAGATTTAAAAAAGTACTTTAATCGTGGAACAACAACAAATGGCCATAATAGCATAAATAACATAAAGACTTGATTTATTGTATTTTAGTATTATTGTAATTTTTACATTTGTGTTAAATGCTCTCAGCCATAAAAAATATTTATAGAAAGAGTTATATGGCTTTGTAAAATAAGAATAACATAATAACTTACAAAGAGATGCATTAAAGAATCCCATAAATATTGTAAATGCGAAAGTTTGGATGAATGGATGTTTGTTACTCAATCACGCCAGAACGGCTGATCGTTTCTGGATGAAATTTAACACAGAGATAGATTATAGTCTGCAATAGCACATAGCTTACTTTATATCCCGGAAAAATGTACGGTTCCCGTGGGATAGATTTGTTTTTGTGTTTCACAGAGCAAGGTATCAACTATCTATTCCATACTAACCGTTAAAACGTACCTAGGGACAAACCTGAGCGAAGCAAGGGTGAGTCGCTAGTCTTTTAAAATACATAATAGATCATAAATAACAATTTTTCAAAACACGTTATATCTTTTACACATATGGTATCGCTTGCATAGTGAATCAATCAGACAGCTGTATTGTTCACACAAACCCATAGGTATATTACGTAGTAATTTTCCTAATATCTACATATATAAATATGCAATAACAAAACAGTTAAGTACCTTTATTTTCTTTGTAAAAAAAGATTTTCTTTTTTTTTGTTTAGTAGCTTTTACGAGCTTTAAGGTTATCAATAAAAAAAAATTGGAAAGAGTTTTTTGTTATACAGACAGATAAATTCATATATATATTCAATAATGATTATGACACCTGGGTGAATACTAATGTTTTTAAAAAATATTTCTAGCAAAGAGTATTTCTTCAAAACTAGTTTCTTATTAATATTTTCTTGCCTAAAAGCTGTAGCTGTGTAATGTAGAATAATGTTGTTTTCTATTGCGTAGGGATGATGTATCTCATGACCAATATTATTCAGATTTCTTTTAATCTTCTTTCAATAAATTAAATTATTTTTTAATGACCTCACTTCATCCCTCTCATCCATTTGCATAGAGAGTATTTTATTTCTGATGGATCTATAATAAAAATCTTTGGTAGGTTACATCAAAGCAATTGATCGTAATAATATATTACGATTAAATTTACATAATTTCTAACTCAAAATTCACAAATCAAAAGAAGATTTTAAAAGTTGGCTCTAATAGAAATAAGAAAATATTTTTTTAACAATACACAAAAATCTGTGTAGTGTTAGTTTAAATAAAAAGTAGAGTTTAGCGTAATTTATTTGAATTCTTAACTGACAAAAAAAAGGCTAATGTGAAAATATGAGTGTTAATCCCTTTTATAAGTAAGCTTTATGTTAATTTGTGGTTAATTTTTCGTCCGATTTTTCTAGTAAATATCCCTATTAATAGTAATTACCCCTAAGGGTTAAATAACCCCCCTTTACCCCCCTTTCACCCCTAAGGGTTAAGTTTTTTTTTCGTTATTTTGAATTCGATGCAATTTTTTGTAGTTTAAAGGGTTTTTAACTATATTAATATTTTATTCTCACAAACTTGAGGCTTTTGTATCGAGATGACGATTGGCAGAGACAATATACAGATAGTCATTATCAGTGAAGGCATACAGTGATTTACGTTTTAACGACACTATATTATGGCGACAACAAATCACTCTCTCCTCTCAATGGCAAACACCTACACCTAAGATTATGATTAAGACTACTTTTTATTAATATGCCTACCAATACACAAGAATCGTGAGAAAAAAAACAAATAAAAAATTCACATTTTACTCACGCAATTACGCAGTTCACTAATACATATGTATATGTATAAGTGGAATTTAACTCTATTGAGGTCCAGTTATTTTATGAAATGAATATCTTATCCTAAAAACTTGTTTAAAATATAAATTATTTATTTAAAAACAGCTTCTGTTATCATTTTCTTATACTATTAGGAAGATAAAAACCGGTACTTTTAAAAATTTGTATACAAAAAAATATATATAGATATGACATGATGAGCCTAATTTGATTTTTTAAATAATATTACGTATTATTTACCTTCTTCTTTTTTTATTAATGTTGGGAAATGCATTTACGCATACCACATGTACACATAGAGGTGGTTATGTGGGACTCACCGGCTAAAAAAGCCAGTACTACCCACTAAAACCCAACAAAACCTCCCCGTCTTAATGGGGCGTCGCAGGATCGCTTACGCACTCAACTACGGTGCCACGGCGGCAGGTCTGCCGAAGCAGACCACAACAACCATGGGGTTGCTCCACAGTCCAATTTGCTATCAGAGAAGCACCAGGAGCCAACTTTATGGTACACCGCCCACCAAAGTGGGCCACCTCAGTGTACCTTTCTTGGATTCGCGCCCGGCTGAACTGCCGGCCGCTGCAGAGTCCTCCCACCACAATAAGGTGAACGCCCGGGGGGGGGGGGGGGGATGTATTATCTGCCTACTTTACTCGAGATCCCAAGTTCAAATCCTGCTTTAGTAAACATTTGTATCGATCATACGACAAAAGTTATATAAGTCGAATAAGTGTAATTTTTCCTGTCTATTCCTCAAAATGAAGAGCTTGATTTACAAAAAACATATTAATATAATCACAATTTCTTTTTCCTTAACTCTACAACAAATCAATATGAGCTTAGTAAACTTTAAAAACAACAAACCGAATTAAAAATTACACAATAATTAATTGTATACGAAGTTCATTCAGACAAAAAGTCAGACAAACATATTTATTAGTCTAATCAATCCCTAACACATGGTGACTCTACATCCCAAGCAAAGTTCACACGCAAGCGATCGTTGACCGGTGGGCTTCCAAACCGGTCCAATACGGAGTTGCTTAAAGAGACCCTACGATTCAGCCGAGGCGACGCCGACTTGTATTGTCAACATTATCACTGATTGAGTTACACCTGATATTAAAGCCATGAAGACAGACTCTATGACAGTACGCTTTCAGCCTCCGAACGTTAAACACCTGTTATTTACTTCGTTAACAGCTACGCGCGAAAAATGTAATTATCAAGATTAACTGACTATATGGGGTAAAACTGGCCAGTGTATATAATTGTAAATAAAGTGTTTTTTTTTAGTGTATATAATATTAATTATAAATCTATAAAATCCTGTGATATTAGAAATAAGCGACGAGGAGACGCAAGTAAGTATTTTTTTTATTATTTTTTGGTTAATTTCTAATAACTCAATGTGTTTTTTTATATATATATTTTATATATATTTATTATGTATATACGTATATTTTTATGTTGCTTACTAAACTTGTAGGTATCGTTGTACTATAAAATTGATAAGTGATTAAGTCAAAAATGATTATAATCATTATACGATAACATATTTATTTACGAACAAGGACGGTCTTAGCTCTACATTCTCTGCCTACTCTACATTTCCTTACTACATAGGCTTGTCATTCATAAAACGTTACAATAGGAGGGGTTATTTTATATAAATCTAGGTTTTTTTTAATATATTGGGACATTAACACACAGCACCATCTAGTTCCATGGTAAGCTACGAGGCTTGTGCTATGGATACCAGATAGTTGATACATTACATACATATAACTTTAAATACATACATATTATAAATTTAAACACCCATGACTGGAGACAAACATTCTTGCTCATTATACAAATGAATGCCCCCAGCGGGACTCGAACCCGCGACCGCTGGCACAGCAAGTAGGGTCACTACAAACTTTGCCAAACGTGCCGTCTTTGATGTCATATCCTTTATATATTATATTTAATATGATTTTGTTGAACTTAAATAATATTTTTTAACAATTATCGTTTTTTTTTGTAGAGTTTCAAGTCGACGTTAGGTTATTTTACAATTATGTGTTACGGACGTTCTATTTAACTTCAAAATCGTGATGGTTGACATATAAATTAGTATTTAATAGCAGTTTTATTCAGTTTTATTTATTGTACATATTATAAATGTATAAATCAAACATAACATTATTAATAACCATAGAGTCATGGTGTTTATAAATCCTTGTTTTTATTGTAATCGGTTCACATAAAAAGTATTTGAATCAAAATTGTAAATCTGCATGCGAAATATCTGTAATCTATTCTATTTCAAAGGATGTTCAAGTAAAATATAATTTATACAAAGGACATACAAAACATCAATAGCTATTCGAAACTTACGAAAGTTATTGTAAAAGTTCTACGAGAGCTTAAAATTTTCATTGATTTTTAAAATTAACTAAAATTTCAACTTTAGTAATATATTGCAGTACCTAATTAATACCTTTATTTACTTTAGATTGTTATTTCAAAGGATTTGAACTAGTTTTTTATAAAGGCGCAATACAGTTAATTGTATGTGACAATAATGGGAAAATTTGTATGATCAACGCACACAGTTACATGGCGATAATATTGAACCCACGACCTCTTATAAGCATTTTCATATAGTAACCCTACCATAGTGCCTTTTTTATGTTATTTTTATATGTATACAAAGCTTTTCAGATAAAATAACTTATTTTATTTGTTTGTTTATAACTTCAAACTTAATTTAATAATGTGAATGATCAAGTAATAAATCAGTTATTTAACCGCCTTTTTAATGAAGTATTCTGATTGTATTTAGCTAATATTATTAATTTTACTTGCAAATAACATAAATAGTCTATGAAGAAAAAATGTTAAATATGTATGTTTGTATGTTGGTATTATTGATATAATATTTATTACGATCTTTGAATATGATCACAATGTTTATTTAATTAATCTTAATTATCTTTTAAATTAGAAAACAAAAGAATTATTATTAAAATAGGGTTAGTAGTTTACGAGGTAAAGACTATTAAGTGTTTTTTTATTAGTGTCCCAGATTTAGAAAATTATAAGAAATGAATCTTATCTTGCATGCGTCTTGTATGTAGCCTTTTTTAACGTCCCACTGCTGGGCACGGACCCTTTTTCAATACAAGGTGGATCAGACCGTAGTCCACCACGCTGGCCAGTTGTGGGTTGGCGGACTTCACATGTTTTACGAAAATTTCTAGATTCTCTCAGATAAGCAGGTTTCCTCACGATGTTTCCTTCACCGTAAGGCAAGTGGTAATCGTATTAGAAATGATTCGCACATGAAAATATCAGATATGCGAGACCGCATTCCGATCAGTATATTTCGAGATAAAAGTCGCAATATTAAAAAAAATATTATCTTCAATAGTTATGACAGTTTATTTTACCCGTGGCTATTAATTGGTTTATTTGCGCGTTTATATATATATACACATATAATAAAATTGTAACTAAGCCGAATCTGTACATTAAATATTTTTTGGAAAATTTTATTGAAACAGACATTATTATCGATGCAGAGGCCGAATCTTTAGTTTTTAGAATTTTTGTCTGTCTGTCTGTCTGTTACCGCATCACAGAAAAACCACTGGAGGGATTTTGATGAAATTTGGTATGATGATAGCTGGTATATATATAATACATGTATATAAACCATTATCAATATAATCATATAATAATTCGATTAAAATGTTTTAAATGATTAGTGTATCGGACACGTGATGAGGTTAAACTGATACATGAACTGTGAATGAGAACACAGTGACAATGCACTTTCTATCTTTGCAGTTTCTTATTGATAAAAACAAACATATCACGATTTATATCTATTATTTGAGCTCGATGATAAAAGAGCCACCTATTTTGGGTCATGATCAGATTAAGTTAGGGTAAGCTACGAGCAAGTTCTTCGGACACATTTAAATATAATTTTTTGTATTATTGTATTATACCTAATATTCTAAAAAAAAGCCTAAACAGATACAAGTATCAGACAAAGCAGTGGCTTATTGATGTGTCTAACAGATTGCCGCGATGCAGAAGAGTTAAAAAAAATATATTTTTAGTTCTGTTTTTTTGTACATTATTGAATTTATTATTATAGTTTTACATATATATATTTAGTATTATATTGAAATTTAATACACAAATAGACTATAAACCTAGCATAACACATAGGCTGCTACTAATATTATCGTTAAATTAAATAGAAATATAGCACAACGCACTATGCGAGCGAGCGAAGTTAGTGTGCCACGGCGGCATCCAGCCAGTGCCATAAGCGACTAAATCTAGAGCGACTCGCGTTTTTGCAAAAACTATCTTTTTCCAGTAAGATTGAGAAATGTTTCCGTGTTTTCGCAATATCCCTAGGGTTTTCGCGAAAATTTAATTTATCAAATCATCCTACGACATGTATACCAAATCTCGCAACTCTGATATTTTCAAGTGCAAATCATTTTCAACATGATAACCATTTGTCTTGCGGTAAAGGAAGATATCGTGAGAAAACCTGCATATCTGAGAGAACCTAGCAAGGTTTCGAAAGACATGTGAAGTCCACCAACCCGCACTTGACCAGCGTGGTGGACTGTGGCCTGATCCCTCTCGTATTGAAAGGAGGCCCGTGCCCAGCGTTAAAAAGGGCTATATACAATACTTAATACTTTACTCTTTTAACTAGAGTAGGAAATTTTTGTTTTTGCACCAATTATAATAAAATTTCCCATACACGTAAAAACCTTTTTGTACTTTTAATATCCTCAAGTACATAATTGAATGAATAAAGAAAATTCAACCTCACAATGTCGAAAGTAAGACATTTATCTTTATTAGTTACTGGGTAGTATAACAGAACAATAGAAGCAAGCAAGTTAATTGCATTATTGAAAGTTTACTTTGGAATTATTATACGAGTACGACAAAACTAGATGATATTATCTAAGCGGATGCAATGAAATATTGACAAATAATAAGTAGCTACTGTGTTTTCACGCTACATAGTATTATATGATTAGTCCTTTTTACAATTTTATACAATACTAGCGTTTTCCCGCGGCTTTGCACGCGTTGTTTAAACATGTATGACTATATTTTTATAAATTATAGCCTGTGTGTTATTCTGATGTATAAGCTATATTACTGCTAAGTTTTATCGAAATCTGTTCAGTAGTTTTTGCGTAAAACAGTAACAAACAAACAAACAGACGGACGGATGGACGGACAGACAAACATACATCTATCCTCACAAACTTTTGCGTTAATAATATCAGTAGAATTTGATTAAACAATATATGTGTACATAAGTCTGTAAGTGGTCTAGTCAAGTACAAGGACATTCATGTTATTAATACTAAATTGTTTTAGTACCAAATGTTTTAAATTTGATAAAAAGCTAATTATTTTCATTTATTTTCCTTCAGACACAGGCCCATATTTACATATTAATCTTTATAAACATTTAAAAATTAACATTTAACAATAAATTGGAACTTAATACTACAAGAAACATTTATTTAATGTATTTAAATGTCGATCAAGGTGTCGTCATCCAATGCCACATTATGCGGCTGTCAAGTGTTTAAGCCACAGTGGGCTACAAAGCTACTGGGGCTATCGCGCACTCGTCGCATCAGGGACGCTATTCGTGCTCTTACTAACGCCACGGTAATATCTTTACTGTGCTAACGCGTAAAAGTCCGGTACACCAGCACTCGCGAACATCCCCGAAACACTGCAAAAATGCGAAAACCCCAGTATTACATTACATCTATACAGATAAATAAAATTGGAGTGTCTGTTTGTAATATTAAAATAACCGCTTTATAATAAATGCATATGGATTATGGATGTATACATGGTACATATACCAAAACAACATTTTTTACAATTTTTGTCTGTCTGTTTGTTCCGGCTAATCTCTAAAATGTCTGGACTTGCTACTTTTATTTTAGAAAAAAATAGGGTCCTGCAAAAAAGAAATTAAAACCAAATTAATTAATTAATTTTGTTTTGGGAAGCAACCAGGGACGAGCCCGAGCGAAGCGAGGGTGAGTCGCTAGTATATTATAAATTCCATCTCATTTTTTGAACAGTGGAGAAAATTATATGAGATGTCCATATTCTCTCAGTTAATCCTATTAAAAAAATAATGTCAATGTAAGTCACAATTCTAAAAAATAATATAAATCATATCATTAAATGCATCAAATTACTTTTAATTTTTAATAATATGTTTTAAGCTTAACAGTTCAACGTCGTTGAATTTACGGTTGATTTAACTACAATTTTATTATTTTCTTTTAAATTGTAATGTTGGGAATTGCGTTTGCGCATACCACTTGTATACAGGTACCCACTAAAACCTGGCTGCGCTATTTAATTACTAAGCTTAACTTAAAAATGGTATTTTGGCATTTCATCAAATCAAAGAATAAATCCAATAATGTTTTCTTGAATACAAATAGTTTTATCTAGATTCAACTGACGCGTGCTAAGATATCATATTTACTGATATGTCGCGTATACATATGTCGCAGATGACAATATCTCACTTTTAAATTAAGATTTTGGGATTCTGTATTTTAATAGCTGACGCTTTATAACACTGTGACCTGTTGAATTATACTCAAACAAAAACGTTTTTTCAGCATAATACATGTAGAATCAAACTGTGCGATTATAGATCAACTATAGCTAAATATTCTATACTATATAGCAACTCACCCTAGCTCCGCTCGGGTTCGTCCCATTTAAACCCTACGTTTTAACGTTTAGTATAAATTTCTCAGTTTGATGACATATTTTCCCGCAGTAAAAAGTATTCTATTCTATATGACCTGGATAACTAGCTATCATCATACCAAATTTCATCAAAATCTGTTCAGTGGTTTTCTCGTGATGCGTTCCCAGACAGACAGACAGATAGACAAAAAATCTAAAAACTATAGATTCGGCCTCTGTATTGATAATAATGTATATTTCAATAAGATTTTCTAAAAAATATTTAATATTCAGATTCGACTCAGAATTTTACTATATGTATAGATATAGATAAGATAGATAGATAATACATAGGTAGTTACTTTCTTAAATTTACGCAAATATGACATTTCAAATGAAATTGTTTACGGGATAGACCCGTGAGCGTGTTTGTTGTAAAACATTCGAAACGGGAACAATAAATTGAAGCGGGGAAAAAGTGATTTATTTTACAGGTCTATAATTATGAAAAACTAGCGACTCATCCTCGTTCCGCTCAGGTTCGTCCCTGCTTACGTTTTGACGTTTAGTATAGATTTCTCAGAGATGAGATATTTTCCCGCAGTAAAAAGTATCCTTATATGTTGATCCGGATAACCAGCTATCATCATACTAAATTTCATCAAAATCCCTCCTGTGGTTTTTCCGTGATGCGGTAACAGACATACAGACAAACAGATAGGCAAAAATTCTAAAAACCAGAAATTCGGCCTCTGTATCGATAATAATGTCTATTTCAATAAGATTTTCCAAAAAATATTTAATGGACAGATTCGGCTTAGTTACAATTTTATTATATGTATAAATAAGAGAGTAAAGTTTTTACTTCTTCTTACTAGATTCGGCTCAGCTGTATATGTGATAGCTTATAACAATCTGAATTGACATAGGTAACTATTCACTGTCAAAATCTATATATATGTATAATAAAATTGTAACTAAGCCGAATCTGTACATTAAATATATTTTAGAAAATCTTATTAAAATAGACTTTATTATCGATACAGAGGCCGAATCTATAGTGTTTAGAATTTTTGTCTGTCTGTCTGTCTGTTACCGCATCACGGGGAAACCACTGGACAGATTTTGATGAAATTTGGTATGAGGATAGCTAGTTATTCGGGTCAACATATAGGATACTTTTTACTGCGGGAAAATATCTCATTTCTGAGAAATCTATACTAAATGTTAAAACGTAACTAGGGACGAACCCGAACGGAGCGAGGGTGAGTCGCTAGTATACATATATCACGTTACCGATTTGTACAAACTTGACATAAAACAAATAATACGAAATTAATCAAGAAGTACCTGTAAATCTTGTAAAATAAAGCATAATATTTTGAATTTTAGTTCATACAACACCTTTAAGTCGGCCTCCGCTACTATTAATTGCACACATTATGTATAGCTACAGTTCATTATTGGATATTTCCACTTTTACAACAATTTATCACATAAGGACATATTTTATTGGCACATCTTTAATGTTAGAGGAAAACACTTATTTGTCATGTTTATTATAGCATAAGTGATTTTATTGGCTTATTGATCCAATTTTATTTACTATAATACAATTATTCTTTGATAAAACATAAATATATTAAGTGTACGTTCAATTTATTCGATTAAGTTTATCGCTTTGTATTAGATTGCGTAGTTTAGAGACGTTCAAGTAGATAAGAGCTTAAAGAAATTTACACATTACAAGGAAAACAGCATAAGGAAATCTGTATATCTGAGAGAACCTAATTTCCAGGTTAGGTGTTTTCGACAGCCTTGTGAAGTTCGCCAAGCTGCAATGGCCAGCGGGGTGGACTATGGCCTTACCCCTTCACTTAATGAGGGAGGCCTGTGTCCAACAGAAAACATTTAAAAGAGCTAAATGAGAGTCATTGACGACATATATTTGCAAATATAATAAAATTAAAATACTTCCAGATGATTTCCCGTAGTTTAATTTTTGTTTTGATCAAATTATGAAACTCGAGAAATTAAAAAGTCATTCACCCAACCTTATGTTGTGTTTCTTTATAAAAAACTGGTTCATAATGTGCGCAGATATCGAAAAATTAGACGAATATAAGGAAGAAGTAGCCGTATTGGCTACTGCGTACTTTTTGAAGGCTAAAATGCAATACAATTAAAAATCCCAACAGGATTCAACTCTAACTGCAATAACGATTGTTAATATAGAAACTAAACGTTTTCTGTTTTATAATACAAGTGTTTATAAGTAGATAAGTCGACGCGTGGTAATTTCTGAGTCAGAAAAGATATTATAAGTATTTATTTTTTGGATTTAACGCTCATTTACACGAAGTTAATTTGATATGTCATGCAAAACTGTAGTTATTATTAATAGGTAAATTATAAATAAAAAATCGGTGAAGGATAACATCGTGAGGATTGAGTAAACCTGCATTTGAGAGATTCTGGCAAGTTTTTAAAGACATTTTAAGTCCGCCAACCCGCACTTGACCAGCGTGGTGGGCTATTACCTGATCCTCTCGTATTTAGGGGAGACACATCAGCTCTTTTTAACGCTCTTTTCAGCCCACCGCTGGGCAGAAGTGGGACCTTAAAAATGACTGAATACAAAAAATAATGTTACTTCACTCGTTTAATTTATATAAGAATGACTTTTTTGCTAATCTGTCAGTTGTTTCGTTAGATAGCTCATTGTCTATACTTAATTGACTGATAATTTCTGAGATTAGTGCATTAAAACAAAGAAAAATATCAAATCACTAATAAGCTTTTATTTGGATTAAGTAGCAATAATTATTTACCGGCAATCTTAATAACATAGGTACCTACAATAATTGCATCAAAGTTAATCCTTAGCATGTAAATAATCTATCTATTTAAATATATAAAAATTGATGTGTGTATGTATATTCCTTATGAGCTCCAAAACGGATCCAAAATTTTCAGGCAATCTTCAGGTTAACCCAGCGGGTGATCCTGTAAAGTTTGGTAGCGTTCGGAAGTTCGAACGCGGGTGTATCCGCGGGTACTGCTAGTTCTTTTATATTTTTGAATGTTTCCATACAATTTTAGCCAATTTTGATACAATAAACTATTATAGCTTGAAAGAGTCTAGTCTTTAAGTAGTTTAGTTTAAGTATAAGATACGTTAATCTTTCCGTACACGTGAAACGAATTTTAAGATTTTTGGAAGAACTATTGGTTTTCCGCTCACATTTTTACCCACATAAGCCCACGTTTTATGCATTTTGAATTAAAAAAGGCAAAATACAACACCACAAGTACATGTTAACCATAACATCCCATCGAATCGTTTTCTGAGAAGTTTAACTCGCAGGAATTCTTTTTGAAACAAAAAAAAAGAATTAAGGCGTAGTTAGGGTATAGCAAATAAGTATTGAATAAGTATAGACAATTTATATCGCATATATGCTTTTTTCTACCCTACCCCATAGGGTAAAAACCCCATAAGCGATGAAAAAGACATCTCCAAGGTGTCTGTACCATGTTTCATTAAGAGTTGTATATATGTAGGTAAGTTAATGTTACAAACGTTCAAACATTTAACATATTAGTAATGCCTGTAGAGGAAAGAACGTAGTAATTATTTTTTGTCTCCTGTATCTAAAAAATATATTCGCTGTGGCGATACTCGATTTTAGTTATTATCATCATTATATATAAATAAATATGATGCTTAATTCAAACAAAATATGGAAATCGAATCTGTGATCTCCGCGGTATCAGAGCGACATTTTAGTCACACTAAAGAATACATCAAATCAAAATATACTTTATTCATATGGACCTTTACAAACACTTTTAAATCGTCAATTTTACGTTTTGAAATTTACATTAAACGTCATAAATTAAGCCCATGAGGGATCTACCACCAGCTAGGAAGATAGTTCTGTTAAGAAGAACAGCTCTTTTTTTTAAAACTAATATTAATATCGCACACTTATTAATAAGGCTGTATAGCTCAGTTGTAACGAGCTGGCTTAGGAAATTGACTGAAGCCGGTTCAAATCCCGGGTTTCGCATCTCTGATATTTTTATGTGCGAATCATTTCTAACGTGATTACCACTTGTTGTACGGTGAAGGAAAACATCGGAGGAAACTTGTATATCAGAAAAAACCTAGCAAGTTTTCAACAGATATGTGAAGTCAGCCAACCCGCACTTGGCTAGCGTGATGGAATATAGCCTGATCCCCCTCATAACGAAGGGACGTTAAAAAGTGCTGAATACACATTAAACCCTGAATTTAGTAATCTATGCAGATAAATAAAATTGGAGTGTCTGATTGTAATATTAAAATAACCCATTTTTATTAAATGCATATGGATGTATACACGGTACATATACCAAAACAAAATTTTTTACAATTTTTATCTTTATGTCTGTCTGTCTGTCTGGCTGTTTATTCCGGCTAATCTCTGAAATGGCTGGACCGATTTTGATGGGAATTTCACTGGCAGATAGCTGGTGTAATAAGGAGTAACTTAGGCTACTTTTATTTTAGAAAAAAAAATGTAGGGTCCCACGAAAAAAAAATCAACCAAATTAATCAATTAATTTTGTTTTGGAAAGCAACCTAGGGACGAACCCGAGCGAAGCAAGCGTGAGTCGCTAGTACCTGTATACAATTATGCTCAATCTTATAAATGTACTGTTGAATAAACAATTCATATTTTCTGTCATAACGTAATCAGAATCAACTTTTAAGTTCATATTCAAAAACAGTTTATACTAAATTATATATGACTAAGTGTTTCCTGTCTTCAAATAATAGCTCTTTAAACGCAATACTTTACGCACGTCATTACGCCGTACTATTATGGGCCGGTTCACACTTTAGTGCTTTAGATTAAATCAGTGTTCGTTCTCGGTCCGATATCGGTCTGGTAAAACATATTTAGACAAAAAAAGTTGCTAGAGTGTGATTTAACCGGAACTCGGTACTGAGAATTTTTGATTATAATATATAAGTTCTCCTGACCGATTTCGGCCACGGCGGCCAATCTTATTGAGACTAGCCAACTGCGCAGGAGATATTATAGTGCACAAGTGTACGCGCAGACACAACGTGCACTCTCTATTTCTGTCACTCTCATACTCCGGTGAGACGACACGAGATACGCGGTGAGAGTTAAGGCGCAGGACCAACGGCTTTACGTGCTCTCCGAGGCACGGGGGTGAAACACCGCCAACTTTCCAATTCCGGGCTGTTACTTAGGCTTACTAAACAGAAAGACTAACTAAACTTAGCTCGACCTCGGACTTACCTGTCCGGGTGTGTAGCCTTACATACTAGCCACTGCACCACCGAGGCAGTGTGTTTTATTAAATAACTCAATAACTATAAGTGCTTGACTTAACCCGAAACTCAAACCTGGATCAATCAGCAAGTCCAATATTATCATAAAATATCCCCTAGATATAACTAAAGTTATTTTTTTAAATAATCTACCAAACCGATATCGAACCTAAAACGAGGTCGGCACTATAGTGTGGATTAGACCAACTTGTTCAGTGATAATTTTTTTACATACTGTTATGCAAAGAGACACAAAATATTATGCTTTTTGTAAGTGCTGTATCGAATTCATTGTAAACGACGATAGACTTAACCTTAGATTAATCAGTTTTAATTGAAATGTGATCATGAAAATCACAATCAAGCGTTGTAAGGCCCATATTTAATTTATTGAGTTTAATTCTAAAATTTTACGCTTATAGTATAGAAATAATATTCTTAATTTATATTTTTCACAAACTTTGGCCTGTTGCTCCGTACGTATATATATATGTATATATGTATGTATGTATGTATATATATATATATATATATATATATATATATATATATATATATATATATATATATATCATGATAAAATTTGCATATGTACAAACAAGGTCAATACATACTTCAAACTACGCAAATCCTAATCTATTATAACAAGTGTTTTCTTTCGAAAGCTGTCATTTTTAATCTATAACTGTCATATATAAAGAAATCTCCTGCGATGCTACATATGTATATTATATTCAATAAAATCAATTTTCTTGAGTGGATATTATCACAACATAGATTGATAGATTAGCCACTTATAAGGATATAAATATCTGTGTTCGATCGTGAGTGTACCTGGAAATATTTTACAAAAGTAAAATTTCATATATTTTTGCTTCTTTCGGTTTGTTTAGATCCTTACCTCCGTTACACTTTACTAGGACTTGTAATATAATATTAATAATATTTTTCTAACCAATTTTGGTCACCGTCGCCAATGTTTTAGGTAGTCCTATCTGTGCATCTGTGGAGATATTATAGTGCACAAGTGTTCGCGTAGAAATAAGTGGGCTCTCTATTCTTCTCTCTTAAAATCCGGTGGGATAACAATTTAAGACAACTGACCGGGGATCAGGCTTGCCTTGCTTATGGAGGTATGGCCATAATATTCCTAACTTCCCAACTCCACGCTCCTACGAATAACTACTTGACCTGAACCGAAACTCGAACCCGAGACCTCCGAATCTGTAATTGAACATATTAACCACCAGACCAAAGAGGCAGACCAATATTATCAAACCGTATCAACTACAAAAGTAGACTAATTAAGAATATACAGTAGGATCGTACCTGTACTTCCGTAAATCACCTTTGAACCCAAACTCACAACCTTCATCTCTAACTAAAGTGTACATAAATGAAACATATAATTACAGAGTATACATTAGTCATTAAACATAATTAAAGTTTTATGGTTATTTTTTAGTTAAATTTTATTTTTTAACACATCAATAAAATAAGTAAATATATATTATATAACTATTAGAAATAAAAATACACATAATGAATGTTGTCGCATAGAACAAGGATTCCTCGTTAAAATAAAAGAATAAAGTGTCTACTAATTTCTAAAAATATTGCTATATTATAAAAAAATATATTTTATCAACAACATAAAATTAGTTGCAGAGATTGGCGTGTTCAAAGAAAGAAAGAAAGAAACAAACAATTTCTTTTGATGACACGTTTGGCTCAGTTTTTAGTGACACTATACGTATTTGTTGTGCCAGCGGTCGCGGGTTCTAGTCCCGCTGGGGGCATTCATTTGTGTGATGAGCACGAATGTTTGTACTCCAGTCACGGGTCGTTTTATTTATAATATGTATTTATTTAAAGTTATATAATATGTGTAGTGTATCAACTATCTGGTATCCATAACACAAGCCTCGTACCTTACTATAGAACTAGATAGTGTTATGTATTAATGTCTCAACATATTTATTTAGCTTTATATTCATTCATGACTTTGTAATAAACAATTCCTCTCTTTAGATAAATTAAAAACAAAGCAAACTCGCGCGCTAAAGCTATATTATCGATATACTAATCGATCGTTAAATTTATTTTAGCTATCTCTGTTATAGACAGTCACGTGGCGCAACTGTTGAATAAAACGAACCAAATGACGTTATATTATAATTATAATTTAAGCACTACAATAGAAATAGGCTCCCACGCGTGAATTACTCGTTTTTTGAGTTCTTTTTTTTATTTATTATTAAAAAAAACTAGCAATTAGCTCGGATGCCATTGTCATATTCTTATCTGTATAGTAAATTTCATCTAAACCCGTTCAGCCGTTTCGGCGTGTAGGAGTGACAAATATACACACGTACACACAGGAAATTTCTTATTTATTTAGTAGTTCAACAATTTTCCTTTAATTTTCTTACATGTATACTTTCAAAAGGTTTATAACTAAACAAAATTTAAAATTTACTCGCAAGCCAATTTTGTTTCACGGAGGTGGATTGAATATAACCATTTGTACAAGTACATACGATAAGTGATTACGCGCTTGCTTGGGAAACCAAGTGAAACGGGTTCACATCCCGGGTCTCTCAACTCTGATATTTACATGTACGAATCAACATGATTACTTGTCTTACGGTGAAGGAAAATATTGTGAGGAAACCTGCATGTCTGAGAGAACCCAGGAAGTTTTCAAAAGAAATGTGAAGTCCGTCAACCCGGACTTGGCCAGCGCAGTGGAGTATGGCATAATCCCTTTCCATATTAAAGTGAGGCCCGTGTCCAGCAATAACACGTTAAAAAGGGCTGAATACAATATAATACAATGGATTTTAAATAGTTGTCATCCAGCTATTTATTGTGTATACGATTATATTAAATCGTTTCTTATATCTTATACTAGCGACTCACCCTCGCTTCGCTTCGGGTTCGGCCCTAGACAAAAACAAATCTATCCCACAGGAACCATACATTTTCCCGGGATAATATCTAGCCTTACTCATTTAACGGGCTATCAAATGCAAAAAGAATTTTTCAAATATGATTAGTAGTTCCTGAGATTAGCGCGTTCAACCAACCAAACAAACAAACAAACTCTTCAGCTTTACAATATTAGTATAGATCTGTAAACGCGCTGTGCATTAACGAACCTAAAACGTTCAGTATACAATTTTGCGTTCTCAGACTAAATAATTGTATAGACGGAGCTTGCTAAAAAATGTCAAGGTTAAAAATAGTAGCGAGATTTCGCTGTTTACGCTACCACGAGTATTCTCGATTTTGCCATACAGGAAGTTTACTTTCTTTAAAAAATAAGGAAAATTCGTTAATTCATAATTTCTGAGAAGAATATATAAATAATAATTAGGCAATAATAAAATATATTATAACCTTATGTAAATAATAAATATAAATGTGTTGGGACATTAACACACACCACCATCTAGTTCCATGGTAAGCTACGAGGCCTGTGTTATTGATACCAGATAGTTGATACACTACACATATATAACTTTAAATATATACAAATTATAAATATAAACACCCATGACTGGAGTACAAACATTCGTGCTTATCACACAAATGAATGTCCCCAGCGGGACTCGAAGCCGCGACCGCTGGCACAACAAGTAGAGTCACTACAAACTGAGCCAAACGTGTCGTCAAATGTGTATTGTTCATAAACAATAATATTAGCTTTTAATCTTTATTATAATTCATCCATTTACTTATTACTCTAATGAGTATTTTATTAATATTTGTATGCTATTTTAAGTATTATAGTTTAAAATATTATTGTTTGGCTTCATGTCTAGTTCTATGACACTCTATGATCTATCTATATTATTCCTTAGTCATTCAGTCAATATCCTAATCAATAAGAGTGACCAACTTTACTGAGATTAAACACACTGTATATATAGGGACATTTTTAATTCACTGAAGACCTTTTGGGAATATACTATTTACATCATAACAACAACATCTATAAGAAAAAAAAATAATATTTTCAATATCAGAGGTTGCGAGACCCGGGATTTGAACCCGCCTCATTCGGTTTCCCAAGTGAGCGCGTTACCACTAGGCTACCATTGCGTTGCATTAGCTACTTTACTATATACTATAGTCTTTGATCCCCGCCCCACACTCCACGCGAGCAAAGCCACTGCCAAAAATTAGTATCAGTATAAATAACAGATTTTGTATATAAAATAAAGTAAGGAAAGTATTTTAAATAAAACTATCTTTTCGGATTATTTCGCGGATTTATTTTGATTTTTGGTTCCCGACGTTTCGAATGCTTTACAGCAATCATGGTCACGGGAGAGACTAAGGTGTTAGACATCTCAAAAGCGTTATATACTTGTTACAGACAGTGCCTACCCACAAATTTTCAAAATCATTTTTGTAAATTTGTGGGTAGGCACTGTCTGTAACAAGTATATAACGCTTTTGAGATGTCTAATACCTTAGTCTCTCCCGTGACCATGATTGCTGTAAAGCATTCGAAACGTCGGGAACCAAAAATCAAAATAAATCCGCGAAATAATCCGAAAAGATAGTTTTATTTAAAATGTCAAATATTCGCGTAAATCTAAGAAAGTATTAAGGAAAGTATATCAATTTTATACAAAACTTATAATTTTTCCCTTTTATTTCTTCAGAATAAGAAAATATTGTTACTCCATTGTAATAGGCATCTGTTATATAAACATCTAATACACGTGACCTATTTCTATGATTATTTATTAATTTGAATTATCTTTATATAAAATTATTTTCAGATAAAACCAATTTTATCTAAACATTAATGGGAATTATATTATATTTACATTTTTTTTATTATCTGTGATTTCTGAAGCTATTAGTAGAAGTAATATGTTGCCGCTTTTGTTAATGACAATTTAAATGTTACAGTAACTTCATATTATCCAGTTTTAAGATTGATACACGATTTTAAAAACATTCTCAAACAAAATTGAATACATGAATAGTAAAATGAAACAGTAGATATGCCAAATAAATAAATAAATAAATAAATATGTTGGGACATTAACACACAGCACCATCTAGTTCCATGGTAAGCTACAAGGCTTGTGTTATGGATACCAGATAGTTGATACACTATACATATATAACTTTAAATACATACATATTATAAATATAAACACCCATGACTGGAGTACAAACATTCGTGCTCATCACACAAATGAATGCCCCTAGCGGGACTCGAACCTGCGACCACTGGCACAGCAAGTAGGGTCACTACAAACTGAGCCAAACGTGTCGTCGAATGAAAATGAAACTCACTCAAATATCTAATGGCAAAACTTTGTGCAAAATAATATAAGTACATACATATGTTGTGTTTTAGGCTAACTTATTTTGAGACTGTATTTGCTTGCTTTCGTGGTCTAGTGGTTCCAGTTAGTTAGGTTCGAGTCCCGGGTCAGACCGAAATAATTACCTGGCTTTGCCATGAAATACTCGGTAGTGGCCCGGAATTAGGAAGGTGGTAGTGTGTTCAACTTCACGCCTCAGAAAACACGTTAAGCTGTCGGTCGTCTTATATCTAACCGATCGTATCAAGTTGTTGTCCCATTAGAATATGAGAACTAAAGGTTAGAGACATATTGCCCGTTATTATTAGAGACGTATTATACACGTTTCATCCTTGCCGTGAGATGTACATACTCGTATGTATGCCTCCGACTGCATAATACTATATTCCATCACGAACTTGTTTTCATCTTTTTAGTTAGCTTTTATGCAGTCGAGATTTTTATTTTTATAATATATTTATTTATTAATAGCTTTTTAAATACTTTTAAGTAGGAAAATTTGCGACAATGGTTAATCAACTTTAAATCGTTATATATCCTAAACTGTTATTTAAAATGAAAAATGATAAAAGAAACGAGACCATTTTCACATTATGTAACCTAGCAGCTCAGATATTTAATTTCTTTTTATGTCACCTATCTAAGAACACTTAGGCTATTGAGACAAATCTAATGATATTTTAATTAAAGAAATCCATCGATTGGTTTGGAAGATATGAGGGAATAAAGAATATTACAAACAAACATACAAAGATAAGCGCGAAAAACATAACCTTATCCTTGCAGTCGGGTAAAAAGGGTACTAATGTCTGCGCGAACACTTATGCGCTATAATATCTCCTGCGCAAACGGCTATACTCAGTAAGATCAGCCGTCGTGACCGAAACCGGTCAGGCGATCATACATATTGTTGAATGTAGATGATCAACTTTAATTTTAAATTGAGCTAAAGATTACGTCTTGTTAAATTCTTATAAGTAAAAAGAAATAAGAAGAATATTCGAGGAAATTAAAGCTTTTTTTTTAGTTGTCTGTTGATATTTTTTTCCTTATGACAAATTCTGGGAATTTAATTATAGATTGCATAAAATATTTATAGATCAACATTATAAATTATGTCATTTTATTGGTTTTGTTAGTTAATATATTTTTTTAAGTATCCTGCTACTTAGCAATCTGTTTGTTCAAAACAATCATCTAATATCTTACAGCATATTAGATTGTTTTGAACGAACAGATTGTCAACAGTAAATCTATTTTCAAAAGAGGCATGCACCCAGAGGTGCAATCCTCATCTTTTGTCTGCGAATCCAGTCGCTAGTTCTAGTATACTATTTCTCTTATTTTTTTTCTTTCTTTAGTACTATTATTTGACGACGCGTTTGGCTCAGTTTGTAGTGACCTTGCTGTGCCAGCGGTAGCGGGTTCGAGTCCCGCTGGGGGCATTCATTTGTGTAATGAATACGAATGTTTGTACTCTAGTCATGGGTGTTTATATTTATAATATGTATGTATTTAAAGTTATATATGTGTAGGGTATTAACTATCTGGTATCCATAACACAAGCCTCGAAGCTTACCATGGAATTAGATGGTGCTGTGTGTTTATGTCCCAACATATAATAAGCCCGCGAAAAAATCCGAAAAGATAGCTTTATTTAAAATGGATAACAATCACGTAAATTCATTTCGACATTTTCTTTTGAAACTCATGATCCCAACTTTCAATAAGCCATTGCAATCGTTCTTTATATATTTTTTTTACTTTACTTAACTTCTAATTCTATATCGTTTACATCAATTACATCACTCCAACTCTAAAAATGCACCTGAGCACGTTTCTATTGAAATTATCTTAACAGCTTTTCTTGGTACCTCTTATTGCGTTAATAAGCTTGTAATTGTTTTTGATAAAATTATATATGCATGATATGTTAGTTACTTAATATCTAAGACGACACGTTTGGCTCAGTTTGTAGTGAACCTACTTGCTGTGCCAGCGGTCGTAGGTTCGAGTCCCGCTTGGGGCATTCATTTGTGTGATAAGCACGAATGTTTCTACTCCAGTTATGGGTGTTTATATATATAATATGTATGTATTTAAAGTTATACATGTGTAGTGTATCAACTATCTGTCCATAACACAGGTCTCGTAGCTTACCATGGAACTAGATGGTGTTGTGTGTTAATGTCCCAACATATTTATATTTAAGCCAATATTTCTTAAGAAATCATATATTTTCATTATCAAGGTAATTATTGCTGTATTTTATCACCGAAGCGAATGAATTGGTCCAATTCTCTGTATACCAGCGCTTTACGCTTCATAATTATTAAGTAGGGTATTAGTCAAAAATGACTTAATAGCACGATAAGGGACGGTGTTTTTAAAATGTTTTCAGGTTTTTTGTTTACGGGGTAAAATGTATATATCTGCTTTTAGTTTGTTTTAGCTACGATAGATGGAAGTGCGATAAACTTCATGTGAATTTCAAATATTTATTATAACTTTTATAATGAAAAATCCGGACAAGTGCGAGTCAGACTCGCACACCTAGGGTTCCGTAGCATGAAACATTAAAATAAGTTTATAATCCTAAAAATATGATTCATTTTGTGATGCAACTACAAATTTATGGTTTTCGGATTTTTCTCTTTACTTATGCTATGATACACTGTTTCTTGCTAAATTTCATGATTCTAAGTAAACGGAAAGCACCCTATATGCTTTGATTCCCTTACGAGTTCCCTAGCGAGCGTGTAATATGCGACATAAACGTCCGTTTCTTTCGATGGTGTTGAGTTAGAAGTTCGATTTTTTATAGATCTCTAATCTCTAGAATTGCAGACGTAAATATTTGATATTAATTTTAACTTGACGCTTCCACCGGTTTCTGAGAAAAAGGGTCTTGACAGATAGACAGACAGACAATCAATAGATAGACAGACGGACGGACGGTTGGACAAGCAATTGATCCTTTATGCGTCCTTTTTTCCTGTTAAGGTACGGAACCATAAAAAGTAAGTAAATAATATAAAAAGATATTTTTCCACCCTTTGAAGTGGGTTTTTTTCATCACTTTTGCTGTAATCAGGAATATTCGTTCACGACTGGTGAGGATATCGCGTAACGTACAAACATACAAAAAATATGCACTTGAATTGAATATCTCCTTTTTTAAAGGTGGTTAAAAAGGTATTTTATTATATATATGAAATTCTTTAAATATTAAAATTTAGGATTCAAAGAAATCCCTCGGGTTCAATTAATCAAAGAGGTTCATAGAAGATTAAATACACATATCTCCATATGTTATAAGTTAGAACGTAAATGCCTATTTTTATCATTGTTGGTTAACATGTCAAAAGATATTAAACAAATTGAACATATATTGACCTTTTTACTGGTAAAGTGTGAACAAAGTAGGATTCGCCATTACAATAGTTTAACAAAAACTATTACGTTATAACTAGGTTTAACTTGCTTTAATCAATATCAATACCATTAATTTAGTCTTGAATTGATTTATTATTTTATTTTAAATAATAAAAAAATCATAAATAATTAAAATAAAAAATATAAATCTAATTAATATATGTCAAGGATTATAATTTATTTATTTATATCATAAATACATAAAATTCATTCATTCCAAGAACTAAGATACACGTTCTATGTTAATTTCTATTACGAGCATCTTGCCAAAAAAGTGGACTACCAACATTATTATTCTCATGAATGAGATGCCGATTTAAAATTAGTGAATAAAATTTAAATAAATACATATATAATAACTAATAAATTTGTATAATAAGTACCTAATAATCTTTATTGTACACAAAATATATAACACTAGCGATTTACCCTCGCTTCGCTCGGGTATTTTTTTTTTGTATTTTTTTTGAACGGAACCCTAATTCTTTTTCTGTAATAAAAGTAGCCTAAGTTAGCCTCCTTATAATATCAGTTATCTGCCAGTGAAAATCCCGTTAAAATCAGTCCAGCCGTTTCGGAGATTAGCTGGAACGGACAGACAGACAAACAGTTTAAAAGTTGTGTTTTTCTTAAAAGCATCGTATATAATTTCATATGAATTTAGTAAAAAACTGTTGTTTTGACATTAGAAACAGACACTTGAATTTTATTTATCTAATAAATTTAATAGATAAAAATGGTTATTGCGAATGTACCTTAGGAGATAGGCATATACTATTCGCACTTTCCTGTAGGCCTTTTTAAAACCTACAATTTTCCAGTACATTTCTTTGATGTATCTCATAAGGTTTAGCCACATACATTTCTAAGAACGACTCGATAGAACCAGTTATTGTGTTTTTCCGTAGGAATGAAAGATTTTCCTACAGTAGAAGGTATCCTAAATATTGACCCGAGTATTAAGTTATCAATATACAAAATTTAGTTAAAATCGGTTCAGTACTTTTTGCGTGAAACGCGCCTATCGATTTCGCTAAGTCACTGTTTTATTATATGTATAGATTTTAAAAATAATTAATTATAAGTGCAACAAATATGTATTAAACAATAATCTTATAAAAAAACTAGCGGTTTACCTTCACTTTGCTCGTGTGCGTCCCTGGTACGTGGATTTGGTTCACAATTCCATGGGGTTTCATTTTTTTGCGCGGAATTCTAATTATTTTTCTAAAATAAAAGCAGCATACTAATTATATCATCACATAGATGTCAGATAAAGTCCAATTAACATCCGTCCAGCCCTTTCAGAGATTAGCCGGAACAAACAGACAGACAGATAAAGAGATAAAAATTCTAAAAACTATAGATTCGGCCTCTGTATCGATAATAATGTCTATTTCAATAAGATTTTCCAAAAAATATTTAATGTACAGATTCGACTCAGAATTTTATTATATGTATAGATAATTAATAAATACAGTAAATTAATAAATAAAGTTAATAAAATGTGAGTCAAGTCTTCAGTTTCCTTCTAATTTTAGCAAAAAGGCATACTTGTTTTACTGCTAAGTAAATGTTTTAATGTAAGTAACGTATTTATTAGGTTGGCGACTATCCAAGTTGTTCCGTTTCATACTTTCAACAAGGTCGTATTGCAGTAATTTTGAAATTTCAAAGGTCGTTTGAGTGTTTAGATTTAGTCAAATTATAGATTTCCTATTGTTTTTTTGTTGTTCTTGCCTGTTATTATTTAAAAATTCGTTAAGCCCGAGTGGCATACATGTTTTAAACTTTAAAAAAAGCTGACCACAGATACGGTCAAAAGCTAGTAATAGGTAGATAGATAGGTAGTTGTTTGTCGTCTTGATACTGGAAAATGAAACAACATAGTGGCCTTGAAAAAAATACGTTAAAAGGACGTTGCGCTATATACATATTTTATATATTTATTAATGCTTCGTTAGTCCAAAGTCCTAAGTTCGAATCAAGTTTCGATCAATGAGTTTTTCTCTCTAAAAATTCTCCTGAAGTTCGAAAACTTGTGGTATTATTTTCCCATGCCTTGGAGAGTACATAAAAAGTATATAAAATACTAGCAACTCACCCTCACTTCGCTCGGGTTCGTCCCTAGTTACATTTTAACGTTTAGTATAGATTTCTCAGAGATGAGATATTTTCCTGCAGTAAAAAGTACCTTATATGTTGACCCGGACAACCAACTATCATCATACCTTTCATCAAAATCTGTCCAGTGGTTTTCTCGTGATGCGGTCACAGACAGACAGACAGACAAAGGCTCTAAAAACTATACATTCGGCCTGTATCGATATAATAATGTCTATTTCAATAACATTTTCCAAAATATATTTAATGTACAGATTCGGCTTAGTTACAATTTTATTATGTATAGATAGATAAAGCCTTCAGGTCCTTCATTCAATTTCGGTGACTTGTGCTAGTCGTTCCATTAAACTATGAGAGTCATAAGGATAGAGAGTACTTTTGTGTTTGCTCACACACAACGTACAACAACACACGTATGAGCAATAATATCTCCTATCATGCGGTAGATAAGTGTCATTTCAAAATATCAATCAAATTGTCCACGACCAAATCTATATATATAAAAATCAATTGCTGTTTGTTAGTCTCGCTAAAACTCAAAAACGGCTGGACCGATTTGAATTTTTTGTTTTGTTTTGTTGGGGGTGTGTTAGGTGTGGTTTAAACATAAAAAAAATAGCGAAGACAAAAAAAAAACAGCTGGAAAATCAAAAAGTTCTGAACTGTTTATTTTGTATGGGAATCATTAACCGTTAAAACGTACCTAGGGACGAACCCGAGCGAAGCGAGGGTGAGTCGCTAGTTGCTCATAGAAATTCATGATTGATATATTATTATTCCTTAATATTTTTATTTGCGTAAAAGATCAATTAAGCCGACTAAGTTTAAATAGTAATCTATTAGCAATATTAGAGAAAAATAATATCAATGCTTATTGATAACATCGAGAATTTCCAGATTGTTTAGCTGTTTTAAGATAACATTATACATTCGTTTTAGATAATGATCAAAAAATTGCGACGTCGTTAAATTATATAATCCAAAATTAAATTCTAATCATACGTTTATTATTTGAAAAAGGTAAAATTGCAAAGATATACATATAATAAAACTGTAGAGGTCGAATGTCTGTACATAGAAAAAAAATGCTAAAAATCGAGTCAGGGGGATGTAAGAAGAGAAATAAAACAAATTCACTTTTTTTTCATTTTTTTTTGTTTCTTTGTCTGTTTGTCTGTTTGTACGGGCTAATTTCCGAAACTGTTGGACCAATTTAATAATTTTATTTCATTTTAGATACTTCATGCCGGAAAATTGAATAGTTCCCCAGGGTTAGTTAAAAAACTATAGTAACTTATACAGCTTAGTACACAAAAACTAATGATTGGATTTTAATGAAACTTTACAATAATATAGCTCATACATCAGAATAACAAATAGGCTACTTTTTATCCCGGAAAAATGCACGGCTCCCGTGGGATAGAATTGTTTTTGTTTGTCTAGAGGCGAACCCGACCGAAGCGAGGGTGAGCCGCTAGTTTTAAAGAATAAATTAAATAAAAATATATATTCATAAAAACATACTTCTTTCATTTATTTTTAAATGAGCGATGGAAGCATATGAAATAAATACTGTTAAAAAAATATTTACTTGAAATATTTTTATTTTTCATACAATAAAAATATTATTTTTTCACAAAAAAAATTTGCATCCCTGTATTATTTATTATTTATTTTATTGGAGTACACAATTTATTGAACCATTACAACATTAAATTGAAAATTAAATATTATCTTAATACCATCTGTACTATGTGAATAATAAAATATTGTTTTCCTTTTTAAATCTATAAAAAAATATTTTTAGTATCTCTCCTATTAAAACAAATTGAATTTCATAAAAATTACCGATAACCTGCAAAAGTTTTACTTCTTGTACGTGTACACATTCATACACGTCGTCGTCGTCGTCGTCGTCGTCTCAGCCCACACACGTCCACTGTTGGACATAGGCCTCCCCCAAAGATTTCCACGACAGCCGGTCTTGTGCCATCCGCATCCAGTGGGCTCCAGCGACTTTGACCAAGTCGTCGGTCCACCTTGTGGGAGGCCTACCCACGCTTCGCCCTCCGGTCCGTGGCCGCCACTCGAGAACTTTGCGTCCCCAACGACCGTCTGTTCTGCGAGCGATGTGCCCTGCCCACTGCCACTTGAGCTTGGATATTCTGTGGGCTATGTCGGTGACCTTGGTCCTTCTGCGTATCTCCTCATTCCTGATTCGATCTCGCAGGGAAACCCCGAGCATAGCCCTTTCCATTGCTCTCTTTGTGACCTTGAGCTTTCTTATCAGGCCCATCGTGAGCGGCCACGTCTCTGTGCCGTATGTCATCACTGGCAACACACACTGGTCGAAGACTTTTGTCTTTTCATACACGTACCTACACTTTAATTTTTTTCCTTAGAACTTATTATGCTATGATAATATCTATGAAAACATTGGTATCAACGTCTAGGTAGTCAGATAAGTATCTACTAGGAAGCGTTGATTAAGTTATTAATTTAAAGGTTAAATGTACAGTATATAATAATATAGTACCTAGGCGACCGAGCTTAGCTACGAGTTCTTTTTTGTTATATCGTATTTTTTAGATAAAAAAAAAACTAAAAACTTGAATAAATACAAAAAAAAACACAGTAAAGAATTTGTATTCCGATCGAGATTCGAACTTGGATACCTGTGATTGTTAATCTTGCACCTTGGTCACTTGACCACGTTGCTTATGAAAAGTGTACGAAATAATTATCGACCATATTCTGCATGGAATAATGCGAAAGAAAAAAAAATCTAGTGTATTTAGGAACATACAGGTCGAGCCCACTGTTATAAAAAATCTTTTGCCCTAATTAGGTCCTGGGATCAAGTCTTGAGTCTGGATAGACTCATTTAGATTGGCTATCGTAACCGAAATCGCTCAGTAGGGTACCTATATATATTGTATTCAGCCCTTTTTAACGTCCCACTACTGAGCAAGGGCCTTCTTTAATGCACGAGGGATAAGACCATAGCCCACCACGCGGCAGATTTAACATGTCTTTCAATGACGGCACGTTTGTCTCAATTTGTAGTGACCCTACTTGCTGTGCCAGCGGTCGCGGGTTCGAGTCAGTGCTGGGGGTATTAATTTGTATGATGTGTACGAATGTTTGTACTCCAGTCATGGGTGTTTATATTTATAATATGTATGTATTTAAAGTTATATATATGTAGTGTATCACCTATCTGGTATCCATAACACAGGCTTCGTAGCTTACCATGGCATTAGATGGTGCTGTGTGTTAATGTCCCAACATATTTATTATTATTACTATAATGCCTAGCCAGGTTCTCTCAAACATCTTTCTCTCATCCTTACAATGCTTTTCTTCATTGATGGCGAATTAAAATTATGATGAAAAAAATCCTTTTTCTATGAAGCTACAGTAAATAACAAGTTTCAAAATAAGTTTTGCAATTTAAATAGGTTCTAAAGAAATGATATTATTAAACTTAATAGTCTTTTGTCATTTCAATACAACTTTTTGTTTACATACAACTGTATGTAAACAAAAAATTGCCCTTATTTCAACATGATGTGAAAGCTACTTGGGTCACTATTCATTGGACCGTTACATTACTCGTTCGTGGCAGAGTAAGAACTATTGGTTAGGTGTATGCTGGTTCGATTCCCGTGCTGTGGTAGTATCGACTATGATTACCATATCCTTACCATATTCTTCACAACTAAACTAGCCTAATTATAGAAGTATTAATAGTTATTTATTTGTTCACTATGGTTCTTTTTGCATACTTAGTAAATGTTTAAATCCATAATTTGACGACACGTTTGGCTCAGTTTGTAGTGACCCTACTTGCTGTGTCAGCGGTCGCGGGTTCGAGTTCCATGGGAGCATTCATTTGTGTGATGAGCACGAATGTTTGTACTCCAGTCATGGGTGTTTATATTTATAATATTATGTATGGATTTAAAGTTATATATGTGTATCAACTATCTGGTATCCATAACACAGGCCTCGTAGCTTACCATGAAACTAGATGGTGCTGTATGTTAATGTCCTAACATATACTGGCCATCATATAACTTACATAGAGCGCTAGAAAAAACGAATTTAACGGAGATGTGTGAGTTCACTCACTTTGTTAGTAAACAATAGTGTAACACAGTAGAAGTACTTACTATTAGTTGTTTTCGTTTTGATTACAAACAGACGATAAAAACTCACCACGAATAAAACTCACTCTTACTACTTAGTCAATAAGATCTTGTCTAAGCAAGAGGTTTAGAAAATATCTTATTCTATAATCGTTGTAGAATAGATATTTTAAGAATTGTATTGAAATGACAAATTTAATCGATACGTCATCTATAGGTACATATAATAAAATTGTAACTAAGTCGAATCTGTACATTAAATATTTTTTTTGGAAAATCTTATTGAAATAGTGATTATTATCGACACAGAGGCCGAATCTATAGTTTTTAGAATTTTTGTCTGTCTGTCTGTCTGTTACCGCATCACGCAAAAACCACTGGAGTGATTTTGATGAAGTTTGGTATGATGATAGCTGGTTATTTGGATCAACATATAGGATACTTTTTAATGCGAGAAAATATCTCATCTCTGAGAAATCTATAGTGGGTAAACGTTAAAACGTAAGTAGGGACGAACCCGAGCGGAGCAAGGGTGAGTCGCTAGTAGAAAAACATTACGTAAAAACGTTTACATTCCTCTTCGTGAACGACTGCAGAATGTCATCTTGTGTAGAACCCTCGCATTTAAGTAATACCTATATAAAATGGCCAGTCACAATTATTCATAAATAAAAACTTGTTTTAAAAAAAGTTTTATTTTATTTTTTTATTTTGTTAAAAATACTATAATTGCGTGCATTATAGTATATCTTACAAAATAGTGGCAGATACATATTTCGCAAAGTACTAAAAAAAAGACATTAAATTTTATTAGAGTAGATAAATAATAAATAAACATATTAAACGATAAAAAAATAACATCTTACCGCAAGACATGATAATATCCAAACATCATCGATACAATAATCGATTCACTAGAAAAAACATATACCTGAATGGAGTATATCCTTCTATTTGACGTCAATCGAAAAAATATAGTTTGACTCATGATTTTGCTTATGCATATTAAAACGTTTTATATATTTTATGTATAATGTATGTTGTCGGTGCGAACAATGTGACCAACCCACTGCCACTTCAGTTTACTTCTTTGGGCTATAGGCTATAACTTAGGTTTTCTGTCCCCTCATTTCGGTTCCTTCAAATTAAATCTGAGCATAGCTCTTTAGATTTGCCTAAAAACCATAGCTCGCTGAATAATTTGAAAGTGTAAGTCATTTATAGATATAAATAAATCGATGTAATAGACAAAAATTATTGAATCTAGGATATAATCTAAAAATGTCATTTTGTAATCATTTTTTATATTACATCACAACCCTATATAAAAAAGCATAAAATGAAAATTTACGTTTCTTATAACATTGTTTATGTAAATATTTAGTAATCAATAATCTATACTAATAATATAATATAAGCTAAAGAGTTTGTTTGTTTGTTTGAACGTTAATATTTGGATGTACTGGTCCGATTTGAAAAAATCTTATTGAATTTTATAGCCTATTTATTGTGAAATCGACCTATGAGAGCGGCGTAATTCTCCAAAATTAAACTCCTGTGGAATCGCGAGAAAACGCTCGTCCGAAATATTATTTAATACTAGTTGATCTGACTGTTAGAATTGAGAACTGTTAATAGTTGTTGAGAGTTTTCGCACAGTTTCGTCATCAGTCACCTAATGACAGTATAATAATATAGAATTTAACAGAAACAATGACTTGAAGACATTTGGATTTTGGTCATTAGAGAAGAATATAATCTTCAAAATGATGTCAATCATTATTTTTGATAAAGTATTAGAGAGATATGGCGTACCGACAAAACACCTTTGAAAAGTCATACTAAATACTTATTATCAATGCGAAAGTTTTTATGTACATACAATACATACATATATGTTTGTTACTCTACACGCTAAAACAATTTAATGGATTTGAATAAAATTTAGTACACAGATTAAATTAGATTTACACATGACATACTCTTAGTAATATAATTTGCCAAAAGATGGTTCTATCCGTATATAATATTATAAATACAAATAATATGCACGTTTTTTTAACGTAAAATGCATTAAGGCATTTCACCTGCATACATACAGGTGGTTATGTGGGACTCATCGGCAAAGCCAGTACTACCCACTAAAACCCAACGAAAACTCCTCCGTCTTATTGGGGCGTCATAGGATTGCTTACGCTCTCAACCACGACGCCCCTACGGCAGGCCTGCCGAAGCAGACATTACAACCAAGGGATCCCTCCAACGGTCCACTCTGCTGTCAGAAAAATATCAGGAGCAACCCGCATGTGTACCATATCCCGTGTTTTTCTTGGCTTCGCAACTGGCGAGATTGCCGAACACTAATGAACCCAACAAAGAATTTATTAGTACAATAAAGGTGACATAGTGGAAAGTCCAGCAGAACTGGATAATATTGGTTTGAATTAATCACGAATTCGATTCACGCGCGATAAAATATTATTTTATATTTATACTAATTACATGCTTATTTCTACTACTACTACTACTACTACTACTACTAGTTTTTATTTTTTTTTTTATTTTGCATTAGCATATTTGTTTAGGAAAGCCATACATTACCTATATATAAATACGCGAATGGAGCCACGAAAGAAAAATTGGAAACAGTTTTTCTTATATAGATAGGTAAATTCTATTCATATAATTAATATGTTTTCTAATTTCGACCATTAGAAGAAGACTAGTATTCGTAAAAATATCATAATATGTAATCTTAGCAGTACAAAAGGACCCCCCATCATCTGTAAAGGCGTAAATGGACTAATCAGACGTGAGAACGATTCTCAGAGTATCATATTCTTCTTGTTAACAGGGAAATTGAATGTAAGGTCATGACGTTGGTTTTTTCTGCGGCTCGAAATAATACGGATACATAGTTCCTCTAGGAAGCATTCAAGTGAAATATAAGAGTGAAGGGAGTTTTTGTTGATTATTATACCAAATTAGATAATACTCTTATTGTAAACTAGCGACTGACCCTCGCTTCGCTCGGATTCGTCCCTAGCTTGCTTTCCCATACAAACTTTTATCCCCATTCTCATCCCCTTAAGGGATGATTTCCGGGATAAAAACTATTTCACTCACTTCTCACATCATGAGATTTAAAAAAAAATATTTTATAAAAAAAATTCTTTTAATTTTCTTCTATAAAAAAAATTGTCCCGACAATAACAAACACAAACGCAATTTGGTGCAGTCGATCGGAAGTTATGCGCGTACACACATTTCGGTGATTCATTTTTATTTATATATGCAGATAGTTCTTTCAAGTGCATAGATTGAGTTTCTCTAGCCACTTTGTAGCGAAATTACACTATAAGACGTCCTGACTCAGTCAATTATTTTACTGAATCATACTAACACACTGTGTACTAATCCATACAGTCGTCTAACGAAGGCGTCTAGATAGAACAATCGTGCGGCGTGCGGAGTGAGATGGGAGTCAGTCGCACCCGACTGTCATAACTCATATCTTTTATATACCAGTCGGGAAACGGCTGTAGGGTTGAAGGGTATAGCTGTAACTTGCCACGAGATAGCACTACAGTGCTTCTAAATCGTTAGCCATAAAAAGGTATTTTTTACAACCCTGCAAGTACTTGATATCTTATTAATCAATAGGATTAACGATAATAATTATTTGATATATAGATCATATAGATAGATAAAGATTTGTCCATTAAATTGATTTTTATACTTTGCTAATGTATGAGTTATGATAAATATAATCGCAAAAAAATATGAATATAACTTGTGTGTTTATTTCTTCACGCTTTAACGACATCCTGTTTTTTTTATCGAAAAATATCATCTGAGCGGCGCCACGGATGAAAACTAGTTAAGTATAAATATAAAAAAATTACGATTGGATCAAAGAAGTCTTAAAGGGTTGAAAAGTATTGTATTGAATGAACAAAGTATCGATCGGTCTCTGATTTTATTCTTGCGCATTTCAAATATTTTAATTTGATCTATTTATCATCTTCTTTCTATTATATTCAAATTCAAATTTAAAATATTTTATTTAGTATTAAATTATTACAATTTTTTACTGAACGTCATGAGTCTTCTATCAGTTCGGAAAGAAGCCTCAGACCTGAGAAAAACTGGCGACAGAAACTCATAATCATAATCTAATTAAACCAAGAATTGCTATATTTTTTACTACGAAAAGAAATATTTCATGTTCTGAATTATTCACAATATATACAATCAGTTTCTTTGTAAAAATTAATTAACGTTAAACCGGAAACACGATAACAACATGTTTTATCCATTATATGATCAATAAATATTTCAAAATAATAAATTTCCATATAAATCAAAACATAAATAAACATTTCACAATCAAATAGCTATTTCTGATAATGCAATTAAGATATAAAAATGTTCTATAAATAATTTGATATTGATGCATTTTTATGCGCACAAAAGCAATACACTAGAACAGCGGTCGGCAACCTTTCAGCAGGCAGGGGCCACAAGATGGCAATATCTAGTAAAGGCGGGCCGCACTTGTGAGAGCAAAAAAAAACCGTACACCACAAAATATGTCAACTAAAACATTCAATGTGACAATTCCTAAAATGACTCTTAAATGCTTATCTCTGAGATGAGAAACATACTTATTTTTTCGGTAATTACAAATTCAAAATACTTAAAAAGCATAAAAACTTTTCTTTAGAAAACAGTCACAAGCCGCGGGCCGCACGGAGGCAGCTCCGGAGGAGGCCGCATGCGGCCCGCGGGCCGCGGGTTGCCGACCGCTGCACTAGAACATGGTTCATTGTATAACACAATAGTTCATTATTTGTGATTTGGAAACAAAATTTCATTGTTTTATAACAAAGCTTTATCTAAATCTTGGTAATAGCAATTATCGTCACGATATGCGTACGAGTATGTAATAACTAACATGTTTTACAGTTTACATATGTGAGGTAATAACCTCGCCCGCGTGACAGGAAACCATGACCGCGACCATCTTCGTCAAATAACTAGTTATGTCCAATTGAGTGCCTCGTTGGTATAGTGGATACGGCAGAGGGTCTTGGGTTTGAGTTCCGAGTCGGGCCAAGAAAAAGTTTGAGTTTATCTTTCAGCGACTGTTGAGTTTTTTACCGGCACTTCTCAGCCGAACTGCTTTCCGAGCCGGTGGTAGCTTCCTCTCAGCCTGACTATACTGACGCTCTTTAATTTAAATTGACGATTTAAAAGTATTTATTATAATAAGTATAATTAAATAAATTTATTTCATTTCAAGAAATTATCAGTATCTGCCCGGATTTAGGAAGTTGGCGCATTCATGCCTCGGAGAGCTTATGAAGCCGTCGGTGTTGCACCTCACCAGGGTTATAAAATTGTCGTTCTAGTAGAGTTTGAGAATTACAGATATAGAGAGTGCACTTTTTTTGCACTATAATAGCTCCTACGCAAATGTCTAGTCTCAGTGAGACTGAGTCGCATGGCTGAAACCGGTTAAGACACTATTAATCAAGGCTCGGAAACCGGTTAAATTTCCGAACCGGTAAAGCCTTAAATACCTAAGAACTTAATATTTCGTTTACGTTCTTAATAAACCGGTATGAAGAGCATTAAGTTCAAAAAAAACTCTCTTTACGGTTAGGGTTATTTAACCGGTTATTAACCTGTATTAATTAGGTTACAAAGTTCTTACTTTGATGTGCAGCCCAAAGCAGAATAGAGGCTCAGTTTGGGTGCGGAAGTGCACATTTACAAGTATACTTCGTAGCTATCGTAGTAATAATAAAAAGAAAGAATTCAACTTTTAAAATGAGTAAGTAGTAATATTATTTTATTAGATTTGTACAGCACACCTTTTAAATAAATGTCCCAGATAATAAAATGTTCTTATCTAATAATAATAATAAATTTAATAATTATATTTTATTTAGCGTTAAATACACCTACATCTAAAGGCAAGGCAACAACTCGGCATTTTTTTATTTATATATTAATAGCGACTCACCTTCGCTTCGCCCGGGTTCGTCCCTAATAATTATAAAAATTATTTTCATATACAGACAACGAATTTTCTAGTGCAGGCCGGTAAAGCGGTTATTTAGCGCATTTTATAGTAATAAGTTATCACTACACAAAATTTAATTAAAATCGGTCTAGTACTATTTGCGTGAAACGCGCACACACGGACGGACAAAAATTTTAATAACCATTATTTTGGGGTCTATATTCTGTACATAAAATGTTTCATGTACAGATTTCGCAAAATTTTTTTTTTTTTTATATTAGTCCAATCATAATCCGGTTTGCGAACAAACAAATTAAAACCTGAAATTTTATGTTTTTTAAATGTTAGCAGGTATATAAAGAATAGAAATTCGTAAAATGTCCCCGATGTCAGCTACCCTCGAGAAATCGAGGGATGGAATGGAGGGGGATGCAGAGCGTTGAAAAATAGTTTTTTTTTTTCAATTTCCGGCTAACTGTGATGTGCTATCGAAAAATGTTTTCTACAAAAGTTGTAGGTCTAGTAAACATCTACAACTTTTATAGATGGCACTTTATAATAACCTCAAAGTTTTCGAGATATTTGCAAAAAACTCGGTTTTTAATTTTTTTCTTGTTTTTTTTTATTTTTAATTTCTGCAATAATCTTTTGATTTTCATGAAACTAGGGGAATGTAATCTTCGAAATACATATACTTAGCAATTTTTTTTGAAATTGAAATACTTAGCAGTTTCTGAGAAAATGTTTCATGGTCTCGGGAGGCTAAAAATCACCCCCAACTTTAAGTGACGTTTACATAAAAAAAAATTCGTTCGATTTTCAAATAGGGCTCATTTTTTCGTCTTGAACTATGCTTTTAGAAAAAATAAAAACATATATATGGTCGTAATGTGAAAACACTTTTTACTTTGTAAACAAAATTTTTAATAATCATTGAAAAAGTGTACTTTTTTAAACAATTTTTTATAAACTGACTATACCAATGTAATTTGCGGGAAAAAACGAAAAAAACGGTATACTTAAGATTTTAATTTGACGCTTATTATTCATACAATTTCGTCGTAAACATTCCAAACTAACAATTTGACGAGTCATAAAAAAAAATGAAATTGGAAGTCACGTAAAATATACCATTTTTTTTTTTGTATTTTTCCCCATACAATCTATATAAGGTAAGTCCGGGGGAATATCAATTATATGTGTAAGATAATACATAAAATAAGCATAGTTTATTTTAATTCAATATTTACTTATGTCATTCAGATTAAATTTGGAACTGTTGTGCAATATATTTTAGATTAAAAAAGGTTTTTTTTTAAATAATAGAAAATAGGCATCTCACCCAGACGTGTGGGTTAGCTGCCTATAGATGTCAGGGATAGATGCCCACGAGTAATTAGTGCATAATCAGACGTTACACTTTAGGCATTCCGCTGAATCTTCACTGCAGTTTTCATGAAACCACTATGAGCACACTATAATCTGTCGCATTTCTTCTTAGTGGCGTCATAATACTCTCCACAAGTGTGAGGGCAGTTTATATGTATTTTTACTTTGCGTATTGACGCAAATATTCTTCTTTTTATGCATTTATGCATACTACATTTAGATGCACAGATGGTTATGTGGGACTCACCGGCTAAAAAAGCCAGTACTGCCCACTAAAACTCAACGAAACCTCCCCCGTCTTAATGGGGCACCCCGACGGCAGGTCTGCCAAAGCAGACTACAACAACCATGAGGTTGCTCCCACGGTCCACTCTGCCGTCAGAGAAGTACCAGGAGCAACCCGCATGATACAGCGCCCACCAAAGTGGGCCACCTCCCAATGGGTATTCAGCCCTTTTTAACGTTCTATTGCCTCCACTGCCACGAGCCTCCCTTCAATACAAGGGGGATTAGGCCAATCCACCACGCTGGCCAAGTGCGGGTTGGCGGACATAATATATCTTTCGAAAATTTGCTAGGTTCTCTCAGACATACAGGTTTCCTCACGATGTTTTCCTTCACCGTAAGCCAAGTGGTAATCATGTTACAAATGATTCGCACATGAAAATATCAGAAGTGCGAGACCCGGGATCTCGCTTCACTTGCTTTTCCAAGCGAGCGCGTTACCACTGGGCTACCACTGCCTTAATTAGCGTCCGGAGGAGCTCCCCCACCACAACCAGGTGAACACACGTTGGGGGGGGGGGGGGACTAATTAATATACTGGGCATCTAACCCCGAAATATCATTGGGCATCTCCCCTGATCATTAGGGAGAGATGCCTTTCACCTCTGAACACAGCCTAAAGCATTTACAATACAAAATGGTGAATTGTTAACAAAATAATATCATAATGTTACATTATGAAACAATTTAATACTATCTAACTGAAGAATTTAGGAAAAAAATTACTGCAAACTATCTCAAAGGTTATATTCTAACGTATAAGTTAACTACACTTACCTTATTTTACAAATTAACACCAAAATATTAATTATAAGTAATATGTCTTTGTGTAAAAACTTCCACACTGACATTGACTGTCGACTGACGTATTATGGAAGCGTTCCGAATCACGCAAAATTAATTAATTTAAATTTTAAATTTATCGGGCGTCTCTCCCTTATAGGCGTCTCTTCCGGACCTACCCTATGTTACTATTTTTTCGAATACATCAATATTTTGTTAATTTTTGATCGTTTTTGGAGTTAAATTTATTATTTTTTCTAAAACATTAGATTTTAATTAGATTTATTAGGTAATAACAGAAAGAAATAAAATTCGTTCAGTCTTACCTTGTTTATTCATTAATTAAAAATAAAATTAAAAAAAATTAAGTTGATATTTACAAAATTTAGTCATAATTTTGTTAGAAAGTCATAAAAAAATGTAAAAATGAAAAAAATATGTTTACGTCAATTTTTTCCTGAGTCATTCGACATTCAATGAAAAAGAATTATTTTCTTTTTTATCGTCAACGCACACTAGATAAAAGGATGTTGTTTAAAAATCAAAATAATTTTTTAATCAATTTTAAATAATTTTAATTTTTTTTTTCATTTTTTAAGTTTCTTTTTCAATGATAATTAAAAAAAAATTCCATTTTTAAGGATGTTTTTACAGGCTGACCATAAAATGTTTTTATTTGTTCAAAAAGTAGAGTACATGATAAAAAAAAATAGAGCCCTTTCTGAAAATTGAGCAAAAAATTTTTAAGTGTAAACATTCACTTAAATTTGGAGATAATAAACCATAAAACATATTTTTTTTCGGAAATGGCTAAATATTTCATTTTCATTTTTTCATTATTATTATTATATGTATTTAGAAGATTACACTGCCCTAGTTTTACGAAAATTAAAAGATTACTGTAGAAATTTAAAATAAAAAAACCAATAAAAAATTAAAAACCGAGTTTTTTGCAAATATCTCGAAAACTATGAGGTTAATGTAAAAAGTGTCATGTATAAAATTTGTAGATTTTACTACACCTACAACTTTTGTAGAAAACATTTTTCGATAGAACGTCACAGTAAGCCGGAAATTGAAAAAAAATTGTTTTTCAACGCTTTGCGCCCCCCCATTTTTCGGGGGTAGCTGGACATCGGGGGCATTTTACGACTTTCTATTCCTTGTATACTTGCTAATGTTTAAAAACTATAAAACTTCAGGTTTTAATTTCTTTGTTCCCAAACCGGATTCCGATTGGACTAATATGCTAATTGCTAGTACTCTACTCGCAACAAACAACCCAGTCAACTGCAACAAACGCGAAACGCGTGGGGCCGAAATACAAGTTTGGACATGTTTACATAGGTCTTAAAATATCCACCGTGTTTATATGAACCGGTTTATTTCGGTTATGGAACGAAATGATAAAGGGTTTCGTTCTCAACAAAACCTTTACGCGAAACCGTTATTAACCCTTTTTTAACCGTTATTATAAAACCGGTTCCAAACTGTTCGAAACTGTTAAACGAAACCGTTATTAACCGTTTTTTAACCGGTATTACGCAAACCGGTTCCGAGCCTTGCTATTAATTATGCCCAATTACGTTACCTGGTCTTAGGAACAATCTTGACTTACCCTACTGACAATCATTAAAAATAAAACTATTTTTTTTTAAACACAGTATTCTTAGTTTAACTTAAAATATTAGTTATGCAAAAAACAATATTACTAGCTTTTATTTAACTTGCAATGTTTTTTTGTTCGGGACATATCTTACAACTGAATTTTAAAGCAGTTATCTTCGTCAAACGATTAAGCTGAAATTTTGCACGTTTAGTTTGGATGACAATGCATGGTTAGCTAAGTGACGTCATTCTAAATCCAATATGGCTGATTCCCAAAGATGGCGGACTATGTTTTTTTATGCACCCCCCATGATATTGATATCAAATGAAAGGGTTTGCTGAGAAGAGAATGAATAGCTAAAAAATAAAGTAATTGTAAAAAAAAAAATAAAAACAAGCTTTTATTTAAATATTCTAAAAAGAAGAAAATAACGTTAAATTTAAATCAAACATGTCAATCGTTTATCTACACAGGTAAATCTTGCGACAAGGTTTTATATCGTATAAATTGTGTAATGTAATAAATTGATGAATTTGATTTAATTTTAAGTTTTTTTTTCGAGCATTTAAATAAAAGCTTGTTTTCAAAAAAGTTTTTTTTCAATCGATTGTTTTTCGTTCACTTATAACCGCAAAATCAAATAATATGATAAAAATAAAAAAATCAAAACATTATTTTAATGTTTCATTCTATTCCGAAACAATACATGTCAATTACAATTATAATTTAATATAAAAATAATACAATTAATTAGTTTAAATAATGTAATGTTAATTATTTTAATCTTTATTAATAGCACAGATTTAGACGCGATACTATTATATATGTATATACTAATTAACTAGTAGGTACATCTATGTTTATGCAAAGAAATTGGAAGTATTGATCCGTAAACTGTCAAACTTTTTACTCATAATCTACATATTCATTAGGACATTTCCGGTCCTTTGCCTGTACCCTTCATACGCTAATATCATAAATGTAAGAATGTGTTTGTTCGTCTTTTACTCAGCAACTAATACTATACTACTTTTTATACGAGTATAAAGTATCTCCTACTAATATGATACTAGAGAGTATGTATAATTGATAAAAAATCTAACATTTTGGTTTCTTTTTGTTTCAGGCATGGTTGGTGCACCCGATGTCGTTAAGCCGTCAGACAAAGTTGAAGATTACTCGCCTCACGTCAACGGCAACCCAATTTTCACTATCAGCGGTAATTGAATATTTTTCTAATATACATACATATACCGACGGGTGCAAAGTAAAAAAAGTTAACTGCAATTTTACGATTTTCTGATTATTGCAGTAACTTACTAAAAATATCGTGTTCTATAACATGGCAAAGAAAAAAAATAAAATATCGCTTTATTTTTTGTACTTTTTTCACGTAAAGTGAGACAACTACGACTGTTGTTTAAAATTGCACGATGTAACTACGTTTAAGTGCCGCTAGCCGTAATAACGCGGGGCGCGGAAAGGGTTATAATGAACTAAATGTTATAATGAACCAATCATGATTACAAGTGCCAAGTACAAAGACTTATTAAGCCTCTGCCAGCAAAATCTAATACCTCCTAGGTACCATAGTTTTTATAAAAATTTGAAACATAGTTCGTATACTAACGATAATGAGACTGGATAATTATTAGAAAAGATTTATTTTGTTTCATATTTCTTTAAGTATAGTTCCAAAAGGTTTATTTTTATCATTAAAGATATACCTATTTTTTCATAAAATATAGATTTTTTGTTAAAATATTATTATTTTGACTATGACTAGGTCATCGAAATGACTTTAATACTGATGTTTGTGATGATTATTAGACTAAAGTTAATTATGTGATGATTATTAGACTGATGTTAATTATTTTTAAGTATTAATACTTTAGCTCTTTTTTAGATTTAATTTTAATTGATTTGTTATAAGAAGATTTTTTTTTGTTGAATTCTTAAATAAACTACTTTAATCTACCTCATAAATATTCAGTAAATTTTTTATTTAGAAAAAAAATGTGAAGAGATTACTTATTTCTATAATAAACCAATAAAACCTTAGTAAATATTTCATATTTTAACCTCCTTCTAAATCTTGTACTAGCACAAACTTTAAGACGTAGAAAGATACATCTGCATAATTATGTTCTGAACTTGGTGCATTCTGGATTTATCATAATCAAGAACTAATTTTAATAAACGTAAATGTTGCATTTTTGGTAGTTTCTGAAATATATGAAACATACTTCAATAAATCCAGATTTTTGGATTGCCACGTAGAAACGACCAAGTGGTAGTTAATACAGTTGTCATATTTTAAAGTACAATGTAGATGCAGACAACTGCAATATCTCGTAAAGTAAGCATAATTATATAAAATTAAATATACTCGTGGGTACCTTATGAAATAATAAAGTATTGATGAAAATTTCAACAAATTTGGTTGAAAATTAATAAAATGGGAGCACTTTTTCCTATTATGCGCTCTCCTGAAAAGTAGCTATTTTTCATATAACTCTTTTTACTTTGCACCCGTCGATACATAGATACATACTTCTATATATAAATTAGAACTTCACTTCGCTTCGCTCCTTTAGGCTTCTTTTCTACTATAATCTCAAACGAATTGGAGGTTGGTGAATTACGAGGTAAAATCGTAATAATAACAATAATTCCGCCATTTTGGTATCGCGATTCTAAGTATGCGCCTCCCTTAATCCTGGCCTATCTGAGAGGAACGGCTCTAGTCCATCACACGTTTTTCGACAGCTAGATTAGGTTCCCTCAGACGTGTATACGTCTGGTAGGTTACCCCATGGAGTAAAAATTATGAACATAAAAATCTCAAAGTATTTGATCCTACGTTACTTATCTAAACTTAATTTAATAAATGTGAAAATAAATGGTTATTTGTTAGCTCGAAACGTCTCAACTCTAAAATACCAAGGGCATTAGGTACTCAAGCATTACCTTCTGAATATATGAACGATATGAAAAGGTTTAGGTTTCCGGCTCTCTCACCGAGCAGAAGAGTACGTTGACATTCTGTAAAAAAGGCAATATATTCCCTGATATAGCTCTGCGCCATTATTAAAAAAAATCTTTTATTATTTCTATTTTGTGATTATTACAAATAAATAATTCATAATAAATAATTGAATTGAATTGATAGTACGTTATCAAAAAATTATAAGCACGTGCGACAGCTACTGTCAACTCTATAACTTATCTCCATTCGTTCGATTTTTATGGTACCGTAACCAAAGGTAAAAACGGAACTTATAATTTCGTTATGTCCGTCTGTTTGTCACAGCCATTTTAATTGGAGATTAAAATACTCAAAAGATCAAGATATTATGTTGAACAGGTATCAGCTACAAAATTAACTTTGTTTTTTATTGAAGTACTATGAAGCGCAAACTAACTTATATTGTCATTGAAATAAATATTATAGATTTTTATAACTTTAATATTTCATACTATGGAGCCTTGGTGTGCGAATCATACTTGCTATGCTTGCTCGATTTTGTATTCATAATTTTCATCTTCATGTTATCTTTAGTTTTACAGATAATTTATATTAAATATATATATAAATGGCAGTGGTAGCCCAAGGGTAACGCGCTCGCTTGGGAAACCGAGTGAAGCGGGTTCAAATCCCGAGTCTTGCGCCTGTGATATTTTCATGTGCGAATCATTTCTAACATGATTACCACTTGCCTTACGGTGAAGGAAAACATCGTGAGGAAACCTGCATGTCTAAGAGAATCTAGCAAGTTTTCGAAAGACGTGTGAAGTCCGCCAATCCGCACTTTGCCAGCGTGGTGGACTATGGCTTGATCCCCCTCGTATTGAAGGGAAGCTCGAGCCCAGGGCTCCAAGGGTTGCATACAATGCATACATATATAAAATATAAACATTAAAAATATATTAAATTAATATGTTTTATATGTTATCAGAATATTTTATATCAATGAAAGATAGAAGTGAAGTTACATCGATTGCATATGTTATCATTATAATTTCATTTTTATCACCATTTTTTGAAATATTTCTATATTGGTGTAATAAACCATTGGATTATTACGCTATTAATTTTCAAGATTTTTTGTATTCTGACGTACGACTTGGCGCATGGCACTTAATAATTTTGTCCATATCATTAACGATGTTTGCACAAAAACAGATTCAACATAATTTGTAAAAAGAAATTATAACACGTAAATAATATTTTTTTTTTTACCATTTTTATCTCACTGTTCCAGCTCTCTAGAAGGCTTAATTTCAAAATAAGTCAAAATACGTGTTTTATTCATCTGTTATAAAAACATTTTTTAACATTGGGAAACGCATACCACCTGTACCTACAATTAGGTGGGTTATATGGTGACTGGTGACTCACTAGCTAGAAAAACCATTACTACCCTCTTTAGTCTTCCCCGACCTAAATGGGGTGCTGCAAAATCACATAAGCAAACAACCCTTGGTCTTGCCAGGCATACCACGAAAACCAAGGGATTGCTCTCTCAGTCCACTTTGCTATTATAGAAGCACCAGGAGCAACACTCATAACACATCTAAGGTTCACAACAGTGGATCTCTTATAATACTTTCTTTTATTTAAAGTGGATCTCTTACTTTTACCCCCGGCTGGATTGCCGGATGCTACTAAGCTACTACCACGACATCTACGTCAATTTGTTTTCCTATTTTTAGTTCTTTTTCTACACAGACGTGTTCTTTTGTTTTTGTAATAATATTATTTTATGTGGTTAAACATTAGAATGTTTTAGATTATTATTACATACATTGTCATCCAAAAACAAATCGTATAACTAAAAATGCCAACTTCAAAAACTACTAAACGTATCTTCTTCAGAATTGTCTTCTCCATCTGAAGTAATCTGTGTTCAACTGGCATGCTTTGGAGCCTTTAACAAGAGGATTGAATTGAATTCTTTAAAATATTTTGATGTACCTGGATTATTATAGAATTCGACATCACCTTAGGCTGACGTTTTATACGAGACATTACCAAATTATATATATGTCGTATCAATACCACCACCAATATACCCAACACTACAAATATACCATTAACCAGGCTAGCCAGTCAGGCTATGAATCCCGGTTTCGAAAATTCTCGAATACTTCGATTAGTTTCGATATAATTTACTTAATGTTTAATAGTAATGTCAATTGTGTATTATATCATTCTCATATATTTTTTTAGACATCCGGACTCTTCAACGCTTGTAGAAAGATATATTTTTTCCATGTACAGAACATTTTATACCCAATCTGTAAAGATTCATGATGGTTACCTAGTTCTTAGTTTAACATATTTTTCATATTGCCTATTGCTGAGAAATGTTTGTAATTGACACAGGTAATGGGTTTGTCCCGGTTTAGTAGAGGCTAACTTTCGCCTGTGGCTGCGCTCGCGTGCCTATTATATGATGATAAAAACAGCCTGTCATACATATACTCTAAGGAATAATGTATTTTAGGATCGTTTCAATAGCGACAATCGCACTCGTTAATTAATGGCTGTTGAACATTTAGGTTCATTCGTACGTTTTAACGTTTAGTATTTCTCAGAGATGAGACATTTTCCTGCAGTAAAAAGTATCCTATACGTGGACCCGGATAACCAGCTATTATCATACCCATCAAAATCTGTCCAGTGGTTTTCTCGTGATGCGTTCTCAGACAGACAGACAAAAAATCTAAAAACTATAGATTGGGCCTCTTCTAGATAATAATGACTTTTTCGAGAATATTTTCCAAAATATATTATTCAATGTAATTTTATTATATATTTATATAGTAGATATATTATTATTCTTTTACTATATTTTATTGATATTATTTGTATTCAATTTATATGTGTCAATCAATAAATTTATTTATCTCCTTGAAATTACCTAAATTATAAAAATAATTAATTAAGTATTATGATATTGATTAATGAGGATCTTTACGCCTGACGCCTAAAACCTAAATCGGTTGAATTGAAATTTGGCGCAGCTCATGGAAAGCTTATGGGATATCTTTTAACCGGGTTTATCATAAAATTCTCACGGGGTTATCTACAACACTTTACCACTAACAATTCGAATCTACATCTGATTTAATTTGATACTCGCCTACTACGTCAACTTCCTAACAATAATATATGTCATTAAAGATTTAAGATATAATACTATGATGTATTGCTGTACAGATAAGTATTAAGTTAAGATAATGTGATCGATTTATAATCAATTTTTTTTGCAAAGTATGATTTATATGTGATTACTTTTAGCCGTAATAAGTTAGTGTTTTTTTGTGTATGGGATAGTGCACGCACGCAATGTAACATGGTCACGGTACATAAAATTAGTAAGTGAATCAAATATGTTCTTAAAAAAATAATTTTTGTTTAGCAATTTTGTGGTTAAGCATATAAGTGTGTTTCTATTTTTTCATATGGCTTTAAAAATTAGCCTGTCATTCAAATTATTATTCCATCATGGGATCATAGTAGGAAGAAAGAAAAATTAAAATTTAAAAATATTGCGTTATATGAAAATTTTAAATGTAGTTAATATTGTTATAAAATTATTTTATAATCTACATTTACCGTTCAATGTAAACCAGCTGTTCTCGAGTTATGTCAGATTCAACATAATTTTTTTTTTATTATGTCTAGGCAATGACATTATTTTTATGATGGGATATTTTCCATATTAAAATTTAAAAAATCATATACCTATTACATCATTCTATATTTCTATTGAAATCCAATTACAAAAATTCGCGGAATATATATTTTTTTAATATTTAAGTACCATTTTAACCGCTACAACTTTTTTTTAGATAAATAATGATATTATTATTTTATTATGATTTTAAAATTCAATTATTTTTATTAAATAAGTTATAAAAAAATTTGCGAATTTTTTTCTTATATTATTTTTTAAATGTAAGGAGCTATAAAGTTTGAGAAAAGTTTATTAATATCCACTTTCCAAATTTCTATTACTCTCTTTGTAATTATTTATTTTTACAAAAATATGCCCAATATTTTTCTTTTACTTAATTATTTCAATAATGATTTGTGTCAAAAAGAGAAGAAAGTATTACTAAAGGTGTTAAAATTTTGTTACCCTTTTCTTAAGGAGAGCTCAGCTTTTATCTAAGTTAGATAATAATAATACACTAAGCACTTCTTATGACGCACAATACATATGTGACTTGGAATCGCAATGATAGCTACGACTAAGAACAGAAAGTTCGAGTTTGATCATTGTTAGGGATTACTTGATAAGTGATTTTAGCAAAGAATAGCTTAGAATAGAAATGACGACACGTTTAGCTCAGTATGTAGTGACCCTTGCTGTGCCAGCGGTCGCGGGTTCGAGCCCAGCTGGGGGCATTCATTTGTTTGATGAGCACAAATGTTTGTACTTCAGTCATCGGTGTTTATATTTATAATATGTATGTATTTAAAAGTTATATATGTGTAGTGTATCAACTATCTGGTATCTATAACACAAGCCTCGTAGCTTACCATGGAACTACATAGATGATTAGATCGCTGTGTGTTAATGTCCAAACATATTAATTTATTTTATTTATTGCTAGCTTATTCCGTTCGCTATGAAGTAATCATTTAAAATAATTATAGATATGAATTTTATTATATTATATGTATTTCTATTATATGTATAGAAGCAATGAGCCCATTCAATTCAATTCAAACAATTCCCATAAGCAATAAACACAAAAGCTTAAACCCAATTTCGATAAGTATTATTATAAAAATGACAGATTATCTTTCATTTAGGGACTAAAGGGCTTAGACTAAACTTTAAGGGATAAAATGAAGAATGATGATGTTAATTTTTTATTTTCACTTTGTATAAGAAGCGTTATCTATAGATAACACGCACATACACGTTTCATCCTTGCCGCGAAATGTACACACTCGTATGTATGTCTCCGACTGCATAATACTATCACAGTCTATAAATTTTTTTTTTGTACACTGTGATACTATATTCCATCGTGAACTTGTTTTCATCTTTTTAGTTAGCTTTTATGCTGTCGGGTTTTTTTGTTTTATAATATTTTTTTTTTGTTTACTAAATGCGGCGTTTACTAAATATACGGCACTTATAATAAAAACATAATTTTTACAAAGTGTGTCTGTCTGTCTATTTGTACCGGCTAATCTCCAAAACGGTTGGACTGATTTTGACAGGACTTTCACTGGCAGATAGCTGCTGTTATAAGGAGTAACTTAGGCTACTTTTATTTTAGAAAAAGAATTAGCTAGCTAGACCTAACTAACTGTGTTAGTTAATATTAGAGTTTATTTAAATACCTACATCTTTATTTCTATAAATAGATGAAAATATAATAAATCTTTCATAGACAATAAACTAAAGAAAACAAACATTGACGATAAACATCAAGGAAACGAGTGTTTAAATGGAGCCTTCTACGAGTATTGTCATTAAAGTACCTAGTAAGTATTTAAATATGTATAAACAATTATTACCGTAGTAATTTTTTGCAAAAAAATATATTTTTCCAACACAAAACTAACCGATTTAATTATTACCTACTAAATAATGAAGTGAAAAACTCAAATACGTAAATTGTGTTTTATGTAAGGAAATTCCAATTTTTTTACAAAGAATATATAGGAATATTGATATTGTTATATGTATATAGAAGTATGAGCTTATCTCCGCCTATTGCTAATTAGTGATTATACCTATTAATTATACCTACGTATAATTAAAACAACTCTTATTGTTTACAATCAAAATTTGACCTTTAGGTACGATCCTACGCCCAAAGACTAGACCATACTTCTAGACCTGAAGTACTGAACTTTTAATAACTTACCTATACTTAATATTATAAAGCTAAAGAGTTTGTTTATTTGTTTGTTTGTTTGGTTGGAACTCAGGAACTACCAATCCGATTTGAAAAATTCTTTTTGCATTAGATAGCCTGTTAACTGAGGAAGGCTATAGGCTATATATCATCCCGGAAAATGTACGGTTCCCGTAGGATAGATTTGTTTTTGTCTAGGGACGAACACGAAGCGAAGCGAGGGTGAATCGCTAGTGCTTATAATAAAACCAGCAACTCACTCTCGCTTCGCTCGGGTTCGTCCCTAGTGAAAAACAAAACCAAATCTATCCCATACATTTTTCCGGGATAAAAGTAATCTATATGCTATTCCAGACTATAATCTATCTCATCCAGATTCGTTCAGCCGTTCTGGCGTGATTGAGTAACAAACATCCATCCATCCAAACTTTCGCATTTATAATATTAACGGGAATGGGATGGGATAAGTAGGTAATCGCTAAAAAATAAATTTTATTATGTTGTTTATGTAAATCGCTAAAAAAACATTACAATAAAACTATTTGTACGAAGTTTTTCACGTTTTATTTTGATTTTAAACTCGATGTAATTTTTTAGATAAATTCATTCATTTTTTTTGTTTTTGTTTTTTTTTTGAAGTGAAAACTTCTATAGGCAGGTTTGGATGGGGAGTAAATTCATGTAAGTCGTCATCGACATGGTCACGTGACGTGCTAACGCTAACACTCAGAGTGCCGATAGATGTCAAAACCTGATAAATGTAAACAGTTTTAATTTACAAATTTTAATTTAATATCAAACATTCTTATCGTGAAAATCGATGCCGCGACCTCTTTCGTTATAAGCGGTGGCAGTTCGGATAGCCATCACCAAGGCAGTTAGTAGTTGAATAGGTTTTAATGGTATAACAAAATATATTTAAAAAATCAATATAATCCTATATTTTTTGCAAACTTTACATACTTTTAGTGAAGCCTAATAATAATAGCTTATTAAAAATAGTAATAATCCGTTTAGATTTTGAATATATTTTCGAAATGGCAAGCTGAATGTTGTCATTCCACTCACATGCAAAACTTGTAACAAATGTCATTTTTTTTATTAAGCAACCAAATTTAATATAATCGTTTACTATAAACTCACCTTTAAGCAGTATCGTATTAAAAATTATCGAATATTTGTTGAAATGACAGCTGTATGACATATAGTATAATAGTAAGATTTATTTAGATAACTGCTAATTAGAAATGAAAATTCATTGACGAAACAAGTTTTATCGCCTTGTGACTTTATCTGAATACCTCATAAGGTCCAAAGCAAATAAAATTATCATTTATACACATACTCATAATGAGTGTTACAAAAATAACGGAGTGAATGCATTTTAAGTTCACCCACGGTCTTTAGAGCACGTATAAATTTTTGGTTCATATAATGAAATGTAAAATGTGACTTTATTAAAACAAAGTGCTAAAATATATTTATTTTATATATTTATATATATTATAAAAAGTTTTGACCAGTCGACGGCGCCATTTGATTGATATAAAACGTTTTTCAATAGGAAACTGTAGATTATATCCGCGTTTACATCTTGTGATCACAATCAGTGCTACTTTTGTGAAGATCGATTGGCTTTTTAGTGTTTAAAATGGCGAATTTTATGAGTGCGAATTTAGAAATGATACTAAGAAAATATTGGAGGAAAATGGACGGATACACGATGATCGGTAAATATTTTACGTACATATAGGTTTCTTTAGAGTGAAAAATATTAAAAACTAGCCTATATGTTATTCTAGACTATAATCTATCTCTGTGCCAAATTTCATCCAGATTCGTTCAGCCGTTCTGGCGTTAAAGAGTAACAAACATCCATACTCACAAACTTTCACATTTATAATATTAGTATTTAGTATACATTTAGTGAAAATGTAAAAAAGTTGCATCAAAGTTCGCTTAGCAAGTAAAAAAATATACATTTTTGTAACTAGTCAGGACTCAGGTTACCTCTTAAAAAGGAATCCATAACCGGTACATCAAGTAATCGAGCTTTCAAAAATCCACTTTGTATTGCCCTCAATCCCTTTACACAACACACAAGTAAAATTTTTAATATTAAATAACATTACCTGTACCGTAGTTACATAATTATTTGATAATACTTATGAATAAATATGAGACAATGACGTATTTAGTTTACACAAAAAAATTATATGAAGTCATTGTTTAAGCCTTTCTTCTTTGTTCTTTACTTCCATTAGCTTTTAAAATCAATTATCGAATATAATTAGGTGATAGTTTTCTTGAACTGGAAGTTTGTAACGACCAAAACTTAACGAATATATGTAAATTTGCTAATATATGCATAATTATAATTTAATTTCAACATTAATTATGTATGATTAATGATTTTAAAGAAGACTAGCGACTCATCCTCGCTTCGCTCGGGTTCGTCCCTAGGTTGATTTCCCATACAAACGTTCATCCCCATTTTCACCCCCTTTAGAAATGATTTCCGGGATAAAAATTCTCTCAAAGTCTTAAACTATCTTCTTACCAAAATTTCATCTAAATCGGTTCAGTAGATCCAGAGATTACCCCCTTCAACCACACAAACTTTACCTCTTTATAATATTAGCATAGATAGACAAATGACCTATCAAGAAAGAAGTGCGATCTCCTCTAGAATATTTCTATTTACTTATAATTTATATAAAAACTAGCAATTTACCCACGCTTCGCTCGGGTGCGTCCCTAGACACGTTTTAATTTTTTATAAGCGGAACCCTAATTCTTTTTCTTAAATAAAAATAGCCTATGTTAATCCTTATAAATCAGTTATCTGCCAGTGAAAAGTCCCGTCAAAATCAGTCCAGCCGTTTCGGAGATTAGCCGGAACAAACAGACACACAGACAAAAATCTTAAAAAATGTGTTTTTCTTATACATATATAATTTCATATGCAACTAGTAAAAAGTTGTTATTTCGACATTACAAACAGACAAATCATTTTATTTATCTGTATAGATGTAATTCTCGCTTTCGTTCTTTTATCAGTAAAATGTTCTCTTACAGTAAGCAAGTCTGAGTAAAATATTGACTTACAGTAAACAAATGTTAAATTTCTACGCTGCACTGAAGAAAAAAATGTGTACCTTGACTTTAAGGCCGTTATGACGTAGTGGGCATTATTCTGAGTTTCTACATTCTTTGTATTTTAGACTATGATTAATTAGTCTCTCTTTGGATCAAATAAAATATTGCTTATCAGAAGAGTTATAGGTATATTTTGGTTTTATCACCTCGTCAAGACCAATCACTAGTACTGTCTTATTATCTGAAAAACTACGCCTATATTGCTCTCTATCGAAAGGAGAGCAAATTATCTATATATCTATACAGATGAATAAAATTGAAATGTCTGTTGGTAATGTCAAAATAACAGCTTTTTACTAAATGCATATGAAATTATATACGGTACTTATAAGAAAAACACAATTTTTAAAGTTTTTGTCTGTTTGTCTGTTTGTTCTGGGCTAATCTCCGAAATCGCTGGACTGATTTTGACGGGACTTTCACTGGCAGATAGCTGATGTTATAAGGCTTAATTAGACTACTTTTATTATAGAAAAAGAATTAGGGTTACGTTCAAACAAATTAAAACGTACCTAGGGACGCACCCGAGCGAAGCGAAGGTAAGTCGCTAGATATCAATAAATATCTACGCATTATATTGTTTCTTAACCATACATTTTTCATAGACTAAAGTTAAAGAAATTGGGAAAAATTGCTTTAATTTTAACCTTAAGAGTCTTTTATAAGAATGTGTCTTTCACCTTTGCTTATCTAAAAATCTAAATTGAGAAAAATATCAGCTTCACTAATGCTATCTCAATGACAACTTTTTGCGTAACACTAGCGGCTCACCCTGGCTTTTCTCGAGTATAATTTGAATTATAGATATTCTTACTGTCAAGTTAACTAACAGAGTTACAAATGATCTATAGAAAAGTGAGAGCTATTGGGTTTTCTATGATATTTCTATGGTCCGATATAGATATTCTGTAAACGACATGGTCAGAATAAATAGTTAAGGACTTATATACAAACTGACAAACTGCCTCTGTATAAAATTATTATAGATAATTAAAATTCCATATCTTAAGGAACATGTTTAATAAACTGGATACGTTCTTACGTCATGTTAATCATTATTAAGTGAAAAATGTTTGCTAAAGCTACATAAATTAGAATTTTGAATTTTTTCAAAAATGATATAGGTATTAATTATAAATTCCGGCGCATTCATTAATTTTATATACTTAACCTTTAAGAACTCGTATGCGACTTATAATTTTGCAAATGTAAAGGAATATTTTTTTAAATGTACGTTAGGTAAAAAATAAAAATGTATAAACATTTTTCCAGACATTATCATTCCTAGATAGTACATATACCTAGTATATGTTTATACATATAATATAATATTATATATTGGAGGACCATAGGTTTTATAAATTTTGCCTGTTTACTTTTGTCTGTTAAAAACTGTAGGTGAAAATTTAATCATCCCTATTTTCTACACTTGGGGTGGATTTTTGTTTTCAAATTTAAATGGGATCAACTTTGAGGTATACCCTATCCTACTAAATTAAAAAGTATCATCGAAATCGGGCTGCACTATAAAAAGTTATGTGTGGTCAAACATAAAAAAATACGTGTCGAATTGGGAACCTCTTCCTTTTTTTGTCGGTTAATAAAATCTGACTAATTATGTTACGCGTGCGCAACAGCAAAAAAATATAGTACAATAGGTAAAATAATTGATAAATGACGTAAGTTGTTGCAAAGTCTTCAGAGAAATTACAAAATCGTTTGTCAATATGCAGCTGCAATGACCTTTAATTTAACCGTTCACTTTTGATAACATGTTTTACTTTATATAGATACTAAATGTATGAGTCATTTCTGCATTAAAGTTATTATATAATAAACCCGATCTGGCTTCACTCAGTTCCAAAATAACATACATTCATACATACATACATACATACATGTAAATATAGATACTATGAAACGATATACATCAAAATATTTTGATATTACTAGATAGTAGCTAATTCGACGACACGTTTGGCTCAGTTTGTAGTGACCCTACTTGCTGTGTCAGCGGTCGCGGGTTCGAGTCCCGCCGGGGGCATTCATTTGTGTGATGAGCACGAATGTTTGTACTTCAGTCATGGGTGTTTATATTTATAATATGTATGTATTTAAAGTTATATATGTGTAATGTATCATTATCTGGTATCCATATAACAAGCCTTGTAGCCTACCACGAAACTAGATGATTCTGTGTGTTAATGTCCCAACATATTTATATTTATAATTGAACTTCTTGAAGTCATTTTTAAAAGCGTCGGACACTCGTGATATACAAATGTACTTATCGGACATCGATATGATTAACAGTAGATCCCAATAATCGATCTGTCTGTCCTTTTCCTTATTACAGATAGACTAGATGTCTATCTGTAGTAAGAAAAAAATGTACATATAATAAAATTGTAACTAAGTCGAATCTGTACATTAAATATTTTTTGAAAGTACTTATTGAAATAGACATTATTATTGATACAGAGGCCGAATCTATAGTTTTTAGAATTTTTGTCTGTCTGTCTGTGACTACATCACTGAAAAACCACTGGAGGAATTTTGATGAAATTTGGTATGATGATAACTGGTTATCCGGCTCAACATATAGAATACTTTTTACTGCGGAAAAATATCTCATCTCTGAGAAATCTATACTAAACGTTAAAACGTTAGTAGGGACGAACCCGAGCGGAACGAAGGTGAGTCGCTACTTAGATATAAAGGTATTGATATTAAATCTTCTGTTTATATAACCGATAGGAATTAACATCGGGTTCACTGCGTGTCATTTATAAAATCTAAAGTCAAGTTACCTGGCCAGTATCGTATATATATTTTTTATAAGAGTTTACATATTGCAGAATATTAAATTGTTGCTATGTGTTAAAAAAATAAAATTATTTTGATTGAAAATCTGACTTAAAATTAATAAAATAATACTAGTCGTGAGGTGAGACGCTAGTTTCACATAAGATCAATGCTAATTGGAAAAGCTCCATGAAAAATGTCACATTTCTATCGCTAGGAAAAAAACAGATAGGTAATTGGGATTCACCAGAAGTTAGAAAGCTTCATAACGCACACAATATCATACTAAAGTTTCGTTGTTTCATAAGTTTCATTCGATGATGTATGATATTTGGGTGTTTTTATGTTTTTTTGTGTATTTGAATTTTGAATCGATTAACATGATTTTTTCCATGCAAAATATAAACATATAATATAGATAAAGGCAAAAAGTATAAAGACAAAATGGAAGGTAGATATATATATATATACATTTTTGAGTATAGAAACACTAAAAAAATTTTTCTTATGCCCGCTGCATAAAATGCCTGCGTGTAAACCCGGTCTTGTGACTTACCGTAGTTTCTGTACGCAAACTCTAGTCGGCCTCAAAGGGCCTTTGATCACATTAAAAATAAGACCGTTTGGCAACAAAAAATATTTCGAGTTGATTAAACGCTTTTCCGTACAAAATACATGGGAAAAGCTTTTGGCGATTTCTGTCATTTCTAGTACTCATACGTTACATGGTCCCATAAAGTCTTTTGATCCCTACATGAAATAGGATCGATTGACATAAAAATTTTTTTTTGGTATTTTAGCATTTTTCTCGCTGTCTGTACATTTTTTCCAAAATCTGTGAATGCAGATCAGAATATCTCAAAAAGTTATGGATGGTCTCCTAGGAACGAACTTACTGTCCCGTCTCTAAAATCCATCCTGTATGTATATGTATATACACACACACACACACACACACATATATATAAATGATGTCTAATCAAATGTCTTAATAATTTTACTTAATTATCTAACATTAAAGAATATTAGTTAAACTATCTTTAAACATGTTATTAGCAGGTACTTTTTTTTTTATCAGGATATAAAAAATATTGTGAACTTGAAACATATTATCTTCATGTTAAAAGTGTTTACATCAGTAACTAAAGTTTTTGAAACTATAAATTTTTTGTTGGAACTAAAATGACAAATTAAACATTACTATTAATCGCCGCGTGGTTGAAAATCAACCATAATTCATTAAGTTATATATTTATTGTCTTGCGTATATTACAATACTAATCTATTTTCAAGTTGACCACAGACTTTAACAATAAACAAAAGAGTAGGTATATATGCGTGGGTGAGTCAAATATATAGTAGTGTGTTTAATGTTTTTTTTATTAAATAATGTATTTTTTATGCATATTTTTTTTTTAAATATTAGCATTCTGCACTCATTCTTTATATAAACTATAAGTGTGGGAAATTTCATACTCCTCCGTCCGCGCAATTTTCGTAAAAAGGGGTACAAAGTTTTTGCTAAACGTATTAAGATATAGATAAATAAACTTATTCAATAAAAGATATTAGAATTGATTATTATTGATTAAATTTAGCGAAGATATCGCGTAATAGAAAAACAAAAATTAAATCGATTAAATAAACAAAATAAACTACAACCATTCATTATACACGTGGAAATAGTTACACATTCATAATCTTATCATGACATAAAATTACTAATAAATAGTCCACATGACACAACGCATTCAACATACTAGTATATGGCCACATTTTTTTAAAAAACACACTGGCAACGCGTGTTTATAAACACGTGTATTTGCGATGATAAAATTAAAAGGACCTATGCCCATCACGCTACATATACGTACCCACAACGCGCGTATCACAAGCGTTCTTTGTGATTGATTAGCATAAAAAATGCAGATTACTTCTTTTCGACGCAAACACGCCACACATCTAAAGCGTGCTCACTGAGCGTCGAGCAGGCGTCAAAAAGTCTTAATTCTGATATTATTATAAGAAATCTTCATTCTTTCATATCTATTTACTTTTATATTTTAGAATATTGTGAACTTTTTTTGTTTTATCCCATAAAACGTAATAATGTGAAAAATTAAAACTTAAAACCTTTTTAACTAGACTAAACGGTTCAAAAAATGTACACCTTTGAAGATGGGATTGACGGACTGACGAACAGACCGATGGAGTTATTAAAGGGTCCATTAAATGATTTTTCTGGTATGAAAAACCTTTTGCACGTTTTTTCAATCTATAATTAAAAAATTGTCTATATAGATATCATCAAGGCGTCCCCTTCATGTTCCTCTTCTCTATAGTCTATGGTTGGTTTCATTCACATTTATTATTGGTATACATAATACAATACAAGGCAGTGGTAGCCCAGTGGTAACGTGCTCGCTTGGGAATCCGAGTGAAGCGGGTTCCAATACCGGGTTTCGCACCTCTGATATTTTCATGTGCGAATCTTTGATTTGTAACATGATTACCACTTGCCTTACGGTGAAGGAAAACATCGTGAGGAAACCTGCATGTCTGAGAAAACCTAACAAGTTTTCGAAAGACATGTGAAGTCCGCCAACCCGCACTTGGCTAGCGTGATGGACTATGCCCTGATCCCCCTCGTATTGAAGGGAGGCACGTGACCAGCAGTGGGACGTTAAAAAAAAGGGCTGAATGCATACAGAATACATAGGTTTCAGTAATTTACAACTTATTTATCGATATGGAAAGTATGTATATATGTAGAACATCTCATAGAATATGTATTAGAAAACGACCGTTCAAGCGGAGAGTACATTAAAGTCAAAGTGTAGGTTTACGAGACGAGAAGGCACTCAGAAAAACCTTTCTCGAAGCAAAGAATTGAAATGGAATATCGATTATGTTAATGGAAAAGAAAAAAAACTTATAACTTCTCGATCTTTTTATTTGCATTCAAGTATAAAAACTGCATTTGACATACAGACAGCTGGTGTGGATATTTGCACCTTAGATAACTAGATAGTGGTTTCATCTATCTTAATTAGATCGAGGCAAGCGTTTATATGACCAATACAATTATATATCTATACCCTCGGGAATTAACTGAAGTCCTAATCAAATAACTTAATTAATAGGAAAAGGACCTTGTTAAGGCTTAAGCCTTCTCCCATTTCTAATTAGGGCCGTATAAATGGATAGCTGTTTAAGATAAAGAATAATACTCAAGCGAATTAAAAAGAGTCTGTAGCCTATATTGGACTTATTAACTAAATAAACTATCTAATATTAATAAAAATTTTCCTTTTCAGATGAAATTGGCAGTCCAGACAGTGGATTTACGATGGCGTCGATGAATTCAAACGGGGACTTAAAAAGTATTGGTGACCCTCCAGAAAAGAAGATCGCAGAAGCGGATGCTGAGAAACAACCATTATCTGGAGTGAGTGTTATTATTGTTATCATTTGGTACAGATTTGCTCTCAGAGAATATCTTCTCTTTCTCCCCAACTTTATTCAGCACTAGCGACTCACTCTCGCTTCGCTTCGGGTTCTTCCCTAGACAAAAATAAATTATCACACGAGAACCGTACATTTTTTCGGGATGATATATAGCCTATAGCCTTTTAACAGTTAACGGGCTATCTAATGCAAAAAGAATTTTTCAAATCGGACTAGTAGTTTCTGAGTTTAGCGCGTTCAACCAAACAAACAAACAAACTTTTCAGCTTTATAATATTAGTATAGATATCTGCATTTCTGGAGGTTGTAAGAAGCTACCTCATAATTGACTTATTTGCAATCAGTCGTAAAATAATTAATACAAGCGACTTAGCTCCGCTCGGGTGCATCACTAGGTGTCTAATAGCTTATGTGTTCCTACAACTCATAATCTATCTACGTACTAAATTTCATACAAATCCTTTCAGCCGTTTCAGCGTGAAGGAGTAACAAACATACATACACATACTAACTTTCGCAATTATAATAGTACTAGCGACTCACGCTCGGTTCGCTCGCGTTCGTCCCTAGATGCGTTTTCACGGTTAGTACAGAATAAACTATATATATGTACATACATAGGTATACAAAAGTAAGTACCTACTTTAAAAATAAAAAATATATATACGAGTATACCTTACTTGAGAAATGATTCCCCATACTTTCATCGCCTTTTCACCCCCTTAAGGGATGATTTCCGAGATAAAAACTATCCTATGTCCTTTCCAGGGTCTCAAACCATCTCCATACCAAATATCATCTAAATCGGTTCAGCGGATTAAGCGTGAAAATGTTACAGACAGACAGTTACTTTCGCATTTATAATATTAGTATGGATTTATTTATTTATTTTCTGAGAAACAAACAGTGAAATAATACTTATATATAGTTAAAATCTAATGCATTCACACACCAGCAAAATTTCTACCTATAAAGCCTTTATTTTTTTGACAGAATTTACTGCTCGCTGCCTCTACAGGAACCTTTTCTTAAATTAACCTTAACTACATATTTTATAATGTTTAAGAAAACAAGCTAGGTTTTAGCAATTCAATTTTATGATTCATTCGTAAAGCGTTCGTGAAAATTATATTTAAATGGCACATTGTTACCTCAATAGAGCAAAAATCATTATTCATTTTATAAATTGAAGGAAGTTTTTTTTGCAATTGTGAAGACAATTAGAACAATTATTGTTCTGTTCGAGATAAAAAAGTGATTAACTTAAGTTAAAGTAGTTAAAGTAAAAATATCTAAGTGAGATATGTTTGACTGTATTTTTTTTTTGTATCCTACTTTCATGGTGTTGTTTTTAATTGTTAGTACGTGTCTAAAGAGAAAATCTAAGCTATTGACCGATGGACTGAAGCTAAAAACTCTTTTATTCGTACGCTACGGTAGCAAGCAAAACTGCGAGCGAAAACTAGTCACTATTCAGTATTATAGATACGAATGTGTCACTTGTCCTTATAGTAGAAATTATTCTAATCGCTTATCATATGGATGCATTTTTATAAAATTCTTGAGACCGCTTGAAGTAATTATTAGTTACTAGCGAGAGCGACTCACCCTCGCTTCGCTTCGGGTTCGTACCTAGACAAAAACAAATCTATTACACGGGAACCGTACATTTTTCAGAAATGATATATAGCCTTATAGCCTTTCTCAGTTATCGGGCTATCTAATGCAAAAAGAATTTTTCAAATCGGATTAGTAGTTCCTGAGATTAGCGCGTTTAACCAAACAAACAAACAAACTCTTCAGCTTTATAATATTAGTATAATTGAGTATAGATAATAGTAAACCATGATCGTGTCACATGCACCTAAAAGTTTGAAAACAAAAAGCTATATCATAAAGTGGTAAATCAAAAAACGCAAATAATTATCCTTATATATCCGCAAAAGCGTAATTTTCTATCAAGACCTAGGACACAATAATAGCAATTACACAAAAAACATTGATAATAATTAGATCTTGCTTGCGTTTTGTTTGTATTTATATAGGTACTAGCAACTCACCCTCACTTCGCTCGGGTTCGTCCCTAGTTATGTTTTAACATTTAGCTCAGAGGTGTGATATTTTCCCGCAGTAAAAAGTATCCTATATGTTGACCCGGATAACCAGCTATCATCGCACCAAATTTCATCAAAATCTGTCCAGTAGTTTTCCCGTGATGCGGTAACAGACAGACAGACAGACAAAAATTCTAAAATCTATAGTTATGGCTTCTGTATCGATAATAAAGTCTATTTTAATAAGATTTTCCAAAAAATATTTAATGTACAGAAAACGGGGAACCCCCACTCCGTCTTTCGTATATAATCTAATCTAGGCTTTCCCAAAGTGGGCGATAACGCCCCCTTGTGGGCGCTGCAGGCCTAAAGGGGGGCGGTAAGAGACCCAGAGAAAAAATGGGGGCATTGTGTAGAGGCTTAGGGGGCGATTTGTAATTTCATGTAGCTAGGAGGACTCTTAGTAGGTGAAAAAATGGGGGCGCTAAAAAATAATTTATTGTCAAAGTGGGCAGTAGACAAAATAAGTTTGGGAACCCCTGATCTAATCTAACGATCTTTAAGTTAACTAATAAACAAAAAAATATGTTTATATTATGACGACTTGTATTATGTATCCATTAATAGAAAAATTAATAATTAAAAAATCTTTGAGCACAACTTCTTTACTACATACAATTAACTCCAGTGAAGGTCTCTTCAAAATAAGTTAAGTCTTTCTTTTTCTATTCTCTACACTACAAGGTCATCTTTCTTGTCGTCTCAAGAGCTAGAATCGAAACACTAGTCTAGTATATTATAAAGAGGTAAAGTTTGTGAGTTTGTGAGATTGTAGGTGGTAATCTCTGGATCTAATGAACCGATTTAGATGAAATTTGGTAAGAAGATAGTTTGAGACCCTGGGAAGGTCATGGGATACTTTTTATCCTGGACAATCATCCCTTAAGAGGATGAAAATGGGGATGAAAGTTTGTATGAGAAATCAACCTAGGGACGAACGCGAGCGAAGCGAGAGTGAGTCGCCATTTTAGTATTATAGGTGGTTGACTTATGCCACTTTTGCGGTTTATTTTAATCTAATCTTGTATAGAAACTTCGATATCTTGTTTTGAAATGTCACCCCTCACTCGAGTAATACGTTTAAGGGATAATTAATTACTTAATTATTTGTTTATCGGATTATTTTATTACCAACATATGATGAGAAATGATAAAAATTAAGTCAATTTTCCAGCTAATGGATTATCTTGTTCTATTTTTAAATTTGTTTTTTTTTTTAACATTCTTTGTCTGTGTGTTCGTAAAGAAAATATGTATTATTCCCGTTAATTTTTTTACATTATTATTCGTAAAATTGGAAAATGCCATCTGGTCTAACCTCTCTGTGTTTTTCACAAAATGAGATATTTCCAATGCCACGATGGTCACCATATAAAGCAAGTATTCGACATAATACAAAAATGTTTTTACTGGGGACTTACCCTTTCTTCGCTTGAGTGTATCTTTATATGCCTAATAGCTCTAGATCATAGTCAAAAGTAATCCGATTATCCTTAATCCTTATACTTATTTTGTACTCTTATCTATACAGATAAATAAAATTGAAGTGTCTGTTCGTATCGTCAGAATAACAGCTTTTTATTAGACGCATATGAAAGTAATATACATACGGTACTTATAAGAAAAAAACACTTTTATTTTTGTCTTTTTGTCTGTCTGTTTGTTCAGGCTAATCTCCGAAACGGCTGATCTGATGTTGATGGGACTTTCATTGGCAGATAACTGATGTTTTAAGGAGTAACTTAGGCTACTTTTATTTGAGAAAAAGAATTAGGATTCTGCTCAAAAAAATTAAAACGTACACACCCGAGCGTAGCGAAGGTAAATCACTAGTTAATAATAATAAAAAATATATTTATCGAGAGCAAAAAATAAGCAAACACGATTGTATGCAGTCGAATACATCAATTGAATTGTTATGCCGTCGGTACTGACGACGTGTGTCATATAACATAAATAAACATTTAGAATATAAATAATGTGAACATTTCTTATTTCAATGGCGGCTTTTTACCGACTTCAAAAAAGCCGCAAAACGATACCCAATTCGATTGTTTTGTGTTTGTGTGTGTGTTACGGAATATCCTCGCCAATTATCGAGAATGGATTGTTATAATTCGTTTTTTTTTATTTATAAGTTATACCATAAGAAGGAGTTATTATAAATTTTAATTATTTTAAAGACGGGTGTACCTTTTAATTCGTTACTTGTTTATTTAGGCATTATATTCTCTAACGCATCTCTAACTTTTTCATTATTCTCGCCATAGAAGCGTAATTTAAAAAAAAAACTTATTCGTCTTCTCTTCTTTAAATTCTATCTTTTTATTGTTAACTTTCTTGCTTTAGCAAAATAGACTACGCATTAGTCTGTCGTTATATCTGTTAAATAGATAAAGATATATGTAGTTATATCAAGTAGTTACAAAGTATGTAGTAGTATGTAGTTATAAAGATATATGTAGTTATATCAAGTATTAAACTTTATACAGTTAATGTAAACAAGTAATTAAATTCACATGTCATCCATTACCAAGTCGCAAATAATATAAAATGTAGTGATGATACCTATCTTCGATAATTTTCCTATAAATTAATATCTTATACTGTACTACAATAATATATCCAAGTTTATTCATTTAGGGATAACTGCGCACATCTAAATACATACATACATATATTGTGCTAATTTATTAGTCCTTATAGACCACAGTGTAGTATTGAAGGAAAGTAATGGCTGAATTATACATTGACATATGCTGATCGGATTACTATTAAAAATGCGAAAGTTTGTTTGTTTGTTTGTTTTGTGCGTGTGTGTGTGTGTGCATGTGTGTTTGTCACGCTATGACGGCTGGACTGGTTTGAATGAAATTTAGTATGCAGACAGACCTGGAGTAGCACTTAGTCTAGCGATCCTGCGACGCCCCATTAAGACGAGGGAGGTTTTGTTGGGTTTTAATGGGTAGTACTGGCTTTTCTAGCCGATAAGTCCCACATAACCACCTCTATGTCTACAGGTGGTATGCGTCAATGCATTTCCCAACATTAAAAAAAAAGCACTTAGTCTGCTGTTAGACTCCTAAAGACGCAAACGGGCGAAGCGAAAAATCTACGGTTGATGAGAAAATTAGGAAAAACGGTATACTTTACATTAAATATCATATTTACTAATCTCAAAATGGAATATAAAAACTATGTAAGCTTAAATTGTGAATAAAAACTTTTTAAGTCAATTGACGTTATGTCGTTTATCAGTCATTGTCATTGAAATGTATGGTGTTAAATTATAATTTAATAATATTTGTTTATTTAATGAATTATCAAACGGAGAGAAAGTAGAGAGTGACGACTCACTATGTCATAAATATAAATATATAAATTATATTTGTGTTCGAATTCTTCATAATATAACGTTTAGAAGGGAAATAAGTTTGTGTACTGATAATAGGTTCCATTGCAGGATGGCAATAAAGTGTTATTCATTACTGGCTAACATATAAATATGGATACTTTTTTATTTACTTGTATTATAAGGAAAATATTTTTTTAGATCTAAACATTTTTCTCAATCATATATAATATTTTTTAGAGATAAGATTTTTTTTTTGTATTTTATGATCTATTGGATCTATAACCCTTAAAACATAATAAGCGAACGGAGTCGCGAGCACAAATCTAGAATTTTCGAAAAAAATGGTTGCTTAGAGTACCTATAGGTACTCAGGAGTGTAGTATAATATTATATTTAATTTATTATATGTATGTTAATTAAAAATTGCTCTAATTAAGTTTTTAAATTAATGTGTTTCTATGTAGAAGAGAGTTTAGTCACTTAGATATATTTATTTATTGTTATTTATTATGGTTATAGTTGACGACATGTTTGACTTAGTTTGTAGTGACCCTACATGCTGTGCCAACCGTCGCGGGTTCGAGTCCCGCTGGACTCATTTGTGATTCATTTGTGTGATGAGCACGAATATTTGTACTCCAGTCATGGGTGTTTATATTTATAATATTTATCTAGCATCCATAACACAGGTCTCGTAGCTTACTACGGAACTAGATGGTGCTGTGTGTTAATGTCCTAACATATTTATTAACTTATTTATTTATTATTATTTATCATATTCATTTTTGTATATTTGAACTTTAAAACTGAGCTCGAAAAAATAAAGTTAACGTTTTTATACGATTATTTATTTTTTCATTTATAAAAAAAACACAAACAGTATAAGCTTCGAGAGAGTGGCGCAGTGTTATGTCCGCAGAGAGGTCGCATGTTCAAATCTCGTTTAGGGCAAATATTCTTTCTTTCCTTAATTATTTTCGTCTTATAATGTAAAACCGCACAAATTATTTATAGTTATGATTATTTTTTTATATGTAACAAGATGGCTGTTAAGCATTAACCTTTTCTTATCATTAATAATTACTTCGGTAATCAAAATAACTGAATTATCTTATCGTTAATATATTTTAATCGTCTTTAGTAATACAAAATTAGATATTTTAATCTAAATAGCAAACTGTTTATCCGTTTGTATCTTTTTCTTTATTGCTAACTTTATAAGTGGATAATGTGTATATTAATAACTTTTAATATATTGTATTTTTTAAGGTTTTTGACAAATTTTATGTTCTTATTTTTAATTTTAAACGTTATTTTTATTTAATTGACATATTTATTACTTTTGTACCATAAACAAATACTTTTGTTAGTAAAGGATGTTTAAAAATTTAAAGAATTGATTTACTTGTAAGTAATAAGGTAAAGAGTAAAAATACTTTTGAATTCTATTTTGTTAGGCAATTTTATATCTACCATTAACGAGGATTGGCAACTGTGTTGGAAGTCACGAGTTCAATTTCCGGACAAAGCGAATCTTATTATAAAAAAATATCCAAATGAAAGTGTTTTAAAAACTTACCTTGGGTAGAAAACGAATATTGGAATATCTTTCCTTTCTCATTTAGATTTTCTATTTCAATTGAAAAATATAGAGAGCTTTTATTACAAAAAAATAATTATACTGACCTATATACTGTTAGACATTTTTTTTTTAACTGGAAAATGCATTAACACATAGGTACGTCTTTCCTGAATGAAGGTGATTTGATGGCATTTACCGGACAAAACTGGAATTTACCTTTAAAACCAACAATTCTAGGGGTAAAATCATATTAGCAGGTCACGACCGAGCTGAATTTAGAAACGAGGAAGCCCCATGGCAATCAAGAAATCGAGACCCCTAATAATATTGCCAAAAATTAAAAAACTTCTTTTGAATTTCTTTTTTTATGTTTGTTTATATTTACTGGCCCAAAAAAATGGGTTAATTTCATATAAAAATCAGTTTAAAACAAGTAGAAATTTCTTTTGTGGGATCTATAGCGCTATATTTAGTTTATAAATACATGGTGTTCAAATTTATGTATAATTTATTATATATTCTCTATTTTACAGAAAAAAGAAGAAAGATGGTGGAACACCTTGATGCAGGTCGCGGTCCCGTTCTTCATAGCCGGCTGTGGTACCATTGGCGCGGGATTGGTTTTGGGGACAGTCAGGGTGAGCTATGATTTATTATCCTTCTTTTTTTAATTAATCTCTATCTTCTACTTAATATAACATTAACTGACTGACTAACTGATTTACTGACTAATTGAATGACTAACTATTTGATTGATTAACTGACAAACTAACTGATTCAAAAACTGACTAATTGATTGATTAAATAACTACCTCATTGATTGACTCACTAACGGACTGACTAAATAATAGCTGACTGACTGAAAGACAACAAACAGTCTAAACTGCTGGGTGAAGCAATAAATGTGACTTATTGTTAGTAATAACTAAAGACGGTGAAGATATTTGAAAATTCTTCACCTAAATGAGTTAAATAGTAAATGAAAGTTTGTATGAAAAATTGTCATTTTTGAAATCCAAACATAATAAAACTCTAACTGAGTCAAATCTATACATTAAATATTTTTTGTAAAATCTTATTGAAATAGTTGTTATTATCGATACAGAGGCCGAATCTATAGTTTTTTAAATTTTTGTCTGTCTGGGAACACATCACGAGGAAATCACTGGCCAGATTTTGATGAAATTTGGTATGATTATAGCTAGTTATCCGGTTCATCGTATAAGATACTTTTTACTGCGGAAAAATATCTCATCTCTGAGAAATCTATACTAAACGTTAAAACGTAATGACGAACCCGATCGGAGCGAAGGTGAGTCGCTAGTTAGATATAAAGGTATTGATATTAAATCTTCTGTTTATATAACCGATAGGAATTAACATCGGGTTCACTGCGTGTTATTTATAAAATCTAAAGTCAAGTTACCTGGCCAGTATCGTATAATATCGTATATATACTATAAGAGTTTACCTACTGCAGAATATTAAAGTATTGCCATGTGTTAAAAAATAATAATAATTTTGGTTGAAAATGTGACTTAAAAATAATAAAATAATACATATAAAATGATTTTCTATTCACCATTATACTTACTAAAGAATATGGCGTCGTGAGGAAAACCTATGGAAAATAATAAAATAAATCTTAAAACAAGTAGTAATAAATAAACGTATTTGTATAAACAGCTATAATACATATTTAAATTTGCCTGCAAAAGATATATTTGCTTTTTCCTATATCACTTTTTATAGTTTCTTTTAACCAATTTTGTTATGCGCCTGCGCAGTAAACAATACCTTATATGTACTTTTACAACATCTAGGGGAATTCCCGGTAACGCTTCACTTCTTCCTAATATAAATACAATGCTAATCTAATCTATACATATTATAAAATTCTAACTAAGCCGAATCTGTACATTAAATATTTTTTGGAAAATCTTATTGAAATAGACATTATTATCGATGCAGAGGCCGAATCTATAGTTTTTAGAATTTTTGTCTGTCTGTCTGTCTGTCTGTCTGTTACCGCATCACAGAAAAACCACTGGAGGGATTTTGATGAAATTTGGTATGGTGATAGCTGGATATCCGGGTCAACATATAGGATACTTTTTACTGCGGGAAAATATCTTATCTCTGAGAAATCTATACTAAACGGTAAAACGTAAGTAAGGACGAACCCGAGCGGAGCGAGGGTGAGTCTCTAGTTGATGTATAGGATTACGGTCAATGGAAGACGTAATTTAAACCACAGACCACTGATCTGAATAGATAGTTAAATAACAATGAGTAGGTACTTTGGATTTTCTTAGTTATTGCATTACAATTTCCATTGTTGAACTTAAAGCAAATGAAGACTGTTTATTATAATTTATGTTTCTATGTTTGTTATTTCGTTTTACAATTTTCTGATTTTAACATCAGAAAGTAAGGCAAAGCTTTATTACATCCATAATTTGGTTGAAAAGTTCCCATCGTAAATAGAATAAGCGACCTTCAGCTATTGGCTTCAAACACAATTAGATGAAGAATTTTATTAAATTAGCTTTTAAATAAAAAAAAGTACATTAAAATTAGTACCGACAGACATTAAATAGACAGACAGGTATCAAACTTATAAATTATTTTTCAATAAAAAAAATCATAAATGCTTATGCATTTTTGACCGACTTCAAAAAATAAGTATTTTAATTCTGATGAATGTTTTGTTGTTTATATTAGGCTAAATTAAAAAAAAAATAGTTTTAACGTTTATGCAATATATTTTTTGGCTTAAAAGCAATTATTATATATTTCTATTGACTTAGTGGTCATGATAGCCTTTACCTTAATTTTAGATCTTAACCTAATACCCCACTCTACTTGCGGTTGACCTGACTTTGATAAAGACATTTTGTTGGGCACATGTTCAAGTACTTGCTGCTACCTTGCTGACAAGTTAGTTACAATTAGGTAGTGGTACCCCAGTAGTAACGCGCTTGCTTGGGAAACCAAGTGAAGCGGGTTCCACCCCGGGTCTGGCACCTCTGATATTTTCTTCTTAGTCTTACGTGAAGGAAAACATCGTGAGGAAACCTACATGTCTGAGGGAACCTAGCAAATTTTCAAAAGACATGTTAAGTCTGCCAGCTTGCACATGGCCAGAGTGGTGGACTATGGCCTGAATCTCCTCGTATTGAAACGAGGCCCGTCCCCAGTAGTAGGACATTCAAAAGTGCTGTATACGTAGTTAAAATTTTCAAAGTAATTGTTAGATCGATCTTTAAAAAATACTTCATATTTAAAAAAATAGATTAACGAGTTTTAACCCTTATTCATGTCGTAAAACCCAAAAGCGTGAGCTAGTTTTTTGTTTTGTTATTCTTTCTTCACACAGCAATATAGAATCGATTTTATTTCATTTTTCGCTCAGGTGTAGTTTTAGACCAGAAAGTACCATAGAGTAATTTTTATTATAATCAAGTAGTTTTTTCCTAGTTTATATTTTTCATTTTTCAATCATATTTATTTATTTTTTAATTTCTAATAAGTATATTTTGTAGCTTATACACCAGATATAAGATTTACATAGGAATTATAAGTAAATAATAATTATATAATCACTCAAAGCAATTCATAAAACTAATCATCCACTAAGAAGCAATTAAACAATAAATATAAGTAATTATGATAAAATTTCTTTCTTCCTTTCGCTATTTATCACAAAAGGATTCAATTTATCCTTGCGATAGTAAAAACTATTGTGTATAACTGTACTGAAATAGTGTTTATCATTTCAAAGAAACTCTTATCTGAAAGAGAGTATAACAAGTAAATTAAGACAGACGCAACGCGCTCGCGTGAGAAACCGAGTGGAGCGGGTTCTGATCCCGGGTTTCGCACCTTTGATATTTTTCATGTGCGATTTATTTCCAACATAATTACCACATGTCTTACGCTGAAGGAAAAAATCGTAAGGAAACCTGCATGTCTGAGAGAACCTAGCAAGTTTTCGAAAGACATGTGAAGTCCGCCAACCCGCACTTAGCCAGCGTGGTGGACTATGGCCTGATCCCCCTCGTATTGAAGGAACGCCCGTGCCCAAAAGTGGGACGATAATAGGGGTTGAATATATAACAAGTAAATACGTACTGCGTTTCTTAAACACTAGAAGCTATTTGCAATTTACTTAATAACTCTATAATAGATACGTAGTATCTCTGAATAGAAATCTTCATATTATAAGTAGTATGCATGAATTACCTGTCAATGGCATGGTATTAGCTTTAATAACAAAGCTTTATGTAACAGTATTCTATACATACATTATGTGCTACCACTTGAATAAATCTTTTGTATGTGAATAGTACCGCTTATTAAGGGCAATTCGCAATAACCTATCTTTCTGCAATTTTCCTCACTAAAGATAGAAGTTACAAACTAGCGACTCACCCTCGCTTCGCTCGTGTTCGTTTCTAGGTTGCTTACCAAAGCAAAATTAATTAATTTGGTTTTTTTTTTCGTGGGACCCTATTTTTTTCTAAACTAAAATAAAAGTAACCTAAGTTACTCCTTATTACATCAGCTATCTGATAGTGAATGTCCCGTCAAAATCGGTTCAGCCATTTCAGAGATTAGCCGGAACAAACAGACAGACAAAAATTGAAAAAAAATGTTGTTTTGGTATATGTACATGTACCTTGTGTACATCCATACCATTTGTAATTGCATTTAAAGAATTGCATTTAGTAAAAAGCAGTTATTTTAATATTACAAACAGACACTCCAATTGTATTTATATGTATAGATGTCTAAAGCTAAGGAAAATGAGGAGGTTATTATGAACCGGCGTAAATATTATAAATAGCGCAAATTCGATTCTCGTTTGAAGCATGTTTTGTACTATAACGGTAATTGTTGACAAGTTTTAAATGGATGTGAATGATGAAATTTCAAACTCACCTCAAAACTTGGTAATGATGGAAAAAAATATTATCTTAGACAAAAATCAAACTCAATATCGATAAATAGTAAAGAACAGCGCTTTTATATATATTTTTAAACAAAAGAATGGTCAAAAAAAAAGGTGGAAAAGAGGTCTTTAGTAGGAAATTATTGCAAAAATTTATTAAAATATTAGTATTTTTATATATAGCATTTTCCATATTAAGAATTTAAAACTAAAATAAATGAATACATTTTCTTTCTTTACAGAACTGGGAAGTCTTCCTTGAAGTAAACGCCATATTCGTCTTAGTACCGTCTCTATCGGGATTAAAAGGTACGTTAAATATTTTACTCGTATTTTTTTATCGATATCAAAAAAGGAGATACTTAATTCGGATTACGTTTTGTTTGTGTATGCTATGCATTATCTACGCTAATTATGTATCGTTCGTAGGTATATCTATAGTAATATTATAAAGAGGAAAGACTGTTTGTTTGTTTGTACCGAATAAGTTCCAAAACTACTGAACCGATTTAGATGAAATTTGGTAAGAAGATAGTTTGAGACCCTAGGAAGGACATAGAATAAGATTTCTGGGACAAAAAGTTTTATCCCGGAAATCATCTCTTAAGGGGGTGAAAATGGAGATGAAAGTTGGTACGGGGAAGAACCTAGGGACGAACCCGAGCGAAGCGAGGGTCAGTCACTAGTTTTTAATTAATACGTTTTACCTCGAAGATGGTGCCATATCAATATTTATTTTAAACGCCAAATAATATCTTTGGATCTACCCTATTTGTCTAGATCCTAAAACACTTAAAAAATACTAATTAAAATTAAGTTATATATTATTAAACATTATAAAAAACCATTTATGTCCGTCCATCGTTTCACTGTATGCGCACACGCAACAGAAAGTCTAAAGACGTTTATTTTTTATTTCAATTCTTACGCAAAAATCAAATTTACATAATGTTCTTACCTTTTTATAATATGCTTACAACGTATCTAATATCGTCAGAACTAAACCTATAGAATATCTACTATAGGTACTATATACTCAAATACCTATGAATAAATATTGAACCTGTCATACAGTGAGCAATACTTTTGTCATAAACGAAGGCGTTACAATTACTCAATTTTCCACTACAATAGCATAGAATTATCTTTTATGTTAAAGTTCAATAAAACGTACACAATGTGTAATACACGAAGTGAATGTACAATTATTATTTATTAGTACCTATTTGAAGCTGTTTTTATTATGTTCATGATAAACTAATGTTTGCTTGCGGTTCTGCTCGCGTTTTTAGACTACTTTTTAGCTTATATTTGAAGTAATTTCCTATTTTATCTTTAATATATATATATATATATATATATATATATATATATATATATAATATTTATATATATATATATATATATATATATATATATATATATATATATTTATTATATATATATATATATATATATATATATATATTTGTCTTCAGCCCGAATAGCAGAATAACTATTAAAACATCGGAAAAATTCACGAAAAAAAAATAATTTGAAAAAAAAAGAATCTATTCCATACTAAGCGTCAAACGTACCTAGGGACGAACCTAAACGAAGCGAGGGTTTATCGCTAGTAATATAATATTTTTTTTATTTAAAAAGGTCGCTGACTTTAGAATCATTTTAAAAGTACTTTTTCTAATTGGAACTATATTATGCTCACTCTTATTTTTTTTTTTAAATCATGAAAATGGACTATGATATCGCGTAACATTCTAAATAAATAAGATTTAGATAATTAATAAATTAGAGACGCCACACACATACGAAGTAGTCCGGTGGATTGGTCCACGAACGCCTACCCTAGAAATAGGTCTTGCGTGTGCACCAAACACAGACATTGGTATGGCCTACGCTCGAGTCTGGTTCGATTTCTTGACTAATCAGCGCCGTCGACACTTTCAATACTTAAATACAATATTTAAAAAATCGGCCAAGTGCAAGTCGGACTCGCGCACGAAGGGTTCCATACCATTATCTATAAAACCGGCAAAAAAATCATGTCTTTTGTATGGGAGCACCCTTTAAATATTTGTTTTATTTTAATTTAATTATTTATTTTAAGTGAGTATATAACTAAATATTCTGTAAATATTTCAAGCGTCTACCTGTTGCCGTTTTCAATATCGAGCAAAAAAGAGCAAAAAAAATCACGTTTATTGTATGGAAGCCCCCTTAAATATTTTTTTTATTCTGTTTTTTTTCTATTTATAGTATCTACGAAAATCTTTCTATGGTATCTATGAAAATTTCAATTGTCTAACTATCACGGTTCATGAGATACAGCCTGGCGACATTCGGACAAACAGACACACAGCGGAGTCTTAGTAATAGACAATAGTTTTACCCTTTGGGTACGGAACCTTTACCTAACCTTAAGTGTTTACCTAACCTTGAGTGTAGGGTCTGTATAATCACATAGTATACCTAGACCGTTGTGTATAGACTGTTGTGTGTAGATAGCCGGATGACCCGAGTCGAGTCTCGGTAATGACTCACCTCCACTTTCGCCTTAATTCCTCTCTTTTACAAAGAATCAAAATAAAATGTACGATATTTTTTTTTCTACTTAGTTTATTACATTTATCTATTTTATCGACATATTTTCAATGGAGTATTATCATTATCTACGTAATAATAAGCCCGTCTTCAAGTGTTCATCGTTTTTCATTCGTAATTACACAGATAAGTGACATTAGGATGATAGATAATATGTATCTTTCTTTCGATGTTTACTTAACGTATCTATTATATTTGAATGTGTCGGTAGTGTAGTGGCTAGCAGTATGGCTGAACATCCGGAGGTTTAGGTTCGAGTCCCGAGTCGGGATAAGCTTAGCTATTGAGTCTTTCTGTTAAGGAAGTGCCAGTAATAAGCCTGAGTTGGCAAGTTGACAGTGTTTCGCCCTCGTGCCTCGAAGAGCACGTAAAGCCATTGGTCCTGCGCCTTAACTTGTGCACTATAACATCTCCTGCGCATCTGGCTACTCTCAGTGAGATTGGCCGCCGTGGCCATCATTATATTGGATGTTGCTAACATAAAGGGGCTGGTTCAAACGATGAAATAACTCCTCAAAGGATATCTCCGCAAAACATTAGTAAAAAACTGATGTTCTTTTGCACGAAAGGTATTTTTTGCGTTGCAATCAAATGGCACGCGAGGTATGCGCCTTGTATATAGCAATAACTATACAATGATTTACACCTTTGTAGTATACTACTTCCACTATTATACTTTATGTAAAAATGTAGTAGGCACTTACTATTTTTGAAATTCTAAATTCAATAATTGTGCTCGTTAATTAAGTAGCACTGATTAACCAAATATCTTAGCGTAAATGTAATACCTACACGTATTTAATGTTTTAATATAAAAAATAATTAATTTGACTTTTTTTTATTTTTTTGTAATAGATGGATTTATGTGGGTTTACTTTCTTGTAGTCGGGGGTTTGTAAAACATTTTATTTAATCCTTTTTCCACAACTTCTCTATCCGTCGTGGATTTCTTGAAATTTCGATAGCAAATACTTACTCGTAGTTACGTCAATATAACAGTATAAAAAATGTTAATTCATGCGTCCATTGGCGAAGTAACATCATAACACCTATCTAAGAGCCACCGATAAATTCGCGTAAATCTAAGAAAATATTACATGTACCTAGTTAATGATTTTTTTTCTTGTTTGCAGGGAACCTCGACATGTGCCTCGCATCTCGCCTGTCCACTCAAGCGAACCTCGGGAACATGCAGTCGCCGCGGGAAGTAATATCCATGGTGGTTGGAAACATATCATTAGTTCAGGTTAATATTCATTTATTTACTAACCATGCCTCGTGATTTCACATGTTTTTAAATCCCTAATTAGACAAAACTTTAGGATATTTTATGTTTTTCCTGAAGATTATCTCATGATTGTAATAACTATTTAATGTACAACTTGAAACTTATTATTATAAAAGATTTTAATTTGACGCCAGCTTTGGCTCAGTTTGTAGTGACCCTACTTGCTGTGCCAGCGGTTGCGGCTTCGAGTCCCGCTAGAGGCATTCATTTGTGTGATGAGCTCGAATGCTTTTACTCCAGTCATGGGTGTTTATATTTATAATATGTATGTATTTAAAGTTATATATGTGTAATGTATCAACTATCTGGTATCCATAACACAAGCCTCGTAACTTACCATGGAACTAGATGGTGCTGTGTGTTCATGTCCCAACATATTTATTTATTTATTATAAAGTAATCTAAAGTTATAATTTCCATCAAATGTATACTAAGTATTATGTAATTTTTAGGTGCAAGCAATAGTAGCGGCTACCGTGGTGGCAATGTTTGCGATCATCGTCAACACCATCGTGGATAGGGCTTTCAATGGAAACTACGTGCTTCTGCTAATCGCCTCTGCTATATTCACGGCTACCACCACTTGTTTTGTATTAGGTGAGTGAAATTATTATACTACTAGCGACTGACCCTCGCTTCGCTTCGGGTTCATCCCTAGACAAAAACGAACCTATCCCACGGGAACCGTACATTTTTTCGGGATGATATATAGCCTATAGCCTTCCTCAGTTAACGGCCTATCCGATGCAAAAAGAATTTTTCAAATCGGATTAGTACTTCCTGAGATTAGCGCGTTCAACCAAACAAACAAACAAACAAACTCTTCAGCTTTATAATATTAATATAGATATGAACATTTTATAATAATAGTATCTTCCTGAAAAATTTTGGTCACCGCAACCAATCTCATTGCCATCTGAGTAGGAAATATTTTTATCCCAATAGATTTTTTTTTTGCCTTTTACCCATTTATTGAGGAAATTTAAGGCTATCTAATATTAAGCTACAAATCTTAGGAGCGGAGCTTTTATAGATAAAATAACGGAAACGGAAATGCTGGTAAGAGCTAGCATATAATCATTCATCAGTCATGTTTATTTATTTATTTGTTTGTCTAAATTGGTATAAATACATACATACAGTTGTTATTGTATTATACATAACCTACAACTAATTATTAACTAAGTGTTAGTTTGTGTACCTAAGTTATTAAACACAACTTCACGCTGTAGTGTGTATAATAACGCATCTTCACGCTATAATATGCGGGGTAGGCAGAGAGAACAATTTTTATTTATTTATTTAAACACTTTATTGCACAGTAAAATGATATATACACAAAAAAAAAGAAATACAGTTAAAGAAATGTGCAAAGGCGGCCTTATCACTGAAAGTAATCTCAACAATATTGATGGAAACTTTTTTTTTCAGACTTCGTGATGGTAATGGTGATTTTCGGATCTCAAAAGTTCAAAGTGAACCCGGACAATGTGGCGACACCACTTGCTGCGTCCATTGGCGACATTGTAAGCAACTCCGTACTAGCTGTCACCGCTCAATACATGTTCGACCAGATAAGTGAGTATTTATAGCTGTAAAATTAAATTCCTTTACTACTGACTTACCCTCGCTTCGCTCCGGTTCGTCCCTAGGTTGCTTCCCGAATCAAAATTAATTAATTAATTTGGTTTTAGTTCTTTTTCGTGAGCTCCTATTTTTTTTTCTAAAATAAAAGTAGCCTAAGTTACTCCTTATTACATCGACTATCTGCTAGTGAAAGTACCGTCAAAATCGGTCCAGCCGTTTCAGAGATTAACCGGAACAAACAGACAGCAGATAGACCAAAATTGTAAAAAATGTTATTTTGGTATATGTACCGTGTATACATCCATATGCATTTAGTAAAAAGCGGTTATTTTAATATTACAAACAGACACTCCAATTTTATTTACCTGTATAGATTATTATCAAATAGCGATATAGCGCTATGCTCGTGTGCCTTTTCGCCATATATTTTATTGCTTTATTTCAAATAACCTCTTTATAATATTAGTGTATTAGTGTAGTAAATGTCAAAAAAGAGAGTTATAAATTCGTTTATTGGTGTTTATGAATTACGATAAATTGACACCTCGTAATCACCTCGTGATTCTATAAAAAAATTAAGATCAGCTTAAGAGTGAAAAAAAAAATCGGTTATTTTTTAAATTGAAATTAATTTATGTTATCTAATGTCATTATTCATATTACTTAGTGTAGACACTATAATTATTATGTTACACTTAGACAAAGCAAACAAAATAATTATATATGTCTAATATATAATTTTTTTTTTTTCAGAAATATCCTTATGGCAACCCATCGCTCTCCTGTGTGTGTACTACTGTCTTCTTCCCATGTGGGTGTACATTGTGTACAAAAATAAATACACTAAGAAAGTTTTAACTACGGGCTGGACCCCTGTTATTTCTGCACTATTTATTAGCGGGTAAGTTGTATTTCGTACTAATAATTATATTCATGGTCTAGAAAATCTTAAAACAAATAACGTTAATAGGTTGTAATTTAAATAAAAATTAGGAAGCAAGGTTTCGAACCCTCGCATTCATTTCTTTTCATACCTAGCCTACAATTATAGGCATACAGCGACTATTGTTTTTAACCGTTATTTAAGCTTTGATGTCGTTAAATATTCATAGGAGTTTATTATGACACTATTCTGATATGACGTTTTCCATTTTATTCATAAACATAGATTAAGCCTCACAAATATATATATTTTTTTTTCATCTATCCAGTATCGGTGGCATCGTTCTTGACCAGGCGGTCGACAAATTCCAAGGATATGAAGTATTCCAGCCCATTGTTAACGGTATTGGTGGTAACCTGGTGTGCGTCCAATCCTCGAGGCTGGCAACTCATCTGCACCAGACCGCTATCCCTGGTATCTTACCTGAGAACACGAGGATCATCGAGTGGCCCTGGAAAACATTGTTCCATGGAAGTGAGTATTTGACAGGTGACAAATTAACTTTCACAGATGTACGTATGTATGTACATAGATAAAAAATATAAGGATATGTGACAGATTGAATATCAGTAAGCTTAGTAGTCATAAATAAATGGCAAAATGGGAGTTTTTTATGATTGTAACAAATGGTTTTTTTATTAAATAAAAAATAATATTTTTAGTCAATTTAATTTTCTTCTTAATGGCTCCAAAAAGTGTCAGTTGAGCACAGATTATTTTACCAATGTCAAATAGAATGGAGAAGACACTAAGGAGATTGGTTGGTTACTTTTTTTTTTATCTGAACAAAGGCTAATGTTATCTTTTATTTTCAGCTACTGCCGCTAAGGTGGCGCGCATGTTGTTGGTGCTAGCGTTGTGTGGTCAGATCGTCTTCATGGTAGTCGCTGACTTCGTGTACCGAGGTTTTGTGTCGCTAGAGTTCGCGTTTGGAATTACTTATCTTTTATGCTCTCTTGTACAGGTTCGTTATATTTTGATTGTTTTTAGAAATAAGTCACAATCTCAGACTAAAGAATTCAAATAAAAAAAAAACAAAAATCAAAATAAATTCGCGAAAAATCCGGAAAATGTTATATATAATATGTCAAAATTCTCTTCCGCTTGAAAGACGATAGCATAATATTAGCTTATTTTTTCCTTTATTACAATAAAATCCGTTAGTAATATACATTTATTAACATTCATTTACTTATCATAGTAATGAGTTATACTTTTATTAATGTTTGTATACTGTTTTAAAACTGTTTTAGTTTAAAACATTATTTGTTTGGCTTCATGTTTAGTTCTATATAGCTCTATCTATGTTATTCTTTAGTCTGAGGTCGCCATATAAAAAAAATAGATATACATTTAGAAATGGTATTCCAAGTATACCAGCAACGTTTATTATCAGTAACCGCTGTGCAACCCTTTCTATTTTGTATTGTATAGGGATAAAAAAAAATATTATACAAATAATGAATAGATTCAAGGCTCTGTTACGTTAAAATATAATAAACTAACTGACATTATATTTGTATCTTAAATTATAATATTAATTAACTTAAAAGTTTATGTAGTCTATTAAAACTGGTTGCCTGGAAGAAAACTCTCTTAACGATAGGACTGCTGAAATCAGTTTTTCCTAAATCTAGTGTACAATAAATAATAGTTTTCATTCGCTGATTCATATGCTTATAATACATTTTCTTTTTCACAGGTTATGGTTCTGTTATACCTCGCATACATCCTGATTCACTTTATGTGGAAAAAGAAGAAGGACCCCGACAACGCGGCCATCCCATACCTCACCGCCTTGGGTGATCTATTAGGCTCCGTATTCTTAGGTTTAGCATTCGTCATTCTATCGATCTTCGGTAAAGAATACGGCAACAATGTATCCGATTAAGTACTTAAACATGTGGCTTAAAAACCAAAAAAAGCTTATAATTGTTATGAATTGTAATACCGATCTGATGGAAAATGCTCTTTGCATAGTTAGAATGGCTTTTGCACAAGACAGCATATAATTTCCATGAACGTCAACGTCATTGTGCTGTAAAAAAAAATGTTTGAACGCCATAGCGATATAAACATTTACGTTAAAACGTTTGCGACGTATTAGATTCATTAATAGCTAAGTGTCATATCAGTATTAGGCACGTACATACGACTGCTTTACTATTTTCGGTGCCAATTACTTTGGAGGATATTTTAATATTGCGATATGTAAAGCTATTGCAACGACTATTTTTAAAACGTAAAGTATTATCATAATATAAAAGACACTTGCATAAGGCGCACTGTAATAGTGCGCCATCTGTGATATGTTCCAAAAATGTGATTAACTGCAATTATTATCTTATATCGTCTCGGTCTCATGGTGGACAATAATTTTGACTATGTCACCATAAAAAAGGACATAACGCTGTAATGGATCGATGATTATGCTTTTAGCTAGATATGTTATTTTATTATTTTTTCGGTTTCCGACAGCTAAATGAATGATTTTATTGGATGACCTTGATTTTGATATGGATTCGGAAAACGTATGAGATATGAATTCATCTCTGTACGTGTAAAATTGAATGATCATGTAGATGTTCTATAAATCATGTAATTTTACTATATTATGTCCATTGTTTAATAAAATATTTAAAATAAATTGACATGTGATCTAGTTAGCTCTTTTCATTCTACGATTTTACGAGTATCATTCCAATAGATACATAAATCTCCATTCCGTGATAGTTTAGTTAGCTGTAATGTTAGCCGTTACCTTAGAAGAACGAGTACAACAAGGCAATTTATAGTATTAAGATAACTAATGTAATTTATTAATAGTTATAAATTAATCAAATAGACGATTGAATGAGAGTTTCAAATGCAGACCTTAGTATACTTAATTCGTGTAAGATCTCGTGACAGCAAAGAATTTTAGCAAAAAAAAAAAACTTATTTCTTTGAAACTATCTCTAACAGAAATTTTGAAAACGATATCGATATTTAAACAAATTATTTAGCAAATATTTGACCAACCGATCCTATATTTTGCATGTTGACGCCGTTTTTACATTTTTTATCGAACATTTTTGGTTTTCCGTTCATTTTGAAGTTTGGTGGTTACTACTGTAGTTTAGGGTTAAAACCAAATGCGTCACAAATCTAACGTACGCAAAATAGTCTTAAGGTATTTGAATGAATGATGTGATATAATTGAGATTTTAATATGTATGTATATAGATGATTGTTATGTAGTACGTAGGCCAAATATTGCCGTAATATTACTCCGAATATTCATCAATTATTATTGTCGGATTATACGAAACTTTTAATAAAAAAAGCACAATATTTATTAGAGCTTAAAATGAAATACAGTAAATGAAAATTACTATGGATTATGTTTGTTAGTAATATGTCCCGGATCCGACAATAATACACACGGTAGATAGATTCCCAACGAGGGACACGAAAATTGTTATAAACAGTATTTTTAATTGCAAAATGATAATTGAATTTTCAAAATGTATTTTTTTTAATTAGGGAATTTTTATTTTATTAAAAACACTATGAAATCGATTGATGTTTTTTTTTTAATATGCCTGTTTACGGACCATGTTTGAAGAAATTTTTTAGGAAAACGTGTAGTGCCTATTATAAAACCTGTGTTATCGTGCAAATGATCTCTATTTTCGATGTTCCAATGTATATAATTTATATGCTATTTTTACTGATTATTAATCGATTAAAGATATAACCAAATGCTTCTCTTTTGATTTCTACAATTTCAAAGTTCCTTTTTATATCTTTACTCATGTATTTCTTTATACTCGTATAGTCTAAAGAAATAAGCTTTTAATTTTACATATGAAAGTAAGTTTCTGTCAACTGTTTTTAATAACTCAGCGTTCTTCCAATTTTGTTGTTTTTAACATGTAGCTTTCAGGGAACAAAGTTAACCTGTCATTAAGGGTCACTAAGGGTCTCTGCCCAGTACACCGTCTCATACCATGACCGTGCTATGAACGTATCAGGCACGGAAACGAGCACGGCACGGACTACTATGCCCACTAGACCGAATCAAGAGCGTATCATGCCCGTACATAACGGTTATAGTGACCGTAGTATCCGCGTATCATCCGCGTATTATCCGCGTATCAACCGCGTATCAACCGCGTATCATCCGCGTATCAACCGCGTATCATCCGCGTCTCATATCCGTATGGTTCCCGTTTTAGTATTTCCTGTTGTTTCTAGATAAATATCACTAATATTGAAGTATTAGTTACAATATTATAATATTGTCAGACGAATATATTAATATTACCTAATCCTGAGAAATATCGGTACTAACCCATCTTTAATAACTATTATCGCCCATCTCCACAAGACAAGCGGCAATACGTAACGGGCTTAGAACGGTCATCATACGCGGTTATAACGGTCATCATACGCGTTTATAACCCGTATGCTCACCGGTTCAACAACGTCGCGTGTCAGGCACGGAGCGTACCGGCACCGGCAAAATATTCTCGCCGACAATTGTTGACGCTCCGTGCACGGCACGCGACGGTGCCGGTCGGTGACGGAACGGTCTAGTGGGCAGAGTCTCATACATTTCAATACAAAGAATATTTTTTTGCCTGACACGCTCCTAGCACGGTCATGGTATGAGACGGGGTAGTGGGCAGACTCCTTAAATGTCAAAAAAATACGAATGGCTTAATCTTCTATGGACGTTCGAAATAAAGTAGCTGGATAATTTATTGCAAAACAGAATGTTTGTATGTGTGTGATCTTGTTACACTTTCACCCTGAATTGGCTGAACTTCTTTGTATGATATTTAGTACACAGTATAAAAAATACCTGGAGTAACAAAGGCTGCTGTTAGAACTAAAACTAGCCAAAAGCGCTGTCTTTACTAACGTGGATCTACTGTTATAGGCACCTTGGACATGCCCATCACATTGACTTTGATAGACTAATGGTATATCTAATGCCTTAAATACCTACATTAAAAAAACTGTCTAACAAATACTGGGACTCTCCCGATCAGCGTAGAGAGAGAGCGCCACGGAGAGATTGTTTTCTATACTACGCAGTGTGAAGTACTGCTTTAGGAATGTAATAACATATTGATCACTAGCGACTCACCCCCGCTTCGTTCGGGTTCGCTGCAAGATGATTCTTTAAATTGGCATAAATTTTTTATTTAGGAACCGATTGAAATAAAACAAATACCAAATGTGAAGTAAAGCTTACCACAATACATTAGTGAAAACCGCACCCAAATCGGTTAAGCCGTTTCTAAGATTAGCGCGCACAAACGCACAGACAAACAGACAAAAAAAACTAAAAATCATTGTTTTAGGTTCTATTGTGTTAATAAAGGTCCCCAAGAATAGTTTTTCTCAAATATCTTCTATGTACAGACAGCGATCAGTTATAATTTTATTAACCGACTTCCAAAAGGAGGAGGTTATTCTATGTATAGATGAGTAATGTCGTAACTACTTTTTTTGAGTACTGGATCCTTAATTACGAGTATGTCTGTATATTATATCATATATATAAAAACCGACGTGTGTATGTACATATGTACCTACATATTTTCCTTATCTACGCCAAAACGGCTAGAGCGATTTTGATGAAATTTTCAGGCAGTCTTGAGATTAGTCCAGCGCTGATACCGTGAAGTTTGGTAGCGATCGAAAGTTTAAATGCGAGCGAAACGACGGGTACTGCCAGTAATGTTATAAATACGGAAGATGTCTAAGAACACACCAGAGTAAAGCGAGGGTCAGTCGCTAGTTTAAACATATACATGCAAGCATATATAAAAGCAATGTAAATGCATATAAACAATCATATAACTATGAAGAAACATCATAGTGAAATATATAATGTGACTATCAATTACCTATACAATATAGATATATTTTCTTGTTTATAATGGTGTCCATATTTCTGTAAGCTATTTTATTTGTTTTATTGGAAGGGCTCTTATGTAGATTATGCGAATATTTGACATTTTAAATAAAACTAGCTTTTCGGTGTTTTCATTTTTTCGAAGAGACTCTCCTATGACCATGATTGCTATAAGTATTTGAAAAGTCGGGAACCAAAAATTGAAATAAATCCATGAAAAAATCTAAAAAGCTAGTTTTATTTATAGTTATCAATAATAATGTCCTCCTGACCAATTTCGGCCACAGCCCCTAATCTTATTCAGATTAGCTATCTGCGCCGAAAATATTATAGTACAGCCTGTATGCCCGCAGACACAAGTGCACTCTCCATTCCTGTCACTCTCATACTCCGACGGGACTAGTGAGAGTTAAGGCGTAGACGGCTTTACCTGTTCTTCGAGGCACGGCATTGAAACACAACTTTTCAACTCCGGACCGTTACTGAGAATTTCTTGTCAGAAAAATACAATAACTAAACTTGGCTCGAACCGGAAATTGAAACCAGGACCTCCGGATCTGCGGCCGTGCATGCTGCCGCTAAACCACCGAGACAGTTTAAATGAGTAATTTGGGTTTAAAGGGTAGCAACAAGTAGTATATACAATGAAGCGTGAACATTCTAATAAATATATTCCACGGGGACGGGGGAGGGACCACTGCAATAAAAATATTATCGTACTAATATTATAAACGCGAAAGTTTGTAAGAATGTATGTATGGATGTATGTTTGTTGCTCTTTCACGCCAGAACGGCTGAACGGATCTGGTTAAAGTTTGGTAAATGGATAGATTATAGTCTGAAATAACACATAGGCTACTTTTTATCCCGGAAAAATGTACAGTTCCCGTGGGATAGGTTTGTTTTTGTTGCTAGTAATTAAATAAAAGTACCTAGTCCATTTCAGTCCTCATTCCATAAATAGAATAAAAATATGTAGGCACAGTAGGTTTTTCTAATGTTTTTGTTAATTTTACTTAGTAGATATTATATTAAACTTGGAATATTTCAATAACTTATTACATTGGAACACAATCCTATTATCAAGCTAATATGGCGATGAAGCAAGAAGGTAGTGGAACTCTTCAGTGGCTACTTGTAATACCTGAAATGAGTTGGTTTGTATAAAGCGTGTTTATAAACCTATAATTTTAAGTACATTGGACAGATTGATATAATGAAATACCTTAGCTATGATTTTACCTGACTACCTAGAAAAGGAATGTTACGTGTTGAAACTGTATGTATGTACATACGCCCAAACCATTATTCCCTAACACATAAATAAGACGATTTCTGACTTAATTCTTATTCACAAATATCATCATATCAATAGATTATTTTTCCTATAAGCCTTCCTAGGTACCTTAGCTCCCTTTCCATCAGTAAAAACCGTATCAAAATACGTACAGTATTTTCAGAGATTAGACCGATCAAACACAATCCAACTTAAATTTATAATATGTAATGATTTCAATGGTAGTCTATACAATTAAAAAAATCAAATTCAAATCAACGCAGCCGATTTCTTGAAATTACACACAGACAGATACAAACGAAAATATACAACTTTGACCTAGTTATTATTATTGATAATATTTTCTAGACAGTGGATTGGAACTTAAAAGATACCAATTCCTCTATTTGGAGTTATCAATATGCATAGAATACGTGATGAGATTCCGATGCGGTGGTAGAGCTTATTTTCGTAGTTAGAACCATATATCCAAAGCTTATGCCACACTATCAGGCAATTTAAATATTAATATTTTCTCAAATAACTTTTAACAGTTATATAATAGAAAAGCTAGTTTAAGTCCGCGGATTTCCTCTTTTGAAACAAATAATATTTGAATGATCAATTCAAACATTCACCTCGTTCGGTACTGGGGCAAGCGATCTTCGATATAGGGACAGTTGCATGAGAGCAAATTAAAAAAGGCTCTAAAAATTAGTTTTTTTTGTAAAAATTGTGTTTTTTTTTTTTAGGAAATACACTTAAAAAGCAAGACCTTATCTAAATACAAAAATTTGATCGAAATCGTTAGAACCGTTTCCGAGATACATGAAATAAATTTATATACAAGAGTTACTCGTTTAACATTATAAGATATTATAACACTAGCAATACCCGCGGCTTCACTCGCCTTCAAACTTCCGATCGCTACCAAACTTCACAGGATCACCCGCTGGGCTAATTTGAAGATTGCCTGAAAATTTCATCAACATCCAGCCGTTTGGATTCATAGGCATACATACGATCGATTTTTTATATATATAGTTTTTTTTTTTAATATAATCTAATGGATGTAAAGCTAAGAAGCACAGTGAAACACTTATATTAAATTAGCTGTACCAGTGAATTTTGTTTATGGAAAAAAATATACATTGCACCACGACGGTCGTCAGTAAGCAATATAAATGTATATATGTATAACTTAATGTGTTTTTTCACCCCTTGTAGGAGGTCAAAGCGTCGATTTCCGTAGAGTCTGGTAACCTGCCAAATGTAACGTTGTCTAAAATGAAGTCTGGGCCAAAAATGGCATCCAGTTTCTCTGCTATTTGGAGTACATATCTGGATAATGATTTTTTATATGAATAACAGTATAGTAAATAACTTCAAGATATATTTCTAGATGAGTATTTCTACTGTATATTTATTTCTTTACTAGCGGCTCACCCTCGCTTCGCTCGGGTTCGCCTATATGATTCTTTAAATTGACATAACTTTTTTATTTAGAAACCGATTGAAATAAAACAAATACTAAATGTTAAGTGAAGCTTACCACAATATATTAGTGAAAACCGCGCCCAAATCGGTTTGGCCGTTTTTAAGATTAGCGCGCACAAACGCACAGACAAACAGACAAAAAAACTAAAAATCATTGTTTTGGGTTCAATTGCGTTAATAAAGATCCCCAATGATAGTTTTTCTCAAATATCTTCCATTTACAGACAACGATTAGTTACAATTTTATTATATGTACTATAGATTAATACTACAGTATATTGTTACAACACTGAGTTACAACTCGAGTGTTGTAATAATTTCGAATTTGGGCTGTATGGCCCACTTTCATCAATATTCCTAACTTATTCTCATATGATATGCAATATATCATCAAACATCAAACAGAATAATCTGATATTAGCTATAATTATTTAAATATGTTTAACAAATATCGTAATCACGACAGTTAAATGAAATTAAGAGTTTGGTTAAAGTGCCTTTCATAACTGTTTTGGGACAAAGCGGTGGAAAACTCATCACCTATAATGGTAACAACTTAAAAAGAATACTATCAAATTAGTAAATAGTATAAAAAAGCCAGTGGTATCCCAGTAATAACACGTTTGTTTGGGAAACCAAATGAGTTCAAATCCACACACCTCTGATATTTTCATGTGCATTTTCAACAAAATTACCACATCTTTCTCTCCCGTGACCATGATTGCTGTAAAGCATTCGAAACGTCGGGAACCAAATATCAAAATAAACCCGCGTAAAAATCCGAAAAGATAGTTTTATTTAAAATAGTAGTCTCAAATTGAAATTTCTAATATTTTCATGCCAAAAAATAAAACAGCTAATACAAACACTAGACTTTTATAACTTTTACACTAAGCCCAGGATATGGGCTATACCCATTTCAAATCTCAAATTCATTAAGTCATTACGACTTGAAGATGTAACAAACACACATACTCTCAGAAACTTTCTTATTTATATTATTTAATAGTCATTCATCAGATATATTTAAAAAAATCTGAATAGTTTTATTATATAAACATTCAAAACTTTTATACTGCTAACGTTATTGTGCTAAAGATATATACAATAATAATGTTAGATACCCATGTTAGAGAAATATACGACGACACGTTTGGCTCAGTTTGTAACCCTACTTGCTGTGCCAGCGGTCGCGGGTTCGAGAGCCCCCGCTGGGGGCATTCATTTGTGTAATGAGCACGAATGTTTTGACTCCAGTTATGGGTGTTTATATTTATAATATGTATGTATTTAAAGTTATATATGTGTAGTGTATCAACTATCTGGTATCCATAACACAAGCCTCGTAGCTTACCGTGGAACTAAGATGTTGATGTGTGTTAATGTTCCAACATATAAACTAGTGTTTCACCAGTACTCGAAATTCGATCATATTTTTTTTTTATTGAATACTCGACCATAGATACTAAACAAAAAAAAATGAAAATAGATTGACAAATAGAGGAGAAAAAGGTACTTAACTGTTTTGTCTTTGCCCATTTATATATAGATATTTATAACGTAGTTTATAATTATAATAATAATAATAAAAAATTAGTTCCGCACAGTTGCTTTCGTCAGTTCTCTGACATTGCCTTTTTCATCCCGACATATAACTCAATAAAACATGTAATAAGAATACTGTTTTTTTTTTTGAAGAAGTGATTCTAATTATGATTGTCTAGGACTATAGAGAAATGTACATCTACACTAATATTATATAGAGGTAAAGTTTGTATGTTTGTACGCCACGTTTGACGACACGTTTGGCTCAGTTTGTAGTGACCCTACTTGCTGTGTCAGCGGTCGCGGGTTCGAGTCCCGCTGGGGGCATTCATTTGTGTGATGAGGACGAATGTTTGTACTCCAGTCATGGGTGTTTATATTTATAATATGTATGTATTTTGTTTTCTCTTTATTTAAACGAGTTTTATCACTCAGTGATTATGTCGCCCCCGTATTTATGTATATTTTATTAACATATTCTTAATTACAATTTACACTATAAACCTATTCATTACATTGTGTGGCAAATAACAATGTACAAAGCATCTTTGCTTGCTCCGATAATGGGCAAGCCAAGATACTATTGCACAGACCTACTTCATAATTTTTAATAAAATATGTCGACATTCATCAGAGTTCCGTTCACATTCCATCAAAATGTATGTATTTAAAGTTATATATGTGTAGTGTATCAACTATCTGTTATCCATAGCACAGGTCTCGTAACTTACCATGGAACTAGATGGTGTTGTGTGTTAATGTCCCAACATATTTTATTATTTATTTGTATCTAGGGGGTAATCACTGAAACTACTGATTTGAATCTGATAATACTTTCACTAGTGGGAAGCTATACCAATCAATAGAAGATTACCACATTACCACCAAGTGCTAAAGACATTTATTATACTGTCAGAAATCATTATAAATATACATAAGGTACCTAGGAATACACCTAAGCGAAGCGAGTAAATCTTTCGTTCAAATAAGGCGATTGAAAGTGGATATCATTACATAATAAATTTACGAAAGTTTGCAATTACATTGTAATATAATTATATTGTAATAATTCCATAATTAGTATACAATAAAAATTTTATAACTTTATTTAATGGAACCGAAATAAAAACATGATCACTTCAATTATTGTTATATAACGAAACTATATTTGTGATATATGCAATTACATAATAATTAATTACTCTACGGTTGCACCAGTTGTGGTCTCAGCAGACTCTGCCGGTGACCACGGCTGGTGCAACCCAGTCGAAACGTCGGGAACAAGGTATATGTATGTATGTATTCAGCCCTTTTTAACTGCTGGGCACGGGCCTCCCTTCAATACGAGGGGAATCAGGCCATAGTCCACCACGATGGCCAAGTGCGGATTGGCGGACTTCACATGTCTTTCGAAAATTTGCTAGGTTTTCTTAGTCATGCAGGTTTCCTCACGATGTTTTCCTTCACCGTAAGGCAAGTGGTAATCATGTTAGGAAAGATTCGCACATGAAAATATCAGAGGTGCGAGACCCGGGATTTGAACCCGCTTCACTCGGTTTCCCAAGCGAGCGCATTACCACTGGGCTACCACTGCCAAGGTATATAGCCAATTACAAATTCACGCGTTAAGTCCCGTAGTGTAATTATTACATAATTATGAAACGCGATAATTAAAAAGTTATCTATGCAATTACAGATTAAAAACATATAGGTAAAACTTTTTATTTGTTTTTTTTTTTTGCCACGTTAAGTTTTTCCAAAATCACCCATACAACGTGTTGAAAATAAACACGCCAAATTTTTCTTGACTTCTTAATTAACAGAATTTGAAAGTGAATCCACGTTAATTAAATAAAAAAAAAATATTAACAAAAATTGTAATCGGTACCTAGATAAAAAAAAATACAAAAAATAGTTAAAATATTAAACTATTAATTATTTATAAAACAAAGTCGGGTCAGTCACACCATTTATAAATCAAGAACGGCTGGACCGATTTCTATTTTCTTTGATTTGTTGGATTTATTGTTGATAAAAAACATGACAATGAACATGAAACTTAGACATAACACATATATGTGCAAAATGTTTATAAATCTATACATATACTAAAATTCTAATTGAGCCAAATCTGTACATTAAATATTTTTTGGAAAATCTTATTGAAGTAGACAGTATTATCGATATAGAGGCCGAACCTATAGTTTTTAGAATTTTTGTCTTTCGGTATGTCTGAGAACGCATCACAAGAAAACCACTGGACATATTTTGATGTAATTTGGTATGAACCGGGTATCCAGCTATTAGCTGGTTATCCGGGACAACAAATAGAATACTTTTTACTGCGGGAAAATAACTCATCTCTGAGAAATCTATACAACACTTTAAAACGTAACTGAGGGTGAGTCGCTAGTATATATACATATAAATTCAAATAACATTTGAAAAATTAATCTTAAAATAATAAATAATTTAGACTTTTTTAAAACCACTGTTGGGCATGGGCTCTCTTCAGTAAGAGGAGAACCAGGCCACTTCACCGTATTTGCAAGTCATGTTGAAAATAATTCCAACATGTAAATGCCAAAGGTGCGGGACCTTGATTTGGACCACTTGATTTTCCAAGTGAGTGAGATTTCAATGGGCGACCATTATCATTTTAAAAATATCCATACTTAATTCAACTTTGCCTAAAAGAATTTAAGCATTTTTTAATATTTTTAGAATCAATATTTGATTTTTAGATTTTGATACTTTAAGCTTTATTTTAAACTGAAATTAAAAATGAAAAGAATATTTACAACAAGAGTATAATAAAATTTATAAGTTCTGCGGAACGAAACGATCATTGGTGTTTATTGATTTCATTATTGCGTCTGTATAGTGTAAATATGTTTTTCTGTATGTCTGTCCATTTATAACATATACACATAAACTACCCATTACATTAAGATGAAACTTTTTTTAAATTTAAGTGTGCACTTCCGTAAAGGTTTCCACCAGTACCATCTCTATATATGATCCGTGGTACCATCTATGAACGATAGGTGACACGTAAGTCGTACTGTATATTTTTATAATTTAGTATATGATTATGATGTATACCAGAGCAACGCCAGGCCGGAAAGCTTGATTTAATAAATTAAATGTTTTTATAATTTATTCTAAAACAGATGAAAAAAATATAAAGAATATGTCACCTTTTGTTACATTCCATGCAAAATTAAAAACGGAAATTCAAAATCGAGTAATTTCGAATTAGCATTCGTATTTTTCAAAATTAATTACCACAGAACTTCCCATAGAATATAATATGAAAACATCACTAAATTCTACTGAACTAACCTATACTTATAACCCACTCACAATTTTTCATTCTAATGACTTGACACATAAAATTCTTTTAGAAATATTGCCTCTTGTCCCTAGCCGACAACGGATTGAAGTCTGTATGGAGGCGCCAATATATCGCTAAACATGGGGTGTGAGGGAACCCGCCCCATTTATTCATGCCACTTAAAATTGTGTTTGTAGAACAGTGGATTACGCAAACCTTTAACACTTTATGACCTAAATCAGATCAAAAACGGTATACCCACAATTCTGAAACGTCCTCCACAGTCGGTCTGGAGTCTCGCTTCGATTCTCCTTCGAGTTGGTAGAGTCTGGAGTCTGAAGCCGTGGTCACACCTGTTTTGGAACAAGTGATAGGACGGACGGTTCGATCGTTACGAACAGAGTACGCGTGCGCCACGGAGCCCGAGCCAACGTCGGCAGTCGCACGCGAGCGGGCAAGAGACTCACCCGCCCGGACACGGCCCAACACCGCATATAAAAAGATCCGAGACGCGCATGCGAATATCGATCGCACTCGAAATGGTACCCTATCTAGGTTAACCGGCTAAAATTAAAGGTGCGTTCCAAATTCAAGGTTGCAACCGCCGCCGGCGCAGCACTGAAATAGCTATTGTGCATGGAAAAATGGATAGCTTCGGCGCGTAACGCTCGCGCGTAGGGGCGGAATTCCCGTGTCGTCTCCATGATGGCGGATAGAAATTATGTAAGATTCGTGCGTTATTGTTTCACTCGGAATTAATTCCGCGTTAGGGCCAGCCCGACTTGTTCAGATCGATAAAACGCGTGTGACGGTGGTTTTCGATTTTTGGGAGTGTCTCCGTCAACCGGTCGGTAAGCGTCAGCGTTTCGCTTCTAAGATATATTTAAATTGAGCTAAATGTTCCCTCGCTAAATGCCAAGCGGTCGCTTGGTTATCGCATATTTCAAACCACTTCCCCCAAACGTTGCCCAACTGTTTAATTCACAGTATTATATTCATTCAGTAATGTCCTACATCTCGTAAATAACCCCTCAAGATGTGACATTTTCCTACCCGTGACTTTGAATCGTTCCCTATTTATAGCACGAAATCTAAGCATCCTGTAATAATTGTTCACGTAAAAGATTATAGAGTAAAATATGTAGAACTCTATAAAGTCCTCTAATTCAATTCCATTTACTTAGAAAAACATTGATTTGGAAAATTCATGGCAGATGTCGCTAGGGGTCTATTGGCTATTGACTTTTTTCAAGGCAAACGTAAAAACGTGGACGTACGTGCGACGTGAAGGTTACTATAGATATATTAAAATCTCATATCATTTGTATCAAGATATTTTTAATTTTCCTTGAAATTGATTCATTTTGGCTTCTGTTTTTCGTAGAGCTATATTTTATCAGACATATATATTTTTTTAATTACTCTAACGTTTTAGATATTTTTTTTATTTCTATTTAAATTTAAAGAATATCTCTGAATAAGTATAATTTTATTAATTATAACAAAAATTTAAGGTTTTAAATATAATTTCTAGTTTTAAGCATCTAATAGTTTCAGAATTTTCGTTTTACATATTAATTAAGGTAAATATGTAAGTCATATTATATGAATTATGTGTTACATAACATGTTTTATTATATACCAAGACATATTTTGTTTAAAACAAAACCTAGAAAATGCATTATTATATAAATCTAAATCAATTAGATTTTTATTAGAAACATATTAGAATTTATGAGAATAATTATTTAATCAAAATGATTTTTCTTATCCGGTTACTGATGTAGCAGAATTCAAAGTAATTATTGTATCTGTTATATACTAGCGACTCACCCTCGCTGAGCTTGGGTTCGTCCCTAGTTACGTTTTAACACTTAGCTCAGAGATAAGATGTTTTCCCGCAGTAAAAAGTATCCTATATGTTGACCCGGATAACCAGCTATCATCATACCATATTTCATCATAATCTGTCTTGTGGTTTTTTCGTGATACGGTAACAGACAGACAGACAAAAATTTTAAAAACTATAGGTTCGGCCTCTATATCAAAAATAATGACTATATCAATAAGATTTTCCAAAAATTATTTAATGTACAGATTCGACTCAGTTACAATTTTATTATATGTATAGGTTAGCAGAATTCAATGTACTAGCCAGTTTCTTTCACTTTCTTACTTCCTCGCTTTGCTCGAGTCTAAATGCTTTTTGTATTTATAACATATTAAAGTTAAGTATAGATTTCTCAGAGAACAGATATTTTCCCGCAGTAAAAAGTATCCTATATGTTGACCCGGATAACCAGCTTTTATCAAACCAGCTTTCATGATACCAAATTTCATCAAAATCTGTCCAGTGGTTTTCTCGTGATGTGATCACAGACAGACAGACAAAAATTCTAAAAACTATAGATTCGGCCTCTGTATCGATAATAATGACTATTTTAATAAGATTTTCCAAAAAATATTTAATGTACAGATTCGACTCAGTTAGAATTTTATTATATACCTATATTTTAGCACATTTTATTACTAAAAGTAGCCTATGTATTATTCTAGATCTATTTATATATTAGACTCTATTTATTTGCGTATAGTTACTAATTTTTAACCAAAACCTTATCCAACAGACAAACTGTCACGTTAATTATTCTAGTGTTATACTATGTGATATATTTTATTTGAGAATTACGATACCAACAGACAAACACACAGGTATAAGCATATATAAGCATCAAACTCGTAACAACCCTCGTATTTCATCAGTATTTAAATAAAGATAATAAAATTGGTACATAATCAAATATTTCGCATACTTCACATACAGTGTTTAATCCACTTTGAAGCCATTAATTACACGTTATTGCAAAAAGAAATATTTAAGTGTAAAAGTAAAATATTGAAGCCAAAACAATTAAAAATCATTCAAAAAGAATTTCTTATACACTACAGAAGTAGTTTTTAGGTCGTATGAATAAAACACTGTAACGTAGATATTGTACCTGACTTTTTTAACGTCTTTTCTACAATTTTAGTTTTTGCACTATGTAGAATAGATGACATTGTCGTTAGTTAAGCCAAAGGGGTCTTGTATTTTTATTTGATTGAGCTTTTGATAATTACACTGAGCTTAGCAGAGCTTATAAGCTACCTGTCTTATACAGGATGGATTTTTGAGACGGGACAGTAATAGCAGGTACTTTAACTGCTATAGTTACAGGAAAACGTTCCTAGAAGACCATCCATAACCTTTTGAGATAGTCTCAACTGCATTCAGAGATTTTGGAAAAAATTGTACAGTCAGCGAAAAAATTGCTAAAATACCAAAAAAAAAATATGTTCATTATATTTTCTATCGCGTAGATAACTTCAATGAATTTGGTCGCAGTAGCCGACAATCGTTCTGATAAATATTAATATTATTAATTTAATAGATATTATTTCGAATATACCTTTTTTCAAATTGTTGCTGATTTAATTCCTAAGCAAAAACACTTTTCAATAGTACAAAAAAGTGTATATTGAGTTGATTGAGTTCTAATAGTAATAAAATGTAGAACTTAGTTTATATATTATATTCTGCTTCAAAACTCTAACATTGATTGACAGACAGACAAGACAGTCTTAACTGATGAGTCTATCACAGTCCCACTTTATAACATAATATGTGAGAAGTATGACAATAAGTTTGAAAATTCATCCCCTAAAAGGCTTATGTACGAGTAGAAGTTCAAAAATCGTATTAAACATCATTTTTGAAGGTGTAACTATAATTTCTTATGTTAAAGATATAAAGGCTTCTCTTTTCTGCCAGAAATTATTCTTTTTGGTATATTTATCGCTTGCTAATTATTAATATTAGCTCTATAGCTAAATGAAATGGTCATACTTATTCTTAAACGATTACAGAGAGAATTGAAATATATGAGTATGTATCGGGCATAGACTAGAATAGCCCATTTTATATATAAACTTTACACTTAATTATTTTTTAATTTTTAAAATGTCGACGACACGTTTGGCTCAGTTTATAGTTTACTTGCTGTGCTAGCAGTCGCGGGTTCGAGTCCCGCTGGGGGCACTCATTTGTGTGATAAGCACGAATGTTTGTACTCCAATCATGGGTGTTTATATTTATAATATGTATGTATTTAAAGTTATATATGTATATCAACTATCTGGTATCCATAACACAAGCCTCATAGCTCACCATGGAATTAGATGGCTCTGTGTGAATATCCAATCCCAACTTTTATTTAAAATATTCCCACACTTCATACGAAAGCTATAACCACGCAATTGACTCGAATATTAATGAAAATTAAATAAAATTTTCTATTCTTTTGTTCAACATTTGTTAGAATATTATAGTAACAAGTCTTCCGCAACGGCAAAATTATATTTCATTATATTAACTATTTCATATTAAAAGCTGAAACTTTATACAGATGCCTTTCATATAAATTGTTTTGTGTTTTTGTTTTAATTTTGTATTAGCTGTGTTTATAAAAACTTTATTAGAGCTTATATTCTTAATATTCTATTCAATAAAAATAATTCAGTTAGATTTAATATTTATAAAAATGTATTAAACACAGTACTAAATATCATATTTACTTAATCTACTTGTATTAAGGAGGTTATGTGTTTGGACGGTGTTTTTTTTTTTATATTTTTGTTTCGTTTATTTTTACAAGTAGTATTATTAATGTAATAATTTATGATAATGCTGGTTAATAAATCACACCTAAAACGCTTAGCAAGTTTGAATGACACTCCTCAAAATTATGTTCACGAGAAAATATTTAAAACAGTCTTAATAAATAGAAATTCCTAATTTGTAGATTTGGTTGCCCAGGGATAACGTGCGCACTTGGGAAACCGAGCGAAGCGGGTTCAAATGAAGTCCACCAATCCACACTTGGCCAGCGTGGTGGACTATGGCCTGATGCCCCTCGTATTGAAGAGAGGTCCGTGCCCAAAAAGGGCTGAATACAATTTGTAGAAAACTTAAATTAGCCAAATCAACATTGGAATAAAAAAATGAATTGAACTGTTATGTTCTTATAATATTTCTGTTGAAAAAATAACCTTGTGAATTCATTTAAAGTAAACTTAACTAACAGCTGATTCTAATAACCTATCTATGGTAAATAGTTACCATTAGCCTTACTATCAATGGGATTTTGACATAGATTATATGGAGCTTATGTGAAATATCTATCTCTAGTAAGGGTAACTTCAGACAGACAAGCAGATTATTAGAGAGACCGTTAGTAAATACATAAACTTTCTTAATCACTTTAAAATTTAATATAACTAAATAATCATCTTGATATTTTATTTAAGAATCTGAGAAAACAAAGCAATATATATTAATCGATTAACCTAGAAGTACACCATCCCTGTACCACGAGCGCTGACCTCCTGACCCGTCAAATGTCAAAGGTCGCCCAACAATTAATAAGGCTTATAGTTTTAAAAAAATTAATTGCCCTCTTCATTTATCTACTAATTTAAAAGTGCTATACAGTTGATTTATAAATCTTCTAATTAGGAACGTTTGTTTAAAATATCATTATTATTTATTTAAAACTACCTTTATACAGATTTATGTAGAGCGGCTCATCCTTGTTTCGCCCGGGATCGTCCCTAGTGAAAAATTAAAACAAATCTATCCCACAGGAACCGTAAATTTTCCCACGACAAAATACTTTTTATAAGGCTACTGCCTATGTGCTATTCTAGACTATAATCTATCACTGTGCCAAATTTCATCCAGATCCGTTCAGCCGTTCTAGCGTTGTTGAGTAACAAACATCCATCCATCCAAACTTTCGCATATATATAGTATGTAGTAAGTAAGATATCCAAGAGTTTTGCTTCCATCGGAAATGAATAACTGTTGAAAATATTGGAATTTTGTTCGAGGGTTGGCACATCACTTGAGAATGGCTGGACCGATGGATAAGATTTTAATGGAAAAATTGTGAAAAAGTCGCCTGAAAATTTTAATGATTCTTTTTTCTATAAGATTTTTCTTGAACTATGTCTGCTGGGACAGATAGAAATATTTTGTAGAAATATTTAAACATTACAGTTTTGGTACCTTTTTCTTTAAACAAAATCGTCTTACCGAAGACACCTTTCTTTTTCCGGCATAAAAAATATTATGTTAATTTAATGTAAACACTTCTATACATTTAATAAAATTGTAACTTAGCCGAATCTATTTTTTTTTTAAATCTTATTGTAATAGACATTTTTATCGATACAGATGCCGAATCTATGGTTTTTAGAATTTTTGTCTCTCTGTCTGTTACCGGAAAATCCACTGGAGTGATTTTGATGAAATTTGGTATGATGATAGCTGGTTATCCGGGTCAACATATAGGATACTTTTTACTGCGGGAAAATATCTTATCTCTGAGAAATCTATACTAAATGTTAAAACGTATGTAGGGACAAGCGGAGCGAGGATGAGTCGCTACTTATAATATAAATTAAAAGATATATTGCAGTTTTCATGCCTAGTACCTACTAATGTGGTCGACATTATATTTAAAAAAAAAGCTAAAGAGACTTAAAATTTTGCTATCATTTCATACATGTTTAGATTATGCTTTAAGTTATCAATACAACAAAGTTCACATAGCCCACCCATATAGCGTAAAGCTCTTAAACTTCGAAGTAGCCTAAAAAATATCGATAGTCTATTTTGGTAGAATATCTATCTATCTACAATGTCTATTTTGGTAGATAGAAAATGTCAATAAATAAGCGTTAGTGGATTTTATTTCTACAAAATAGCTTTTCCCTCGGCGTTTAAAACTCGTAGCGGAAAATAAGGTCTCTTTTTTCCTAGTTTGACGACACGTTTGGCTCAGCTTGTAGTGATCCTATTTGCTGTGCCCGCGGTCGCGGGTTCGAGTCCCGCTGGGAGGCATTCATCTGTGTGATGAACACGAATATTTGTACTCCAGTCGTGGGTGTTTATATTTATAATATGTATGTATTTAAAGTTATATATGTGTAGTGTATCAACTATTTGGTATCCATAACACAAGTCTCGCAGCTTACCATGGAACTAGATGGTGCTGTGTGTTAATGTCTCAACATATGTATGTACATATGTAGTTCCTATGTTAGTTAGACACCCTCCTCAAAATCGGACTATCAAATGCAAAAAAGATTTTTCAAATCCAACTACTAATTCCAGAGATAAACGCGTTCAAAAAAAAGCAAACAAACTCTTCAGCTAAATAAAGCTACGATACTAATAAGTATAGTTTATTATATTATAATAGCTGTACCGATTCGCCTGTCCATGTGGAAACCTACCTAATATAATTTAGATATATTCGCATATTCTTTTTTATTGAAAAAAACTCTTGCTATTTAAGGCATTTTCTTCTCTATTAGTAAATCAATTTTATTATTATATATTCTGATTTTGTTTTAAACGATTCGGTATCAAAATGTCTAGTTAGGAACCCTATCACTGAGCAAGTGTTTGTAGTATAGATAAAAAGCTACAATAATCAGTTTTTTCTTGAAAAAAAAAAAGAATATCGACTTCAAAATCATTTAAAACTAATTATATCATACTAGCGACTCACCCTCGCTTCGCTTCGGGTTCGTCCCTAGACGAAAACAAATCTATCCCACGGGAACCGTACATTTTTCCGGGACGATATATAGCCTATAGCTTCCTCAGTCAACGGGCTATCTAATGCAAAAAGAATTTTTCACATCGGATTAGTAGTTCCTGAGATTAGCGCGTTGAAACAAACAAACAAACTCTTCAGCTTTATAATATTAGTATAGATTTGTATATTATACACGTAACATAAGTGTAAAAAAAACCTATTTCATAAAGTCGATCAAAAAAGGCCCATAGTTATACCGTTTTTCGCAATAGCTTAAGTACCGAGACAAAGTCTAACTAACAGCACTAAAAACAAAAGCATTCCACGTCTTTTTGATTGAATTTATTATTTCTACATTTGCAATAAATCATTACTAAAATGTCCGAGAAAACTTTATAGATACTATGTATTGAGTCGATAATAAACACTATTGTTAAAAACAATGTATACAAACGAAAACATATTAGTTGCATTAATCTTGGCATCGCTGCAATTTTGTACCGTGATGGTAGTTAAGCTTATTTTAATTTTGTACATTTCAATTATTTATTTCCTTCATATATTATTATCTGTATGTTTGCACTTCCTAATCTCCAAAATGGTTAAACGGATTTCAATAGTAAATTGATTATTGAAATGAGTATGTATTCTTTATGTCTTCTTCGAAATTCTTTTATTAAAATATATAATATAACTAGCGACTTACATGTTTCTGACATAAAAGTAGCCTAAGTTACTCCTTATAACATCAGCTACTTGTCCGTGAAAGTCCCGTCAAAATCAGTCCAGCCGAATCGGAGATTAACCGGAACAAACGGACAACAGAATTTAATAAAAAACATGTGTTTTTCTTATAAATACCTTATATAATTTCATATGCATTTAATAAAAAGCTGATATTTTGACATTACAAACAGACATTTCAATTTTATTTATCTGTAAAGATAATTATTTTACATGGCCGTATAATGTATAAAATTACTAGCGGCTTACCCTCGCTTCGCTCGGATTCGCCTCTAGGAAAACAAAAACAAACCTATCCCACGGGAACCGTACATTTTTCCGGGATGTAGCCTATGTGTTATTCCAAACTATAATCTATCTCTTTACCAAATTTCATCCAGATCCGTTCAGCCGTTCTGGCGTAAAAGACTAACAAACATCCATACATACTCACAAACTTTCACATTTATAATATTAATACGGATAAGACCTGGTGATTTTATATTAGTATTTATAGAGATTTTTTTTCGAATTTTGATTCCAACAACAGTAATGTATAATTATACAGTAGTAACATATAATTTTATTTTAATATGTAATTAGAAAATATATTAATCCAACTAATAATATAATTCGTATCCTGCAAATACATAGTTATGATAATTTGAAATAATACACAAATAGATGTGTACATAAATTTTTTTTTTTGAAAAATTTTATTGAAATAGTAATTACTATCAATACAGAGGCCGAATCTATAGTTTTTAGAATTTTTATCTTACTGTCTGTCTGGAAATGCATCACGAGAAAACCACTGGAGCTATTTTGATTAAATTTGGTATGATGATAGCTGGTTATCCGAATCAACATATACGATACTTTTTATTGCGAAAAAATATCTCATCTTTGAGAAATCTATACTAACCGTTAAAACGAACCCGAGCGGACCGAGGATGAGTCGCTAGTTTACTTATAAAATCGTTTTATACAGAAAATTAAATTAATTTATTTCACACAATCGTTTAACACAACTTCGACGACGATGCTATCCTATTAAAGGCACTACCATTTTATAAAAGCCTCCAGCTATCCCTTCGTTCATTAGAGAAGTACATAGATCTAAAAGTGGGTGGGGGTCTCGGTGGCTGGTCGGTGGAACAAAAGAGATAGTACAATTGTTTATCGTAGTACCGACATCTAGTCACTTTGAATGGCCATGTAGGGCGACAGATATTATCGTATACTGCAGCAGGTTAAAGGATTTTTCAGATAAATAGAAATGAATAAATAATTATATTTAATGTTTTTGTTAAAGTATAGTTGAATATGGCTTGTGGCAACCCAGTGGTAATGCGCTCGTTTGGGAAACCGAGTGAAGCGGGTTCAAATCCCGGGTCTCGCACCTCTGTTATTTTCATGTGCGAATCATTTCTAACATGATTACCACTTGCCTTACGGTGAAGAAAAACATCGTGAGGAAACCTGCATGTCTGAGAGAACAGATAAATGTTCGAAAGATATGTGAAGTCCGCCAATCCGCACTTGGCCAGCGTGGTGGATTATGGCGTATTGAAGGGAGGCCCGTGCCCAGCACGTTAAAAAGGGCTGAATACAATAGTTGAAAATTAAATAAAACGTAATAGAATATACAGCTATGTATGTATCGTTCGAGCTTTATCTATTGCGATATTAGTGTTTCTTATTATATATCAAAAAAATAATATTTTTATTAATAACTAGCGACTTCGTACAGCTTAGAAACTTCAATTCGAATTTCGCGTCATTTTTATAGGTTTTTGATATTCGCGCCCGAACCCTAACTATTTCTGGAATACAACATACCATGTGTGCCGTCCTATAAACTCCTCTACATTTCAGTGAAAGTCCTATTACTGTAGTGATAAAATCGTTGTAAAGATTACCCGGAACAAACAGAAAGACTGAAAGACAAAAATTTAGGTACTTTATAGTTCTTTAGGTATAACTTTATATACTTGAGAAAACATAGTTATTTAGAAAACACAGATAGACGCTATAATATTATGTACATATTTGTGTAGATTTATAGATTTAGAAGTTACTTTCTAAAACTAAAAGCTGGACTTATACTGGTGATTTGAGACTTATACGTAAATTTCGCAAATATGTAGGAACGTGAAGTAATAATCAAGAAATTAATAAAAAAGATTTTTTAAAATCTTTTTGAATTGGGAAATTTTCTAATAAACTAAATTGATAAAAAAATTATACCTGTGAATATATTAAATATTTTTATAGTTTTGGTAGTTTCCAAACAGATATATCTACATATTTGTCCCTACTCGCGAACTAAATCCGAACGAGGCAAAACTTGTTAAGAAAAAACTTTTATCATGAAATACGTGTATCCTATGTAATTATTATATCGTACAATAAAAAAATACCATCGGCATGCACTAAAGCTATTTCCGTGTACGCAAATGTCGTCGTAAAATTCCATAAAACACACATAAAGTTTAAACAATTTAAATGTAAAACAGAAAATATGAATATAACCTACTAAAAATGAATATTTATCGTATTATAAAAAATATATTAAGTTGACCAAAATTTCATTGTCTCTCCTATGCTAATAATGTATATAAATTTTTCTTTTCCAGGTAAGTCCATGATACCACGTCACGTTTCCTACGAAATTGGTAACTAATAATTTTATTTTTATACATACATACATATATATTTAATTTTTATATATGTACCTAAGTAGAACAAATAATATAAATTATAAAAGAAAATGTGGCTTAAAAATGTTTATATATTTCGTAAGTATTTAAAAAAATATCTTAATAGTATTGATCAAAAAATTACTAGATACACAATCAGCGACGAAAATGTCCTCACTGAATGAGCGCTCATTTGAACATTTGAGCGCGCTTTTACTTTTTTTTTTGAAAACAACTTAACATTGCATTTAAGGTTCAATTTACATTATTGTATATTTATTTCAACTAGAATAATTACCTAAACACAATTAGTGACAGTTTTCAGAGCATTTTTGCATGGGATTGTGTATCTAGTACTTTTTGATCGATGCTTAACTGTAATAGAAAAACCTATGATATATTTTATTTTTTAATTAATATTTTTCCAACCACTTCATAACGAGTGTTTGCAGCAATGTTATATTTGTATGAAAATATACAAAAAAGGCTAAAAAAAACTGTATAATGGGATAACGTCTTTACTTCTATGTGTGTGAGTTTTATTTTTATCTGAATGTGTACACACGTCTACATACATACGTCTTATACTTCAAAGGTCCCATATAAATTTTGAACGTATTCAATAACAAGTTTAAAAGCTACTTTGAAGTTGGTTCAAAAAAAACGCCTTTCTTAATTTCTACGAAAGTTTTAGTTTTACAGAGCTCAATTGATCTTTTAATATTACATTTTATGATCTACATTTGAATTTTTTTTTACTCTCACCATTCTTGAGCTTTCTAAAAATATATTTAAATGCCCTTTTAAGAGCTTTGGACTAGGACTTTCAAAATATTTAAAATTAGCTCGACTTAAATCGATATAAATACGTAAAGTAGGTTGACGTAATTTTCAAAAAATAAAATTAATGGAAAAATAAATTTTAATGATATTTTTTCCTTATACTCATTTCTTTCTTAGCAAATATTACCTGACGTATTACTTCTGTTTGATCGACAGTTGGTAAATAATGGTATAATCGTATGGAACATCGTAACCTAAATCTTCGAGAAAGGAAATATCAATACATATACAATGTTATTTTTTTATATATGTATTTGTATTTGTTGGCATCTTTATTTTGATTTTCGTTTACACTTTGTTCTCTAAATATCTATTAATTTGCTAAGGAGGTTCTAAAGAGAAAATGGAGTAATGTACGATGATCAAGTTTTTCAAATAATGTAATCTTTTTCAAAATAACAACTCTAATAAATATTCGTATGTATTCAGCCCTTTTTAAGGTCCCACGGGCACGGCACGGGCCTCCCTTTAATACTAGCGGGATCGGGCCATAGTCCATCACGTTGGCTAAGTGCGGGTTGGCGGACTTCACATGTCTTTTGAAAACTTGCTAGGTTTTCTCAGACATGCAGGTTTCCTTACGATGTTTTCCTTCACCGTAAGACAAGAGGTAATCGTCTTAGAAATAATTCGCATATGAAAATATCAGAGGTGCGAGAAAATATTCATATAACCTATAAAACATCAACATCGTCATAATAATAACATTATACCCGTATAACACATATTCTTAACGTGCCTAAAGTATCAAAGTATTTGGCTTAACGCTATATCATGTTCTAATCTTCGAGACTTATGGACCACATCGGACTGAAACGAAATTACCTTCCGATTCGGTCCGAAAATATCAAACCACTAGCGACTCTCCCTCGCTTCGCTCGGCTTCGTCCCTAGGAACGTTTTAACGGTAAGCATAGAAAAAAAGTATAGAATAGACTATATATTTATGTATGACTGTACAATGTACATACATCGGTTTTTTTTTATTAGAAATTAATACCGTATTTGTGTAAATAGCTTATACACAATTTTATAAAATGGATATAATATGTTATCCTTAAGAGATAGACATATGCCATCGCGGACTTTTCTGTAGAGCTATATTATAAGATACAAAATTCCACCATACATTATTTTGTTATATCTCAAATGGTTTAGGCAGCGTTTTCGTTGAAAGCTCCCAGATGGCTTATTTTTTTTCGACACCTCCAACAAATATCGTTGTATTTTGGGCAATGTATACAAAAACATAACAAATTATATACTAAAGCCTTCCTCTTGAATCACTCTATCTTTTAAAAAAATCGCATTAAAATCGGTTGCGTAGTTTTAAAGATCTAATCATACATGGGGACAGACAGACAGCGGGAAGCGACTTTGTTTTATACTAAGTAATGATATACATACAATATTTGGACTTGTCGGTCTTTATGTATCCAAAATATAATAATAATATCTATTTTTTCAAAATATCTCTTCTTGTACAAGGCACGGGAAGAGTATCTCTTATTTCGTGGAAGTTGGAACAAAATTCCTTATGTGGTATTCAACTTTCGTAGATATACTCACACCATCTTACTAACACATACCCAAGGCAGCCTTTGGAGATTTCTGTATGGGTTTTCATTCACTAGCGCTTTTAAAATGGCAGAAACATAAATGGCTTAGTGAAAGTATTAATTCTGTGCTGTTTGTAGAAATGAGACCGAGATTTTGAGGTTCGATGCTCAAGCGTCTTTAAATACATCTATTACTTGGTAAAATCTTCTGATAATCCCAAAATTTGCAGCTTCCTTACTCAGAGGATAAACTTAGCTATTAAAAGAGGGAATTCTGCTAGCATGTTGGGTACTGTTCCTCTTTACAGTAATATAGATGGAAGGATTGATATATTTTAATACATATTTAGTTTTGCTGTGGCTAGGCCCTTTTAGATTTTTAAGTTAAACACATAGATATTTCAATGTAAAAAAAGCTCCTTTTTTATATTTCTATTAATGTATGTTATTATTTATTAAAAATGACGTTTTAAGCAATAAAATATTATTTAATAGGTTTTATAAAGATATGATGTAGTTAATGTAACAAAAAATCGTATCCAAATGTTAGTAAGGGCAATTAAAGCGGTCGAGTGTCGCTAGAGCTATTTCTGCGCGCGCGCTGGATTAGAGCCAGCAGACGGTGAAGTTGTAGGGTTGAGATATGAAAATACTTTTTTTGTTTTTTTATGAATAATTTTTTTTATGATTTAGACATTTTTTTTTGTTTTTGTTTTCTTTATGTGAGATTAAAAAAAGGTGTTAAGTTGTTTAATAATAATATTAGTGCAAGGTATTAACTGTACTTTTTTTTTGTTGTTTGTAATGTTAAAAAACATATTTCTCTAATATTATTAGAATTCATCGTATAATTTGAGTTTTGAAATCTTTTAATAATATTTTGTGTCGTCAATAAAATATATTATTAATTTTTTATCATATAAATCAATATTTTAGATAACATATTAAAAACAATCGTTTTCTGGTTTTTATACCACAAGGAGATTTATATAAAACTTAAAACAAGGTTATTATTATGTATGTATGTAATACAGTATAATAATTTAATTGCTAATTTATTTTTAAGTTATACTTCTTTTGGGACGTTTGAAAAAAATATGAGAGTAAAATTTTTACGATGCACGCGCACACCGACAGCCTAAAAGCGACATGAAAAGTTAGCTGCATTCATTTTACAAACAGAGAGTTGTGACATATGGGATAAAATCTTTAGCTATTTTTGTTCTGTTACGCCAAAGAAGTAAAACTTCTTACGTGCGTACATAAGTACACACACATGTTTTTTTTTTTCTCATAAATTACTATTCTCAATTTGCAATCATTGCCTTATCTATGAAAATAATAATTAAAAAAATAGAGTATAAGATATCTACGAGAAAGTTATTATGCATGTGCACTTAAAAGTTTTAAGCCGCTTTTCAGCTCATTTCCTTAAGAAATTTCAAGCCGTACCAGAAGCAAGTAGAGTAAGATTTGAAAATTTAAATTTTAATATCTAGAGAGTTTATGGAATGGCGCTATATTTTTTTATTTGAACTTTAGAAATAACAACTTTGTTTTTCAATAGTTGTGTCGGAAAAATAAATCGAAAGATGAAATTATATAACAAGATCAAGTAACATAGTTAAGAACTAAAATTGAAATCTACATTCAATAGCTGCTATCTATATAGTTAGATTTATTAAATATCGTTATTTAATTTATTCATACTAATATTAGAAATACAAAGAAATACAAAAAATAGGTTTTGAATAAACATAATTTTGTTTTTAAACCTGAATCTAGTATCATCTATGGGATATTAATATCTACATATATATGTAATATACATATGTATAGTACATACTTTATACTATATAAATACTTACATACATTTTTTTTTCTAAAAAAGACTTCTTGTTTAAACGTAAACCGAAAAAGGGTAGCAAAGTACATAAAAAAAATGGTAAAATAAGTAACTTCGTCACAATCATTGAAACAAAATGAAATAATTTAAGTATTTTACACGAATTTCAAAAAATATGGAATAATATCGGGTAGGGTTGCTTGTGTCCCATAAAATCACTAGTGATGCTCGTATCATCTATACAGATAAATAAAATTGAAGTGTCTGTTTTTAATGTTAAAATAACAGCTTTATACTAAATACATATGGAATTATATACGGTACTTATAAGAAAAACACAATTTTCAAAATTTTTGTCTGTCTGCCTGTTTGTTCCGGCTAATCTCCGAAACGGCTGGACCAATATTAACGGGACTTTTACTGGGTGTTAGCTGATATTATAAGGAGTAACTTAGACTACTTTTATTTTAGAAAAAGAATTAGGGTTTCGCTGAAAAAATTAAAACGTATCCAGGGAGGCACCCGAGTGAAGCGAGGGTAAGTCGCTAGTTAGGTATATTTTTTAACACAGTTCATTCAACAGTGAATTATAAACGCTTCTGTCAAGAGACAACCCTATTGAAGTATTTTGCAACGATTCACTTGATGCTAGTCACAAAGGTTTCCGCATGGAAAATGGCTGTGATCTTCATTATGTAACTATTTAAATATAACAATTGTCATACAAAATAATATTTTTATGCCTCTTTGTAACTTCTATACAGACATAAAAACATTAAATATTTATTTTTATATATAGTATACACTTTGAACCTGTTAGGATAAAATTTTGATAAGTTATTAGGAGCAGACCCGGGAGGGTTTTGATATATATATTTTGTAGTACCAACAACGTATAATAGAGGGTGCGTGAATTGTATTGAATAATTAGTGATTTATTAAACATCAGACAATCAGCAATTATATAAAATGTATTTAATATTTATGTATAAATTGTGTATAATATTGTGTGTTTGGCTCAGTTTGTAGTATACTTGCTGTGCCAGTGGTCGCGGGTTCAAATATCGCTGGGGACATCCATTTGTGTGATGAGCACTAATGTTTGTACTCCATTCATGAGTGTTTATATTTATAATATGTATGTATTTAAAGTTATATATGTGTAGCGTATCAATTATCTGGTATCCATAACATAAGCCTCGTAGATTACCATGGAACTAGATGGTGCTGTGTGTTAATGTCTCAATATATTTATTATGTGAATATGTAGCATGTACATCGTACACATCCTAAGGCGAAGGCACGAGAGCGGAATTAATCGTAGTAGTTTTTATATCCAATAACCTTATCTCGTATAAATTTATTTAACCAGGTAATAAAACAGAATTCTACCTTAGCGATAGTGGTTTCTATTTTCTCACAAGTCAAAGATATATGTATGTTGAATTATTTTTTATAGTGATTATATTATTATAGAAAAAAGTAACGTAAAATATAGTTTTACTTATTCAACTAAAAGTTTTACTTATAAAATCAAAATAAAATTTGATTAGAGAAGTGTGATTTTATGGAACAAAATACATGAATAGTCCGCCAACTCGCACTTAGCCAGCGTGGTGGACTATGGCCTGATCCCCCTCGTATTGAAGGGAAGCCCATGCCCAGCAGTGGGTCGTTAAAAAAAGGCTGAATACAATATAATTTACAAGATTAAAATACGTATACGAGTGGAGTCATGGGTAAAGTTAAGTAAGTGTAATTGTCTAAGATTGACACAAATATTGATTCATAGAGACTTCATTGAATATTCAACCTTTTTACTAAAACGTCTAATTTTATTATATTTATTTAATAATTTCTGTTAATCTAATTTATTGTCTATTCGAAACGTATGTAAAACTAGCGACCCTCGCTTCGGGTGCGTCCCTAGGTACGCGGATTTTGTTCAAAATTTAATTTCATGGATTTTAATTCTTTTTGCGCGGAACCTTAATTCATTTTCTAAAATAAAAGTAGCCTTAGTTACTCCTTATAACATCAGCTACGTGCCAGTGAAAGTCCCTTTAAAATCGATCCAGCCGTTTCGGATATTAGCCGGAACAAACAGATAGACAAAAAAATTAAAAATTATATTTTTTTTCTTATAACTACCATATATACTTTCATATGTATTTAGTAAAAAGCTATTAATTTGACATTACAAACAGACACTTCAATTTTATTTGTCTGTATAGATAATGAATGCTCTTTCAGAACTAGTTTACACGAAAACCTTTAAAGTACTAGAAAACATCATATCAGTGTAATGTATTGGGTAATTTTCCGTTATATTGTCTAAAACACTGAATGGCGATCGTGTCTAAATTTAAGTACATACGTCTGTTTTTTGTTTAGACTTGTTTTACTGGTCGCATAAAACGCGATGAGACAGTCCAGAGCGCCTTTGTTACTAAAATAGCAATCCGCTTCGATAGACGATCGATCGATTAGATTCTTGTCGTTCGAGGTATTTTAATTTTTAACCGACTTCAAAAAGAAAAAGTTAGTACACTTTGGTTTTTTTTTGTGTGTGTGTGTGGATGTTACGATATCTTCTTCAATTCTAAAACGATTTTCTTGATAATTTCTTTTAAAAATACATAGATTATATTATATCAAGGTATATAAATTTAAAAAATTAAACATTTACCAGTATTACTAATTACATTATGTAATTTTGAAGTTCGTTGCTTTTCTTAGTTAAAAAGCAATTGTTTATTTATTATTTTTAGACTATTTCTCTTTTTTAGGGTTCCGTAGCCCAAATGCAAAGAGGAAAACCGTTAAATTTCGCTATGTCCGTCTCTCAGTACGTCACAGTCATTTTACTCTGAGACTATTAAAGCCATATTGCTGAAATATTCTAAGTAGGTGTCGCATAAACCGTTAGATAATTAAAAAAAACAATAGGGATATCTCTCCATGCACGTTAGTATAGTTTTTGAGATATTAGATATTTTCTACAGCTTATTTTTGCAGTTAATTTAATTAGTATTGTAGATGGGTATTTACGTATATGTATATTATTTTAGTTCTAACATATATACATACATAAACATAATGTTTCATGCTACGAAACCCTCGGTGTGATAATCTGACCTGGTACTTGCCCGTTTCTAATATACCTATTGGTTCTGGATTACAATATTTTATAATCCTTTGATTATGTAAGTTCGATGTTTCTATCAAGAATCCTTCCCTAAGACGGATAAAAGGGTTTCGGAAGATTTCGGAAGATTAAATCAATGTAATCTATTAAATCAATAATTAAAAATTAAACAAAAGACCTTTCAACCTTTCAAAAAATTTAATTAAAAAGTTTGTGTTAATAAAAACTTTAAAAAAAAAAACGACTTCCAGGCACTGAAAACTAAAAAATAATTAAACGGGGGTTTTCATTTAGAATAGATACCTAATCAGATATTTTCGAAGTCGGTGTGCTTTGGTTTGTATTGGCTGGCACCGACTTCGAAAATTCCTCCTCCTTTTGGAAGTCGGTTAAAAACAAAATTTTATATTTCACTAGCGACTTAACCTCGCTTCTCTCGGGTGCGTCCCTAAGTTTGAATGATTTAAGAACACATTAAAAACAAACGTTCAAAAAAAAATTTTTTTTGGACCGGGAACTTTCGCAGGCGTATACAGAATAACCTACCATAGTTTCATCACAATCGGATCAATTGTTTAGGAACAACAGGGATAAATGAAGAATATACTCGTATAGTTTATTTAGATAGATGGATTTGTGACTACGTTTGTTGTTAAACATTGGAAAAGTCAGGAACAAAAAGCCAAAAACCGCGAAAAATCGGAAAAGATAGTTTTTTGTTAAAATGATGTTTTATATGATAACTCGCCTTCGCTCCGCTCGGGTTCGTCCCTAGTTACATACGTTTTAATGTTTAGCTCAGTTGACCCGGATAACCAGCTATTATAATATCAAATTTCATCAGAATCTGTCCAGTGGTTTTCCCGTGATGCGGTAACAGACAGACAGACAGACAAAAAATCTAAAAACTATAGATTTGGCTTTTGTATCGAAATAAAAAATATAATTAATTATAATTATTATTATATATTAATTATAATTATAAAAATTATAATTAATCATAATTTTTAACAAAAATCCACCGACAAAAAAACCGAGAAGCGAATTATAAAATCTTTTTAATATTAATAATTAATAAATAAATAAACATGTTGGAATATTAACACACAGCATCATCTAGTTCCATGGTAAGCTACGAGGCTTGTGTTATGGATACCAGATAGTTGATACACTACAGGACTCGAACCCGCGACCGCTGGCACAGTAAGTAGGATCACTACAAACTGAACCATACGTGTCGTCGTATTTAATTAATTAATTGTAAGTAGACAACTAATTTTAAGTGTTCTTTTGGCGCCAATTTGAACGTTGTAAAAAGATTTTATCGCCTTTTTACCCTAAACAATAAATCAAAAGAAAGTATTAATACAAATATTTTATAAATTTTCGTGTATGTTGATAATAACCGTAATTCATTGGCAAAAACAAAGATATGTGTCACTAAGCTCTTGCCGTTTGTTTTGCAATAAAAATAGTCTTAATGATCTAATCATCAAACAATTTAATCAAAACAAAAAAATCTCCGAATTTTGTGTTCTAATATTTGAATTTTTGAAGTGAAAACTTCTATAGGCAGGTTTGGATGGGGAGTAAATTCATGCGAGTCGTCATCGACATGGTCACGTGACGTGTTAAAGCTAACACTCAGAGTGCCGATAGATGTCAAGACCAGATAAATGTGAATAGTTTTAATTTACAAATATTAATTTAAGATCAAACAATTAATTTTAATATCCAAAAATAACTACTGTTTGTTTATAGTTTTAAGTTTTCACTTCTGTCGGCAGTCCTCATGACAGATTTTTTTAATCCCACAAACAATTAGTTTGATTTTAAATACACATAGATTTAGCATTAAATGGCTCGTTTACTTGGACTTTTGGCATGCCTGCTTAAGTACTCGTAAACCGCTGGTCTTTTAATGAGTTTTACATAGTAAAATTCTTCTTTAACATTCTTCTCGTTTTCCCTATCCCATACTACAAGGTGTTAACACAACACATTTCTTTCTTCTACTTTCTTCTATAAATCATCATCTTAGCCCACAAACCTTGCACAAATACATAATTTTACATAATCCATCCTTTTTCCATTCAGTCTACCTCTACTTCTGCATCCATTAACATTCATACCTTATATCCTCCTATTTATATAACACTTTTCCCCTTCTTCTAAGTTCATATCACACTAACCTATTTCTCTATAACTTTATTATATTGTATAATTAATGATATTGTTCGTTTCAATTAGCTGATTTCATCAAAAGGTAGATGCAGTTTTAAACTCTCCATTATGAGCTTTTGAGAATACAATACAACTCAATCAATATATAACAGCAATTGCTTCTATACAAATATATGATATTCATATAATTACCAAAATTCTCTGTCAAACAAGACTATTAAAGTAATAAGTATTTCGTGCAGAATTACTAATTAATTTGTTCACGAAAGCTATATCAATTTACCGCGAAGTTTAAAGCTCTTTTCAATAAAGTTAGGTGTGGTTTAGTTGTTTTTGCGGAATGTTTCATAAATGCTTATTTTGGTTTAATTTTTAACATAAAATTTACATTGTATGTGTGCGCTAGTTGATAGTCCGTTTGATCATGAAAAAATAAAGAAAACTATTTTATCGTCTAAAATACTATGTCCTGTTAAAAAAATTAAACTTTTAATAACAACAAAATTTTACGTCTTTGCCTTAACTTTAAACTTTTTATAGCTCACCTTCGCTTCGCTCAGGTTCGCCTCTAGACAAACAAAAACAAATCTATCCCATGGGAACCGTAAATTTTGCCAGCCGATACAAATCAAAGCACACCGACTTCGAAAATATCTGATTAGGTATCTATAGTAAATGAAAACTACCAATTAGTAATTTTTTACTTTTTAGTGCTTTTTTCGAAGTCGGTTTTTATTTTTATTTATATAAATAATAGGAAGATAGAAGATAAAGGTACATAACGTAATATATTATATTAAGAGGTTTTTAAAAAAATGCTATCTGTTTCATACCGTTCGCTGTGCCAACCCGTATGGTGCGATAGAGAGAGTTGCAAATCTTAGAGGCAATCATCTACCTACATTTCCTGTTTGTAATATTGTTTCGGGCGATAACGTTTTCACCCCCCTAAACATTTACGAAATGAGACAATTTTGATCTCATTAGATTCAGTACACCTTAATCTAGGTCTGAACGTTTTTCTTTTTTAGTAATTCAGTTTAGTTGAATTAAAAAAAACGCTCGAGAAAGTTTTTAAGTAAAAAATACAGATATTTAGATGCTAATAACTTCTATCTACAACATTTCTAAAAATTATAAAAATTAGACTATGTTAATGGGGTGAAAAACGTTATCGCTTTTTGTATGAAAATTTACAGCTTCACAATCTTCTTAAACATTCACATTTTTCTCACTTTGTACAAATTCGGTAACAAAATCCTCAATAACATAATCATAATAGGTCAAGCTTCTCGCAGCCTGGGCCATGGACCCTATTACACTAGGGTAGATAAGTCCCTACTCAATACTAGATGTAGTATACTAAAATCAAACTTATTATCTCATGTCATTGCCACCGCTCCTATTTGTGTAGGTTTTCATTAGCTACAAATAATTCTTACGAAATCCGTTCAGTTTAAAAATAAATCGCGCACATCCATATGAAACAATCAGTATTGCAATTTAAACAAGAATATTGAGAACACTCGAATATGACGTCATGTACTGTGACGTCATTTGGCACGAAACGCCGTCACGTCAGAAAATACGACAGTATAGCCCATGAGGAATTATTATCTCGGTTTATGAATGCTATTTTCGTGATATAAAAAGAATAATAATTGAACGCCGTAATCGTTAAATCTGTTTTAGTTACGTGGATATTTAACGTTCATCAAATAGTGGTATATGAGTCAGTCCAATTATAAGCATTGATGGAATATTTTACACATTTAACAATAATTTAAATTGTTAACTATTTTATTATTATAAAAAATGTATTAAAGTAAGGACCCTCACTCCTGGTAGATCCGAAGGTGTCTCCTTGTCGTGGTAGTGGGGCTCATTAGCGTCCGGCAATCCAGCTGGGCGTGAAGCCAAGAGATACAGTGGGAGGTGGCCCACTCCGGTGGATGGTGTATTATGCGAGATGCTCCTGGTACTTCTCTGACAGCAGAGTGGGCCGAGGGAGCAACCCCTTGGTTGTGTGGTCTGCTTCGGCAAACCTGCCGTCGGGGTGTCGCGGTTGAGTACGTAAGCAACCCTGCGATGCTCCATTACGACGGCAGAGGTTCTGTTGGGTTTTAGTAGGTAGTACTAGGTTCTCTCAAGCCGGTGAGTCTCACATAACCACCTGTATGTATACAGATGATATGCGTAAATGCATTTCCTAGCATTAAAAAGGTTTCCCAATATGCTTAGCAGTAATAACTGCGAGCTATCAGGAGGACCAGGTCACCAAGTTGCCACTACATTGGCCAAGTTGCAAATTTCAAATGTCTTTCAAAAAATAGTAGGAATCTCACAAACATGCAGCTTTTCTCATGATGTTTCCCTTCACTATAAGACAAGTATTGCATCATTAATTAACAGATTATATATGATCAAACGAACTTCTCAAGTGAAGTTCGATCATTATTATATGAGTCGCTTCATTCGAAGATATAATATAACCAGGCAGTCCTTTTAACCTACAAGGTAGCTTTCGCACACATTTAAGAGATTTTTTAAAAAAGTCGATACATATATCGATTTTTAAATCAATTCATTACTCGTCAATGTCTACATCCCTACTACTCAGTGCCGTCATTCTTTTAGAGATTCATACCACAAATAAATACAAAACTAAGTTCGGGATCGGGTTGGGGGGGTCCTTATATCTTCGAATGAAGCGACTCATATATTAATGATCGAACTTCACTTGAGAAGTTCGTTTGATCATATATTATATTTCTTCGCTTCATTCTTCAGATATAATATAACCAGGTAGATGTTTAGAGAAGTTTTGTATTTACATCCATTAAATCAACCAGTATCAAGGGAGTAAATTTAAAATGTATTACCAACTATATTATATTAAATATATAATATAATAATGTGAAAAGAAAAATAAATGAAAAATATAACTACGGAAATAATTTTGTCGGGTACTAAATTATTCTAAAATAATTCATTATTAGTAAAGAATATTTAAGAATATAAAATCAGAATTTATATCTTAAAATAAACATTTCCCATATAGTTTAATTGTTCATTAAACAAAATTACACCAGCAAAACTATTTTCATCTATAGTAATCGAGTGATTATAGAATTTTGCGAATAATTTCAAAGTACGTTTTAATACATAAACGACTGGTCGTCTTCCTTGTAGTATCAACAGAGACGCCTCGTCCAGCAAGTGTGGACGTCGCGGAACGTCGCGTGCTGGTGTGCTAGATGACGTCACGTCCACACCACTCTATTAATACCTGCTTTATCCGCCTAATTATGGACGCCTTACAGTTATTAAGAGGTTAAGTATATTAGGAGGACGGTCATGTTGTGGAACAAACATATCATATCTTCAAGTCATATTGCAGAATATATGCAGAATCGAGATAAATTATCTCGAAAATACTGCAAAATTAGTGTTGGTTAGTCTTCGACCGACTACATACGTCTTTATAATATTTTTGATTAGTATATTAATTCCAATACATATAATATATCATATTTTCGTATTTTTCAATAAAAAGCTTTGTACGCGTTGGGCTGTATATAAAACTAAGAAAATTACAAATTTATTCGTAATTTTTCTCTCCTTATATTCCTTATAGATACTAATCAGATAAATTGTGGATCCCATCTACTATGAAACAGTGGAAAGCTGGGTTTTAATTTAAATATTTTTAAAATACTTTTAACACGTTTATCAGATCCAACATTGCTACTTAACAGAAGAGATAATGTGGATCTCTGGCTGTGAAGAATTCCATACCTATACTTCCTTTATTATACTGATTACTTTAAAGCATAAAATATTCGTTACAAAGCTATGAATAATATGGTAATGATTACCATTGCAATTCTGCAACCACTGTTTAAAAGATATATCTATACTAATATTATAAAGCTGAAGAATTTGTTTGTTTGTTTGGTTGAACGCGCTAATCTCAGGAACTACTAATCCGATTTGAAAAATTCTTTTTGCATTAGGTAGCCCGTTAATTGAGGAAGGCTATAGGTTATATCATCCCGGAAAAATGTACGGTTCCCTTGGGATAAATTTATTTTTGTCTAGGGACGAACCCGAAGCGAAGCGAGGATGAGTCGTTAGTTATACATATATGCCGCACAATGTAAACATGTAAACGCATGTTGTGGGTACCGCGGCAACCAGAATAAAGACCTTTCTGTAACAAGATTTTTCACAATAAAAGGTTTCCATATTAATTCAGACTTATTCACCATCGTTATGAACGGATGCCAGGCCTGAAATGACAAAAAAGAATTTTCATCTATAATATTTCGAAAGTATCTACTTTAGAATAATTGGAAAAAAAAAGAAAAGCATAAAAGTATTTAGTATTCTAGTTTATTGTGAAAGCATCAATAACTAGAGAGTACGGGTCTTTTTTCTATTAAAATATAGCTCTGTTATTTGGCCCTGACCATAGAAGTAAACAAATTAATTTTAGATTTTCTTAATTGTATTAATATTAGACAATTCACTTTTTTTTTTCAGATTATTTCCAGCTTTAAATTTCATGTTTTTAAGCCAAATATTTCTTTTTTGATTTTTAATATATTGTGACTTCACGAGCTTAGATCTTCTAACGAGGGACAAAGTTTTAACTTTGTTTCACAATAAACAGAATTTTATACCTTTTGTAAAACGATTATCCTTATATAATATATAATACTTATATTTTAATATAGATCCAGACACCTTTAACGGCATAACGTGCATCAAATTTCAATTGTATATTACTTCAATTGATGAAATTCCCTGATTAAATATTTTTGCAAATGTAAAATATTTTTTGTTAAAAAATATTCATGGTTTTATGATATTTTTCGGTTCGCAAAGAAATTGTTGATTAATGAGCCAAACATGAATCAAAATTTTCAAAGTGACAAAATTTTCAAAGTACAAAATCTTAAAAATGTAACAGTTTTAAAGAAACGTTTTGGCTTTCATTATAGTTATTTCTAATACAAAGAACACAGAGCCTGATGAATGAGTTCAACACTTTAGTAAATGTTCTATGGGCTACTGAAAGGCCGTAGGGTATATTACTAAATTCATATGTTATCAAATTGAATTCGTCTTCAATTTGAATACTGCACATAGTGTTATTTACTGTACTCATGTTTGCTTTCTCAAAAATAGATAACAAATTTGAAGGTAGGTATATCAACTTGTGTTAAGTTAGCGTTGTTGTAAACAACGAAAGAATTAAAATTAAATTAATAATTTTTTTTAGAATTAAAATTCTAGCAATATGGGAAAATTCTACCTAAATTACAAAGTTATATTACGTTTGTAATATTAAGTAAGCAATAGTGAGAGAGGCTGTTAGCGTGAAGTACAGACTTACTGGCGAGATGCAGACGGCCGCGGTTTGTTTGAGCGTGCCGCGCTGAACATTTGCCGAGCTGGCATCTGGCGGTTCAGAGGGCCTCTGCTCGGGCCTTTGCACCTCTCCTGTTGTTTTGCTGATAACACGGGGGTCTGTTCCAGTTTTCATGACAGGCTACGTATGTGGGTTCTTGCAAAATAATAATGTGTCGTTATTACTTTTTGAACATGTTATAAAATTAATAAAGCCGTCGTGTTAACTCACGGTTAACCGCCAGGCAAAAACGTTCGAAATAAACATTACAATATGAGGTATAAATTATATATTTGATAATTTTCAATTTTATACGGCCATCGTATTAACTCACGGTTAACCGCCAGGCGAAAATGTTCAAAATGAACATAGTACCATATAAGGTATAAATTATATATTTGATAATTTTCAATTTTATACTGCCATCGTGTTAACGCACGGTTAACCGCCAGGCGAAAATGTTCAAAATGAACATATTACCATATAAGGTATAAATTATATATTTGATAATTTTCAATTTCATACGGCCATCGTGTTAACGCACGGTTAACCGCCAGGCGAAATGTTCAAAATGAACATATTACCATATAAGGTATAAATTATATATTTGATAATTTTCAATTTCATACGGCCATCGTGTTAACGCACGGTTAACCGCCAGGCGAAATGTTCAAAATGAACATATTACCATATAAGGTATAAATTATATATTTGATAATTTTCAATTTTATACGGCCATCGTGTTAACGCACGGTTAACCGCCAGGCGAAAATGTTCAAAATGAACATATTACCATATAAGGCATAAATTATATATTTGATAATTTTCAATTCTATACGGCCGTCGTCCAGGTAATTGAAATATACTTATATAAGGTGCTCAATAAGAGTGCACTATATCATTTAAAAATAAAAACACGAAGTTTTCGATGACTTTTTGACAAAGATGTAGCTGTATCTCACCGATGACGCGTGGGCTATCGACCTTGAGCTCAGGAATTATTTCTGGTTTATTTTTAATAATCAGGACAATCATAGGTAACAGCTGTCAAATTTCAAAGTTGTCACATGCACGAAAAACGAAATGACGCAAAGTTTAAATAGTGCCTTCTTATTGAGACACCCATTATTTATTATTATCTTAATAGAAGTTTTGCAAAGTTTATTAGTGAAAAACGTCAGCATTCCATATTGATCGTAACTTTTTAACTTAATTATCGTTTAATTTTATCATTTGCAAGTACCTACTACTGTTGATCAGCTTCTTGACAATCGTCAATGAGATTAGAGAGGTATTAGAAATTTGCCTCATTATTTAATTTTTGTGCTAACAGAAGGTAAATTTAAATATATAAGTAGGTAAAAATAAAGGTACCTAATCTTTTAATAGATTATGTTTAACCTCTTTTAATATATTTAAGAATAGGCTAAAATTTGCGCCAAAGTAGGTACTGTGAATTTCCTCAACAAATGAATCATTTTCAGTCTCCTTTCATAGTGCTATGAGAACTTCTGTATCGAATACTGTACCAACATTGGGACCACCATTTTTGAAAAACGAATTTCTGCGCTAGGCATAAAAGTGTCCTGATCGGAATTTCGAATTGTCATTAATTTTAGCCTCATTAATGTTTTGATCTAGAATACGTCCCTCAGTAATGAAAATTACGATGGTTAGGTACCTTTGTGTTTAACGTACAATTAAGCGCCAGGTTAAAACTAAATTTACATATATACACGTTTTAAGGTTATATAATTCTATGTGACCCTCGTGATAACTTTCAGTTAGCCGCCGGGCTTTAACTCCTCGCGGACCGCGAGCACACCGGTGTGCTAGATAACAATTGAATTCTCGGAAATTCGCACGGATTTCTTAGAATTTGTCCGGGAGGGATTAAAATAGGATTATAAATTTATATCTAATATTTAATAAAATATGACGACAAAATGTGGGTAATCGTAAATAGATAATATGTACATACCAAAGGGATTCGAATGATGATTTAATTTGAATCCGACGACGTTTAAACAGTTGTTGTTCCTTAAGTTTCTTGAATTCCCGTTTGTATTAGTTAATATCTTCTTGAACATTTTCACTTTTCTTTGTAATTTTTACCCGAAGAGTGTACGTGTGCTTGCTACCTCGCACGAAAAAAGAATGACGGCACTGAGTAGTAGGGATGTAGACATTGACGAGTAATGAATTGATTTAAAAATCGATATATGTATCGACTTTTTTAAAAAATCTCTTAAATGTGTGCGAAAGCTACCTTGTAGGTTAAAAGGACTACCTGGTTATATTATATCTGAAGAATGAAGCGAAGAAATATAATTATTAATATATTATAATATATTTTACATAAATTTTGTTTTCCGCTATTGAGGGAAGCGAAAATAATTCGCTAGCTGTTTATATAATTAAAACAACACTGCTACGAGCATGTTTTGTTATTAAGCAGATAACTGAAAATATCTTAGCTATAATAAAAAAACGTATTAAAAGTAACGGCCATGGAGTTTTACTATCGAATAGTATAAGCATGTCCTTAAGGGCGACAGTATTTGATAGTGTTAGTACCTTTGCCCTTCCATATCAGAAGATTCAATCTCATAATAAAACTGCAAATTAAATGGACGAAGGTTTGCCAGCCATAATTTCAAATATCAAATATTTAGTGTTTATTCAATACAATATTATTCGGAATAAATGCTTCTGTCCTAAGGAGAACTGCCAAAAGAAACTCCGGGAGCTATAGTTATTTTATAATTTTTAGTTTTATACGAGTAGAATAAAAAATATAAAAAACTAAATTTCTATCCAGTAAATAATAGCTATGATTACACTTGATTATTTTTGAACAAATAATGTTTACTCATGATTTTGTTAATATTAGTCAAAACATCGATTCGTTACCAGGAGCACTAATTACTATGATGGTTATTGCATTCTGTATAAATCTCTGGTTTTCTACAAAGGGTTTACATCCTCTAGTAATACGACACTACGAGTAGTACCGATGCCTCGTCCGATACAAAGAAATTGGACAGCCTTAATTTGAACTGTTCTTCAGGCTAGTTTTAGTATTAGTATTATATAGTATTTTCTTATATAGACGATAGATGGAGATAATTGAGATTTTTTTTATGAGATTCAGTGACAAACGGGCAGACAGACCACCTGATGGAAAGCAGTGCTTGTCGCCCATAACACCTATGGTTCATGCACTTAGGTTTTAGGTAACACAAACGCAGAGCCGCAGGTGCGTTATCACTGTGAGGACTAAGATGATATGCCTATATCTTGTCTGTAATTGCGCTAACTATCCTTCAAACTGGAACACAACAATGCAATTACTGTAGCTTGGCGGCAGAAATAGATAAGAGGGTGGTACCCATCCAGTCGGACTCCCCAGCGGAGTAAATATGTAAAATATAGTAAATTTTATTACTGTAGCACTTGATAAAACAAACAGTGGCTTTAACCTTTATTCATAATCGTGATTAACAACTAATTAAATATTAACAGCGCCATCTATGATTACGCAGCACAAACTCATTACCTAGTGGCTTAATTATCCTTAGTTATAAAAATTTAAATGATGAATAATTTTTTTACCTAAGATTTTTTTTAAACCAGAATACAATTTTTTGAGATACATATTTTTCCTTTATTATTTTTACACAAACATATCAAAAATTGATATATAACGCCATCTATTGACATATTATATTGATATTTTTCTACAATTTGAAATTGTGCGCTCTTTTTTTTCAACCAACTTCTTCAAAAGTGGAGGAGGTTCTGAATTCGGCTGTTTTTTTATGGTTGTTACCTCAGAACTCCGTCATTTATAAACCGATTTGGACAATTTTTATTTTGTTTGAAAGTCTATACTTCCAGATTGTTCCTATTTAAATTTCAAAATAAAATACCACCCCTAAGGGTGGAAAAATAGCTAATGATGAATTTAACTTTTAATTCTATTTGTCATATTGACTTGAAACTTTGCAAGAGTTTTCTATTTCCGTTGATAGTGCAGTGGTTCGGTATCGTCGACCTGATCTGATAGTAAAGCCAGAAGGTGAATAGGTGGAACTCTTTAACGGTTAATAGTAGATACTTTGAGTATGGGCTTATTTTGTTTGATTTGACAAGCCCAATACGTTATAGCTGGATTTTAGAGCCAGATTTTTTAGTGTTACCAATAAAAGCGAATTTTAGTTTGTCAGTTTTCATATAAAAATTGGCATCAAACTAACTTAAAGGGCTTAAGCGAATATTTTATTAAAATAATTTCTTCTTACTTTGCTACTATTATATCTACACTATTAAAAGGGAAAAATAAAAACTTTAACACTAAAAAGTAAAAAATAACTAATTGCCGAGTGGTTGTTTAAATTTACTATAGATACTTAATCAAATATTTCCGAAGTCGGTGCCAGCCGATACAAATCAAAGCACACTGACTTCGAAAAAATCTGATTAGGTATCTATAGTAAATGAAAACTTCCAACTATTTTATACCTTTTAGTATTTTTTTTGAAGTCGGTTTTTTTTAAGAAGTTTTTATTGAGAACACTGTTGAGACGCTAACTGTGTGTCTTAAATTTTATATATCAATGGTTTAGGTACATATATTTTTTAATTTAAATGTTAAGCCTAGACAGAGGCTTTAAAAATTGTGCTTTATGCAAATTTCGGTAATATGTAATTTGATTTCTGATGCTACCATACCCCTCTCAATGATCAAGATTAGAGATAAAAAGGTATTTGAAAAGAACGTTTTTGTAAAAATTAAATATTATGTAAAATTTAATTATTATAATAGCATACATAAGTGCTTAAAAAAACTAGAGAAGAGAGAGAGAGAGAGAGAGAGAGAGAGAGTGAGAAGAGAGAGACAGAGAGAGAGAGAGAGAGAGAGAGAGAGAGAAACTATAATGATTAACACATTGTTTATATATATTATTCACTTTTGATGATATAAAAGTAAATAAGGAGTGACTAACAAAATTCTGTAATTATAGCAATGTAAGTAATATTTTATGGCGCTACTTCTTAATGAGTGAAGCGCTCGTAGTTTCTTCATAAAGTTCAGAACACCTGTTCCTGTTGCCATGCTACAATAAAGACGCTTCTGTACTTCAATTAAAATACATTATCTATTTTAAACTGTCGATAAATCTAATAAAACTAAAAGTGCTAATACATTAGTTTTACAATTTTATTAAAAACTAGCGGTTCACCCTCGCTTTGCTCGGGTCACACAAAAACAAATCCTCTAGATAAACAAAAACAAATCTATCCCACGGGAACCGTACATTTTTCCGGGATAAAAAGTAACCTATTTGTTATTCTGACGTATGAACTATATGCCAATTTTGCCAAAATTGGCATATATAGTTCGTTGCCATAATTTCATAACTTGCTAAAAAAACTGAAAATCAAATTTTGGTAAATTGCTCTTTTGATAATTATAAAAACTACTTTCAAATCACTTTAAGTCATTATTCCATACTAATGCAGAAAATTTTACTTGGAATTTATATCAAACAAAATCAGTACAGAGTTGGCGATGATATCCCTATACTTACACAAAAAACATAAAAATGAATTGAGAACCTCCGTTTTTCAAGTTGGCTGAATAATCATACTACTAACACAAATGAAAAATATCATGTATGTATGTTTGTTACTACTTAACGCTGATATAGCTGGACGAGCTTGGATGAAATTCAGTATACAGATAGATTATAACTTGGAGTATGTAATAACATATAATTAGGCACGTATTCGAGTAAAGTAAGGGCGAGTCGCTAGTTTATATTAAAATCAGTAAAATAATATTAAATAATAGACAATTAAAATACAAAATTAAAGTTTGTAATTAAACTATAATAGTCATTGGTTTCATTTGAAAGACGCGTCCGCGAAACCGCATCCCGCTAATCTATCACGGACGCGCGAAGCGCTGCGCCAGACCGCAACGGTACAGTATATATGTACATGTATATATACATTGTTCTCTTTTACACCATTTTCACTTTATATAGCTATCTAAATAGTTCATATTGAAATATTCACGAATACTCTTAATTCTTATAATAATCTTCAACAATATAAATAAAAATGAATGTTAGTAAGTTTGTCCTCTATGCGTTCCTACACCATTGACCTGATTGTGATGAAACTCTGGTGGATTATTCTTTATACGCCTGCAAAGGTTCCTGGTGCAAAAAACTTCTTTGGACGTTTGTGTTTTAGGCGTTCCTAAGCCATTCAACGTTAGGGATGCAACCGAGCGAAGCGAGAGTAAGTTGTAATGTATGTATGAGTACGAGTAATAATACTTACTTAACGTCTTACTGCTGGGCATAAGCTTTTTCTCAATGCAAAGAGCAGTAGGCTAAATTATAGGGACTATACATGTCTTTTGACAACAAATTAAGTTACACACATGCCAGAATTTCCAATGATGATTTTCTTTCACTTGAATGCTTCTATTATTGATCTGCTCACTAAGTGAAGCTCTTTCCATGCAATTTAATTTAAAAATTCTTTTCTATCCATAATCCTAGTAACTAAGAATCAAAATAATTTTAATCATAATATAATGTTAAACAAGGTACTTTAGTAAAAATATTCCAAAAAAAGAACAGGCTTATAAAACGTACTAAAATTATAGCGTACGTAATAGTACAGTTTGAAGCTTACGAGTAGCAAAACTCGCAGCAAGTATAAAACATAACATAAAGCTTCACGTATGCGCCTTTGATGTTATGATCAATTAATTATTTTTATCGTATCAGTGCTTATTTTTCCAAACGACAAATTTACCGGAACATTTTTTAATACAGAATTATTGACTTTTATACGTCAATTCTATTTGTATAAAATACACATTTTACGTTAAAAAACGTTTGGCTCAGTTTGTAAAACCCTACTGTGCCAGCGGTCGCGGGTTCAAGTCCCGCTGGGGGGCATTCATTTGTGTGATAAGCACGAATGTTTGTACTTCCAGTCATGGGTGTTTATATTTATAATATGTATGTATATATTTAAATTTATGTATATGTAGTGTATCAAGTGTCTAGTATCCATAAAACAAGCCTCGTAGCTTACCATGGAACTAGATGTTGCTGTGTGTTAATGTCCCAACATATTTATTTATTTATTAAAAATATGTATGTTATCTATATATGTTTATTAAATACATAAATGTTAGAAATAAAACTTTGTTTCTAAAATAGAGGAAAAAGCTCTCTTCTATAAAGTATAACAAGTATTAGGTTACTAAGACGACGAAATAATATTTCAATATTAAATTGCCTGAAATTAACTTCAACATTTTCATTTTGCTTCATAAGTTAATGGAAACGCACTTGAATGCACGCTCAGGAAGAAGTCAATCACATTAGCGCGTGCAATTTCCGTATTCTTGCCATAACTTTGGCCCTGATATTATTAACTATAATAAAGTTTTCATAATATCTTGATCATTATATAATAACTGCCATGATTTTTAATATTATATTACGTTGAAGTTTACTTACTTAATATTATGCTCCTAATATTTTTGCTAGTTAATTTTTATTTTATACAGTAGAAGAGCGAGAAATCGATGTGATTTTTACATGGAGTTTTCTGACTAAAAGTATATGATAGACGGGCGTAAAGAACAAAGTATTAATATTATTAGATAAAATTTCTAAAGCTGCGACCGCAATTCATATGGCAAATAAGAAGCGAAGGATGAAGTAATTAAGCCGACTTGCATTGTAAAGGAAACCCTAATAAGACAAATATTATATAGGGGAGCCCAAGAGGGGATTTTTGGGATTTACTCAAGCGCGGCAGATTAACAAGAGGGGGGATACCTTGCATACTGTTGAGTACCTCCACCATAATATAAGTCCTCGTATACGATTATGGCTGTAGACTATATTAACAGTAGTATTGTTGATCGAAGGATTATTGTACGAAACCCTTCCTGTGCGAGTCCAACTCGCACTTGACCGACTTTTATTCTACACATCTCTGTTTTTCTTATTGGCGTAGTAAAATGCGTTTTTGACGTTTCCCTTTTAAAACTTTGATTTGTTCCCAAACAAAATATCACGTTACATGATAACAACTATAATAAGCTCTTATTTTATTTTCAATCATTGTGTCATTTTTGTTTCGAGTAATTATCTTTTTACTGTTGTAGGTTGCTCCTGTAGACCGATCATTCATTATAGTTTTAATTCCACGTTAAAACTACTAAATTTTAAAATAATCAAGTAAACTTATTCGTGTCTTCCTTACAACACGTGACACTGGCAGAATGCATTGCGTCTGTTTAAACGCAACTCTAGGCCACTAAAGAAAAAAAGCTATTATTTTAATAAAATTCTAATAACTGAGTCGACATTTAATATTTTTTGGAAAATCTTAATGAAATAGTCGTTATGAATATACAGAAGGCGAATCTATAGTTTTTAGAATTTCCGTCTGTCTGTCTGTTGGGAACGCATCACGTGAAAACCACTGCACAGATTTTGATGAAATTTGTTATGATGATAACTAGTTATCCGGGTAAATAATATTACAAAAAAATACCATTATATTTTGATCAACTAATTTATAAAAACTTCACTTTCATAGACAAAATTAATCTCTAAAAAATACTTAAATGTTTCAATTTCACATCCAATGTATTTTGAACCTTAAATATTATGATTATAGTAACAAAATGTATGAAAATATGTTGTTTTGGAGGCCAAAGAGTCTGGTCTAGCACGTCATTGAAATGCCGCCAAGCTGTCGATATTTAGGCCAAAAGAAATAAACACGGTACATTAATATTTGACCGCCGCGCCGTCATACAAGTGACGTACGAAATGATAATGACAATTCTCTATCAAGGTGCTCGTAAAGAATTGTCTGTCTATAAATTTACATTAATTCCGGAAGATATTTAAACAATAAATACTACCTATTCTAGTGGCTTGCATGTAAGGGTTCCTGGGTTCGAGTCCCTGGACTACATAGGTATTGGGTATTTCCGTCACGAAATTTTCAGTAGCAGCCCAGAGTTGGGAAGTAAGATGGTGTTACTCTCTTAGTGACAGTGGTAGCCCAGTGGTAATGCGCTCGCTCGGGAAAACGAGTTCAAATCCCGGGTCTCACACCTCAGATAATCTGAGAAAACCTAGCAAGTCCGCCAACCAACACTTGGCCAGCGTGATGGACTATGGCCTGATCCCCCTCGTATTGAAGGGAGGCCCGTGCCCAGCAGTGGGACATTAAAAAAAGCTGAATACTCCCTTAATGGTCGGAAAGCCGTCGGTCACATGCTTGATCTCTTATAACCGTATTGAACGAATTAAAACAAAATTGCAATAACATTTTAGTCTTTTACCTCCACCAGATAGTCAAAATTCTAGACACTAAATTACACATTTTTTTAATTACGTTTCATTTTTAATCTTTTATCATATTGTTTTATTTCGGGCCTACAGTAGAAGCTTTTGTCTAAAATGCAGGTATCCTAATACTGTTGTAAGGCGAAATAAAGGAACTATGATCTCTCCTTTTGTTCCATAAAGAACACAGATAATAAAAAAAGAAAACTGTCGCAATTTATCGCTATGGAAACAATAATGTCCCTGCTATTATGTCTCTCAACATACAAATACAACATATACCTAAAATATCATATAAAAAATAAATAATTTCTTCATAAAATATAACAATAAGATGAAAACGAATCACTTTATGAAGGCGTTTTTAATTATGCTGATCGTAAAATTTCGTATTCCCCGAAATGAAGCGATAACATAAATTGTAACTTTCGTTAGTATTATAATTTAAGACAGTAAAGCTACGTTTTAATTATATGAAGTTAAAATAATAGTTATTTTCAATTGTTCTTTGAATCTTTTTTACCTTTAACTAGTAACATATGAAATTATATTTCAAATATCAATTAAATATCTGAAGAGTAGAAAAAGTCGGTTTTACATTATCGTTGTTAGTTAGCTTGGAAGCCAAAGACTATAGACGCCAAGAAATTGTGCGTTTGCTTACTTCAAGACGACTCCGCCCGGGTGGGCGGGCGGTACGTGGACCAAAAGTAACAATTTTGTTAAACTATATACTCCTTTCCGTATTTCATTCAAATTAATTTAGTCGTACGTAAATACTAACAGATATTTCCAAATGTTTAATTTTAATCAGTTATCTACTATTATAAATGCAAATATTGTATGTATGTGTGCGCATGTTTGTTACTTGTTCACATTAAAATGGCTGGACGGGTTAGTATGAAATATAGCTCACACATAGACTAAACTGAGCTGGAACAATACATAGGCTACTTTAGGCATCTAGGAATGCACCTGAAAGAAGTGAGAGACTCGATAGTACTGCTTATAAACACATATTGGAGTGAAACATCTTTAGAATCGTTGTGATTTGATACTCGATGAAACGAAAATATGACACGAGAAAGAGACAAACACATAAATATATAGTATTAAGCCAGCGAGAGAATGAGATAGAATACATTGCTATGATGCCATGGTAACCGTTGTTATTGTCTGATAAATATATAACATTATATTCTTTCCGTATATGATATTCTATAAAGATATGATTGTAATATGCCTAATTTGCCTTATGGATTTGTTTAAATTTAAGTGCGATATTTGCCAAAGAAGTTTTACTTCAACTGCGCGTAAAGGTTACTCGTTCCCAATTTTTTTTTTTGTTTTATTTCTGTTAAAGTGAAAAATCGTATTCTAACGAGAATTAATCGTCTATTAGACTTGGAGGCTAAATAGGAAACACGATGGGAGTAAATCGCTTTACTGACGCCATCCTGAGATTTAAGTCAAGGATGGTGCTAGATTCTTTAGTCAAGGACAGGCTGCCGACACCATGGCGCTGTGCCTGACATTAGTGTGCAAGATTAGTTGGCTTTTAAAGTACCTTTTATTTTAAAACGAACCATTTTATTTGAAGTAGGTATTAGAAGGAAATAAATATTTTACATTGTATAGTGTATATACCTTCTGGGGTAGGAAGTGACAATACTTTTAACTATCTATACTTTCTCTTTCTCTTCTCCAAGCGAAAGCGTTTTAAAGCATCCTTCAGAGTTCTTGACTGAAAATTGATTCATTTGGGGGTTCTGAATAAATGAATATCCTAAAGGAATATTATATATTATAATTTTTAACACAGAAATCGGTCACATCATCTCCCCTCAGAAGAAAAGATAGTACGTCGCCATAGCCGTCAAATCATTTAACTTTGGTTTAGCATAACATAACAAAATATAACAAAAAAGTTATGAAAAAGATTTTTTTCTACGCAATACTTTACTGTAATTAAAGTTTTTTTTTTAATTATAAATGGGCTTACTCTTGATCTTCATCTTAACTCGAAGACATAGATGAGGTTTACGATCTAGCGAGCTTGCCCAGGAGAAGCCTGTTAACACGTACCTTAAATAGCTTCAGGTTATACGCACTCGGAAAAACAGACGCAGGCAGGGAATTCCACTTCTTGGCTGTGCGCATTATAAAAAATGATGAATAGCGCTTAGTGCGAGTGGTCGGAATGTCAACCAAGAAAGGTGGTATCCTGTAGTACGTCTGGTGTCCCGATGGAAGAATGGTGATGGCGGTATGAGACCATGGAGCTCTTGGGCACACTCCCCGAAGTACAGTCTGTAGAAAACCGACAGACACGCAACTTGGCGACGGTGTGCTAAGCTATAAAGCTTAGTTTTCACCAGATTTTCATAGCCGATTTAGCAATTATGATAAACTCAAATGTAGCATGTTTATTGATTTGGTTATGGTGAATTCAAATGTAGTGCGTTTATTGATTTGGACTGAGTTATCTTAAACCTCGGAATTAAATAGGCGGAGTCCGCTAAAAATAATGTCAAAGTAAATTACGTGGTTTGTTATTTATGCTACTATTCTCGATTTTGTTATACACATCGTTTACTTTAAATTTTAAAGAATAAGGGAATTCTGATATACGTACCTATTAGTTGTAGTAGTAATTTACAATATTTAAGAAAAAAACATGTATAATAACAGTAACACTCTTTTCTATTTTTAAGCATTAATTATCATCCCCTTGAAAAAGAGATAGCATAATAGTATTTTTTTTTTCTTTTTTATTATAAAATCCGTTAGTTAATTTTTATTTATTAACATTTATTTATTTATCACAGTATTGTATTAATATTTGTATAGATACTATTTTAAATCGTTATTGTCTGACTTCATGTTTAGTTCAATGACACTCTGTCTAAGTATATTATTCCTTAGTCTGATTCTCAAAGATGCTGTTGATTGTCAAAACTATGAAGTATAAATGTTTACTGTAAAAGTATTATAAAAGTACGTACAATTAAATAAAATATAATACCATGAACTAGCGATCCTAGATAACTTACCGCGAAAGTCGAGATTTATTTTCAAACTAGCAAACTTTGTGCACAAATTGAGATTTATTTTCAATTTTCACGATCTCGTAAACTTTATAACCAAACTGGCGACTCACCCTCGCTTCGCTTGACTTCATCCCTAGGTAAGTTTTAATTTTTTTTTGAGCGAAACCCTAATTCTTTTTCTGAAATAAAAGTAGCCTAAGTTACTCCTTATAATGGCAGCTTTCCGCCAGTAAAAGTCCCGTTAACATTGGTCCAGACGTTTCGGAGATTAGCCGGAACAAACAGACATTCAGACAGACACGTTCAAACAAACAAACAAGCAAACAAAAAAAACAAACAAACAAACATTATCTGCCTCTTTATAATATTAGTATAGATTATATGTATATAAAAAACAAACGTTACAGGTAAATAACAGTAATTTTATTTACTAAATTCATTTTAATGTCGGCACTCGAGTGAAGCTCTCTCGAGGGCGTGGACCGAGTGACGTCACACTCATGTCGGGTCCACGGGTAAAAATACTTCTATAGGAAAGGGTACTTTCTATTTTTACTTAATAAAATAGCCTGGAATAAAATGGCCTGGATTTTACTAGGGGCACATAAGTTGTTAGAAATCTTACTAATATTATAAATGTGATAGTTTAGATGTTTGGATGTTTGTTACTCAATTACGCCAGAACGGCTGAACGAATCTAGATGAAAGTTGGCACAGAAATAGATTATAGTCTGGAATAGCACACAGGCTACTTTTTACCCCAGAAAAATGTACGGTTCTCGTAGAATAGATTTGTTTTGGTTTTTCTATAGTATTCAATAAAACTTAGGTTTTAAAGCATTTTATTTGCACTATTTTTATATTCACTCACAATTCCGATTGTTATTGTAACTCAATTGTGTGTCATTACGAATAATTTTATTATTATATACATATTTATGTAATGACAATTGCTGGGCACGAATCTAACTTAAATGTGAGGTGGATCAGGCCCTAGTCCATTAGTACAGGGACGTACTTCACGTGTCTTTTGAAAACTTGATAGGTTCTCTCACACATTTTATTTATAAACTAGCGACTCCCCCTCGCTTCGCTCGGATTCGTCCCAAGCTTGCTTCCCAATACGAACTTTCATCCCCATTTTCACACACTTAAGCGATGATTTCCGGGAAAAAAAGTATCCTATGTCCTTCCTAGGGTTTCAAACTATCTTCTTACCAAATTTCATCTAAATTGGTTCAGTAGATCCAGAGATTACCCCCTACAACCTCAGAAACTCACAAACTTCACCTCTTTATAATATTAGTATAGATGTATATAACATTCTAAAAACAAAAGTAGCTTATCGTAAACAAAGCTTAGCGCAAACAAAGTAGCCCAGGGATATTGCAAGTTACATTTGTAAAAGAATTTATACAATGAGATTAGTTATTTCGAAGTTACATCCAAACCCACAAACTTTACCTATTTGAATTTCACAAAACTAAAATACCTTTTAATAAGCTTTAAATATATTAATACAGGCAGAATTAATATATAAGTAGTGCAGTGGTACTGTGCTCGATTGGAATACCGGGTGAAGCGGGTTCAAAGCTTGGGTCCCTCCCTCATATTTTCATGTATGAATCATTTTCAACACGATTACCACTTGCTTTACATTGAAGGAAAACATCATAAGGAAAGCTGCGTGTCTGTAATAACTTAGCTAGTTAGTTTTCGATAGACATATGAAATCCACCATGCCGCATTTGGCCAGCGTGGTGGACTAATTCCTCTCGAATTGAGGGAGGTCCATGCCCAGCAGTAGAACAATAAAAAAGGAGTAACACTTACTTACTTCCTCTATCTTGTTCACTTAGTCTGAGCCAAACAAATACAATTTAAAACACAAGTATAAAAAATCCATATCACATTTTAGCCCACACAACTTCATACAAAAAAATACCCCAATCAGGAGGCCAAACCAAACACTAACGCTTATAAAATATAACAAATATTGATTTCAATCTAGATATATAGTGTTCCAAAATTATTAATAACCTATTACCTAGTTCTATGAAACTTTACCTACTATGTATGTATGTATATTTTATGATTGGTGTCGAATGTCGATAAACTTCTTAGTCACTCTTCAACTCAATTTAATGATCCAAGACAGTTGAGGTGTTATTTTAGTTCATGAAGCTTATAATTTAACATAGAACTTCTAAAAGCAATTGCTTATTTTCATAATGTCTGCGATTTGATCTAAAATATGTACTTAAGTCGTTAATATTATAACGAAGGCCGAATATTTACAATAATAGTTTTAACATTTCAATATAACGCCTTTTATGCTATTTTTTAATGACAAAAGTTAGTTAAAGATCACTCCAATTAGGTAAGAGGAAAGATTTTTGTTTGTTTGTTTGTTTGTTTGTACCAAATAGCTCCGCAACTACTGAACCAATTTAGATGAAATTTGGTAAGACGATAGTTTGAGATCCTGGAAAGGACATAGGATAATTTTATCAAGGAAATTATACCTTAAGGGGGTGAAAATGGGGATGAAAGTTTATATGGAGAAACAACCTAGGGACGAACCCAAGTGCGGGTGAGCCGCTAGTTAAACATAAAATTAAACGCAATGCTTTTAAAATTCAAAATGAACGAATAAAAAAGCTACCAGTGTAGATAATACTTTCTTAGATTTACCATTTTTTCTTTATAGTTATAAATATAATAATGGCAACACTAAATATAGATTATTAATCAATAAATCTAAAAAAATTTAATAATTATAATAATAACAGCTAAAATTATATAGATAATATTCCATATTCAAGTATAAAAGTAATTAAAATTATAAAATTGTTTAAAATTAAAATTAACAAATATTGTAAGGTACTTTGGTGCCAATTTTCAAGTTTTTTGAATTCATTTTGTTATTTGTGGGTAGACTGTCTGTAACAACTATATAATACCTTTGAGACATCTAACACCTTAGTCTCTCCCGTGACCATGATTGCTGTAAACTAATCGAAACATCGGGAACCAAAAATCAAAATAAATCCGCGAAAAAATCCGAAAAGATAGTTTTATTTAAACTACCAGTGTAGAATTAGAATTATGCGACACAACGCTCACCCATCAAAACCATATGCCTCGGGCAACATTGCTTAACTTTCATGAACTTCAAATGTACATTATTTAACATCAATATCGATACTGACGCCATGGAATATATCAATTCAATCATACCCTCATGCATTTACAAACAATACTTTATAGCTTGCGTCGTTAGATATAATAACTTCCGGCTCATAAAATAACGTCGTTATTCTAACGGCCGCGATAACGGCATAATTGTGCTATATCTTATTGGAGTAATGAATATCGTTACTTTTATTGGGTACCCCATATTATTTATATTAAATTTATGAGCAATCGCTTTTAAACGTTAGAGAAATTTATGATGTCTCAAAACATTTGCTTATTGAAAATTTTATGAGTTGCCCAGTCAAGAAATAAATGTATTTTCATGTTTTATAATAAGTTTTTTTTTTTTTTAATTAAGTACAGTAATATCAACATAATCTACATTCTACATTATTGTCTGTTTGTACCGTATACAAAGCCTGTTGTTTATTTTTTAGCTCTTTATAACCGACGGATGCTAAGTCGATCTTGATAAAGTTTGACAAAAAAAGCTTGCCATTTGAAGACGAGTATATTATATCAATAAATACTGTTATTATACTACTATTGTACTAATAATTTTTCGTGAGGATTTAGAAGAGAAATGAATTTTTTTATAAAAATAATCTAAGGTAGAATATATACGAATATATTATAGGCAAATACCTACTTATAATATGTATGTATTTATAGTTATATATGTGTAGTGTATCAACTATCTGGTATCCATGATACAAGCACAGCACCATCTAGTTGCATGGTAAGCTACGAAGCTTACTACGAACTAGATGGTGCTGTGTGTTAATGTCCGAACATATTTATTGAATTAAATACAAAGAATAATACATTAAATTCTACTACATATTTGACATGAAAAATATATTTTTTTTTTTACTTTAATACAATACATAAAATCTAAATTGTTTGTTACTGAATGATAATAAAAAATAAAAAAAAGCAATTAAAAAAGTGGTCAAAGTATCTACATCAGTGGTGTTGAGAGCATCTCTAAACGGTCAAGTGCCAGGTTTTTTTTTCAAATTTTGGATCGTTTACGAACACATATAGAAAGAGAAAGTGTTGGCAGTTGCAAGTTGGGGGTTAGAATCAGCCCCCCGGTATGCTGAATTACTGTGTAGAAATGGACCACCTGTTGTATGCACTTTAAATACGTTATAAGTGCTTAATGAGTTAAGAAACTTCGTTAGCGCGATTTAGAACTACAATAATTTTTTTTTAATATTTTTTTTTTGTATATTTTATTTTTTGATTATACGAATATTGTCCTTTTTTCATATTTTAAATTATAATGTATTATGTTGATTTTTTTTTATAAAAAACTCAATTCATTGAAAAAATATTCCATATACAACAATGTCATACATTAAAAAGAAAAATATCGTAATTGTAGTGAAATAATGAAAAAGCTCTGTTTAATTGAAACTTTTTATATATCTTATTTATTTTATCCTAAGAAGTTAATAAGCTTTAAAGACCTTAATAAAAATACTAATGTTTCAAATATGAAAGTAAAGTTTTTGTGGTAAGTTGCTTAAAAATAGAAAAACATTTTATGTATTTTTTATTGTATTTTTTTTATTTTGTTATAATTTTTTTTTAAATTCTCAATTGAAGAAAGTATGAACAATGAATATTGTACAGATTCAAAGTATAAATGCGTGTTTCTAAATCTGTACTAGTCGATCTTTAATATTATAAAGCTGAAGAGTTTGTTTGTTTGTTTGGTTGAACGCGCTAATCTCAGAAACTACTAATCCGATTTGAAAAATTCTTTTTGCATTAGATAGCCCTTTAACTGAGGAAGGCTATAGGCTATATCTCATCCCGGAAAAATGTAAGGTTCCCGTGGGATAGATTTGTTTTTGCCTAGGGACAAACCCGAAGTGAGGGAGAGTCGCTAGTATCTACATATTTAGTATATAAGTACGAGTATGTAAGTACCTAAGTACAGACCCGCCGCGACCCAAAGAAGCGCGTGACCCTTTTTAAGCAAATTACGTAATTGGCATAGTTAAAGTTTTTATGGGAGAGGAGTGCTATGGAAAATTTATTGACAAATTTATGTAAAATGTTCTTAAATAAGAATGAACCTTCGTCAGTTTTATACTAATGTACGAAATTAAACAGTTTGTTAAACTACATACAGGTCCGATTTGAATATTTTTTTTTGCCTTTCATAGTTTATTTCTTAAAGAAGGCTATGTAACTTTGACAAGAAAATCTTAATAACATTCAAATTAAAAAAAAATACGAATTATACTTAAATGCTGACTACTGAGCGTCCAATAGTTTCTTATTGTTTTACTTTCCATATAGATAACTAAGATTTTTTTTGTCTATTTGGTTAATCTGAATATTAATATTGACATTTTAACTAAAAGAATATAGGGATGAGTATTATTACTGTCCGCCAACCCGCACTTGGCCAGCGTGGTGGACTATGGCCTGATCCCCCTCGTATTGAAGGGAGGCCCGTGCCCAGCAGTGGGACGTTAAAAAGGGCTGTATACATACATATATTATTATGAAATTTATATGGGACAACCCTTGAAATATAGCTTACACAAATTACAACTAAAACCTCTTCCTGTTTTTAAAAAGCGATTCAAAAAAACTATCACACTACAATTATTATAAATTATTATGAATGCGAATTTTTGTATGTGGGTATGAATATGTTTGTTATTCATTCACACTTAAACTGCTGGACGGATTTTGATGTAATTTAATACACAGGTAGAGTATGACCTGAAATAACGTACAGGCTATATCCATATTAATATTATAAATGTGCAAGTGTGTTTGTTTGGTTGTCCTTCTTTCACGTCGAAACAGAGTGACGGATTGACGTGATTTTTTGTGTGGGGATAGTTAAAGGGCTGAAGAGTGACGTAGTCTACTTTTTACCGTGGTAGATTATCTCATTCCCACGGGAAAACACGTTATAATTACGCTTAATAATAACCGTTAAAACTTACCTTACTCTTTTCCAAAGTTACTTACTTAGAAATATTATAAATACAAAATACATTCATTTAATAATAAAACTTATATTGTTACAGGCTTACACACGCGCGTGAGCTTCCGCCGGAACCACCCCTAACCGCCTTATATGGATCAGAAGGAGTATCCCACGCGTGATACGCGAAAAACACACACACTCGAATGTAGATAATAGCTCAACTCCACCGATTTTATTATTATCGGACTCACTGAACTTTAGGTGCTTTAAATATAATGGACTTGCCTTAATTTTTTTTCCAAAATGTGTTTCGCTGTATAGTATACTGCCATTAGACTAAGGAATTGAATAATTACAAGGGACAGTGTGTGTTTCGTGACGGTGGGCTGTGTGATGCGCCGTCAGCGATCCCGCGTCGGAAGGCTCATAGAAACGAAGCCTTTTACACTGGTCTGACGAACCGATAAGGTAAGTTATATGCTATCTATATCTATATCCAGGCATATAATTCACGGATGTCGAGAGGGGGATGCAAGGGGGTGCACTTACACCTTAGTCATAAAGAAAAATATATAAAAAATTAAAAAAAATAAATTTGTTTAAATTTAGATATCTGCGAAAAAATATTCGGTACATCTATGAATGAAATTTATAAAGTTAATCATTTAAAGATTATTTGGTAGTTTAATTTGAAGAATCAAGAAGCAGTTGCATCCCCCTGGAAATACTTAATTCTGCCGCCGCTATGGGCATATTGTATAATACGTCATTTTATAAACAGCGCCGTATGTTTGTAAACGCTCGCTATTATGTAAAATGACGAAGGCAACTTAATGATGCTAATAATAATTAATAATGATGATTCGTCGACGATATGTATGCAGCAAATGTATGTACCTATATATTGACAATTTCTGTAGGTACCTGCACTAGTATTGTTAAACTAAGTATTTTTGGGTATAAATATCAATTTCTAATTATTTAGAACTTCAGTCTAAAAAAATTAATTATTATAAGTAAATAATGACATTTTCTTAACTTTGATTATTTATTCAGATCCACATATCACAATAGGGTGGTGAGAAATGTAAGCAAAACTGACAAAAAAATGATTACAACTCGTCAGAGCACGGTCATACTATAACAGAAAGGTTTAGATCGCTTCAATTACCCACTCTATATTTTTTAATAACTTCGGTGAATTTAAATACATATAGTAAAATATGACATCAAATATTTTATTATTAATAAAATATTTGAGTTTAAGTGTAATAAATTATTAATATGCATACTTTGCTTTTGAATGTATCGTACATTTCAATATTACTCTAAATTAATTTACTATGCTATTCTATCTAAATATGTATGTACATTATGCAGACTATATCCATCCCTCTCGTTCATGGCACAGTTCAATAAGCTAGATAGAGAAAAAAAACTATTTAGGTCAGCTTTCATCGTCAATAGCAAATCTCGTAATTTTATTGACGCCAGGATTTATGGGAAAGCATTTATTTGTTTTGGTTCGTATACATAATTAATTGCAGATGGAATAGATAGGTTAATTATATTGATGTGTTAAGTGGACCACCTAGTGCATTGATAAGGCTTACCTAACAGATTATTAGTAATTAGGCTATGTAAATAATAACACTAGATATATTGTTAGTTTCCTAGGGAATATGATAGCAATCTTACACATACATTACAGACATTTTTTTATAACGACTAACCCTCATTTGGGTGCTAAATACATTTTAGTTTTCTGAGTAGAAGCCTAATTCTTTTTCTAAAATAAAAGTAGCCTAAGTTACTCCTTATAACATCAGCTATCTGCCATTAAAATTTCCGTCAAAATCGGTCTAGGAGTTTCGGAGATTAGCCGGAACAAACAGACAAGGCAAAATTTAGAAAATTGTTTTTTCCTTATAAGTACCATATATAGTTTCATATTCATTGAGTAAAAAGCTGTTATTTTGACATTACAAACAGACACTTCAATTTTATTTATTTGTATAGATTTACTTCATCTCTATTTTAAAACTAAGGTTACGCTAAAAAACTAATATGTAATAGATCTTCCTTTATCGTTTTTCTATTGTTATCTTATTTTTAGACAAGCTAGCTACATCAAAACCGAGTGTCTCTTGACATTGTCACTTGATTGCACTGATTGAGCACGTAAAGCCAACCAAAAGATATCGAAAGATCTAGTTTTGTCACCGACTTTCCCTGAAACTACCTTCAACACCTACAGTATCTAATAGAACAATGTTAAACATTTTAGTGTTCCAATTTAGTGTTCAAACCATGGAATTGAAAAAGTTAAGATTGAGAATAATATAGTAAATCAAATGTAACTAAAGTGCCAGCGTCAATGTATTTTATAATTCACTAGCGACTTACCCTCGCTTCACTCAGGTTCGTCTCTAGGTTGCTTCCCAAAACAAAATTAATTAATTAATCTGGTTTTAATTATTTTTTTCGTGGAACCCTATTTTTTTCTAAAATAAAAGTAGCCAAGTTACTTCTTATTACATCAGCTATCTGCCAGTGAAAGTCCCGTCAAAATTGGTTCAGCCATTTCAGAGCCGGAACAAACAGACAGACAGATATACAAAAATTGTAAAAAATGTTGTTTTAGTATATGTACCGTGTATACATCCATATGCATTTAGTAAAAAACGGTTATTTTAATATTACAAACAGACACTCCAATTTTATTTATCTGTATAGATTATATTTCATTACTTCTATGATTATAGATTTTTTTTTAAATATTTTTTTAAATACGTTTCTGTTTAAATTGTAGGTACAGTGTAAGTCGGCATAGTTACTTTATTTATTTTTACATCTTATTGTAAAATGTACATACTGCGCGTAAAATGGAGAAAATTGTATGTATTATAAAAAGCTAATTACTTGTAATACAATTTCAGGCTGTTTTGCTGTGCAAAAAAAGAAAAATCAGGCTTCACAAACTATGTTATGCACGCTCTGCCATCTTAATTCTTTTTTTTAAAGAAAGTACTTGTGAAACACATATGTGCACTATAATACCTCTCGTGAAAGTTATTTTCAAAATAAATTGATATAACAAAAAACATTTTTAAAAACGAGCTTTTATCTATACATATAATAAAATTGTAACTAAGCCGAATCTGTACATTAAAAATTGTTTAGAAAATCTGATTGAAATAGACATTGTTATCGATACAGAAGCCAAATCTATAGTTTTTAGAAATTTTGTCTGTCTGTCTGTCTGTTATCGCATCACGGGAAAACCACTGGACAGATTTTGATGAAATTTGATATGATGATGGCTGGTTATCCGGGTCAACATATAGGATACTTTTTACTGCGGGAAAATACGTCATCTCTGAGCTAAACGTTATAACGTCACTTATCTAACCATGCATTGTCATCCAAACTAAACGTGTATGCAAACTTTCAACTCAATCAAAACGTTGAGGATAACTGCTTTAAGATTTGACCCGAACAAACATTCATACAAACATTGCAAGTTAAATAAAAACTTATTATTATTAGTTCCACTAAAAATTAATTACGAGAATAACTAGACATACGTATTTTTAATTGTGATTGCTCCAGATGGAACCAAACTCATATTTATTTTATAGACCATTTGCCAAATCACAATGTATAAAGAATTATTTACGATTTATCAAATCATAAAATATGGATGCGTAAATCTTTTATTTTAAACTTATTTTAATTTTTCGTTAAAGCTACAATATGGAACATTAAACGTTTTACTGCTTATAAATTGTAGAGCTCAAAGTACTTACCTTTTAATGCCATATATTAAAGGAATAAGTACAATTGATAAAAGTAATTCAGGAAACAGCTGTTATTGGAATATGAAATCTGACTATGGCAGACATTTTCCAATTTAAATATTAATACTTTCCAAAATACAAAAAAAAATCATTTGCCTAGATTAAAAAAAAAAAACAAAAAATATTAAGACGGCTTTGGTATTAATAATGGTCTTCACTATTTTTCTCATTATTAGTATGCTATTTAGAAGAATCTTTTTTTTTTTAATATTCGGGAATTAAAAAGAACTAGGACACTAGTTCAGCGGACTCGCCGAGTGACTAAAATTTGAGGAAAACATGTACAAATAGAATTTACATATTTATATAGCAATCATGGTATCTCCTTGACTATGATTGCTGTAAAGCATTCGAATCGTCGGGAACCAAAAATCATAATAAATCTGCAAAAAAATCCAAAAAGATAGTTTTATTTAAAAAGTTAAACATTCGCTTAATTTCAAGAAAGTTTTATTTGGCTTATACCTATAGATAAGAAAATCTATCCATTTTTTTTATTGATAATATTTAAAGCTCGTCAATTGCAACTTAAAAAAAGAAGATCGGTCGACTAACAGAGGAGAAAAAGGTACTGAAGTGTTTTGTCATGTGATATCAAAGAAATACACGCGAAGTATTTGTACTTAATAGGTACCTTTATAGACAAAGCTGTATTTCAATATACTCCTTTGATTTTTTGAAATATACTATTAGAGTAATAGTTTAAATAAATAATAAATTTTATTTATTTATTGGAACTGTCAAATATCCACAGAAATAACTAAAAAAGCCCCTGGCTTGAGGAGGAATCCGAATGAAACGGGTTCAAATCCCGGTCTCGCACCTGTGATATTTTCATTAGAGAATCACTTATCTTACGGTGAAGGAAAACATCTTGAGGAAACCTGCATATCTGAGAGAAGCTAGTAAGTTTTCGAAAGACATGTTAAATCCGCCAACCCGCACTTGACCAGCATGTTAGACCATGGCCTGATCTCCCACGTATTAAAGGGATACCCTTGTCTAACAATAGGATGTTAAAAAGGGCTGAGTACACAAACTTCAACTAACGTTCAAGCATGAAACAAAACCTATATAATACGTATGTTTTTATTACTTCCGTTACAGCGAATAATGTCCTAAATACTAAAAGATTCGTAAGATTCCAAATTAGCCTACGCATACGATACAAACAAATCTGCTCGATCGTAAAGATGTGATGACTTTCAGAGAACTGAAATAAAGACGATGTTGTAGCCATAAATCAATGGAACGTCAAACAATATGAACACGGTATAAGATTAGAGCAAAAAGCGTTTATGAATTTTAAATATTTTTAGATGTAAAGTAGTTTTTATATTATGATCTACTCTGGTTTTACTCTTGCTCTCTCTAAAACTTGTATCCTTGAGTCCCACAGAAATTAAATTAAACGAGTTATTTATAAAATATTTCTTTACAATATATTTTTTTTTATTCATATTAGAAAATAAGAGAGATAGAAAGAAGTGCCTTAAGTAAGTTTTTGAAAGTTTCATTGAAACATTTATATTTAAAACTAGAGACTCAGCCTCACTTCGCTTCGAGTTCGTCCTTAGTAAAAAACTAAAACAAATCCATCCCACGGGAACCGTACATTTTTCCGGGATAAAAGTAACCAATGTGCTATTCCAGACTATAATCTATCTCTGTGCTAAATTTCATCCAGATTCATTCAGCAGTTCTGGCGTGATTGTGTAACAAACATCCATTCAAACTTTCGAATTTATAACATGAATGGTTTATAATATTAACGGGATTCTATCTGATATATTTTAACTGATTTTCTCTCACCGAAATTCTCAACGGAATCCTAATCGCTCATAGCTTGAATCCAAGTAAATAAAAAACAATGCGCTTGATTGTGAGGGCGGAATTTTACGTGTTTCCATGTTTTCTTTTGTCGATATCCCGTCTCTAAGCAATATGTTAGGTAGTTAAAATCTGATATCACAAAATTAAATTCGGTTTACGACTATGCGTACATCCACTTAATCTCAAGACATTGCTATTTTATATTAGGAAACATAAAAGATGTATTTATTAAAACTATCATTCGTCCTGATTATTATTAAAAATTTAAGGAAAGTACATATTAACAGAATTTATATATCTATATAAAAAAAAACTAATTGTCTCCAAAGATTTTTCGTAAGAATCCTCGTCAATAGCTACTAAAAAAAAAAAGAAAATCGGTTGATATACAATCGTGTAGTCTAGTACCTACCTCTTTGGCACAGGTTTCTAAGCTGGAGTTCGAAGTTTCTATTCCTGCATACTTAAAATAAGATTATTTTGGCCAGATATAGATTTGTCTCATTGTAAATAAGTCTACAGAGAACAGCTACTCGTAGCTACATTGTATTTATAAGTTACTAAATTCTTTACAATAAATAAAATGATTAATGAAAACCTCGTTATTATTTAGCGTAACGTAAATTTAACTTTAAAAATATACCTAATACGTAAAGCTACATAGAAATGGCATCAGAAATTATTGATACTTATGCATCGATTTAAGCTTACACATCGTTTATTACGAAAGTAAACTCGGCAATTAAGGACCTTCTTAGACTTACGCAAATATTTGAAATCTATATATATAAAACAAAGTCGTGTTAGTTACACCATTTATAACTCAAGAATGGCTTGACCAAGTTTTATGATATTTCATTAAGTATTAAAACATCAGAAAAATTAAAAAAAAAAAAAAAAATTATATGGCTAACGCTAGCAAATAACTATTTTAAATATCTATGTAAAACGTGCCTAGCGACGAACCCGAGCGATTTATTTTGATTTTTATTTCCCGACGTTTTTATATCGAAAATCATCACGGGAGAAACCGAAAAAAGTGAGACTGGTCACGTAAGTTCCTTCTATAAAATGTTGAAATTGAAAAATGAAACTAAAAATCAAGATAAACCGAGAAAAAATCCGTAAAGACAGTTTTATTTAAAATTACGGACCTTTTTATTATAATATACGACGACTGCGATAAAATCTTAACCTCACTTCAATATTTCAGAAAGTACATTTTTTCGTAAAAGCTGCGGACATTTTTTTCAAAATCCCGTCGAGACGAGTGTTGATATATTTATCGTACACAGTTCAGTTCTCAAATAATAATAATGGCTTATATGTTACTGTGATATATTATGTATAAGCTATATTTCTGTACAGTTTCATCAAAATCTGTTTAATATTATTTGCGTGAAATAGCAACAATAGTATATACATACATCCATACATCCTCACAAATTTTCGCGTTTCAAAATCCAGAAGTGGTTTTGTTATTCATACTTATAAAATAAAAGATGTACTTCCAAATATTACAAAAATATTACATCAAATTTCCTTTTGTGTAACTTTATATATTAATACTCAATAGCGACTCACCCACACTCGCTTCGCTTCGGGTCCCTAGACAAAAACAAAATCTATCCCACGGGAACCGCACATTTTCTGGGATAAAATATAGCCTATAGCCTTCCTCACTTAACGAGCTATCTAATGCAAAAAGAATTTTTCAAATCGAATTAGTAGCTCCTGAGACTAGGGTTCAACCAAACAAACAAAACTCTTCAGCTTTATAACATTAGTATAGATTTTGAATGTTAAACGCATCGTCAACTTAAGTAGAAGCTAAAATATAACAGATTTTTATGCCTAGTAAAGCGCTGAAAAATCGACGTAAAATAAAAAATGCCTTATACATTCTCGCACATAGTTTATCTTGCACGATCGGTCTTTCAAAGTGAGGGTTGTTTAGAGGCGCGATCTGATATGATACCTACTAAATAAAAGGCTAGATAACGTCAGTGTAGGATTTACGTCTTCAGTTTTATGTTTTAAGGAATATATTAAACATAGTTATCTTTTGTATTGGAAATTTAAAATATAATAACAATACAGTTATTATCACACAATATAAAACTCATATATAGGCAAGTTTATTACTCCCTAGTCCTTTAATTTGTTTGAAATTTAGAACACAGGTAGACTCTGCCCGGAAGTAACACATAAATATGTAGGTGATATATAACTCGTAAATAATAGCTAAAAGGTGGTGCTGTCTATATATAATATTATATAAAGTAAAGTAAGCACAAGTAACTAGTAATAATAGTTAAGAAATTAAAAGAATTATTTAATTCCTGTTATTTATCCTATTAAATTATAAATGATATGTGTTAATCAATGCCTCTTAAACAATTAAACAAATATAAAGCAAACTTTGCTCACAGATAGATGCTTGGATACTGCTTATCCTGATAATACGAGTACATTGTTGTGAAATAAAAGTTAAAAAAACATTTTAACAATATTATAGTTGTGAATACATTAATAGTTAGCTGCAAAAACGGTTAAAGAAAAGAAAGGAAATATTTTTTGAGTAGGCGTTAGTAGAAACTACTATATGTAAATACTAGCAGAACCCGCGGCTTCGCCCGCGATCAAACCATGAAAAAAATAAACTTTTTCGAAATAAAACATACTTTATTACTTGCAAAACTTAGTTCGTATAAGTTTTATTATTTCTTAAATATATATGGAAAACAAATTAAATTTTAGCGATCGTAATTCGTAACTCAAAATATCCAGTATCTTAAAAGTTATCTTAAAATTTACACTTTAGGTATTTAGCAAGCTCCACTACCTGTGTTTTTTGCACATTTTTCTACTCCATCTTTCCAAAGTTAAAGTTCCAAAGGAAGAGAGTACAATGATACAATCGCATAAAATATTTACGACTTTAGAATCTTGTAACTCGGCTAATGTGGGTTTTTTAACTAACACACTAATAGGCTAACATCTACGTTATTTTTAAAGACCCAGTGCAATGTACACCTGAAGCTTACAGTCTCCCTCCTTCTCCTTCTTTTTTAAGTTACACATATAAAGTGCCATTCTTATTTTGCTGCAGCTTTTTGCCCGCGGCTACGCTCGCGTGGACTGAAAAATTTGCTCAGTTTTAATTTCCATTAAATTTATATGTTATAGTTGTCACTGCAATGGCCAGCCAAAATGTTATACATAATTTTCCTATGGATTCTGAATAATTTCCGTTCTGTACTTTATCCCACACAGTAAGTGTGCACTTACAGACAACTTGAGCCATGTTACTCTATATATAAATATATTCAACAACTCAAAGTTCGACGCCCAGTTTTACCCACTTAGGGGCTGAATTTAAAAAAAATCTACAATACATGTTTGTTTAATTGTATTAAAGAGCATTAATACCAAGTTTCAAGTAATTCTGATCACAAAAAATTTTTTCCTTATATAAACAACATAACCCCCTTTTACCTTTTTAAGGGATAGATTTCGAAAAAAAAAGATATTTGTAATGTTTTATTTTTCATTTTATAGGTAAATACTATTTTCCGTGCATCAATTACAGAGTTTCATACAAACTTTCATCTCCTATTTGGCAGCCTTATGGGACAAACAAAAAATACTAAAATACGTATTTATATAATTGTATTGAAGAGTATTAATACCAAGTTTTAAGTAATTCATATTCATCATAAATATTTGTTTGCCCATATAAATTTTATCACCCCCCTTTACCCTTTTAAGGGATGAATTTCGAAAAAAATCTTATACAAATATTTCTTATTTTTCATCATAAAGCTAAATACCACTTTTCATGCATTTCGCGTTAAGAATGGCAGAGTTTCATACAATCTTTTATCCCCTTTTTTACCCCCTTAGCGGATGAATTTCGAAAAATCCTTTCTTAGCGGATGCCTACATTGTATAAGGAATATGTCCTCTAAATTTCACGTTTCTACGACCAGCGGTTTAGGCTGTGCGTTGATCGATCAGTCAGTCAGGACAAAGCATTTTATGTATATATATAGATTTGCTAAATTAATATGGAGTACGAAAAATCCATATAATCGTAACAAGCTCGATTAAAAAATGATGTTTGAATTATCTCTTATTTAATTTTTTTTAGACTAATATGGTACACTGACTTCAAAATCACATTCCTAAAAACTGCTGTAATCTTTTATTTATTCACTTACTAGCGACTCACCCTCGCTTCGCTAGGGTTCGTCCTTATTAAGTACGTTTTAACGGTTAGTATGGAAAACATAGACTATATATTATAGAACATACATATATACTTATGTATGATTCAGTTTCATAACTCTTACTTGAAAAATGATTGATTCCCCATGCAAACTTTCATCCTGGGATAATTTCCAGGATAAAAACTATCCTATGTCCTTCCCAGGATCTCAAAATATCTTCATAGCAAATTTCATCTAAATCGATTCCGTAGCTCCAGAGATTACTTCCTACAAACAAACTCACAAAATTACAAACTTTACCTCTTTATAACATTAGTATTAGATGTAAAATTTTTATTTACGAATAAATTTTTCACAGTAGTGGGCGATAAAGTGAATATAAAACTTCTTAACTCGTGTCTTCCCCATTTTACGCGAAATTGGCGAAGTAAATTGTGCTCAACTGACACGCTTAAAAGCCATAAAGAAAAGAATTGAATTGAAAAAAAAAATTAAAACACGTTTTTCCTTTTTCACCGACTACTTAAAGTACTCAATTGAGATGTAGGTTTATGTTTTTTTGTTATGCAATATCTTCGCCACGTTTAAGCGGACTTTTACTATTTTTTTTAAAGGAATAGAAAAAAAAAGCTCAAATGTTATCTTTATAAAAAAATATCTCTAAGATTAGCATAATGAGTTTTTATATTTTGAAATATTAAAAAAAATATAGATATTACCTAAACTCAAAAAATGTTACTGTGAAAAGATAAGACAGACAATGAATTTGGGTCACAAAGGTTATATATTTAAAAAAGTTGTAACATTTTGTACTTAAGCTCCATTGGGTAAAACTTTTTAGTCATAAATCATAACATTTTAACTTAGGAAATAAGTTCTCTTCTCTTGCAGCGAGGAATTTTATAACTCTAAAATCACTTTATTTCCCGCTCTAACTAATTTTAAGCAATGTCCGTTTAGTTAATAAAATTTTATTGTAAATTTATTTGTATTTATACCATAACTATAAGTAAAATAAAAAAAAAACAAAAAATATTTTTTGCAAGCATAGAAAGCAGTATACGCACACATAATATTTTTTTGTGATTTACTTTTATAATTTTTCATATACCCTAGAATAAATTAAAGCTTTACATCAAATATACGGATTAAAAACGTTGTGACCTTTCCAATCTGTTGATGGAAGATAAAAAGGGTTATTTCAATATGTCTTTCTACAAAGAAAGTGCATTTTCGTATCCGTGATTTATTCTATAAGATAAAGAAGGAAAAATATCTTGTGAGATTTATGGTTTTAAAATAATGTAACAAGTAATTGATAATACATATTTGATAATGCAAAGATAATGCAAAGAGCTATATTAAAACTCCGTAATGAGATAATTTAAACATAGAAAATTTCTTATAGCCCTATAAGTCTAGATTCAAAATGACTACTTTACTGATATACATAAGTTTCCTGAGTTCCTAGATTTGAGTCCCGAGTCGGGCCTATGAAATAATAAGTCATGCCATGTAATATTTTAAAGTTAAGACGCCATATATACCAAAATATCGACCAAACGTCCTCCTCGTTTTTGAAAATAGCTTCAAACTGTTACTTTGGACAGCTTCTACTGTGCTATTGAAAAATAAACTATTATAACACTAATTGAAACTTTACGAAGTCAAACGTTGTAAGAGAAAACACGAGGTAGAATGTGAATAAAAAAATGAAAAATGTTCAACGTTTTAGTGTAACTGGATTGTTTGTTATGCAGGTCAATGGGACCGAGACTCGGTGTGTGAACGTTATAAGTTTTAAAATAAAATTTCATTTCGATGACCATCTGGCATAGTGGCGTGACTTTTACTTGGGTAATTTCGGTTGGAGTTCGAAATACCATATAGTATATGTTATGTAGATTTTATTTTGATCAAAATCTAAGCTAATTCATATTATTATATAAAAACCCTGGTCGTGATAATGTTAGGTAATACCATGGAAGAGAAAATTGTTTTTTATCTTCCGTGGGTTATATCATAAAATATGTTTCGTATATTTATATCAAAATATAAATAATAAATATGTTGGGATATTAACACACAGCACCATCTGGTTCCATGGTAAGCTACGAGGCCTATGTTATGGATACCAGATCGTTGATACACTACACATATATAACTTTTAAATACATACATAATATAAATATAAACACCCATGACTGGAGTACAAACATTCGTCATCACACAAATAAATGCCCCCAGCGGGACTCGAACCCGCAACCGCTGGCACAAGTAGGGTCATTACAAACTGAGCCAAACCTGTCATCTAATAAATATAATATAAATATATAATAACTAGCATTTCCCGCGGCTCCGCCCGCGTTCAGATGATCAAAAACCAAATTCTTAGGTTTTACACATTAGTATACTCTTACATTATACATTACTTTCATTGCGCTCCGCATGATTGGTAAATAATGGCAGTGATTGTCAATGCCACAAAGGTTCCTCCGTTAAATTGAATTTTTTGTTTTAGCAATAACATTTATGTATGTCTATACCTCTGTTTTGTTTGTTTTTTTAGTTTTGGGCGATAAACTCTCAAACTACGGAATTAATTTTAATCATTTTTTACTAATAGGCAGCTATAGATTAACTTAATATATAGCTGATTATTTAAATTACATAATGATAACTTTTCTTAATTAGCGCTAGTTAGTAATATTTTCCAAAACGATTTTCAAAAGAAAGTGTAATAAGTAAATAATTCTAAGCGAATAGGTACATTTCTTTATTTCATATGGCGAGGCTAATATGATTAAAGTCGTAAGCATTTTATTGTGTCCTTTAAGCCTTTACCTTCCAAGAAAAGGTGTCAAGAAAAAGTGAAAAAGTTGAGGTATAACAGTTCCTAAAATACTTTTTCATAGTTTTTGAGATATGAAATATTTTTAGTTACCCGCGTTGGCAGTTTAACAGCCATAAACTTGTTTTCCATAAAATGTTAAAAAATAATATAAATTGAACTTATTTTTACGGTGCAAAAAATGAGTAGGTATTGTGGAAACGTAAATATTATTCTTATTTATTTTAGTGTTAACCATACAAAACACGTAAGTAAGAAAAACAACATAGCATTTTGCTATACGAAACCTAAAATGCGCGAGTTGGATTTACATTTGCCCAATTTTTACATTAAAAGATTAAAAAACATTAACATTATTTACTAAACAATAAAAATTTACAAATATTCTCATTTGAAAATTGTTTCCAACAAAATATTACTAATATGTTACTAATTTATAAAGGTAAAAAGTTTGTTTTATTAAAAATTTAAGCACGGGCAGGGCCGCGGGTAATTTAGTAGTAATTATAGTAAAGTCATAGAAAGTTTATATCTGTACATTTTTTTTTTTGGATAAAACTACGTATTTTAAAAACACATGGCGACATCTATTGTCAAATAGCTAAATAACACATAAATAAATTTTCATTAAAATAACTATTTTAATGAATAAAATAGCGCTGTTAATATTTCTTTTAAGATAAGTTTTTTTTAATAGTTTTAACATAATATATAAGTAAGTTACCTTGCTAAAGTATTAATAGCATCATCGTGCTTTTACTTTAACCAGTTTTTGTATTTTTTCTCAGAAATGAGATATTTTCTTGCGGTAAAAAGAATCCTATGTGTTGACCCGGATAACCTGCTATTACCATACCAAACATAAAAATCCCTCTAGTGGTTTTTCTGTGATGCGGTCACATTCAGACAGACAGAAAAAATTCTAAAAACTATAGATTCGGGCTCTATATCGCTAATAATGAATATTTCAATAAGATTTTCCGAAAAAATATTAAATTTAGGGGTTCGGCGTAGTTACAATTTTATTGTATGTATAGTTACTAATTTATGAAGCGAAAAAGTTTGCTTTACTGATAATTTAAACACGGGCGGAGCCGCGGGTGATTTAGTAGTAATTCTAATAAAATCGAAAAAAGGTCATATCTGTACATTATTTTTTTTGGGATTAAAACTATGTATTTTAAAAACACATGGCGACATCTATTGTCGAATATCTAAATAACACATAAATAAATATTAACTAAAATAACTATTTTAATGGATAAAATAGCGCTTTTGATAATTTGATTTTCAAGATAAGCTATTTTTATAGTTTTTACCATATTTTGTAAGTTACCTTGCTAAACTGTTTACAGATAGTATCGTCGTGGTTTTGTTCCTACCAGTTTTTGTATTTTTTTTTCAGAAATGAGATATTTTCTCGCGGTAAAAAGTATCCTATATGTTGACCCGGATAACCAGCTATCATCATACCAAATTTAATCAAAATCCCTCCAGTGGTTTTTCTGTGATGCGGTAACAGACAGACAGACAGACAGACAGACAGACAGACAGACAGACAAAAATTCTAAAAACTATAGATTCGGCCTCTGCATCGATAATAATGTCTATTTCAATAAGATTTTCCAAAAAATATTTAATGTACAGATTCGGCTTAGTTAGAATTTTATAATATGTATAGATTAATATCTGTAATTAATCTAAGAGCAGTCTAAGAATATCTCAAAGTGTTTTTGATTTTTTTTATTTTTCCCCCAAAAATCTAGAGACAATATTTGTAAAAACATATAAACTTGCAAATCCCTGTGACCGCAAAAATCCAGCTAACATTTAAAGTACGCCAAAGTATTGAAAAAAATATTTTCGCTTGCACACGCGGATACCTACGTTGATATTGACATAGCATACGATTGGGAAAAAAACTAAAATGGGTGTGTGTTTTAAGCAATCTATTGAAATGTTTGTTTTTTTAAACGGGAAAATATTTTTGATAACTATAAATTCTGCGTTACTGCCTTTTCTTTGCTGTTGAGTATGTAATAATAAAATTATAAAAACCTACTAATGATCCATATAATCTGTTTGTTGCCTTTTAACCTGGTATATTTCGGCAGGTGTGAATTTATACAGGTCTAATTTTTTTTTCAAATCCTGCGCCGTTGTATTGAGTCTCTAAAATTAAAGATTAGATTTTTTTTAAGCAATTTAAGACAAAGAAAAGTAATATTCGCTAATTTTTCTACTACCTACGATTTTTTAACGTTCATCCCTTAAACTTAAAACCGACAGTACATTTTAGAATCGCTTTTTCTCAGAAATGGTGAATCTTAGGAAAAAAAAGTGTAAGGACATTTTTTGTAAATAATTGTATGATCTACAATTTTTGTCTAAGCTATTTTTATTATAAAATTAACCGTTTCACTGAAAAATCCAAAAAACACATTTTTGCGAACTTTGAACTTGCACAAAATTTTTTGCACAGGTGGGATCGATGGGGACTTTTCACAATTTCATTAAAAAGGTATCCCTAACGTTCATGTAAATTTTCAGCTTCTTGGGAATTTATGGAAGGGTACCCCTATTTGTACGGCTAACTTGACCGGACTATAAGGGAACACTTTCAACAGAACTGTCATATTTATTTCTCCCTCTTATTCATAACAACTTCATTAATTATATTCTAAAATAATTATTCTTGTAAACCTAATCATTTAAAATAACTTACGCGCAAAATGTAGCAAATTTAAACTCAATGATGTTAAATATACAGTAGAAATTCAATTATTGTCTTTCAAAATTTTAGGCTTGTTCAAAGTTGGCGCTCAAGAAATGAAAGCAACTCAATGATGTTAGCTCATATCGCATAAAAGCGCTTTATTAGCTGAAAAAAGCTATAAATATCGTCCATATAAATTTATGAAGCGCTTTAAAATTTTGCTTTTGGCATCGTGATAACAATGAAGCGGCTGGATGAAGCTATACTAATTATTGAAAGCGATGAAAGCGCTTGAGAAATTTACTTTATTATTATAGAAGAGTGCTGCAGCGGCTGAAAAACACTAGTGGATCGATCAGTTGCGCGCGCCGTGATGACGTCACCGTCGCCGAGCTGCCCCAGGATTGAAAAAGCATGGACATTTTGTAAATGTTTTATGCGTAACAATTAAGATATTATAAACTTATATATTATTAAATGAATCTACATTTAATTTCAGTCATGTAATTGTTCATTTAAAATTAGAGAAAATTTATAGAAGCTTTACTTTAGATACCGGTATTAACATAAATGATTACAATTTCATTATGCCTTTGGTAATATTTCGTATGCTTTCGCTAAATGTGTAAATTTATTTTAATTAGAGCGTATAGAAAAATCATGACGTCTTACATCAATCATTATCAAAATGAGATAGATTCTCAGTCTTGTTTCATGATAAAAATCGCTTGATTTAATTTCAAGTATTATGAAGAATCAATTAACATAATTATTGTATCTATCTATATAAATAAAAATGAATCACCGAAATGTATGTACGTGCATAAGTTCCGATCGACTGCACCAAATTGGATTATTTATTATTTTTTTTTTTGTGTTTGTGATTGTCGGGACAAGTTTTGTATAGAAGAAAATGCAAAGATTTTTTTTTTACTAAAATAAGTTTTTTTTTTAAATCTTATGATATGAAAAGTGAGTGAGTGAAATAGTTTTTATCTCAAAAATCATCCCTTAAGGGGGTGAGAATAGGGAAAAAATTTGTATGAGGAAGCAAGCTAGGGACGAACCCGAGCGAAGCGAGGATGAGTCGCTAGTATATTATACTTAATACTATTGCAAATTAACTATGTAGAGTTATTTTAAGCAAATGGATGCAATATTAATTCGTTCAAGAATTATATTTAGAAGTATTATAGTATTCGACTTACCCACGCTTCGCTCGGGTGCGTCCCTTGGGGCATTTTAATTATAGGTACATTTTATTGCTTCATTTCAAACTATTTAGATCACGCCAATAAAGCAACTCAATTGTCATTTTTCTGACGATTTCAATTAGTTACTTAGTTTCTGACAGTAAAACTATTTTTATGGGAATAAATATAGCGTAAAGATTACCCGCTACGTAGATACATACTTTATCTTTTCGTTATATTAATGGAAATTAAATTATAACAATTTTGTAGACCCTATAATATTTTAACTAATATCTCCTTCTGGACTAGTAGACTTCAGGATGCTTAACAAAAATATTTTTTTAGTTTTGGCCTGGCTGATAGAAAATGTTCTCAAAGACCATAGAATCCTGATAAAAAAATAATAATATTGATGGTAAATTCCTCACGGACTGACTACACTGACAAAAAATGTAAAATTGACGATTCAAAAGTGTTTGTAAAAGTCTTTTTGAATACAGTTTATTTTGATTTAATAATCAAAATATTAGAGACGCATTTATTAGAATTACCCACTTTATATAATACTCCTTCTTATATTCCTATTATTTTCTTTTTTTTTTAATTAAAAAATTGAACCGTCTTCATTACTTTTAAAAATTAACGAGTCCATCGATTTGGTTCTTCCTTGTCTCCTATTTAGAAGGAAATAATAAAACAAACGCGAAAAATATTTTTCATGATACTCATCCTCTTTTTTTTTTGTTACATTAATTAGTAGATCTTTTGATACTATGACGTAAGCATAATGACATTTCTCTATATTCGCACAAATGCTAATCCACTGATGAGGTTAGCGTATCTAATAAAAAAATAAAAATAAACTTGTGTCTGTACTTATGTACGCACGTAAGAAGTTACACCTCTTTGGCGTAATAGAACAAAAATAGCTAAAGATTTTATTCCGTGTGTCACAACTCTCTGTTTGTAAAAGGAATGCAGCTAACTTCATCATGTCGCTTTCAACTAACTTCATTATGTCACTTTTTGGCTGTCGATGTGCGCGCGCATCGTAAAAATTTTACTCTCATATTTTTTTTCAAACGTGCCAAAAGAAGTATAACTTAAAAAAAACCTTTGACACATTCACAATACTTCATATTATGTTTATTTAATAACATAACGTTATAATTACAATACTAGTATTTGTATTTTCTGTATTTGTAAATAATTTTATTATTCACAATGTAAATTCCACGCACTTTTTTCTGTGGTACATGTAATGGTACATGCTTAAATATATATTAGATTTATCGAACCTGTTACCTTAGTTTACAGATTGTAAGCACATGCCTATCCGATGCGGTTAGACGAATGACTCTATTGAAAGATAGATGAGCGTGAATTATCTACTTGCGTACGATAGTGTAACTTACGGGTGAAAGGAAACAACTGATATGCGTAGTATTTAAAAAAACTTTTAACTATTTAAAATAGTAAGATGAGTAACCAAAAAGTTTATTGCTTGAACAATATTGTACCTATTATACCTGACGCCAGTTCTTCTAATAGCTGAGGCATTAGACATAAGTAATATTTGTTTTATCCAAACATTATAATTGAATAAAAACATTTTAACATTTTACTAATTAAATTAGTAAAAAATATTTTTTAAACTTTTAAAAATCGTATCCTGTTGTCTATGTTAGAGTTCCAAAAATCTATAAAACAAAAACAGATATCTTCGTACTGTACATGAAGTTGAGAGGAAGAACCGTTTTACTATAGTCAAAACGCTTTATCTACTTCCAGAAGAGAACAATGCGATGAGAGAAATGAAATAGAAGCCATTAAGTTACCTTATAACTAGACATCGGATTATATGCATTTGCATGTTTGCATATGCAAATGCATAAAACGTGATTTTTTTAGCGTTATTGCACTTTTTAGTACTTTTTCATTGATAGTGCTTATTTCAGTAGTTAAATGTGTGAGGCGTGTTTCATTACTGTGAGTCGGGGGAGGTTTTATTGGGTTTTAGTGGGTAGTACTGGCTTTTCTATCCGGTGTGAAACACCAGTTTGTATATAGGTGGTATGGGTAAATGCATTTCCTAAAATTAATTAAAAAAAAACTAAACAACGGCAACGAGAATCTGCCTGAAGAGATTTCTGCAGAAATGCCAAAGAACAATGGCAGGTCTCTATACAACGATTTACCTGATATCCATTTGAGGCGTCTTGAAATGAAAAAATGCTAAAACGATAGGGATTAAATAACACAAGTTTATCCAGAAAGATTTATTTCATTAGGAAGTCACAAAAAAAAGATATTAGCATTTTTATTTTATGATTTGCGGTTATAAACCTACCTAGCAATGACAGCTGTCACTGATTATTGTACCGAATAATATAAATTAAATATTATACATTAAAAAAAAGTACGTTAGCGTTACATGTAAGCTACGTTTTTAATTTCTTTATCATGGATGAAACAAGGTATTACTTTGAGTCCGTTAGGAAAAATCAGTATTAGTTGTAGGTATACACTGGCGATTATCCGAGAGAATGCACAAGTCGTCGCATGGGGCAGGTAATCGGGTCCGTGGGCAAAGCGACTATTAAAACTTATAATAGTCTATAAAAATGGAACAGTAACAGCAAAATCAAACGTAGTAATCAGAGGCATACGTAAAATCATGGATGACAAATAAAATATAAAATCTAAATAATATGTCAATATCAATTATCAAGTCAATCTCATTGTCATCTGTTGTGTTGCTATTACTATTATTTTAATTACTGTACTAACTGTAATAGCTTGAACTAAACTTACAGCTTAACATATAATGTTTCCATTATATGTAAAGCTGTAAGATTAATGAACAAAACATAGAGCATTATTTAATTACGTACATAATACTTTAATAAAAATATTTTAAAATAAATGCGGCATTTCATTTTCTTCTGTGGCAACAATTTTTACATCATCTTTGACGAATGGCGAAGCCGGAAGTACATAAAAACAATCAATTAGTAGCTTATTATGTAAACATTTCTTCGTGGCTTTGTCATGTAAAACAAACGCCGTATAAAAAAAGAGCAAATTAAATAATTTAGTTTTGTATATGTCCTAATCTTAGACGCTTTAAAAACGTTCAGGTAAAAACTTGCCATTGTTCTTTCAAGTTTTATCCAGTAACGTCAGTCGATGCAGAGAGGCCATTTTCAGCCTACAAATTAATATTAAGTGACAACGTCACAGAGCTTTAAAAACTAGAAAAATATGCTATTGTATATTGTCACAAGAATTACGAGTATTAAGTATATATACTTTAGAGAAAGAAAATAAATGTACATTTTGATAACAATTACTATTTTCATTGTGTATATCTTGTGCATATTTCGCCCTTTTTTAGTGCATATTTGCATGCATATTTTGACATTTTGATAATGCATATAAACCGATGTCTACTTATAACGTATATGTATATATCATACATGTATAATTTTTATCTCTTTCATCCAGCAGATCGACGTGATTTTTGCTGAATAATTCAAGAGATAGACTAATTTTTATCTCAGTACACGAAGCAGGAAAAGTTGAAACTGTAGAGCCAAAATTAAGCGGGACCATAGTAAATTATAGGTAAACACTACGCTGTAGTCAACAAACACGGTCAAGTATTGTCTATACCTAGATATAGTATCTATCTGTAAATTGTTTGAACGCTACAAATTACCGGCTAAATTGTATTAAAACGACAATGCGGCAATACTTATCCTTATCGAGTTATCAAATTCGAAGATGTGCGTCAAAACTAAATTAAATGCGTCAGCCATACACACTTTATCAACTGATCCTGGATTATAACATACGTATGTAGTTATCTTATTCATTACATTAGTTTCTTATAAAAATATCTTATCTGTCTATGGCCTACGGCATTGCAGGAGTTTATATTTAATTCTATACTGTCCTAAGTACTAAATGGGAACCCAATTTTATACGAGAGTAATCGAAGTATCGTATTCTGTCTTTGGATCAAAAGACGAAATTAAAATGAAATTCAATCATTTCTTTAATTTTGATGATTAATTTTACGTTAAAAAATCCCTTAGAAATACGTCCACCTTTTAGTGGTACGCGACAGACATATACTTACTATTAAGAATACTACAAGTGTTCATCACAGACTAAAAAAAAACACTACACCTACACCTGTGTGTCATTCCCATTTTCTAAGTTCCTGCGCAATTATCTTAATTTTTTTTAATGTAAGAACCTTACCTTAACAATAACAAACACAACAAAAAAAGAATTAGTGAAATCGGTCCAGCCGTTCACGCGTGATGGCGTGACCAATGGAAATAGGGATTCATTTTTATATATATAGATTATTACCTAGGTATAACCCATTTAATGTGGTGAATGATTTTTTTACATATTTGTTTATAATAGCACTATAATTAGGCTTTATGTCTGTCAACGTTTTATTTAACTCTCGAGCGGAACTCGGAACCCCTGTGGGACTTCCACGGAACCCTAGAGTCCACCAGAGAATAATTATAAAATCATATTTATCTAGACTTATAAAATTTCCTTAAAAGTTATATAGGTAATAGGTACACAGACACAATCCCTGACATACTTATTATTATTCTTATCTAGATATAAGAAGTAGGGTATCTAAAACATCTAAAACCTAAAACAAATTATTCCATTAAACGCTTATAATTAAATATAAAAAATAACGTGGAGAAACTTCTCATAATTAAATTTAATTCACTCAATTGGTATAGTTTGAATTTTCTGTATTGTAACGCGTCTTGAAAAAACAGATGCTCTTGGTTGCTTGACAGAACAGACATAAACACGAGCAAACCCGTTAGCGAAATCTTGTTAAAAAAACACATTCCATCGACTACAGTAGAAGGTCAAAGATATTTTTTCATTTAAAATCTTAACGAAGAAGAAAGATTTTGAATTTTGAGTGCGGCTTTACGGCTATTCCATTCAAAGGCTTAATTTTGCGTTTCCATTCGAAAATATCTCTTTGAAAGCTTCGCAATTATACACATTGCACATGTTTCATATTTCAGTTGCATTGAAATCTCACATGAATATTTTTTATAATACCTACCACTGAATTATACTGGCGTGTAAAAATAATTGACAAGAAAAATGTGACGAGTCTTTTGATGTTTCATTTTCGGTGTGGTTGATCTCGTTTAGTGATCGATCGGTTTTTGGATTCATTAAACTGTGATAGGTTGATTGATTTTTAACCGCTCTTGCCTCTTCGCATTATAACCTTAGATAAGCCAATGACAATTTACTTTTTTAATATAAGGTCAGTTTTTATTTTTAAATAAAACTAGGTATCTTTTCGGATATTTTCCCGGATTAATTTTGATTTTTGGTTCCCGATGTTTCGAATGCTTTACAGCAATCATGGTCACGGGAGAGACTAAGGTTTTAGACGTCTCAAAGTAAGGTTGGTTGTTAAATGTTTTCAACTGGCTAGTTATGAAGCCATTAACAAAAGAATAGGAAATATGCGTGTGATTTAAATAAAGGTGAAATATTTTATTTAAAATCTTTATTGCTTTTGCGGGCGTTTAAAGTATTTGAATCTGTATGATATTTAAAAAAAATATCAAAAATTTTTTTTTTGGAGCTAGATTTTATAATTATATAACGATGTCAGCTATTGTATAAAAAAATCTCGCATATTCTCTATTGAATTGAATAAAGCGATTTTTTCTTAAGAGTATATTTTATCCGCTAAGAAAGGATTGTTAGAAATTGAATATCTAAAGATTAAAAATGAGTTGGAAGTATAAAAACCTTATTTATGAATTACAATAACCAAAATTGAAAATGATCTTCTAGGGATGAAAAATAGGGGTTGATGTGAAATTGTTATTATTGTTAGAAACATTTTATAGTTTTCAAAGTAAAAAACATACTAAGAGATTATATGTCCACAAATAATCTCTTAGTAGGTATATTTTTTACTTGTGTATGAGTAAGAAACAGCTAAGATAGAGAGGATTTTTGAATATAGATTTTAGAAGTCTAAAGTGATATTTTGTTCGAAATTTAGCTAAAAATAAAAATTCATTAAGTCAATGCATATAATACTAGCGACTCACCCTCGCTTCGCTTGGGTTCGTCCCTAGGTTGCTTCCCAAAACAAAATTAATTAATTAATTTGGTTTTTTTTTCGTGGGATCCTTTTTTTCCTAAAATAAAAGTAGCCTAAGTTACTCTTTATTACTTCAGCTATCTGCCATTGAAAGTGCCGTCAAAATCGGTTCAGTAATTTCAGAGATTAGCCGGAACAAACAGACAGATAGACAGACAGACAAAAATTGTAAAAAATGTTCTTTTGGTATACCTATGCAACGTGTACCTATACAATAATACTTCCATCTGCATTTAGTAAAAAGCGGTTATTTTAATATTACAAACAGACACTCCAATTTTATTTATTTATATCTATAGATTATACTTATATTCAACATGAGATAAGAGTAGGCCAAGCGAAAACCGATTGCGACGGATTATATAACACCAACGGGCAGAGAACGATAATTTGCTGTAAAAAAGGATATACCAATTTTTAAAAAAAAATAGATGATAAGGAAAGAAAATTGTTTTAGATGCTTATAATATAATATATTCATTTATTTAATATAAATTATAATAATTTTTTTGGTTATATATCTATACAGATAAATAAAATTGGAGTGTCTGCTTGAAATATTAAAATAACCGCTTTTTACTAAATGTATATGTATGTATACACGGTACATATACCAAACAACATTTTTTACAATTTTTGTCTGTCTGTCTGTCTGTTTGTTCTGGCTAATCTCTGAAATGGCTGGACCGATTTTGACGGGACTTTCACTGGCAGATAGCTGATGTTATAAGGAGTAACTTAGGCTACTTTAATTTTAGAAAAAGAAGCAGGGTTCCGCGACAAAAAATTAAAACCCATAAAATTGTAAACAAAATCCGCGTACGGCGTACGCACCCGAGCAAAGCGACGGTAAATGGCTATATAATTTAAATGAATATCTTAGGAGTAGCAAACTACTATTTATGTATAAACATAGCTAACCGTGAAAACGTACCTAGAGACGAACGCGAGCGAAGCGAGCGTGAGTCGCTAGTTTGTTTATATATTACTTCATACAGTTGTTCACTCTTTTACTAATTATGTTTTATTATGTGTTAGGTTAGAATTGTATGCTTTATTTCCCATTTTATTTTAATTTAATAATTTGAGTTATTTTCTTTAATTTGATATTGGATTAGAGATTTTTTCTTTGTTCTTATTGATTGATCTATCTTTGCATTGAGTTTCATTTTTAATTGTGAAAACTGTTTTGGCTAATGTATATGTTATTAATTCTATTAATATGTAATATAAAAGCTATATGTTTTCCTAAATAAATAAATAAATAAATATATTTTTAATCTTTATGGGTAACCATGCTAAAAACGTTACGAGATTATGCCGAACACTCTCCAATCAAAAACTATGCTGTTTGATGCAAAATTCAAAAAATATGGAGAATAATATATCAACTTTGAACAGTAATTATAAAATGAAATATGATTTTTTTACTTCAGTATTACATTTTGTAGTCACGAACGTTGCTAAAGTCGTAGTTTTAATGCCATGTTATTATTTCAATAGGGCTCTAGAAATTATATTACACAATTTCCTCGATTTTTATTCATGAAGTATTTAATGCGTATTGTTTTATGTATACAACGTTGTATATACTTTGTTCATTTTAGTGATCCTAAAAAACTTTGCCCTCGTTTCCTTAAAAAAATTTCGTAATTCATTTGATACAAAGAGAAAAAGTAATCTTTCACTCTAATCTGTAAACTTATTCTATGCAAGGAGACCTGTCAATCCATTGTTAAGAAAATCAAGGTGATACGAACAAAACAATAAACCGGCAAACATAATTTCTCATTTATAATATTAGCAAGTATTTAGTTTTCTTCAATCTATGTGATAATTAGATTTTATTTAAAAAGAAAGAAACGCCAAGCTGAAAATCTTTTGATGTAAAGCCCTTAATCCCCCCTTTCGGAGATCCGCCGAAATCTATATCCGCAAAATAAAATTCCGTTAAAATGAAACAGTCATTCTGGCCCAGTACTATTTCAAAATTACCAAAGATAATGTACTCCTGACCGATTTGGCCACGGCGGCCAATCTCATTGGGAATAGCCAGATGCGCAGGAGATATTATAGTGCACAAGTATACGCGCAAACACAAGTGCACTCTCTATTCCTGTCACTCTTAAAGTCCGATGGGATAATACTTCGACACGGCCGTTGAGAATTAAGGCGCAGGACCGACGGCTTTATGTGCTTTCCGAGGCACGGAGGTGAAACACCGCCAACTTCAAACTATATATATATATATATATATATATATATATATATATATATATATAAAAATGAGATCCTTATGCTTTCAACCTGTATAGATATAGGTTATTTAAAAAATTACTGTACCCATAAAACTTCAAAGTAGACATTGAACTTACTTACAAAACTCGATATTATGCGACTTACTTAAACAAAAATTATCGTATTTCAGATATTCTATTCAGCCTATTTCGGATAAAACAATACTATGTAATTTAGAATTCGCATGTAAGTTACGTAGGTTACCTAAAAGGTCATAGGGTCTTTCACCTTTACATTCTTATTTGCATAAGTCACTCACGTATTTTCATGCATAATTATAAAGAGAATTTCCTACATATATAAATGTATCATACATATTATTATATTCTACATATATGTATACCCATATCATTAATGAATGGGTATCATTTATACGTTTACTAGCGACTGACCCTCGCTTTACTTCGGGTTCGTCCCTAGACAAAAACAAATCTATCCCACGGGAACTGTACATTATTCCAAGATGATAAGCCTTCCTCAATAAACGGGCTATCTAATTTTTCAAATCGGATTAGTAGTTCCTTAGAGTAGATCCAAAAATATAACTTACGTTTCCAATACCAATAGTAGATACAAGATGTTTTTCTGATTGAAAAATAATGGCTAAAACTTCATCATGTTAGAAGTGATTCGCACATGAAATTATCAAATGTGCGAGACCCGGATTTGCACCCGCTTCGCTCGGATACCCAAGAGAGATTGTTACCACTGGGCTAGCACTGCCTTAAGCGTTTAATAGTCGTAATATATATTTATTACTCCCATACTAAATTTCTTTGTTTTTCTATCAACGATATCTAAATCGTAAAAATCAAGATTTTTTTTCTCATTTTATCAAGATTCTTGGGTTGTTACGCAAGCCCACGTAAACCATCGAACGGATTTGCCTTCAACTTATTATATAAGGCAATAAAATAGCCATCATACAAAATATTTCTATATCGCAACTGTAGTTCTGGAGTTATCAACAGATATTTAATTAAATAAATATGTTGGGATATTAACACACAGCACTATCTAGTTCCACGGTAAGCTGCGAGGCTTGTGTTTTGGAAACCAGATACTCGTAGTTCATACTATCATATAATATTTTTTTATATACATAGATAGGTAAATCACTACATAGTATAAAACAAAGTCGCTTCCCGCTGTCTATCTGTCCCTATATATGCTTAGATCTTTAAAACTACGCAATGGATTTTGATGCGGTTTTTTTAATAGATAGAGAGATTCAAGAGGAAGGTTTTAGAATATAATTTGTTAAGTTTTTGTATACATTGGCTAAAATATAACGATATTTGTTGGAGGTGTCGGAAAGAAATAAGCCGTCTGGGAGCTTTCAACGAAAACGCTGCCTAAACCCTTTGAGATATAACAAAATAATGTATGGTGGAATTGTGTATCTTATATATCTCTACAGAAAAGTCCGCGATATCATAATATCATATATCTATCTCTTAAGGACAACATACTATATCCATTTTAATACTTTAAAAATTGGCAATTATAGTACGTTAAATAAAAGCTAAAAAGCTAAAAGCCCGGAAATAATCCCTTAAGGGAGTGAAAATGGGGATGAAAGTTTGTATTGGGAAGCAAGCTAGGAACGAACCTGAGCGAAGCGAGGATGAATCGCTAGTTCTATTCATATATGTTTTCCTCAAATTTTCAATAATGATTATGGTCGAGTTTCGACCCCACGGTGAAAACTATATTTTTTTTAATTTACACTCTTTAATGATTGTCATCTTATGTAAGCCTCAGTATATACAAAGCAAAGGTATAGTTAGAAAATAATATACAAGTCATGTCCGCGTGTAATTGTGGTAAGATTGTAACTATATTCCTCCACTAAATCGAACTCTTTGGGCAAAAAACAAGCTAGCTTTTTTGTCACCTTGTAATTATGTCATTTTCTATTCTACCTGTGTTTGTGCTTCCATTTATTCAACATGTATGTATATAGACAGATATAACTCAATATAGTATCACTCTTAGTCCTTACCATTAGTAATACTCTTACTAGATATAAGAAATCAAAATTAATAGTTACCGGTAAAAGTAAAAGGGGTGGGCCTAATATTAACTTTATTTCTGTAAAAGAATCACTCCGTTTGCGTGTGGGATTATTCAACAAATATATTTTATAGTATTAGTACAGACAACATAATACTATAGTTAGTAAAAATACAAACATTACTACGAACATATATCAAACCCATTACCTCTTTCTTGATAACTAGGTCACTCGTAGACATCTCTTTACTATACTGTAAGCTTTTATACATACATATGTATGTATGTATATAGTAAGTACGTGATGATTTAAACAAATGTCTACAAAAATCATCTAATCTTCCAATTTCGAGTGTCTTTGAGCGAACAGCAAATATAATAAAACAAATAGACTGATCGACTTCGCTGTTTAGTCTGTGCGTTGTTTCAGTCTATTTTCAAACGAAGCGACTTTGTTCAATAACGTTCAGTCACAAAAGACGAATTACACGTCTTGAAGCTGAACACTAGTAGGTATGTTTATGTAGATGTTCTAAAAATATTTACTAATACTTTCTTAGATTTACGCGAACATTTGACATTTTAAATAAAACTATCTTTTCGGTTTTTTTTTCGTTGATTTTTGGTTCCCGACGTTTTGAATGCTTTATAGCAATCATGGTCACGGGAGAGACTAACGTTTTAGATGTCTTAAAGGCATTACATAGTTGTTACAGACGGACTACCCACAAAATAACAAAATGAATTCAAAAATTTCTTTTTTTTTTTCAAAAAAAGTTCTAAAACTTTAGTCTCTCCCGTAACCATGATTGCTGTAAAGCATTCGAAAAATCGGGAACCAAAAATCAAAATAAATCCGAAAAGATAGTTTTATTTAAAATCATTATCGTCTCCCTACCCTTTTCCCAACCACTTGGCGCGGTACATCTTCCATACTGCTGATAGTTTAATTTAAAATATTTACTAATTTAACGTTTTTGCACTTCAATTTTGAATTTGAATTTGATTTTTCTGTAGGCCTTTTTAGACCTACAATTTTCTAGTACATTATTTTGATATATAAGGTTAGGCTCGGTTTTAGACAGCATTAGACATATAAACTAAGAACGACTCGATAGAACCAGTTATTGAGTTTTCCCGTGGGAATGAAAGATTTTCCTATAGTAAAAGGTATCCTAAATGTTGATAGACATATAAACATATTATCTATTTTATTTCCAAGAGCACGACCAACATACTGTTTAGAAATTAAAGCAGTATTGAAGCGTGAATGGGACTCGCCTCTAAACATTTCGACTTATAGACCAACATTGTCCATTACATAATTCTGATAACTCTTCTTCAGTCTACACTTGCTATTTATTTACTTGATCTTCTTTGTAACATTTTTGAAGTTTAAATGAATGCCGGTCGGTAACAATATTTAACACTATTTTCCAAATAAAATGCATGTGTTATATTATGTACTTTGATAAATATTTAATTTGATACAAAGTACTTACTTCAAAAAATAAATTGAAAAATATACAAGAGGATATCTCAAATATAATACGAATCTCTATAAAAAATATCTCTCTTTTTAGTCTCATATAAGTCGAGAATAAAGTACCTACTATCGATTTCGATGTCTTTAATTTTGTATGAGTAATAGCAGAAATGAATGTAAGCATTTATTCAACATAATGAGCTTGAAGTTTAGTAGTTGCAGCTAAAAGTACACACCCTCAGTGTCGTAGGCATGCATAATAAATTAAAAAATATATGTGAAAACGTAAACACTTTTGAAGTCATGACAATCGCTCTCTATTCCGTGTTATCAAAGTTTTTTCCTGTTAGAGCTCACGGGTTCGAGTCCCGGTTGGAACAATTTGAATGAATCCTACTAGAGTGAGTCTCTAAGTTACATTGAGTGTCTGCCCATACGTTATATATTTTAGAACATAGTGTTAATTAGTTATTACATAATTCATTGTGAAGGGCGCACTATCAAGGCTCAGCTTTAAATAGCTGCATTTAATTTATATGATTACTTCATTGTTCTACGCGCGAACACGTGTATAATTCGATCGTATTTTAACGTTGTTGCCATATAAATGCTTTTATATAGATAAGAAATAAATTGCAAGCTCTATTCACTGTAAAACTATATGCTATTTTATTTATATTAGACTCTGGTGTTTTAAAAGGCACGGTGGCAAACGAACATTTTTGAACTTTTACGAAGAAAATGAAATTACTGATCTATTTTTATCGTTACGCTATTTTTGTTTGCCGGTGGGCAGAGATAATATAGTTTCGTTACTCTTCACTTAGTTTGTGGTGCTATTCAAAGAAGTTTGAGTTTGTTTAAAAAAAACTATCTTTGTTTATAATTACGTTCTAAATTAAATGATATTTCATTGAGTCGGTAATTGAAGTAAAATTAAAATATAGTTCCTAATTAATATAAACTATTGTCATAAAAACTAAATGATAGTCACACGTGGTATTTTAGTTTTTATTTTCAATTATGAATCTATACTAATATTATAAAACTGAAGAGTTTGTTTGTTTGTTTGGTTGAATGTCCTAATCTCAGGAACAACTGATCCCAATTTGAAAAATCTTTTTCCATTAGATAGGCCGTTAACTGAGCAGGCTATAGGCTATATATCATCCCGAAAAATGTACGGGTCCCGTGTGATAGATTTGTTTTTGTCTAGGGACCAACCCCAAGCGAAGCGAGAGTGAGTCGCTAGTTACTACATACTTCATTAAGATTTCCAAAAAATATTTAATGTCCAGATTCGACTCAGTTAGAATTATATTATAGGGGGAGAACGTAGTGAGACACCGGTAACAATAAATTTTCGATACAATATGCAAACAAAAAAAAACTCTTCATTCGTTACTCAAGCGAAAGAGGTTAAATAAATTGTTACTTATGTTTGTTATATAAATTAGGTTTTATATACAATTTATGTTCATTTTTCAAATATGTCTTAGCAGTTCGGTAAAAAAGGTTTATTTTATTGTTACTGGAATGACTGCACAAAATAATATACAAGCAGCGCCCTCTTTTAGAAAATTTTATACACCCACTTACATATGTACATACTTCCGCATTTATAATAGTAATGTAATTAGTGAAAACACCATAGGGTGAATGACCTGACGTCACCCATACTAATCTACGCCATTGCATAGAACAGACATTCCTATGCTATTTAATAATTATTAGACTTAACCTAGTTATCGATACGCCAGCCAATGATTTTATTCCTACAATGCAATCGCTATTAGATCTCTACTGTTGTAATTTAATTTCATTGTGATAAGCACTGACGCACGTCACTATCTCCGAAAGGTACTCGTAGGGCTACCTGTACTTTGTTATGTTTAACTACACGTTTTGTTATTTGTTTAGAAATATTGATATGACTAAAGAGATTTTATGATCTCTTGTTAAATTAAGAACGTAAAGTTTTTTTTTTAGATTTACTCGAATATTTGACATTTTAAATAAAACTATCTTTTCGGATTATTTCCTTCTCCTAATTCTTATTTTTTAGTAAAATAGCGGGTAGGCACTGTCTGTAACAAGTATATAACGTCTTTGAGACGTCTAAAACCTTAGTCTCTACCATGACATGATGATGATGATGTAAAGCATTCGAAGCGTCGCGTCGGGAACCAAAAATCAAATAAATCCGCAAAATAATCGGAAAAGATAGTTTTATTTAAAAAGTAAAGATTTTTTTAATCAAATACATTTAAAAAAATAAGCAGCGCAGAAATAGAAACAGACAGTCATTCAAAATTTAAAAACAGTTGTTTTGGATTCTATGTTATAGGATAATATCATCCCAAACATTCTCATTTTTTTATACAGATTATAATTAGTGTAGAAACCATCCTGTGACTATTTCATTATTTTCATATAATAATAAAAATCTGAAAGAAAAACTGTTTATTATAAATTAAAAAAATAAAGGCATATTAATTCCAAAAGTATCTTATAAGCACATACTCCAATATTTACAGACATTATAAAGGATAACCTTCAAATAATTTCTTCTGGGAACCCTGAATTCTGAAGCAACGCCTAGATAGTGATGTTTGATCACTAATCGCTTCAAGGCCTGTAGTTAATAGATTATGCGACAACTGTACACTTGTCAACACAGAAAAACACTATCAAACTAAGCAAATACGTTCAAAAAAAGGCCTTATCACAAAGTAGTAATGACTATAAAATATTTACATAAATGGGTGCACTTTTTGCGCCTAGATCACGTCATTTTTATTTAAGAGACGCATTTTTGATAGTATTTGATTTAGCTTGACGTGATTACAATAAAGTGCCAAATACATGATTATTATATGGATGGATGAGTTTTAAAATATTTTTCACCTTCAAATTAATTATTTTAACGTTGTAATATAATTCTTATCAACTTGTGTAAAAACCACTACATATAGGTAATCAATAATCATCGATAAGATGCAGAATCTACTATTGCAACGTGGTTAAAGCTCTTGAATTTTATGAACGAATGATAAGAAACATATTTTCTGTATACATTAACATGCATTATATTAACAATATTTTTTTATTTAACCTGAAAATAAACTTCATTTTTCGTTTAAGTATTTTTTTTAATATTACAAAAGAAGAAGAATATTATGTAATAAATTTAATCAAAAACACATTAATTCAAAAACTATAAAATAAAATACGTACAGACTAAAATAGTCCTCCTTTTTACAAATTACTCTATAATTATGTAGGACCTTAATAATTTTAGGATCTCCCGTGATAAAACGTCCGGAGCCATAATTCTAAATAAAACCCTAACAAAATGCGAACAAATAGCTTAATTTATGTCAAATATTCAAGTAAATCTAATTGTAAGTATTAGGTACTGTTAATGTTTTTAACTAATGCTGTTAACATATTGACTAATTCTAAACGCAGCTATTAGTGAAAACTAATCACTTCTAATATAATGATATTGATATAGGTTTTTATCGCTGAGAAATAGCAGCTTCTCGTGGGTATGGGGAACCCACTAGAAATGTCGATAATGCACACTAATTCGTCGACATTAGACGTCATGGGGTGCTTGCCCATACTACCATGACTTCCTACTTCCCTATTCTATTCTATAGTATTTTAAAACCACTCAACTTCATAATCTATTTAGCTAATAGATATAGCTACTTATACAATGATGGATGGATAATAAGTTCAAAATGGATGGATATTAATTCAAATTTAATATAATAATAACTTTAAGAGTTGTAAATCCTTTAAATTAATCAATTTATGTAATAAAATTTTCAATAGCATGGTTTTGTAAAGTACGCCAGAGGTCGTGAGTACGTTTCCATGTAGGGCTAATGTTTATATCAATCAATGTGAAGCGAAACTAAAATGACAAATGACCTTAGTACCTACAACGTGGGATTTTTCAATACTTGTTCAATTTTAAGGAATATAATACAGTAATATACCTTAAACATCAGAATACCACATAGACTAATAATTTATAAATATATAGTAGGTATTTCATAAATAAACGACGCGGGTAGAGCCGCAAAAAAACGCTAGTTAGATATAAAAACATACCTATATGTATTAGTGTTTATTTTTTAAAGGGTGGTCTTCATTGAGCTTTAAGCTTTGTTAGAAAATAATTATTATAGGAAAATCAATTAATACGTCACAAAGAAATCGTGTAACATACACAAAAAAGACATACAGACAGACGTATTGAGCATTTCCTCATATTTTGAAGTCGGTACAGTCGTATTAATACTTGTGACTTGATAAATACTAATATAATAAGTAATATTGAAACACAAAAAAAATGTAATATAATCGCTTTGGAAAACAAGTCTTATGCTCATAAAGACTTGATATCATGTCAACATGTACATCATATAGTAGCAACAGAAAAGTGACTAATACAAAATACATAAGAATAATAAAGTATATAGACCTTAAGATAACAGTATTAAATACTTAACTTATATAATTTTTTGCCTTCATATGTCGCAGAGATTGTATTTATTATTTTACTTGTATGCAGCGATATAATCTACACATATAATAAAATTGAAATGTATGTATGTATGTATTCAGCCCTTTTTAACGTCCCACTGCTGGGCACGGGCCTCCCTTCGATACGACGCGGATCAGGCCATAGTCCACCACGCTGACTTCACATGTCTTTCGAAAACTTGCTAGGTTCTCTCAGACATGCAGGTTTCCTCACGATGTTTTCCTTCACTATAAGACAAGTGGTAATCAAGTTAGAAATGATTCGCACATGAAAATTTCAGAGGTGCCAGACCCGGTATTTGAACCCGCTTCACTCAGTTTCCCAAGCGAGCGCGTTACCACTGGGCTACCACTGCCACTAAAATTGTAACGTCATTATATAATATGTTCTTTGTATATTTTTTGTTTCGATAAAATGATGAAGACAGGATAAAACACTAAAATATTTATGCTTCCGACAGTTAATTGGGTCAAATAAAAATGGCTAGCCAAATTTTAACAAAATTATATTATATACATAATCGGAATAACAAATACATATTATGTCTCTTTTAATGAGTTCGATAAATCTAATGGTGTAATGCGACTTTCCTGTTCTACTCACAACCATTTAAAGCGTCGAGTTAAGTGGTCTAAATAGAATACATTATACAACATAGGCAAACTATCTAAAAATCTAGTCAAATGTAGTCTTCTTAATAACATAAATGCTAATATGTGATTTTATTAAAGAGCGATTAAGCAATTGATCATGGTTTTAGCTTAAACTTTATAGGTATAATATGAAAATGTCATAAGTTATCAGTTATCACTCTAGAAAAACTTTCCCGTGAAATATTTTATTTACTTAATTTACCTAAAAATACGTCTGAACGAAACATTCTCTTGTAGGTCTCTAGTTCTACATCTAATATATTTAAACGAGCAATTCTCGTATATTTATTTATTTATTCCGATCTCGGAAACGGCTCTAACGATTTCGCTGAAATTTGGTATGAGGAGGTTTTCAGGGGCGAAAAATCGATATACATTAGTTTTATGTCTGGGAAAACGCGTGTTTTCGAGTTTTTATGCGGTTTTCTTTCCCATTATTCCACGCAAAATATGGTCGATAATTTCTTACGCTCGTCCATAAGCATTGTGGTTAAGCGGCCAAGGTGCAAAATTGACAATCATAGGTGTCCGAGTTCGAATCCCGGTCGGATACAAAGTTTTAACTTTTGTTTTTTTTTTTTTGTATTTATTCAAGTTTTTAGCTTTTTTTTAATCTGAAAAATACGATACAACAAAAAAGAGCTCTGAGCGAAGCTCGGTCGCTCAGGTACTATATTAAATATATGTGCTTAGCTCTTCACTGTCATACCATTTAGTAATGTGTTTTAAATCTTAAGAGGATGCATACACATTAAGTAAAACTGCTAAAAGAAAATGTAGCGAATGTAGAGTAAGGGAGTCCATTTGTACGAAAGCCGTTCTAAAAGGGTTTGACACATTCTTCCACATTTTTCGTCTTGCTTGGAATTTTCATGGAAATGGAACAAAATTATGTAGAAAGGAAAATAATATTATGCTTTTTCTCTGTACTTAATCCGAAACAAAACGTCGTCTCCCGACATTTTAAATTCCTATTTCGTAAACTATCTATATAAGTAAGTTTATATAACAAAATTGTATTACGCGTACAAAACAAGCGTAATACCGCATAAAAACCTTTTTCGGATCAATTAAAAAGGTGAAACAATATAATATAATCTGTATTTGTACTTGCAAAGGAAACAACTTTTTAATTTTAAACTTAACACTTTCACATTCCATTATTTCATTACTCGATATTAGGTATAACATGCATTACTACATAAAATTATTGTATTTAGAGCCAACATAAACAAATAAAAGCTAAACAATACCAGTATTTATAAAGTCGATGTTAGAATGGTATTTAATTAAAGCTCATACAAATATTAATAATAATATGAAATGCAATCCGCCAACACGATGTGAATAAATAAGTTTTAATATTCAGACTATTCCGGCTATATGAGGCGTTACTTATCTAGCACTGCCTAGTGCCTATATCTTGGTGAGCCGCATGTTTGAATCCACGTAATATAATCCTTTAATATTTTAGGAGTCCGTTAGTTTATGTACCGAGTTAAGAAGTAATATTAATTACTTTTAAGTGACTTTATAGATAAAAAAATCACGGCGTTCCTGTACTCTATTACTCAGTGAAATAAAAATAAATCGAAACACATTTAATTCCGCATTTATTTATTGACTAATAACTGGAAGTGGGGCGGATTGACTATTCCGCCACACTTTCACCAGCCTCCTTTGTTATAATTTATCACTTTCCGAAATTAAAGATTGAATTTTTAAAATAACTTACAACGTGACATGACATTTAGTCATATACAGCATTGATTTTGCTAAATAGCATACCTATATCAAATATTAACAAAAGACCCCTTTAACAGTGAACAGTCTTAAATCACCATAAACCATTATAGGCTAGTTCAAAGAAAGGACAACTTCTTTATATAAGTAATTCTTCTTTATATTTAAATAAAACTATCTTTTCGGATTTTTTCGCGGATTTATTTTGATTTTTGGTTCCCGACGTTTCGATTGCTTTACAGCAATCATGGTCACGGGAGAGACTGAGGTGTTAGATGTCTCAAAAGTATTATATAGTTGTTACAGACAGCCTACCCACAAATAACAAAATGAATTCAAAAAACTTGAAAATTGGCACCAAAGTACCTTACAATATTTGTTAATTTTAATTTTAAAACATTTTTAAAACATTTTTATAATTTTAATTACTTTTATATTATATAATTTTATATTATTTATTTAATTTTAGCTTTATTATTATAATTATTACAATTTTTTAGAAAATTTATTGATTAATAATCTATATTTAGTGTTGCCATTATTATATTTATAACTATAAAGAAAAAATTTTTCTTTATAGTTATAAATATAATAATGGCAACACTAAATATAGATTATTAATCAATAAATTTTCTAAAAAATTGTAATAATTATAATAATAAAGCTAAAATTAAATAAATAATATAAAATTATATAATATAAAAGTAATTAAAATTATAAAAATGTTTTAAAAATGTTTTAAAATTAAAATTAACAAATATTGTAAGGTACTTTGGTGCCAATTTTCAAGTTTTTTGAATTCATTTTGTTATTTGTGGGTAGGCTGTCTGTAACAACTATATAATACTTTTGAGACATCTAACACCTCAGTCTCTCCCGTGACCATGATTGCTGTAAAGCAATCGAAACGTCGGGAACCAAAAATCAAAATAAATCCGCGAAAAAAATCCGAAAAGATAGTTTTATTTAAATGTCAAACATTCGCGTAAATCTAAGAAAGTATAATTCTTCTTTATTAATCTTCTTATAAAAGATAATCTGATAGAAAGGATGAGGACACTCACATTTAATAGAGGTTACTATTTTACATTTCTGAGTGTCTACTTTCCTTTACGTACTCAATAAAATAAAGTTATGTTATAGTTAGAGGGTAATACGGCTTCTGCCTAGTACTATTGCCCTTACGTTGCCAAAGCTCCACCCCTGGTGGAGGCTTATCTAAAGGTTACATACAAAAACGTGGCGTCAAAGAAATATTAAAATAAATGTTAAATGTTAGAGTGCGTGGGCAATGGTTTAACAAAGCTCAGTACTGAAAAAATCCATAGAAATCTTTGCAAGCAGTTCGCCATGCAAATCGCTGCTTGTGTACTCTAAATAATTAAAACATTTCCCTCTTACTATAGAAAATTATGTAGATAAGTTGTATACGGAGCTCGTATTAAGAATTACAATGTGTTGTAAACGACAAGCTTTTCGCATGCGCTGTGCACTTTTAGGTTACCGTACTAAATATAAAAGCAGTGGCAGCGCAGGGTCCGTTCAACACATAATATTTCTTTTAAAATCGATCGGCTAATACAAGCGCAGGGCTTGTCATTCACTGACGTCGTACCCGCGGCTCGACTGACGCATGCGCGTCTACCACTCGTCTATCCCGCACAGATATAGATGACCGCTCGCTCCTACGGTTTTTCGTAGTCCACTGTAGTCTTTTCAATGCGGTCGTATTACTTTACGGCCGGTATTCACGTTCGGTTATCTCATTTTGTCGCACTGGGATATAGATAGCGTTGACGATAGTTAAATATTTTGTCAATTATGAGATAAGAGAATTGCTGTTGTTTTATTATATAAATGGAAAGTAAATTGCGACAAGAGCATGCCGTAACTGGCGGATTGTCGTCGGGTGTGTGGTGACGGGCGAACGAGTTTCGGGCAGCGTGTGTGGCGCGGTGACGGGCTCAGTCACTAAAGCGGACTCAGACCGCGCGGACGCGCGGCGCGTCGGTGCTTGTAGTTTTTTAGTTTGACAGTTGGCGCGTTTTTTGTTTCTGTTAAATTAGGTATTTTGTGGAAAGCATAGATTTTAAGTTAGTGTAATCTGTGTATTTTCTGTTTACCCCTAGTGTACGACTAGTCATTTGTGTGTAATTCATTGCCGGCTGTGAATTGAGTGATTGCACGCCCTGTGTACTCTCGTCGTGTATAGTGCAGGATTTTGTGTTTTTTTCGCTGGAAAATCATTATAACTTCATTTAACGTGCTGCTGGAAACGACAAAGGTAGGCCCCGTCCTATATCTTATATTTTCCATTTAACTTAATCGTATACGGGTGTCGGTTGGGCTATTTGGAGCGGTCGGTTTCACTCGCAGGCCTGGAAAACGTGTTCCAAATATAGCGAAACGGGCTCCGTTGCAGACTAAGCGTTGGTGTTGCTCGGAACTTTCAATATTAAAGAAATCTTTAATGGATATGGTTGTTGAAAATCATTTTATCCCTTGGTGGCCGGGCGAGACGATTGAGACAGCTGTGCATACGTAACGGGTAAAAATAAATACTCAAGCATTATCGGTAGCTAGACAAACCGGCTTCGTGGACAACGTATTATTAGTGCAAATTATACAATGTCTGTTATAATTGCTAGGTTAGGTTAGTAGGGCGTAAAATATTTCATAGGCATTAAGACTATTTAACATCACATACATAATATTTCAATTAAATGTCTCTGTGACACATATCAAGTGACTCAGTCTTCAAGGGCACATGAGGATTGCATGTCCATAAAACATTTCTGAATAAGTAACACATATTTTAAATTACCCACAAAATATGTTTTTATCATATAAATACCATGTAAAAATTTTTACTTATACTTAAGGTCATCGGTTGAAAAGACCATGTAGAATATATTTGAGGTCATGTGGCTTAATTGCTTGCAGAAATTGAATTGGCACAAAATTAATTAGTATTCAATATCACTTTCAGATGTCTAATACCTTGATAAAAACTAGTTCACTAAGTAAATTAAGAACAACAAGTTATGAAGTGTTATGTGTAAGTTTATTTAGCTTAGAAAAAAATGAAAATCAAGTATAAAATCTAAAATGTACATATGTTATTCAATCATATTTAAACATTTTAATTTCATCAGTAACTTCAGTGAGTCAACCAAAATAAATATCTATTTTAAAGTGAGCTTTACTAAAAAACTAGAATAATATATCATAAAATCTTATTCAATACTTTTTATATGTAGTCTTTACTTAAATAATCTAGAAATCGAGCCCACTTTAAAAAGATAAACAAATACAAGCTCTTTTTACTTTATTATACAGCAAATTCTTTCGCTGTAATAATAAAATGAATGAAAATTTTATTTTAAACTGTATTAGATAATATTTGTGTTAATTTTGTACACAACTAATAAAATTAAACTGGCCTTGATTGGAAGCTATAGTATTAAAGATAAAGAATAATTAATTAAAATGTGTAGCTGTCTCTTTCTAAATCTCATTTTAATATATTGATCTTATGACTACTAACTAATGATGTCATTACTCATTATTGCTATCTCTGTCTGTCTGTGATTGTGTTTATATTTCTGTTAGTATTATTCCACTTCATTTTGCTATCTTCATGTAAAGGTAGTAATCTTAACTTTTTGACTGGACTATTATACTTCTACTAGTTACTTGCCCTTGCTTTGCTCGGGTGGATCCCTAGGTATGTTTTAATATTTTTTTGAGCGGAACCCTAATACTTTTTCTAAAATGAAAATAGCCTAAGTTACTCCTTATAACATCAGCTATCTACCAATCAAAGTCCCGTCAAAATCAATCCAGCCGTTTTGGAGTTTAGCCAGAACAAACAGACAAAAAATTTAAAGATTGTGTTTTTCATATAAGTACCATAAATATTTCTTTATGCATTTAGTAAAAATCTGTTATTTTGACATTACAGACGCTTCAATTTTATTTATCTGTAAGATAAGACAAGTATATAGTCTTTAAATATTAAAAGTTTATTATTAATAACAATAACTTAAAATCTGAACCTCGGGAAAAAACTTCATTTCAGAAAAACTGAATCATTTAAAATTAACATAAAATATGTATGAATAGTATGACTTCACTATGAATATTAGTCAGTATATAATTAAATAAAAACATAAAAAAATCTACATTACACAAAAATATTATATTTTTTTATATCAAACATTGTTATGATATTTCATTGATAAAATATTTGTAGGTCATGGCTTTGTGCCAAAATGTAATATGGATGCAGGATTTGTGGCTACAATTAACTATTCATTCTAAGCTATAAATCTTTTCTATTTTATTCATAAATGGTCCAAGAGCCTGTATTTGGCATTACTCCATTGAAAACTGGCTCCTTTTATTATCTTGTGAAGTAAAGTGTTACTGAAATGTAATTTAACGTTTCATTTTTATATAAGTAATTTATACCTATTAATAACTATAGTCTGTTTTTTTAATCTCAGGGACAAAACTGACTTTACATGGGTGGCCAGTTTTTTGCAATTCTTAAATAGTCACGTTCCACTATCAAAAATTAACTTTAAGAAAATCAAGTATCACTTTTTATAATAAATATCCTGAAATAATGTGTGGCTATTTATTTAAAACGTAATAATTCAAAATTAATAATGCAAATTTAAATTTATTAATGTAAATTTTAATGATGCGCTTTGGAATATAAAATTTTGAAGCGAACAAACATTATTTTTAATTTGACATTTGCATGTGACAATCTTGTCTTTGAGATTAAAAAACAGACTTTATGTTTTATAGTACAAAAATCAGTTTTTTTTTTTAAATGGCCGCTATAAAGACTACATTATTATTTTAGTGAAGTAATATCTAATTTGAAATATTATTAAAATAATAAACAGTATTAGTAGTATATGTATAAAAGCAAAAGAACAGTGTTCTGGGTGATAATTTTGAATACCGAGTCTGAAATTAAAATTTTAATCAATACTTTTTTAAATATTTCATAAGATGGTTTTGTTTTTATAATGTTGAAATTAGGAATGATTTGTTAATTGCTATGATAAAATATCAAGTAAGTAAATAAGTATTTATTAACTTGCAAATTCAAGAAATTTTATTACTGGCGCTATTAAACATGGCAATTGTTATTATTATTGCACATCAGCTCTTATTACATATGCATAATAGAGTATATGTATACATTTTTAACTATGTTGATGTCTTCATTTCTAATAAAAGGTTATATTATAATCTAATTTTTTTTTTACTATAATGCTAATTGGTTATCCCATAATAAATATTATAAATGCAAAAGTTTGGATGGATGTTTGTTACTCAATCATGCCTTAACCGCTAAACGGATCTGGATGAAATTTGGCACAAAGATAAATTATACTCTGGAATAGCTAATAGGTTATTTTATCCCGGAAAAATGTACGGTTCCCGTGGGATAGATTTGTTTTAGTTTTTCACAGAGCAAAGGATCGGCTATCTATTCTTATCTATACCAACCGTGAAAACGTACTTAGGGACGAACCCAAGTGACGCCAGGGTGAGTCGCTAGTAACAGTAAAGTTTGTAACAATTTAAGTTTAATGCAAAGTAAATGTACACACATATATAATGACCTGTTGTGATTTTCCTTAATTTTATTTTAACAATAATATAATACTTGTATGAGGTAATGTAAATTTCAATGACATAATATCTAAGGATGTTTGTTTGTTTGAATACCTAAGAATTTATTAAGCTGACATTAGAATAATGTAACCTGACATGTGTTTTTAATTTTTATAATAACTTTGCGTCATCCTAATTTATTTCCACATTTTAACATGCCTCCATATATAAATTGTTTCTTTGAGTTTTTCGGATAAACTTAAAGCCCTAAGTAACTAAATATTAGTAACTGTTAAAGTGAAAAAAATACTAACTCTGTATATATTATGTGTAGGCTGACCTAAGGTGAAATAGGAAAAATTGGATTAACGCGAGTTAGGCTCGTGCATCGAAGTTTACGTACAGTTTCCTGTTTTTTAATATAACAAAGTTAATTTGGGGCTTTCAGCAAAAGCAGAAAGAACCCTAAAACCCGTGTTTTGTTTGGAGATGACCTCTTGTTGCCCCGGAGGACACTCGGACAGATTTCGTAAGCTGAATATTAGGGTTTGGTATCGATTCTTACAGTACATTCTATGCGAATATAAAATGCTACATAAAAAGAATTAATTATTATTTATTTAATCAATTTCTGTACTTTTTTATATATTTTTTTTATTTATTATTTTATTACAATATCTGTCATAGTAAAATATGGTATGTTAAATAAAAAAAAAGGAGAGACTATTAAAGATAATACAAAGATGAGTCGCAAGCTTAGCAGATAATAGGGTCCTGACCCGACCTTTTGGTTACGAAACCCTTAAAAGAAAAACTGCATATATATACGAAATACCTATAAATACATTGTACTGTTATTTAAACCAGAATGATTAAATACACCCTATTATGTTTGCTTAATTTTCCCAAGTTTGTAATATTTTGACACGAGATAGTTATTTGTAACGATAAGCTCTAAAGTTATTCCGTATTATTTATCTCATTTTAACATTTATACAGTGCACTATCGCTTCGGGTTCGTCCCTAGACAAAAATTATTCCACGGAAGCAGTACATTTTTCCGAGACAAAAAATAACCTATGTGCTATTCCAAACTATAATCTATCTTATGCCCATCCAGATCGGTTCAGCCGTTCTGGCGTGATTGTGTAACAAACATCCACCCTCACAAATTTTCACATTTATAATATTAGTATATGTATGTATATGTATCAAAATGCATCTATTTTTCATTTATAAATCGTGTCATTAAATAAACTCTGCCAATTTGTATGAACCATGGATAATGACTAAAGACAAAGCATTACGATTGTTTTTTTTATACTTAAAAATATTTTTGCAACTACAAATAATAATTAGATACTGTTATTATTATTGGAACAAAACGATATTATATCACATAGCGGATTTGTAGTAATGAGACTGACTCCGGCACATACTGCGGGTGTTTTATAATTGTATAATATATGACCTAAATATGGGTTTATATAACATTCGTCGCAGTGGGAGAGTATGGAAAGTAAACCGCGATATTCGTTTTTGTGAATACAATTTGGCAATGGCTCTGAATGTATCTGAGGGATATGGGACGATTTCGACAGAAATATGGCGACTAGACGGCCGTTACCCCGTGACGATGTTCCAGATGCTATTAATTAGGCGATCGGTTGGGGGTGATGTATAAATACTTTGTAAAAAGAGACCGCGGACCATTCGCATCGTCACCGGCGCGTGCGTCACTCCACCACACGAATAGAAAACTGGTGACCCTCGGAGTGACGTCACCCGGTATGCGTGACGGCTAGGCCACGGTAATGTATATATCTTTACCGTGGCTAGGCTCACGTTACTACCATGACACGATGGCCACCTATTTGATGGATCAAACATCAGGTGGATCACTAAATAAGAACATTTTAATAAAATGTTTTATTTAAACACATCGGCTTAGTCTGCCTCGTGACACCACTGGAAACCAAACATCGCGAAAAAAATCTAAACGATTTATTTAAAATGTCAAATATTCATGTAAATATCACAAAATTAATGTAATTTAAATAAAAACAACTATTTTTAGAGTTCGAGTAATATTTTTCTCGTTATAGAATGTATTAACAATGTGGGGACGATAGCTTATTGTCATAACTTATCGTGGTGCTAAATGCTAATACATACTTATTAAATGAGTCATTTGACCATGAGGTCAAGGGTTAGGAATCAAACTGACATCACCGCTAGCGTCATCACCTAATGATTTTATAAGGCCATGCCTTGGAAATGGGATCATGGTTTGAGATAATTGGCAAGGTTAACAACCTTCTAAAATATTTTAATAGATTAAATCGTCACAGAGAAAGAAAACTGCAAAATTTATATATAGACGTTGTACTTTTATATAGAAATATGTATGTGGGTATATAGATGACATATAAAGTTATAAACACATCCAAGATGGCGAAGTCGATTTTATAAAATTTATTTTCTTATTAAAATTCTAGCTATCCATACTAATATTATAATTGTGAAAGTTTGTGAGGATGTATGGATGTATAGATGTATGGATGTTTGTTACTGTTTCACGCAAGAACTACTGATTAGATTTTAATGACACTTTACAATAATATAGCTCATAGGATCAGAATAACACATAGGCTACTTTTTATCCCGGAAAAATGTACGGTTCCCGTGGGATAGATTTGTTTTTGTCTTTCTAGAGACGAACCCGAGCGATGCAAGGATGAGCCGCTAGTTTGGAATACATTAAACACACATTACATGTAATCTGTTAAACAGCTAGGCTAAAGGTACCTATGACTTTAACTCCATTAGAAATTTACGTAGATATATATATATATATATATATATATATATATATATATATATATATTATATAGAATTCACATAAATGTTAAGTAGTTTGCAGCTTTTATTTTTCAAAACTTGATTGGCCTGGAAAATATAAGTAGAGTCCTTTAATAATTCAAGTAACAATGGCAGTTTTGAGGAAGTTTAACGAGGGACACTGGAAATAGTTTGGCAAAGGTCTCCGCATAGTTCTTGGCAGGGCTATCGACGGCTTAATTGATTAAAACGCTCTACTGCAATTTGTGCACTGTATGACTTTATCTTGAAGAGGTGAAAATTTGTGCATATATAGGAAAATCGCCGTATAGTTTAATATTTAAGTAAATATTTCTTCCAAAAAAATTGTTTTATTATACTAAATAAAAATTACTGTAAAAAACTGTGACTAATAAGTACTTAAAAAATGACCATGTTTGCAAATGAATCGAAAAAAATCGCTTTTTTAAGTAAAAATATTGCTGTACCTCTAATAAAAAAAATACAAAAGAAATGTTCTTTTATCCTATTAATAAACTTTGAGTTGGTGATAAAAGTAGTACAAAATGAAAGCACTGGACGGACACCCACATCGATCGATTCACTCAGTAACTGGTCTAGAAACTAGAAAGTTTGTGCGGTATAATATATTCAACCTATCTCGTATTCCAATACAGACCCGCAACACTTTAGTATTCTACTTTCAGAATTATAAGGAAAATTCATTGTTCAAAAAAGCACTAGATACACAATCAGCGACAAAAAATGTCCTCACCGTAGGAGCGCTCATTTGAACATTTGAGCGCTTCTTTTTTTTTTGTGAAAACAACTTTAAGCATTGCGTTTAAGGTTCAATTTACATTGTTGTATATTTATTTCAACTAGAATAATTACCTAAACACAATTGGTGACAGTTTTAAGAGAACTTTTGCATGGGATTTTGATCGATGGGAAAATCGCTAAAAAGGTTAATTAGTTAACAATGATGGAATAGAAAATATGATAAATAAAATATTTGGAAAGCACCTATATTAATGAATTATTGACGTAAAAATATTCGAAAACAAAAGGTATTGTTTGGGAATAATCTACTTTTTCTTTAAGATTTAACTTTAATATGTTCATAATACTTAAGAAAAATTTCATTGTTCAAACGAACAATACGTTGCAGTTGGGAAGAAATATGATTGTAGTAAGATGCATTGAACGTTGGACGGGAACTAAGCGAGTTTAGTGTATTTAATGGTCATTTGTACCAGGATTTTCTATTTGTTAGATTTTTCTTATAATAAATTACCTTGTTTTTCTAAATTAATTTCTATATCGTTATTTTCTTTTTATATAGTCGTAGAACTAATATAAAGTTTCATTTACTTAGCATCTATATAGATTAATGATGTACTTATATATAATACGGACATAATAGTATTAGCTTAGCGTCTAAACTTTTCAATGCCATTTGTATTACTGCTACAATTTTAATAATCCTTATCTATACATCTATACAGATAAATAAAATTGTAGTGTTTGTTTGTAATAGATGTATAGACGGTACATATACCAAAACATTTTTTACAATTTTTTGTCTGTCTGTCTGTCTGTTTGTTCCGGCTAATCTCCGAAACTGGACTTTCACTGGCAGATAGCTGATGTTGTAAGGAGTAACTTAGGCTACTTTTATTTTAGAAAAAGAATTAGGGTTCCGCGAAAAAAAATTAAAACCCATAAAATTATAAACAAAATCCACGTACGGTGTACGTACCCAAGCAAAGCGAGGGTAAATCGCTATATAATTTAAATGAATATCTTAGGAGTAGCAAGCTACTATTTATGTATAAACATAGCTAATCGTGAAAACGTACCTAGGGATGAACGCGAGCGAAGCGAGCGTGAGTCGCTAGTTACAAATAAATATAGTGCTCGCTTTTTACACGTTGACTAACGACTTACCGTTGCGTCGCCCTTGGACATGCCTAAGTTCCCAATGTTACTCCAGGTCACAGCTTATATGTGTCCATCCAACCGTTTTAACATGAACGTAACAAACAAACACACATACATATATACATATTAGATTTCACATTTATAATAGCAGCCCGATAATAGTAATAATGCTAGCGCTAAGTCAACAAACTAATAGCTGACGCTACTATATCTGAATTTTGAACATACTTGCTAACTACTTGTTTAAGTTACCTATTAACGCGATTTATACTTAAGAATGAGACGTACTCGTACAGTTATTATCAATAGTTTATATTCTGGTCTTAATATAGTAAATAAGTTATCACGATTCGTTTCACGAAACCACAGTTTTTGTGTATAATTTTAATGTAGGTAGTTCGCGTCGCGTCGGTGCGTGGGCGCATGACTCACGCGCAAAGATGGCCGCCAACAATTGGTAATTATCGGCAAGAGCGTCTGTTTGTTGTACTGTACGTATATTATCGGTTTTTTTTTATACAATAGCTCCTCACTTCCTGTGATAATGTATTTTAAATCTGTTATACTTAAACATTCTTAAATATTTTCTACAGAAATTCGATTTACACTGCTTCCTGTATGCAGTTCATCAATTTTACAAAAACGTAGATCTGTTCACGCTATAATAAGTTATCTGTATATATAAGCAAGTTATTTAAAATTTTTATTGTGGCTATAAATAAAAAATAATAGTAAATAATTGCTCCTCACTACGGCATTAATATACCGCGATAAATAAGCTTAATTTAGTAATGCGAAGGGGAAAAAGTTGAAATATGCCTATTAATCTTACATTAAGCCGTTGGATTTAAACTATCAGTCTTACTTTGACTATATATTTGACTTGGTCGAATACCATTATTATTTATTATGAATTTTTTACTAAATGAAATATATTTCAATTTTTGTCTTCTATTTATAAGCCTGTGTTTTATATATTTATTGTCCACAGCGATATTGGTATCGTACCGGCAAAGGTGCATATCAATGCATCCCTAGTTAAGATGCGTGTTATAGTAAAAAATAACTTATTTTTTTTATTTCTCAAAGATGATTAAGGACATTTGTTACATGTGACGGTTAGGAGGATGATTTTCTGATTTTCTTAAGTAGTCAAGATAATTTAGATTCTAGACTATATTTTGATCATAGTTTCCATCTTCTCCCCCATCGAAGTAAATGACGTCGGTTATTACCGCAAACTTGATAGGAATCGTTATCGTTTTAGTCACTTATAGTTATAACTAACTTAAGTTATCGCTCTTAATAGCTTGCAAAATGTGGCATGGTGATTATTTTGAAATAATTTTCTGCGTATTTTTCATCAAAGCATATAGTCCTAAATTCAAAGTTCAATACAAAAGTAAAACTTAAGTGAAAATTGAAACAATAAATTATCTTTATTATTCTACCAGTTTCCTTCTTTTCATAAATATTTCTACCACCATTTTCCTTACACGCGAGATGATCAATCATTTTTGTTCATTAATCACAAAAATCAACGGATCGATTAGACCTGAATTCTTCGTGATGATAGTTTTAAAGCCCGTTTATATTTAGTTACTCACGTTTATCTTAAAGTAAAATCTTTGTTCTGAAATATTCAAAACCGTCATTCATAGATAATCATAGATGACCTAATAGCACAGAGTAAGACTTAAAAATCATTTAAATATACCCAAAGTTAAATTTAAAACAGAATTAAAATATAAGTTTTGCAAGAAATTCTACAAGCAATTCATTTCATAACGCAAGCCACAAGTGCACGTACTTGAATTTCTCCTTATTTATCGGAATGTTGCAATGTACTGCAATGACCAAGTCGATTCAACACGCGCCACGCGTCCATATCGCGTGCCAGACCTGTGATGAGATAAAAAATATATCTCAACTTCCCACGTGCATATATTAGGTATAATAAAGTCACCGGCTCGAGGTCGCCGACCATTACATCATGCGAATTTTTTTCAATCACCTTACTACCCAGTTACGTGCAAAAATGTTTAATTTAACTCGCATGCATATGAAAATCCATTGTGTCAACTTCATTCATAGTTTATAAGCATGCTATCCCGCAATGTATCATGTTTTTCAATTTACTTTATGTATTCGCGTTAAAATAATCAAGATGCCATTTGGCTATTTTTTGCCATTTTTGTACTGTCTTATTTCGCTGAATGAATTTTGTGGCGAGACCAATTTAGTTACAAACAGGTATGTGTTTAAATGATTTTTTTTAGTACCGGATCCCTAATAATTTAAAGCTTTGGTTTAAAGCTACGTCTAAATATATACTTACTGATATTATAAAGAGAAAAGATTTTTTTGCTTGTTTGTTTGTACCGAATTAGCTCTGAAACTACTGAACCGCTTTAGATGAAATTTTATAAGAAGATAGTTTGAAATCCTGAGAAGGACATAGGATTGTTTTTGTCCCGGAAATCATCCCTTAAGGGGTGAAAATGGGGATGAAAGTTTGTATGGGGAAGCAACCGGTGAGTCGCTAGTAAAATATAAAATAAGTTAGCGGAATAAGTTAAGGCAATATATTATAGCAAAGTTTAAATGTACACTAAAACCTAGCATTAATCTATCACTGTCAGTAAACAATAAAACAACCAGACAGCCTATTTCTAAGGTTCCAACAAGGCAGTATTGTACCTAACACTTCCAGTTTGATCCAATTCCTCGTACTGTATTGTACTGGGGTTTACAAACAAAATGTTTTGCGCAATTGTTCTCTCCACCGACTTCATGCTGCAATTTTGTTTCAATTTCGCAATATTGAAAAAATCATATAGCTGTTCAATATTGTTGAATAAGTAATCCGGTATGGGGTTCATAATATTTCAATTTTCAAGATATGAGAGTGTACGAAGCAATTTTCTTAAATGAAGAATAATAAATATACGAAATATTTTGATGGAGGCAAACAACGCACACGTACTGGGCGTGCTAAAGCAAAAAAAGATGACAGATTATTGATGTATTGACGTGGTGTTTGGGGTCGAGTGCGAGCAAACGAATTGGCTATGACTTGCTGAAAACGGGTCGATGAGTTTTAATAATTACTAGAATGAGGTGAATGTGGTAAAATCGACACATGATAATTTGAAGAAGGAAAATATATAACAATTTCATTGAAAAAATATTTAACTATCCCATAGCAACTAGCGCCTATATTGAGAATAGAATATGAACCAGCTATTTACAATGAACTATAAGTGAATATAGTCGTCTTAGGATAGAAATATCTTATAAGTTCATTGGTCGAACTTCGTGTTATTGGTACTAAAAATAATCCGATCGCCTACTAAGTGATACATCAAAGGATTGTTTCATCTACTTGAACATTTCGTAGTTTATTTAACATCTTTGTTTAGGTTTAAGATAGGCAGGCGAATTTAAATTAAGCAAGTTTTTTTTAACCATTGTACTACGATGACATAAGCAAAGTTTTTTTTAGTTTGAAAACTCACAGATTTAGAAGTTAAATATTATTTGGAGCTATTCAAGTCCGAGACATAAATTATTCTAAGAAACGTTACAGCATTCATTTCGTGAAGTTTTCCCTTTTTTTTTAATAAAAAGTAAAAAAATCTTGGCATTCCGTAACACTGCGACTGCGGGAAAGCAGCATTTGGATCATTTTTATCGCACAATTGTCGGATGTGAAGGAAATTTATGCAGTTTCGAAACGTGATGCACTGAATCAGATTAAATTTTATGTTCAAATTATATTTAACACGAGTGCGTGATCGTTTTATAAAATGTAAAGATATGTGGATAGAAAAAGTAAGAATTAAAAATGAAAGAATTGTTTTATCGTAACTTGAATTTATCAAATTAAAAGATATGTTAATTAATAATAAATTATTTAACAACATATCCAGGGTCCCAAAGACGATATACCTACACACGTACATAAATCTATAATAATTTGCATTTTGCAACATTTTGACTATTTTAGAATATTGCCTTCTAACTTATTAGTTTTTTTAATGTAATTATTTTTATATCTATATATATAAAACAAAGTCGTGTTAGTTACACCATTTATAACTCAAGATCGGCTGGACCAATTTTTATGATATTTGATTTTTTTGATATCTCTTAATCCGGAATAGGATAATAAGTATTAAAACATCAGAAAATTCAAAAAACAAAAATAGTAAAATTTATATGGCTATCGCTGGCAAATAACTATTTTAAATATCTATGTAAAACGTACCTAGCGACGAACCCGAGCGAAGTGAGGGTGAGCCGCTAATAATTTTATAACTATATAATTTTATTTTAATTATATATAACTATATCTTCTAAATTAAATAAATATGTTAATATTATTTTATGTGACCTCTGTTACTAGGCATTATTCTTAATTACTGAGCTATATAATGTGTAGGTACATACACTAATATCACTCGCAGCCTAAAAGCCACTAGATTAAGTTAGGGTAGAAATAATTATATTCCGACATACCCTCCAAAGTTATTCTCTGAATATGAATTAATATTCGTAACATAGTGGCAGTAAATAATACGATGTAACACGTTTTATTGTGTAATTATACTTGCCTTGCTTCGGGTGTTCTTTTTTATATTTAATGTTTAATATAGAAATAGTAGGTACACCATCTGTCCGTCTATAAATTTAATCTTCTATTAGAGAATACTGCTTACTGGATCAATAAATTCATTTGATTTTAAGATTATGCTGTAAAAAAAGGACTGACCAGCAAACGTTACTTTCAGCTAAATTTTTTATGGCACATATTTCAAAACAAGCGACTCACCCTCGCTTCGCTCGGGTTCGTCCCTAAGTGATTCTTTAAATTGACATAACTTTTTTATTTATGAACCGATTGAAATAAAACAAATACTAAGTGTTAAGTGAAGCTTTTACCACAATACATTATTGAAAACCGCACCCAAATCGGTTAAGCCGTTTCTGAGATTAGCGCGCACAAATACACAGAGAAACAGACAAAAATTCTAAAATTCATCCAATAATAGTTTTTCTCAAATATCTTCCATGTACAGACAGCGATCAGTTACACTTTTATTATATGTATAGATTAAATAAAGAAAGTTGTTTAAAACGAAAACGTAAATAGTCGTTTCAACTCTTTATACACAGGTAGAAATATTTCTTTAATAAAAATGTTTTAGTTATGTGGGTTGAATATAATAATAAACTTCTTAAGTTTAGTTTCAACGCTTACATTCAATTAATCTAATAAAATTAGCAAAAGAGAATTCTAGGAATATTTTTCTGATACTCTGTTACGATCTCGTGGTATAAACATAGACCTCTAACAAAAGCGTCTATATAGCTTAGAGTTACCTATCTGATGGCGGTAAAAAGCGTAAACATTTCATAACCATCCGCGTTCTACATCAGTCAGCTTGTCCAAACACCAAAGTTTGGTGAAACAAGTTATTCGGAGCCAACAAATTTCTAGCGATGATGAATTGGGAAATTGAGCGGCAGATTGCAGTTATCACAGGTGCGAATATAGTTTTTCGAAGTGAAATAAGCGGAATACGAAAGTTTGTACTACGAAAAGCGAAATGTCTCCGGAAACTAATGTAGCAACTGCTAAAAATAGGGCTGGCCCCGTTTGGAGAAAATTTATTATAATAACTTTAAAGCGAAGGCGTAAAAGCCATAAAATTCAAAGTGTATATAAAATATTGTACCTACTTATTTATAATCTTGAACCTGTAGTAAAATAATACATTTTGAATAATTTTCCGCATTGCTGGAATAATTATCGAATCTACCACGCTAGAGTTAGCTTTGTTTTATAACGTTACTAGTGTTTGTCCGTGGCTCTGTCCATATTATTAGGTTCTATGTATTATGTTTTCCTATATGTTCCTCGATAAATGGCAGATAAATGCGAAAATAAATATTATAATTAATACTTGGAGCTGCTAGGCTTAGATTTGGTAACAAAGTAATTTTAGTTTGTGTTCTTTTAAGTCTGACTACTATAATAATTTATAAGTTTAAATATAAAAATAGAGAAAAAGGTGGTGCTGTTTTTACTACTGAAATATCTAGTTATTTAAAGTGTATGCACTCCATCCCTGCAGTCCACAATTAAGCCCGGAAGAGTGCCATTACTAATTGATGGAGTACCGACTACAACGTTTCAAGTGTTCGTTGTAGACTCTGCATCCAACGTTTTCTGTGAAACTAGATGAAAATGGTACGAAACTTTATATGCGAATATATATCTAATAAGTAATGTGCAACATGAAGTGTTTCTACTACAAATCATCATTATCTTCTGTCGACGTTGGTGAAATGTTTTTAATAAGCAAACTACTAAAAAGCTGAAATTTATCAATAATTCTGAACCTAAAATAAATAATTAAATTCTAATTTTATCCTTTTCAATAAGTCACATTACTTTAGCTATATATATAAATTTGTAATCTTACGAAAACATCCGTTCACAAATCAACAATTTAGAATTCAATAGGGTCTGTCGGTTCACACATTATGAATATTGAATGTGAGGCACTACAAGTACACAAACTATTGGTATCCCGAGAAGATAAGAATAGATAAAAAATTATTAGGCAGCTAATAATATTTTAAAGCTAAATTAATATGCATTATATAAGATTTTTTTGTAATAATCTCTAATAATTTTCCATAAATTGAACATACAATTCCCAATCATGAAACAATAAGCAGTAAATTATTGAATTTTATTTAAATATACATTTATACTTAAGCTTTCATTTACTAAAGTTCGTTATTAATTTGAATATCCCCGTAAATAATACATAAACTAGTTTAACACTTTCACAGCTGTTGCGACTTGTAAAACAAGTTAGCGTTGTTGGAATATTGCAAATCAGTTTTATTGTAAACAAACCCAAGTTGTGTATTGTAGTGCGACTTCGCGTGTCACACAATTCAATAAGTATCACCGCAATCCACTGAGCCCATTCATATCCAGTTAACAATCGAGGGGGACATCTCTACATATTGTACTAGAAGAAACTGGCTCATCTATACTGGTTGATAAAAGTACTGCCTTTGCCGATCAAATAAAAAGCGAAAATTATAACGATAGCTTTAGTAATAATTAGTTGAAACTGTAGATGAAGTTAATATTAAGCTTCAGTAGTAATACTAGCGGTTCACCCTCGCTTCGCTCGGGTTTGCCCTTAGGTACGTTTTAAAGGTTAGTATGGGATAGATAGACTATATATTATAACACTGCTCCGCTCCCTTGGGTAGTAACATGATGATATATATAGCCTATAACCTTCCTTAATAAACGGGCTATCTAATGCAACAAGAGTTTCAAATCGAATTAGTAGTTATTGAGATTAGTCCGTTCAAACAAACAAACAAACTTCGCCTTTTTATAATATTAGTATAGATTAGCTTTTGTTATTCATATAGTGAAGAGAATACGCACTTAACATTTTTCACGCCTAGAAGACAATACTAATAATAAAGAACCTTCTGGGTTTTGTTTAGTTCGCGTTACATCAAAGTACTCTTTTTATGAATTTATCGGAATCTTTACATCTATACAGATAAACAAAATTTAACTGTCTGCTCGTAATGTCGAAATAAAGCTTTTTACTAAATGGATATGAAATTATATACGATAATAATGAGATGATTATAAAAAAAAAACACGATTATTAACATTTTTGTCTGTCTGTCTATTTCTTCCAGCTAATATTCGAAACGGCTGGACTGATGTTAACGAGCCTTTTGCTGACAGATAACTGATGTTATAAGTATGTAATAAGTAACTTAGACTATTTTTGTTTTGGAAAAAGAATAAGGGTTCCGCTAAAAAAAATGTGCTTAGAAACGCACCCGAGCGAAGCGAGCTAGTAATTATATAATATGTCAGTAATTATAATATGACTTTTCAAATTAATTATGTTGATAATCAAAGTCTTTGCAATGTGCATCATAATGGAGCTCGGGAATAATTGTTGATAAAGAACATGGATAGATACTACATGGATAGATTCATAGCTTTATTATTTATAGTAAATAACTTCTAGCTATTATTTCAAGAAAGAAATATGAAATTTTTAAAGAAGCAATAGCTGAAGGTATTTTTCTAAAAGAGATTTTGTTTTTAAATTATAAAGAATCTCGGAAATATATCCATTAATACGATCACCTGGGACCTTGTTCATTGTATTTCACGATAACATTGTTTCATCGTAGCAATATAACTTAATTACGCAATCTACCTAGGATTCCATGTACAGAATTTATGATTGCAGAAATAAACGTGTCAAGATCGATTCATTCATCGCTGAGACTGGCCTCGATTTACCTGCGAATTAAACAAGTTTGAAGTATACTTGAAAATAATAATAAAATTTAGGAATACTAACTACTAATACTAAATGTTAACTAATAATATATATTTAATAGCATAGTCTTAAGTATTCGTAAAACATATTATATAATTTCTGCGCAATGTGCATTTTTTTCTAACTATGCGTATCAAATTCCCACTAATATTATAAATGTGAAAGTTTTTCACGATAGATGGATGTTTGTTACTCTTTCACACCAGAACGGCTGAACGGATCAAGATGAAATTTGGCACAGAAATAAATTATAGTCTGGTATAGCACATAGGTTACCTTTTATCCCGAAAAAATGTATGGTTCCCGTGGGATAGATTTGTTTTTGTCTAAGGACGAACTCGAAGCGAAGCGAGAGTGAGTCGCTAGTCCATCATAAGCTAATCACTATTTATAATTAACCAAAACTTAAAATGGCAAAACTGTCACTGACCATTGAGAAATCAAGCATTAGTCGAATAACTTGCAAATGAGTAAATGTATTCACGTTCTAAAAAGATACGATAAATCCATACCCACTATACCACGAGTTAGACCTGTAAAATCGTGATTAACTTTAAACATTTATTTAGTAATTAACGAAGAATTTATATTACATAGAAAAAAAAAAACAGATTAACCTTAACAGTTCGTTAAAATGCTGCTTTCACGACATTTAATAATCTAACAGAGTATGTTGAAATTGGCCATAAGTGGATTAACACGAAGGTGAAGTCATTTGAAAAAAAAAATTATAACTCGCCACTCAGCACTAGAAGTGACGCAGCTCGCTAAAAGAATAAAGATAAAACTGTAACTGATGAGAGGTGCAATTATCGTACGATATTCCAGCTACGTCACTGTTAGAAATTTATAACGACACTCTTTGCAGATTTAAACGTGAAACGTAACTAAAATTACTTTGCGTGATCTATGAAAATAAAACGGCTAGTAATGAAGCACAACGGTTCCTAGAAATTATTTTGGCAGGTGTATACTGTACTCGTTGTGTGCTGTCATCCCACGTCCCGATATTGGGCTCATCAAGCTCATTATAAATTTAGAAAAAAATAATAAATATAAACATAAATTCATTGTGTAGCTTTTTTTAAACTGTTATTCATGAGACAATGTAACATCTTTTAATATCTGTTACTCCCGTTACGATTTTAAAAAGCGTCAAATGTGATTGCTACAATTTGTGTTGGCATATTTTGCATAACAATTTTCTTGATCGTAATCTATATCTATACATATAATAAAATTGTAACTGATCACTGTCTGTACATGAAAGATATTTGAGAAAACCCATTATTGGGGATCTTTATTAACGATACAGAACCCAAAACAATGATTTTGAAGAATTTTTGTCTGTTTTTTTGTGCGTGCTAATCTCAGAAACGGCTTAACCGATTTGGGTGTGGTGTTCACTATTGTATTGTGGCAACCTTCACTTAACATTAAGTATTTGTTTTATTTTAATCGGTTCATAAATAAAAACGTTATGTTAATCTACAGAATCACTAGGGACGAACCCAAGCGAAGCGAGGGTAAGTCGCTTATATATAATATACTCTTAGTATAAAGCCTTGAAAAATGATACTTATATCGAAAATAAATGAAATTCTGCAAAACATGAGATCCTTAATGTCATCAAATGTCGTTGTTGAATATAATATTCTTTACTATGACGTCCTTGTGCGACACTAACACTCCCAAGATTTATATAATTAATAATTATTTTTATTTAAAATTTCAAATATTCGCGTAAGAAAGTATTAATTAATAGTTTTTAAAATAACAAAATAATTTCAGTGACTAGAAAAATTTTACTTAAAGCTTAAAGATTTATAAGATCAAAATGACTAAGAAACAAAAAACCCTAGAAAATATGATTTGATATCAACATAAAGTATGATAAAATGTTAGTGCTTAACTTTATGGGCTTACGCTTAAAATAGTTGCCAACAAAAATACCCAAAAACTGCAAATGAAATGAAATAGACCTTGTGTATCTCTCTAGGGAGTGGTTGGGAAGCTCGTTACGTCAGCTTATATGATGAATGGTTGCCACTTGAAAAAGATGCTCAAATTTCGCATTTTTTCCTGATTTTACATTATAGATAAGATATTTATTTTCTATATCAAAATATTAATCTATACTAATATTATAAAGAGGAAAGATTTGATTGTTTGTTAGTTTGCACTGAATAAGCTCCGAAACTACTGCACCGATTAAGATGAAATTTGGTAAGAAGATAGTTTGAAACCCTGGGAAGGATATAGGATAGTTTTCATCCCGGGAATCATTCTTTAAGGGGGTGAAAATGGGGATGAAAGTTTTGGGAATCAACCTAGGGACGAACCCGAGCGAAACGAGGATGAGTCGCTAGTAATATATATATTTTAAATTACTAAATTTTGTTCCTAAAACTGTTATTTTATAATTTTTAGATATCTGAGAGTGCTCAAAAACAAATTCTGCTTTGCCACTGAATTCTCCAGTGGCTGAAACTTGTTTTTTCATAATTTATGACATACATAATATATTAAGATATTTCTTTTTAAAATCGTTCCCTCATTAATGAATCCATGACCTAGTTTCGGAAGATAAAACTAAGTGACCCGTAAGATTATAAAATATTAAAGACCGAAGCAAATAAACAATACACAAGTCGGAATATTGTACATGTGGTGCCAAGTTTATGATTATAAAATTTATATTTAGTAATAAATGATTACTATTTATATTTATAAACATGAAACGTAAATATTCAATTACAACTAAGACTTGCGACTCCGTATTCCGACAAATTTTTTTTTTTTTCGTCGTGTAGTTTTTAAGAACTCATTGTTCAAAGTATGAAATACAAAGGGCAAACAAACCAGGGTTTAGTTTTAAACTAAGAATATTTATAATAAGTACCGGATCCAAATATATTAATTTAAAAATAATAATTTTGTGAACGAGAATTCTTTGAAGATCAAATAAAAGTTACCTATCGATTATATATATATATATATATATATATATATATATATATATATATTTCTTTATTGCACAACATAGCTTAGTTATGAAGAAAAGAAAAATATTGAGCTGGACAGTTTATAAAAATATGAGAGATTCCTTTTTTTTAAGATTTTATCGATTGACTAGCGACTCGCCCTCGCTCCGCTTGGGTTCGTCCCTAGTTACGTTTTAACGTTTAGTATAGATTTCTCAGAGATGAGATATTTTCCAGCAGTAAAAAGTATCCTATATGTTGACACGGATAAACAGCTATCATCATACTAAATTTGATCAAAATCTGTCCAACGGTTTTCTCGTGATGCGTTCCCAGACAGACAGACAAAAATTCTAAAAACATAGATTCGGCTTCTATCGATTATAATGACTATTTCAATAAGATTTTCCAAAAAATATTTAATGTACTGATTCGACTCTGAATTTTATTATATGTCTAGACAATTCTCATAAGTATCGCATAATCACATACGTCGTACATACATTTTCGCTTTTACATTACTAAGGATTACTTTTAAATTACTTAAATAGTATTACGTGTTTAAATTAATGTTCATTTCTGCGGGCATGTAATCCAACTATGCCGAAACCAGCAGGTCAAGGCGTACTCCAACGTTCACCTTTTACGAGGCGAGCTTACACACATCTTTACATACTTTAGCCTTTTATGAGAAACTGTTAGGACTTTACCGGCTTTTAGAGGAAAATAGCGGCTTCTAAAGGAATGCCTACGTTTCAAAATTTCACCTCGGAATGTACTTTCTTATTATAAGGTTAGGCTCTGTTTTTAATACTTTATTAAGCTTCCTACTTAGTTTAGAGTGCATAACGTAATCCTTAATAATCGGACTAAAATTGTAAATTCTACAGTGAGAATGTTTGTGTGTACGTTTGTTACTCCACCACGTTAAAACGGCTTGACATATTTAGATGGAATTTAGTAAACTAATAGACAATAATTTGGAGTTGCACACATGCCACTATTAGAAATCTAGGGAAGCGAAGCGAGGGTAATTCCCTAGTATTATAAATTCGAGAGTCAAAGAGAGATCAAACCTAAACTAAGTTTGATCTCCTTTCACATAACAACAAAGCCGCGGATCGATGTATTTTTTTCATGTAAAAGTAGCTATTCTTTTTTCTCTGTAGATACATTAAGTGGTCCCGTAGGATATTAGTCTTGCAAAAAATACTCAGGGACGCTAGAAATTTATATAAACGTATTATACAAATTAGGTTATGACTTTAGTGTCTTTTTAGAAATCTTACTTAATTCCCTTGAATTTTTCATATGAAAAAGCCTATTTTTTATAGAAGTCTACCTACACCTAAATAGTCACATTAGCCTTACCGGTCCTTATATATATTCTAACGATAAAAAATATAATTTGGTCGAAGACTCTCTTAATAAACGTGTAAATGTATGAATATTTCTAGAAATATTTTATTTATTATAATTTTACACACAATTAAGTATATTATAAGTTATAATGTTTAATTAAGTGTCGTGGTCTAAAGCGCCTTTATTAGATTTGCTCGCATATTATCAATCTATTCTTCTATACTAATATTATAAAGAGGTAAAGTTTGTGAGTTTGTGAGGTTGTAGGGGGAAGTCTCTGAATCTACTGAACCGATTTAGATGAAATTTAGTAAGAAGATAGTTTGGGACCCTGGCAAGGACATAGGATACTTTTTATCCCGGAAATCATCCCTTAAGAGGGTGAAAATGGGGATGAAAGTTTGTATGGGACATCAACCTAGGGACGAACCCGAGCGAAGCGAGGGTGAGTCGTTAGTTTATGATATGTCGATAAAGCATTTCCATAAACATTTTAATTTGTAATGCCTTATTTCTTTGTCGTTCGTATCCCAGATGCATCTCATTTATTTAATATGATCAGGTGCCAAGACGCTCGTGGATTTTCTGTTTTAGGAGGTTAAACGGTTTCTGTATGGAACAAAAATGGGCTAATAGCTTGGAATTTATATTCCCTTGGAGTATCTCCAGTTATTATTACTATTACTTATATATTTTTATTATACTCTTCTAGCGGCTTAGTAACGTTTTAATTTATTAAGCAAGAAACCTAATTCTTTTTCTAAAATAAAATAGCCTAAGTTATTCCTTATAACATTAACTATCTATCTATATAAGTACCGTATATAATTTCATATGCATTTAGAAAAAGCTGTTATTTTGGCTTTACAAACACCTCAATTTTATTTCAAGTCTATTTTATACTTTTGTAAATTTATATAAAAACTAGCAGAACCCGCGGCTTCGCTCGCGATCAAACTACGAAAAATACGAAATTTCATGCAAATAATTATGTCCAAGAAATAAAGAGTTTCCTACAAACTTTTATCCTTTATTTCACCCCCTTAGGGGTTGAATTTTGAAAAATCCTTCCTTAGTGGATGCCTACGTCATAAGAGGAATAGTACCTACGTGTACGAAATTTTATGTTTGTAGCCCTAAGGGTTTGGCCTGTGCATTTATTTAAAACTTTCAACCCCTATTTTACCCTCTTAGGGGTTGAATTTTAGAAAACGCTGAAATACGTAACTCATTATTTTTGCCTTACTCAATTCATACGAAATTTCATGCAATTATGTCCAAGGAATAAAAAGTTTCATACAAACTTTTATCCCATATTTCATCCTCTCCTTAGTTAAATTTTGAAAAATCCTTCCTTAGTGGATGCTTTCGTCATATGAGGAAAACGTGTGCGAAATTTCAATTTTCTAGCCTTAAGGGTTGTGCAAGGCATGTGTGTTGATACATCAGTCAATCACTTTTGCCTTTTATATATATATATATATATATATATATATATATATATATATAGCTTAGAATTTTCATATACAATACATTTGATTAGGTTCAAGATATTTGCGTATATTGTCTTTTACTATTATCTAATGTGTGTAGAAAACACTGGAGACACTATGTATCATATTAATGTTTCACTAAATGTTCTTGGACAATTATAGGAAGATTTATTATCACAAGATTTCATTGCGACTCGGTAGGTCACAGTTACGTAAGTATTTGTGCGAAGGTTAGCATTCGGTGTCGCGATCCAAAACTGAACAGTCGGTGTTTTGTTCGACTGCGCGTTCTCTAAAAATTTACTTATACTATAACAGCTAAAACAATCTATGTAATCCATACTAAAGACATTTTAATTACACTGACCCAATTATAAATAAAACGATACAAAAATGTACTTGGTATTTTAGAATAATTTTCAATTATACGTTGCCTTGAAAATTAAAAGTCTAATGAGTGCTATTTTAGTTTAAATAATACGTGGTCATGTCGAGTGGCCTCATCGGAATGTAGGAAGTGCATGAGTGGCTGGTAACCTTGATGCACCAGCTGAGCCAGCGTCTGCCCGGGCCGACGTTCGATTTTCACTTGGAACATCAGTGCTCCCCTCTCACCCGGGTGGGCGTGGTCTACGGGCCGGTCAATAGCACGGCGTCGCGCATCTCGCTCTCACCCCCACGGAACCCCTATCTCCGTCTCGCGGGGGAGCGCCCCGGGGGATGATTGAAACGTCTGATGCCGCAAGCGCCCCGCGCGCCCCCTCGCCAAGGACGTTCAGTGAATCCGTCCCTCTCTGCCGCGATAGCACGTGTCCCCGTTACTATTTCATAATATAATGTGTGCCCCCCTGGTACCGCGCGAAAATTCACAAGCAATTATGACTCAAGTGCCTGATGAATTAGGTGACCAATTTGTTGCGTGAAAGGATTTTTTTAAAAATCATGAAAAATCTACCCTTTAGTGGACTATTAGGTTATGGTGTAGTGATATGGAGTTAAGAGACGTTTCAGGGAACATCAGCTTTTTGCATTTTCCGTCCTCATTCTCTTGCCTTACTTCTGCTCTTGAAATTTACTCAGGTATGTCAATTGTATCTAACTGTGTGTCAGATATCGACACGAAAAAATAGATTTTTAAAATATACCAATAAGAACTAATATTTAATTATTTAAAATACATATTTTTTTTTAAATTGGCACATTTCTCTAGAAAATTTTAATAACTTAATCTGACCTTAACAGGCTTTACTATTAATAATATAGCTGAAGTATATTAGCCAATATTTTTCAAATAACAGTAATATAACCATATTTATGGTCTTAAGAGCTTAATTTCTTAGCAAATAATTAACCTAGGAAAATGTGACTGCAGCATCATTATATTTCCATAGCCGCCGCCTGGTCGACGCCAGTTGTCTAGACGCGTAATAATTATATACCGAGCCAAGACGCAGCTTTAGATGTGAGTCACCCAAATTCGTCTCAGGATCGATCTTATGTCTCGTCCATTTGTCAAGAAGGTCAGAGAGTAATCGAATGCGGTCTGTGTTTGCTTTGAAAGCCTTGGAATCCGATATCCAGTTTTTTTTTTTTTTTTCATATTATTATTGGCTGTTGGTGAAAGACACTCTTGTTTATTAAGTGGCATTAGTCTTCAGAGTAATATAAATTAAAATCGATAGGAACAATGTAAAAGATTTGCGGTTTTACTGTGTTACCAAATTATCTGCAAGACCTGATATTATTATAAGAGCAATTGAACGTTCGCGTTTTCCTCTAACGGTGAGTTTTTTGTTACATAAGTTTTGTAGCCACTGAAAATAGGCTTGGCATACGATTGTAAAGACTAACTCCATTAATAGTTCCTACTTACTATGTTAACTTACGTAACTCACTGGTTACGATAACTTAATAGTGTAGTAAAGGGATTGTTTCCACAAGCCGTCTTCAATGTTGCTACCAAACTAGAACAATAAGGCTATAAACATGCCCACTTAATTAGGTTATACAATTTTTATACGTAATATGTATAACGTATAATACATTGTATATACCATAATTATACTATTTGGCGTTTGTAGCTGCCATTTGTACTAAATCCTTTTAAACTTGGCTTTCCAATAATGTAATTTTTATCAATATGGAATGTTACCTTGATAAGCAAGAATATTTCTGAAATGAAGTAAATACGTTTACTATATAAGTTGGGGGGCGTTAATCATATAACGTCGCCTAGTGACATTTGCATGACATCACCGTCTGCTATTGCCTAGAGTTGATTCACTGCACGAACTATCAAAGTTTACTCTGCAAAACGAAACGTCATTCAGAACTGACAAGCGCTAGATGAAAAAAAGCTCATTATCTTAGCTCAACGAAAGCTTTTTTCCGTGAGTACACTGTATAGTTTTTCTAATCAAGTTGTCATAAATAATGTACTGGCAACTTTTTAAAACTATAAATTTGAAACAGTCATAAGTTAGATTTTTATTTTTATTACGGCTACTAGGACTTATGTTCATCAAATCATCAAAAAATCATCCCTTAGTAATGTTACGTAAATGATCCATCTTATGTACAGGTTCAGCATTATATGTAATTTCTAAAATAATTTCCATCCTGACTTCAGTTTCAAGTTTGATCCCCTTTTTAATGAGCCTAAAATAAATCTGTAATGATCAAAGTAAACGAGCATAACTAAAGTTTCCGCTTGTTAAATGTGATGAAATGGAACGATTTTAATTAATGTGGAAGTAATATATGTTCATTATTAGTTAATATGATTTTCTATATAAGCATATTTTATTATCTGACGTGTATAGAAAATCAAGCGATTATATTAGCATTGCCATCTGAAAACTTGTAATAGTCTTTGGTAATTCCTTCCAATATAGACAGTGTAACCGGTACCAAAGCTTAAAAGTTTTTTTTTATTTATTCCTCATAGGATTCCAAAAACTCTGTAAAAACCCATTGCCTAAATGTGTTATATAATAGAACGAATATGTAATATACTATAATGGTTAAAACCAGAAAAAATTAAATCTTACTTCTTTAAATGTCTGTTACATTTTTTTTTTGTTTTCTACTAAAACTTTATATGCAAAATAATCCGAACAGCTATCTGTATTTTATTTAAAAAGTCTTTTCTAATAATAAAATTACGTGACCAAATGTACTTAACTACGACAAATATAAAATGTTCGTTTTTAATTAGTTTTTATCTTTGAAGCAGACTAGATGTAACATGTAACTGGTACATATTGTTTAAAATTAACGCTCAAGTTAAATACAGTTGTACTTACTGATAACAAAAATATCGTGTCTCAACATATTTGTTGAGCGATTATTTTCTAAATTACGTGTAATGTCACACGGAAATGTGCAAATGTCATATCAAGAGAGCAATCTTGATAACTTGAGAATGATCGTCTCTAAAACATTTAAGACATTATAATATAGTTAACTCTAAGAGTCGGTCGTCTTTTTTTTTGAATAACTTTAGATATTTTTACAATTGTGCGGATTTAGTTATTTGTGTAGTATACTAAAGTGAAATTAATAAAGAAATTACAGAAGGTACAGAAACAGAAAAAATAATTTTAAAAAAATATACCTATATAACTGACTTAATATAAAAGTTTAATTTGAACTAATTATTAAATAATTAATCCAACCATACTTAGTACTTAATTTCATATTCCGTTGAGAAACGCAGACACGCCAGCGTGTCAGTTAACAGTTGATTTTTTTAGAAAGTATCCAGGAGGTGATATATACCTTTTTTTTACTATTGGCACCATAAGTAAATTAATCAAGAAAGACAACAAAATTGATTTTGCGCAAAAATATGATATACCGGTGACCCAAGAAATATTTAAATTGACTTAAATATTTGTGTTACCCTCACGTGAACCTTTATTTTGTCAATGTTGATCGTCTTCTGTGTGGATTTTAAAATTTATAACAAAACATACAGTGCCCTTTTTCATATATTAAATTAATATAATCATGAAAATAAAATCATTATTTTATGAGTACTTCGTGTAATCTTACTTATATTCATGATTGGGCCATCAGTGTTCAATAACAATTGATTTTTTACTGAAAACTGTTATCTTAATCCTACTGCTGATAATTGCATTGGGTTTGGCAATGTTAGTTTCTATGGATCGACAATATAGATTTTTTTATTATTATGTATAGTAAGTGTGCGTTTTTATACTATCTAAAAGGTTTTTTCGTTATTTCCAGGTCGCCACCTGCAGCATAATAGGGAGCCATACGCCGCGGCGGAAAGACGGGTGCGACACGCACTCGTGGTAGGTATATATAATTTCGTCTCGCCCTTACTATATAATATTTTAAATCCCAAAGTCCTTTTTTTTGCATAAACTGTAAAATATGGAGCGAAAAGTACTTTTTATGTCGACAATTTCTATGGGATCATTACAAGTGTTGGTAGCTCATTATGGTCATTCCCACTTTGAAAACATTGTGAAGTGAATTCAATGTGTGAAGGGAATAAGTGCGATCCCAATTTTCATCATGATTACTACTTGCTAATATGGTGAAGGAAAAATATTTTCAAAGCTTTGATTTTATTTTAAAATCAAAGGTAGACTCCATCACTCCACATATTCCATCTGCTATAAACATATGATTTAATACAGTATTTATTAAAAAATACTTTTCATTCGGACAAATGGACAAAGGACGGATGTATAACGACCTTACTTTGAATCTTGTTACATTATTATTAAATAATAAATAATGTCTAGCTTCTAGATATATTAAACAACATATTTGAAATTTTAAGCTGAAACGTTAATATAATGTAAGCAACAATGAATTTGTGGAATATATAACAATGTTACTCATATCATTTATGTTGGTCAGGGATCATGTGTGTCACGTCTAGCTACCGGATGAGGTGAACGTAAATCGAATTTTGTATTGCTTCTAAATCCTCTTACTTTGATACTTTCTTCACAATTCTATAATGTAGAAAAACTTCAAAATATTTAAAAACTAATAGAAAATTTTGGAAGCACCACACAAAAATCTCGTAACAACTCAAAATCATTTATAACTTGCATATCTATACTAATAATATAAAGAGACAAAGTTTTTTTTGTTTGTTTATTTGAACGCGCTAATATCAGGAACTACTAATTCGATTTTAAAAAAATCTTTTTGTATTAGATAGCCCGTTTATTGAGCAAGGCCATAGGCTATATTATATCATATGATATATAGTCTATTACACATTAACCGTCAAAACGTACCTAGGGACGAACCCGAGCGAAGTCAGGGTGAGTCGCTAGTTATTTATAATTAAATTCTCGTTAGCTGCTGAATTTTCTGACGGTGACGTGTCTTACTTATCTTTTTGTCTAAATACTTAGTATGGATGGATCTTGTTATCAGGCTTTTAAAGTATAAAGCCGAATTAAATCATTTAATTACAGTCTAAGACTGCCACGGTAGGCTGACGGAATTTGAAATGAGGGGAATCGTCAAAGTAACAAGGTCACCCATATCAGTAGGAAAGTCAAATAATCCCAGGCCGAATTGCCGTTGTTTTACTATTATTTCGAAGAGATTACAGTTGTTTAATTACATCATTTTCCTGTTGTTAAATATTATATATATGAAATTATAGTTAAACCAAAATTTGCTTATTTAATCTATTAAAGTATCATTCTTAATGATAAAATTATTGATTATACTTATATATCTTCTATATAAATAATTGCATTACTATGTACTGTGTACGTACGTAATGTACACAAATAATTTAGCACCTCACAACATTATATATAGTACTAGCGACTCACCCTCGCTTCGCTCAGGTTCGTCCCTAGGTTGATTCCCCATACAACCTTTCATCCCCACTTTCACTCCTTTAATCCTTATCCTTCCCAGGCTCTCAAACTATCTTTTTACCAAATTTCATCTTAATCGGTTTAATAGTTTCGGAGCCTATTCGGTGTAAACAAACAAACTATCAAATCCTTCCTCTTTATAATATCAGTATAGATTAAAACTTATCCATAGAATATTCAATGCAATCATTTACGTAACAATGAACAAGAATTCACTTCAAAGGGAAACTTGGTTACCAAATAAATTGTAGATATTTGTTGAAATACTAAAGTTCTATAATAGAATTATTGTATTTAGACACATGGAACTATAAATAAATACGTTTGCAATATAAAGCTCATAAAGGCTTCAATTTCCTGTTCCCAATCAATATGCCAGACGACAGATTTATACTTCCATACTTCAAAATTGGTAATGATATGTCACAAAGCACAGTATAGCTATACATATCTACTATTGGTGGACACGTCATGAATGCTTAATACCATCGATGATGGTAGAAACTGTAATGTATTCGGACCACAAAATGTGACCGCATCGCGCTGTTATGCAACGCAAGGATAAATCAACTTGCCAAAGTATTGATCGACGTTTGAGTAACCTCAAATCTGTTTATCTGAAAATTTTTAATATTAATATTTACTAGATTTTCTGATTTCTATCTGAACAAGTCTTTAAGCCTTTTATAAAGTGCCGGCTATGATGACCTAGAACTTGCACAAAGAGAACGGTTATTGTTCTTTTTCAACATTTACGCTTCAACAAAAACCTTTAGCTGCACAATAGGTTCGAGGGAGAAAAAACGCTAATCAGGGTCCGACATTATACAGAGTACGTTACGCTACATTACATTTCTGGACAGTTCGGTGAACCCACAAAGTGTTATGTAATTGTTAAACTCATTATCTTGCAGCTTACGTAGCTTCTATTCCAAGTACCCAATATGATATTTTAGACTTAAATATTGTTATATCACTAGTATTTATATATGTACTATAGTATTAGTTGAACTTTATAAATTACTAGCGACTCGCCCTCGCTTCGCTCGGGTTCATCCCTAGCTTGCTTTCCAATACAAACTTTCATCCCCATTTTCACCCCCTTAAGGGATGATTTCCGGGATAAATATAGCTTTTACATTACCGCATTATAATTGCCAATTTGTTAAAGTATTAAAATAGATATAGTATGTTATCCTTAAGAGATAAACATATGCCATCGCGGACTTTTCTGTAGAGCTATATAAGATACACAATTTCACCATACATTATTTTGTTATAATATATCAAAGGGTCTAGACAGCGTTTTCGTTGAAAGCTCCCAGACGGCTTATTTTTTCCGACACCTCCAACAAATATCGTTAAATTTTAGCCATTGTGTACAAAAACTAAACAAATTATATACTAAAACCTTCCTCTTGAATCACTATCTATTAAAAAACCGCATCATAATCCATTGCGTAGTTTTAAAGATTTAAGCATACATAGGGACAGACAGACAGCGGGAAGCGACTTTGTTTTATACTATGCAGTGACTAGCAGAACCCGCGGCTTTGCTCGCTCTAAAACTATAAAAAACTAAAAACGAAAGTTTCATACAAATTTTCATCCCCTATTTTACCCCCTTATGGGATGAATTTCGAAAGATGCTAAAACACGTATTTATTTAATTATATTGAAGAGCATTAATACTAAGTTTCAAGTAATTCTGATCATTAATATTTTTTGGGTTGTATTATAACGTGTTTTCCCGTACGAATGAGATAATCTCCCACGGTAAAAGGCATATGTCACTCTCCAGCGCTCCAACTTTCTCCACTCAAAAAATCACGCCAATCCGTCACTCTGTTTCGACGGGAAAGAAGGACAAACAAGCACACTTTCACATTTATAATATTAGTATGGATAGTCTATGTTTTACTCTGATGTATAAGTTATTATATAACTACAGTTTCATGAAAATCTGTTCAGTAGTTTTTGCGTGAAGAGTAACAAACATATGTATGTATGTACGTCGATACATCCTCACAAACTTTCGCGATTATGATATACGTAAGTAGGATATAGATACTATATGGTAATGACTAATGAGTAATATTTTCTGTAACGTTCTGTAAATTTTTTGCGTTTCATATATAATTAGCAACGCGGAGTCTCACAAGCTTTTCTCCATTTTATTACAACGATACCGGTATACTCTGGGAGGTAACCCGAATATAATTAGTATAAATAAATGCCAGAGGTTAATCTTTAGGGACAACGTTCCCATAACAACGAGACCATATTGCGTAGCGATCCCTGCTTGTGTAAAATTGATAAAAAAATATTGAATTTTAAATATTAAAAATACATTGATTTTTGTTAAAGGTATACATACATACTTCTTTTGGCACGTTAAGGAAACATGATGAGAGTGAATTTTTACGTTGTAACACAATTTTAGACTACAGTATGAAGTTAATCTTCCTTTATAGTATAGTGGTATGCGTAAATGCATTTCCCAACATTAAAAAAAGAAGTTGATAGGTAAAAATCGACACGTTTGACACGACACGAAAAAAAAGGTTACGTTATGAAAAAGGTTATGCTTTATTATTTACTAAGAGCATCCCATGCGACGTCATCACAAGTACCAAGCAAGCAGTTAACTAGTAAGCATTCTTTGACGGTGCCCTACGGGCCTACATATATGGACGTAGTTATGCAAAATAGATCCAACCACAAAAACTTACTTTTGAGAAAATAGGAGTTTTAGTAAAATTGGTATATCAAAATAACAAGACCGTAGTTTTTTTTTAATTCCTCTTAATTATTGGGTATTTTATCTACTTTTTGTATATAAGTTGATATATAGATGCCATTTATGACAGTAACTCAAAAAACGGTTTTCGTGGGCTGGATCCATTATGCATAACTACGTCCATATAATGAGTACACCTTTAGGTATTTGGTCCCCTGGTACTCGTGACAAAAGTACCAGGTGATCATAAGTGTTGAGGTGTTTATAATATAATAAATTATGCACTCTGTACAAGCTTTTCTTCGATGAGCTTCAACATGTACAATATACGTTGCTCTATGTCTATGCTACCCTAGTACTCGTGACAATGTGTACGAGCTAATGTATGAGCCAATGTCGGACAGCAAAAGGAACTTCGTTCCTTTCCTACAGGTGTCCCACGACACTGACCGTTTTTTTTTATTATTTAGTTTAACGAGATATGTATGTATTATTTTTTTTGCATTATTTATAAATTATTACTTAATAAATAAATAATTTATTTTGATTATTTTTGATTTATTAATTTTCTATATATTCATGTAAGTAGCAAAAGTTCTTTTTGCTTGTCGGTTGCCATTCTGATTTATTAAATATATATATTTTTTTAATTAAACCTTTATCAATTACATTTATTATCTTTATTTTATTATTTTATCGTCGTTTCTACAAATGTACAGATAGTATTGGCACGCAGGATAAAATTTTTGGAGTTATTTTTATTTTGTTATGCCAAAGAATAACTTCTTACATAAGTATAAGTACACACACACTTTTTTATCTGTCACCTATGTCTCAATACATGGGAATCGGGGAATCCCTGTACGTGACCGTCGTCGAGAGCGACATTTTCTCTGATCTGTTTTCAGACCTTTTTTAAGTTGTCTATCAATAATTCTCTACGTGGCACTCACATGATTACAATTTCTTATCTCTATCTAATCTAGTTAGGCACAATCTCCAAAATTATTATATTTCAATTGGATTCCTTATTATTCCCGCTTTATTCTACATGTATAATGATTAATAATATACGCTATATCATCTGAAACTTTTACAATTATGCAATCAGCACATTTTAAGATATGGTCTTAATTATAACATAGATATATTTATAATATGTATATATTTAAAGTTGTATATGTGTAGTGTATCAACTATCTAGTATCCATAACACAAGCCTCGTAGCTTACCATGAAACTAGATGGTGCTGTGTGTTAATGTCCCAACAAATTTATTTATTTATTTATAATTTCCAGTCATTTTTTGACTAGAACCATGCATGTTCATAACATGTCAACTATGCTTAAAAGCTCGATTATTAATTTTGTTTAAGATATTGGCTTAAAGTCTACCTTAGAATCACAAATTAATATTAAAACTCATCCACAATGAAATTCTCTCTTGTTAAATATAAATATGACCATAAACTTTCAACAAATTTTCTTTTGGACGCGACCAAAATATTGTCGTTTTTAAAGACTTTATTAAAGATAGTATGATTAACCGGCCTTTTTTTTTGGTACATTTAATTAATCGATCGTCCGCTGGGTAAAAGTTTTTCGCATTATGGACCACAATTACGCGAACCACGCATTGAGACCGCAGTGTAACTTTTAATGAAGTTTTCCATCTCATAATAGGAAAGGCTCGCCTTTTATACCTCCTTAAACCTTTTTACTCAAGTTTGATTAAATCGTCAAGTTATGGCTTGATTTTATCATTTAGCAATAAAAGAAACAGTATATTGCATTCTAAAACAGTTTAAAAAGTTGAATAGTATCGTACTTCGGACTAGTATTATATATTTGAAAGTTTGTACGTATGTTTGTTATTACTTAACGCTTAAACGGCTGAACGGATTTAGAAGAAATTAAGTACATAGATCACTATGATCTGGAGGAGTAAAACATAGGCTATAGGTTTCTCACACAGAAATATAGAAAAGCGAAGCGAGGGAAAGCGACTAGTTTAATATAAAAAGAATATATTATTTAACTCATCAATACAAGGTATCTGTGCTATTTACCGCCCATATACTAGGTATTGAGCCGCAGGTCACGAGATAGTCTGATTAGTGGTGATACCGTTGGGGCGACGCTCGTGCAGTGAATACGAATAACCTTTCAGTATACACCCGCCGGTACCCGAACGCTTGATTACTTCGGTTTTCTCGTTTAGTTCTTATAGTAATATCGACTTGAATACACTATACAAGTTGGTAATACTTTGTAATATGATTTTAAAATATGTACGAAATTTTATTTTGAAACAAATATACTTATATGTAGTTTCCACTGTTAAATATAATATTTTGTTAAGGATCGGTACTTCTACTTTATAATCAAAAATATTTAAAGAACATTGTATTCAGTCCTTTTTAACGTCCCACTGCTGGGCACGGGCCTCCCTTCAATACGAGGGGAATCAGACCATAGTCCACCACGCTGGCTAAGTGCGGGTTGGCGGACTTCACATGTCTTTCCAAAACTTGCTAGGTTTTCTCAGACATGCAGGTTTCCTCACGATGTTTTCCTTCACCGTAAGGCAAGTGGTAATCATGTTAGAAATGATTCGCACATGAAAATATCAGAGGTGCGAGACTTGGGATTTAAACCCGCTTCACTCGGTTTCCCAAGCGAGCGCATTACCCAGTGGTTAGCTACCACTGCCTGCTAAAGAACATTTGAACACAAGAATTATTAAGCATCAAAATGAATACACCAAATAGATAATATTCAGATTTCATCATACATTTCTTCATCGCTCAACTGAACACATTGAATGCTTCTGTGAGATCGCATCTATATCCGATTTATATGAAAATATTCGGAAAATGTTACTTTATAAACTTGTGCATTGACATGCGCTCGAACGCTGCCAGAATTAAAAAACTCAATTTTATCATACGAGAACATATTTTCGATTTACGTAATATTATATACGTGTCCCCACTGTAAAATACTTTTACTTAAAAATCATGTTTAGGTAACTAAAGTTTTCGAAAAAATCTAATTTTTATAATAATAAATTCAGTAAATATATAGAAGTCAGTACATTTTATTCCAAAGTAAGCGAGAGAACGAACATTAAAATGACACCAAAGATTTGCTGGAGATGGAAATTATCAAACCGTAAATCGTACTCACGATTAACCATTCCTCGCACGTTTTGTTAACCCTATCTTATATAACATAAAATTTACTTCATTTTATCTATTGTACAGTAAAAATATAAAAAACTAATAGCCACACAAAGATTTAAAATACAAACAAATATCTGTACCTATGTATTTAATGTTTGAATGTACTTAAATAAAACCACAAAATTTATTTTCTCAATAATACTTATTATAAAATTTATTTCTTAGAATGGCAACATTAGCGACAGGCAGCGGTCTTTGGTTTCCTGAAAGTCTGCACTGGCGTTGCCAACCGCCTTTATCGATATTGCAATTTTCAATATACTCTCAAAGAACTGGCTTTCTTTGACACTTCTTACCTTATAATTGAATCGTTTCTGTGCTCAATATTATTTCCCCTTCATTGAAAATGCCTTTCATAAATCATCCGTTATTTAAAACCAAACTGTTAAAAATCAAAATCTATTTCAGTCGTCAAACTTTTATCATCGATTAAATGTTTTATAAAGTGACATTGTGTCAAAACTATTTCTTATGAAAGGATTAAGAATATTGTCTTTCCATCTGACCTCTTTATTACTTTAATTTGTTTTATCTTACAGAATTATTTTAGTGAACTTTTATATTATTCTAAATTCTTGAGTTGAATATAAGCTGTAAATTGACGTAACTTATACACTTATACCTTGACTTTCTGTTTGAATGACTGCCATGACAACAAGTCTTATTTTGTAATAGCGACTCACGCTCGCTTCGCTTGCGTTCATCCCTAGGTACGTTTTCACGATTAGCTATGTTTACACATAAATAGTAGCTTGCTACCCCAAAGATATTCATTTAAATTATATAGCGATTTACGTCGCGTGGCGTACGCCGTACGTGGATTTTGTTCACAATTTCATGGTTTTCAATTTTTTTTCGCGGAACCCTGATTCTTTTTCTAAAATAAAAGTAGCCTAAGTTACTCCTTATAACATCAGCTATCTGCTAGTGAAAGTCCCGTCAAAATCGGTTCTGCCGTTTCGGAGATTAGCCGGAATAAACAGATAGACAGACAAAAATTGTAAAAAGTGTTGTTTTGGTATGTGTATCGTGTATACATCCATATGCATTTAGTAAAAAGCGGTTATTTTAATATTACAAACAGACACTCCAATTTTATTTATCTGTATGTATAGATTAGTTTGCAGGACTAATGCTAATAGCCAGATTTTCAGCGATAGTGCTATTTGTACTGACTTACTCCAACTTATTCTATTTCAATTAAATCGCTCTTGTGGAACTTATAACAAGATTGTTGTAACGAGCGTCACAGTTGGTGGGCAGAGTTTCGTTAATGATGTTTAAGTACAGAATACTTGGCCAGCTAGAAGCAATTTGCTTATTTACTTTGAGCAATGTGATTGAGTAACTTCAACTTTATAATGAAACCATCTGCGATTTTTCGGGACTTTATTGGTCTTAGGAATATTTTATTGTGTCATCAATAAGTTTAGAAGTGAAGCCGATATATTTTAAATTTGGCATTAGATCCTAAAAAAAGCAATAATTCGTCTGATTTTATAATAATTAATTAAATAAGTTTGAATACCAAAATCTAAAATAAAAAATCTTACTTATTACAAATCTAGATATTTAATGAATTTATCATACTGAGTATTATTAGTACATTCTTTCTTAAAATGATATTTGGTACATACAGTACTTCGTTGAGATGATATATATTAAAGATAATTTAAGCAAAGTAAACTTATTTACATTTAAAATTATTATTTTTATCCTTATGACAGTTTTAGTTCAAGATAATAGTAATTTGTCTGGACTAATATCTACAATTTGCGAAAAGCCAGGTGTGGCCGAGATAAGGCAGTTAAATCACGCGATTTGACTCTACATCACATCTATAATTGAAGGCTTTCGCGACTGAGGTCATTCACTATTGCTAATTTAAAATCTTTTTTTACATTATCAAATTAAAACGTCGGTATTTTAAAAAGTAATCATTTCACGGAAATAAATTATAAATTCAATGGGACGATAAATATCTAATATATTTAAACGAGCAATTCGACCAAGGTGCAAGATTAACATTATATGGATCATATTGGATATTAAAAAATATGATATAACAAAAAAGAACACCGAGCGAAGCTCGGTCGCCAGGTACTTTTCTTAAATCTATACATATAATAAAATTCTGAGTCGAACCTGTACATTAATTTTTTTTTGGAAAATCTTATTTAAATAATCAATATTAACGATACAGAGGCCGAATCTATAGTTTTTAGAATTTTTGGCAGTCTGTCTGTCTATGATTGCATCACGAGAAAGTCACTGGACAGATTTTGATAAAATTTGGTATGATGATAGCTGGTTATCCGTATGAACATATACGTTACTTTTTACTGCGGGAAAATATCTCATCTCTGGAAAATGTATACTAAACGTTAAAACGTAACTAGGGACGAACCCACGCAGAGCGAGGGTGAGTCGCTAGTAAATACATATATTAGAACAGTAAACGTCTCCTACTAAAAATCAAACATTTTATGAGAGCTGCTAGAAAAATACAATTTTCAAATAACGATACTAAAATAGCTAGAACTCTAGACGTTTTATTTCATCACAATGAAACGGCAGTGAGAGAATATTTGCGATGTTATTCTTATAACAATAGTAAAACTGGTTTTCTTACAATAAAAGCAATCGAGGTCCCGTGATTTGTAGCTTACGTTGAAACTGAGAATAAAGCAGATAGTATAAACTGATATTGTTATTCTGGAATTTACCTTTGTTTTAAAAGTTCAGTGGACGATTGCGTCATTGATATGTTTCAGATGTATTTCTGGATAGGAACGGTAAGTTCTGTGTCTATTGTAGATTTATTGTTTATTCGTACAATAGTGGAAATTTGTCCTTGTTCTGCTTTCGCATAAATGTAATGGAACACACAGTATTAGATCGTTTCAAAATATGTTGAATTATGTCGGATTTTGTTTATAAATAACTTCTTCAGATTCATCTTATTCACTGTTGGTTTTGTGTGTGTACGAAAATATCTTAAGCATAAAATGTTTTTTTTCAATATTGAAAAAGAAATATTATTTTATTTTAATATTACATCTTTATCACTTCCTATCTAAATCTACTACTAAATATATAATAAACTCATGTCAAATCCGCGTAACCTTTGGCCATCAATCCATCCATTACCTACGCAACTCGACCAACATCGATTAATCCCGCAATTCGGGACACCTTCAATCAAGATTGTTTGCGCGCTCGTGCCAAGTTTGTTGGAACACGATGATTGACCCATTTGCCCAACTTTGCTACACATGCTATAATACTAATGACTAGTAATCGAGTAATTGCTAGCTACCCCGTTGTTTAACGTGCATGTTTAATACTAAGTTCGTAAGGTAGGTTAGTTTAACTTGCAGTGTAAGTTATGCTTCATTTTGATATTAATTTAAAAAGTTCTGGTATTTAAAAATGTAAGGCGTAATAAATTTAAAAATTGTTTATCCAATATGTCCAAGGGAAGTTCAATAAATCAGTAAATCTCGAAGGATCTGTTCTCTAACAGAGATGGGCACTCAGCCGACCTAATTGCCGACCGTTCAACGACACTCAACCCCATTGCTGCTTGGACGAAGGGAGGAAGCTCTTGTCACCCTCCTCTATGTTAGAATAAATAACAAACAAGTACTTACATACAATTGTCCTTAAAGGGTTATTCTGTGAGATTTAAAAAAAAAATCATACTAATACAGGAGGATTAAAAATTTTTTTGTCTGTTATTGCAAGAGACTGAACATTACTGGAGAGTTTAATTAAATATTTATTATAAAAAATATTTTGGTTACTGAACTTAAACTTAAATATCACAACTGATTTAGATACATTATTACATATTAATATGTAAAAATGTCGTAATATAGTAAAGATTTTCCTAAAATGAAACTATCTCAGCTCACGACGATAGCGAAACGAAAATGTCAAGGTTGTCGACAAGCTTCCGCCGACCTGCCATAAATTCATTGGATTACATTTGAATAATCTCTTTGTTTCCAAGCTCGCTTAATCTGAAATTATTTTTAGTTAAGAGCTGTCGCGCAAAAATATTTTAAGTTATGTATGAAATTATCACCAGCATATTTATTTGAATATACAACAAACGTTATAAAAGATAATACCTAGTTCCATGACATACCCACTAAGTAAATGACAAATAGCATGAACTCAAATAACATCTTGATATTAATAATAATTTATTGACGTTTGAGAACGAACCTTATACTTAACTAGCAACTCACCCTCGCTCCGCTCGGGTTCGTCCCTAGTTAGGTTTTAACGGTTATCTCGGAGATGAGATATTTTCCCGCGGTAAAAAGTATCCTATATATTGACCCGGATAACCAGCTATCATCATACCAAATTTCATCAAGATCTGTCCAGCGGTTTTCCCGTGATAACAGACAGACAGACAGACAGACAAAAATTCTAAAAACTATAGATTCAGCCTCTGCATCGATAATAATGTCTATTTCAATAAGATTTTCCAAAAAATATTTAATATACAGATTCGGCTTAGTTAGAATTTTATAATATGTATAGATAGATATTTGTATCTACAATTTAATAATGGTCTTTTTACACCAAAAATATTAGTCCATACAATAAAATTCAAAGCTCTTTCACATTCATGTTTTAGGTTTTCTTTATGGGATACTTCGCTCCTAATAGCTTCGTTTTCACACGCCTTCATATATTCTTGTTATCAAATACCTGTATATCTTTATTATTTTCATGTCAGGTATATCTAAATTGTTCGCTGCCAGATGTAATCATAAAGAAACGAAAGTTAATGAATATGAAGCATATGTTTAATAAATATATAAAAGAACAGTGTATTTGGAAGTTGTATATATTTTGATTTTTATGCCTTTACGAGTATATAGTGAAAAGGATGACGGTTGATGAAAATTTGGCACTTTGTTGTAATGTGAGTGATGATAAGAGTTCTATCACAGGGAGTTTCGTAGAAATTCGAGAGAAATATTCCGTTACATGATATATTTAGGTCTTCTATTAAAAAATAAGAAGACAGATTTAGCGAAGAATAAAGACATTTTAGTTTCGGTCTTGTAGACTATGCAATATGACGTTATTTATAATGTTGAAATAATAGTACGCTAAAACTGTCCCATTTTTAACGTTCCTAACCTAATTTTGTAATTACCCCTTCAAAAATATTCATCCCCAATAAACAAACATATAAAAACAGACATTTCATTACATAAAACTGAAATATGCACGATGCACAACGAGCGGCACAGGTCTGTTTATGGGTCATAAAGACCGCTAACAGGCTACAGGTGTGTTCTGGTAAATTTTTTTGTTTGTTTAATTAACATTTGTGTACATGGTATAAAATAATAATGAAACCCTTCTACGGGTTTCATAGTTAAGGGCAAACGGGAGCGTAAACGTGTTGTGTGAGGTTCTGTTGGCAAGTAAATCGATTTTATTATTGTATTTTACTAAAGTCCCTTAGAAACCGAGTGAAGCTGATTCGGATCTCGCACTTCTGATATTTTCAATTTTCAATCATTTCCAACATGATTACCAGTTACCTTACGGTGAAGGAAAACATCGTGTGGAAAACTGCATGTCTGAGAGAGCTTACTAAATTTTCGAAAGACATGTGAAGTCCGCCAACCCGCACTTGGTCAGCGTGGTGGACTATGGCCTGATCCCCCTCGTATTGAAGGGAGGCCCGTGCCCAGCAGTGGAACGTTAAAAAAAGGCTGAACACTAAAGTACGAGTTATAGAAAATGTAAATACCAGAATTTCGTTTTTGACTAATGAATTAGGCTTATATTAAACAACTGTTAATAATTTTCTCTATTTATGATAAGTACAACGATCCACAAAACTGTACAAGCCATAGTAGCGCCGATATGATGTTTGAAAATATTTAACGTCAAGTTAATCTTCCGAAGTGTCTTTTCGAAGATTTACGAGCTCCCTCTAATTGGATTGCAGAAATAATGTCTTTGTGACTGGTGAACGGTGATGCTGTGAAATAAACGATTTTGCTACCCTTGGATCCAATCAGGGAATCTAGTTTATTATTTTCTGAGAGATGTACGTTACTTTACAATCTAGCTCTTGTTAATATAAATTCCGGAGGTTTTAGTGAGCCCTTTATAGTTGATAGGGCTATAGTAATGTCTTTATCTTTCTAATTTTATAAATGCGTAGGTTTGTGAGGATTTATGGATATCTCTATGTATTAAAAAACTACTGAATGGATTTTATTGAAACTTTACAATAACATAGCTCATACATCAGAATAAGCTACTTTTACTCCCGGAATAATGTACGGTTCCCGTGGGATAAATTTGTTTTTGTTTATCTAGAGGTGAACCCGAGCGAAGCGAGGGTGAGTCGCTAGTATAATATAAAACAGAAAGATATCTTTAATATTAAAATGAAACTAGCATTGCTCGTAGCTATGTTCGCATAGTTTATTTATGTTATATAATTACTCCGCTTCTAAAAATCATAGGATGATGTTAGATAACCTTCCCCCATAAATAGGGAAATGTTTGAAATTTACTAAACTTCCACAAAATAACTCTTTTAGACTCTTTAATTGATCAGAAACTCATTTTAAAATACTAGAAATAACACTTGTATTAGATAATTGTATATGTATTACAATATTGGAAATTGCAAAATGTCAATAATTTCCCCTTCAATCCCTCGGGCGTTGTGTGGGATGATAAGTGTTATCTTCGTTAGATGTCAACCTATTTCCCGCTTATGCGTTCCTACCCTATTTAATTATGCAATGAGCGACAGTAAAATGCAATCGAGTTGATAGAAAACTTTACAGTTGAATGCCTCGATGCTATTGCAATTAAAGAGGTGTTGAATTATGCAGAAAATCCTCTACTGAAGCTGTTTAGATACATGATTTAATAATTAAGTTTAATAACGTTGCTTTATAATTTATTAAGTATATCTAATTTAGTACAGTCTATTAAATATAATATTCGACTTAGATAGTGGTAATACGCTTAGAATAAAATACGGTTTTAACCTAGGTTGCTAGCATCTCTGAGATGAATTTGCAAATTTTCTACAGGATTGCCGCTTGCTAATATGGTGCAGGAAACGTCGTAAGAAACCCTGCATGTATGAGAGAACGTAACCAGTTCTTAAAAAACGGACGAAGTCCACCAACCCTTACAGAGGAGTGGCTCGCGCCCAGTGGTTGGGACGTTTAAAATAATTGCCACCAATTAAACCTGCCTTTATAAATAAAATCACTAGATTAGTATTTCAATAATATGTAGGATTATTTAAAATAGTGATATAAAACGTAAGTTTCGCGGCATCATTTAGTATAAAGTTATCTTACGTTATCAATTTTAGTACGAAATTACCATTCTAGCAGCATGAGTCCCTAACGTCGTGTTGAGAGTTCTGAGCTAAACTGCCAATTTACTTTTATTAAATTTTTTATTCTTGAAATTCCTTATTTCTACTAGGTATGCTCCATTTATAATATGGTAAATGCTTTACAACAGAATCATGTAACTGATGTTTAGTCAGTTTATGGCTAAGCTATTGTTAATATTAATTACAATGTCGTCTTGTGTCGGTTTGTTTGATTATGCTAATGTCCTGGTTATAAAGCTAAGAGATTTGATATCTAACATATATATGATAGTAACATAGCCTCGCTTCAGTTCAGTAGGTCTCTGGAACAGTAGCCTATTTGTTAATCCAGGTAATTGTCTGTCTGAATACTTAATTTCATCCAAATCCATCAAGACGTTTGAGCATGAAAGAGTACCAAAAGGATCACACATACACAAACAGACTTACTGATTTTTGATTGATTGATGACTCTCTTACTCCTTGTTCCAGATCTAGAGGGTCGGGCGTGGTGCGGGCGGCGGCCGCGAGCCCGGCACCATGGCTACGGTGGAGGGGCGGCCGGCGCAATATGGCGTCACCCTTCGGCAGCTGCGCGAGCTGATGGAGACTCGCGGGGCCGAGGGGATAGCCAAGATCAACGCGCTCGGCGGACCTCAGGAATTGTGCAAGAAGCTGTACACATCGCCCACAGATGGTTCGTACCTTAACCATTTCTTAGGATAATTAGGAATGCTTTTGATTCTTTCTTACAGCTTTGTGAAACTTTAGAGGAAAAGAAGATAAAAAATAAATTTATTAGAAAAACAATATTATTTACTATAGTAAATTCAATTGTGGTACTTAAATATTTAATGTATAGGTTTTAGGAAAGTCATAAACTCGTTAAAGTAACATATATGGCCTTCGCGTGTCCGAGCCCAGTTTCGTGAGTATCAGCAAATTAACTTGTACGGAAAAAGTGGCCAAAATGTATGATATTTATTAGAAAATAATATAATATGTATAGTCGAATAACCTTAAAAAAATATTTACTTAAAACATACATATAAACTATTAGTAATCCAAGCCTACCACGCATAACCACATTACTAAACATTAGGCACCCCAAAGGAATACGAAATAAATAGGCACACCTATTTTAAACGCCGTCACTGTACAGTTATCCATTAGCGATTCATTTCATGCGTCTTCTAAAGATTAGAATCGATAGGTGGAATATACTCGTACCTATTGACTGTCATGACTTTCATTTCAGGGTTAACTAAATAAATTAAATTAATATTGAATATTTTATTAATTTGTATAGATAATATTTCTTGATAGAATGGCCTTTTATTATTTATAAGTCGACACGTTAGGCTCAGTTTGTAGTGACCCTACTTTCTGCGCCAGCGGTCGCGGATTCGAGTTTCGCTGGGGGCATTCATTTGTGTGAGAAGCACAAATATTTTTATTCCAGTCATGGGTGTTTATATTTATAATACGTATGTATTTAAAGTTATATATGTATAGTGTATCAACTATCTGGTATCCATAACACAGGCCTCGTAGCTTATCATGGAACTAGATGGTGCTGTGTGTTAATTTTCCACACATTTTTTGTTTATTATATTTATTTATAAAGTAGCTATGTATAAAATATGAATATTCGCTATTATAAATTAAAAGGTATCGTCAGTTGTACTTATTTTTAAATGTGACGAAACCACCAGCGTATACGAAATTATCATTTTCCAAATGAATTATTCGAATATTCATAAAGGTCAACCAAACAATATAACGTGCAATTTGTTTTTAACCTTTTTGAAGAAACTTATTTTTGAAGATTGACTTAATGTAAATAAGTCAAGATGTGCCCCCAAACTCATCCAATACCCTAAGTTCGTTGAATTAATCAGAATAGTTTGTGAAGTGACGTGAGTAAAGCCCCTTAGCTTGATCCCGCACGTGGCGACCGGGGTCATGCGAACTGATATAGTCTAGTTCATCACTGTCGGACATAGAGATCCGTCTATAGGGAATTAGATGAGATGCCGCAATAAAAAATGGTGTATTCTTGGCAACACGTTTGGCTCAATTTGTAGTGACCCTACTTGCTGTGCCAGTGGTTGTGGATTCGAGTCCCGCTGAGGGCATTCATTTGTGTGATGAGCACGAATGTTTATACTCCAGTCATGGGTGTTTATATTTATAATATGTATATATTTAAAGCTATATATGTGTAGTGTATCAACTATCTAGTATCCATAAAACACAAGCCTCGTAGTTTACCATGGAACTGGATGGTGCTGTGTGTTAATGTCCCAATATATTTATATTTATTATTCTAAATTTTCTGTCAAAAAAACTTTTAATAGAAAATTTCTAGTCATTAGCTCCCTATTTTATTTGACAGCATTGATTGGGCCTGTCCCGTAAACTGTCTATACCATATTTGGTTCAGTCTTAGTATACCTCTAATTTACATTATCGGTTAAATCGTATTCGCGGTGAATGTTGCGATCATAATCGCGATGGGCACTGCTTATTTATTGATATCGCCAAGTTGCCAACAAATAGCAATTGTAGTAGACATATCCGATAAAGTATAAGGGTCATGTTAAATTTAGTAATAAAATATTTGTAGATATTACATGAAAAGTTGAGTAGTCTTTTATTTTATTTAAGATTAAATGCATAAAAAATCTTCATTAATCTATTGACGAGCTTTGACAAACTTATAAAAATTAGAAATGAAAGAGCGTAGAAGAAGTAGTTGATTCTATCAGTACCTATAAAATACTACTAGAGCTAGCTAGAAAAGTTAGTTTTCTCGGGTACTTGCGGAAAACGATTGCGGTTTCTCCCAATGGGCGAGATTAACATTTGTGAAGTTTATTCTCTCTTGAGTTAATGGGACATCTCACATCCATAGATATAGTCTTACAGCTTTAATTACTCTTCTTAAAATAGATATTTTATGGAAACAGCTGTGTAATTATATAATTCGTATTTCTCACACTTAGTTCATCAAAATGTAATTAGCGAAAAATGAAATCTTTATCAGTCAGGACTTGAGTAAAGGTACAAAAGATAAATTTACGGAATAAAGAATTTTATGGCGAGATTGCGTTCATACCTATTGTATTAAACTGTTTTTTAACTAAAAAATGATAATGAAGCTTACTTTCCAAAGCCTTTAAAACAAAATAGATAAAAATATCTTCTTAAATACATAATTCAAAAAGTATAACGCTGTACAACGGTTGAGAGAAAGTGTTTTTTTTTTTTTTTAACCAAAATTCAAGACTTGCTTTACGTTGTATTCACAGCGCTTGTAAAAACGAGGCCAGCTAATAAAAGACGTAGCAGCTTATATGAATAGCTGTTCATTTATTAGAGACGTTGTTCATGATCAATTTAATTTTCATGGCGTTGCTAGTAATTCTCCGGCGTTAGAATAGAGCACTAAACCCGGTTCATCGAACCCTGATCGATACGGGAGGTCTTTTTAAAGGCTCAAATGATACCATGAACAGAACGTTGACTTTCCCAAATTAGGTTTTGCGCCCAACGTCGCTTTGATCGTTTCGTGTTCTTGAAAGTGAATTCACGGCGTATTCATATCGTAAGTGGGTTGACGATATGTAAAGTTTGTATTAGGTACTTTTTGGTTTTATATAATCACGAAAAATTATTTAAGATTATATACAGCTATTTCACTGCCGTATTAAGCCTATAAAGTATCGGCATTTATTTCTAAATAGTAAGATAACAAAGTCGACAAACTATATGTATAATAGCAAATTTTCTCGCTGCTTTTCTCTGAAAGATAAATCTTCCACTGAGTACTCTAATAAAGGGAAGCTTTCAGCGAAATGCTTTTATAAACACTCTTCTATTGTTTAGGTGAGATATAACTTTTAGATTTTTATTGATACCCTACAAAGATAGATACACTATAGGTTTCTGCTAACGTGCTTACATAAGTAAGTATATACACTAACCCCCTTTCTTAATCAGCTTCGATCAAACATGCATCGACTAACTAGGTCAAGTTCGGTGTTAAGGGATGAGTGAAAGGGTGGCTTCGTACTTCATGCTCTATTTTCATTTTACAAGGCGAACTATTGAGTGGATTCGCTAAATTAGATTAATTTGATTTAAGGGTTTATTAGAACCTAATAGGATATCCAGAATTTAGAAATGTAAATAGCTCATTCAATATCTGAAATTGTATCAGGAGAATGTACATCGATTTTCATACTAAATTGCATCGTCCACATATGCTGGAATTTACGAACGTTCTGAACATGGGCAATGTTTTAGGCGCTCGCTCGCAGATTGCGTACATTTAATCGTTTATGCCATAGGGTGCAGCTGGAATTTGGTATTACTAAAGGATAAGTTATTGCTTGATTTAAATATTTTATTATACATATAAGGTATAAGAATGCGACATTGAAACGAAATATTTTCTCTTCTAGCTTTTAGTTTATTTGAGAGGTTAAGTTAAACTTGCTAAAACTGGAATAAACTTAACAATACATATTTTTTATAAAAAAACCTTTTATAAAAATAAATACGTTATATTTACCTCGGTAAAATAACTTCGCAGTGGCGAAGCTGAGAACGACAGTTAATACTATAAAACATATTATAAGTATAACCATGCGTTGTTCAGAACAATTTTCAGCAGTCACGCGAGTCGAGTTCCAAACGTAAATATTATTGCTTTATCGGAGCTTTTACAAATTAAAATAACAATTGCTGTAAACACGGCAGTGTCCCAATTAATTCATATCCCCGTTAAGTAAACTGTTTCTTCAAGCAATATTAAAGAATGACCTGAAATGTTTCTTCAAGCAATATTATGACAAATTCCTTTAAACTAATAAAGATCATCCCGCCAACCTGCACTTGGCCAGCATGATGGACCATAGCCTGTCGTCCTCGTATTGAAGGGAGGCCCGTGCCCAGCAGTGGGAACGTTAAAAAGGACTGAACACAATAAGGATCGGCTTCAAATTCATTTTAGACGTAATCATTTCAAACTTGAGATTGTTTTATTTTCTAGAAATTTACTCTTTATAACTTTAGTTACTTATTCAATAAAATAGATTAACGATTTTCACTCTCAAAAACACATCCGAATTAAGTATTACTATTTTTATTCAAACTCGGTATTTTCCTAGAAGTCAATCTAGAATAAAATGAAAAATTGGTACAATTGTAATATTCTTTCATAACTACTTACTATAGCTGGGTCGTTAATTAGATTTCAGTGCGATGTAATTTTATCATAACTTGGTATCGTTACAGAGGACTTATAGTCTCTCAGTTTTCGAAGAAATAAGAATATAGTATGATTAAGCATTCAACGTTCGCATTATATACCGAAAGCTAAACTGAATAAATATGCAAAATCATTAAAGAAAAAACAATTCTATTTAATTCATTAATTGTTGGCTATTTCCAACGAACTGCTGTCATTATTACTGCATGTAATTGGTTATGGACAAATATGACTTCATACGAGTGGAACGCATTAGTCTAATGCGTTTTTAATACTAAATAAGTTTTCTTTTCACGAAGTATTTTTAGGGCTAAATGATTAAATCCTCTTACTCTTAAACTGAATCACACTTATGTTATCTCGCGACAAAATGCAAATAAATATTTATACAAGTGTTTTACAGCATGATGTCAGTATCAACAAAACTATAAAGTGAAATTAGCAAGAAACATGCACAAGAACTCCAAAGAATGCTTTTGTAAATGATATTATAATTAAAGTTACGCCGTTTCCAAGCAGTTTCACTTCTTTTGTGACAGAATATAAAGACGTTGTTTCCTTGACGATTGTTTGCTTATACTTCGCCGGTGATAGATCGTTCCTGTCAACCGCTCGCCATAAAATGTTCTAAGCAAACGAAAAATGATCTTCGTCGTTTTCAAGCGACGAAATAACGTCTTTATCTAGCACATAATGTCTTATTACTCATCTCTTCTCCAAGCTCGAACACTCATTCACCTAGATTAAAACTCCGGTGCATATTTTAAAAGGTGTGGCACAATGCCAAATATTCAATTAAACGTTTAATGACTACGCGTAAGAATTTTTTGTTTAGAGGACTTATTTACCTGAAATTAAACAAAAGTTTAATCTATCTAAAATTAGAACGTTTTCCTTCAAGAGAAAAAGAAATACATAGTGACAATTATTACGGTTTTACCGTCATTTAAACTCCACCAGGCCAGTACTAATATGTACTATAAATAACATTTGCCATTCGGAAATTGAACCCACAACACTAGGTTAGGCATTTTAGGCATTACGGTTGGGTACCTACACTACGCATGTGTTACAAACACACAAAATTCTGTGAATTAAAGGTAATATTGTGCCTGCATTATTTTATATAATACAATTTACATTGGTGCTCGCAGTCGTCACTAGATGTTGTCACGTATCAAATTATGCAGGCCTTGTACTATAATTGAAATAAGTAAGATATGCCCGGCGTGAAATGTAATACTAGTGTGCGATCATCAGATTAATATGTTCTCAGCTATAACATCTGGTAATAAAGGTCTTTATTTAAATACTAACTTGTGCATGCACATCCCATAAATATTATAAATGCAAAAGTTTGGATGGATAGATGTTTGTTAGTTAATCACGCCAGAGCGGCTGAATGGATCTGGATGAAAAGCATAGCGAAAGATTATAGTCTGGAATAATAGCACATAGGTTACTTTTTTCCCGGAAAAAATGTACGGTTCCCGTGAGAGAGATTTGTTTTAGTTTTTCACAAAGCAAGGGATCGACTATCTATTCTATACTAACCGTTAAAACCCGAGCGAAGCGAGGGTGAATCTCTAGTATGTATATACTCGTATGAATATAAAAATTCGCCTCACGTTTGTTTTTAATTCAAAATTTTTTAGCTTTGCAGCTAAAAAAAAGATACGAACAGATAGATAGACTCAATTTTGCAATAGAAATAAAAAAAAACTAACCCAAATACTGCGATATAATTAAATTTATTTAAATAATTTACATATCGGTATTATACTGTAAGTGAATTCTTACAAAAGAACAAATTCCATTATCCAATATGACTTCCTAATGCATCCAAAACCAAGCCAGCACAACTTGACTTAACCGGAATAGATCTAGATAGCAAGGCTGGTGAAATCGCATTAGCTGGTAATCGGTGCACGATGCAACTCGGTTATTCTCGTTTTATTACTGCCATTCCAATAGCACTTGATAGAGCTTTTATAAGGGATCCGAGTCTCTAAACGTGTCTTAGCACGTGAATTAGTTTGTTTGATTAGATCATCGCTGATTCATTTGCGTTTTAATGTAGGTAATTGATTGTATACTTTGAACTCTGGATTAAATTTTTGCGTAACTAATAGAATGCGGGTGGTGTATTTCTGTGAAATATGATTGAATAATGAATTACTTTCAATATCCATACTAATATTATACCTAAATGCAAAAATAACTCTGTCTCTTTGTTACGTTTTCACGCCTAAACCGCTGAACCAGTTTTGATAAGGTTTTTGATAAAGATAATTGATAAATAGTACAGAGCGAGATGGGACCGTAGAGAAGGGCGTGTGGGTTGAAAATTTGTATTGGAAACAAATCATTACTTAAGTTAAGGACAAAAAATTTATTATATCCTATAATTTTGGTAACAAATAAAGAATATTTTGCCATTGACCAATAAATGTAAAATAGGAGATAATTTCAAGTTTTTTTTTAAAAGTACATACCTACTTTTCTATGCCTATGTATGTATAGTCTATCTGTTCCATACTTACCGTTAAAACGTACTAGGGACGAACCCGAGCGAGTCGAGGGTGAGTCGCTAGTGTTGTCTATAATAATACTAAATGCATCCTGATATGAATTTGTAACTATAATCTTATTAAAATTCTTATGAAATCTCTCATAATATTGATAGTTCTACTGAAAATTCGTAAATTTGATTATCCATTTGTAAATTGTAATCCACTTGACATACGTGTCATTACAAATAGAAAACGCTCAGAATAGAACCAGTCTCGATCGAAGGCCAACCGACGATGATAGCAATCACAATCGTGCAAAGCAATTGATAAAAAAGTATAATCATTTTAACTTTTTTATTTTTTGACTAACCGAGCTAATCGGTGATGATTAGATACTAAAATAGTGTTCCGCTTGGACAAAATAACGTGTACTAGCGACTCACCCTCGCTTCACTCAGATTCGTCCCTACCTTGCTTCCCTTAAGGGATGATTTCCGGGATAAAAAGTCCTATAACCTTCCCAGGGTCTCAAACTATCTTCTTACCAAATTTCATCTAAATCGGTTCAGTAGATCCAGAGATTACCCCCTACAACCTCACAAACTCATAAACTTTACCTCTTTATAATATTAGTATTAAAGTAATATTAAATTAGTATAGATGTACTACTTAAAGTTATATATCTGTAGTGTTTAACCTATCTAGTATCCATAACACAAGCCTCGTAGCTTACCATGGAACTAGATGGTGCTGTATGTTAATGTCCCAACATATTTATTTATATATATTTACTTTACATATATTTTTTTTAGTAGTTTATGTTTTTTTTTTTATATTACTCGCATTTTTAAAATACAAATAGAACAAAAAAACCTATTTATAATTTAGCCTATTTTACGTTCCGTTTCTGAACGTAGGTTGGATAGGTAATTAAATTGGTTTGCATACAAAAATGTAAATCGGGGTTTGAACCTGCTTCACTTTAGTTTACCAAGAGAACACGACATCAAATTAGATAGCAAATCGCTAAGTTATATTAAATCACTTAAGTTTTCAAAGAAGTAGTATCATGTATTCTCCAGACCTTCCTAAAGAAACCATTATAATATAATTGCCACTAGTTTAAGACAAGCTTTATCTTCTATGACTTTCAAGTTTCTTGTTCCTTTATCCACAAAGAAACAAAGACTGAATATGCGTGCGTCGCTTCGTAAACTCAGCTTTTTCTTTTGCGAGTGACGTACTTAAAGCCGTTTAGCTGACATAAGACGCCGTACAAAGTGTTTTAACGTGAATAGCTGAGTCTATTTCTTTATGAGGTATGGCGAAAAATCGAAAATTGTATCTCGTTATAATTACAATTAGTTAAGACTAAATTAAAATTTCAATCGAGTAATGATGTAATAAATTCCATACAATAGTGGCAATAAGAATATAATTCGCTTCGTTTACTATTTTCATTCATGACGCCTTAGTATGAACAAGCGCTGACTAACATCATGACTACAAAAGATAATTCTTTGAATTTAAACCTGCGACCTCTGGTAACTAGTAGGTAGGTAGGTTTAATTAAACACCTCACTAAAGATAATTGTCATCGGACTATTATTATAAATGCGGAAGTTTGTATGTTTGTATGTTCGGAACTCTTACGCTGAAACGGCTGCACGGATTTGGATGAAATGCAGTACACAAATAGACTACGACCTGGGATAAAACATTGGTTACTGGTAGGCACCAAGGCGAAAGGAGGGCAAGTCGCTAGTCTGTATAAATATTATAAATGTGAAAATTTGTGAGTATGAATGTTTGTTGCCCTTTCACGCCAGAACGGCTGAACGGATGAAACTGGATGAAATTTAGCACAGAGATAGATTATAGTCTGGAATAACATATTGGCTTTATCCCGGAAAAATATACGATTCCCGAGGGATAGATTTGTTTTTGTTTTTCCAGAAGTGAACCCGAGCGAAGCGAGGCTGAGCCGCTAGTTTCTTATAATTGTGTATTAGATTATTGGTTTATTTTTTTAACTTAATAAATTTGCATAATATGCTCCAAAATTTACATATTATGTAGCAATTATGTCAGATTATACTAATTTGATGGAGAATGCACTTTGTGTCGCCAATAAAATGTAGAATTGAAACAATATCTATTTTTCTTTCGTTCGTTTCTTTTTATTTCATTTCTTAAAATATTTACGTTTATAAAAAGATAACTATTATTTATTTATTAATATTAAGATAGTATACACAATGCCTAAGGTAACCCTGCTAACTGCTTGCTCTTGACAAGCCATATATAGATGGTCCTACGTCACGCCCGCCCTACACGTGACCTGTTTTCGGATTAGCAAAAAGAATATTATAAGGAATAACTTTGTGTAATGTCGACATTACGTGAAGTTAAATCATATAGTATGCTACGGTAATAAACTACGTTAGCATTCTGAGCTTTTATGAAGTAGGTACTTATATATTTGTTAACATGAAAAGTTTCTTGAAGTAATCTAATTGAAATTTGTATATTTTTTCTAATATTATTGCATATTTACTACGAAAGTTAAGCCGGTAGTATTTTAAAGCTTTAACACCACCCTTTTGGTATTCCAACTCAATATCATTATCACTAACAAAGAAAACCTTTTAGACATCAAAGAGAACAGTGTGTTACATTTAAGTTTCCCAGCAAAGCTCAGCGGCGTACAATACTATATATTACGGCTTACATTCATTATTAGTATTGCCTTTGTGAAATACAGCATTGTTCCTTATATATATGGAAAACAATGATTTTCATAACCATTCCGCGTTAAAAGATTCTGAACACACAAAACTGAATTCTACAATCACATGGCAAAGTATCATTAAATTAATTATTGTTACTGGCGGGTCGATCGGAAGATGTGAATACCTATATATTATATTCTTAAATTCTTTCTTATTATACTGGATATGCTGTTATATACGTAGAAAGCTGTTTTATTTTTATAGATATGAATTTTCAATCAGTTTTGTATAATAAGTATTAACTAAATCTATAATAATTCTACTAAAATATATTTCCTTTTTCTACTATTAATCTATTAGTTTGTTTTTCATAACATAGTAATGATTTAATTCTTTAATTATTAACCCGCCCTGGCTTCTCCCAGGTACAAATAAGGTTCATACCCCATGCAATATCCCGTACAACTCGCGAGTCGCCTACTCTACATACGTTAATAATATAATATGTTGAGACATTAACACACAGCACCGTCTAGTTCTATAGTAAGCTAGGAGGCATGTGTTATGGATACCAGATAGTTTATACACTATACATATATAACTTTTAATACATACATATTATAAATATAAACACCCATGCCTGGAGTAACATTCGTGCCCATCACAAAAATGAATGCCCCCAGCGGGACTCGAACCCGCGACCGCTGCTCAACAAGTACACTGCAAACTGAGCCAAACGTGTTGTCAAATGGCTAATGGCTCTATCAGACAAATCTTTACTAAAGTTTTGTCGCAAATGGTTAAGGAATATAAACGTTACAAATATGTTAATATATCATTTTTATTTATATTTATCTAATATATAAAATTCTCGTGTCACAGTTTTCGTTGCCATACTCCTCCGAAACGGCTTGACCGATTTTGATGAAATTTTTTGTGCTTATCCGGTATCTATGAGAATCGCCCAACATCTATTTTTCATCCCCCTAAATGTTAGGGGTAGTCCACCCCTAAATTTTTTTTTATTTTTTAGACAAAATTTTTAATTTCTATTTTTTTATGATACAACATACAAAAATACATACAATCCTCAATTTTCACCCTTCTACGATCAACCCTTATTTTTTAATAGCCATTTTAGTAATTTAATCATTTTTCCTCTCCGGTCGAAAACTGATCAATCGTGATTTAATGCAAGCTAGGGACGAACCCGAGCGAAGCGAGGGTGAGTCGCTAGTGTATGTATAAAATAATATTAAAAATTCAGATAAAACTAATTGCAAATATGGCTCAAAGCAATAGTGACGTGACACAGGAAACATTTACAAAGAATGACATCACCAAGCGAATAGGAACAAGGTTTGAATAAAATACTCAAGGTATATACCTACATGTCTCGACACGTCACCAGTTAAATAATAAAAAGTAGCCGTAAGGTAAAACGTATTCTGATGCCATCTGTACTCTAGATTAGTTATTTAACCTTCAAATGCTATACGAAATAAAATCGTATTCTGTTTTGTGTGAAATTGATTAAAAGCTTCCCATGTGTATATTTTATGTGAAGTACTGGGATTTGCGGGTCTATTTTAAAAATTCATGTGTACATTAGATATAATGGTTTGTAACCAATATTTTTATATAATAACAATCGTTTAAGAATAACTTGTTTAAAAATAACTAGTAGTATAATTTAATAAGTAGAAGCTGGTGTAACCCTTCGTCGTAATTGTAAATGCGGTTCCAATGTAGATATATAAATACGTAATAAATTCCAATCTGAACTTACAAATTATACCTTGACACAATATTCGAACAATGTCTTTAAAATATACATAAAATCGATCATTTTAGCATTCTGTGCAAACAATAAGATATTCATGCAATAATAATATAAGCACAATGTCAAGAAAAAGAACCACTACGAATAATAATACGTATTGATTTCACGGTGTCTGAGCTCCCATGTTTTCATGTTTTTAAATTGCCTTTTGAATTCTTGATTTACCAAATTATGTTATACATCATTCAGTATTATAATTTGATATTTTTTGATTCAAAAATTCTTACAAAAATATATCTGTTCCTTTAAGTGTCTAATTTCATTTGCTAAGCTTCGTGTATTCTAATTTATGAGTTTTTTTTGACAAAATAACTAGACGTTAACGGTTGGGTATGAATAAAGTAGTAAAAACGTGACTAAGAAGAATAAAATATTCGAGCTAAAGTACGGTCAGCAAATTAACAGGATGTCTGTGTTCCACTGGTATGCTTCCGCTCCCATCTGTGCTTTTATCTCGAGCCCCTTTAGCGGTATGATCAATGAGGATCACGTGATCCTCTTGCCCAGTCTTAAAATCCCCTAATCTTTTCAACATACTAGATAATAGAATTGCGTTGAGGTCGAACTTATACATACATTGAATAGTGCTAAAAAATGTGTTAATAGGATGTTTTGATACGTAATAAATGTCAAATCAACTTATTTTTAGCCATTTTATTTGTTTAATTAATAACGTGATTTCATACCTATTTATAGTTGTAATGAAACGTTCATAGTTAATTAATTCCGGATTAAGTAATAATGAATTATTCTAATAAAAAGTGTAAAGCAAAAAGCGTATTTTTCGGATTATTTAAATTAAATATCATTAATATTATATAATAAGTCATAAATAGTTTCAAATGACACTAATTCGTAACAAGTTCTGGCGTACGTCACATAATATTACAACTTTTATATGTTAATATTGAAAAGCACTTTTAAAAATCCTATCTGTCTAATAAATCCTTGGTTCCCGACGATTTATATCAACAAATCCGATAGAAAGCAATCCATAGATAAACTTGGAACTGAAAATATGTGAACAGATCAAAATCAAAGATATGTGCAAACTCGTCGAACAAATAGAGTATTATTTCGCCGCCGGTCGGCGCCGGCTTAGTTGTGGCCCCGTTTTTCGTTCCCGAATCAATTTCCAATGACGTCACCCGACACCCTGTCCCCTCCTCTTCCCAAGAGGGATATAGCTATTTCCCCTTACATCCAACGTCTTCCCATTGTGAGTAACATTGCTTCACGCTTACAGGAAATAGTCTTGATTTTGTAACATGACTTGAGGGAATACTACGTTTGCAGTTATGCCGTTCATTGCATTTGAAGTTAGTTCATTCATACAAATATTATAGAGTTTTAATGGCGGCTTTTAAACCTAATATGTTCTTTAACGTGTTGAGAGGCGCATACACACCCTTGTGTATGTCAACAATTAACTTCCCGGAAATTCGCACGGAGACGTTAAAATTGCTAAAACATATTTCACGTATTTACTACTATATCATTTCACCTGCATTAAATAAAAAACAAAAAGTTATAATTGACATTAAAAAATGAAAACAATAATCTTAAATATTTAATATAAATGCAAATTGAAAAAGTTAAAAACCTATTAAAAAAGTAATTCACAAAGAGTGTTCTAAGTTTCTCACCACCTGTATAGTCTTGCGAAATAAGCTGTTAAGAAAGTTAGAAATTAGCGTTTAACTATTTTAAATCATACGTTATCAGTATTATGCGAGGTGATGAGATGTTATGAATAATTTTATGGGTAACTCGTGTTCAATCACACGTGAAGGTGATAAGATTTATTTTACTGCATATATAATAATTCACGTTATATTCTTTGCAGGGGAGTCAGATGGAACGCTACGATCTTTATACTTATACCTACATATGTACCTTTTACGTTATTTTCATTATTATAACTAAAATAAGCACTGTAGTCTACAAAAGTTCTTTGAAGTCTCCCCCTATATCATTTGTCATTTATTAATTTTAGGTGCCAAAACAATCTTTCTTTATACATATATTGTTGGCTAATTATTTTAATAGTACGGATACAATTTGGATTTTTTATCGAATTATACCTATGTAATCTGTCGAGACCGACCGGGATGGCGACGCACTGTAGAAGCCCTCTGCCCCATCTCCCTAGAGTCCTAAGATAGGACCTTAATGATGATATTGAAGAATCTGTCGAACAAATACTAAGTTAAAGCAAAAAAAACGTATCGTAGGAATCCTAAAACGCGTATAATTATGATTAGGCATTCATTAGGCAAGCGAGCGACCAAACGGAAACATGCTAGTAAACTGTATACCTAGCGAAGCTAAACCGTGCGCAACAGAAACAAACCAGGTATAAACGTTTTATGATTGAACGCTCGCAGGTATTTCTTACCTACTCATATTAATGTCGAGATTAAAATACATCGTAAGCCTCATGCACATCGACGTTAGATTAAAATCAGTATCTACATCGTACTATGAAATCTTTCGTTGTCTTTCATATATCCTAAGAATGTTTTTTTTTCTATATAATTGGTATTTCTACTACTACATGTTTGAGTTTCGTTTAAAAACATAATAGCTTTTTCTACTACACCATATTTGAATTTCATTTGATAACATAAGACCCTTGCGATAACACTTTGCAGTTGTTGATGATAAATCCTAATCGTAAACCTATAAAACGTAACTTTATGTAGCGGTGTATGTGAAAGGTCTCTTATACTAACGAAAGACGGACGAGCGGCTCACCGGTGTTCGTCTAAAACAAATAACCAAAATGTTCTCAACACACGTTACACAAGCCCGTTATTGAGGTACTACATCATATTATTTACCGCTGTTACAGGTTAATGCGGTCGGAACAGTAAACTGAAGGAAACAATTGGTTATTTTTAACTTTGTTTATACTTTGAAAAAGATTTGAAGCTACATTCAACCCAGTACATATTATCTATACTTAATAATTTATTATGCTTACGTTTGCCATTAACAGTGTATTAAATTTTCATATCTGCCCAAGCCTCCGCAAATATCTACACTACTGAAGTATGAGATCTGATTATATTTTAATACTCTGATGATGTACGAGTTTATAAGTAACGCATCATGTACATCTCGATGACAAACTGATTGATTTATTTGCAAATTTTGGCAGTCGGCAATTGTTTTAGCATAACTTACGTAAGGACGTGATGTCACTCAAGGTAATATAAGGAATTCATTAGAATGCGTCATGTTAAGAGGCATAAAAACGAATACCAAACCAGTTTCTGGGTCTTGTGGCTAGGTTATAGTGGCAAAAATAATGTAATGTAGATTATTTGAATTAAAATAAATACCTTATAATTAAATTACTAAGACGCATATAAACTGAAATTAAGTCGTGACTCGCGTTAAACTGTAGGAGGTTTTTTTTTACATTTAAATCATTAGTCACATGATTTTCTGATGTTCCCAGACACATAGAAACGAATTCCGAGACATGTTTCGCGACGGGCAGAAATAGATCTCAGCGGGTACTATGCGATCTCCCTGTGTGACGCCCGCCCAAGCTTCCGTCCCACTCTGTCTTACAACCTGGAAATATACCTTTCCTGTTCTTGCGCACTCACTTCATTGTTTTAAAACGTAGCTCCGCTAGCGGTGGACTGAAATAGGTCGGGAGCGTCCGAAACAGGCGGTTCATGATATCGAAAGCTATCACGAGGTCACTGCCGGAAAACTTTAAATTAGTATGGAAAAACATTTTTTTTTTAACTAAATTTTTTACCAGAGAAAATAAAAAATATTTTTTAAAAGTTTTCGGAAGCTAATTTAAACACGCCTGGTTTGGTTAAATTCAATACCAACTAGTAAGTTAGTAAATGCTATTGATATTTATTTAAATACTCTCTCCTACTCTAGAAAAACAAAAACAAAGATAACACTTATCATCCCACACAACGCCCGAGGGACTGAAAGGGAAATTATTGACATTTTGCAATTTTCAATATTGTAATACATATGCAATTATCTAATACAAGTGTTATTTCTACTATTTTAAAATGAGTTTCTGATCAATAAAAGAGTCTAAAAGAGTTATTTTCTGGAAGTTTAGTCGATTTCAAAAATTTCCCTATTTATGGGGGAAGGTTATCTAACATCATACTATGATTTTTAGGAGCGCAGTAATTATATAACATAAATAAACTATGCGGACGTAGCCACGAGCAATGCTAGTTTCATCTTGATATTAAAGATTTCTTTCTGTCTTATATTTTACTAGCGGCTCACGCTCGCTTCGCTCGGGTTCGCCTATAGAAAAACAAAAACAAATCTATCCCATGGGAACCGTACACTTTTCCGGGATAAAAAGTAGTCTATGTATTATTTTGATATATGAGCTATATTATTATAAAGTTTCATTAAAATCCATTCAATAGTTTTTGCGTGAGAGAGTAACAAACATTCATACATCTATACATCCAGATATCCATACATCCTCACAAACTTTCGCATTTGTAATATTAGTAGGATTTCACATTTAATACGCTTTACCACTGTATCAAGCAAATATATCCATACGTGTAGCTAATTATAATGTTCCACTAAACTAGACCTATTATATTCCCAGATTGGATTACTTAAGGTTGTTATAACCAATTTGGCGATTGTTTCCATAACATCGACTCCTACAATTCTATTGCTCTTTATACACCAAGTTATTGTATAGCTGTTAGCGTTGTCGATTTAAGAACGTTTCTATAGCATATTTTCAAAAAATAATTTTGTGTTACATAATATTTTCATTTTTATATTTTAAATAAATCTTTACTTCATATTATATAAGAGTCTAAATCATTTCTTCCTCGAAACATTTCAAGGATTCTCAATCTTTTAGATAATCCAATTTGGATTCTCGATTCACAAATTATGTGATTTTATCAAATTACCTTGATACCGTCTTATTCGCTTTCGTATCAATCTTATCTTCAGAAACATATTAATTGAAATCAGTATAGCTCTAGCCTTGGATTCTAATAATAGATTATTGAAGCCTCTTTTAATATAATTATTCTTACTTTATTTTGAAAGCTATCAATTTATTCTGAGTTATTTGTCACTATCCATAAAAAGCTTACTAAAGATATCTTAAGAAAACGCAAAAGGCAATATTTGGCGGGTTCCTTTGGTCGTACTTTACAGGCACTTCTCACGTGAGCCTGATCACGATTCGTTTATTGTTAGCATCTGTCACCCCATATTGTTACGACAAATCTATTTCTATTCCACCTATACTCGTCAATCCTACGTCTTGGCTTGTGACATAATTCAAGATCATTTAGTAATACACGATTAATACCTACGTTTCAACACCCTAAGCCCAGAGACTCTACATCGCGTTGCCAAACTTCATTTACTTCGTCATATAGATGTACACTATGTTCTAACATTTAGCCCTTTGGCAGGCGCTGTTGCCAGCACAAATAAAACCAGCGAGCGAGACCCCTGACAGTTCATTGGCTCGCAGTTACATAAATGTTTTGATTAAAGGCAGAAGGAAGCGAGGAAGATCTAACACCTTGGTTGATATAAAATTGGCACGCTTCTACCAGTCTGCCTCGATTAATGTTTTGTACAACACGCTTCTCTTACTGACTGTACCTATGCGGTATACGTATTGGTAAATAATTGTGGCTATTTATCATTCACTGCAAGTTCCCGTGCCAAATATCCCAGTTGTACTTTTAAATAGGAATCTGAAAATTTGGTCATGTGATAAGAAACGTGTCGCAAAATACTTTTGTAATATTAACATGAAAATATGTGTAAATAAATAATTATAAAAGCAAAATTTGCCCTCATTCGTTACTAAACAGATTATATTCGGGGGTTGTATTGTAAGGAATTGGTCTATCTTATAAAAACAGATTACACGTGTGTTATATGATACTATTTGAGACCGTAGCCATGTTGGAGTTACTAAGCGATATAGCTTACCTTTTATCGTCTAACGTGACGTCTTTGCTTTTCCGACGTTTTGCAGACGTCAATGTGACGTTAGGTTTCTTCCAGACGTACCTTCGACGCTTATGTTGACATCTCATACAATAATAATAATTATAAAATAGAAACTGTTTCGTCTGTGACGTCAGTTCGCGTTCAGCTGACTTCGTTTTTAGAGCGTCTGCTGTATTTATTATGGTATTATTAGAATGGTATTTATATGCTATTCGTTTCAATTCTAATAGTTAACATTTTTGGCCGAAATATTTTTTCGCATAGAATACTTGCAGAGTTGAATGCGAATAGGTAATTAAGTATAATTTTAGTATTTTGCCTAAGTAAGATAAGCTACTTTTTCTTATTGTAACGAGATTCTTGCAGTACTTTGTGAATAAGAACTAAATTATGTTTGTTGGACTGTATCATTCAATCATAGAATATAACTGCCCGCACCCAAAGTTGCATAAAGCTCTTCATTTCAGGAACGAGTCAGCATATTGAATCAGTACATTTGTTTTATTTAAGCACCGGTCTTTCATTAAGGCACATCGAGCATTCGAAAAGCAATTTAGTTTCGTAACCCATCTCATATGGCTGATGGAACAGGAACGCATTAGTAAAGGATTTGTTTCACTTACCTATACAACGTATAAAGGGATTTACCCAACTCGGACTTCAGATATCATAACAGCACAGTGTCATAGGATTTGATACCTCTATTTGAGGATGTTTGTATTGGTTCTCTATAAAGCTTTAGATTTTTGAACTTTTGCAGCGGAAATATGAACCGAAATTACAAACCGTTAGTAATTATTATAAAATACTAATTATTATTTAATTTTAAAGGATGATTTATAGTAATACTATATCGCTGTATCATAATTGGTAAAAATATTTTTTTTTTTTATTACAAACCATCAAAAGTCATCATATCCTGTTATGAATCATATTTCTTCTGCAAATGCATATTCTCGTATGCGCCCATATTTCTCGTGTAAAAGATATATTTAGTTCCCGGCTTAAGCTTCCGCAATCTTACAAGTCGTTCAAAGGATCTCGAACTTCAGCCACTTCAGAAAAAGTTCAAATTGAATTGTGTATGACATGTATTTATATTTCTTATATTAAAATACTTACTTCTTGAGTTTTAAAAATATTTGAAATCATATAATATAATAAAAATGAGGATATTATGTCTATACAAATATTATAAATGTGAAAGTGTGTTTGTTTTTTTGTCCTTCTTTCACGTCGAAACGGAATGACGTATTGCCGTATTTTTTTGTGTGGAAACAGTTGGAGGGCTGGAGAGTGACATAGGCTAGTTTTTACCACGGAAGATTATCTCATTCCCACGGGAAAACACGTTATAATACAACACAAAAAATATTTGTGATCAGAATTACTTGAAACTTGGTATTAATACTCTTCAATACAATCAAATAAATAAGTGTTTTAGCATTATTCAAAATTCACCCCATAAGGGGGTAAAATATGGCATGAATGTTTGTATGAAACCTACCTTTTTAGAGTTTTTTTTGTAGTTTTAGCGCGAGCGAAGCCGCGGGTTCTGCTAGTTTTATAATAAATAAAAATTTCAATATTATTTAAAATAAGTAGTAGTATGTATTAATTAATTATCAAAGGCAAATATTAAGGCAGTGGTAGCCTAGTGGTAACGCGTTCGTTTGGGAAACCGAATGAAACGGGTTCAAATCCCAAGTCTAGTACCTCTGATATTTTCATGTACGAATCTTTTCCAACATGATTACCACTTGCCTTACGCTGAAAGAGCACATCGTGAGGAAACCGGCATGTCTGAGAAAACCTAACAAGTTTTCGAAAGACATGTGCAGTTTGCCAAACCGCACTTGGCCTGCATGGTGGACTATGACCTGATCCCCCTCCTATTCAAGAGAGGCCCGTGTCCAGCAGAGGGACATTAAAAAAAGGACTGAATAAAATAGTATAATCGAATACATCAGACCAATTCTAACCACGATCTCTTGATCAGCAGTGCAGCGTTAGACATTATATAATCCACTCTATACCCAGGAGCTTTACCTGTAAATGAACAATTTATGAATGAAAAAAAAAATGGCAAAACAATAGATTCGCTGCCGCCGTTAATTGCTTTTAGCATTTCACATTGCCTCTGGGAATATGTCACTTCAGATAGCAGCAAATATTATTAAGTTACGTAGAAATGTTTATTGGAGCTTATTTGAATTGTGATTAAGTACATTTATTCTCTTAAAAAAATACCGGTAAATTGATTTTAAATAAATAATGTATGATAAAACCATTAATTCAATTCTCTTTTTAATGGCTTCAGAGCGTGACAGTTAAGCACAGACTACTTTGACATATTCATTGTCACGCAAAATGGAGAATACACGAGGGGGATTGAGGGAGTAAATCCTCTGTTAATCTTGGACCCACAACAAAAGATAGCACAATTAAATGTTACTATATGATGATTTAATAATGTATGTCACACTTACCTACATTGTAGGCAAAACCGTAATTTACTGGTTGCCATGATCATGACCTTGGCTTGACATTTAAAACCTTTTATGTATTAAAAGATATTCAAAGAAATTTGTTGACCGTTCATTTCTCCAATAATTCTATTCTTCCGCGCGCTGGCTAAAAATAACTTATTCTGCTTTCTGTGAATTCACTGCTGCATTCCGACATTGTCCAATGTTGATTTATACTGTTCAGAAAATTTATAGGTATACCTACATATTTTTTTCATTTTAGACGCTAAAAGCCATTTTGAATTATTTAAATTTTTTCATACTATCGATTAAATCTTACTAATGTTTGTGAGTCGTAATTTAAGTTCTTCTCATTCAGCCCTATTACTAATCGTCTCGTCCTCTGTATCTCATGAATCGTAAAAGGTAGAGACCGCTGTTATAGCGGCAATACAAATAATAAAAAACCAATACGGCGAATTTCAAAAAGGCAGCCATAAAAATAAAAAAAAATCTATTAAGGTACGGAACCCTTCGTGTGCCAGTCCGACTCGCACTTGATGTTTTTCACCGTTAAACTAGTTAAAGTGGTACTTCATATCTAAAAATTTGAATTAGTTCACTTGGTTCTCCAAGTGAGCATGCTACCACCGGGTTACTACTGTCTGATAGATTTTATAGTTTTTATGTTTTCTTTTCAAACCTTCACGTCTACGTGTAAACTCTGCGTAACATCATAGATATTGTAGATATTTATTTCGGCACATAAAACCTGAAGTTTCCTTTGCTCTGACTTTAATGTTGTTTGGCCTGCCACATTGATATTGTTCGTTTGCGCTTTGAATTAGTGTGCTTAATATTCTTGTGTCAATCAATAGATATAAAGTTTGTTTTAGATACAATTTATTTAATTTTTTATTACTTCACCATATAAGTGGTATGTATTAAATTCGTTGCAAGCTAATATTTTTTAATAGTTTGTTTATTAAAATATGTATGTAAAAAAAAAGAGTAATTGTTTAAGTCTTTTAAAAATTATAATGTGTCATGGTTTTTACGATATCATTCTCTCGGGAACTTGCGTAGACCAAAAATACAGTGATTGTAGTAGATAGTCAAAAGTTCTGAAGACATTAATAGCATAAATAAATAAAATATAAACTTAAATATTAGACACCAGTATACGTGACTACTTAAAAAAGAGATTAACTCTCTGAGTTAGTAATAAACTTGCATTGATAAGTAGGTAGGTTCAATGCCCGTTGGGATCTTTACGTAATACTACCTAACGTCATAGCCGTAAGTACTTCACGGAAACTTTAGTCTTTACTCGTGCCCTGTTTGCGTTTTACGGTCTTTTTGTGATCTACCTTACTTTTATTATTACTATAGTGCTTCGGTTACAATTTTTAAATTAAATTGTATAAGTAACTGTTGTTAGTAATATGCAAACTGAAAACCTTCATAAAAGTTCATAAATGGAACTAAACATATGGTAGCCTTACAAATTATACAGCTACAATGTAATCTGTTAAATTAGTTTTTAACCGACCTCAAAAAGAACAAGTTACCTACTCAAATCAGTTGTTTTTTTTTTTGTGTAGGTATGCTACAATATAACTTCGCTTCCGTTTTTAAAAAAAAATCATTGTTAACCCTTTCAAAGTTAGCCCTTTAAACCTCCAACTGTTAGGCAGAGCCTCCCTTCTTTGCGCTAACAGGACTTGGCCCAGCGCAATGGCCAAATGCGGGTTGACAGACTACATGTTTCTCGAAACCTAAGCAGGTTTTTTGAATTTGAACGCGCTAATCTCAGGAACTACTAATCCGATTTGAAAAATTCTTGTTGCATTAGATAGTCCGTTTATTGAGGAAGGTTATAGGCTATATATCATCATGCTACTACCCAAGGGAGCGGAGCAGTAATCATAAATGTCAACAAAACGGGCAGTTTTTTTGTAAATTGAACGCGGGCGATGCCGCGGGTTCTGCTAGTATTTGATACAACACGCCATAATGAGAAGCGAAAGATTTTATCAATGATATAATAGCAAAATTATTTTATTAACGATATAATTTAAAGTTGTATGTAATACTTTCACCAAGAATTTTTACTTCACACACGAGAAAGTGCGACCCAGATTTACATTAAATTATTATATAAAAACTTGTCTTAGGCACGAATATTTAGTACAAATATCTTGGCCTTTAATTAATATACCTAAATAACTTCTAGCGAGGTAAATACTCGTATATTGTCAACCGTCGTTCACAGTAAATCAAATGGAAACTAGGTTATAAGTTTTTACAGAAATATAATCAATCAATACTGATTAATAATCAGTTTAGATGTATTTTAAATCAGATGAATAGGTTATTTTGTGTATAGTTAAGTATGTTTCGTTTTAAATACTGACGACTTAACCTAGTAACGCTCCCGTGAGTCCCTAGGTTTTTTTTCCTTTAATATAATTAAAAGTTTTACATATTTTTATAAGTAAATATAACATTTAAAACCACTGAGATTTATGTAAAATAAATTCCTAAGTCATAGTTAATTTTTGTATCAAATTTCATCCAAATCCGTCCAGCCGTTTCAGCATAAGTAACAAAAAACACAAATACACACATAAACAAAAAATCACATTTAAATATAATACTCGTAATACTTTCGTACTTACTTACTCACTTACCTTACTTACCTTACTTACTTACTTACTTACCTTACTAACTTACTTACCTTACTTACGTACTTACTTATTTACTTACTTACTTTACATACTCGCTTGCTAAACGACCCAAAGTGGAGCTTGGCCTCCGACACTAGATTTCACCTTGAGCAGCTTATAATAATAGTCCGATAAATATGGAATACACAAGCCAAAATTAATTATTTCAAATATTCTTACATACAGTCGTATTAAACTATAGGTGCCTATTATTGAAAATATAGTCTATAAATAACAATCGGCCAACAAATATCGTCATATTACAGGAAATTTTACATACAATATTAACTTTCCATCGAGTGTTAAATTAGCTAATAAAATTATTATTGCTGGCATGTTGAATAAGTTACATTAATTTTATTAATAGCTTTTATAAATGTGGAATGATCGGGTTTTACGAATATTTGATTTCTTTAATTTGTTTAGTACTTTTTAAAAATACTAATATTATTAATGTGAAAGTTTGTGAGTATGGATGTATGGGTGTATGTTTGTTACTCTTTCACGCCAGAACGGCTGAACCGATCTGGAAGAAATTTGGCACACAGATAGATTATAGTCTGGAATAACACATGGCTACTTTTTATCCCGGAAAAATGTGCGGTTCCCGTGGAATAGGTTTGTTTTTGTTTTCCTAGTTTTTAATAAAAACGTAAATATTCTTGACTTCTCGCTTTTTTTGCATGACCTTAAAATGACCATATTATGTAATAGTACCTATGTATAGTATAATGTGTATACTTATTAATTCTGTTCACTAATTCTGTGTGATGACTTCGTCGAACAAAATTCACATGTTATAAAAAGTGAAGTGACAGACAGACAAAAATTTTAAAAAATGTTGTTTTGGTATATGTACCGTGTATACATCCATATACATTTAGTAAAAAGCGGTTATTTTAATATTACAAACAGACAGTCCAATTTTATTTATCTGTATATATTATTATCCTTCTATTCAATAACGAATTCGTTAACTGTTGAGTGACGCAAATTAAATTGAGAGTTAGTTATCACCATCCGTTGACGTCACTCACATAATTGTTCATATCCCGTTAACTAAATTCCCTATTTAATTTTTAGGTGAATTCGGGCGAATTTAAATTGTTCATTGACTGTCTCATTTACACGACCATTTAGTGATTATTTACTGTGTGGTAATAGATAAATATAAAAATACCTGGGCAGTTTGAAGCATTTAAAGTAATTTCGATGACTCTATCAAGCTGTTTGAATTCTACTAATATTATAAATGCGAAAGTTTAATATGAGGATGGATGGATATCTGGATGTATGTATAAATGCTTGGCACTTTTTCACGCAAAAACTACTAAATGGATTTTCATTAAACTTTACAGTGAATACATCAGAATAACTTATAACACATAAGCTACTGTTTATCCCGAAAAAATTTACGGTTCCCGTGGGATAGATTAGTTTGTATAAAACTGGCTTGTATTTAATTTAGCAATATTAGTCAAATTAATAGAAAATAGCAGTCACAAGGACTGCCGACAGAAGTGAAAACTTGAAACTATAAACAAACAGTTGTTATTTTTGGATATTAAAATTAATTGTTTGATCTTAAATTAAAATTTGTTTATTAAAACTGCTTACATTTTTCTGGTTTTAACATCTATCGGCACACTGAGTGTTAGCGTTAGCACGTCACGTGACCGTGTCGATGTCGTCTTACATGAATTTACGCCCCATCCAAACCTGCCTATAGAAGTTTTCACTTCAATAAAACAGCAAGGTATATTTTGATATAGCTTATTTTCAATCATATTTAAATTTATGCTGTTATTATAATTTTAATATAATTACAGTCAATGAAATTAAATCTCGCTGACTTAAATGCTAATTTCGTCTCGATTATTTAATTAAGTTAAATTCAGATGATTACTTTTATTCAATATTGTTATTGTATCATAAAATACATATTTTTTAAATTTTAATTAGATGTAATAAATAAATTTATTTTTTCCCCTATCGTTTCTGTTATTTTATAATTCACTAGCTTTTGCCCGCGACTTCGTCCGCGTGGAATAGTGACTTTGCTCGCAGAGCTAGCTACCAGGCGGCGCGGCGGCCAGCGCCCTCGCCTTGCATCGGGCCGAGAGCACGCTCATCCATAGTCCGCGTAAAGTTAAATATGTATATTTTAAAACTATGATATCTCCTAAGATATTCATTGAAATCAAATGATGTCTAAGGCAATTTTGTTCAAAATTAAATACTTGTGATGAACAACATATTTATTTGGATAAGGATTAATATCATGTTTATAAAAACACCTTAGGAATTAATGCATTATTGTAGAACAAATTTGATTACCATAAAAAGGGTTATATTGAGTCAACCTTAAAAGATAGACATATGCTGTCGCGGACTTTTTTTTAGAACTTTTAAGGGGGAACAATTCCGTTATACACGATTTTGCGTAACTTTAACCGTTTACGCAGCGTACGCAAGGGAAGCTCTCAAAAGGAATAATTTTTTCCCGTTTTTGCAACATTTTTCATTTATGCTCCGCTCCTATTGGTCGTAGCTTGATGTTATATAGCCTAAAGCCTTCCTCGATAAATGGACTATCCAACACAAAAAGAATTTTTCAATTCCAACCAGCAGTTCCTGAGATTAGTGCGTTCAACCAAACAAACAAACAATCAAACAAACTCTTCAGCTTTATAATATTAAAGTATAGATTCCAATTTAATGTTATTTTAGTTTGCCAATTAATTATCTATAATATAATTAGTTAATAACCCTGAGTTATTAGATTTTTTAACACCTTATGTTTTGACTGTTTAATGCACACTGGATTGTGGAATCCTGTTAAAAGAAGTGGATCTAAAAATTATAACTCTTATTGGTTATCCCTATACGTAAATAAATAATAATTTAGGTTTTTTTATAATAACACAATACACAATTTGATTTTTTTGAGCGGAATCCTAATATTTTTTTAAAATAAAAGTAGCCTAAGTTACTCCTTATAACATCAGCTATCTGCCAGTGAAAGTCCCGTCAAAATCAATTCAGCCGTTTCAGAGATTAATTGGAACAAACAGAAAGACAGACAGACAAAAAAATTTAAATTGTATTTTTCTTATATGTACCGTATATACTTTCATATGCATTAAATAAAATGCTGTTATTTTCATATTACAAACAGACACTTCAATTTTATTTGAACTAATCAAACCTCGCAGCTTATTATGGAACTAGATGGTAATGTCCCAACATATTTATTTATTTATCTCTATAGACGACTATCATTAATCACCGATAACTAAGGTGGTTATTTTGTGTCATTAAAATGTGATAGACATTGCACTAATTTCAATATAGGTATTTTTGCTCACGGTTCTTTTTTTTTGAGTACATGTAATTGTTTCGATAATTTTCATCGTGCACGATTATCTAAATATAAATCCTGTTGTCAACCGAACCGAATCATAACAATTAGCAGTCGTTAACCCACCGCCAATTGAGTTAACGCTTCATACATTCGTACAAGGGCTTAATTTGTCACAATTATTTGTTATCTGCCCTTCGTTTATTTATTTAATATTACTTTAGAACCACAGCTCCGCTTGTTTGAGAGTTGATTTTGATAAAAATGACCTATGTGTTAATACTGTATAAATTTTCATCATTTTTTCGTATTTTAATCAAATCCGTTGAACTATTACTGTGAATATTTCAAATAGTAACATACATATACATTAGACTACAACTTTAAACTTTATATAAATATACTAGCGACTCACCTTCGCTTCGTTCGGGTTCATCCCTAGGTACGTTTAATTTTTTTTGAGCGAAACCCTAATTCTTTTTCTAAAATAAAAGTAACCTAAGTTACTCCTTATAATATCAGCTATCTGCCTGTGAAAGTCCCGTTGAAATTGGATCAGTTGTTTCGGAGATTAGCCGGAACAAACAGACAGATAGACAGACAAAAATTTTAAAATTGCGTTTTTCTTATAAGTACCGTATATGATAATTCCATATGCATTTTAGTATTAAGCTGTTATTTTGACATTACAAACAGACACTTCAATTTTATTTATCTGTATAGATATAATGCATACGATATGTAGTATATTTTGACTCGAACTAATGCACAATTTACAATACCATCAGTAATGTTATAACTGGATTTGTAGTGCAGCATCTTAATAAACTCTACTTTATCGCGATTTGAAATATTTTTCTAGAAGAGCAAAAATAAGGAAGGAAGAAGGCGGAAATAAAATTTCCATTTCTTATAAAAGTCCTCGCCTCGTGCCCTAACTACAAGGTCGACTAAACGGCGTCGCTCAAGGACGAGCGCCCTTCAATTTTAAACAATTACCTAACTATTTCTCTGCAATCGCTGGCACGAGATTATCATCAACGTTTTTACTAAACCTTTAACTGTTATATTTAGATTTTATTATATTAGTCACAGACATATATTGACTTTGGACTGTTATTTGTCTTACTTTCATAATCACTTTAAAGAAAAATATGACGAAATAACAAAATTGACGATACGTTTGGCTCAGTTTGTAGTGACCCTGCTTCCTTTGCCAGTGGTCGCGGGCTCGAATCCCGCTGTGGGCATACATTTTTGTGATGAGCACGAATGTTTATATTTATAACATGTATGTATTTAAAGTTATATATGTGTAGTGTATCAACTATCTGGGATCCATAACACAAGCCTCGTAACTCACCATGGAACTAGATGGTGCTGTGTGTTAATATGTCAAAAAAAAAATTTCAAGCTAATATATTAACTTTTGCATCTCACATAACCTATTAATATGCCGCATTGAAGCTGTTTTGGTACGACACCAAAAATATTCTTATACCATTCCGACAAATTTTCCGTCAGAACCTAGTGATATTTTTTTTCTATTTCCGTCGCAAGAGAGGCTTTGAATTGTTTATGAGAACAGCTCCCAACATTTGGTATCGATCGATATTCAGTTGATCTTTAAATGGAAATGTTAGCTAAATAAATAATATTGACAAAGAGATTTTGTATTAAGGAAACAAACATAAAAATATCAACCAAAAACAGTTTCAAATTGTTAACAGAGTATGCTAGTCTATACTAATATTATAAAGAGGCAGAGTTTGATTGTTTGTCTGAACGCGCTAATCTCAGAAACTACTAATCCGATTTGAAAAATTCGTTTTGCATTAGATAGCATGTTTATTGAGAAAGGCTATAGCTTATATAGTATATAGTCTATCTATTCCATACTAACCGTTAAACGAATCTAGGGACGGGCCCGAGAGAAGCGAGGGTGAGTCGCTAGTTGACAAACTATATGTATTTACTAATATACAAAATCAAAGAACTTATGCTCAGTCAATACTGTTTTCAAATATTAGGCTTCACTTTGAAAATTACGAAAGAAAACAAACATGAGCTTATAAAAAATAGTGAAATCCGAAACGGAAGTCTTAAAATAGATCAATAATCGTAAAACTCGAAGAGTCATTGAACGTACTACTACAACTTGTGAATTGAAACATCTTGATATCAAAAAAAAATATACCTACACATTTTTAAATTAAATTACTTTTAACATTAAATAACTTAATAAGATTTATGTCAATATTATATGGCCAATTAAGTATTTGACGAATATCTGCGCAACCAGAGAATTATACATTACGACTATCAATTTTAAACCGACTTCCAAAAAGGAGGTTATCAATTTGGCTGTATTTTTTATTGTATGTATGTATGTAAATTACGCGACATTTTCATAATTTCTTTTTTTAATGAATAGCAATCGTAAGTACTTTAAACAAATACTAGTCCATAGTAAATAATTTATTTTGAAGTCGATGTGTTTATTATAACTATTATTAGGTATACAACATACATGAACTTTAGTTAAACTAATATTTTTTTGTATTTATTTATTTATTAAAACAAAAGATACATTAATACGGTATGATACTCATGTGCTAACAATTACATAAATGTTCTTTTAATTATAGGTTACCACCACATGCAATATCACGTCAGTAAAATTAGTGAATTTTAAAATAATTTAATTACAAAGTGCAAGTTTAGTTTAAAAAAAAAAGAAATAATAAGTTAATAGATAAAATTGAAATTAATTTATTCTATTATTTGTCTACAGGTCTTAGCGGTTCGAAAGCGGACATGCAACACAGGCGCGAGGTGTTCGGATCGAACTTGATACCGCCGAAACCTCCCAAGACCTTCCTAACTTTGGTATGGGAGGCGTTGCAGGACGTAACACTAATTATATTGGAAGTAGCTGCCGTGGTGTCGCTGGGGTTGAGTTTTTACAAACCGAGCGAAGACCCAACCGATATTGGTATGTTTTGTTTTATTTATACTATCTAAACTTAACCACAACATTTTGATAGGAGCAACGGAATATATGAAAGAGAATATGATGGATATACGACTGTATGATCATCACCCACTTACGTATAATGCTACAGAATAAAAATGTTATTAATAACGTAAACGTCTACGGAGTCTATCTGCATATCATAAATGCCACCAAGGGCAGACAACGAATTTCTCATTCGCTTTGTTTGTTTCAAACGAGTATTGCTTAGACGTTTTTATTATTGTAATAAAATGAAGTGTTTTTTTTATAAAACAACAAAATTTAATAAATATTCAGAGATATTACCTGTTTTCGTGACTTTTTTATCTGACGATTGACCTAACCGAATCTAGAGACTTGTCTATAACATAGTTATTGAGAGTATGATCAAACCAGTGTATTTTTAACTGATATCGAGGTTATATTATTATTTGACGTTAACACAAGGCATTGTTTGAAAACTCATCAAACTCATCAAATTTCTCGAGTTACTATATCTGACGCCAGTTTCAATGGAGTAATTTGTATATCACAGGAAATTTTCATTTGTAAACTTTTCGTAAATTATCTATTTATTAGCTCGCGATTTTAAAACACACAAAACAGAAGGCGTTTTAGTGTTCTCTCTCGATACAGCATTAGTTTAGTGATTCAACTATTTTTTTTCAAATTAAAATTAGCAGAGAACCAGTAAAGGTAGAATCAGTGTACATAATTGTAATTAATAAGTGTGTTTTCTCTTTTCAATAACAATATGGAATCATTAGATGACCCTGGTAAGAAAATGTACATGTAAATAATGGTTTTTGTACCTCCTGCACCTTGCTCGTATCCTAGTGTGTGCGCATTGGCCAATAGGACAAAAACGTATTTGGTGACAATTGTGTGTTCAGTTGTAGCTACAACCGTTACTTCCATCAATCCTCTGTCGATCCTTCAATTTTCCACCATGGTTTTTTCATCTCGAATTCGTTTACTTGTTAAGTTATAACGTACGAGTGACATGATTAAAAGTTCCATCTTAATTTTAATTCGAGATGCCATGGTTTTATAGGGCATGTTTTTTTTTTAGTTGCTTCCAAAAGTAGTTCACGTGTTAGTAGTGAATGCACCTTGGCTCTGTCCGTTCTAAATTCATCCTACCCGCTTCTGCTAGCCATAAACTAAACGGTCGTGATTTGTAAACGTTTATTAGTTTGTACGTGACAAGCTCTATTTAAACTGAATACGTGCGTATTCTACATCTTTCCTAAGTGTGTACAATAAATAAAAATGTCCTTTTAATTATATGTTCCAAGGTTTTGTTCCAAGATTACATTGACTTATGGAAATTGTTCATGTTTAAATAATATGATGATATTAATATTATTTAGGTTACACGAATAAACTGCAGCTAGTTATAACGCAACCTTTTTCCTATTTTAAAATACACGCAACCTTTCCTGTCGACTTCTTTCTTCATTATTGGCATGATATAAAAAAAAAGTCCTTTAATTTTTACTAATGAATGTTACTACTAAAGCATACATAAGGTCTATGTGATTTTATTTCCATATTTCAAGGGCAATTTATCATTGATAGTGGCAATGTTCGCTTGAGGGGACAAATACAATACTGGCTGAAATGGCTAGTATTACTGCAAACAGTCCGATCATTTGGTTGAACAGATTGCCATCCGATATCGGGTCCATTGATCCGGACTAATGCGCTAATATGAATTAAATACACGATAGCTTTAAAAACATTAACTTTATATTGAGAAGATAATTTAAATCAAGTATTAAATAAGTTATTCATTATTTTCACAATTTATACTATTTTGTCAGTGTATTGAAAACTAGTGCTGATGAAGGAGAAATTGATTTCAACAAGGGAATACAAAGTGTTTTTTTTTTAAATGCTTTTAAAACGCTTCCCAGCCAAAAGAGCTAATGTTGACCATTAATAAAAATGTGGATAATAATTAAATTATTCAAATATAATATTTCGCTGACTTTACAGCTTTGAAAACGTCGATGGCACTGACACTTCTAAGGTCTCACTGAAGGATATAAATACAGGCTTCCGGTCTAAAAAACATTGTATTATTATTTACTAGTGTTTATTATTTTTCAGCGCACTTGGACGAAGAAGAAGGTCACTACCAATGGATCGAGGGTCTGGCTATCTTAATATCTGTCATAGTTGTCGTCATAGTCACAGCGTTCAATGATTACACGAAAGAGAGGCAATTCAGGTAAATTAATGAGAATTAATAGTAACTTCTATAGAATTGTATTAAAGGTTTACCATTAATTATAAATATACTGATTTGATTTTAAAACTAATAATTATTAAGGAAGTTCTAATTAAAAAGGAAAATCATCATGGTTTTATTTATAAATTTCATAGAATTTATTGTATTGTTCACCTTGTAGCTGTAATTTGATAGGTACATTATATTTTTTACCCTGTTAGAGTACCTATGTATATATAATTAGATTTATCCTGCAAGAATGTTTTTGTTTGAAGATTAAAAAATTTCTACTAGCGTTTTTCGCGGCTTCGCCCACATATTTTAATTATGTATTACTATAAATTTATATATTACTAGTGACTTACCCTCGCTTCGCTCGGGTTTGTCCCTGGGTTGCACATAGCGTTGCTACAGATTAATAGGAAGATCTTTTTAAGAGGAATAATTCTGTAATACATTATTTTCATATAACTTTATTAGTTACGCACTCCAATAAAGCTCGCAGTCGGCATGATTTCTTCCGACATCTTCAACAATTATTGTAATATTTCAGCCAATTCACACAAAACCTTAATGAATTATACTCCTAAACCTTCCTTATGAATCACTCCATCTATTGGTGAAAACAGTATGAAAATTCGTTTGGTAGTTTTTGAGTTTATCGCGTTCAGACAGACAGACAAACTTTATTTTATAATGTCTTCGAATCCAAATTTTCATCATCCATCCCAATATTCCAGGGGGCTCCAATCGCGGATAGAAGGTGAACACAAGTTCGCGGTGATACGAAGCGGCGAAGTGAAACAGATACCGATAAGCGATTTAGTTGTAGGCGACATCTGCCAGATCAAATATGGCGACCTGCTACCAGCTGATGGTGTACTGCTGCAGAGTAACGACCTTAAGGTTAGTTTACGAGGACTTATATTATAAACTAGTGACACAACCTGACAAACAGAACCTTTAACAATGTTAAGCCTTCAGACTATCTCTGTACAGAAAACCAAATCGAAATTCTCTGTGTATGTTATTATAATGTGTTTTCTAGCGGTGATAAGCTTATCTCTCCGACGAGCCCTCCAAATATCTCAATTTAAAAACTAACGGTCTACCTCTAAGAAAAATATTCTCATTTGTTCGGTTAAATATTAAAATTGATTTTACAATAAGAACATTATAAACTCGAGTATAAATAAAAATAAAATAGGTGCTATAATTTAGTATGGCCAATGTCCAGCAGTGGACGTCTTTGGGCTGCGTCGACGACGACGACTGTAATTTAGTACATTTTTATAAGTGTGGAAATATAAGCAATTACTTTTGATAAAATCTATACAAAAATATTAATTGGATACTAAAAAGTAGGCCAACAAACATTTTCAGTGGCATTTAATACTTTTAAACGCGCCGCGTATCGGTCCGGTAACGTAGATTAGTATAGTATCGATATAATATTAGATAACCGATTTGTTTATCAGCCGAACGAACTTTTGTTTTGACGGTATGACGTCAAACATGTTTAGCTTAAATAGTATTTAACTTAAATTTATATTATTCATATTATAATGTAGTCAGCCCTTTTTAACGTCCCACTGCTGGGCGCGGGCCTCCCTGCAATACGAAGGGGATCAGGCCATAGTCCATTACGCTGGCCAAGTGCGGATTGGCGGACTTCACACGTCTTTCGAAAACTTGCTAGGTTCTCTCAGACATGCAGGTTTCCTCACGATGTTTTCCTTCACCGTAAGGCAATGTGGTAATCATGTTAGAAATGATTCGCACATGAAAATATCAGAGGTGCTAGACCCGAGATTTGAACCCGCTTCACTCAGTTTCCCAAACGAGCGCGTTACCACTGGGCTACCACTGCCTCAAAATTTATTTTATTCATATTATAATATGGAGATTATAAGCTTATATATTTTTATTGACTTTATAATGGTCATATCATTTGACCATTATAAAGTCAACTTAGTTTTATAGGGTACTAGTGACTCACCTTCGCTTCGCTCGGGTTCGTCCTTAAACTTGAATGGTTTAGGAAAGTATAAAAGACAAACGTCCAACGAAAAATTCTTTTTTTTTTTGAGCTAGAAACTTTACGGAAAACAGGTGGAGTTTCATCACAATCGGATCAATGATTTAGATTCATTTGTATTTATATAGATATTTATTGATAATAATAATAAGTACAATAAAATAATTCATTTGTTGAAATTTATTTACTTTCGAAGTCGATTATGTAAAGCTTTCTCTCATATACAAGGCCATGAACTAAGTAGTATATTTGTAAATGCGTGGAAAAGCTATTATGTGCCTGTTCATTATTTGTGTAATCTATATAAAATATAAAAATTTTTACTTTTGATTTGTTTTAATATTTTTCGTGTAGCCTGCATAGTGCATATATGTAAAAAGTAGTTTTCAGCCCCGTTGGTAACGTGAAGCGGGTTCATATTCGGGTCTTGCGCGTCTAATATTTTTATATGGACATCTTTTTCAAAATGCATTATAACTTGCAAATACGGAGAAGGAAAACATGACACAAATCTGGGAGAAACTAACTTTTGACTAATTGACGCATGAAGCCCGACAATCTGTTTTTTTGCAAGTGTAGACAGACTATGGCCTCTCACCCTCGCACTGCGGAGAGGCCCACAGTGGGAAGTACAAAGGCCCCAATTATTATTACTTTAGCCTTGGTCACATTCAGAAGTTGATAACTAAATGAAAATACTCTATCTATATTATGTAATTATAATAATACAAATATGTAAACGTGTGTACCTATTTATCTTTCACCTCGTTACGAATTGCGTCAATTTCAAGTCCAGATAAGGAAATAGCAATACAGTGATTTGATAACGGCAAAGGGAATGCGGTATTTTTATCTTCTTATCTTTATTTAATTGTCACTAATGTCGAGATTTTTTATATATTACTAACGACTCACTCTCGCTCCGCTCGGGTTCGTCCCTAGTTACGTTTTAACGTTTAGTATAGATTTCTTTGAGATGAGATATTTTTCCGCAGTAAAAAGTATCCTACATGTTGACCCGGATGACCTGCTATCATAAGACGAAATATCATCAAAATCTATCCAGTGGTTACCTCGTGATGCGTTCCCTGCCAGACGGACAAAAATTCTAAAACCTATAGATTCAGTCTCTGTATCGCGATAATAATGACTATTTCAATAAGATTTTCCAGAAAATATTATACAGATTCGACTCAGAATTTTATTATATGTAGGTATAGATTATAATATAAGAAATGACACTTAATCGATCAAAAGATCCTTTGCTAAAGATGTTCCCGATTTCTTCTGGGATTTCTGCAAGGGGCTTTATTGACTGTCGTTAATATCAGGTTTTGCTATATCTAAATAGTTTTTTAGTTAAATATAGTAGGTACTTGAGTTTATTTATATTATACAGTTGTATTATAGTGTAAAGAAGCTGTATCTTAATATATAAGAAGTAGTATTCTACTTTAAATTTTACCACGGAAAATATACTTTCGCTGACATTTTAATCATAAGAACATTTATGATGATAATACCTAAGAATAATAAGTCATATTAGTTAAGAATGTATCTTCTTGACCTAGTTAAGTCTAAGTTACTTAATCTCATTTAATACAAATATTGAGAACTAAGCTCTTCTCATAATGTTAGTCAAGATTGTTCTAAAGTAATGAAGAAGTACAAAAGTTTTAATGCCCAAACTTAATAAGAAATAGTTTAAAGTGCCATCAGAATACAAACAAATATTCTTTACTGACGACTTATTTTTGCTTCGCTCGGATGCATCTTTGGGTGCTTCAAAATAGCCAGGGCCAGGTCACTCCAGGTCATAGTTTCTATTTAAGTATTATATTTCACCCAAATTTGTCTAACAGTTTCAGCGTGAATGAAAAAAAAACAAACACACATAGAAATTTTCGTATTTCTAATAGTATAATTTCCTCATACAAATACAATGAAGCCAAGTTTTAAAGAAATCAAAACAAATGGGTGCTGTTATTCTTCTGATTTCTTTTCTTGTAAAGTGAATTCTAGCCAAATGTAAAGATTTAAAATGTTTTAGTAATATTAGTAGTGTCTTTTTTTTTTTGTAAAAAAAATGACTATGTGCCTGTTTATTGCAGATTGACGAGTCGTCGCTGACGGGTGAATCGGACCATGTTAAGAAGGGAGAATCTTTTGATCCCATGGTGCTATCCGGTACTCACGTTATGGAGGGTATGTTTTAACAATCTTCATCTATGAGTTATGAATAAAAATATCATTTTTTCAGTATTTTTTTTTTTTAATAAAGACTATATAAATATTTTTTAATGATAAAAATCAAAAAAATGTATAAAAGCCGGACTTAATACCAAAACTAGCTTTCTTTAGCAGTCAACATTTAGGCGATACAGAAAATCCACATAGGTACTAGAATATTATACTTTCGTCTAAGAAATTCAAAACCGTAGGTATCGATGGCTCTTAAGGTCCTATTTATCTCTTTATTGAAAGCCTTCATTGGTGGTTCTTTTTAAGGAGATATTCTACAACTCTATGAAAGCTCTTTTGTGAGGATCTACTCCTTTATAAGAAGATATTATGTAATCTCTATGTTTGAAAGTCCTTTCTAAGGAGATATTATAGCGTAAAGTTTCATATGCACACGTCACTAACTACAGGATCCGGTAAGATGCTCGTGACGGCCGTCGGTGTTAACTCGCAAGCCGGTATCATCTTTACTCTCCTAGGCGCCGCGGTAGACAAACAGGAGAAAGAGATCAAGCAGATGAAAAAAGGTCAGTCTTTTGTTATACAGCTAGTATTTGACTTGTTTTTTATACGGATTCTGTGCTCCTTATTGAAAGTCTATAGAAAATAAAATAGTCTGTTTTTTTTTCATTGAAGACTTTCTATTTGGAATATTTAATCTGTAGTTACAGTGGAATATGTCATTTTCTGGAGCAATTTTGCGTTAGAATAAAAAGTATTATTTTTTTTTTTCAAATTGAACCAGAAAATGTGTTCCCAATAGTATTATATTATGCAAAATACTAGTTAGTAATACATTGCTCATTTAGGCGTGTGTAGCTTTGATGCCTAGCTTGGATGCTTGTTTGTGTTCGGAAGTGGACCTTATGGTGTTGGGTTTAGAGTTGAGTTTAGCTTAGCTGGTTCTAAATGAGCATTGTACTGTTATGCTTGACTAGGGCGATTATATTATGGTGGTGACAAGTGAATGAAATATAAAACTATGTGTAAATATATGTCGTCCGGAAAATCTTAAATTTGAATAATCTTTTTTGTACGTATTTATTAAAATGTTGTTCAATATGAGATTGTTTTTTATCAAAGTAATACATTATATTAAAATATTGTAACAAAAAATAATTTTACTAAAGTTCAAAGTCACTTGTCAAACACCTAAGTGGCGAGTGTAGTTGCATAAACACATTGTAACATTGCCACCGCACTCCCATTACATCCCTAAAGGATGGTTATATGCAAAACTGGTGAAATATTCTTTTAATAATTATTTTTTCCAAAATAAAGCATTAGTACATTCGTTTAAAGCTCTTTTTTGTATCTATGATGAGATCGTTTATTTTTTTATCTGTTATCGTTTTTGTTTGTCATAGTGTTGTCTGTTCATTAATTTATATATGTATTAGAAACTTAACTTTTGTTGTATACGTGAAAATGTATGTATTCATAAAATTCATATTGTCAATACTAACGTCCAAAATTTATTTTCACCAGTTTTGCCACTGTTATGAGATTATTTTATTTGTTTTTATCATAAAAATAATTTTCAATGATTCTAAACAGTACAAGGTCATCCATTGTACGGTCTTGTTGGACGTTGTTCGTTTTGTGTTTTTACTAATCGCCTGATATCCCAGCATGGTACATTACCCCTGTAATTTATCCCCTGTAGTACCCCCACATGCTATCCCCAAACATTATTGTTGATCATATGAAATAATCTCGTTTCAGTTCAAAATAAAAAAATATACCCTAAAAGCATATCGTAAACGCAATTAGACGCAACGCCTGTGCATTTGAGCCAGAAAAAAAACTATAATCAAATGCTTGGGCGTATAACCCTTAGATTTAGCGCCACTACATATAGAGTGACCCGTTCAATGACATCCTAATTTTTTTTTTCTCCACCCCCGACCCCGGCCTGCCGCACACCCTCCATCGTCGATGAAATTAAAAAATAAATAAATAAAAAAAAAACATACACATTTAAATTGCATCGTGTATCTGTCGTGTTGACTGCATGATGTAAAAACAATGATATCGTTGTCATAAATGTGTATGCTTCATAATACTATTGGATAAAATCCTATGGAAATTCATCGAGTAGAAGCTAAAAAGCAGCGGAAGGGACAGCGCAAGAGCCTAACGGGTAAGTAACATCCTATGCTAAGCCCCGCTTTCTTTAGTCCTTGTACACTTGAGGACAGAAAATGTGAGATTTTTTTAAATTTATACCATAGAATTTATCGTTTTTAGTAAATATTCTGTCTTTAAGTGTATTGTACTCTTTAATACAACAATCTATAAATCATTAAAAATACTAAATGATTTATATAACAATTATTTATTTTAAATTACTATTGAACTAAGACAAACTCTCATACAAAATATGACACTGCAACCCTAATTTTAAGAGCACTCTAGTAGAATTACGTATGTATGTATTGGCCTAGACTTTTCTCTGCACCAGTTTTGAAATCATAAGTCTAAGACGCTCTTGATTTTTTTTGTTAGCACGTTTTACTTGAATAATTTTGCAACTAATCGATTTGTCTGGAAGTGTGTTTTGTTATTGTTTGGTATGCACAGTATGCAAAATTGGCTTCAAATGAACTAACAAAGTGTTGTGATTGTGACATTAATAATGTTAATATTTGACCAACTAAATTGGCTTAATATATAATTGCTTCGCCTTAAATTAGCGCTTAATAATATCGGCGTAAAATATTTAAAATTTATTTTCAAATATCACATTGGTTATATTATTTGGCTTTCGACGTGTTCAATTTTTAAGAATTTTAAACATAACAATGCAAAAAAACAAAATCAACGAAACAACCGAAACACGTACAACCGAAAATTACTCAACCATACAACTACAATGAATAAAAATACCAAACGGTAGCAATTTATGATCAAAATCATTAACAAAAAGCGCAACAACGCTAGGTGATGACGAACCAGCCTCCGGCAACAGTAACCACGCGCGAGTGGACGACAACCACGTGCCGGCGCCCACTGAGAAACCGCCGCCCGAGACTAGCCACAAGAAGGAGAAGTCAGTGTTGCAAGCAAAACTCACGAAACTGGCTATACAAGTGAGTGTCATTATATGATTCGATGTATATTTATTAATACTTTCACAGATTTACGCGAATATTTGAGATTCTATACAAAAATATTTATTTTCGAAACGGCAACAACCATATATCATGTATAATTTAGAATCAGTTTAGCGTATTTGGTTATAGCGTTAACTCTCGTAACGTAAACTATTGAAACGAGTAAAATGATATACTCAATAATATATGTATATTTAATTTTATCTTTAAATTGTTGAAAGGAGTAATCTAAAACCTAAATCTAAAATCTTACATACATACATACATACATACATACATACACACACACATACAAACAAATTTTTGCCTTCATACTCGTAATATTAGTCCAATTTATACGTTTTACTCTTTATTTACCCAACAGATCGGTTACGCGGGCTCAACAATTGCGGTGCTAACAGTGATCATATTAGTTATCCAGTTCTGCGTGCATACATTTGTGATGGAAGGCAAAGTTTGGAAGGCGACATACATCAACAACTTAGTGAAGCATCTCATCATCGGTGTGACTGTGCTGGTGGTGGCCGTGCCCGAGGGTCTGCCCTTGGCTGTGACATTATCTTTGGCTTATTCTGTTAAGGTTAGTATATATATAATAGACTAGCGACTTAACCTCGCTTCGCTCGGGTTTGTCCCTGGATTTATTCCCTATACAAACTTTAATCTCCATTTTAAACCCCTTAAGAGGTGATCTCCGGGATAAAAACTATCCTATGTCCTTACCAAAGGTCTTAAGCTATCTTCTTACCAAATCTCATCTAAATTGGTTCAGTAGTTCCAGAAATAACATCCTACAAACAAACTCACAAACCTACAAACTTTACCTGTTTATTATAACTTACCTGTTTATAATATTAGTATTAGATAATGAATGTTGGTAGAATATTTAAATAAAGAGTGGTTAGTTATTTAGATTTTTTTTTTATTGGAATATGCGACAGACAAACAGTTTTACTTGATTGAAATTACCTTAATTTTTTTACGTTTAGTTGATAAAATTGCAATATTAAGTTTGATGTCGAAATGAAAAAGAATTATAATCTATTGTTTTTGGGACAGATAGTGTCAAATATAAACAAATATTTATTCATCATTTCATTTTCCTTCCATATATGTACATATTAAACACTAACGACTTGCGTCTTTGGTGTCTAATGGTAGTTTGTATTACTCCAGAACACAGTTTAACTAAGTAGTAAACATCCAAATCCGTTTAGCCCTTTTAGTGTAAAGGAGTAGCAAACATACATATTTTATTTATAATAATAGTCTAATTCCATTGTTAATTATACAAATAATTGAACAGAAAATGATGAAAGACAACAATCTGGTGCGACATCTCGACGCGTGTGAAACAATGGGCAACGCGACCGCCATTTGCTCAGACAAAACGGGAACATTAACAACGAACCGCATGACAGTCGTCCAATCTTATATATGCGAGAAGCTCTGCAAAGTAACGCCTAACTACAGGGATATACCGCAAGAGGTCGCTGAGACCATGGTTGAAGGGATAGCGGTTAATAGTGCGTTTACTTCCAGGATTATGGTGAGTTCATATATTTGTGTCGACGCTAGATTTCCTATCGTCAACCTTATTGCCTTTAACATAAGGCACTTTATTATGTTATTGTGTCGCGTTACATATTCAACCAATCACACTTCTCAAATACAACTTCGTCACTCACTACGTCAATCATACATCATCTTTTTTTTTTAATGCATTAACGCATGCTACCTGTAGACATACAGGTGGTTATGTGGGACTCACCGGCTAGATAAAAGCCCGTGCTACCCACTAAAACCCAAAAAAACCTCCCCCGTCTTAATGAGGCGTCGCAGGATCGCTTACGCTCTCAACCACGACAGCCCGACGGCTGGTCTGCCGAAGCAGACCACAACAACCATGTGGTTGCTCCATGCATCATCTAATACAACCCTCATTCTATTTCTTGAATACGAGACCTGTACTACATAAATAAAATTTCATTGTAATCCTATTAAAACAGACTAATATAAAATTTTGAGAACTTATCAAAATCTTTCTTTTGTTCATCGCGAAGAAATTGTTTATAAAATTCCAATATGGGACAAAATTTGGTTTTCATTTTACTGTGAAAAATTAGCACATATTTAATTAAATAAATAGATGTGTAGAGATATCCTAAAAAATATGATGGTATGCTAAGGGTCTCATTGCTCAAAGCAAACTCTACCGAACACTTTTAGGAATCAACAGGACGGAGTAAATAATAATAATAATAATAACTACGTTGTGACATTAACACACAGCACCATCTAATTCCATAGCAAGCTACAAGGCTTGTGTTATGGATACCAGATAGTTGATACACTACACATATACAACTATAAATACATACATAATATAAATATTTACACTCATGACTGAAGTACAAACATTTGTGCTCATCACACAAATGTGTGCACCCAGCGGGACTCGAACCCGCGATCACTGGCACGACAAGTAGGGTTACGACAAACTGAGTAAAACGTGTCGTCAAAATGTAACTATTATCAATTTAACATTAAAATTAATACCACATAACTAGTTTAAGTAGTTAACCTTCAAAAACATTTATGTCGTTTTCTAAAAGTAATATAGAATTCCGAAAAGAGATCTAAATTTTAACAAAATGTAATAACTTTTCAGCCAAACCAAGACCCAACAGGACCTCCAATGCAAGTCGGCAACAAAACTGAATGTGCTCTATTAGGTTTTGTAGTAAACTTAGGTCAAAGTTACGAAGCAGTTAGAGAGCGACACCCAGAAGAATCCTTCACGAGGGTATACACCTTCAATTCCGTGAGAAAGAGCATGTCCACTGTGATACCTTACAAGGGTGGCTACCGCTTATACACAAAGGGGGCTTCCGAAATTGTTTTAAAGAAGTGAGTTTTTTTTTTGATTTTTTGTTATTTGGATGGTATTTGAAGATCTATACATATTTTAAAATGATACTGTAAAGCTGATCTGCGCTGATGATATGGATATCAAATGCAAACCTTTTCATTTCATATCCATATCATGAGGATGCATTAAAAAAAAAACAAAGTTCGCCACATTGGATTTAGAATGACGTCACTTGGCTAACCATATATTTTCATCCAAACTAAACGTGTATGCAAAATTTCAGCTCAATCAGTCGAGGATAACTACTTTAAAATTCAGTTGCAAGATTTGTCACGCACAAACATACATTCCAAGTGGAATAATAGCATGTAAAAACCTTATAAAAATGTTTAAATAATAAATAAATGTTGGGACATTAACACACAGCACCATTTAATTCCATGGTAAACTACGAGGCTTGTGTTATGGATAACAGATAGTTGATATAGTACGCATATACAACTTTAAATACATATTATAAACACCCATGAATGGAGTATAAATATTTGTGCTCATCATACAATAAATTCCTCCAGCGGGACTAGAACCCGCGACCGCTGGCACGGCAAGTAGGATCACTACAAATTAAGCCAAACATGTAGTCATAATAAACGTATTTCCCCAGATGCGCATTCATCTACGGGCACGAGGGTCGGCTGGAGAAGTTCACGCGCGACATGCAGGAGCGGCTCGTGCGGCAGGTCATAGAGCCCATGGCGTGCGACGGCCTGCGCACCATCTCCGTGGCCTATCGTGACTTCGTGCCCGGCAAGGCTGATATCAACCAGGTGAGATGGCTGGCATGTAGCTGGTACAAATCCGGAGGTACTTTGTTCGAGTCCTAGGCCGGGCTAATTTTATCTATGTGACACATAAGAGCGGCCCTGAGATCATCGAGGCTATGGCGTGCGACAGCCTATCGCGACTTCCTGCCCGGTAAAGCCAACATCAACCAGGTCGGGCGAAAACTGCCTTAGTAGTCTAATGGCTAGGATGTTCGACTGCAGATCTGAAGGTCCTGGGTTCGTGTCCCAGGTCGGGTTATAGCTATGCGATATGAAAGAGTGGCCCATGAAGTCATCGAGGCCATGACGTCTGGCCTATTCACCATACCTTTGGCTTTTTTATAATATTAAATAGATAAATTAAAAATATGATTTTTTTTAATAATTTTTAAATATTTATAATTGCTACTTTACATTTTAAAAAATGGGTAGGTACATGTTACCTTTACGCGCGGTTCAAATTTTTTTTTTTTGGCAAATATCGCAATTAACTTAAAACAAATCAATAATTAAATAAGCCATATTAGACATATTACAATGATATATTTATAAAATACCTTATACGGAAAGAATATAATATTATATATTTGTCAGATAATAACAACATAGCAATGTATTCTATCTCATTGTCTCGCCGGCTTAATCCCATATATTTATGTGTTTGTCTCTTTTTAGTGTCGCATTTTCGTTTCATTGAGTTTCAAATCACAACGATTCTAAATAAATTTCACTTCAATAATAATAATATTCAATATAATATTGAGTTAAACTTCAATTTTAACGTAACAGGTACACATAGACCAAGAGCCGCACTGGGACGACGAAGACAACATCGTAAACAACTTGACTTGCTTATGCGTTATGGGTATCGAGGATCCTGTAAGGCCCGAGGTAAGGATTATATTTAATTATATATACTTCATATATACATACTATATAATTTTTGTTTATTTTTATTATATACATATTTAGACTATTATTATAAAGAGGAAATATTTGTATGTTTGTAACGAATAAACTCAAAAACTACTGGACCGATTTAGATGAAATTTGGTAAGAAGACAGTTTGAGAGCTTGGGAGAACATATTTTTATTCCGGAGAGCATCCCTTAAGAGGGTGAAAATGAGGATGAAATTTTGTAAGGAGAATCAACCTAGGGACGAACCCGAGCGAAGCGAAAGTGAGTCGCCAGTAAATAATATTTAAATGATTCATTTTTTTATTATTAACAATGTTAGAACGTAACATTTTACATAAATTTATGTTAAAGTATTATACGTTTATTTTCTCGTCAGGTACCAGAAGCGATCAGAAAGTGCCAGAAGGCGGGTATAACGGTGCGCATGGTGACGGGCGACAACGTGAACACGGCGCGCTCCATCGCCATTAAGTGCGGCATACTCAAGCCCACCGACGACTTCCTCATACTGGAGGGCAAAGAGTTCAATACCCGTATACGTGATGCTAATGGCGAGGTGAGATAGTTAGTCCTATTAGTGTTGGTCCTACTATAGCTTGGTCTTGAATGTATGGCTGTACATCCAGAGGTTCGAGACCCGAATAGGGCTAAGTACAGGTGTAGGATTGGTCGAACAGAAACTCTCAATAACAGCATGGGGTTGAGAATTGGTAGTGTTACACCCCTGTGCTAAGGCAGTACATAAATCCCCCCGGTTTACGTATGATCTCTCACTGCGGAGTTTGAGAGTGAAAAAAAATGAGTGAACGTTGTGTTTGTGCGCATGCGCACTATAATACCTCCTAAATAAAACTAATTTTATTGAGATTGGTAGCCTTGACTGAACTCGGTCAGGATGACGTTATTATAAATAGAAAAGATTGGTGAGAAGTACTGAATGAGTGTGAACTTTCACATTTATAATATCAGTATAGATACATAGTATATAAATAAATAAGCATTTAATAATTTATTTCGAAAACGACTCCCTCCCCCAGGTCCAACAGCACCTAGTGGACAAGGTGTGGCCCAAGCTGCGCGTGCTGGCGCGCTCGTCGCCCACGGACAAGTACACGCTGGTGAAGGGCATGATCGAGTCCAAGGCGTTCGACACGCGCGAGGTGGTGGCCGTCACCGGCGACGGCACCAACGACGGGCCCGCGCTCAAGAAGGCTGATGTTGGATTTGCTATGGTTAGTCGATCACTTTACACTACTACACTATTTTTTTTTTGAAGTTATACTTCTTTTGACATGCGTGTGTGCGCGCACACCGACAGCCAAAAAGCGACATGATGAAGTTAGCTGATAACTGTTCGTTCGTTTCCCGTGAAAACTCATAACTATATTCAAAGTAGTTTAATATTCATAAATCTATAACACGTATTTTATGTCAGTGGAGAAAAAAAAGTTATATTTATTGCTATTAATTTATCATTCATTTTACAAACAGAAAATTGTGATACGGGAAGTAATCTTTAGTTGTTTTTTTTTTCTGTTACGCCAAAGAAGTATAACTTCTTACGTACATACGTACATAAGTACACACACAGTTTTTTTTTTATAACTGCGACAAATGTCAGACATTAATTTCTATACTTTTCACACTTTTACGAAATTTTAGTCTGTGTATATAAATGTACGGAAATCGTGTCGGAGCTGTTTGCACTTCATATTTCACTTTTTAAGTGCTACCCTCGTACGCGGTGTGATGTATTAATAATGTCGAATATGTTTGAAAATTTTAACCACCCTAGACACTTGGACACGACAAATTGGACAAAAATTTCACAATTAGAGACACTCGTGTTCACACAGAGACACTCTGTGTTTATATCGCAGCCAACTAGCCATTTGATAAGCGGCCTAGCTTCTTAATCAAACGACGCCGTTTAATTAAAAAGCCGAAATGATATCCAGCCAATCTATGTAATGCAACATTTTATGATCATACTGGCAGATACTTAGGCCGTTTATAGAATAGGGTGTATACATGAATATAAAGCATATCCCAAACATTTCAGGGCATAGCTGGTACAGATGTGGCCAAAGAAGCATCTGACATCATCCTGACCGACGACAACTTCTCGTCCATAGTAAAGGCTGTGATGTGGGGACGCAACGTGTACGACTCCATCGCCAAGTTCCTCCAGTTCCAGCTCACCGTCAATATAGTGGCTGTGATTGTTGCTTTCATCGGTGCTTGCGCTATACAGGACAGTCCTCTTAAGGTGTGTAATATGTGTTGTGGAAATATGTAGTTATATATACATAATATATGTAACATTATGTTTAGAGATAGTTTAAATTTATGACGTCATTAAAAATAAATAAGGTACTATTCCCAGGGTCTCAAACTATCTTCTTACCAAATTTCATCTAAATCAGTTCAGTAGATCCAGAGATTACCTCCTACAACCTCACAAACTTTACCTCTTTATAATATTAGTATAGATAGTATAAATAAATAAGTACATATAAATAAATAAATGTGTTGGGACTTTAACGCACAGCACCATCTAGTCCCATGGTAAGTTACGAGGCCTGTGTTATGGATACCAGATAGTTGATACACTGCACATATATAACTTTAAAATACGTACTATATTATAAATATAAACACACACGACTGGAGTACAAACATTCGTGCTCATCACACAAATGAATGCTCCCAGCGGGACTCGAACCCGCGACCGCTGGCACAGCAACTAGGGTCACTACAAACTGAGCCAAACGTGTCGTCAAAATGAAACTGATACATATATAAATGGCACTCGCAGGCCGTACAAATGTTATGGGTGAACTTGATAATGGACACGCTGGCGTCGCTGGCGCTGGCCACGGAGCTGCCCACGCCCGACCTGCTGCAGCGCAAGCCCTACGGCCGCACCAAGCCCCTCATCAGCCGCACCATGATGAAGAACATCCTCGGCCAGGCGGTGTACCAGCTGTTCATCATATTCACGCTCTTGTTTGTCGGTACGTTGTTTTATCTCTCTTTCTAACTTACTCTGACTCTTTCTGTCTTTTATAGTAACTGTTTCTGTACTTTAAAAGTGGAGAGTTTATGTTTTTTTAGACGTGCTAGCCTCTGAAACTATCAGTAGGATTTGAAAACTTTCTTTTTGGAGTTTTATAAAAACTAAAAACTTAATTGTTTATTTTTTTTTTTGTAACTAGCTATTATCGTCATTAGCGTGTGAAGTTCTTTTAAGTCCTTTAAAATTGACAAACGTCTATTGCTATTTTTTTTAATAACGACATGTAAAGCAGGAAACTCGAGATGTATCTTAAGAACTGTAAAGTAGTTTTTGTCCGACTTCAAAATGAAAGTGGTACTTAATACAGCCTTGTTTTTGTGCATACATCACGCAATATCTACGTCAATTGTTAGTCAATTTCCACATTTTTTATAAATGTATATATATATATATATATATATATATATATATATATATATATATATATATGAGTGTAATAAAAAACAATCACAAGACAACCCCCTGTCCCCCTTTCAGGTGATAAATTATTAAACATCCCCTCGGGACGAGGGCAGCAGCTCGGCGCGGAACCCACCCAACACTTCACAATCATATTCAATACCTTTGTAATGATGACACTCTTCAACGAAATCAACGCGAGAAAAATCCACGGTCAAAGAAATGTGTTCCAGGGACTCTTCACTAATCCTATCTTTTATTCTATTTGGATCGGAACTGCCCTATCTCAAGTGAGTTAGTTTTAAAAGATTATTTTTAGATTCGCATTTGAAATAGAGTAAAGCTGGTTTGAATCCCGAATCTTGAGATTTTTATATGAATATTAGCGATTTACCCTTGCTTCGCTCGAGCATGTTCCTAGATGTTAAACAGTAGTATAAGTATAACTCCAGGTTTTAGTCTATGTTAATTCTAAATTTCATTTAATCTGTCGAGCCGTATGAGTTGATGAGCCGATTAACAACATAATTGATTCTCGCTAATAAGATAAACGAAAACATGGTGAGGAAAGCTGCTTGTCTAAGAAGACCTAACTAGTTTTTGAGAGACATGTTAAGTCCGCCAACTTACACTGATGGACTATGGTATTATCCCCTTCAAAAGGAGATCTGTTCCCAGTAGTGAGACGTTAAAACAAGGTCTGAATGAGATAAGATCGAAAGCGGCTTATAACGGTATAATTAAAACTGCGGTATTATTATTTATATATTCTATAATAATAATAATGTTCTCCTGACCGATTCCGGCCACGGCGGCCAATCTCATTGAGACTAGCCAACAGCGCAGAAGATATTATAGTGCACAAGTGTACGCGCAGACACAAGTGCACTCTCTATTCCTGTCACTCTCATACTCCGGTGGGACGACACGAGACACGACCGGTGAGAGTGTCGGCGCAGGACCGACGGCTTTACGTGCTCTCCGAGGCACGGGGGTGAAACACCGCCAACTTCCCAACTCCGGGCTGTTACTGAGGCTTACTATACAGAAAGACTCAATAACTAAACTTGGCCCGACCCGGGACTCGAACCCAGGACCTCAGGATGTGCAGCCGTACATGCTAGCCACTACACCACCGAGGCAGTTTTATTTTTTTATATATTCTATTTACATAGTAAAAATACGAGAAACACCAAAATTCCAGGTGGTAATCATCCAGTTTGGCGGCATGGCGTTCAGTACTGCCGGCCTGTCGATAGACCAGTGGCTGTGGTGCCTGTTCTTCGGCGCCGGCACCCTTGTCTGGGGACAGCTCGTCACCACCTTACCCACTAGGAAGATACCCAAGAAGCTTTCGTGAGTATACCTTGGTGTATGGGCTCTGAGGTTTGGGAAACACTGACAATAGTAGAACCTTATACCCTAAAATCTTATATGTTAGTATATTCTGGTGTATGGGATCTAAAGTTTGGGAATCACAGGCAATAGTATAATCTTATACCCTAAAATCTTTTATGTTAGTATACTCTGGCGTATAGGATCTAAGGTTTTGGAACCACAGACAATGGTAGAACTTATCCCCAAAAATCTTATATCTTAATATATTTTAGTGTATGGACAATACAGTTTGGGAACAATGGGCTTGAGAAACTTACACCTTAGTATGTTACTAAAAACAGTTTTGTTGGTTGAATTATTGTCATCGGAAAACGAATTGTATTCGTGGTTTTCTTAATACTTTCCTTTTATTCGTTTTCAAAACAAAAGATATACTCAATGTAATTCTTAATAGATAGTCTGGAAGAAATCTCTTAAAGAGATAAGTTATCCTTTGTCGACATTCTGTAACTTTATTTTTTATAATATATATTTTACGGTACACAAATAAATAAATAAATAAAAATTAGGACGTATGTTGCAGTAAAAGTAGCCTACTTGTTTGTATAACTTAAATCTATTGAGCGTTTATAGCTTGAGAAAGTAACCTCAAACGCTCATTCAAATAATTTTTCACGATTATAATATTACTTTTAATGTATATAACAAGATACTGTGAATGGTGGAAAAACAAAAAACCAATTCACACTTCTGCTCAAAGACATTCCTCAAGTAACGTTGTGTCCACTTCTAGAAGCGCTAAAATGCGTCAAGATATTTCGTAAGTCCATGTGCAATATTAAATGTATCAATTTAGCGCTCTCAGTGACGTTAGTTCGAATTTAGTTTTAGGTATTGGTTTAGTTTTCCCGTTATAATCGTATTTAGACCGAATACAAAAACTGGAGGTACTTCATTCGGATGTATACGTTTTAATGTGAAATCTTTAGGATATATTTATTGAAATGTTTGCTTTTTAATATCTTAAGGAATTTGTAATAAACAACCACAACAATTAAATTTAAAATAACAGCCTGTAGGGTGTAATCGTTTATAAACTTTAAAGTCATTATGGAGATAGACATTATGGAGTTTTTGTAAATATTTAGAGATATTATAGAGATAACATGTTCGATTTTTGTAAAAAAATGATGAAATAGTAGCTTTGATTTATCGACGTAGTAGAACGGAGTTATATTTGTTACTAATTATATTTTTTTTATATAAAAAAAAGCAACAAATAACCCTTTATAACCCGCAACAAACATATAAATCCCAGATGGGGCCGCGGACAACCCGACCCAGAGACCATCCAACCGGGACCTGACTACGACGCGGACCTGGACAAGAAGCCCCGAGCGGGACAGATCCTTTGGATACGCGGTCTCACGCGCCTCCAGACGCAGGTATGTGCCCGGGGAGGTGCGGGTGCGGGGAGGGGAGGGGGGGCCGGGGATAGGGTGGGCTGTGGATACGTGATGGGTGACGGTGAAGGGTGTAGTGTTGTTTGGTATTTTATTATTATCCATAGTGGGAATGTTAGAGGATTTTGTTTGTTGGTATTGAGATGAATGCGCAATTTTTTTTTAATAAATTCAGCGCAGTATATAATGTAATGTTGATTATTTATTTGCATATTTAAATTTTAAATAAAAAAAGATATGAATACATTAATAAAGTTATTAGTGTTGATTCCCTTTAGTTTCATCTTACCTCTTTTTCTCTTAAAATGTAATGTTTTGAATGAAATCGTTGAAATAATTAATATCGTAAAAGTAGGTGTTTATTATCCATCACGTATCCATCCGTTAAAAAAAAAGCTTATGCGATTATTTCCATATTATATGCCCTTTTTTAATGGCTGTTAATATGGCCGCGATATAATGCAATATTTGCTTTACAGAATCGAACTTGGGCTTAAATTTTGTGCTGAAAAGCCATAATTGTGGGTAGATGTCGCAATCTTATATTTATGGGGGCTATAATAGTTATTTATACACCATATATTATAAAGTTTTTTTTTCTTAATAAATAACTATTATAGATTTTTTTTTTATAATAATGTGTTGACTATTATTTGCAATAACCCAAAAATTAAAAAATAATAATTTAAGTCTGAATTTGCAAATGGTAGTCAAGTCTTAGATGATGATCATGTTAAATTATTCCTTCATGATGATATCTAAGACCGAAAGGTCGTTACTGTATAAAGTTTACGTTCTCATACGATTGAACTATCAAGAAATGGTAGATTTTATACAGTGACAGAATGATAAATGATGTGGAATGAAAATAATGATAATAGGAGTGGCAGAAAGTGTTCGTGCATATATATAAGAGGGATAAGTTTTGAGGTTACAGCGGTACGGATAGACTGTAGTCTATTGGTACATTACCAACAGGTCAACACTGCGGATACCGTGGGCATCCTACGCTAAGTCGATATTATTGTCCATTTATATATTATTTTACTATTTTTGCATTTACAAGCCGATACCACCATTTTCAATACTATGCATTCATATATATATAAAGTATTGCAGTAACCTAACTTATGGGTTACGCTGTTTCTCATTTTGTTACACATTTTTGATTTATTGGTACAGAAAGCCGGATTATTCACAGTTCTGATAATATTATATATTATGACACAAGTTTATTGCGATAATGAATTCAAACTTTCAAACTGAACGGTTATTTTTTTAGTTGTTTTTTTCATGTTTTGTTTTAGTTTTTTTTTTATTTTATTTTCACATATCGTAATTTTTTTTTACTATCCTATACTTATTTTTCTCTTTCAATAGTTATTATTTTCATACCTACACAGAGAAACACTTTACAGAGTAATGTAGTTACGCTATTATTTTGGCCCATATTTAACGTAGTGTGTTTGTTCGCTCGCTAATTACCAAATTTTGGACTGTTTTTGTAAAAATAAGAAAAATATATGTAATATAAGGGAATTGGCAACCGAACAACAATAGATTTTATCTTTTCTAAAACTAATTAATTTGACGACCCGGTTTCTTGACATCCTCTTTTACTTTCTTATTTTTCAAGATCTTTTATCTCTTTCTTTCAATCTGTAACTCTATCTCTATCTTTCCGGATGTCACGAGGCCAGGCCGAGTCCTAGAAATACACTAGATAGCTCTAAACATCGCGAGTACGGCCGTGCATGTTCCGCAGTACCGATATACAGTCTGACGCTTCCCAATAGTTTTTTTTTTTTTTTTAATTTTTTTTCATAAAATACCCGAGTTGACCTTACTGCCCCAATCTCCCCACCCATTGGCATGATTTATGTAGGCTGTGACGAATGTACTTATCCCTCATCAAACAAACAGTCTCTATGACTACCCCGATAGATATTCACATAACATCAACCACATAGCGATATAAAATGACTATTTCTTTTTCTATCTATCTTTTATTTAGTCATACTGACTGTTTGTTTTTTTTTTTTACTATATTTTGTGTTTTTTTTTAGTTATAATTATAATTTTGTTGTTTTATTTTTAATTAAGAATAGTGTTTTTTTGCTTGTGAAACGCCAACCCGATACATCCTCGCTACTGATCCAACCCGCTCGTTTGAATGAGTTTACGCCGAAGCCCGCTAGCAAGGCCGCACGGCGTACTAACAAACGTTACCGATGTCGATGAGCATTAATTTTCAATATTTTGCCCACTTTTAATTATTTTAATATATTATTTTTGTACCGGATTGTGTTCATTTGATTAAAGGAACGTTAATTTGAGTGTGGAGTGGATTTTTCTTAAATTAAATATATAGAGCATGCCGTGAGTGCTCGCCGAACTAACACCCAGATAACCGTCGGTCGAACCTGTCTTTCCTTTGCCGTTGTACCGTCAATGTTATATGTTTTTGTTTTGTTTTTGTTATGTTTTTTTTTTGTATGTGAATGTTGTCCTTTCGAGCCGTGTTTTGGGGGTGTTTTGTCAGTCAAATGTAAGGGGTGTAAGCGTCAAACTGGACAGCGAAGAGTTGAATGTCCGTAGTGCATTTTGCCTTGCCGTTGGAAAGCCTTCATTGTGTTATTTTGCGTATTTTGTTAGGCTAGCTGTAGTGTCTTTATGTATTATGTATATAGTGAACCATCTAGGCGTGTCGGCGCTTGGTAAGTATCACTTAGAGAATAACACGTCCCAAACTAAATTTAACAAAAATTAACTAAACCAGTGAATTTGTGTAGCTTCTTAACAGTTTCGATATTACAATTCTGATAACTACCAAAAAAAAAGTGTTTTTATGATGGACATGATAATTAATTTTAGATTATTTTTTTGGTTGTATCATATTGTAAAATCGATGGAACTAAAATTTTGTAGGCAATTGTTCCTCCTTGGCTCCCAAAATTGGATGTTAAATACTAAAATTAAAAATGGCATGCTAGAATATAAGTTAAAATCATTAAAGATCCATACTAAGAACGTACGAGATAAAATGCGAGCCACCACCATAGAATCGTATGGAATTTGAATTAGATAGAAAATTTAAAATATGCTATAAATAAAAACATAAATAATACTTTGGTAAATACGTGTATTGCGTTAAAAGACATTGTGCTGGCATATTTTAGGTGTAACGGCGTCATTGGTAGTAACCCTGGTCCAAGCATCTATAGGTGTCTCCCTGCGTTGTGTAGGAGTAGTGTAGCCGTCTAAAGGGTAGCTAAGGCCTCGACTCGAATCCTACTTTTAGTTGTTTATCTTCAGTTTATCATTATTATTTTTGATTTGTTCTCATTTATGTCGGCACCTCAAGTCATATCTCCCACGCGACACAGGCTTCGGCCGCATACATGCCTCATGCAACACCAACACATTTATGTTTTTGTTCAATTACCAGCTCTAACCGCGTCCTCGTTCGCGATATTGCATGTCTATAAAATAATTATTTAACTTATTCAATGTTTGTATTTTATGCTGTCGAAATCCCTGGCCGAATGTAACCTTACCCGAGGTTCTATGAGTAAACTGTGAAAAGCCGGTTGATATAAAATTCTTCGATTCACTAGACCTCATCAACCCCATATAGACAAACAGACTGACATTTTGTACATTTGTATGACATCCTCGTTAGCATCGTTGACACTAATTGTCCCATAAACTTTCATGTACAGACACCGATAATTTACTATTTTATTATATGTACTTTAAAGGGTCTTTTTTCCGTGTTGGCCTGCTTGTAGCTACGACAGATATGGGGACAAAAAATAAATATTTTTGGGACTGGTCAATGATATGCGACGTATTTTTGATCGTCCGGACGTCATCTGTTTTGTAGATTTTATTTACCTTTATAATCTCCGCTACTATTTATCGGTTTCTTTTGATTAATCTTTGTTTTTTTTTTAATAAAAATATTTATTTCAAAATCCAAAATTAAATTATCTTTTTATATTGTAACTTAGTATTGACTTTAGTGACCTTAGCATTAGAAATTTAACTAATTCGTTAAAGTATTTAGACAGTAGTTAAACTCAGTCATCTGTGAAATACTATTTGGTGTCGACAAAAAAATAAGTTATCTTGAAAATCGAGAACTAAATAAATTAAATGATGAATAAACATCTAATTCTTCTTAGTCAATTCATTTTGCTATATCTTGAATAGGTCTAACGTTTCCATTTACTTCTTATACACTAAATCCAAGCCTTTACCATACAATGGTGTTCATAGATGACGTCGGACGAGCAAATGTTGTCACTTCTGATGACATTCTTGTAGTACTATCACCTAGAAGGTGTATGAACTCTATGGTAGAGTAGATAAGATAGGTTTTGTCGCCCCATATCTGGGCGAGCGGTTGTAAAGCTAGGGCTGCGTGGCATAGGACGGTGTCGAATGGGGCGAGCCGCGCGTCGTAGAGAGATGTTGTTGGCAGCCCCGGCCGGTGTTGGAGACGGAGGTGTAGTGGCGGGCGCGGCGGCTGGCGGCGCGCTACGTGCGACGGACGCTCACGGTACACCACCCCTAGCCCTAGCCCTAGCCTAGCTCTAGCCTAGTCTAGCTTAGTCTAGCCTAGTCTAGTCTAACACGCCCGCGGCGAGTCACGACACTGTCGCCCTATCTACTTGTATTAGTTGCGTTGTTGTACGTGTGAAATATTGTGATTTCCACTCGTTGTAAGATGTATCACGAATTATCATTTTTTTGCTTCACTAATTATTTTTTTTGCTTCGGGTTTGTCTTTTTTTCTACATTTAGATATTAGTGTTCGGTTGTTTGTCTCCATTAGTTTACATGAGTTTTGATCATTTTCCTCAATCTTCGTTCGATCTGATTTTTCGTTTCGGAACATCCATCGAATGCTATAGCGCACACTCACATCCGGCAAGCGACAGTGTCGGTGACTCACCGGGAGCACTCCAATAGTTCTGTTCGTCTGTTTGCATCTCCCACGTTTCTGGCTGTAGATGTCGCCCTCATCTGGCACCGTCCGCCCTCGCACCCTATCTCCACTCGCGCTATACTTCGACCCTAACCCAGCTTCGATCTTCACGAACCATCGAGGCCAGGATCTGTCGGTCACACCTAGTTTCTTTTGCATGGCCACCGGGCACAGGTGATCCATCGTCTGGCATGCGTAGATATAGCAAGACTCGTCGGCGGGAGCGCGCTAACGGAATCCACACCACACTCGTGTAAGCTTGTCGCGATCGGTGATCCGTCCGGGACCGTACGGGATCCGTAGGGGGTCTGTAGGGGTAGGCGCGTCGCGAGGGTGACGTCACGCGTGTTGTTGGTTGCAGCTGCGCGTGGTGCGAGCGTTCAAATCCACCCTGGAGGACCTGGAAGAGCGTCTGTCCGCGCACTCTGCGGCCGGGCTTCGCTCGCGGCTGCGGGCGGCGCCGCAGGACATCGCCTACATCGACGCGGACGACGTGCCCCCCGCACACCCCTCACACACCCCCCACTCGCAACAAACCGCCCCACGCACCGAAACCACCATATTCTAACTTCAACCGTACTTAACGCGCCCCGAATCGGCTCAAGCGATTACTTCTAAGTGTTAAATGATTAGATCATAGCAATAATGTAGTTAGGCCGGACGTTAGGTGACACCGAATCGTGCCTGTTACCGCGCGTTTACGTTCCGACTCACACCTGACTAGAACGGGGAATGCTTTCATATTGATAGCGCCTAGTTTAGCCTCGGACCCTCGTAGGTCGCGCCGACTCCGAATGTAACGAACACTGCTACTCTATAGACGAAAATATATGTAAATAAGTTTGTAATTTTCTCGAACGTCTTTATATGTATATCAGAGCAGTGATATTTTGTATAGCTGTTACGAATTGAGATAATTCCTTAAAGTAAACTTTTTAACTTAACTCTTATAATATCTTAAATTTTACTACATTACTATTACTTAAAGAATTCTCACTAGTTTTGTGCGAGTAGTGTGGACGAGGGGCACGATCGAAGCTTAATTGAAATCGACGTGCTCCGATCGGCTGCTTTGGTGTTTTGTTTCATAGTAAATTTTGGGACCACTTTACCCTGTTTCTGCCTAAAACTGGGATACAATTAGATTTTACAATTATATGGATAACTATATGTTATTTTATTCAGATTAAACCTATAGAAGAACACTGTAATGTTATAATAATAGCTGAATGTACCTTGTATACGCCGACCTGGAGTTAGTATGAATGAATGGCACTCGTCACACGACGCTCACATGTGAGAGCGAACGAACTAAACTATAACTTGTAGATTATGCGAATGTTACGAGATCTATTTACAATTAATAAATTTTCAAACAAATTCCATAGCATTTTCTTTCAATAGTATTGTTATGGTGGGGGCCGCCCAGTCTTAGAACGAACGCTCTATTTCAGATGTTAACGGTAAGTTTAGATCTGACCGAGTAGGCCTCCTGCGAGACGCCGACATCACTCATAGGTACCCATAGGTATTACATACATAGCCTAGGCATAGTCTCTGTCTAGAATCTAGATCGGTATCAGTACAGTAGTCGCATGACGCCCGTGTTGCACGTTGTCTGACGTCTTCGGTACTTTCACGCTCTGGCTTAACAATTAAAAAAAACCCTCGTAAACACGTCACCGATTAATAAGACGGAGAAGCAAGCCGCCATTTTGTGACTTGCACGTCTACAAAATGGCTGCCGCACTTAGATTGTAAGTACAGAGTATATATTGAAGATGTATTACTTTTAACTTTGGTACAAATGTTGTTTTTTTGTAATTTTTTTAATGATTAATTTTTTTGCTTCGCATTTAAAGTGTGATCATGCTTATGTTACAGCGTTATGCATGTATACAGATGTCTGTGAGTATGCACAAGTTGTTTTTTTTTTTTTTAATTTAAATTAGATGTTTGGTAGCGTATCTGATTGTTTACTGATGCTTTATATAAATTTAATTTATTATTTAAAGTTCAAGTTTTACATACTTATACGCAAAGAACGTCAGTTTTTGTCATTATTTCTTATTTCACCGAAATATTTAATATTTATCTATAATTCCATCACAATAACTACCAAACCTCTAAATTTAGTGTTTAAGAAGCTAAAAATGAGAAATATACATAAATAAAAATCCATTACTACACCAAAACTAGCAATTAAGTACCAAATATAATTTATGGTTACAAAACTTAAAAGCCTGTACTAATTTTTTTTTTTCTCATTTATTATTATTTTTTATCGTTGACTCGGTTGTGTAAGTACTTATTTAATAAGTTGATTTCATTATCATATTTTTGAGTTACATGTAACGATTACTCTTAAAATCAATTACTTACATAGTTAACCGGCGTATAAACATCTTAATATTAACTCATTTAAATAAAAGTATTTATTTGAATTGTACCGATATTTCATTTGACCACCCGAGGACCGCACCGTCAGCGCGCGATAGCTCACATACCGGATTGTTTGAACTTATATCGTAGTAGTAGCTTTCCCACACGGTATTTTTTTTTCCTATATATATTTTATATATTTTTTCATTGCTACTGGATGCCCCGCCCCAGCTAGTGTGAATGCCCCTATCCTAGATAAATTTAGGCACCTATTTAGTAACGAAACTGCTACTTTGAAATTTTTTAATAAATTTTCTATCAACAGCTACAATTCCTCACTTCTTGTAGTTTTGGGATTCTAAAACCAAAATGTTAACGCATCAAATCTTCCTTATCGTTTTAACAAGTGAATATAAAATCTCCCATTCACTACGACAAGTGTTGCCAGAGTTTGGTTTTGGAACGCCACAGCCCTTTTTCTTTTTTCGTATTGGCAACACCTAGCAGTTTGGTTACGTAGCGTAGCCTGCGCGTGCGCCGCCATTAAGCAACTGACGGCTCCGTCGTGTTGTTTTACAGCAAAAAGCGGACATATTGGCCGGCCGCAGGATATTTGTCAATAATTATTTGGCAGAGCACAGGAGGATCAGCGTACAGTCTGGCGGCAGCTTGCCCGCGCTCAGCCCGATCTCGCATCAGAGCGATGACTAATAAACAAAAACTAAAACAAATATACACCAAATATACAAACTTATACACCAAGACTCTTAAACGTTTAATGTAATCTTTCGATGAAACATAAGCTTTTTATATATCGTGGTGATCAATATTAACTGCCAAGAAACGCCTGTTAAAAATTTATTCTAAATATATAATCTCCATTTTCAATATTCCGTAAAATCTCGTAAGTGTGAACGTAGTTTAGTTAAGAATTGAAATTGTTTACTAAAATTAGATTAAGCGATATATTAGAACTTGCAAAGTATAAAATATAACTATAGTTTTAAAATTATGGTGCACTGTTCTAAATCGAATACACTAGCGGTAAAGTTAAATATTCTCTTATAGCCGATAGTTAGTAAATCAGAAGCACGTTCATTTATTTTTTTACGAAGCGGTTATAGAAATAAACTTTCTGTAAATATCCATAAATACTTTTCCTTTTAGTTCTTAATGAATGTTCTATGACGTTGTTGTGTGTTTAGAAAATGTTGAAATTTTATATTGAAAATTTATTTTTATTATGATGATACAATCCATGTGCCATGTTTATAAATGAATTCATAATTTGCTACCCAAGTGCTTATATAAGTATAATTATAGATATTTAAATTTGCTTGATATTTTTCTTATTTTATTTTATTGGATGCGATTTTAGATGTGGTTCTGTGAAGACTTTGTGTTTATGTTTTAGAGACGGATTGTTTTGATGTTGATTGCAAATACCCTGAATGGGTTTTACAAAGTACATTTCATTTTGTGTGTCGGGATTCGAACTCCGACCTACAGAAATTTACTTTGTAACGTTGTTTTAATGTTTGCAGTATCGGCTGAAATGTGGGGCCTATAGAGATCATATATTTCTTCTTAATATCTTTTTATTCTTCTCTTTTTAGATACAGCTTTGTTTAAATTTATGTGTTTAAATTTATGTCTAAAACATTGCATACTATGCATGTGGTAGAATCTTAGTAAGGTAATTTTTTATGACTGTATTTTTCTTTTTTTTTTCAAAGTAGTCCTACTGTTGCTATCACACTACACTGTTCTACTCTCTAGTCTTCCAAACTTCTGTTTGTTTGTTTCTTTTTGTTTCTCATACCGCAGGATTCGTCTCAAGCAAATTTAAATATCCTGACGATGTGTGATGATTTGTACTAGATAATATATTTATGTTAACTACGTTATAACGTTTACATGTAATTGTTTGACGCACTTTGTGTAGTAATCGCCTGCTATTAAGTTTTAAGGTTAGGAGTTAAAATATTATACTAAAATTCTAATTCGTGTTTGGTGTACACCAAGTGATAGATATAAAAGTAAAACTTTTATCAAAACCTTTTTAATATTACGCTTATAGTGTTTTCCTCACGCCGATAGATTAACACTTAAAACATAGTGGCATGATTTTCTGCTACACGACCAACGAACGTGGTATAAACTGGTACTCTATTGATTCGTTGTTTCTACTGCTGCTTGTCTCTTAATAAACCTTAGTAATAAAGTATCTATATTCCAAAGTAACTTTCATTTCACCCCGTGCCTCGTTTGGAGCTGCATTTATAAGGTAACTGGCCGTCTACGAAAGTGTATGTCCTTAATGTTGGCCAAATGTTTGATGTTGTCGTCCAAAGTTGGCCAGAATGTTTGTCGTACGATAGATCGATGTTAGAGACCGCTTAGCTTCATCTGTCTAGTGCAGCACAGCATGAGCTCTTAGATTTAGATTACAGGTGAAACGATATTTGATAATTTACTCATGATTTTCATGCGTAAGTTATAAATAATGTACTTTCGTCTCTAAATGTGAGGTCACCGCTAACTGTTTTATTTAGTACGTGCTTCATAGAATTAAGTACTTTTAGTATTTAGTCACTTATGACATGTAAATAGATTTATGTTAAAACCGAAATATAGAAAAATCGGTGTGATCTGTTCATTCATTTGCTGTCACTCTGCCCATAGCGCTTTTATATATTAATTTTACATAGTAATAAATTTTATATTTTAGATAGATATCTGGTATGTGAGCAACTCCGTCGATACAATATGTGTGCTTATTAGATCGTACCGCATGGAGACCCGAAACTGTACACACGACCGTGTGTGCCTACACACAGACACAGACACGCACAGATAATACAAAGTTATTAAAAATCAGTGTTAAAGCTTCAACTCGCATTACCTCTACCGAGAGCTATATGTTCATTTCAGATCAATGTTTCAAATATTGTCTTACGTTAATTTTATGATTTTTTTTATATTGTTTAATTTACGATTAAAAAAATGGATGTAAAGGAGCCCTGGATGGAATTGTATAAATATAGTTATTAAGTGCACAACCCATGAATGTGCTTGTTACGGTTATAGGAAGACCCTGCGTTATTTTAGTTCACCTACTCTATCTTTAATTTATCTTCTTCCCGAGACCTGTTCGCTTCGCGAGGCACTCCTAGGCTTCGAACAGTCCTAAATATATACTTTCTATTGTACACTGTAAATCTTTCACTGCTACGCTATCGGACGCTATTTGAAATGTTTATTTACACCATTTAACCAATTTATTTTGTAAAAAGTTACATTTATTTATCATTTAAGTTTTGTATATTCAACTTTTTTTATTATATATTTAGTCACTATTTTTATTTATAGTTATATTTTACACCAATTAAGCTTTCTGTTATGTATATTTTTAAATTACTAGCTTTTATTTTAGTGAATAGCGTCCGATCGTCAACACCGCAGTTGATTTAATGCCGCGTGCGCCTCTACGTGTCGTGAATCTTTTACTTCATGTTCTTGTTTTGGTTTTCTTTTCCATGAATCCCCATTGCACACGGAAGGTCATAGGTGGCGAGTTACAAGAGCGCTTGATTCCTGTGCCCTACAGCAAGACTTCTACCGATCAAGCTGTAAGATTTCAAAAAAGCCTGCTCTTTCACTCACCTCTACGTTTGTTTGAATTTTCTTTGTCCTTTGTTTCGTTCTACTGTTTACTATACTCTACAACTGTTTATCCGTTACTATTGTTCCGTTTTCTATCCACACTGACCCTTTAACTTCACCCTTTCTCTTAACTTAGTATATGTTTTGTTTCCGCTTCTTTGACACCACTTTTATTGTAGATTCGATGGTTTGAATTTAATCGGTCAGTGTAGAGCTTGCATGCTTATCATCACTGGCATGGTTCCTGATGCATGGTTTCATGGCCTTAAAGGGTTCCGTAACAGGGTATATGACTTTTGTATGTTTGTTGTTTTTGTGTCCCAAAATCCATTCAACGTGCAATACGTACATATATAATAATATGTATCATATGTTCTGAATATTATATGTCAACTAATAACACAATCGATTTTTTTGGAAACATGGTTACTGAGTTCAATGTCGACATTCTTTATTGTGGGGGCTAAATTTTAATTATATATTGTAAAAGTTTTAAGAATTTGCTAAATATAGTTATAAGCATTATGGTAATAATAATCACAGTTTTTACTATATCATGTATTGTTATGTCTAAAAGAAAGTCTCAGATATTTCACTTAATTCATAATGCTTTTGTAGAGAAATAATGCAGAGTTCGTAAGTATCTCTTTGTATCACTAAGTAATTTTCACTTTTCAAGAAATTTTTAATCTAAGTTAGGCACTAAGTAGATATACGCGATCATATCTAAGGAGCATACTCATTAATATTCCTTCGCGATGAACAGTCGAAATTTACCAAAATTTTGTTTTCATCATTCATTAGTTGCTGAAGGTAGATGTATATATTGTGTTGCCCCATTTTTGCACTTAAATAAAACTAAAAAAATTATGAGCTCCATAAAAAATACCATAAATTATCGGGGAATCGTCATAAAATCTTAATCAAAAGCTTTATCAAAGTACATACATTCGACTTCATTTTAAATAAGCTTTTAGATAATTAAGTTTAGAAATAACGCTTCTAAGAATACTTAATGTAAGGGGAATCTGGGAATATAATCACACGGTTATCAGCTTTGCTTAATGTTCGGATATCGGAAATGAAAACTCGATCGATGTTGCTTCGTATGTTAGCGTAAGGGCATAGAGCTTCGCGTAGCTCATAGAGGAGGTCGATGAACTGCAGTCACAGAATAAATGCATGGAACCACAGAATACACCGACACGTCACTAACAAATGATACGACCGGGTGAAGATTCAAACTAATCTAATTATACTTCCGGTGTCATCGTTGTTAGAGCACAATCTTTCAGAACATAATACTGTAAAAAAGACGTAAATATTTTAGCAACATATATTGGCGATATGAAATGATACCGAAATTATAAGATACGAAGAATCACCCACCTGATGTCTGTATACAGAGAAGGCAGGAGCAAGTAGTTCATATATCACTGCATGGCATGCGTGGGAGCGGCCGGCAGATCGCCAGCACCTTGACCTGCAATGGCGGACCGTCACCAATGTTTTGGAGATAGGGTCAAATTGACAATTAACTGAAGAGCTTTAGTTTAACTGACACAATTTTCACGACTTTTTTGGACTTTTGACCCCATCTCCGGTTGCGCGTGGATTATCTGTGACTGGATTTTTGAAATACCTACCGCTTCTCGCCTTTCTTTTAATGGCTCGGTGTGCTTCTATTTGTTTTCCAACAAATGTACATTTTTCCATTTTATGTGACGGCGCACCCTTCTGATTTACACACTCTCGTTTCCATGGCATAAACAAAATATTCAATTACTAATACTCCATATTATATGCTGCTGTGTTTAACCATGACAAACTAGTAGTGATTAATCAAAAGGCTTCGCCATATATTTTTATTATATAGCTCTGGCTCACAACTTTTTTAATTGTACGTAATGTGATACGTTCCTAGATGACATGTGCAAAACTGGTCCACCTTAGGAACGTATCTGTAAATTAAATGTACACTTCCCTTGCGCAGTACACTATTGGCACACCCTCTTGTAACATCTCCAAATTTCATATGTGACTGCAACTCCGTACAAAACTGTTATATGTTCGCTAGTTCTTTTTATAAACGATCCTTTAAATGTAAATTATTCACACAAACTATTTATCTTGCAAATAATTATTTCATCTGTAAAAAGAACTAGTGCAAACGTGATTGCTATATGACACTCCAAAATCCAGTACCTTACCACAAATCTCTTAAACTTGCTGAGCAAACTTTTGAGCAAACTAACAAGTATCATATAGCAATGATGAGTGAGCCAGAGCTGGATATGATAACAAATGGGAGTAAAACTAAGCGGTCGGGTTGGGCGTTGGGCAGATCCGCGTGGTGAACGCGTTCCGGCAGGGGCTGGACTCGCGCGGCTCGCTGGCGGACGCGGCGCTCGCGGAGGCGCTGCGCAAGCAGACGGCGCTCTCCAAGCGCTACTCGCACTCCTCCAGCGTCGAGTACGCGGACGCCCCCCGTGACGCTCTCGCACCCCACGACCTGGACGTCGAGCGTCTCTCTAGCCACAGCCACACGGAGACCGCCGTCTAACCGCCGTCTCGCCGCCGCGTCGCCGCCGTGTCGCCGCCACATCGCTGCCATCGCTCCGACTGCGTAATCGATTGTGTATAGGATATTTTTTAACGAGCATGCACGTATTCGTTCCGACCGCGGCGAGCGCGGGCGGACGCGGGCCTCGCCGCCGCCGACGCTCGAGCGCGAGTTATTGTTAACTAGTGTGTTTAATTATTCGATTGTTTTGAAAATATTTTATTATTATACGCGTCGCGCCAGTCGCGCGCGTCTGTTGAACGAATAAATATTGTCTAATGATTAATTTTAGATTTAAGCGCGAGGACGAGCGAATGGGCGTGTGTTTTTTGAAAATAAAAATAAAATTTTCGCGTAGCGTCGTGTCGTCTCTTACACGGAATGAAATGTTTTATATTGCTTTTGTCGAAGACATGTTGCGGTGCGTCTCGGGCAGGGGGAGGGGGCGGGCCGCGCGGCCTCGACTCATCTTTTGTATAAAGTTATTTCATTTGTAGCGCAGCATCATCGTTTGTACGTACGCCGAGTGATATTAGCGGCGCGTCGGCCGCCCCCCGCCCCCCGCTCCACCCGCGCGCCTCCTATACTTAACTAAATTATTGAAGTATTAGTTAAGGTGTTTGTTATAAATTTCAATAACTTTTTGTTTTTACGACCTTTTCCCTAATTCTAAGTATATATTTAAGTCATATCTCGAAGCGTAGACGCATCAACTGAAAAGTTTCTATACAAGAACCGATCTCCGCTTTCTTGTGTAAAAACCGACGTAGTCCACTTTGAACATCTTCAATATGTTTAAATAGAAATAAACATTAAATTGTATAGCTGAAGGTATTTATTTGTAATGCTAGTCTCTTATGAAACAAAATACTAATTATTCAATTATTATAATGTACTTATTGATTATCGATAAATACTTCAAGTTTATTCAACAAAATATAGTCTACGGTGTAACGAATTGATTTTGGAATATTTTCTCTACGAGCATCGCCGCGCCGCCCCGGCGCCTCCGACGGCCCTCGCGGCCCGCGCGGCCCCCGGCCGCGGGCCGCGGGCCGGCGCGGGGGAGGACGCGGCGCGCGCGCGCACACGCATAGGCGACGTAGGTTCGCAACAGTGGCATTTTCGAATTATAAGAATAAGACATGTACTTAATGGACCTAGTGACGAGTTGAACCGAGAGTCGCACGACAGCGGCCGACCGCTCGCAACCCACTTGTTTTAGTAATATGTAATGGTAATGATGATCGAGCGATTAGAATCGGCAATGTTCAATTTTGTATAGAACGTTTCATAGTAGCGGTATTGAGAGTTGTTACGTTTTATTTTGTGAGGTATGTAGGCGCGTTCCGTTGCACGAGAGCTGTTCCTCGCCTAGACGTAGAGCGACGGACGCCCGGCGCGATCACTACTAAATTATTAAACAATCTTGTAAGTAATCAAGTATTAGCTTCGAATCAATAAAGCCTTTTTAAAAAAAACTTAGTTAAAAATGAAAACTATTGAAAGTTCACATGTTTAAATATTAATATTAGTTACGGTTTCAGTGAATAGAGAGGTCATGGAAACGTTTTGTGTATAATATTGCTATATTTTCGTTGATATTCGTTACGTACAGTTTTCCGATGAAAGACATAAATTAGGAGTCTTACTGTGTTGTAGGGCGCGGGCTGCCCGCCTCTACCTAACAATAAATTGTTTTTACATGACAGTCTGCCACTAACCATTTTAGGTGATAAGTCCCATTGTTGTATTTTTCGTCTCACAATAAATGAAAATCTATTTTATTGTTTTTAATGCATCGTTTTATTTAACACCCTTACGATTTAAAAACATCTAATTTACTCAGAATTATGTGACTATGATTTCTGTTGCTAATAATCTAATTATCGACTGCTATGTTTTTGTGAAATTATATTAAAAATACATATTTAAATATGAAAGAACAACTATTATTGACACAATTAAGATTTCTTATTCCATACTCAGAAACTGCCTAATTTTTGTACATAAAATATTATTATATGCTGTATTATACAAACTTAAATATTTATTTGAGAAGGATTTCTACTCAATATTATTTACATAAAGATTAAAGAACGTAAGATTGTTTGTCTGAGTCTTTCTGTACAGAAAAGTTCAAAATACGGAATAATCTATCACACCCGCATAAATAAATATAAAATATTACATTTTTAATTATATTATTACAGCTCGGGGCATCAATATTTTATCATACTTATATTGTGAAAGTGTCTGTCACGTTAGTTCTCACGACAAAACTGCTGAAACGATTTCAATATCTACATATCTTGTACAGACAGTGATAAAGGACAAAAGGTTGCTTTTAAAAAATAACCTCTGAAATGGATTGAAATATGATAAAAGAGGTTTAAATATGTATAAAATTAATACATATAAGTATTTATCATGAAATTGAAAAACCAAAATGTCTGGTTTGGGTTAGAGTTGTAACTACAATGATTTTTCAATTATATTCGGAATATAATACTCGTAGAAGAAAAATTAAAGATTTGGCTATTATATATTTAAGAACGCATTATATACTTATTTAATGGTTGGACATTATTGTGCAGAAATTAGTCTTATTAGCTTCTATCCGCTAACTGCATACTATTGTATGTATTCAGCCCTTTTAACGTTCCACTGCTGAGCACGGGCCTCCCTTCAATACGAGGGGGATCAGGCCGTAGTCCACCACGCTGGCCAAGTGCGGGTTGGCGAACTACACATGTCTTTCGAAGACTTGCTAGGTTCTCTCATACATGCAGCTTTCCTCACGCCGTTTTCATTCACCGTAAAGCAAGTGGTAATCATGTTAGACATGATTCGCACATGAAAATATCAGAGGTGCAAGACCCGGGATTTGAACCCACTTCACTCGGTTTCCCAAGTGAGCACGTTACCACTGGGCTACCATTGCCTTATTATTCTATTATGCATTCTATTATAAACTAGCTTTCAAATAAGAAAAAATCGCAGCTAAATCGGTTCACTCGTTTAAGAGCTACGGTGCTACAGACAGACACGTAGCGGTCAAACTTATAATACCCTCTTTTTACGTCGGGGGTTAAAAAGCGTCAAACTTGACGTGATTGTTCGACCGCGCAGTTTCAACTTCTGCTATGCAATGTTAGGCTCCATTTTATTAGAAAATACATGTAAAAGGAACGGGCTCTTTATGTCATAAAAATGTTTAATTTGAAAGAAAATAAAGCTAAAAGTGGACAATCTCTGTAACTGTCGTAACTCATAACTTACCGTAAACCACCCTAACTTCACCTTTATGCGAAACTTCGCCTAAAATTTTAAAATCCTTATAACTTTTGAATTAAGCATTACACCGCCACCAAATTACCACGGGATGGTTTAATTTTTATGTATGGTCACCCTGCACTGACAAACGAAATGTCAACTGCCGCCTTTTTGACTCAGTTGTCACAAGTGTGTTCGCGTGCGCAGGCGTTTTTTCATCCGTACCTACGAATTACACTGATTACTAGATAATTACCAAAGGTAAGATTCCAAATTTTATATTGTTTGTTTGCATTTATTCTTGTTCTTAAGAAAACCAATTGTGAGCTATGCATGTGTTTTATCTTAGCTGTTATGTGACTAGGCAATGTTATTGCCCATTTTGAAGACCTCTTTGTGACAAGGTTCGCCTACCGCTAGGGTTGTCAATTTTTTTTATTGATGCCAGCATTTTTTTTTTTAGATGGTGAAAACAAAAATCAAAAAAAGTAAAACAAAACGGAATTATACCGTTAACCATAGCGCCGAAATGCTTGCATTGGCGTTAGAAAACCTTAAGAGTAAACAAATCTCGTCATATCAAGCAGAGAAATTATACGGAATACCAAGAAGGACACTTCTTGATAAACTAAACGGAAAACATTCCAAGAGCGTAGGCTGTCCCACGAAACTTGAAGCTGCTGTTGAAGATAAAATAGTGAATTGCCTTATTACTACAGCTGAGTTCGGCAGCCCACTAACTCTGTTGGAACTCAGAATGCTAGTTTACAAATACCTAGAAAAGAACAATTATGTTGATATTTTTTTTTCGTTTTGTACTGCCAATTTGAACTTTACGATTTAAATAAGTATTTTTTAGCAATTAAGAATTTTACAAGTAATTATTAAGACGGCACTCTAATTAAAAGTCTGAGTTATGTTAATTTGATTGATCTCAAAAATGACTACACATCGTCATTAAAGTAAATACCAAGACGTGTCATAATTGAGTAAAATATAGAAGATTTTGAGAAAATAAATAAATAAATGTTTTTTAATATTACACTTGTTTTATTATTTCATTCGGCTAATCTATGATAAAGTTTAAAAAATACACTTTATAAATAGTACAAAAAAATTGTTCATAGCTATTTGGCTGTGACAGCCCTGATTATTTGTACATTATAGCTCAAAATAGCCCATAACTTCGCCTACCCCTCATAAAAATAAAACTAAATATTCTATCGGTTTTCTGTTAACTTTTTTGATTTTAAATATTATTTCTTTAGTATTTTTAATTCCATGGGATGACAAAAATCTCATACTTTTGGTAAAAAAGGGACCAGGTGAAGTTTTGAACAACACCATAACTTCGCCTATATTTTTATGACCCTCGTGTTAGTCTATGGTTAACGAATTTGAAAATTACTTGTTTATGCTCAAAAAGGCGAAATGCTATTGGTTCCTTTGCCGTATTAAAAAACGCGCAAATATTATTAACCTAGGCGCAAAATTCAAAAAACATCAAAAATCAGGCGAAGTTAGGGCGGTTTACGGTACCTATATAGTAAAACCGTTCATGGAAAATATTAACTGTAGTGTTTTGTGTTTAAATAGTAGGTATCGAACAGACAACAAAAGTTACAGAATAAATTATACTATATAACAATATAAAAACTAAGTAATTTAGGATAAGTATTATGTACTTCTAAATGGTATTCTAATTATATGGGTCTATAGAGCAAGCACAAATATATATAGTGTTAAATTAAGGATTCTAAGACACATTTTTTACGCAGATTATCCTTTTTACCCGACTGGGGTAAAGCTCAAAGGAGAGTTATGTGTTTGACCTATATGTATGTATACTAGATTCTTTCATTAACTTTACACAGTCGGATTTTTATACTTTTTGCTCTTTTATTACTCTCTAACAAAACGTATTCTTTCATTTCAACTGACTACTGTGAAAAAATTCTGTATCTGCTTTATACACTTGACAGAAGGGATCGAACCCGCGACCTGTGCCAGCGCCAAACTGTGTCGCTTTTGAACGTAAATTTTATTATTTCTAACTCTCGCTAATTTTGTTTTCATACATGCAATATATTCTCCCTTTTATACTATTTTTAGATTTATGATACAGACGCTTTGTTTTTGGCAAATTTTAATATTATCAATAGCCACAGGTAACTCCTAGTTCATTGTGTTTGTCCCCCCTAGGTGATTAAAACGAGGGAGTATCTGTTAGGCTTTAGGGGGTAGCCGGTAGGACTAGCTTTTCTGGTTAATGGGTCACCATAAACTGCAACTATGGGAAATGCGTAAATGCATTTCCCAACATGATTTGGATACTAAATTTCATCCAAATCCGTTCTGCCCTTTCATCATGAAGTATCGTAACAAACAGACATAGAAACTTTTGCTTTTAAAAAGTAATATGAATATTATATATTAAAATTAAAAATAAAATATGTAATTATAATTAAAAGATGATCTTTAATTATGACACTTATTAAAAAAATATACAATAACCCTAGAAAACGTTTTAAAATCAGCACAAATTTTAACTTTTTTCGTCAGCATCATTTGTAGGTGGTTAATTTTTATTTGGTCTGCAATAGATTTACTATTTGTAATTGCAACTCCATCGAATTTCGTTCAGGCATGTTTTTCAGCACGGTTGCTACGTACTTGCCGAAACTTTCTAAGGGATCTTCTTGTTTATTTGCCATCGTTTGCAAATAGGATGACATGTCTCTTAATATTGGTACGATATCATTCAAGTCTAATTTTCCTTCAAACATTGGGCTGCTATTTCTAACAGAATCGTCGCTGGCGGAATCGTTCTCCTCTTGTTCAAGCGCGTCCGGGTCGGGTTTGATCACCTTGTGAAAGGCCTAAAAAAATTCAAAAGGAAGATCTTTAATATATCAATTCTTATATAATATAATAAAGATACACATAGAACTCGCTAATTGAAGAATTATCATTTCTATCTAAACTCTACAATTACCTACTTACGTGTATAAGTATAAGTAATTTTATATATCTAGATTATGTTCTAAAACAATCTAGCTGGATTTAAAGGAGAGCAACCGACCACATGTATAAGACTCATCATAGGAACATCTAGGTTTTCTAAATTATTCCCTTTTTTATGTAAAATTAATGGAATAATATTTTGGTCCCGTAAATATGGCAAACAAAGAAAGAAAAGCCAAAAAATGAAATACTTTTTCTGCAATATTGTAGGGCCTCTTTTAAGTTCGGCACTGAAAATGTCATAATAGACAAATGTTTGTATGTTTGTTTTTGATACAAACTAATTTTGATCTACAGCATGTCAGTTACCTAACTTCAGTCCAAAATAGATAGTTCGCTTTACCGTAAAATTGCAAACAATACCTAGTAAAATAGAATATACCTAATCTTGGAACTAAAAATATACGTAGGTATTAATGTCTTTAAAATAAATTATATAGATTCAGTATAACAATAAAATCTACATAAAAGATTCACTCATCCGCTGGCCGGCTTCCGGGTGTCTTTTAACTCCACAGATCTGAGAGTTTGGACACCGTCCGAAGCTCTATCACAGTTGTAACCTATCTTACTATATAATGTTTTTACAGAAATCTCTAAACTATTCGTCCGAATATATAAATAACATATATAATTTTTGAGACCCTGTATGTAACTGTCACTCTTAAGTCCAAAATCTTATTCAATTTAAGTCTTTTGTTAATGGCTTCAAAACGTGTCAATTAAGCACAGTCCACAGATTACTTTGCCAATGCCATATAGAATGTCCAAAATATGTATCGCTACGCAAGAAATCATACTACGCTATCACGTGAAAAAGGATAATTAAAACATAATCAAAAAACACTTTCTTACATAATACTTATATTTCACTTACGAAATTGCCATAAGCCATAGCGCATAAGACATTTTTTTTTTTGCATTTGTATTTATTTTTATTAATAACTAACAACAGAATTTAAATAAGAAATATAATCGATAAACAATAATTTTCAAAAGATTAATCATTTTAGGCTTATGAAACGTAGTGTGCATATACCCTTTAAATTAAGTTTATCATAGCAGAATGTTTATTGGTCCATTAAAAACCGTTATGTGCATAGGACCTTAAACTTTTACTTTATAGACCAACTTAAAAAAGTTGTAGGCAGTGGCCTATTCATTTTCGCAAAATGTTACGTAATATTGTCGCCATGACATGCTCGTTCACAGATTCCTTGCGCTGTCTAAAACAAAGATTTTCCCACGGTAGCTATCTGTAAATATTCGCCGTGAGATTCACCATTCAGGTACCTATCAGTATAGGTCTTCTTTCTATACACAGTATGATTTAAGGTGTTATATGTGTTGCGTTTAACTAAGACATCTACGACGGTATTTTCACACTAATACCGTTGTAAATTGTATTTTAGGATTTATTGAATTACAATGGAAGGTACGTTTTAACTGTTAGTATATGGAATAGATAAACTATATATATGTACATATATAATAACGTGCTTTCCGGTGAAAATTAAAAAAATCTCCAGCGGTAAAAACCGTCAAATCATGCCAATCCGTCACTCTATTTCGATGTGAAAGAAGGACAAACAAACAGACTTTCACATTTATAATATTGTTGCGTTCCATTATACGCAACAGTAGACGCCGCCGGGACCGCGGGCGCAGCCCCACCATCGAGAACCAAGGCGAGCGGCCATTGCGTGACGGAGGGCCCACTTACATCTCGGAGCCGTGGCCGACAGGACGAAACCAATAATTACTTTACTTTTTCCCTCTTTCTTATATATATGTAAACGCGTATTAAACGGAGAGTTAACCAGCATTAAAATATTATACAGTCCACTCTTTTATTTTAACGTCCACCAGGACCCTAACCTATATTAGTAAGTAAGTATGGATTATTTTAGAACATTTTTGTTTAACATCATGTTTAGTTATATGACACTCTATATACAAATAGAGTATTCTTTACCATTGATAGGTAGGTACGTGGACGATAGTTTTTACAAAATTTTATTTAAAAAGACCACTTGAAAAAAAGTAAAAAAGTTGGCCGCTCCGAGACGGCATCCCGCCCGGCAGATGTGAAACATCTATGTTGACTATTTGGTGTTGCTTTCGTAATTTGTTCAATAGCCTGTATGTTATTTACAATACATTTTGTATATAGGTACGTACTCGCTGTACATTTTGTTGGAGCAGCCTGCTGTTTCTTCTACGCTCATTAATTTTGTGTCTGTTTCGCTCTCGATAATTACGATTGCGTTCAGCAGCAGTAGCAGGAATTGTCTGTGAAATATTTTGCTTCAGCCTACGGTCTCTTTTGCGCTTGTTTATTTCTTCTTTGTGCCTTTCGTAGTATCTTTTTTGTCTCTGTGTATATGAAGTTGAACGTTGAACTTGTGTGTGAGTAATTTGTTCAATTAAGTTTATGTTCTGTATATTAGATAGATTATGGATTAGTTGTAAATTTTTTTTACGTTGTCTGTTTTCTCTTCTTCGCTGATTGATCTCTTCTCGGTGTCGCTCTCGATACAAACGATTGCGTTCAGCAGGATTTTTGCCCACTCTAAATTACAAGTATATTATGTTAAAAAAGTAGAAACATTACTATATAAATATTTTCAATTATAAAATGTAAGATAAAAAATATCAATACCTCACTTGTATAATTTGCCCCGAACGAGATGCATCTTGGTCATTATTGGTTTCAATCATAATATCATCTCTCTCTTTCGTTGTTTGTTTACTGAAAAAGTAACGTAAAATTTATTACTTTTAAATTTTTATAAAATAGATGCCATATACACAGAGAAAGGAGTTATAAAACACTTTTTTTTAACGTTGGGATGCATTTAGGCACGAAGTATGGGACTCACCGACAAAAACCCACTAAAACCCAACGGAACGTCCCCCGTCCTTAATGGGCGTTGCAGGATCGCTTACGCATTCAACCACTACGCCCCGACGGCAGGCCTGACGAAGCAGACCACAACAATCATGGGGTTACTCCACGGTCCACTCTGCTACCAGGAAGTACCAGGAGCAACCTACATGACACACCACCCAGCGAGGTAGGCCTCCTACCAGTCTTCGCGCCGGTTGTATTACCAGGCACTACTGATCTCTCCCCCCCCCCCCCCCCTCCCCCTCCACAACAAGGCGAACGCACGTTAGGGGGAAGGAGTTAAAACACTAGTATAACCCAATCAACTAAAGAAACTTTATAAACATAGTACCCTAAATGCACCGTAATTTAGTCTTAATCTAATGTCAAGGTTAAATATGACATTACCGCGTCATATGTCACCGTAATATCATTATAAATACGTTACAAATGACGTCATTTATAATTTAAAATGCACATACTGCTTAAAACGAATCTCAGTCAACTTCAAATATATAATTTTACAATAATGTATTGAAGTCTGCCTGATTTGTTGAAATTTATAATTACTGCTCTGCTCTGCGGTTAGATTAACTGTCGGTTAGGTTAACTGTCAGTTAGTTTAACTGTTTGTTAATAAATAAGAGATAAAAGATCCAAATAAGAGATCTCTACAACAAAACCTTAAGATTTTTTTTCTTACGCTTAAGCGTAGTTTTTTTTTCGCTCAAGCGTCAATTAGAACATCAATCGAACGAATATCCAAACATACATACATCGTTTTTGGAAATTCAACCCCAAACGAGAGAAACAGAGTGGAAACATTAGTATAAAAATGGAAAAAAATGGAATTTTGAAAAAAGAATGGAATTTTGAAAAAAGAATGGAATTTTGATGATTGATGAGTTTAGAAATATGTTATCTGTGATTATAATCAAAAGATAAATAGCGAAGTACATCCTTAACTTGCACATTTTTAAAAGATACAATTTATTAGCATATAACAGAATACAAAAAAAATTATTTACACGCTAACTTCTTTCTGGTAATTGTTTGACAGATTCGTCAAAACTCTACGGTCGAATTTTTTTATCGTATATTTTTGCGTGCATAAAATTATTATCCAATTTATAGTTTTAACTGCGAAGTGTTCTAAATATCGAAAGCTTAAATCCTAAAATAACAAATGAGTTAAAATCTGTAAATTCTACAAGGAAGAGTGTGTATTTTAACGAACAAATCGTTGTTTATATTCTTTTTGTTTTTTAGTTGATTGGGCCCAGATATAGGTATCTCGCGAGTCGCGTTTTTGCACGCATACGCATGCGCAAAAACATTGTCAGCTGATTGACATTGACAGGGAAACACATTTCTCAAATGAACAAATAAAATAATAAAATGATATATTAATAAATAATTTACTACTAACCTTTGGTTTGAATCGGTAGATTGTGTTCCGTAAAGTAAACGTGCCCCTGTATTAAACATTTTACTGCAGCCTCCACTTTGATCATCATTGCCTTTTTGTTTCTTTTTGGTCACTTGATCGTCACTGTTACTCATACTTCTATTCAATATTATTTTATCTGATTTAAAAACAATAATATTTAAAAGAAAAATACAAAGCGTGTACATTTACAAGCGGTAAACGTGTTAAGTATATTATAGTCGGATAAAAACATTATGCAGCTCAACAGAGAAGGAACAAAGTGTATAGTATACGCGCGCGCACACAAGGGTGTCGAGAGCGGTGGCGTAGAACAGGCATGATGGCGTGACAGCGCGGCGTCACGCCATCGTCAATCGTTTGCCGTCACGAATCGGTGTTACTGCCAAGGCGCGCCAATAGATGTTTCACGTCAATAGAAAAAAGGAATGAAACATTAAATAAGTAAAATACACACAAAAATACAATCATTTGAAAGAGAAATCTATTATGCATCATGATAACTCACTAGAGTTGATTGAAACTTGAAAGCATTCTCATTGAGACTTTGAAGCATTCTCATTTTAATGAACTTGATATAATGCTCCATAGGTTTAAGTAGTTATTTAAAGATGAACAGAGGTCATAATCACTTTTTATTACTAAAATATTATCACATATTGTCAATAAATAACTGCACTTTTTATTAATTATTTATTGAATTCATCGACAACCGTAAATCAAAACATCACTAAAATTGGTTTAGACATGTACTAATTTATATACTTTTTATTTTTAAATTTAAATGAATGTAATATATTTAAATTTAAAAATATCTATATGGTATTTCATGTTAAAACATGTGAATAAGTTTGAATTATATGCTGTTGCTGTTATTTGCATCAACAAACTCTCTAGTTTTGGTAAAACAGTACTTAACCACTTTTCAAAATTATTTGTGTCCATTTCAAAATACAAAAGAAATTGCTCTCCGGCTTCAACAAATCAATTGATGGAACCAAAACATAGTTTTAAATTATTTATTGATCAACTATCTCAGTACAATGTTATATTAAAATGATGTACATTCTTTTACTTAAAAAGTAACTATTATAGACTTGCGGCTCACACTGACTTCATTGAGGTTCGCCTCTAGAAAAAATCAAATCTATCCTTATTATTATATCTCTTGTAACTGGTTTCTTGCTTCTATTGTGTTCGTATCTTACCTGTACAATGTATTGTACCTGGAAGTTAGACCAGCTGAAGGAAGAAGAAGAAGTGCATCCTGTGATGGTCCTGATTGACTGATGGATCAACACACAACCTAAACCACTGGTTGTAGAATCGTGAAATTAGGCGGACATATAGCTTATATTCTTTGGATTTTTCGAAATTCATCCCCTAAGTCAGCGGTCGGCAACCTTTTAGCAGGCAGGGGCCACAAGGTGGCTATACCTAGTAAGGCGGGCCGCACTTGTGAGAGCAAAAAAAAACACATATACCACAAAATATGTCCACTACAACATTCAATGTCACAATTTCTAAAATGACTCTTAAATGCTTATCTATGAGACAAGGAACATTTTCATTTTTTCGGTAATTACAAATTCAAAATACTTGAAAAACATAAAACTTTTCTTTATAAAACAGTGACAGGCCGCGGGCCGCATGGAGGCACCTCGCGGGCCGCGTGTTGCCGACCGCTGCCCTAAGTAGGTAGAATAGGGGATTAAAGATTGTATATAAATCTCTGTCATTCTCAATGTGCAATAAATACATAGAAGAAAGTGGTGTTTAGGTTTAAAATAAAAAATAAAAAATATATTTATTTGATTTTTTTTTCGAAATTCATTCCTTAAAGGGGTAAAAGGGGGTAATAAAGTTTATATGGGCAAAGAATAATTATTTATGATCATAATTACTTGAAACTTGGTATTAATGCTCTTCAATACAAATTAAATAAATACGTGTTTTAGCATTCTTCGAAATTCAATCACATAAGGGGGTAAAATGGGGGACGACAGTTTGTATGAAACTAAATAAATAAATATGTTGGAACATTAACACACAGCACCATCTAGTTCCATGGTAAGCTTCGTAGATTGTGTTATGGATACCAGATAGTAGATACACTACACATATATACATATTATAAAATATATAAATACCCATGACTGGAATACAAACATTCATGTTCTTCACACAAATGAATGCCTCCAGCGGGACTCAAACCCGTGACCGCTGGCACAGCAAGTAGGGTCATTACAAACTAATCCATACGTGTCGTCAAAACTCTGTAATTAATATGTAAAAAAGTACAAAAAAAAAAAATATATTCACCTGTAGACGATATAAGAGTTTTAAAATCACCAGCCCACAATTTCTTCAGTTTTTGTCTTTTGGGAACAAATTTTATCCATTTTCTTTGCATCCTGGCACTGCACAATTTGTCATTTTAAACAGCGGAATATACATCATTGTGTTAGAATGTATGAGAGGAACCAAAAACTATATTTCTAAATAAAATATATGTATTTTTTTTTTCTAAGTAAAATATTTTTATTTCTAAAAATGTATAAGTAAAAAGTTTCAGAACTTTTTGATGAAATTGATCACAATCAACCAACTACTCCTACAGAACAATTCGAAATTGAACCAAATAATATTTGTTTTAACAGTGTTCTATCTTAGAGAAAATTTTAAAAAAATTTATATTTCAGAGTATAGTAGAGGTCATTTATAGAAAAAAATCGTGATAGTGTCTCTCAAAATACGTGACATATTTATTTTTCTTAATTTGTGCTATTTCGATATATCACTACGAATTTTAATCTTATTTAAAATATCTTTGGAGTATCTAACGTTTGTAGAAAAGATCACAAAAAAATTTAAGTGGTAAGAAAAAGAAGTCATTTTTTTTAAATTCAATTAATTGTTTTATTTGAAAAACTAACGCGTGCAGATGGGTGATAGGCGATAGTTTAGGGAAATGTCTCTCTTAAGAAGGTGACTCCATGGAAAAAATATCAACCTAATTTTCCCGATGAGCATCTGACCCATGCTTGACCTGCATACTCTTTTTCTCAATTACGAGTATGTTTTATAATAATTAATATACTAGATACGTGGGGCGTTTTCACTAAAGCTTATTATGCGGCATAATGCTCAACTTCGAATTGTTCATCTTCAAGAAAAGTACTGCTTTCGCGTGATCAACCAACTCAGTAGCAGAAAATGTAAGTGTTTTTTCGCGTTGTTCGTGTTTGTGCGCCTAAGTGCGGCATTATGCTCTGTAATTGGAAAACAGGGGTTATATGCTCACAAAACTAGCGAAAAAAGTGTTCCGAATCCAGCGGCATTTTTTTTTTTTTTTGCTCTTCCGCCTGTTCTAAGTGTAAACACATACAGGTCGCTGACCGTTCGACCGTTCAGCGGACCGGAGGGAATCGGGTATTAAAGATTGGTTAGAAGGAAAAAATATCGATTTGTATAAAACTGGACTATTTTGGCACATTCCTAATATGTACGATAATTTTAATCCATGTACGATAATTTTGTTGTATGTACGATAATTTTACGGCCCTATGTACGATAATTGCCTAACTTCAGGTTGTGAACACTGGACCCGGCCAGCTTCAATCAGATGTTACTTCCGTCTGTTAGAATGCAGTCGTTCTATGACTACGCGCTTTACGTCATGGCATCTTTTTTAACCGACTTCTTGTTACAAAAGATTATAAACGAAATAGAATAAAATAATTTCGGCCTACTTACCTGTGGTATGTGACCCCGTGAACTTTACCTAATATGGTTTGACAATTCTTGCATTTACGGAAAACACACGACGGCATTTTAATGATTTTAGTTATAAAAACGAATGTTTTACACCGGTTAGCAAAGTGGGAAGCACGTGCGTATACTTTACTAATTCGAAAGCGACTGAGGCCAATGGACTCAATGGAGGCTGTAAGCCTCCATTTGTGCCCTTCAAAGCGCTAGTATTACGTTTCTACTCTTTTTATTATATCATTGATTTTTCCTAATAGATTATACTACACGTACATCAAAACTACTGTTTGCACACCAAATTTTGTACATCTAAATAAATGAAACTTAACGTCTATTTAATGTGCTACGCACCGTTGTGGTAACAGTTCTAGCCCATGTCCCAACCCTCCCTTTTTTGCGAGTAAGCCGTGCGATAAACTGTTCATTTAATTATAAATAAATGTAAAATAGGAGATAAGTTTATGTCTTATGATTTACCCTAACCTTCAAATGTATTTCAATAATTTAGAAAATTTTTAACATACCAAAATGAAGATATTTAAATAAAAATAAGGCATATTACAATCATAATATATTAATAGAATATCATGTACGGCAAGAATATAATATATCATTTGTCAGACAACAACAACGGTTACCATGGCAACAATCAGTTATCAACTAACTTTATCCCGCTTTCAGCTAACTTCAGTATGTCGCTTTTTGGCTGTCGCGTGTCGTAAAAATTTAACTTTCATAATTTTTTCAAACGTCCCAAAAAAGTTCAAAAGAAAATAAGCTAAAAACGCAAAAAATCCTTTGAAACTTAAGTTATCGATAAATTATCGAAAAACTAAAAATAAGTTTAGAATGTAGAAAAATATTTTACAGCCATTTTCTCCAAAGTAGCTGTCAGTGGGTTAGGCTACTTTTCCACTGACGGTCGGAGTTACTATAATTCCATTTTATAGTTGATATATAATAGCGATGTGTCAACTCGGTTTGTCAACTCGGGTTAACCCGAGTTGGCGTCACGTCGAGTCAGCCCGAGTTTGACCGATTATAACTCGGGTTAGACACCGACACCCAAATGACACACGAACCTCGTTTCTTATGGAACTTCGTTTCACATTTCATATACAAATGACGAAACGAAGTTTGCTTTCCGAGGGAAGCCGACTTTACCCGGATGCTTACGAATCTTTGCGCGCGAACGAAGTAACATTAGGAATTTCAGTAGGTAGCGAGTTTCCAAAAAGTAGCTTTTTTATTAAATTATCTATAAAGATAAATAAAATTGGAGTGTCTGCTTGTAATATTAAAATAACCGCTTTTTACTAAATGCATATAGATGTATACATGATACACATACCAAAACAACATTTTTTACAATTTTTGTCTGTCTGTCTGCCTGTTTGTTCCGGCTAATCTCAGAAACGGCTGGACTGATTTTGACGAGACTTTCACTGACAGATAGCTGATGTTATAAGGAGTAACTTAGACTACTTTTATTTTAGAAAAAGAATCAGGGTTCCGCGAAAAAAAAATTGAACCCATGAAATTGTGAACAAAATCCGCATACGGCATACGCACCCGAGTAAAGCGAGGGTAAATCGCTATATAATTTAAATGAATATCTTAGGAGTAGCAAGCTACTTTTTATGTATAAAAATAGATAAACGTGAAAACGTACCTAGTGAGTCGCTAGTATATAATAAATCTATATATTAATGAAATTAATAAAATAATATAAAAGAAGTTTTTGTCTGGTTGTCTGCATATCTGTTTGTTTTTATATCTATATGCATTTCACGCCAAAAGTACTTAACCGATTTTAACTAAATTTCGTATAGTGGTAACTAATTACTCCGGTTAACATTTATGCTACCTTTTACTATAGAAAACTTGTTCATTCCCACGGAAAAACACAAAAAATTGTTTCTACCGCGTCATCCATAGAAATTTACAAGCCTAATACTAGCTAAACATAAATACAAGGTAATAGAAAATTGTAGATCTTTAAAGAGGTCGCATAGTATATGTCTATCTCCTTAGTTACATTCGCAATAACTATTTTTATCTACATATGTATTTAAAACCGTAAAACGTACCTAGGGAGACACTCGGGTGTAAACCGGGTACGGTACCACCATCTGGTAGTATCTCTATCAACCATTTATATTTTAATATTAATATCGTTATTTTTTTCATGTTTATAGATGTTAATTTATCAAATTATAATTTGAGAAGTGGTGTTGTTATTTAAATTGCTTTAGCCTAAACCAAAACTGTACACACACACATTAGAAACACTGTACATTAAAAAAATACAATATAATAATAACATAACAATTTCTTTCATTTGTTTACTTATTATATTTAAAAAGTCTCACTTACGTAGTCAATAGTCAAAACATGTCAAAAACTTGAAAAAGTTTAGATGTATTCAACTCTAAATAGAATGATATAAATTTCATAGCACAACATGCTAACTCGAGTTAACTCGGGTTGAACTCGAGTTACCATAATTTTAACTCGTATTAACTCGGGTTAGCGAAAACCCGAGTTGGCCCATCTATAATATATAAGTCATTTCCGAGGGGGACGGCGCGTACGCAGTCCCCACTACCAAAAATTACGCGTCCGAGTTATCCGCATTAGGGATAATCGCAGAGGTCAACCCAGCCGCAGTGCAATGGAAGGGCCTCGCTCTGGGGGAACCGCCTTCTTGATCACGGTGTCCCCTACGCCAGGTAAGTATGCTTTGCTTTTCTCGACCCGCCGGTAGTCACCGTTCGCGAGAACATCTTGCCAGCGCGATGCAGGAATCGCTTTGAACAGAGCAACGCCATCTATTTGCCTACTGAGTAAACTGTGTCTGCATTTCACGGAAGAATTATGCGGAATATTGTGGAACTACGGATCAATAAAGGCAATGACAAAGACACTAGCGCTTGTTACGGGCCTTACCTCAAGAAGAACCGCTACGCGTGTGCTCCAAATTAAGACTATGCATCAGTATTTCAGCATATTTTATATCCCACTTATAATAACTAATTTGTATTCAATATGTGACTCTAATATCGATCACTATTGTTTCATAGTATTGAGTTTAGATGTAATGTTTCTATTTTATAATAATTTCAATTAAAGTATCAAGTAAATACTTTGGTTTTTTGAATCCGCCGACTGTCATAAACGTAATTCAGCAAGTGCTTTCCATAATAGATAGTAGATACACTAATAAAGATTTTTTAATTAGACACTTGTTTTCTATTAATGGTCTCTATTATTTAGGTTATCCACTAAATAATAAAGCTATGAAAATATACTTACTACGAGAAACCATAGACTGCTACATATCTTACAATTAGTTACTAATAAATATATATTTTTTTATTTCACTGCAATAGTGATTTGTGTTACGGGAGTATTTCAGAAATAGCTCAGGTAGGCCAAGTAGTATTCGATGTAACGGCACAGTTTTTATTATTTTAAATACTAACGTCTCAAAAAACATTACGAGATGGAATGAAGTATTGCCTTAATTTATAAAACAAAACAACGCTTTTCCCGCTCTTTTCCCACTCAAGATGACAACTTAAAAAACTCTATTAAAGTATTTTATATCAGAATGACAACTTATAGAATCAAGTAATTATTTTACAATTATTATAAGCCTATTTTTATATAATTAATAATTTATTTATATTATTATTAAATTGTGAAAATAGGTACTAAAATAAAACAATCAATCTGATAAATCCATATATTTACAATCTTGTCGTGTAACATTACTTATTCTATTATTACTTAACTGAATACCATAAGAGTGCAAATAAAAATTAAATCATTAATTTTCTTCCAATCCAATTTAAACATCTGTCACTGCTTTATACAATAATATAAACACAATATAAAGAATTCTGAAGACGAATCAGAAAATATCAAGAAAATTCAGAATTAAAATAAAAACAATATTTATGTGATAGTACCGGATCAGTAATATCAATTATCAAGTTACTATAATGCAGAAGTTTTTTCGATTTCCTTATAATTGAAAATCAATATCAAAATTTAAACTGAACATGAAAATCGATAAAAAAAACATGTGTGTACTTATGTACGCACGTAAGTTATACTTCTTTTGCGTAACTGAACAAAAATAGTTAAAGATTTTATCCCGTATGTCACAACTCTCTGTTTGTAAAAGGAATGCAGCTAACTTCATCATGTCGCTTTTTGGCTGTCGGTGTGCGCATGCATCGCAAAAGTGTTACTCTCATATTTTTTTCCAAACGTGCCAAAAGAAGTATAACTTCAAAAATTGTTGGATATGTCAAAAGATGACGAATATTTCAGCCGCCGGCCGCTCAGGCCTATAAGACTCATCGGATTCGAATCCAGATCTCTATTTTTGGTATAAGGTATAAAAATTTATTAGGTATGTTATTTTCCGGAAACCTCTTCATTATATATACAACGATAATGATCCATACAAAAATCTTAATTACCCTGTGTTTTAAAGTAATCAGCTAGTTGACACCATTAGCCAAGAATTCCAAGAGCTCCTTTAAATAAAAGCCACAGCTTCTCTTAAAACACTTTATTTTAGCTCTGAAACCCGATTAATTTCCAATTGCCTTAAAATTAGATTTTTAGTTACTTTGAAATCGGTAAATAGTCGAGTTGACAAATAAGTGACGTCACAGGTTACTATTGTCAAACAGCTCTTAAAAATTATGTCAATTGAAACAAACCAAAAATCAAAATAAATCCGCAAAAAAATCCGAAGAGATAGTTTTAATTAAAATGTCAAATATTCGCATATATCTAAGAAAGTATTGAATATTGGTGTCAACCATCTTATTGTGGACGAACAAGTGCACTTAACGGGAACATTTTAAGACATTAGCTAGACAATGGAGAAGGTTCATGATGTGTTTAATATGGCAATAGAAGGCAATGGAAATTATTATAATATAGGTTAAAACTTATAAATCAGTGATTTTTTTTTTCGAATTCTATGAAATTACTGAAAATTTAATTTAAATTTTGGCCGTTCAGGTCGTGTTACGTCACGAAACTATTCTTACAAACACTGAAGTTTCACAACTTTTTAATTTATTGAGATATTTTAATAATTCTTTCATATTTTTGTTATATTTTACTTGTATTCAGCCCTTTTTAACGCACCAGTGCTGGGCACGGGCCTCCCTTAAATATGAGGGAGATCAGGCCATAGTCCACGACGCTGGCCAAGTGCAGGTTGGCGGACTTCACATGTCTTTCGAAAACTTGCTAGGTTCTCTCAGACATGCAGGTTTCCTCACGATGTTTTCCTTCACCGTAAAGCATATTTTACTTAATTTTTTATAATTAATATATAAAAAAAATAGGAAACTTCTCCATTGAACAGTCGAAGGCATAGTCAATTCTTAAAATCCTCAATAACATCAGGGCTTAATTTAAAACATCAGTGTAGAATTGCTGAGGGGTATTTAAATTATAAATATATTTAATGACAAAGCAGTAACAAATTTAATTCTTACCACATACACATGTAATTTTATAACAAAATAAAACTAATACTAAATGTTAAGTGAAGCTTTTACAACAATACATTATTGAAAACCGCACCCAAATTGGTTAAGCCGTGAGATTAACACGCATTTAACACCCAATAATAGTTTTTATCAAATATCTATCACGTACAGACAGCGATCAGTTACACTTTTATTATATATAAATTGTCATAGATGTATGCGGTAAGATGTATTATAACGTATAAAAAATATATTATTTTATACATTATATATAAAATTATGGGCATAAGTAGAAACCAATATAATAATTTTAAGATAACTAGTTCAAAAATATCTTTTTTTATTTAAACTTTCTGTTAATTATCCTATTTGGTCATGGACCATCACTTTTTATGTTTTTTATCACACACTGCAATTTATTTAACGTGCACAGTTTTTATTTCTTTAGAACTTAAAAAAAAGTCTTGAATTTAAGGTCATATTACTGTAGAGTAATAAGGCCGGGAGGGGGTTCGGGCGGCATGAAACCTGGCAGAGGGATGGAAGGATCTGAAAATAAAAAAAAAAATATATGAATTCCATACAATCGATTGAAAATGTTTAAGTAACATGTTGTTTTAGTGGTCTTTCAAAAGTAGCGATATCACTTATTTCACCTTTAGTGGTGAATTGTTTTTCAAGATTTATAATTTCCGCTCGGGTTGGTCCCTAGTTACGTTTTAACGTTTAGTATAGATTTCTCAGAAAAAGTAAAAGAGAGAGTATCCTGTATGTTGACCCGAATAACCAGCTATCATCATACTAAATTTGATCAAAATCTGTCCAATGGTTTTTTCGTGATGCGGTCAGACAGACAGACAGGCAAAAATTTTAAAAAATTCACAAGCTGAAGAGGCAAAAATCGACTATAAAGTTTATGTACGACTTTTGCCTCTTCGGCTTGTGGAAATCGGCAGATTATTGATTTGCACACTTTTCAGGATTAACCCACCATACCTTAATCTGACGGTTTCAAGCAATGAGATTATAAAAGACTAGAGGAGCATCGTCCAACAAAAACATTGCAAAAAAAACGTAACCACTTACTAGTTTAAAGACGTAGCTTTGAAACTGATACATAAATATGTCAATTCGTCCAAATAATTTATGTTTGTCTCATTTTTTCTACCGCCAAACTAATTACGTTGAAAAGAGACAAGACATTGTCATTGACAAAATGGTCAAGTGTTAACATTAATCAACATAATTTCCCCAGAATGAATGAAAGTTTGATTTTTTTCTTGCTGCCCATGTTTATATTAATTACTATGAAATATTGTTCCATGGATCTTTCAAAAGATTAAAGAATTAGAGAAATTGATAAGGTCTAGGAAGATTAGGATGAAAAAAAAATGCGTAAATGTATATTATATGTATTTCAAAACTGTAAAATCAAGGTGAAATAATACTTTCTTAATCATAAGCGATAACAATAATTTTACATTTAAATATAAATAAAATATAATTTACTGCTTAGGTGGTTTAGGTGTTTAAATCTAAGAAAATATGTTATATTAAGGTAAAGTAAATGTTTTATTTTTTCGTTCAGGGAGTGGGTACTATATTAGTGTGTTTTACAAAACAGACTTTAATGATAAATTTAAACTTACACTAACATACACACATACGTCATTCACTAAGCTCCCAACAATCTGGGAAATTCAAAATCGTATTTACTGGTAACATTGATGGCAAAAATGACGTTTGATAAATTTATTTCGTTTTATAATGTTTTTATGGAAAATCTGAAGAAAATTGAACAAACTTACTTGTGAAAAGTAGCACCACTAGCTTTATTAATCTTTTCAGACCGTGATTGGCACACTTTAACCACACATTTCACCATTTTGATTTTTTTTATCGCCAAGCAATCGCTCTATTGACATCATACTGACAACTGAGGTCCAATATGCCTGTGGACATATTCAACCTAGTCGCACATCGACGCCGTACAATGCTTACCTAGTCCTGTATAACATCATTGGTTTCAAGTATTTCTACCTTATCAAAATATTTTTTAAATATTTCGATTGGCTGCCCTAGACGCGCGCCCTTATATAGAGGACTTATTATGGTGGAGGTACTCAACAGAGTGCAAGTTATCCCCCCTTATGTTGATCTGTCGCGCTTGAGTAACTTCAAAAATTCCCTCTTAGGCTCCCCTACTCATAAGTGTTATGAATCCGGAGACATCATAACCATTTTCATCGTAACTACGTCAAAATAAGTAGTAATATCGATTATTGACGTAGTAGTAAGACAAAACTTCAAATATCTCAAAATTAACTTACGGCGTTCTTTCTTATGATGGCAGTATATGAGACTCGATGCGACCAAACTTAGCATTATGACGGGGGGAGTGTATTATGCAAAAATCACCAAACTCAGCCATATGTGGGGGGAGTGTATTATGTAATAACCACCAACCTTAGCCATATACTTTTTACTTAGCCATATAGAGTCGACGCGAGACTCACCAAACTTGGCCATATGCGGCGGCAGCAGCGCGCCGAGCGCGGAGAGCGCGGAGAGCGCGGGCGGCGCGCGCAGCAGGCGCGCGGGCGGCGCGGGCGGCGGCGCGGGCGGCGGCGAGCCGGGCGGCGGCGGCGGCGGCGGCAGCGCGTCCCACAGCGGCACGTGGTCGGCGTGCGCCGCCGGGCACGGCCACGCGCACCCCACGCGCCGCGCCTTCTTGCGCTACCACATATAACACTTTATTCGTATCGTTTTAACCCTTAACCCTTTTATGGTATCACTAGCGACTCACCCTCGCTTCGCTTCGAGTTAGTCCCTAGACAAAAACAAATCTATCCCACGGGAACCGTACATTTTTCCGGGATGTGATATATAGCCTAAAGCCTTCCTCCGGTAACGGGCTATGTAATGCAAAAAGAATTTTTCAAATCGAATTAGTAGTTCCCCGAGATTAGCGCGTTCAACCAAACAAACAAACAAACTCTTCAGCTTTATAATATTAATAATATAGTATAAATTAAGATGTATAATATTAACCCTTCACTCATATCATATTAACTCAAGTGTTGTAAGGAACAAACGGAGCCCACGCGGCGCGGCTTTTTGCGCTGAGAGATATAACCCTTCATTTGTATCGTTTTAACCCTTATCTCTTTTAAGAATGTATGATTAACCCTTCACTCATATCGTAATAACTCTTTTATAGTGGTCGTGACTCACCCTCGTGAAGAACAAGCGGAACCCGCGCGGCGGGCTTTCTTGCACTGCGAGATATATCCCTTCATTTGTACTGTGTTAACCCTTTTATGCTATCGTCAAGAACGATGCTGCGACAAGATATTAACCCTTCACTTATATCATATTAACACTTCCACGGTGTCATGAAGAACAAGATGTAATCCTTTATTTCTATCGTGTTAACCCTTTTATTTTATGGTGTCGCAGAGAAAATAAAAAAAAAATCACATTGTTTTTTTGTCTGTCTCTGTGTTCCCGCTTATTTGCAAAACGGCTGGACTGATTTTGACAGGATTTTCACTGGCAGATAGCTGATGTTATAAGGAGTAACTTAGGCTACTTTTATTTTTTTAACGAATTAGGGTTCCGCTTTAAATAGCTAAAGAAATTAAAACGTAACTAGGGACGCTAGTAATATAATAAAACCGCTCACCCTCTTCACAGGCGGGTCCTCCACGTCGGAGTCCTGCCCGGGCTTGTACCCGTCCGCGAAGCTGACGCGCTTCGAGCCGCGCGCCTCCGACACCGTACTGAACAGACGATAAATACAATAAACATACTGTTAGCTGTATCTCAAAAGGAGAGGAAGCTACGAGTGACAAGCCTTATTATAAGACAGCGAAAACCAATGCGTCGCCCTCTTCTCTGGACAAAAGGCGTGCAAAAGGCATCAATTTAGAATACCGTATTTCGTAATTGCAATTGTTTAATTTTATTAGAATTAATATTTTCTTTTGTTATACAAATATTATATTTACTAGCGACTCACCCTCGCTTCCCTTCGGGTTCGTCCCTAGACAAAAACAAATCTCTACCACGGGAACCGTAGGTTTTTCCGGGATCATATATAGCCTATAGCCTTCGTCAGTTAAGGGGCTATCTAATGCAAAAAGATTTTTTCAAATCGGATTAGTAGTTTCTGAGATTAGCGCGTTCAACCAAACAAACAAACTCTTCAGCTTTATAATATTAGTATAGATTTCATTGTATTGTTAATAATTATATTTTTTTTTAATAAAATTTACTTTATAACTATAAATATATATTATATATACATGAAAATTTAAGACAAGCATTAATTATAAGTATTTGGTACTTTATTGAGCAAAATATTGCTAAAATTGTACAAAAGAACCTTCCATCAGTTCAAATATGCGAAAATAACGAATGGAATAAAAACGAAATAGAGATATTAAACGCGCTCACTTGAGAAACTGAGTGAAACAAGTTCAAATTTGGTACTCTCATGTGAAGATATTTATCCAAAGTGATTACCAAGTGGTAATTATGACGGGAATCTTGCGGTGTAGGAACACATCGTGAGGAAATGTACATATCTGAGAAAACTTCAACAATATTGTGTCTAAGGAAAAAGAAATGAAATATGCGTGTGACTTAAATAAATGTGAAGTATTTTTCTTAACCTTTAATGCTTTTCAATTAAGCCTATTTTAATATTTTTTAATGTAATTTCTTTTTGATTAAGAAAATAATAATTGTGTAAAAGTGCAAATATAGACGGAAAATTCAAAGTAGTTTAAACGCAACGCCATTGGTCAGACCGAATATGGCGTCAGAGTATACCGTCACAGAGCGATTAGCGATTTTGTCGCTACAAATTCCTTAAACAAAAGTCGTAATTTTTCTGTGTATGGATATACTGTGACGTCACGCCAAGTGCGTTAAATGGCGGGCGTTTAAAGTATCCGTAACGGTATGATATTAAAAAAAAACGAAATTTTAGTTTTTTGGAGCTGGATATTTTTTTTTCAATTATATAACGATGTAAACTATTCTATATATATAAAAAAAAAGAAAGCAATCATATTCCCTATTATAATTTATATAGAAAAAATACTTACGTAATAAGTATTCCTTTTTCGGGCGCTTCTTTGTCATTTTCAATTTCAGCCTCTTTAGCTACCTCTCCTAAAACTGCAAAACAAAATAATTATATTTGTAAAACTTAAATAAAAAACCTCGCAGTATTAGAATTTTGGACCAATACATGTTTATTGTATAAGTAAACAGCTTCGTTACGTAATGCGTTACGACGCCAGTCTGTCTGGCGTCCCTTTCCCTCACGCATACGACAGCGGTAGGCAGGCTCCTCCTCTCTCACTCTAACCCACAAGGCTAGCCGTATTTCGGATAGACGCTTCCCCCTCTCTCTACTCAGTGTTTAATGTGCGATAAAATTCAAAATACGTATAAATAAAATAGATTCGTTTATTTTATTTATTTTTATTTATTTATTTATTTTTGATATATTTGGGAAACATAAAGTACAGTATTACATAGAAATAAAGTTAAATTAAGTTATGTTAAGTTAAGTTATGTCGGGTCTCCCGAGACGCACACGTTTTTTGTTTTTAGTTTATTATACAAACACCACAGACATTTGTACGCGCCTTTTTATGAGCTCTAATTTTTTTTCTCTACTTTTTTGTTTTAAAAATTACCAATACATAGATCCTTACATGTTCTTGTTAATCATATCATAAACTACTAAGATGACATTGTAATGTCCGTTCTACAGTTTATATCAAATATATTTCATAAATAAATATGAATGTCGATAAACTGAACGTTATATATGGAGGACAACTGAGGTACGTGGTGTGATACGCTTAATCCGTTGAACCGATTTAGATGAAATTTGGTATGGAGATAGTTTAAGATCCTAAAAAGGACAGGATAGTTTTTATCCGGGAAATCATCCCTTAAGGGGGTGGAAATTTTGTATGGAGAATTAATAATTTCTTAAGTAAAGGATATACATAAAACTCATACTTATTTATATAGTCTATCTATTTCATACTAAGCATCAAAACGTACCTATGTAGGGATGATGAATCGCTAGTTTATATGTAACAACTTACTGGTATCCTTTAAAGCCTGGTTGATCCTCGCGTCCAGAGAGCTCGTCCTGGTCTCTTTATTCGGGGGTAGGTTTATATTATCTGTGGAGTCAGTCGTCACGTCTATATGGACTGAATTGTTTATGGTGTTCGTTATGAAGTCTGTGGCAAAGCAGTCGCCATATTGGAGACGGTCGGACGCACCGTACATGTCCATGTAGGCTTCATCATATCTGAAAATATATATTTTTTAGCTGAATTGGTATACCAGAAATAGACCTGGAGTAATTTAATATATATTATTATTAAGTAGTATTCATGAAAACCAAATAATATTATAATCTGTCATTCTATGCGGAATCACGTATTTTAAGCATTTTTTACGTAAAATGTTATACATTTGTTGCGTGTAACTAGAGAATTATGTGTATACAAAGCCCGCCAAAAGAAATGTTTAAGTCAAGAATAGAAGCGTGATTCGCTGTTTATGCTACTATTCTCGATTTTGCCATACAGATTGTTTACTTTCTTTAAAGAATAAGGACAATTGATGGAAGTATGGACGACTACACGCTTTAATATAGGAACTATTTTATATTAGTGTCACTTGTCATTAGCTTTTACATATTATATATTGTCAATTAATTATTCTCTAATAAATTTGTTTTCTAAAACCTTATGCCTTTGATATCATTTCATCAACAATTAACAAAAAATATATATAATTGAAAACTAATCGAGGTTTCAGGACTAAAACAATTTTTTTTTTCATAAGTTTTGTCTTGAAATTCCACTCTTACAAGTATACTATGTACATTCATATGTATGTATACACACCCAGTAACAGAGTCCGTCCGATTCGCAATGCTCTGTATCTGGTAGACGGGCTGTGGCTTCTCCCGCTCGGGCAACTGCGCGCCGGCGCCCGTGAACTGCGCGCCGGCGCCCGTCAGCACTATGTTCACTTCACCCGGCTTTAGTCCTGAAAATGTAAAAATTAATTAAATAGAAAGAAATAAAGAGTGCGTGTATGAATGTGTACACACGCAAGAAATAAAACTTCTGTAGGTTATCGGTACTCTTTATGTAATTCAATTTATGTTTTAAATAATTAGGATAGGTGACGTACTAAAAATAACGCATATTAGGCATATTACAATCATATATTTATAGAAAATCATATATTTATAGAATATCATATAAGGAAAGAATATAATATTATGTATCATTTGTCAGACAATAACAACGGTTACCATGACAACAAACGTACGTATGTGTTTTCGTAACGCATTCACCAGCTTACCCAAGTCAAGCGTGCCTAAAGAAGTTTTACTTCAAAAACAATCATGGGTACTTCTGTTTAAACTGTAATGGCTCGGTAAATTTTAATTAAATTTGGAATGAGGATAAATTAAAATTGGGATTTCGAAATTGGGATATCGATAATAATGACTATTTCAATTTTCAATAAGATTTTCCAAAAAAATAATAATAATATACAGATCCGACTTAGAATATTATTATATGTATAGATATAGACTAGCAGAGCCCGCTTCGCTCGCGATCAAACTACGAAAAATATGCATGCAAATATATCCAAGGAATAAAAAGTTTCATACAAACTTTTATTCCCTATTTCACCCCTTCGGGGGTAAATTTTGAAAAATCCTTCCTTTAGTGGATGCCTTCGTCATCATATGAGGAATACGCGTGCGAAATTCCAATTTTCTAGCCTTAAGGGTTGGGCCTGTGCGTTGATACATCAGTCAATCACTTTTGCCTTTTATATATATATATATATATATATATATATATATATATATATATATATATATATATATATATATATATATATATATATAGATGAATACAATACAAGAGTGTGGTGGCTCACCCCAGCGCGAGGGCCTTGGCGGGCGCGCGCGGCGCGCGGGCGCGGCGTCGTCGCCGGCGCGCCAGTCGCACTTGATCTCGCCGCAGCGCGCGCGCACCACCGTCTCGATGCGCTGCTCGCAGCCGCCCGCGCCCGCGCCGGGCGACGCGCGCTGCAACGACACCAGTCAATCTATCAAAACTTTAACTTATACTTCTTTTTTCAACTTATGAAAGTAAAATTTTTACGATGCACGCACACACCGACAGCCTTAAAGCGACATGATAAAGTTAGCTGCATTCCTTTTACAAACAGTGACATACGGGATGAAATCTTTAGCTATTTTTGTTCTGTTACGCCAAAGAAATACTATTTCTTACGTGCTGTTTCGCCAACTCTTGGGATTGGGTTTTTGAAGAAACTAATTACTTTTGCCTACACTTTGATTTCCCCAAAATTAATATTTAAGGAAATTCAACCCTCAATAATTAACTAGACTCTAAAGTATTATATGTTGTCGCGCCGTGGCTCAATCAGAACTCAGAAATCTCCATATCTGCAGCTGTACATGCTGGCCACTGGTCTAGTGTATATAAACATATATTATGTTTATAGAGCAGTCTTCCAAATCCAACGCTAATTTTCGATGTCTGCCTTATAAGGTCATATTCAAATTACTTACTTGTATTAACACGTCAATCTGTATATCTATACTAATATTATAAAATTGAAAGTTTGTTAGTATGGATGTATGGATGTTCGTTACTCTTTCACGCCAGAACGGACGGCTGAACGGATCTAGATGAAATTTGGCACAGAGTTAGATTATAGTCTGGAATAACACATAGACTACTTTTTATCCCGGTAAAATGTACGGTCCCCGTGGGATAGGTTTTTTTTGTTTTCCTAGAGACGGTTATAAATAACAACACACCTTAACATACTTCAATTCGGTAAGCTTTAAAAGACGAACAAAAAAGCGAAGCGTTATCGCTTCGCTTTTTTATTAAATAATTTCCTTCGTCACGTTTCTTCTCAGGACTAACTTTTTCTTTCCGAACTTAACTTGAATTGAATTGAATTTATTTATCCATACGGAACCTTAAAACCGACTCACCTGACTAGCAACATCACTCTGATACGCCATAGCGAGCTGTTCATACATCTCATACGTCTCCGCTTCGTACGCGTAGTGTTCATCTCTCTCCGACTCTATTCCCTTGGAATAAAGTCCACTTTGGCTCGCAATCACGTCGTTGAAGCTGTAGTTAGAATTCTGCGATGATGGTCGAAGGTGGCTTTCATCTTTTTCGTACGTTGGTACTTCCTGTATACATATTATTTTGCATATAGTGCTTTTGGAGATAAAAAATATAATATACAACTACCGGCTCACCCTTGCTTCGATCGAGTTCGTCCCTAGGTACGTTTTGATGGATAGTATAATATATTATAAGGCAGTGGTAGCCTGCCACCTGCTTCAGCCTGCCAGTGAAACCTGCATGTTTGAAAAAACCTAGCAAGTTTTCGAAAGACATGTGAAGTCAGCCAACCCGCACTTGTCCAGCGTAGTGGACTATGGCCTGATCTCCCTCGTATTGAAAGGAAGCACATACCCAACAGTGGGACGTTAAAAAGAGCTGAATACAACAATATAATATATATGAGCCTATAGTTTTCCTAAATGAACGGGCTATCTAATGCAAAAATGATTTTTCAAATCGGATTAGTTTATATGGTAATTAGTTCCTGACATTAGAACAATCAATCGATCGGTTAATCGATCGACGAATCGGTCAATCGGTCGGTCGACCAGTCGGCCGATCGGTCGGTCGACCAGTCGGCCGATCGGTCGGTCGACCAATCTGCCGATCGGTCGATCGACCAGTCGGCCGATCGATCGGTTGACCAGTCGGTGGATCCGTCGGCCGACCAGTCGGCGGATCGGTCGGGTGACCAGTCGGTCAATCGGTCGGTCGACCAGTCGGCCGATCGATCGGTTGACCAGTCGGTGGATCCGTCGGTCGACCAGTCGGCGGATCGGTCGGGCGACCAGTCGGTCGATCGGTCGGTCGATCAGTCGGCCGATCGGTCGGTCGACCAGTCGGCCGATCGGTCGGTCGACCAGTCGGCCGATCGGTCGGTCGACCAATCTGCCAATCGGTCGATCGACCGGTCGGCCGATCTATCGGTTGACCAGTCGGTGGATCCGTCGGTCGACCAGTCGGCGGATCGGTCGGGTGACCAGTCGGTCAATCGGTCGGTCGACCAGTCGGCCGATCGATCGGTTGACCAGTCGGTGGATCCGTCGGTCGACCAGTCGGCGGATCGGTCGGGTGACCAGTCGGTCAATCTGTCGGTCGACCAGTCGGCCGATCGATCGGTTGACCAGTCGGTGGATCCGTCGGTCGACCAGTCGGCGGATCGGACGGGCGACCAGTCGGTCGATCGGTCGGTCGATCAGTCGGCCGATCGGTCGGTCGACCAGTCGGCCGATCGATCGGTTGACCAGTCGGTGGATCCGTCGGTCGACCAGTCGGCCGATCGATCGGTTGACCAGTCGGTGGATCCGTCGGTCGACCAGACGGCGGATCGGTCGGGCGACCAGTCGGTCGATCGGTCGGTCGATCAGTCGGCCGATCGGTCGGTCGACCAGTCGGCCGATCGGTAGGGCGACCAGTCGGTCGATCCGTCGGGGGACCAGTCGGTAGATCCATCGGTCGTCGAGTGGGTCGATCGGTCGGTCGATCAAACGAACGAACAAACAAACTCTTGTAAGTAATAATGAAAGCTAATATTGAACATAGTTAAAATCTTACCTTAACACTACAAACTGAGTCTTGTGAAGAACATTGAGATAAGTTCGACTCCTCGGGAATTGGCGGGGCCTGAGGAGCCAATGGGATTTGAGGAGCCGGCGGCGCCGTTTGCGGGTAAGGAACCGACAGTACCATCGGCTCATCTGGAGGTGAGGGCTCTTGAGGATGAGGAGCCTCTGGTTCAGGAGCTGGGGGTAATGGAATGTCTTCCTGACTTTCTTGACTCGAATCTGATGGTTCCTTAAATTGTAAATTATCATATTTAATTTCATTTTCGAATTGCAATGAGGGAATAAATATACGAGTATGAGATATGTATTTATTTCTGAGTTTTATTAAAATTGTTAGCGTCAATAAGCAGCATGTTAGCGTCTAGATTAGGTATTGGATTTCATAACCAAAAGTAGACTAATGTTATAAGAGGGCATTCATAAATTACGTGACTTTTTTTTCAATTTGGACTCCTTCCCCCCTTTGGTAATATTAAGTGAAATTTGGTGGGATGTGAGATTTATGTTACAGTTGCTAAAAATTACTAAAAATAATACAATTTTCAGATATTTTTCAGCGACAAAATAGGACACCTCAAAAGAAATAAAATATTTTTTTTTATCTGTGTATTATGTTTTCTTTTAAAGTTGACGTGAGGTTTTCAATTATACCCCCTCAATAAATAGATTTGAGGTGATTAAACTGAACTCCCTCTCCCATTTTGAGCTCTCCTAATTAATGGATGTCCCCTAAGCCAACAAACGAACGTACAGAGACTTATATTATATAATATGAAAGGAAAATATTAAATGAAAATATATAAAAATGAGTAACTCGACTGAAATAATAGACAAAAATCCATCCTTTACTGTCCAAACATTCACAAGGAAAAAATAAATAAATTTTAATATAAGTTATACTTGCAGCTACTGTACAGTTGACAAAGACAAAAAAAACTAACAAAGTCGTACTTAAATATTTACAAACCTTAAGTACATGACTTTCTTCTTTGGAATTAGTTTCAATATTACTAACATTGCCAATATCGAACACGTCGCTTTGAACCACTTCCTTGCTTTTAGGTTCATCTGTTTCTTTCTTTATATGTATGTTTTCAACGAAATCGTTCTGTAACTCCTTAACATTAATTATTTCCCTTGGCTTTTGTCTTCGAGGTGAAAATTCCATTAATTTTTGACCTTTTTCATCATCTGTCAATCTTTCTGTCTTAATATTGTTTAAGATGTTGACATCAAATAATTCTTCGCTTTGTGACGAGTCAGAAGATGATCTACTTCTTTTTTTACTGATTTTCTTTTTTCCTGACTTATTCTTCTTTATCTTCTTAGACTTTCTGTCGCTTTCCGAATCTGACTCACTGGAACTATCCGAGCTGGAGGAGCTGGATGAACTGGATTGTTTCGCTTTTCTCTTCTTTTGGGCTTTCTTCTTTAACTTTTGCTGTCTCTTCTTCTTCGACTTTTTGTCTTTCTTCTTATCTAAAATAAATAAAAAAATATTTAAATACAAATAGCTGTATTTTCAGCTCTCAAATTAAGCCTTTTAAAAAGCTAAAATATTAACATTCTTTTTATTTACTTTAATTATAAAAAATAATTTATTTTAATTAAATTAATTAAGAAAAACTCTTTACCACTGTCGTCGTCATCCGAGTCCTTATTAAGTTTCCGTTTCTTTTGCTTCTCCTTTAACTTCTTCAACAATCTTCGTCCGATGCGTCTGCGTTTGGCCGATTTTGATTTGGTTTTCTTTAATGCCTAAAATATTTATATTGTTCAAATATAAATTTAAATGCATCTAGGATAATCTTTTTTTTTTAATTAAACTTAAAAGAATGTCATTAGACTGCAAGATTTTGTATATTTTTTTTTTATCTATTTAACTAACTTCTACACCCTAAACAGACAAAGATTCTTTCTTTCTCATTAGTAGTGTATATAATTTCATATGCATTTAATAAAAAGCTGTTATTTTGACATTACAAACAGAAACCTCAATTTTATTTATCTGTCTAGACAAAATCAAACATTAAAAAAAAAATTTGAAATCAAATCTAAATATCAATAAAATATTATATACTTTTCTAACGTTACTTAAAGAAAATGTTACCTTCTTTTTAAGTAATTTCGTTTTCTTTCTAGAATCGTCGCTGTCAGAAAGAGACGAGGACATTGACGACGGCGAGTGTTTCCGTTTGCGCGACTTAGATTTCTCTTTGACCACTTTCATCTTCTTGCTAAAAATAACACAAATAATATAAATTAAGGCAGTGGTAGCTCAGTGGCAACACGCTCGCTTGGGAAACCGAGTGAAGCGGGATCAAATCTCTTTGATATTTTGACGTGCTAATCATCTCCAACATGATTACCACTTATCTTACGTCGAATGGCTTCATCATCATACATCGCGAGGCAACCTGCATGTCTGAGAGAACCTAGCACATTTTCGAAAAACATACGCCAACCGCCAACCCGCACTTGGCCAGCGTGGTGGACTATGGCCTGATCTCCCTCGTATTGAAGGGAGGCCCGTGCCCAGCAGTGGGACGTTAAAAAATACTGAATATAATACAAATTCTAAAAGAAATACAAGTTTTTACCACTCGCTAAATATCATATGGACACAGGAATTGCAGCAAATATCGTTAAATACCTTTGTACCGGTTCTTGCTAACTAATACACTATTAGATTGATAGAATGAAAGACGTTTGGAATTAACACTTGATAGTATTTACTGTCTGTAAACTTATTATTAAATGATAATGAAAATGTTATGGACTTGTGAGCACACCCAACCTTTTATCGCCTTGATCCTCTTCTATATCTGACTCTTGACTCCATCCTTCACTACTCAATTTGATTTTTTTAGATTTCTTCTCTTCAGCATCTTTGTCTTCTTCTTTCTTTTTCTTTCTAGATTCTTGTTGCACTGGTGTGGTGCTTCTAGAAGTTTCTGCTATGGATTCAGCTGCTTCTGGCCACACGGATTCCATAAATCTATGGTATGAAGTGACAATTATTTCAATATGCATTGACTTTAATAAAAAAGCAATTATAAAGATCTTTACCGTTACCAAATCATAGCAGTAAGAAATGTTGAACTGGTTTCAAAATAATAACAAAAAAACAAATAAATGTGTTTTTTTTTTACAAATATGTTGGGACTTTAACACACAGCACCATCTAGTTCCATGGTACGAGACTTGTGTTATGGATACCATGTAGTTGATACACTACACATATGTACATAACTTTAAAAACATACATATTATAAATATAAACACCTATGACTGGAGTACAAGCATTTGTTCACATCACACAACTGAATGCCCCCAGCGGGACTCGAACCCGCGACCGGTGACACAGCAAATAGGATCACTAAAAACAGCAAAACATTTCGTCATATAACATGTCGTCTCGTGTGTTGAGACTTATTTATGTATAGTTAAACATTATTATATACATTTTCACATAACGATTGCTAATGTTCGTTTTTTACGCCGTCGGTTTTTTTATTTTTGTAAATTATTTTTTATTTACAACTTCTTAGTTTTGGTCAATTAAACATTTTTATTTATTATATTATTAAGTTTTATTTAACAATTTCTTATCCTAAATTATTTTTACACATATTAAGTTTCATATATATTTTTGTAATGGCCTCTTAAAAACTTATATTATAATACCCCACTCGATCGATTCGGACGAATTTTTTTAAGGCACAAATTAGTGCCTCAGATCCGCCATTTTGAATTTTAATGGTATCTGTAAACCTTATGACACTCGCGTTATCAAGACGAATCTAACGACGTATGAACCATCAAAATCGGTTAAGTCGTTTATTAATTACGAGGGAACATAGAATCGGACATACATACATACATACGAGTACATACATACATACAGGTCAAACACATAACCCTCCTTCCGGTTTTGCCGCAGGCAGGTAAAAAAACGTATCTTCTATGATAAAAATAAATATATAATAGAACAAAATATAACTCACCTCTGGTACTCTCTATCTAAAGACATCTCGTCACGCTTCTGAGGAGTGGCGGGAGTCCGACCTGGGAGACCTGAGAGGGTTTTGGAGGGGAGTGGTCTGAGGGCCTGCTGGCTATCCTCCGCCTCCCACTCGTTGGACAATGGTACCGGGTTCGTTTCCGTCACGCTTAGACCATTCCGTGGGTACCAACTGCGTACTGTTGCGCAGGGGGAGTCTGATATCCTGAAATATTCGAATGGTAACAAGTACTTAAGTCATTTTTTTATTTTACAAAAATCAATGTTTTTTTTTATTTTAGAAAAATTGATACAAAGTCATTTTCTTACATTGACGCGAATATTTGACATTTTAAATAAAACTGTTATGTTGATTTTTGGTTCCTGATCAACAATCATGGTCACGGGACAGACAGTCTCTCCCGTGACCATGATTGTTGTAAAGCGTTAGAAACGTCGGGAACCAAAAATCAAAATAAATCGAGAAAAAATCCGAAAAAATAGTTTTATTTCAAATGTCAAATATTCGAGTAAATCTAAGAAAGTATTAAAATAACATCTTCATTTTAGATGTTATTAAAGATTTTCTTATTTTTCGAGGATATTTCATTAGATATTAGATTGATATTTTTGCATGATTTAATATTGTCAAAAATTATTTATATAGAAATCGTACTTTACGAAATTAAATTAATTTAATAGTTTTTTTTGTTTTATTTAAATCTAAAGTATGACATTTACACCCAAGGGATTTCATTCAGAAGATAAACTTTTTTTTTAAATTCGAATTTCAAAACATTTTACAAATAAAACAAAACATTATGTCAACGTCATTTTTATTATTTCAAATAAAAAATAACAATTGACATGACATTGTCAATTATAATTTTATTGAAAAAAAAAGATTAAGGTACTAAAAATGGTGTGATGCATAAAAATGGTTTTAAGAAATATATTGCCCTATTCACGAATATTTTGCAGATTTGACTGTGGAATTAATTAATAATTAATAAGTCTTTTTAGAAATAATATTATATTTTTATAAATTTTCACGAGGACAAGACTTTTGCAATTATTCTTAAGTGTATATTTTAGCTTTTTATTATATATTTAAATATCTATATATTTAAATTTTCTGTCTTTGTTACAAATTTGTTAACTAATGAGCAATTGTAGAAGTTCCTTTTAAATAATGTATATTTTAATTTGTGTGTGATCTAGTGGTTGTTGATCCGGAGATACTGGGTACGAGTCCCGGGTCGGGTCAAGTTTAATAACTGAGTTTTTCTGTTAAGATATTCATAGTAACAGCCCGGTGTAGGAAAGTTGGCGGTGTTGCACCCCCGTGCCTCGGACGTCTTGCGTCGGTCCTTCGTCTTAACTCTCACCGCGAGTGTCGAAGTGTTGTCCCGTCGGACCTTAAGAGTATAAGGAACAGAGTGCACTTGTGTCTGCGCGTACACTTGTGCACTATAATCGGCCACGGCGGCTAATGTTATTGAGACTAGTTGGCTAGTCTCAATGACATTAGCCGCCGTGGCCGAAATCGGCCAAGAGGACATTATTTTAATTTGAAATGACGGATATAAACAAGATATGTATATATATATATATATATATATATATATATATATATATATATATATATAATACATTGGTAAAAAAGAATAAATCCATATTTAAATGGACTCTTGGTTTGATTTCAATTCTTACTATATATGTATTTCTTTGGCTATAACAATTTCGATAAGATATATGCTAAGATTATTTTATATTATTTTTTCCTTTAAATAAATAAATAAAATTGTTGAGACATTAACACGCAGCACCATCTAGTTCCATGATAAGCTACGAGACTTGTGTTATGGATACCAGATAGTTGATACACTACACATATATAACTTTAAAAATATACATATTATAATTATAAACACCCATGACACAAATATTCGTGTCATCACACAAATGAATGCCACCAGCGGGACCTAAGCCCGCGACCGTTGGCACAGCAAGTAGGATCACTACAAACTGAGCCAAACTTGTCGTAATCAATTTGCAATTAAAAAGAAGGAAAAATAATTCATATTTAAGTTACTTTATAAACTAGGGGATATATTGCTCTTAAAGTTAGGGATAGAATTTTCGTGGAATTTCTGCCATCGCAAATAAAATCATAATAATAATTATTGGAGTATAAAAAGTATTTTGGCTGTCTGGTGGTCATAATAACAGACTTTTTAACGTTTCACGATTTATCCGCGGCTATATATCTCTAGCATTTGTCCGCGGCTCCGCCTATATTTTTTCAAATCCTTTCTTAGCGGATACCTGCTCCAATCAAATTTTAAATTTACAAACTTTTATTTATATTGTCTGAAATTTCATGATTAATAAACGAGTGAATAAGCGATATTTCTTTTTTTTATTTAAATGTTATTGTATATTGATTAATGATTACTCACTGATCACAACCATAGACTCGATCAACCAAACTCATCTTGCACATCTCCAACTCCTCGTAAACGATACTGCGGTCTTTCACACAAGTGCATAACTTCGGATTTGCTGTATACCAAATTTTCGGAGTCGTTCTTGTTTCTCTAGAAGAAAATTTTTAATAAAAAAGATCATCTCGTGACTACTTATAATCAAAGATGTAAAATTTCATGTATAATAAATAAAACTAAATATGTTAGTTTTGATTAGTATTTTTAAATTCAAATAACTTTTCATTGATCTCTTTATATATAAAATCCTAAATGTGCGTGTATGTTCATAATTCTTCTTCTCATAAACAGCTTGACCGATTTGGATGATTTTTTTATTACTTTAGGTTCCCTATAAGTACACGAAAGTGGTTCTGTTCTAAAGATCCAGTTTTTTTAGTTTTTGAAGTTAACATTTGCCTACCAGGTACACTACTTAATATATACTAGCGACTTACCCTCGCTTCCCTTGGGTGCGTTCCTAGGTACGTTTTAATTTTTTTGAGCGAAACTCAAATTCTTTTTCTAAAATAAAAGTAGCCTAAGTTACTCCTTATAATATCAGCTATCTGCCAGTGAAAGTCCATTTAAATTGGTCTAGCAGTTTCGGAGATTAGCCGGAACAAACAGACAGACAGATAGACAAACATTTTAAAAAATGTGTTTTTCTTATAAGTACCGAGTATAATTCCATATGCATTTAGTATAAAGCTGTTATTTTGATATTACAAACAGACACTTCAATTTTATTTATCTGTATAGATGAAAGTTGAATACGATATACATTTCCAAAATCGAAATGGACCAATCAAAAGTTTTAGAAGACAATGAAGTGTGTAGAAAAATGTAGCTGGTAAAAGTTAAGTAGGTACATACTCACTTGTAACACTTATTTTTGTCGTGCCTAAACAAAAGTGGCTGACATATTTTAAGGACAAAACTCCAAGTTTCTAAGGAATCTACGGTCGATTTGGACATTTTTGACTGTAACGCATCATCTAACTCTTTTTCCACCGACAATCTGTAACTATCCACGGATTTATATCCACTTTCTGTCGTTTCACTTGTTTTATAACTGTCTGATGATCTGTAACCCTCTGAATAATCACTTTTCTGACTTTGAGAACGCACTTTCTCCTGAATCTCAGGGGTTATGGAACTTCGTTTAGACCGCCTTGGACTTTCGTCTCGATTAGGCGATATATCATATTCGACCAAACCTTTGTCTTGGCTATCATCACTAAGCTCATCTTGTTTAATTTCATTGATAACAGATTCTAAGAAGGTGTCATCGTTCAAACCATCTAAAGTTGTGTCTGTAGAATTGTTAACATTTAAATCAACTACATTTTTATCTGTTGCATCATATAAAGAATGTTTTTTAGTTTTCTTTTGCTGAGCATATTTTTCTAAATCTGAATCTTCGTCGAAAATATCTAGAACTTCATCGTCATTAGGATCTATTTCGTATTTAAAAGAATCTATTACAGGTTGTAACTTTTCCATTTTGACGGGTATATTTTTCGTGGGATTATCGACTGCGCAGTTTTTCAACATTTCTTTCTTCTTCGCAATACTCGCCTTTAATTGTTCAGATGGCTCTATTACCTTAGTATCTGATGACTGCGATGATCGCTCTTGCCCCTTAGGGCTTGAAGTGCTATTTTTATCATCATTGTCCAACGACCAGCTGTCACAAACTAAATAATCATTAAGATTTACATCTGTTTCTTTATCTACTATCTTCTCTTTATGCTTAGAATCATCTACACCATCTTTATTCTTTTCTTTCGTTTTGTCTCTGTCTCTTTCTTTATACTTAGTTTCATCTTTCCTATACTCATGTCTTCTGGATTCATATTTGTCACTTTTACGTCGATCCTTGTCTTTCTCAGGCTCATTCTTACGGCGGTCAGATTTACGTTCTTTGTCAAACTCCTCTTTCTTCCTTTGAAATGGATTATCGTAATCGGGCAATAACTTCTGATAGTCGAATTTAAATTCCTTTCCCTCTTCTTTTGCTTTCTTCGCCTCTCGGATAATCTCATCTACCTTTTGTGGATCTACAAAACAATAATTATAAGTTATATATTAAAAACCATTATAGACAAGTAAGACAATTCCAAATTTCAAAATTTTACACAAAATAAGGAAATAATGGGAAACCACAGTTGTTGACAAACTATTTTATTATATATATATATATATTCCAATAATAAGATGTAGCTTAATTAGTTAGTACCTTATACCTAAAGGATCAGTACTTATTGATCTATTTTCGATTTGAATATGTGACAAAATTTAAGAAAGAAAAATTTATATCCATCAACAGGATCAACTCAAATTGATATTTCATCTTCATCACATTTTGAATGTAATCTCAACTTTGCTGTACCATTATTTCACTTTCCAGTCAAGTAAGATTAATTCTAAATCCTCAAAATAATAAAAAGAGTATAATTTCAAAAATGGAAATTTTGAATTTAGTACTAACACTACTTAGTTTGCCGAATTCCTAATTCCTTTTATAAATAAGATAAAAACAATATACATTTCGCTAAATCTTCTATTCTAAATAATACGACACTTACATTATATACAATGAGAAATACTGTTATTAATACAAAATTAATTCATTGTTCTATATCACAACCAATATTCATCAACATTTCATGAACCAAAAACTACCAAAATAACCATAAAGTATACATATATGAATGATGAGTCTCTACCATAAAAACAAAATTAAAAAAAAAACTATCTAATACTAAATAGGATAGTAAATCAAGCAACTACTATAACTTCTAACTTGAGTATTTAAAACTAATAATAATGTATCAACTTATACAATATACATACCATTATATACAGACAACAATATTTTATCAAAAATTTTGGCATAGCCATCTAAAATTGAAAAATCTAAAAACCATTATGTATTGAGCCATGTTTAACTTACAATGATGACTTCGCTTGTTACGTTTCACACTAGCGCTGCTTGGCTTTTGCGAGGTATAAACTCGAAAGCGTCTGTCTACATGCATTACACGCAACAAGCATATATAATTTAACACCTGATCTATTTATAATTTATTAAATCTTATGTTGGAGGAATATCAAAGACTCGTTATTTTTATTAAAAATATTCAAAAATCTATTGGATTTAAGCAATTATAAAAAAATTGCTAGTGTTAAATTTAAAAAAAGTGCATTTTTTACTAAGGCAAAAAATAACCAAAGAATGAAGTATGAATAAAATAAAGAAAGTCTGGAAATAGACAAATATATAAGTGATTCATAATAAACATCAACCAAAATTAAAAAATAAAATAATTTTAAATTATAAGACATAAAATAAGTGGGATAAAACAGTCAAGTCTATCCACAAACAATATATAAATATATATATAACACACACATGAAGATCACAAATGTGTTTCAAATAGGTTAATAAATAAGTGAATAATCATAATAGAGTAAGATAAAATATAGTGATGTCTAAAAGTTATTTGTGTGGTGTGTACAATATAATTCTCTTACATAGTAAAAAAAATATAGTGGGAGCTAAGACATTTGATATACATATCTTATCCGTTACTTAAGAATTATCATTAAGATTTCTGGTAAAGTAAAGGCAAGTAAGGCAATATCTTTTAATACAAACTGAATTTATAACATATTTACACCAATAAGCTTAAATTCTTCATATTTTCTTTGTAGAAAATATGATATATATTAGAAAATCTCTCAATAACGGGCGGAAATAAAGTTTATGCATTTATTGTTAAGGTTGAAACCCCTTATTTACAAATGCCCTTCAGTAAATTTCTAAAAATGCAAAGTAATTTAGGTTAATATTTATAAAATGTATGTATGTATTCATAGCATTATAATTAAGTGATAATTTTTAATATATATGTATATGCAGGCTGAAAAAGCTAAAAATCATTCAATAAAATAAAAAGTATAATTTACCTAAAAATGATTTTATAGGTGGCATAGCTTTAGTGGGCATGGCTTTCTCACTGGTGGAAGTGGGACAAATTAGACCAAGTGGTATTCCGAGTTCAACTAATTCCATTTTACGCTTCATATCTTCTATCTCTGCAAGAGTTCTCTTTTGCAGATCAGTATAGGAATCTGGAAAATATAATAAAATTATATAGTTTTTTTAATATGAAAATTTCTAAATTTGTTTCTAAACTGTGTATATATTTATAAGATTAACATTATTTTATAAATATAATTCATTAAATAATGTACCCTGAAAAGATCGTCTAGATGTCCCAGGTTTAGGAGGTTTCGGCAGTTTTTTCTGTTCAGGATCTTCAACCTTAGGAGTTGTTTTTACACCACTCAGTTTACCAATTAATACTGTGGTATCTATAAAAAACATTACAATTTAGTGATTTTAAAACATAAATAATTCATTAGAAAAATTTTCATAAAATCTACTTACGTCCAGTTCCGACAGTTTTAGGTAAAATAATAGGTGTAATTGGAGTTTTCTTTTGTATTGAAAATGCTCTAAGTCTCTTCTTTGCATTTTCGACGCCTTTGCTCGACGAAAGAACTTTGGGTGTTAAAGGAATAGTCTTAGGTGTCACCGGATCTTTATCGAAAGCCTGGAAATAATCAAATATAAAAAGTGATCCCAAATATTGACTATTTAACAATAAACTCATAACAAACATCAACCAAAATAAAAAATGAAATTATAAGATATTCATAGCATTACACCTACCGAAAACGATTCAGAGCCTGGGGGGGGTGGTTCCGTACTAGGACCTTTACTAAGCCCTCCACCTGGATCCATTTTAAAATTTTACACTTGCGTACTTGTGTTTATAACATAACCTAACAGAAGTATTACTTAAAAATAACTTAAGCTTAACTGCACTTTTTATTTGTTCGTTGAAAGTCACATAATTAATAATATGTTTTAATTTTTAAATAATAACTAGCTCTATAATAACAAAAATTATAATTTGTAAACTATTTATTTGAAACTATGAAATGTCAATGTCATGTTGATTGTTGCCAATAATTCAAGGATAATAGATAATGAAGGTCACAGACTATAATAACATGTAGAAAATAGGAACCATAAATCATAGATGAATAATAAACCAAACTAAACAAAGAATTGATTGATTAATTACATCGCGTGACACGATTTCCTGTACCTGAAAAACTGATTTCTATTAGCCATAATATATACATGTAGGTGGTGAAAGTCTTTTGTTTTTATCACATCTTGTTTTTGAGATACACACTGATAACCACCTTTAAGCGACCCTCATTTTGTCCATATTTCTAAATATAATCGTTATTGAGAAAATAGGTTCATTTTACATTAGTATCTTTGAGATTAACTATTTGTGAGAGTAATCATATAGTTTTCAAGATCATCATCATTATCTTCCTGCCCATTTCCCAAATTACTTGGGGCCGGCGCAGTAAGTCTTCCTCTTCCACTCTCCCTTATTATTCTTCACCTTGTTATTCACTCTTTTCGCTTTTATGTCCTCTCACACAATTTATCCATCTCTTCTCCGGTCTTCCTGTACCTTTTCAACCATCTATAGACTTCATTCATTTCCATCACTCTTCTCGTTACATGCGGTACATCTCTTTTCACATGCCCATACCAACTCAGACGATTTTCTTACAACATCTCTGTTACTGGCGCTACTGTCAAGCTTCCTCTTATGTACTCATTTCTTATTTTATCCATTCTCGTTACTCCACACATCCGACTTAAAATTCTCAACTCTGCAGCATGGAATCTTTTTTCATCAGTCTTCTTCATAGCCCAGCATTCCGATCTATACATTACCACAGGTCTTACTACGAATTTATAGTCCGGGAGCTAGGTACAAATTTGGTCGATTATTTCCTCTCAAGCGATAATAATTAGTGGAATGCATCAGAAAATTGTATCATAAAGCTTTGTGAACGTCACCTGCGGCCCCGTTGGTGGTATGATCGACGGTAGCCTCCCACGTACAAAAAAAAAATTAATCATTTCCTCTTACCTGAAAATTTGTTTAATTGTTGCTAACCCAAAATCTCAACGAAAGAAAACAATCAGCTGACTATAACATGGTGGATTATATGCCAGCTGGTCGCTCGAAAACGAAGAAAAAAAAAGTACATTGAAAGTATTTCCTCTTAACTGAAAATTTATCTACTGGTAGCTTATATGCAAACATGGATAAATATATGTATATGTCAGCTGGCTGTATCTCGGTGAATAGACCGTCAGCTAATTTTTAAAAGTCATAACGCAGAAGTTAGGCGGGAGCATTTATTGCCTATTTAAATGCATGAGCTGACGAGGTTTCCCTCGACTTACCGTCAGCTGATTTTTTTTATTAATTACAGCAGTGTATTAAAAATCAGCTAACAAATTTTAATATGAGAGTAAATGACATATTTTAAAATATCCAGCATTACGCTTCAACGAAATAAATATTCCGTATGAATACTTCAGAATTAATAAGGATATAATCTAATTTTCTCAATAGATAATTAATAAACTCAAAATTTAATTTTAACAAAATTTGATTATTTACTTATATATAAGGGTGCATTTTTGATTAATTATCTATAAATAAACAATTTAAGGACATATAATTATTTATGGCGAACGATCAAGAATAAACGATGAACTAACGTTATGTAAAAATAAACATACAAAATCAGAATTAGAAAAAAAATCCCAGGATTTTTTCCTGGGGGGCCCAGGTGCCCGTTTGGTGAGCCCACAGATTAATGTCTAAAATATGTCAATGTCATTAGCAATACTGGCTGACTGACATTGACGTCATAGAACTCATAGAAATATCAAATAATCCTTTTGGCGCGAAGTGCAAACTGTAGCAAGCATCCACATTCCTGATATAACATTCTAGTTTCCAGTTTCCACACAATACTGAATAGTGAATACACATCAGTGTTCGCAACCGTACGATAATTATCGTACATGTACGATAATTTCATGTCTGTGTACGATGTACGATAATATATTGCAAATGTACGATAATTTGTGAAGGTGGGATGGGTGAAAATGTTTGTGAGGGTCAGGTAATGTTTTAGGAAGAGTATTGTTCGAGTTAATATTTTAAGTATGTAGTATTTGTAAGAAGGGAGGAAAAGGAGAATAGTCTTTTTTTTTTTTTTTTTTTGCTCTCCCGGCTGTAGGGATTGCATCCAGATGGTAAGAAAAAGTTTCAGCAGTTCTTTTTTTTTTTTTTTTTTTTTTTGCTCTCCCGTTTGTGGAGGTCGCATTCGAATGATAAGAAAATGTTGGAAGGAGGTTTTTTTTTTTTTTTTTTTTTTTTTTTTTGCTCTTCCGTTGGTAGGGATTGCATTCGTAGGAGAAGAAAATGGTTTAAGGAGGCCTTTTTTTTTTTTTTTTGCTCGTCCGCCTGTTCCACGTGCAAACACATTTAGGTCGCTGACCGTTCGACTGTTCAGTTGACCGGAGGGAATCAGTTATTAAAAATTGATTAGAAGGAAAAAATATCGATTTGTATAAAACTCGACTATTTTTGCACAATCTTAATATGTACGATAATTTTGGTCCATGTACGATAATTTTACGGCCCTAGGTACGATAATTGCCTGACTTCAGGTTGTGAACACTGATACACATAAAGTTTGTACTTTGTGGTGCGAACCTAGTAATCACTACCACAAACCAGGAACAACAACAACGATTGCTACTTCTGCATGAATGATATACGAGAATTTTCGAAGTAAATTAAGCGTAATATCGAGTACCCTACTGTGAATTCCGTATCATTTCTATATACCTAGTTTGTGTCCTATTGAAACCAATACCTCATAGTGAAGACATGCCTCCTAAGAAAAATCAAACTAAAAAGTTAGATAAACCGAGCAATGAATATAACGATGGCAAAGAAGGAATGAAAGTTGAAAATCATGATCCAAACTTTTTACCCTCTTCTGGTGATCGAAACCGACCACATTTAATTCAACAACAGGAATTAAATAGTTTGATACGCGACTTAAATTTATCTGTTAGACAAGCAGAATTACTTGGATCAAGACTACAAGAGCGGAACTTGTTGGCACCGAATACAAAAATATCTATACAACGAAAATGAAATAAAAAAATAGCTGGATTTTACTCTAATTCAGAAAAATATGTTTTTGTAACAACATCGTATTTGATCTGCGAGTTAGACATTTTCTACAAAACACGAATGGCATTTATTTAATGATGGTTCGAAAACGAGTCTCAGGGGAGTTTTACTTCGTAATTGCTATATTAATGAAATACCTAATTTCCGACCAAAAAATCAATGACAAAGAAGTATGCGCATGCATTGACATTAAAAGCTATGATAATAGGATTTTTAGGGAATCACATGATAATCATTAAAAGGTGGATTCCCAGATGTCATTAAGAATTCCCTTTTTCTCCTTTAAATGTTTGAGCTGTGAGTAATGAACAAGGGGAACGGTTACATTGGGATTGGGATGTGAAAACTGAAATGGCTTGAGAGTTGAGGAACAGATTCGAGGTTGTTGGGACATAGTTATGGTAGGACATTACTGCTGACATTTAAAGAGAGAAGATACTTTCCAATATAAAAGAAAAAGTTAAATATTGATAATTTGTTGTGTACTTGTATTATATTCAGTGGTGCATAAATAAATAAACAGAAAGAATTGAAGCTGGTTTTTAATTTTTTTATATGTGTAGTGTTATATACATTAAATTAATTCAATATTTCTCTTCTATATCAATAAAAACAAGCATTAAAAGCTTAATTTCAGTATGTTGTATTATCGTGATTTATAGTTTTTATATTAGACTTTTTTTTACATAATATTTTTACTCTTCACAACTAAGCATTATTGCTTTCAGCTTTACAGTCATTAAAGCGACTTTATAGATTTAAAACTAGATACTAACATTGTATTTTATAGATCATAAATAGATGTATTGTATAATGGTAAGATTAAATATTTTTTGTCCTAGTTGACCAATTCAAATAAAACTAATATCTGTAAAATAAATTGTCAGGTTCTTTATAATCTCACATCTCAAGTTCAGCTGTTCTTGAGTAAGGCATATTTAAAAAATGAATTAACAAAATTTTAAGTAAGGGAAGTATTTATGTCACTTTATTTTGATTAAATTCTATCATTAGTTCTGATAGGTCACTGCTGAGTTTCATGAAATACATTGGTTGTGTTTGCCCTGGAACAAAAATATATCCAATAATACCGATAATAATACTGACTCAAAATTAAATGTAAATCTAGAAATTTAAAACTTCTATGATGTAAATCATTTATTTTAAACCAAGCAGCTTATCCATACTAATATTATAAGTGTGTTTGTCTGTTGTTTTCTTTTTCACGGCATCACAGACTGAAGAAATGGTGTGATTTTTTGTGTGGAGGTAATTAAAGTGCTGGAGAGCGACATAGGCTTCTTTTTACTGTGGAAGATTATCTTATTCCCACGGAAAAACACGATATATTCCAACAATTGATCATACCTATATATATATAGTCTATCAATTCCTTACTAAACGTTAAAACATATCTAGGGATGAACCCGAGTGAAGCGGGGGTGAGTTCACTAGTATATACATATGTACAGTTAAACGAAATTGGATTCAGAATTAAACATGAGCTTTAAAAATATGCAAAAATGGGGGCTTAGATTTGATTTGATCAACTGTCATAAAATAGTAAAATATAAGCACCTGAAACTGGTATGTCTGCAGATGAAGATGCCTCCGTTTTTATATCCATTTGATCACACTCGTTTACATCTGCAAAAACTAACTCCGGAGTGCATTGTGCTGTCTTTTTAGGTTCAGTAGCAGATTTTTCACCATTATCTAACTTCATTTTTTTACTTGATGGTGCTACTTCTTTAACTGTTTCATTAATCTTTTGTTTTGCTGCTTTTTCTTCCGCTGATTTAAGGGCTCTGTCTATTTCTTTTCTTATATCTCTTTTGACATCTTCAGACAAATCAATTCCGCTGTCATAATTCCTTATTCTAATATATTTGGTAACTGGTTCATCATCACTAGATAAGTCATCAGGGTTTGTGCCTGGAGTAACATGTTCTGATTTGAAGAATTCCCTCCATTTGCTAATCAAGTCATCTGCTAGTTGCTGCAACATAATAAATCAATATTTATAATTTCAATAAAATAATAATACATGTTGCAAGAAAGACACACATGCTTTTTAATGGTTGATGAATATAGCTACTATATTGTTAAAAATACTCATTGTTTATTACAAATAATATGTTGACATATTATATTTAAAAAACTTAGTGGTCTTGTGGCCAGCATGTACAACTGCAGATCCAGAAGCCCTGGGTTCTCATTCCGGATTGGGCCAAGTTCAGTTACAAAGTATTTCTGTCAAGAAATTCTCAGCAGCAGCTGGATTTTGAAGTTGGCGATGTTTCACCCTCATGCCTCAGAGAGCATGTAAAGCTGTTGTTCCTGCACTTGTTGTTGTGTCAAGAGGACATTATTATTATTATTTTATACTTACAAATTTAATGGACTTGGGTATCCTTAACATATAATGCTGTGGATGAGAGCCAAGCATTTCACATTTTTGACACAGATCATAATTATCACAAGTCACACATTTATAACGAAATCCACAAATTGGTTCTGAGCAGCTATCACAAACTACTCCTTCATGTTTTTCAGGTTCTGTATCAGTTTCATCTTAAAAAAAGACAAATAAGTAAAAAATGAATTACAATTATTTAGATATTTTTATATAATTAAATAAATTAAGCAATTTATACTATTAATATAAAGTCACCATTTACTGATCCCACTAAGCTTTTGCTTGGTACAGCATCATTGCTAAGGATTCTGTTTTTCATACAATTTGGATGAAAATGTCGAGAGCAAAATCTAAGTGACTTCCGAAGTCTCTCCATATCCTGTTCTAAAAGTTCTTCTCTTCCAGCTAATTTGAGCCATTGTTTTTGTCTAGAATATTGTAACGTTAACATTTTTCATTGGTTTTTATAGAATAGAACAGATATTGGATTTCGATTTAATTAAATTTCATTAAAAGACTTACCGGTGTTTTTCTTTTGGTAAACTATAATAATTTAAGTGTTTGCTAGCTCTACTATTACGACCACAACCTACCACACAACAATAGTTCACCATGGCAAGCTACAAAATAATAATTATATTATGAACATAAATTAACTACAACATATTTTCTATTTTTTGTAGAAAAATAGGTACTATAATACCTATTTGTTTATTTTGTTTTAGTTGCACCCAGAGACAAGGAACAACATAGTTGCACAGATTAAAATTTAAACCATAAATAAAAAAGAAGTTTATAAAATTGTTTTCTCTAGACTCTAGAGCATTTCTAGTTTGTAATTTGTATTTATGATCCGTAGTTCAAGTTATGAGTTTTTTATTTCTACTCATATTTTAAAGAAAGCATTTTTTCGTTTAGCATTTTAAAATTTTTGAATTAGTTCAAGGGTCTTAAAAAGTTTAAAGTGCTTTTCGTGGGAAGCTTTTGTAACCAATTTTTTATCAAAATCGGCTTAGCAGTATAGAAAATGTGTTGAAAAACGTTTCAATCAATCAATATTATATATTAAAATAGGTATTAATTTTTGATAGCTAATTACTAACTAGAAAATGATAATATTTAATAAAAAAGATAAGGATAAAGAGAGAAAAAAACGCACCAATTTACAAATTTATATTTTTATTAAATAAATCAGTCTTACAATTTAAGTCTCACTGATTACCAACTAAAAACTTATAGGAACTCAATGGCATTTATCTTCAGCTGTACAGGAGCCTTCTTTAGATTCTTTAGATTCCTTTCGGACGGGTCCTGTTTGCGTAATAGGTACCACTCTCTCTCCTTTACCATCAACTTCTTTCCTGGGAGCTGTTATGGTTAGAATACCATCACTCGAAAGTTGTGAGACTACATTATCAGACTCGGCTCCTTCAGGCAAGGAGTATCTTCGCACGAACTGTCGCGAAACAAATCCATGTTCATCTTTTTTCTCCTCATGTTTAGCTTCGACGACTACGTATCCATCAGCCGTCTTCACACTAATTTCATCTGGTGCAAAATGCTGGACATCTAAATTAATTGTAAACTTATCTTTATCAGTCTTGATAGTAGAACCCAAGTCTCGAGTGATGGATTCCAGATAACGCCATGGTCGGTAGTAGTCTCTCATTATCCACGGAGACATCATCGAAGTTATCAAATCGTCGGGGGTCAGTGATAATCCGAAATCCTGGTCAAATAGTTTGTTTCGGCGACTTTGCGAACATTCTTGCGAACTTTCTTCACCTTGAACAGCAGCGAAAATAATCGCCACGATGAGCAAAAACACTATTTTTCTCATGTTTGTATATTGTTTGTTCGTTTGGACACAAAGCTTTTACAATTCTTCGATTTCACAGAGATGCAACGACAAATTACGGCGCCTTAGCGTCCAACAGCCTTTTATATACCCATCCCGCCATCTAGTGGCGGGTGGAAACTTCTCGATTACTGACGAGTGACGTGTCTCTTATCACGAATACAAGAAAGCCACGTATTTTTCTCAATTATCGTCAACATTTTAATGTGTACGATAAAAATATCGATAACTTTCGTTTATCAATTGCATTTAAAAACGAAATTATAGAAATATTTACTAAATACTTCTGTTTTTATCTGGGACCTCTAGTGGAGAGTAGCGTTATACATATTAGTGTCACTGACCTTCCTCAATGTTACATGAGATGTGTACCTATAGAACGCAATCGATATTTTCCAGACCCTTCTAGGGCGTACGGGATTTTCGAGCTTATTTATGCTTCCATTGAGTTATCTATTGAACATTCAAGAATTTTCTTTACGAACTTTATGAAAGAGAGAGATATGTGTATTTTATAGGCTTAAGGGCTTTTTTACGCTTAGGCAAATAGTTAACAGATTTAAAAAATATTGTAAGCTGCCTAATTGGCATGTATGTTATTTATTTGTATGTTTGTTACGCAATATGTTGATCAATTATTATGAATTGATCTTCATGATTTATTTATTAATGAGTTGCTTATTTTTACCTATACCACAAGGATAAACAATAATTAAATCTACCTGCTAATATTATAAAGAGGTAAAGTTTGTGAGTTTGTGAGGTTATAGGGGGTAATCTCTGAATCTACTGAACCGATTGAAATAAAACTTCGTAAGAAGATAGTTTGAGATCCTGGAAAGGACATAGGATACTTTTTATTCCGGAAATCATTCCTTAAGGGGTTGAAAGTTCATATGGGGAATCAACCTAGGGACGAACCCGAGCGAAGCGAGGGTGAGTCGCTAGTCTATGTATAAATGTGATAATTAAATTTATTTAAAATAATTATTAAATGGTTTAGAAGAGAACAGATGAAGCTTTAAATAATTTAATAATATTTTTAAAGTTTATTATTCAAAGGGAAAAAAAACGAAAGCTTGTTTTTATGAATGTCTTTAATACTTCTCTATTAGTTTTGTCTCTGTGTCACACACATTTTACGTGACACAATGCCAATTGCTAAGAAAATTATGATAATAAAAAATTGAGAATGGCGTACCATACATTATGTAACTGTAAGGAACTAGATCCTAAACATCCTAAGCGAAATTATTTAAGCCTATAGGTGGTAGGATGTTACATTAGCTTCATTCTAAGGTAAAATATGTATGGTCAATATTAAATTATGGGGTTTAAAGTCTAAAAAAAAATTGACAATGAAAAATCATCTGAAAAAAAAAAACTTTCTGTCGTTACTTTGTCAAAAATATGAAAATTTATATTAAGGCTCTTGTTAGAGAGTAAACGACCGTTAAAAAAGGAGTTAATATTTGTTTTTTTTAAGGCGCTAACAGAAGCGACGAACGATGACTCGCGGGAAGCGCTAGTGAGTATCGACCTCATTAAAATATCGTGTCGCGGGTTTGTGAAACATATGAATTGTAATAATATAATATGGACACTCAGACTATATATACGCGTTGAACTAGTCAATTCCCACGGATTCGCACGCGAAGTACATCTTTCCTTTTCAAACTTTTGAATTTATAATATGTTATATGAGAATGATACCATCCATATATGATGTATCCAGAGTACGCCCTTAATAGATACCTAAGTAGTAATGACTGGATAATAGATAGACTATTTTAATTAACATATTTTTATTAGACTGCTTGTGCAAGAGTAGGTATCTATGTCTATGTATGTAGGTACATTCGATTAGATGAAATCTGATGATAGGATTTTAAAGGCGGTTAATGGAAAACTTACATCGTTATAAAAAAAACCCTACGATATTAAGTTTATTCTAATAATTCCAATTCAGAGTACCTATTAGTCCAATCACATTTAATAACGAGGGTCTGAAGTTTTAAGCTAAATATGCAGCTAATTTATAATTTTATCTTTGCGGTATTCATATCCATAAAACTAATAGGTAGATTGAAAGATATACATGACGTGTGACCTGAATTAAATTGCTTATACTCCGTGGCTGAAACTATTAAACAAGGGTTAAAATAAAAGCCATTTTCTCACATAAACAGTAAATATATACTTACTTAATCTACTATTGCAACATGGATTAACCTCTTGAATTTTATGAACAAATGATAAGAAACATATTTTTTTGTATACATTAACATGCATGCAATTTTTTTTTACTACAAAACAAATAAATCATTTCATTTATATTATATAATAAAAGTTTTGTAAAATAAAACTATACATACTTTTATAGTCATATAGTTTTGTTGTTTTCGACACTTGTCATTCTTTTTTGGGATAAATAAATAAATAATAAAATAATAAATAATAAAATAAAAATAATGTAGTTACATAAATATGGATATGAAAGTGTAGATAACAATTCTATTTTTAATTGAAGTGTAGTTAGTATATTTTAAGATAAGATAAAATGATGCTGTAACTCTTACTATTATTCATCGAGATAAACTTTACTAATAATAACTTGTATTGGAAATAAATACTTTTTTTTAATTTAATTTACTTGCACGAAAAATCTTTTTTTGTTTTTTGATTTACGGTTCCCGACGTTTCGAATGCTTTACAGCAATCATAGTCACGGGAGAGACTAAGGTTTTAGACGACTCAAAGGCATTATATTTGTTATTACAGACACTGCTTCTCACAATTTTACACAATAAATCCGCGAAATAATCCGAATAGATAGTTTTATTTAAAACTAGCTTGCTTCATACAAACTTTCATTCCTATTCTCACGAAAAATCTATTCTAAACGAAAACCCCTATTTAGTCATTTTTTACTTTCAGTGCCTGGAAGTTGGTTTTTAGTTTTTCTTAACAAACTACCAGTAACAGTAAGTCATTTTGTATAAAATATTTACAAATTATATACACAAACCTTTCTCATTTATCACTTTTTTATATTAAACAGCATAGCATAACCTGATTAAATATGTAACGCCACAAGATTTTATTTTTGAGTCTGATCAATGCCCTAGATTGATGACGAGACCGAGAGTGGTGTGATGACTGGTGCCTAGGACCTACCTAATTATTTTTTAGCTTTTAGTACAATATCTAAATCATTATTATCTTTGTATTCAATAAAACCCTTTAAGTTAAAAAAAAAAAAAAACTATTTTATCATATGTATGAATGACATAATTTTTTATCCTAAATAGCTTTTAAACATATGTATAAGTTGTATAATATATTTTTGTACTCGTAACTGCCTCTTAAAAATCTGTATTTTGACACCCAACTCGATGGATTCGGACGAAATTTTTTTTGAAGACAAATTGGAACCTAGGATTCGCCATTTTAATTTTATAATAATATAGTCTATGATACTCGCATTATCGCACTCGCATATGATACGAATTGAACGACGTAGAAATTATCATAATCATTTCAGCCGTTTAGTAATTACATACATATATATAACATACATACAGCCTACAGGTCAAACACATAACCCTCCTTTGGGCTTCGCCGCAGTCGGGTAATTAATGTTTCAAATATCTAATCTTATCTTGATTGAATGAAATCTTTAAACTAATGCTTAAATAAATTACTTAATTATTATAATTTTTTAGACCAATATAAAGGTCCTATATAAACCTATCTTACTGTTACCAAAGTACTTTTACGTCTCGCAAGTATCATAAAAACAAGCAACCATAACAACAATGCGGGGCACTACAATAAACATAGTATACATTTAACATAATTATACATTTTAAACTACCAGAAAACACGATATAAACATTTAAACAAAAATAACATGTCATGTTTGCTTTTTAATTGCCCTTTCTATAAACATTCTTAAAATCAATAAAATAATTGGTACGAAGCCAACAAAAGGTTTCTAGTTGCACCTAGAATGTTCGCCCGACGCTGCCGTACCGACTCCGCTTCGTATCTTTGAGACTTTACTAGAAAGTTCCACTCGCCGCTAGATGTCGCACGTGCTACTATATATAAGCTTCGCCGGCCGGTGACCCGACAGTCATTTCTGAAACGCTACGAAATAAACAATTTGGTGCGAAGCACTGCGATAACAAACTCTTCCCAAGTGAATAAATTAATCGAGAACAAAATGTCTCTACTACCTTTCATTCTCGGCTATGATCATCCACATCGTCTCGTCGACCAGGACTTCGGCTTGGCGCTAACTCCGGATGATTTGCTTACTGCAGCCGTCGTTCCCATGCTCTCTCGGGACTACTACCGACCCTGGCGTCAAATGGCCGCCGCAGCACGAGATGTCGGTTCCACCATCAAGAGTGATAAAGACAAGTTCCAGGTTAATCTGGATGTCCAGCACTTCTCCCCCGAAGAAATCTCAGTGAAGACCGCCGACGGTTACATCATTATCGAAGGCAAGCACGAAGAAAAGAAAGACGAGCATGGCTTCATTTCCCGTCAATTCACTCGTCGGTATGCCCTTCCTGAGGGATGTAATCCTGAAACTGTCGAGTCCAGGTTGTCTTCAGATGGAATTCTCAGCATCATCGCTCCAAGAGTAGCTCCAGCTTCGAAGACTGAGAGAAGTGTACCCATTGCTCAGACTGGGCCAGTCAGAAAGGAAATCAAGGATCAGACATCTCAGGCCAATGCCAATGGAGAGCAATAAGTAGAATATGTTGTAATATATTGTTTTCTTTGTAGATACTGAAAATATTGTCGTGTGTGTATTTTATGAGACGACTGATTTATTTCCACTCATGTATGTATGTGCTGTGCTATTGAGTTCTTACTGTAATGTATTATTTTTAATAATTTCCAATTTGTAATTTACTGTTAGCTTTAAGTGTATTTAAATAAAATAAATGTATAAAAAATAATAAATTAGTTGTTTTTTATTATTTTTCGTACCCAATTAAAAGTTCAAAAATAAGTTTCTTAAAATCGTAGGCAAAAAAATTAAATTTTAAAAGTATATTATCTATGATAATATCTGGAATGTTCGAGAAATAAATTAGGCATTTAGTCAAATAACTGGAAACTTCTTTTATGACATTTATTATTTATAATCCCTAGAGCCAAGAAGCCGAGGTGTAATAAAATTTGTGGTAAATCCTATTAATATTTTAAACGCAAAAGTTTGTGAGTATATATGAATGTATGTTTGTTATTATTTTACGCAAGAACTACTGAATGGATTTTGATAATACTTTGCAGAAATATAGTTTGTACACCAGAGTAAAATAGATAAAGATGTAAAAAATATAAAGATGTAATCTTTATATGTAGTAGGCAAAAAAAAGTATATTAAACAGTTGTAAAAATTAGGTTCCTTAAAATCGTGGACAAAAAATAAAATTTTTAACAAAGTAAATATCTATGATAATATCTGGAATGTTCCAGAAATAAATTTGGCATTTAGTCAAATAACTGGAAACTTTTTTTATGACATTTATTATTTACTAGCGGCTCACCCTCGCCTCGCTCGGGTTCACCTCTAGACATACAAAAACAAATCTATCCCACGGGAACCGTACATCTTTTCGGGATAAAAAGAAACCTATTTGTTATTATGATGTATGAACTATATTATTGTAAAGTTTTATTAAAATCCAATCAGTAGTTTTTGTGTACTAAGCTGTATAAGTTACTATAGTTTTTTATCTACCCACGGGAACTCTTAATTTTCCTGGATGAAAAGTTTCTAAGATGTTGACCGGGGATATAAGGTACCATCATACAAAATTTCATTTAAATCGGTCTGACAGTTTTGGAGATTAGCCCATACAAACAGACAGAGAAACAAAAAAATTGAAAAAATCTGGATTTATTCTATTTCTCTTATTACATTCCGTTGACTCGGTTTTTAGCATTTTTTTTCTATTTACAGACATTCGACCTCTACAGTTTTATTATATGTATAGATAATCCATAGAGCCGAAGAAGCTGGGGTGTAATATTGTTTGTGGTAAATCCTATTAATATTTTAATTTTTAATTTTAATGTATGTTTGTTACTCCTTTACGCAAAAATTACTGAACGGATTTTGATAAAACTGCAGAAATATAATTTGTGCACTAGAGTAACAGATAAAGATGTAATAAATATAAAGATGTAATACTACGCGGGCGGAAAAAAAAATGTGATGTACTAATAAAAATGTTCTAGTTTTTAAAAAATTGTTAGAATACTTTTTTTGATTTTTTTTCTGTAATTGTATTTAATTTTTAAATTAGCTTATTTACAAAACTACTTTGGAGGTATACATGAGGTTAACGCCTAACAAATACATTTTCTACCGACCGGCGACGACTTTTCCATATATTTTTGTTTGCCGGCGTCGACACTTTTTTTTCATCCAATTTTTTATTTAATATTTTTTATATAATAATATTAGTATAAACTAATATTATACGAATTAAATTTTGTAAGAGGGCTTGTTACTACAGCTAAACTTAATTATAAATGAAACTATTTTTTGCTAATTCAACACAGCGGAACTGTGAAGACCTATTTCGAGCCAGTAGACCTCTGTTGTGAATAAAAATCAATACAAAAAAAAAAAATACAAAACAATTTCTAAATATTGGTATATTTTCAAAAATATCGTATTACATGACCTGCATTATCTATTTACAAAAATAAAAACATAATAAAATCAATATTTCTAGTTTCGATAACTGTCGGTTGGGACACAAAAATGAAATAAAGCACTACAGTAGAGGGCTCGCGAAGTACACACTTATAATTTATATTTACATAATAAACATGCAAGCGCTTCGTTATTACATAATATATTACGTATAAAAAATTTAATACAATTTACTTAAATTTCGATTCTTAATACAATTTAGATGTCATGTACTTTTATACTTAATGCCAAATTAAAAAATTAACTAGATCAGTACGAAAAAAATACTATTTCCAGGGTCAAACGAGAAGTGTTGGCGTGAGCAAGACTAGAAATCTTTAAATACAAAGCGCATATCAAATACAGAAGCGACATGAGCATTTAATTTGCACTCCTGACTGAAGTTCGTCAAAGTGGACGTTGTTTATATATACTTTCTGAGCTAAGACGATTATTGCAAAGGAACCTACGACTTACATTATATTTTTTAACAAATACATTTATAAAATAATGTGAAGAGATGACAAAATTAATGATTTTGTGCATTACATCTAGATCAGCACAACCATATTATATTTTAGAAGAAATACAAATCAGAAAGTATATGAAACAACTCGAATACATCCATTATCAGATTTTACCTAAAACTTATGTACTATTTATATAAAAAATCGTAACGTCCTACTGTTTATTATAAAAGCTAACACACATCAGTCGCTCCGGGGGCTTGCGCGAGTCTCCGCTAATACTAAAATACGTTGAACACAATTGTATAGAGATCGTCCGTCCGTCAGAACATAATACTTTAGAGTTAGAGCCATTTTAAAGGAACCACTTTTTTATTTATAATTTTTTTTTCATATAATAATATTGTTATACACTGCTATGAAAATGATTTAAAATTAAATATTTTTAATACTTGCAAGTACACTATCATGTATTCTAATAATGTGATATGCTTTAAATATTTTAAATTTGTAATTGTTTTTTTTTTTTTTATAATAAAGAGTAACGAAATGAAAATCAAGTGTCAGAGCAATGTATAACAGCACCAAAATACATTATAAAAACGAGCCTCTGTTGGGAAATCACACGCAGGCCCCATGATATAATACGATTTACGGACATCTCCATAGTATGTATAATCGACGATTTAGTTATATGGACGTACATATAAATATAAAATCATATGATAATATAAACTAAAAAATACATTTAATATTTTTTGAGTTTTACTAATTTAAAAAAAAAATTAATCTAAAAACGTCGATTATATTTCATATAGACAACTGTGATGTGTAATAAGAAAACAGTACATTAACACAAACGTGAAAAAAAAATAACATTTTTTGAAAATTCTTTATCACTTATGAAAAAATTTACGTCCAAATTTTTTAATATCTCAAAAAGCAAGTGTACCAACATTACATCACAGTTGCGCCACGGACGCAGTAAGAACACTAGAAATATACAAATAAAAATAAAATTTATTATAAATTCACAGCGTTCTAACCGCGTCGGTCGACATACCCTCCAACATAGTGTATATTTATATTAGCTCATACAAAATCTAATATAACTTATGCTACCTACATACGGTACAGTCGTAATGCCACGCCACATATACAAGGGTGGCACAAACAGAAATACAAACAAATAGTAAATACATCGAAAAATCCAGAGGCCGTGCATAATACTCCGTCGATATCAAACTGTCGATAATGATGTCATTTGTGCATATTCATATACATAGTTTTTTGACAATTTTCGATTTTAAAATTTTAAATAAATTAATTTTATATTGTTTTAGAAAATAGACTTTTCTAGCTTATTATAATAATAACAATCATTACCGATAGTGCATGAGTCTTCGAAATATATTATAATTTTTAATACCCTATACTTTTTATATGAGATGGATTATTTACAGGGCGATATAATTTCGATATTTTTTTTTATTTAATTACATATGGTAACATTATGCACGAGCCTCAATCTAATTTGTGCTTGTTAGGGGTATAAATTTGGCCCTTAAATTACGGTAGGTTTTTAAAAAACCATTTTAACATATTATCGTGTAATAAAACGAGCAAAATGCGTGAATGGCGTGCCATAGATTAAAAATAAATACATACTATAACTCAGTTATCCGACTCTCCTCTTTGGACTTATATTTTATTTGGTATATATACATACCAAAAATAATTCTAATAAAAAAAAAACTTTGACAACTGATATTCGCTTTGGACATACAAAATAACAACTTATATGGTAATGTGTCAGATCTATTTGAACTAAAGTCTCTATCACTCTATTGGACAATAATATGTTAGGTTTGAACCATAGACTTAGAAAGTGAACTGAGTGTTTATTTGCCAACCGTCAGCAAAAAATGGCGGCAAAGCGACAGAGACAAAACGAATGAGCGGCCAAAAGTCTTCTGTATTAATTAAATTCCATTAATGAATATAGATATTTATAACCATATAATCTCTCATAATAATATTATATTTTTTTACATTCCATTTAATAATGCAAATTGGAATAAGAGACGAGTATAGGCCGCACGTTCGCTTTTTCTCTTTTTACATACATGTTATATCTATCTATGTCTATGGTTTGAACAAATGTGTATGGCAACAAAATTAAATCGCAGTATATCTACACATATATAATGTTTTAAAAAAATATTTATCTAGTGGAAAATACTAGGAAAATGAATATAGCATACTAAATTAGACTACCTAAGCACTATTGTCAGCTATTTCGAGACACTGGAGAAATTTCATTGATTTTTATAATGTGGAATGAAGATATTGTATATTATAATATCATTTTAAAATTATGTACTAAAAATTATGTAAAAATGATTTTCGATCGTACATTTGATCACAATCTTAGCCCTCTCCAAATATTCAATTCATGCATTATAATATACAATATGACTTTTCTAAGCATATTCATATGGGAAATGTTCTAGGCTACTTCGAGTTCGGCAACACTTACAATTTATATATATTAGATAATACAAATTTGAGTTGAATATTAGAATCCTACATGTGATAAATCGTCTATTGCTTATATCTATGATAAAGTGGTGTCTTGACAGAAAATTCTTACAAAAAAAAAGTCTAAAATGAAAAAAAAAAATATATAAATAATGAAACATTATTTGTTTATGAAGAATATTTTTAAGCGAATTTTAAGCGTAAACACAATTATATAAATTTATTTGAACTGTCAATTTTCACATAAATATGACCAAAAGCCTCAATGAACAGTCAAAATATGTTCAATTCAATTTCGTGGCTTCAAAATATGTTTCACATGGGGCATTGTTGACATTAGAGGGTAGTAGGTAAAAAATAGTCAGCTCACTTATACAATAGTTTAGCTGTCTTCCAGTAGATTGTGTAGTTCCGCGTAGTTCAGTATGGCACGGTGTAGGAATTCGTATTGCAACTGAAAATAATATTTATAATATTATTATATTTGTTTTACGGATGATATATTACTTCCAGCAGGTTTACTGAACGCGCATATTTGACATTTTCTCATTTTGCTTTTCGGAATTTTTTGGCGAGCGTTTAAATAGGTGCGTCATTTGCGTATTTGTAAAACTTGGTGTGCAAATTGATTAAAATGTTGCTTAATGAACATGTGTTATGTAACAACATAACAAGTGACAAATAGTACTAAGTATGCCAATGGTGTACAGCTGCTGATCTGGAGATCCTGGGTTCGAGTACCGGATTGAGCCAAGTTTAGTTAAGAGGTTTCCTGTCAGGAAATTCTCAGTAATAAACCCGAGTTAAGGAGTTGGGATGATTGATTTCACCTCTGCACTGAGAGCAGGTGTCGAATCGATCATGCGCCTCTCACCGGTCGTATCGAATTGTCGTCCCATGTATGAGAGTGACAGGAAAAGAGTGCATGGAGGTTATATAACAATAAGCAACAACCAACACATGCAGTATACATATATGTATTTCCAATTAAGGACTAAAGCGCATTATGCGGAACAATGCCCAACTTCAAATTTTTCAACTATAGCAACGCTCCGCACAATCGAGCACTTCGAAAAGTACAGCTTTCGCGTGACCAACCAACTCAGTAGCAGAAAATATAAGTATTTTTTCGAGTTGTTCGTGTTTGTGTGCCAAAGTGCGGCATTATGGTTTATTTATTTAATCCTTTATTACACCAAAAAAAGAAAAGTACAATTTGAAAATAATACATCACTTTACAAATATATTATATGTTTTGTAATTGAAAAACAGGGACTATACTCACAAATGTGTCGATGGTTCGCGCGCGCTGCGAGCGCACCTTGCGCGCCACGCACGCCACGTCCACGCGCCGCTCCACGCGCAGCTGCCAGATCAGGATGCACAGCGCCACGAACAGCGACGACCGCTCCGTGCCCAGTCTGTACACACAAACACATATGTTTTATAATAGCTAAATTTAAAATAATTTGTAATAATTTAATTAAAATAATTTGTTAGAGCTCATTATTATTATAATGCTAGCAGAATCCAAGTTCGTCCGCGTTCAATCTACAAAAAAAAACTCTTTTGCTTTATGTTATATAGCGACTCAAACTTGCTTTGCTCGAGTCCATCCCTATGTATTTATATAATATTAAATTATTTGGATAATATTCGTATAAAAAATGAGGATTTAGCAGGGTGAAAAATACTTTACGACCTATTCTCATACCTACCAAATATACAAAAAAAATCATCAAAATCGGTCGAGCCGTTTCAGAGAAGTGCGACCACAAATACCGTGACACAAGATTTTTATACAGATATTGCACATTAAATATAAAATGGGTACATAATATAATATAGGTATATGTTATATTTACTTTTGTTAGAACTAAATAACATTTTTTTTCTCTTTGTTTGAAGGAGCTTTATCACTCAGTGATTATGTCGCCTAGATAACATATAAATGAACGCTAATAATTTTAATTTACATCCAAAAAAATACATATGTCGAAAGTAGTTGAATTAGTAGAAACTCATTTTTAAATTTAATATGATTTCTTTACAATTAATAAGAAATATATAAAAATTTTGGAACGAAGTTTCTCATTGCACGTTGTACTCGGTAGACTTGGCGCATGAGAGCTAGATGGATAAAAGTGTAGTATTTCGATCGTCACGAATCGTCACGACACTTATTATGTATTAAGAGACTCATGCAATGTCATCACAAGTATCAGGCGAGCATAAATGTTAAGAAGTTCGTATGCACTCTAATGACGGGGCTCTTCATATATAATGGTCACTCGTTGAGGCTTATGGTCCCTAGTATTTGTGACAATTATTGTGTTCAGATATGAGCTAAGGGCAGACAGCGAAAGGGATGTCGTTCCTAACGTGTATCCCACGACAACTTTGACACGTTTGGCTCAGTTTGTAGTGATCCTACTTGCTGTGCCGGCGGTCGCGGGTTCAAGTCCCGTTGGCGGCATTCGTGTGATGAGCACGAATGTTTGTACTTCAGTCATGGGTGTTTATATTTATAATATGTATGTAATTAAAGTTAAAGCCTCGTAGCTTACCATGGAACAAGATGGTGCTGTGTGTTAATGTCATAACAAAAAAAACTCATGTTGTATGTATATATATATATATATATATATATATATATATATATGTATATATATGTATATATATATGTATGTATGTATGTATGTATACAGTAGGTACTGACTGGCAGTGCACGAGCAGCGGGTCGCGGCCGGGCTCGTCGCCGGCGTCGGGCGGCGCGGCCAGCTCGGCCAGCTCGGCCAGGCCGCGCGTCACCTCGGGCACGTGGCCCGCCGCCGTCGGCCAGCCCTGGTACTGCAGGTGGCGCACGCAGCGCCAGTCCCCGCTCTGTTCACACACACGATATGTCACATTTTTTTTATATATTTATTTTTATTTAATTATGTATAATGCTTAAATTATATAAAAAAAAATTAAAATGTCACTGAAAATGTCTTATTTTGAACGAAAATTCCAGTTAGACCAAGGTTTGGCGTCTCATATCAGTAGTATCACAGATCATATATAGAGTACAGATAGTGCATCCCATACAAATATTTGGACATCGCTAACTCACGCTATTGGACACACTATTTTTTTGTCCTAAAATGATAATAGATGGCGCAAGTGAGAATTAAAAATAAGGCGACATCTAGCAACTCTAAATGATAGATGGCGTTAAAAGCTAAGGGTATCTATCCCCGAGCTGCCGCTGCGCAATGTTGTAGGTAACTATGTAAGGTCTCTCAAGGCTACTATGACAATTACAAACTAAATTTTTTTGAGATATTGTCTTTGAGTGCTATAAAACTTTTTATTATATTGAGCGCCATCTATGAACACAGTTTACATAATTATTATCAAAGATCGTGCTTTCACAATGTAGTACCCATTATTGCCGCCAGAAATATAACGATATTATTGAATTTTATAAAACTTCAAAAACATTATACTTTTGTCCATTACTTCCTTTTTTCTTACTTTAGGTATTTTTTTTAAAGTTAGAATATATGCTTTTCGCATTTAATTTTTTTCAAATTTTGAATTTAACATGAACATAAAAACAAATCGATACATACAACGCCATCTATTATCATTTTTTTTAACTAATTTCACTTTGTTCGTGATGTGACCCCATGGTAGTATTAATTGTACTATTTTTTTCTTTCATAAATGTATATTTTTTATCAGGCACATAGTCTACTTTCAGAATACGCAAAGAAAAAGAATCGTATGACGTAGTTTTTTTCGTTATTCTTTTTTTTTTCTTATCAATACCCTTTAATGTTTCACGAATAAGTATTTATTGCCCTTTATCCTAACATAATCTAACAAATGAAGCTTAATGTGTCACATTCAAAATAGACAACTAATGAATCTATATTTTTATTGTTTTTTTATTGTTCTAAATGCAAGTAACATTCTTACTCGACATCCAATCTTTTCTTACTCGTAATCAAATAGACATATAGACATACTATAAAAATATCAAATTAATGAGCCCATTTCTTTTCAAAAATAGTAATATAACACACCTTATTATTAGTGACTCTGAACTGACGCCTGGTGTAGTAGGGACAGGACTCGCTCTCCTCGTACTCCACGGAGATGTGCTCGTACTGCACCGTGCCGTCGTCCCAGTACCGCGGGCACTTGCCCTCGCCCAGCTGAACAAATATTTACAGAATATTAACGCAATTCTAAGTCATTACGAAAAAAAAAAAAACATATTATTCATACAACTTTATTGTCAATTGCTGTTTAATTTATGTAGTAATAATAATAATTGTAATTTAAAGAAACAGTCAAGTGTGAGTCGGAATCGCTCTATTGTTTTAACTTATTATAATTTCATGTTTCGTTTTATTGGTAAATACAAATATATTGTATTGAGGCACTTAACAGTCCAAAACGCAAGGCCCAGTGGTAGCCCACAGGTAATGCGCTCGCTTGGATAGTTAATGTTTTTATATATTTATTTTTAATACAATTACCAATTGGTTTACGATAAAGAAAACATCGTACGAAAATTTGCATGCTGAGAGAACCCAAATAGTTTTTGAAAGATATCTGAAGTTCACCAACATGCTTTTAACCAACGAGATAGCCTCATCTCAGATGATTCGTACCCAGCAATGAGACTTAAAAAGCTGAATTATTAAGGTAAGTTATTCACAATAGTAGATATATTCGTTTATAGTACAGTAAAATTATTGAATACTAATCTAAAATATTGTGCGTTCCTATTTGTCAATTAATAATTATTATTGTATTAAAATATAAAATCAATGGTGCAAATACAATATAAACAAAATAATGTCTGTATGTATGTGGTACAAATGTACTCACCTCACTTAACATAACAATAGTAGATACATTATGTTCAGAGACCATCCGCCAAAAGTCCATTATTGTACCGGGCAGAGGGTCTTGTGTGATGATGAATCCTTCCGTGTTGTCGTAAGCTGAATTAATATAATACTATATAAGTAAATAATAACAATATAATTGTCTAAAAAGTTAAAATATATTACTAAAATTTTAAAGCCCAACATAAAATCAATTTTATTCAGTCTTATTTAGTTTGTAGATTTAAAGATAATAAAAAGTTTATTGATGATTAGTATCATCATATAGACACTAAGTTTTTGAAGTGAATCTTCTTTAGAATCATTGCGATTTGTGTCTCGATGAAACGGAACTGCAACACTAAAAAGAGACAAACACTCGAATGAGCGGTCATTCGGTGAGGACATTTTTTGTCGCCGATTGTGTATCTAGTATTTTTATTGATCGATGATAGAGGGTTAATAGGGTTTATACCGTACATACCTTCAACAAAGGATGCGTTGATGTACGTGGAGTAGTCGCGTCCGGGCAGCGGCGCGAGGATGACGCGGTTGCGGTCGTAGGGCAGGCAGTCGGCGCTGCGGTTGCGCGCGCGCAGCTCGTCCGCGCCGCCCGCCGCGCACGACTTGGCCGTCTCCGCTACCGGCGGCTCCATCATTTTCTGTTAAGTTACATTTGTTTTATTTATTTGATCGTTTATTAATTCAAAAATATGACGATAAAAATGATCGATCTTGAATCAATGTTTTATTATATTTTCATCATATGATGCATATGCATAAATATCACTTTTTTCAATTATAAATTATTAATAAAGTTTGTATCTTTCTTAATTGTATTTGTTTGATTTAGTATACAAAAAAACTGTGTAATCATGTGGTGTATTGATACATAATTGACATGAAAAATGACAAAAATAATGAACATTTTTCTAACATTAAACATTTTATAAAATATGAAATGAAATTAAAAAAGAAGCCAAAAAAACAACTTTTATATATGAATATAAAAACATCAACAAACAACATATATATGTATTATAATTGTATGCACCAACCTCGAACTCGTGTTCCATGAGGCACTTGTCGGCGCCCTCGGGCGTGTTGCGCAGGCGGTCGATGCTGCTCTTCAGCCTGGAGGCGGGGATCTCCGTGTCGCCGTAGTGCGCGTACTCCACCAGCGCGCGGTACACGAAAACGTATTGTTTCTGGATTGAAAATATATATATATATAAATAATATTAATTTTTACGTTAAAACGCACGAGTATGTATTTTATTTAGATACATCTTTTTTTATTTATATAGTTAACTTACTTCAACATATAAATATTTAATAGATTGTACTTTTTTAAAGAAGTGCAACAAAGACAAATTATGAGTTCATCAAATTTTTTAGTATAAATTAATAAGGAAAATAAAAATAACATTTTATTGTACTGGTTGACTATTTTGAATTTTGAATATACTTCGGCAGTCGATCTTGTTTGTGACCATGTTTGCTGTAGCTAAGTCAAAATAAAACCACGAAAAAAAATATAAAAAAAAGTATTATTTAAAACTCCAAATATTCGTGTAAATTGTTTATACATTTACACTGTATAATACATATTTTTATGTATAATATCTATTTTTTTAATCTTTATTTTTTTGTTTATAAAAACATAGAGCCGCTAGTTACGCATTACTCAGATGAAAACTTTTCTAAACGTTCGATTATTACAAATAAATGATTGATTGAAGTATCTATTATAAAAAAAACATCCTATGTTCCCTAAACTCACCAGAGACTGTACGAGGAAGTTCCTCTGCCTGCGCAGCTCGGCCACGGTGTTGAAGACGGCGGCGTGTCCCGTGGCGCGCAGCTGCTCCAGCAGGCAGTCCAGCGCCACCAGCGTGCCGGTGCGGCCCACGCCCGCCGAGCAGTGCACCACCACCGGCCGCCCCACCATGCTCGACCACGCCTCGTTCACCCTCTGTTTTAGGAATTCAAGGAAAACCGGTCAAGTGTGAGTCGTACTCGCATATGAATGGTTCCGTACAATCGTGCAAGATATAACACTATGTACTAATTGATTTTTTATGGCATGGCGGCCATTTTGAAATTCACCATCTTGGTTTTTTATTATTTCTTGTTATAGCGGTAATAGGATCCCGTTGAATAACTGATAACCTATGTACATTGTACACATGACGTAATTTACCAACTTGTCAAATTTCATCAAAATATATTCAACGGTTTAAGTGTTAAAAGGTAACAAATATATATACAGAGATTTAAAATATTAGCAAAGATTATTAGAAATTAGATTAAAAACTAGAAAGGTTTTTTTTACTCAAAGCCAGAATTAAAAAAGGTACCTCAATTTCGACTTCTTTGCACACATATATACACATAATATTTATGTATATTCTATTGTTATCTCTATATTGGTTAATCTATTAGCTAGCTATATGCTAGTAGATAATGAATAAAAAAGTAACCTTTATAAACTTAAGTATGGAGTGCGGGTGTTCGGGCGCCGCGAAGTCCTTCCACATGAGGAAGTGGTACTGGCGCACCAGCCGCGTGTCGCCCTTCGCCTCGCGAGGCGACGTCGGCGCGCTGGAGTCGCCCATGCCGCAATCTGTAGGGGAGAAAATATTATAAATACACTAACGTCAAACGCTCGCTCGTAATTTCCTAAAAATCAAAATAAAACAAATTAAGATCGACTTAATTACCAAACAAAAGTGTTTTTACATCAGTAAAAAATATTTATTTTATTTTGTTGCATCAAATCCCTTTTACAACTGTTAATACTAAAAGTACTCGAATAAATCAAAAGTGCCCGATTTTTTTGCAAAGGAGTGTATATACTAATACAGCCTTTGTACACTGATTTTAATTCATTTTAACATTTGAATTATATAGTATTAATATTCAAAGAAATACATAGATAAAAAAGACCAAGACAATAATAAGTAATAAATCAATATTTTATGAATGTTGATTTAATAATAACTCACCTCCATTCCTCTTGGCAATTCCATTATTTTCAACAATAGGCTGTCCATCCGAATTAACCGGCTGCTTAGAGATTTTCAGTTCTCTCACTATGTAGTCAGAATATCTGCACAAAAACAGTTACTATTTAGGTTATTACGACAAAAAGAAAATCGGTATATTATCATAAATAGCAAAAACTTGTATGAGTGTTTGTTTGCTAATCCTTCATGCTAAAATGGCTGGTCGGATTTGGATGAAATTTAGTGTACATACAGACAATGAACCTGGAACCTGGAGTAACACATGCTACCATTTGGCAAATAGGGACGCACCCGAGCTAAGCAGGGGCGGATCTATATATGTATAGGCTTTATGGGCTGCAGCCCAAGGCCCCCATAAGATATAACGGGTCCTCGGTTGTAAACAATGGGTAATATTGTGAATTTATAAAATAAAAAAAAAAATCTAAAATGAAAAAACATCTGAAATAAAAAAAAAAACTAAGGTCATAAAAGGTTGGCCTAATAACCCTGAGATCTTAATTTTAGTCTAGTACTATCTATCAATATAGATTTTATTATAAAGAATTTACGGCCCGACAAAGTGTCACCAGGGCCCCCAAATTCACGGTCCACCCCTGGAGCTAAGTCACTAGTATAGAACAAAGAAATACAATTTAATACCATTTTAAATAAAACTATCTTTTCGGATTAATTCGCGGACTTATTTTGATTTTTGTTTTGAATTAGGGAACCAAAAATCAAAATAAATCCGCGAACCAATCCGAAAAGACAGTTTTATTTAAAATGTCAAATATTCTCGTATATCTAAGAAAGAATTAATTTAAACCAGTTGTCGAGCAAATCCACTAACCGTTTCTCAGAAACATGGTGTACGGTGATGTTTCCGAACGCGCGCGCACCCCTCAAGTCGTCGGGCCAGTACTTGCTGCACTTGACCTTGCTGTACTCCTCGAGGTTGGTGAGCATCACGATCAGCTCGAGGCCGTGCTCCCATATCATTCGCCAGAAGTCGTTCACCGTCGTGTCTGTCGGTCCTTGCGCGCAAATAAATAGTTTGCGCTCCTAAAGTAGAACGTATTATAATTATTATACAATATCTTCTAAAAATTAACTGCTTTCAAAATTATTCAAAATCCTCCAATCTGTCGGAACAGTTAGTTTTCTTGTAATGAATAATTATAATTATTAGTATATAGTAATAATATATTTTCAATTTATTAGATTAGTAAAATAATATTTTGGAAGGACTTTTACATAAATGTGAACGCAGGGTGTGAATATTGTGTGAAACTTTGGAAAACCACTATGTTCTGGGAATAAAAGTGAAATGTTAATGTACACATATTAAATTAGTATAAGCTTAAATACATATAATAAAAAGAAATGTGAAAGCTGCATGCGATACCTGGTTAATCTCCGAAGGGTCCTTAGAAAGCGATAGGACAGACAAACACGGTTAGAGAGAGAAAATAGGGAAATTGTAGAAAGAAAAAAGTTTAAGAAATCCAAAAATTGGAATTAATGTCAATATAAAAGAGTCCTAAATATTATATTCCTATAAATTGCACTTTTGAACGTGTATTATAATAATAAATTTAAAAAGAAAACACTTAGATAAATATGGGAACGGATTAATATAATGATATGGCAACGTGATACAAACAACACTTAATACAAAACATGCAACATTATCTCGAAAAACATTTTTTTAAACTATTTTAAAATTTAATTTACCTTATTACTTGTAATTTATTTTTATGCAAATTCCGCGATATTTCTAATAATATTATATATTAATTACAGAGTGGAAAATGTTAACAAAGTCAACCACTCGCTCCTAGACTATATAGACGTATCATCATATAAAAATGAAAACCTACCTTTATTAATAATAAATGGCGTTGGATTAGTTTAAGTAATTGCGTTTTGCTAGAACAGCAGTAGCAGCAGCAGTTTTGCTTGACCTAGGTCTAATCATACACTTTGTTGTTCTAACCGTTAGCTTTTAGACTATAAAGGCACATGTATAAACTCTTACAACCTAAAGGCTAAAACGTACTTTCCTTCTCCTATCTCACGACATAATTTGCTTTGGTATTATCCACTCCGCCGATCAGTAACATCGTCTTGCTGAAATAGTCTGGTGTGATCATACACTTTGATGTTCAGGAAGCTAACCACCAGCTCTTAGACTATAAACCCTTACACCTTATATAAGAAATACTAAATCGTACCTTATATCCCATGACATAATTAGCGTTGATATAATCAGATCCGGTGATCCCATCCTGCTGGGACAGCTTGACCCTGGTCTGGTCGTACGCCTTGATGTCCGGGTACCGGTTCTTGGGTTGGTTCTCGCGCGCCTCGGACGCGTGCGTGGTGCGGTCGGGGAAGCACTCGGGCAGCATCTGCAACAACTTCACGTTGTGCTGCTTGGTTAAATACACTATTACTAAAACAATACAATAAAAAACTAAGAGTAAGAAAAAAAATGATAGTATAAAAAAAATGGCTGTGGTAGCCCAGTGATAATGCGTTCGCTCTGAAAATCGAATGAAGCGGGTTCAAATCCCAGAAAAAGAAAGTGAAGTTAAGGAAAACAACGCGAGGAACGAAAGCGTGTCTAAGAGAACCAAGCAAGTTTTCGCAAGACATGTGAAGTCCGCCAACACTTGACCAGCGTGGTGGATTTTGGCCTGATCCCTCTCGCATTGAAGGGAAGCCCGTGCCCAGCAGTGGGACGTTAAAAAGGGCTGAATAAAATAAAATAATTACTGTTTAATTAAAAATTAAGACTAACTAAAAGTAATTCAGCCACCTAACAGATAGATTTTTTCTTGAAATTTATATAAAATAGAACTATAGTCTAATAAATTAATACTTGTCATGTATATGCTTTAAAATTACTAAGCAGAATTTATAAGAAAAAAGTTTTTCTCAACGAAGGTATGAATATTGAAAGAATATAAGAATGCTGAGCAATGAAGTTACATCTTAACTTCATATGGACCAACTATATGAAATAATATTAATATATGGAGAAGTTTAGATGTCTCAACTTTTTCGTATCTTTATAGTAATCAATTATAAGCTCTGTTCATACAAAATGCAGCTTGAACATAAACGACAATACATATTTATACAGTATGTCTGTATTTCGAAAATTATAAACGTATTATAAACTTATTTAGTTAAACACAAAATAACCTTACTTTTATTTACATCAACAATGAACAATCAACATTGTTATATCCTATAAAGACTATATTAAAATAAAATATATTTTTATATCTTATTCGCAAATATAGTAAAAAAAATAAAGTAATCAAAACAAAAAAAACGTAAGCCTTGGATAGAAATTAAAGTTGAAGCCATTATATTTAAAAAAAAACATTATACACAGATACAACCACAAGTTATGATTATCTTAATATAGTGATATTAAATTTACCTTATATTCTTCTGAAATTAAAAGCTAGCAACATTTAGATAGGTGTTAATCCATCCAATTAATACAAGTAGTTTAATTATTATAAAAACTTTTTGGTTTAATTCATTCATCCATAGTATATTTACCAATCCAAACTATCGTTCCATCGGAGATTGAGAGTGAAAAGAATAGAGAGTGCACTTGTGTTTGAGCGCATACGTCCTGCATTATAATATCTCCTGCACAGATAACTAATCACATTGAGATTGGCTGCCATAGCCGATATTCGTCAGGAGGACTTTATTATTAGATATACAGGCAGTAGTAGTGGGTATGCGGTCGCTTGGGTAACCGAGTGAAGCGGATTCAATCCTGGGTCTCGCACCTCTGATACTTTCATGTGCGGATCATTTTCCAACATGATTATCACTTATCTTACGGTGAAGAAAAACATCGTGAGGAAACCTGCTTGTCTTAACCTAAGAGAGAAATTTACGAAGGACATGTGAAGTCCGCCAAGCTGCACTTGGCCAGCGTGGTATACTATGGCCTGATCTCCCCCTCGTATTGAAGGGAGACCCGTGCCCAGCAGTGGGACGTTAAAAAGAGCTGAGTACACATAATTATATTTACCTCAAACTCCTTTTGAAAGCCGTAATCGGAGTCCGCTTGCCGCTCGGCGTAGGCGGCGGCGAGGTCCTCCTTGGCGATGGGCGGCATGTCGGGCGGCGTCGCGCTCACCAGCTGCTGTCTGCCGCCGAACTGGTCTACGAAGCATCTATGTGGAGTTTGATACTCATTAGTTGTATAATTCAATAAATAATATAGCATACAAAATTTAATCTATACATATAATAAAATTCTTACTCATTGTAAGCCGGACCTGTACATTAAACTTTTTGGAAAATCTTATTAAAACTGACATTATTATCGATATATATAATTCCCGATTGATATATGTATATAATAGGCCTTATCTATAGTTTTTAGAATTTTTGTCTGTCTATCTGTTTATCTATGATTTCATCACGAGAAAACCACTGGACAGATTTCAATACTTTTTACTGCGGGAAAATATCTCATCTCTGAGCTAAATCTTAAATTGTAATTAGTATAACATATTTATCAACCTAGAGTAAGGTTACCTATTATTATAAACGCAAGTTTGTTTCTATGTTTATCACTCCTTCACGATGAATCGGCTAAATCCATCTAATTAAGATAAAATTTAGTACATAAATATACTATGACCTGGATGGAGTAACTCGCACATAGGCTATTCTTATATTAGTTTTAGATATTTAAAAAAAATATTATTTGATTACATAAGCAGACTTTCATTATGTCATGTTAGAGTACTTAATCTTAAATAATAATGTCTTAAATAGTAATCTTAAATAATTTTGCTCTGCTCGCTTGTTACAATAATGTCACAAGTCCCATAAGTAATTGTCTGTTGTGACTGAACTAATTCAGAGGAATCTATACTAATATTATAAAGTTGAAGAGTTTGTTTGATTGTTTGTTTGTTTGGTTGAACGCGCTAATCTCAGGAACTACTGATCCGATTTGGAAAATTCTTTTTGCATTAGATAGCCCGTTGACTGAGGAAGGCTATAGGCTATATATATATATATATATATATATATATATATATATATATATATATATATACTTAGTCTGGTCATAAGTTCTGTCACACAATAAAAACTTTTGAATTTAAAATGCTGGCCACAAAAAGTTTATTGAATTCGAATTTCGAATTTTTCATGAATATAAAAATGTATACTTTTTAGAAATTTACTCATTTTTAAATACTTAATAATTCACTTAAAGAAGACCGCGTTGCGGTTATTGCGTTGCATCCTTGCGGTCTCGCGCCAATTCAGATTTTTGACATATTAAAAAATTTGAATATAACCAAAACATTCGTTTATCGTACCATCAAACGATACATTGAAGACTCTAGAGTAGATGACAGGTCAAGAAGTGGTCCCCCTCGCTCGGTTAGGACTCCAGCAGTGATAAAACCTGTGAAGGCGCGAATTCAAAGAAATCCCATACGTAAGCAAAAACTTTTGGCCCTTCAGATGGGTTTAAGCAGAACCACGGTGAAGAGGGTGTTAAATAAAGACAGGGCTTCGGGCATATCGAAGAAAAATAGGACATCGTATGGATGCTCGTTTAATGGACCTGAGGTTGAAGAGATGTCGCGCTTTGTTGAAGCGGTACGCGGGAAACAATAATCGGGAAATTCTTTTTTCGGATGAAAAATTTTTTAATGTGGAAGAGAGCTACAACAAACAAAATGTTACGGTGTACGCACAAAGTAGTGAAGAAGCGAGCAACCATGTTCCGCGTATCCAACGAGCCCATTTTCCATCCTCACTCATGGTTTGGTTGGGAGCCTCTTATTGGGGCTTAACTTAGGTACATTTTTGAGAGAAAGGCGTAAAAACAAATGCAGTTTTGTATCAAAATACAGTCCTCACGAACCTTGTGAAACCTCTTTCTCATACCATGATCAATAACAGGCGCTGGGTATTCCAAAAAGTTTCTGCGCCAGCTCACAGAACGAAAAGCACTCAAGACTGGCTGGCGGCCCGTGAAATTGACTTCATCCGGCACGAAGACTGGCCCTCCTCCAGTCCAGATTTGAGTCCGTTAGATTACAACATATGGCAAGACTTGGAGGAAAAGGCCTGCTCAACACGTCATCCTGATTTGGAGTCACTCAAGGCATCCTTGATTAAGGCAGCCGTCGAAATTGACATGGACCTCGTTCGTGCTACGATAGACGACTGGCCGCGCCGGTTGAAGGTCTGTATTCAAAATCGCGGGAGTCATTTTGAATAAACTTTGTTAGCATAAGAATCTGTGTTTTATAAAGTTCATTTTGGTATATAAATGTTTACATCAATAATAAACATGTCTCGATTATTTCATATTAAACATGTGACAGAACTTATGGCCTGACTATGTATATATATATATATATATATATATATATATATGATTTTTCCGGGATGATATATATATCATCCCGGAAAAATGTACGGTTCCCGTGGGATAGATTTTTTTGTCTAGGGACGAACCCGAAGCGAAGCGAGGGTGAGTCGCTAGTTGTATATATAGAGTATTGATTTGAAACAATAAAAACCTAACATTAGTACCAACCTAAAAACAGCTTGCAGTGGGTTCCTGTCCAGGTGGTGGTGATGGTGCTTGCGCGAGCGCCGCGTCTGCCGCACGCACACGAATATGGCGACAACTAGCACGAGCGCTGCTACTCCGCATGTTGCCTGCATAAAAAAATATATTATTTATTACAAAAGAAATGGAAAAGAAAGTTATATTCGAAAAAAAATCGGTCAAAGTGCGAGTCGGACTCGTAAGACGAAGGGGTCCGTACCATAATTTATTTTATTTTTAATTTGCATGGCAGTCTTTTTGAAATTCGCTATCTTGATTTTTTATTATTTGTTGTTATAATGGCAATAGAATTACACACTCCGTGAAAATTTCAACTCTATCTATTATTGTTCATGAGATACAACCCTCTAGCAGACGAACGGATAGCGAAGCCTTAGTAATAGGGTTCCGTTGGCACCCTTGGGGTACAGAACCCTAAAAAGATACATGACTTCAAAATTATTAAAAACATTATTATAATATTAGATATGAGTGATTTTTTTTATTTATATCGGACCATCTTTGATTTATAAACAATTCATTTCAAAATCATGAAAATAGATTAACAATTGATGAACATATCGAGAAACATCACACACAATTTCTCTAAACAAAAAAAAAAATAAAGCTAAAGAAAAGCAATAATAATATAAAATAATAATATCCTCACCAATAAAATAATTTCCAGAATTTGAGTGGGCGGAGTGGGCACGGGCGAGGCGGCCGCCATTAGAGGGGGCAAGTATATACTGTAAAGCGGCTCGTCGTCTTCTGAACCCGCTGTTCGAAAAATAATTAAATTGAATTATTTTTTAATTTTGTTTAAAAATGCGTAAATTAAGTTAAACTAAAATAAATAATAATAAATGTGTTGGGACATTAATACACAGCACCATCTAGTTCCATGGTAAGCTTCGAGGTATGTGTTATGGATACCAGATAGTTGATACACTACTATATATATATATATATATATATATATATATATATATATATATATATATATATATATAACTTTAAATATATACATATTATAAATATGAACACCCATGACTGGAGTACAAACATTTGTGCATAAATGAATGCCCCCAGCGGGACTTAAACCTGCGACCGCTGACACAGCAAGTAGGGTCACTACAAACTGAGCCAAACGTGTCGTCAAATAACGTTGCTAGTACAATTATGTATGCATTTGGCAATTGAAATATTACAATAAGAAACAATTAGTATTGAAAAAGTATATTCCACATACATTACATAAATAAAAATGAAATAATGTTTGTTTGGTAAGCGCACCACTTGAAAACGGCTGGATCGATTTGGCTATTTTCTAAAATCTTGGCTAAAATCTAAAAGTGTCCCAGAAAATTGGAAAATCCGGGAAAAATCTAAAGTGTTTTTTTTAAAACTTTAGTAACTTAAAGATCTCGCAAATATATTTATTTTACTGTCATCGTATTGATATAAACTTACGTATTAATTCCACAAATGCAGTGTAATTGGCAGAAGGATCCAAGAGTCCGTCTTTCACTTGCAAGTCTTCCTTCACCTCTATCTCCTCTTGTTTATTCATCAACATGGGATTGTTCATCATCATTGGATTGTTCATGTAATCCCTATAAATATAGATACTCTTTTGAGTTAGAATTTTATAGCTAAAATCAATTTTATCTACACATTAAATTAAATTCTAATTGAGTCGAATCTGTACATTAAATATTTTTTGGAAAATCTTATTGAAATAGTAATTATTATCAATACACAGGCCGAATTTATAATTTTAAGAATTTTTGTCTCTGTCTGGGAACGCATCAAGAGAAAACCACAGATTTTGATGAAATTTGGTATGATGATAGCCTGTTATGCGGGTCAACATAATATATGATACTTTATACTGCAGGAAAATATCTCATCTCCAAAGAATCTGGACTTTAGTACAGATTCCTCTAAAATCTTACGTTAAAACGTAACCAGGGACGAACCCGATCGAAGCGAGGTAAGTCGCTAGTAATGTTGGATGTTTGTAAGGATGTTTGTTACTTCTTACGCGTAAGGAAAATTAGAGCATGCCTGAGCAAATAAATAATATTTTTTATTTTCGAAAACGCTTATAATAAAGACGAAGACGTGAGCAGTCACTCTAAAAACTCTAATAAAAAAGTTAGGATGCTTAATAATTCTATTCTTTTTTGATTGTACGAAATGAATGCTATTTAGACGTAGGTACCTGTCATCCAAATAAGATCTCTTTTCTCTAATCTCTTCCTCTGGTTCCAAAGTCGTGAATGTGTCATCCAAAAGCAAAAAGTCATCCTTGGTGGTAGGACTGGATGTGGTGGTCGGAGGGGGGATTGTTGTGGTGGTTTGGTGCTTTGGTGGCGGTATGTCGTAGGCTCGTCTGGGCTTCTTGAGACATCGCTTACAATTGTCACTGTTTAGAGTCGGATCATCTGTGTTGAAGAAGGATTTGCCATCACCAATTATGAGCTCTGATTCTGGGAAGTTATCACTGAAAAATAAAATTGTCATATTTAAGACATTTTTAAGTGTCTTACGTTATCAAGTGTCTATGTATTTATTAATATTTGCAGTTAGATACGAGTTCTGCACAAAGTTTACATTTGCTTATTATTTACTAGCGACTCACCCTCGCTTAGCTCGGGTTCATCCCTAGGTACGTTTTAACGGTTGATGTTAGATACATGTATATTACATATACATAGATAAAAATAAAGAGTTAAGCAACTTTTTGACTTTTCTGCTGTTTTTTGGGTTTCCCCCCAATTTTTTTATATTTAAACCACCCTGACACAGCCCCAACAAAAAAAAATCAAATCGGTTCAGCCTACTAATTTATCAACTTATTGATAAATTATTAGCTCAAACTATATTTAAAAAAAATAATTTTAACAGTTGGTTACAGTTCTCTTTGACTTTTTTAAACAGTCTAACTGCATTAATATTTTTAGGTTGATGATTGAAAAGTACTTTTAAAAACCTAATGGATCAAAATAATTGCTTTTTCTTATTAATTCAAAAGTAATAATCAATTTTAAAAATATAAACTTACTTAGAGAAAACATCAGTAATGTAAGCTCCTAAGACGGGCTGAACCCCGTGTGCCTCTTCATAGTCAACAATACTTATATCTTGGGGTTGCGGTAGGTTATTCCAATCAGAGTGTGGCAATAGCCGCACCATATAAATCCTGAAAACAAAAAAGTTTTAAATTATTTAAAATATTCTATCTTTTATTTATTCATTATTTCATTCAAAATCAATTATTTTTACCTGTAACAACATATCGGCCCATTCCTTTCAGACACACGAGGTAATTTTATAGCGAAGACGTATTTATCTTCTTCTCGAACCTAGAATGTTTTTTATTTTTAGTAATGTGTATTAAATTAAGGTTTAACTTTGAATCTATCTATCTATCTATATATATATATATATATATATATATATATATATATATATATATATATATAAATAGGCAAAAACAAAACAGTTCAGTAACTTTTTCGCTTCTTTTTGTCAACCGCATTTCTTTTTTTTGTTTAGTAGCTATTGACGAGCTTTAGTATGATCAATATTTTTTTTAAACAGGTTCTTTTTTATATAATAATAGCGACTCATCCTCGTTTCGCTTAGATTCGTCCCTAGGTTGCTTCCCCATACAAACTTTCATCATCATTTTCACCCTCTTAAGGAATGATTTCCCGGATAAAAACTCCTATGTGTTTTCCAGAATCTCGAACTATCTTCTTACCAAATTTCATCTAAATAGGTTCAGTAGTTTCGGAGCCTATTCGGTACAAACAAAACAAACAAAATCTTTGTTCTTCATAATTTTAGTATAGATATAGATAGATAAACACAAAACCGTTAAGTATTATCTATACTATAATGAAGCAGCAACTTAGCGAAATCTGTACATGAAATATTTTTTAAAAACAATGACTGTAACGTATTATGTATACAATATAGACCCCAAAACAATAGTTATTAAATTTTTTGTCTGTTTGTCGGTTTGTCCTTTGTCTGTACGCGTTTCACGCAAAAAGTAATAAACCGATTACAACGAAATTTGGTGAAGTGATAACTTATTACCCGGGTCAACATTTAGGATACCCTTTATTTCAGAAAAATCTTTCTTTCCCACGGGAAATCGCAATAACTGATTTTATCGAGTCTTCCTTAGAAACCTTCCGCTGGCTAAACCTTAAGACTTACGTCAAAACAATGTTCTAAAAAATTGTAGGTCTTGAAAAGGTCAATAGAAAAATCTACAACAGTATATGTTTATCTTTTTTATTCTTATCTATACCTATAATAAAACTAACTTAGTCAAATCGATGTGCGCGTTTCACGCAAAAAGTACTGAACCGATTTCAATTAAATTTTGTATAGTGATAGCTTATCACTCGGGTCAACATTTAGGATACCTTTTACTACAGGCACATTTTTCGTTCCCGCGGGAAAACGCAATGACTGGTTCTATCGAGTCGTCCTCAGAAATTTATATGGCTAACGCTGGCTGAACCTTAAGCCTACGTCCGCACAGGCAGGCGGCTTGCTTAGCGCCTAGAGCCTAGCGAGTCACCCAGCTAGTAGCTTAGTGAAACGAACGTTTTAAAATGTTCGCGACCGGCCGCACTGCGCGCTTGGCGCTTCTTGCTAAGCGACTAGCTAGGCGCTAGGCGCTAAGCAAGCCGCCTGTCTGTGCGGACGTAGCCTATGAGATACATCAAAACAATGTACTAGAAAATTGTAGGTTTTAAGAAGTTATACTGGCAAGTTCGCAATATTATACGTCTATCACCTAAGGTTCATTCGCAATTACTATTTTTATTCACTACTCGCGACTCACTGACTGACTTATCAACGTTTAGCTCAGTTCAGCAGTAAAACTTACCCAGGGACGAACCCGAGCGAAGCGAGGGTGAGTCGCTAGTATTACGTATATAACTATTAACGTAAGACAATAAAAACAATAAAATTATAAAATATTCTATTAATAAAGTTTTTCAGACTTTGTAGCAGTAACTTATGCACGCGGCTTTATTAACCTATTTTATTTAAATACCTTGCTATTGTGTTCAGCCTTTTTGTTAACGTCCCACTGCTGGGCACATCCCTTTAATACGAGAGGGATCAGGCCATAGTCCAACACGCTGGCTAAGCGCGGGTTGGCGAACGTCAGTTCTTACGAAAATATGCTAAGTTCTCTCAGACATGCAGGTATCCTCATAATATTTTCCTTGACCGTAAGACAAGTGGTAATCATGTTGAAAATGAAAATATCAGAGGTGCGAGACCCGATATTTTAACTCACTTCACTTGGTTTCCCAAGCAAGCACCTTACCACTGGGCTACCACTATATCTTGCTATTAGGTATTTTATTATATACATATTTGATAAAAAAATTACAAAACGTTTTAATAACGTGTATCGTAACAATAATTTTCTAGTCCAAATACAGATAAAATTAATAAAACGACAACATCCTACTGGTGTTCGCTCAAGAGTTAATTTTTCGCTTGAATGATTTATTTGCCGACAAGATTTAAGTATTATTGCAAATCGAGAAGGCATTGACCTACTTATGCCTGTCAAGTACATAATGCGAAATATCGCGGCTAAAATATAATATCAATACATTTTTTCCATTATACATTTTTATGCATGAATGCTTACGCTTAAATAATAAAACGAAGCAAAACGATCGATTGAACGATTATTTTAATATGTTAAATGGAAATGAGTATATTAAATTTGCATTTTGAAATAAATTGTATAAAATATATTATTATTATTTTAAATTGACGATTGAAAATAAATAAATAAAAATAATTAAAGCGTGTGTGTGTAAGCAATTCACTCACGGTAGAAGTGAAACTTCTTTGGCAAATATCGCAATTAAATTAAAACAAATCAATAATTAAATAAGGCATATTAGGCATATTACAATCATATATTTATAGAATATCATATACGGAAAGAATATAATCTATACTAATTTTATAAAATTGAAGAGTTTGTTTGTTTCGTTGAATGCGCTAATCTTAGGAACTACTAATCCGATTTGAAAAATTCTTTTAGCATTAGAGAGTCCGTTTATTGAGGAAAATGTACGGGTCCCGTGGGATAGGTTTGTTTTCCTCTAGGGACGAACCCGAAGCGAAGCGAGGATGAGTCGCTAGTATTATATATTTGTCAGACAATAACAACGGTTACCATGGCAACAATTAGTCATAATAGCTTTTATTTAAGTTATGCATATTCATCTCACAGTAATAAATATTCATTTTTATTATAAGTAATAAGTTTAGTTTTTTCCCCAAGTTTAAAAGTTATTTTACATTTTATTTATATATATTATTACATAACATAATAACATATAATATTATTTAGTATTATCTTTGACTTCCTGCGTAATGTATTCTATTTCAATCTCTCGCCAGCTTAATCCTATACATTTATGTGTTTGTCTATTTCTCGAGCCGTAATTTCCGTTTCATCGAGTTTTAAATCACAACGATTATAAAGAAGTTTCACTCAAGTTAGCAGTATAATATTAGGCGGTATACCTTCTGCCAGAGCAGCGCGCGCAGCGGCGTGACGGGCGGCGCGGGCGCGGTGGCGCAGTGGCGCACCTCCTCGTCGCCGCGGCGCCGCGACCGCGTCATGGCGCGCAGCCGCACCGTGTAGTTCATGTTCGGCTGCAGGTCCTCGAATCTGTGGCACGACGTTATTTATTATCCATTTTAAATAATCGTTATATGTATACACTATACATATATTATATTTCTAATTTTCATAGTTTGTATAAATAAAAAGGAATCAGACGCTTAAACTAGGCCAGCCATATAATATGAGTACCTTTATTCTTCAATTTTCCTAACCTTCTGCATTCTCAAATAAACTACAGGAGCAGTATATTGGAAATTCTCTATTATTGCTAATGAATTACAACTATCTATGTATTTATTTTATTATCGAGTGTCTAACAAATAACAGTACAGTTTACATACAGAAACTTACCTCACACTTCTAGAATCATTAGTTTTAAACTTAGTGAGTGGTCCTCGGATATCCTCTTTTAGAGTGCCATACTGATCTCTATATGTAGAGTTTCCTGTAAGCTCCATCTGCAAACATATATCTTATTATATAAAAGGCAAAAGTGATTGACTGATGTATCAACGCACGGGACAAACCCTTAAGGTTAGCTGAATTGAAATTTTGCACACGTATTCCTCATATGACGAAGGCATCCACTAAGGATTTTTCAAAATTCAACCCCCAAGGGGGTGAAATAGGGGATACAAGTTTGTATGAAACTTTTTATTCCTTGGACATATTTGCATGAAATTTTGTATTTTTCGTAGTCTGATCGCGAGCGAAGCCGCGAGTACTGCTAGTGTAATTAATATGTGAAAGGGAAATATTTAATGCTAAATTGATTAATTACACGTATAATGGAGTGAAAAGGTTGCTTTATATTTTAGCATATTTTGTAGGATTTCTGTTAAAACTCATTTAAGACGCGTCAGATAAACTATATGTAGTGTGACCGTTTTAGCCTAATCTGAATCCGGTTTGGAAACAAAATATTGAAAACCTGAAGTTTTCTGATTTTAAAATGTTAGCAGATATGTAAGGAATAGGAATTCGTAAGATGCCCCCGAAACCCAGCTATCCCCGAGAAATGGGGGGACGCAAAGCGTTCAAATTAATTCATAGTCTAATCTTGTTTATTCATTAGTTAAAAGTAATAATTAAAAAAAATTAAGTTGATATTTACAAAATTTAGTCATAGTTTTGTTAAAAAATTATAAAAAAATGTAAAAAATGAAATTTTTGCAAATATCTCGAAAACTTTGAGGTTATTGTAAAAATTGTCATCTATAAAAGTTGTAGATTTTTACTAAACCTACAACTTTTGTATGTAGAAAACATTTTTCAATAGAATGTCACAGTAAGCCGGAAATTGAAAAAAACTATTTTTCACCGCTTTGCACCCCCCCCCCCCTCCCCTTTCTCGGGGGTAGCTCGCTATCAGGGGATTTTACGAATTTCTATTTCTTATATACCTACTAATATTTTAAAATCATAAAACTTCAGGTTTTTCAATATATTTGTTTCCTCTTAAAAATAAATGGATTCCGATTGGTCTATTAGCGTTGTAACATGTGTTAAATGTTTGAAATGGTGTACAAAAGTTCATTAACTTCTCAAACTAAAACAAATAACGTAACCACGTCCTGGTTGGATTTCTTCATTAGACGATTGTATGGATTAGATTGTGACTATACTGTTGATATTATTGATATGAGGACTCCAGGTTTTCGATATTGTGTAGTAATTTAGTAACTTGTGTATATCGTATAGTGTCTATGTATACTATCGATATTGATTGATACACAATAACCTATAAATCGCGTAAAATACCCCGTTATTCTGACGGCATCCATAGTACAGCACAGCTCTCACAGTCAAAAATTAAAAAAAAACAAAAAAAAAAAAACCATCTTATCAGTTTTTTTCGCGGATTTATTTTGATTTTTGGTTTCCGATGTTTCGATTGCTTTACAGCAATCATGGTCAAGGGAGAGGACCGCCGCGCGATAAAATCCAAATAGATAGTTTTATTCAAAATGTCAAATATTCGCGTAAATCTAAGAAAGTGTTAATAAATAATCATTAAATACTCACAGTGTACCCCTTTATCTCCGCATTAGGCTTGATAGGTGGTTGCCAAGTCATGTTTATCCAGTTGCTAGCGCAATGTATGGTCACATTACTGGGCCTCCCCGGCGTGCCGTCCAATGTCGCTGCTTCCATTTCAGACGACCAGTTCCCGCATTGCTTTGTAAAATCTGAGCATGCGCATACCTGAAAATAAATTTATTACTTTATATGTATAATTATAATTAATCAGCGATTTACCTTCTTAAATTACTTTAGGGGTGAGGGAGTAAAAACATAACATATGTACATACACACATCTATAGTGGTGGTACATGTAATAAAAATTAACTGTTTAAAAATGTTTGATTTTAAGGATAGTCTGTATTATTATACTTTGAAAATTCGCAAAACAGAAAAAAATATATAATTTGAAATATTAAAAATAAAACATAAGTAGGTATATGAAGAACAGAAAATTTAAAATCCTTATGGATGAAACATTTAATTATAATAGTGTATACATGTTAAAATTTACGCATTATACTCGTATATGCGGTAATAATGTTAAATACCCTTATATAGTTACTTTAGAATGATTAATTGTTTTGACCTTTTACCTTCATTGTAATATAGCAACGTTAATTTTCGACATAATTTACTTTCCCTCTATATTTCTATGAATAATTCTATATAGGCGTATTAAATCATTTAAGGTATACTAAAGTGCAGGCTAAATATTATGACTAGCGATTCACCTTCGCTTCGTTTCGGGTTCGTCCCTAGACAAAAACAAATCTATCCCACAGGAACCGTACATTTTCCGGGATGAAAAGTAACCTATGTGCTATTCCAGATTATAATCTATCTCTGTGCTAAATTTCATACAGATCCGTTCAGCTGCTTTGACGTAATTGAGTAACAAACATCCATCCAAACTTTCGCATTTATAATCATAAAATATCATCAAGTAATGCAAATAATTTGCCAAATAAAATTAAAAATCAAACTTACCCTAAACAAATAAGTACTATGGGGCTCCAAATTATCAAACATGTATGGAAGATTTCTATTATCCCTCGAATGATATGCCCTTCTTGGTGCCACTTCATCTTTCTTCCTCGCTTCTAGAAGATAGTAATGTATCAATTTCGCTATATCCTCTGGTGGAGGGGCCCATCCTATGGTGACAGATGTTGCAGAAAATCCATTAATCGATATATTTGGCACAAATATGGGGTCCTCGTCCAATGTCCTAACTGTTGACTCATATATGTGAGGTTTGCTCGGACCATATAAAGTAGCTACTTCTAATTTAAGTTGATATTTAGTCGACTTTTCTAATCCTTCCATTACGAAAGATATATTTTTAGTCCCGATTTTCTCTCTCGTGTAAAGGCTGAAATCGTTTGAGGGCAGCCTTCGGTACATTAAGCTGTACGTCCTTATAGGGGAGTTGTATGAACGAATTGTCCAGTTTAAGAACAACTGAGATGCACTTATTGGGATGACTGTATCTATTACGACTTGGGGCGAAGCGAAGACTATGACGTTTATTTCACCGGTTATGTTCTTCGAGGAGACCGGATCCCAAATCTCGCATATGTAAGTGCCATTGTCTTCAGGACTCCGAATGTGCAAATCGAAGTCACTTTGTACGTGTTTGAGATCGATTCGCTTTGGTGGTTTTACTGCTAAATCGATAATTTCGTCGTCCTTGCCTTTTTTCCACCATCTTACTTCACTCGGCTTGTATACTGTAATAAAAATTATATTAGTTTTGATGATAAAAAATTTAGTCGAGAACCAAAATTAGTCCGCTAACCAACAAAATATATTATTAAATTCGTTGAAGCTAATAGCTCGCAGGTTCGATTTCCGCAAGAAGCTGTTTTTTTTTTTAATTCAACGGTAGGTAACACGGAAAACGTCGCTTTTTCACGTTATAATCAGATCGCGGATGTTGCGACATATGAATATATAAGAACCAACGATGATATATATATATATACACGAATAGATCCCTATTTTAAAAAATATTATTCCTAAATTAACGTAAGATTGCTTGAAATAAAACTTCATTAAGTAATATTGGTTCAATGACAAAAAAAAATTAAAGAGTGCGTGTATGAATGTGTACACGCGCAAGAAGAAAAACTTCTGTAGGTTCTCGGTACTCTTTATGAAATTAAATTTGTTTTAAATAATTAGGATAGGTGAGATACTAAAAATAATGCATATTAGGCATATTACAATAATATATTTATAGAATATCATTTAAGGAAAGAATATAATGTTATATATCATTTGTCAGACAATAACAACGGTTACCATGGCAACAAACGTACTTACATTTTTTCGTAACGCATTCACCAGCTTACCCCCAAGTCAAGCGTGTGTAAAGTATTATTTCAAAAAGGAAACAGCTCTTCTGTTGGCTTTGAGAGTTTATGTGGTAAAATTAATAAAAACAGACTCAATATTAAAATTGCAGAAATATGATTATTGCTGATTTTTTTTATTATTCTTTGGGATTTTAATAAATTTACTTATTTAAATTGTCAATAGTGGTTGACTGTGTAGGAAGAGCGTAAAACCGAGTGCTCGCACCCGTTCCTGAATAAAGGGCAATTAATAAACACGAACATTTCAAAAACATCGCCATAAGATATATAATTGTTAAATTATACAAGGTACCACTTGGTCCCGTTACAATTTTATTATATATATACAAATAATAAAATTCTAACTGAGTCGAATCTGTACATTAAATAATCTCTCTTACTGAAATAGTCATCATTATCGATATAGAGTCCAAATCTATAGTTTTTAGATTTTTTGCCAATCTGTCTGGGAACGCATCACGAGAAAACCACTGGACAGATTTTGATGAAATTTGGTATGATGATAGCTGGTTATCCGGGTCAACATATAGGATACTTTTTAATGCGGGAAAATATCTCATCTCTGCGAAATCTATACTAAACGTTAACACGTAACTAGGAACGAACCCGAGCGAAGCGCGGGTGAGTCACTAGTGTATAGATATAAATTACGTCGTTGTGGAACGAAATTAAAATGTACGGTTAAGCTACGTTGACACTCACTGTATATTATATTTTTCCAACGCCAAATTAAACTAGCAGCTAAAAAATTATACTTACTTTCAAAGACACACTGCATGGACACATTATTTTGATCGGTTACATTCTGTTTGATTGGTCCAGATGTCTGATTAACCAGTTTACCAGGGAAGCTGTGGTCCAGCACTACAGTTCTATCAGACCTCATCTCAGCCACCTTGGCTATGCATGTGTAGTTCCCATCGTCACCGGACGTCACATTTGTAATTATCAAGTTGTGCAGCTTGTATTTACGACGGTTTCCATCTAAATCTTTTGTTTCTAACAATCGTTCTTCTGCATTTATTTTAGCCCTGTAGATAAAAAAATTGAAATAAACATATTTAATATGTTTAAGAAAGAAAAATAAATTTAATGACATCTTTTAGATGCTAAGAATTTCTTACATCTGTGAATGCAAATTGCAAAAAGTAGGACATCAACAAGTCTTTATAGAACTTTCCATAACAAAAATAGCTGTAGCACCTTGACTAAAAGTAGTTTTGAAATATAAATAAACAACTTAAGAAGGCAAGTTGTTTAATTATTCTTTGAAACTTTTCAAAGTTGTAAATTGCTACAATTAACAGGGTAACAAACCCCACCCCTAATAAGGGTGTAATTGAGACTAGATAGCTATAAAGACTTTAATTATATCCTCCTTTCTGAGTATCCAACGCTTAGAACGAAGTAGCTGTACTAAAGTCTTGTAATACTTTAGCACGTCGAGAACACTTATTACGTGAAAATGTATAAACATTTTTAAAGTGCTTTGCCACTTGAAGTGTAGACATAATAGAAAAATATATATGTATTTATATAATTGTTATAATTAGTAGGCATTTAATGTTTATTTTATTACATCGTATATACGATAGTACTTTATTTCTTTACTTTACATGCAGTAGAATACACGTACGATGTTATCTACATTATATGTACATACATATATGATACAGACGAAGAAGAAAAAATGTTCAGTATTAACCCTATGGGCATATCAAAAAACATCAACTTAATGGTCACAAAGTAAAGCAAACTCCATAAAAACCTTTGCAGTTAGGACCTTAAAATTTAAATATACAACTACATTCAGTTTTTATTTGAAAATGTACAAACAAAGCCGACGTTCCAATTAATAGTGCTGATATAAATACTAACAGCTGCTAAAAAAACAAGACTCTTTATAACTTTAAATCATCCGACAGAACCTATTTTGAACGGAGTTTTTAACTGAAAACAATAGGTCGGGAGAGGGTTGGAATACAATCGAAAATGCAAGGGCAATTCTTAAGTGGCGGAATGCATATAGGGATGTATGTAATCGCACCTCGTCAAATCTCTCTCAAAGGAATCTCACCTCCCCTAACCACTTCAGAAAAATCTAGAAACATGAGACTCTTTTATAGTTGTAGCTAAAACATAGTTTATAAATTTAAACTATCTACTTTGCTTTTTGTCAAATAAACATGTTAAAAAAACGCGCACTAAAAGTAATGAAAAAAGATTTTTTTTTTATCAAAAATTAAGAAAGTAATGTATTATTTTTACTTTTAAAGTAATTGCTGTGTCATTGCAAGTTGGTTACAGAAATATCTACATTATAAATAAAATATGTAATTGACGATTCTCTACTATAAATGTATCTCTATAAAAAAAAACGCGGGCAAAATTGCAGGCAATAAGCTAGCCATTAAAAATGTTATGGCCGATTGCAACAACGTTACGAGAATTACTTTATGAAACAAAGTGGTATTTATTCTGAATAAAATTAATGGTTCATTAAAATTTTGCCTTTTTGATAACAAGACAATGATAGCACTGTCTGATACACATGGCTGTTTGTAAACAGATAACTATTATCAATGTCGCGTCATATTATAAAGTTATTTTGAATCGAGATTTACAAAACAAACAAATCTGATTTTTAGAACAAGCAGGATTATGTATTAAGTTCATATGGAGACTAAATAAATAACTTATCCTTATTGTTACTATATGTATGTACCATACATGCACTTATCTGCTCCATGCTTCATTTCATACTTCACACATAATTTATAAGTTTTTATTTGTAATGCTTAAAAACTATATACAATAGTAAGGCATATTTTTGAACTCTTTTGTGGTTTAAGCTATAAACAGAAGATCCAGCTTTCTCTATTGTTAGATACTATATATTACTTATATACTGATATCCCAGACGCGGCAAGCAAAAGTGGTTGTCAAAAAAGGTGAGAGGATAAATTGCGAGACACTTTAGGACCACTCTGTACGAGTGTCTCTAAAAAGATCTCAATAACAAAAGTTGGAAGGATGCCTTTGCCAATAAGTACACAAAGATCAGAAATATAATCTAAAATTTAAGTTATCAACTATTTATAATATTTACAATATACTATAAAAGTATTTATAATATTTACTGTACACTGATTAAAGCTATTTTATTTTATAGAAGAAATATATTATTATACTTTTGAATTTTCTGAAAAGAATTTTACAAGTGATAGAATTCCATTTCAAAATGTATGGTCTAATTTAAAAGGGCTCCAGTGGAGCCCTGAGAGAGGAATGCGTTGTTGTGGTAGATCATGAACTGGGTGGTGGGATGAACTAGATACATTCCATCCAAGTTGGCCTACACTAGTACACGACCATGAAATGTAGAAACATAGGGGGAGAAGAGGCCTTTCCCAAGCAGTGGGATGCTTTAGGCTAACCGTAACTGTGGTTTAAGAGGACTAAGTAATTCTAAAACAATCAGAAAAAATACTGACTTTGTTTTATATTATTTAGAGATATGTACACACACTAATGTTTGTGTGATGTTAAAAATATGTATATAATATTTCTTCTATAAAATAATTTATATCAAATAATATTTTATATTTACTACACAGTAGAGTTAAAAGGAAAGTTATGAGTTAAATAAAAATTGTAATATTAATAATATACATTTTACACAAATCATACAAAGCTTAAACATATAGGAAATAAATAATATAATTATTAAAATATAATTAATATTCTTTGGATACTTTGAATTAGAATAAAATAAATAAGGCATAATGAATGTATAAATAGACTAACCTTTCACCAATATTAAGTGGTTCATTGTTGAAAAGCCAATCTACTGTGGCTTCAGTTGGTGACACATTGCAGCTTATGTTTGTGTTTTTGCCTATATCACCTTTAACTAAATGTAGGTCCAAAATCTCAGGAACATCTTGTGCTATATGGCATAACATTCATCTGTATTACAAGTACTACCTAAGAACAACTTAAGCTAAAATATAATACCAATAACCTTCATTAAAAAGTGACCAAAAATTATATATGCTGTTTACTAACACCTTTTGCAACAGTAACTAAATATTTCCCCTGCTATATATTGGAGCTTAAAGAATGATGAACTAAATGTCTATCTAATTTCAGTTTTTAACCAATTTAAATCGATTTATCTCAATTAGACAGACAAAAGTTAATAAAACACTGTTGGTATAACTTCTATAATGTGTAAGAAAGACTAGATTCAATAAATAAATATTGATATAAATAATTGTCCTAAGGAAGTGTTTTAATAAATCATGGTACACCAAACAAATACCTAAAGGACGATCATTTGGGTTTTCCCTTATTATTTTTGCAAAATTAAATTTACAGCATATGTATGTAACATTTAATATGAAAAACTTACAAGTAAACTAAGTTACAAATTTTTGGATGTTTACTAGCATAAAGTTAAATATTATTAAGTTAATATAGTTTGCTAAATACTTACAATTATATTTTATGTTTTTATGCAAGGTGCATATGAGCCATTTGTGTTTATGAAAAAAATATGTTCGAGTGTTATATGCAGTAATATGACTTACTGTATTTACATTTCATATGCAAACGATAAGTTTATGGTATGTTTTATTTATAATAATTGTTTATTACTTACCAAAAACTCTATAACACGATACGATACACCCAAAATAAAGCGCAAGTGTTACGAAGTACTTCCTGAGCGAGAGAACCATCGTCATGGCGGAAGACTGCCTTTTACATTCAATACACAGGATTTCGTGATATGAAACTCATCGCATGATAACTAAACCATCTTCAGTACACTTTCACAGCGGTATCACTGATTATTTCTATAATTATCACAATAAAAAATTACAAGGCGGCTGACACCCAAAGCCGAACAAACAATCCCACTAAATAGTGTTGCTACTGTAATTAATCAGGACTTTTGAAGTAAAAAGCATTAATTACCTATTTTTTTACTAAATTTAAGATTATTGTGTAATATAAAATTTACAATAATAAAGGAATTCATATGAATTAAAATTTTGTTATGTTATGTGTTACTTTCTCTTCATTTTTTTCTTGGTTTTTTTTTATATTACGACACTTTATTAAATTGAAGCATAATGAACACATGGCAACATCGATTGTTTATTGACAAGGCGAATGACAGACGGCGGGGTCCGAGTTCGATGGTAACTTGATTGAAATAATCTAAAGGAAATACATGACTAGTTATCAAGATAATAACCGCCTGTATATAAAATCGAAGTGAAAATGTGGTTTATGTATATTGTTTGAACTCTATTTACACGAAAATTTCGTGTATATTGTACTATAAAGATGTATATTCATTACACGTTAGGAGCCATTTTTATTGTATTTATTTTGTGCGTTCATTGTGATAATGCTGATACTAACAACGAAATCTTGGAAATTTATGGTAAGTTTCGATATTTTCTTTTTATATTTATATTTGAAATAGATCCTTCGCATTTGTTTGTCTTTGAGATCACGCCTATGTATACTCGATCTGTCAATCTTAATATGCGAATCCATGATATTTGCCAATGGATTCAACAAATTATTTACGCGCGTTTTTTTCTTTATATATATTATATTTTAGTAGAATACTTTTTATTAATTTAAAGTGCATAAATTTGTTTTACGTTTTCGCATATCTTATTGGAACTTGTTATGAGATATTAAGTGCTTTAATCATAGATTTCTTATTTTACTTCCAATTTTTATTTGCTATAATATGTATTATACATTTATTAAAATTAAACGTAACAATTTAATAATTGATAACATTAATAATTTTTAACATTAACTTAACTAAAATCTCTTTAGATATACATCTAAACAATGTACTAAAAAATTATATGTCTTAAAAAGGCCTACAAAAATCTGCGTTAACATAAGTTTACCTTAGGAAATAGACATATCCTAAGGTAAACTCATAATAACTATTTTTATCTATATGAAACATACCTAGGGATGCACCCGAGTGAAGCTAGGGTGAGTCACTAGTATTTTAATATTTTAATTTACACTCTTTTAAATTTTATTACTTGAGTGTTATTATTATTTAGTGAAGTACCCTCGTTTTACTTTGATGAGTTCATAGGTACTTAACAGATTCTAGTCTACACGACATTGGCAAAGTAATCTGTACCAAACTAGCATGCTAAAAAGCCAAACAACAAAGAATTGAATTGAATACTTAACAGTAGCCTATGGGTTAATTCTAATCATAGGCTGTGTACTAAACTTCATCTAAATCTGTCCAGCCATTTTATCATGAAGTAGTAGAAGAAGTACATAAACACACACAGATATATTTCAAACTATTATTAAATGACTTTATAGGGCACAAAATAAGAAGAGAAGATCTTTAATTTTATTCTTGTCTATACACATAATAAAACTGTAGAGGTTGAATATCTGTACATAGAAAAAAACTTTACAAAAATATAGTTCATACACTAGAATAACAAATAGGCAACTTTTCGTCCTGGAAAAATGTATGGTTCCTGTGGGATAGATTTGTTTTTGTTAGCCTGGAAGCAAATCCGAGCGAAGTGAGGGTGAGCTGCTAGTAATAAATAAAGTAAAAGCAAGTTAGTTTAACTACTTGGTACTTTAAGTTACTCATTTTAATATGTACAATAACTAAATGCTTTATAAAAATAAATAAATAAAAATATTAAATACTACAAAACATTAAATATTTGTAAAAGATTTGAACAAAATGGGGCCTTTAATAGTAAAGAAAAAATTTTGGATATTACCTCTAAATTTTATTGGCTTTAATGAAATTTAAATTTTAATTAAACTTGTAAAACTTTAGTGTATTGTATATACTCAGTAAATCCCAAATTCACATTTTGTTCTAAACAACAATATCATTGATTGTAATTGTTTGACTGTGTAGAATGATTTTAATTCATGTCTTTTTTTTCTTTATGATTTTTTTCATGCCACTAGTTCAATTTAAAGTAGGATAAATATTTAAATAACCTATTACACTAATATAGAGGTTAAAGTTTGTGTGTGTGTGTTTGTTACTTATTATAGATACTCAGAATAGAAGAAAATTCTGAACAGATACTTCTCAAGTCCATAACATGAATACAATACCTTTATGTCATGGTAACCGGTTTGCAAAACTAAATCAGTTTTAAAGAATTATTTTATTTACATGTAGTAATTAATAAATCCAATGCACATATTTTTATATAAAGAGTTTTATAGTAGATGTAAACAAAAATAAATAAAAAGTTTTCAATCTCTGCAATATTGTAGTAACACTATGTCCACTGAATCCTACAATTATTTGTGTCTGTACCAGCTTGTCCTGTTTATTATCAACCATGGTTTCTTTGTAAAGTAAGTAGGCCAAAACATAACAAAAGGATGCATTTCAGAATTTTCCTTTTGTTTTCACTTGAATGGAGGCCAGATTCATGCTTGATTAAATGAAAAAAAAAACCTACTTTCACAAGAGCGAAAGTCTTTAATCATTGAAAAGTTAATAAATTAGACCATAACATGACATGACATAAACAACTAAGCTGTGTGATACAAAATAATGATTGTGCACAAATCACCATATCTCTACATTTAATAAAATTCTAATCGAGTCAAATCTGTACATTAAATATTTTTTGGAAAATCTTATTGAAATAGAATTATCGATACAGAGGCCGAATCTATAGTTTTTAGAATTTTTGTCTGTCTGCCTGTCTGGGAATTGTTCACGAGAGAACCACTGGACAGATTTTGTCGAAATTTTGTATGATAATAGCTGGTTATTCGAGTTAACATGTAGTATACTTTTTACTCCGGGAAAATATCTGAACTCTGAGAAATCTATACTAAAAGTTTAAACGTAGCTAGGGACGAACCCGAGTGAAGCGAGGTTGAGTCGCTAGTATAAAATATATATCTATCAATACATTTTCAATCTATTTAAAAAACATATGATACACATCAGAAGTGATCTGTTTTTAATATTACCAGACAATCAGTCAATTATGCCTGAATTTGGATTTTATTTTCTACAATACAATACTTTAAATTTTAATGCACATCTTTTTTATTCATTAAATGTATATGAGTTTTCATATAGGCCACATTATTTTGCTCTTCCTATTTAATTTGTTTTCTATGTATGGTCCAAACAAACATTTTATTCAGACTTTATGGAAAAATCAAATCTTATTATTTATATTCTTCTTAGTATATTATATTACCAGTCTTGAATTAATAGATACATTAATAAAATATATGTAGCTCTTAGGCGATTACTGTAAGCTTAACAAATCCTAGTAGCCAACTCTGGCTTTGCGGACATTTTTTTTATTTGAATTTTGAAAAATATTGTTCCCCATATCAACTTTGTCAGAACTTTTTAGTCATATAAAGGTGTTTTTAAAGATCCTTTCCTATATTATGTGGTTATAACATCATTATATTAATAGTTTCTGTTTTTTTTTGGTGAATACATTCATGAATCAGTCAGAGTAAGGGGAATTTTATATAATTATTGTTCAAATGTGTCACTATATATGTATATATAGCTTGAAAAGTGTACCGACTGAAGTTGTCAATGTAAAAACTACTTTATAAATTATTTTTTGTATGGGTGCGATGAACCCGACATAGACGATTATTGCCTCAATTCGGTGGCGACACGTAAAACCAATAACGTAGCCTATCGTTATTACTGGAAAAGACAATACAATATATACCTATGTCAAAGTTCTATCTATATTCTATACTAACATTATAAATAGGCAAAGTTTGGTTGTTTGTATTTTTGTTTGTTTGAATGCGCTAATCTCAGGAACTACTAATCCAATTTGAAAAATTCTTTTTTTCATAAGATAGCCCGTTTATTGAGGAAGGCTATAGGCTATATATTATCGTGCTACTACCCGAGGGAGCGGGGGAGTAATCATAAATGTCAATAAATCGGGCAGACTTCCATAAATTATTATTGTAAAATTGATGTTAATAATAAAACAATTTTAACGCGGGTGAAGCCGCGGGGTACAGCTATATATATATATATATATATATATATATATATATATATATATATATATATATATATTTAAATGAAGATGCAAAGAAATATGCTACAGCATAAATATTGAAATACTAGCGACTCACCCTCGCTTCGCTTCGGGTTCGTCCATAGACAGAAACAAATCTATCCCATGGGAACCGTACATTTTTCCGGGATGATATATAGCCTATCTAATGCAAAAAGAATTTTCCAAATCGGATTAATAGATCCTGAGGTTAGCGCGTTCAACCAAACAAACAAACAAACTCTTCAGTTTTATAATATTATATAATAATAATAGTATAGATATCTCTCGAATATACTACATCTATTATTTTTTCAGTCTTTTCACCGTTGTTTTGTTGAGTTAGGAATCCCCAAATCTAAATGAAAATGAGACATGCATATTTGCAAGCGATGCACTAGCACCATATAAATAAAACGAAACTGTCAAGACGATGAGGGTACGGTTACGTGAGAGGAAGGTCATTTCCATTAGCCAGTGACTCACTGCACCGGTGGGATACTGGTCACATTGTTTACGCTATAAATAACGTTAAACAGATTTACAATAAGGTCTATTTTTCTATGCAACTAATTTAAAATGCACCGCGATAAGTAATAATGGATCTACCAAATTTTATGGTCGAAGATTGGCTCAGGGCGTAAGATTTTCTTAAGATAAGGTATAGCAAAGGAAATTTTTGTTTTAATAATGTTCGTTTAGTCCATTGAAATAGAGACGTTTAAATAATTGCCATCAGAATTTAGATTAGAGCGATTGTTATGAAAAAAATTGTTTCTGCTAAAAAAATAGAGATGTCTACTGAATTGATTGATTCAAAGTTTTCAATAAATTTCTTTTCAAATGAATTCTGTATTATAAAAAATATGATTATAATATTTGATGCATACAATCGAACTTTCACATAATATTTATATAACTAGCGACTCACCGTCGCTCCGCTCGGGTTCGTCCCTAGTTACGTTTTAACATTTAGTATAGATTTCTCCGAGATGAGATATTTTCCCGCAGTAAAAAGTATCCTATTTGTTGACTCTGATAACCAGCTATTATCACACCAAATTTCATCAAAATCTGTCCAGTGGTTTACTCATGATGCGGTCACAGACAGACAGACACACAAAAATTTAAAAACTTAGATTCGGCCTCTGTATCGATAATAATGTCTATTTCAATAAGATTTTCCAAAAAATATTTAATGTACGGATTCGGCTTAGTTACAATTTTATTATATGTATAGACTAACTAGCGATTACTAGGTTGATTCCCCATACAAACTTTCATCCCCATTTTCACCCCCTTAAGGAATGATTTCCGGGATATTCTATGTACTTCCAAGAGTGTCAAACTATGTTACCAAATTTCATCTATATCGGTCCAGTAGTTTTAGAGTTTATTCGTTACAAGCATACAAAAATACAAATCATTCCTCTTTATAATAGTAGTGTAGAAGTAAAGAACAATACAAAAATATAAAAAACTGTTTATAGATAGTAGTTACAGCTATTAACCAATAATAGTTATGTAATTAAGAATTCTTTTTTAACAGCAGAGTAATAGGTATGTGTTAATTTATTTTTACGATTATTTTTATAGCACACGGAAGTGACATTCTTAATTAATCTATTCGACTCAAAGAAAAGTTAGATTAATGAAACTTCCAAATAATATTTGTAATGTTAAACGTTTTTATGAGCGATGGGGAGTATTTTTTTTACTATATCCCGGGAATATTTAAAGGAGGATAACAAAACGTTATAATCACGATGCAGCTTCCGCGTCTTCAAATTTCATCCTTTCATCACTTGGCAACATGAAATAGTGACATATTTCTGTCGGTATGCGCTGGTATTGATTAATATTTCGCTTGTGAATCTCAGTATACATGGCTATAACTGCAAAATATGATGCAAATTTCACACTAATTTCGTTTGAAATTACTTTAGGAAAAACAACTTGAATTTATAAATCTATACTAATATTATATAGGGACAGAGTTTGTTTGTTTGTTTGTTTGAACGCGCTAATCTCAGGAACTACTAATCCGATTTGAAAAATTCTTTTTGCATTAAATAGCCCGTTATATCATCCCGGAAAAATGTACGGTTCCCGTGGGATAGATTTGTTTCTGTCTAGGGACGAACCGGAAGCGAAGCCAGGGTGAGTCGCTAGTTATAATATGTATGTACCTGGTTAGGATGTAGCCGAGGCCCGTGACCTTTGACGTAGAAGACAATTATAAAGAGTATAAAGTGGCAAATTAACTTAATTATTGCAATTAATATACAAAATCTTTTGTCAGTAGCGTTACGTTATTACGTTATTTAATTTTTTATTTAGTTTATTGCCGTGACTGAACTAGGTAAATGGTTGACAATTCATTACGTAAACTTCGCGAGTTCGATTTTCGCATGCAGCGAAAGTTTAACGACTATGATCCGCTATAGTTAATAACCTACAAAGTGAAGGCACATTTTTAACGACTTCCAAAAAGTAGGAGGCTCTATGTTCGATCTTATGTATCCTTTTTTTTAATTTTTACTATATGTTTGCCACGGTTTAACGCAAAGCTGGCTAGGAAAGTAAACAACGAAAACTTTGCAATTGATAATAATCGTATAAAAATATATCACTACATAGTATAAAACAAAGTCGCTTCCCGTTGTCTGTCTGTCCCTATGTATGCTTAGATCTTTAAAACTACGCAACGGATTTTGATGCGGTTTTTTTAATAGATAGAGTGATTCGAGAGAAAGGTTTATATATATTTATAAGGACAAAATCGTTCAGATTGCATCGGAATCAGCACTTTTAGCTAACATTTTTACAATATGCCCGGCGTCGTATGACGTCAAAACACGAAGGTAAAATAGATATGAATAGAACTTTTTGCTATTTTACATCATAAGACGTCATTCGTATAAGGGTCATTACTACTTCTATTTTACTTGAGGTCAGCATGCGATTACATACACGTATATTGCATGTTTGTTTAAATCTCAATAGCTCCGTCGCCCGCATTCGTTTTTTATTCAAGTGGGACCCTATTACTACACGGTATCCCTCTAGATGGTACTTTTACTTCGATGTCTCCGATATACCTATTTACGTTTCTTTAGTAGGTATAGAGATAATTTGTTTTTATATTATTCTTTATAAACTTTTTTTTAATATGAAACGTAATTCATCGGATATTATATCAGGCAACTAAGGAAGTTCTACGATAAAAAATATGCATAATATCCTTGTAAAAACTAGCTCTAGCTGAGCTCTTATTTAATCGACCGTCTAATTTTGATGAAAATTGAGGAACGGTTCAGATGATATGCTAAAAAAATATTAACAAATTAATTTTTTATCTACATTTAAAAAAAAAATTACTTTATTATTATTTTAGTTACTTTGTTCAATTGAACAAAGTAACTAAAATATACGCAATATGTAGGTCAATAAAGCTGACTTAATATTATATAATATATTATATGATATTCTCACGTTATTATGTTAACAATAGACTCGTTGAGTAGGTACCTACTATTTTTTATCTTAATCATAAAAATATTGAGTACTCTAGCTTGTATTTTAAATAATAATACTTATTGTTTATCAAATTCGTTGACAGACTAGAGCTAGACGTTACGATTCACTTCTTATTAGGTAACTAGCGACTCACGTAACGTTTAGTGTAGATTTCTGAGATGAGATATTTTTCCGCAGCTAAAAGTTTCCTATATGTTGACCCGTATAACCAGCTATCTTTATACTAAATTTCATCAAAATCTGTCCAGTGGTTTTCTCGTGATGCGTTCCCAGATAGACAGACAAAAATTCGAAAAAGTATGGATTCTGTCTCTGTATCCATAATAATGACTATTTCAATAAGATTTTCCAAAAAATATTTAATGTACAGATTCGAATCAGTTAGAATTTTATTATATGTATAGAATACTAGGCCCTAACCTCAAATGTATGTATGTATGCAACACACCTTGACACCAAGGGAAATCAAAAGTATAAGGCCATTTATATTATGAATCAATAACGGAAACGCTGATACTCGATGTTTCCTTCGTTTGTGCGAGTTCTATTATTAACGAAGTGACTATCTAGACAGCCTGCCTAAGGTTGAGCAATTCATTGATAATATTGCCCTAAGTGTGACTTATTGCGTTTGATAACCTTTAAAGTTAAATTTTACCAATAAAAATGTAAAAAATTACATAATTAATCTATACTATAATAATATTATAAAGAGGTAGGGTTTGTTTGTTTGTATCTAAGAAAGTATTATGTTTGTTTGTTTAAACGCGCTAATATCAGGAATCACTCATCCGATTTCAACAATGTTTTGAGCATTAGATAGTCCCTTTATTGAGGAAGGTTATAAGCTATATATAATCATGCTACTACCCAAGGGAGCCGAGCAGTATCATAAATGTCAACAAATCGAGCACACTTCCATACATTGTAAAATTGACGTTTATAATCAAGCAAATTCAAGCCGCGTAAAACCGCAGGGCACAGCTAGTATTATATATTCCTATTATTAGATATTCCTACAGTTATGGATTCCTATTGTAGATTTAATATTATAATATAATTAATATATTTCATACTAGCGGCTCCAAACTGGCTTCGCTCGGGTTTCCACGGAAACCGTAAATTTTTCCGGGATAAAAAGTAGCCTATGTGTTATTCCAGACTATAGTCTATCTCTATGTCAAATTTCATTCAGATTCGTTCAGCCTTTCTGGCGTGAAAGAGTAACAAACATCCATACTGACAAGCATTCACATTTATAATTAGTATAGAAGTATAGATATATTTCATAATAAGTACTCATATAGATAGTTATGATCCTAACCGACCAATGCGAAAGGCCAGTGTGGCAAATGGGCTTCTTCACTCCTACACACGCATATAATCCATTGCGTGTTAAACTGTCATCAATATTTAACGTTTCTTAACATCTGTTAGGTGTCTAATGCTTAAAGCACTAATTATAGCAATGGATCAGACCAATTCATCATGTTATTAGAATTTCCGAAGTAGTTGTACCTACTCTAATTTTGGCTTGTGTTCCTGGATTATTGTTTCATTATAGTTTTGTTACCATTTAATTGATAGATAAAGACTGGATTTATAATTATATTTTTATATAAAAAGGTAGTTATAGCAATCAGTGGTACATTATTCTACTTGTTTTTTTCCTTCGTGTCAATGTATTCTCGATTGATTCAAATATGATACGTAGAGTTAAATTGCAGAGACGAATAAATCAATTTCAACTAAGCTGAGATAAGTAACGAATATACACACATTTTACTGATAACATATCTGAGGCTACCATTTAAATTTTTTCACTACTTTACTTTGCCCGTTTTATAACGGAAGCTTCCGAACGAGTACAATAAGCGAGATATCTATAATCTGGCATCAAATTGCAATGTATTCCGGCGGAGTAATATTAAAACTTCGCTCGTTTTTGACTCGTACTTGACCTCTTTACTGCAACACTTCAATTGTGAAACTTTGATGTTATTCTTTCCTCAATAACACGGTCATGATAAGTGGATTAGCGATGTTAGTTATAGCACGGCAATAATCTGTGTTTTGTCAAGCGCTGACAGCCAAAGCGAAGAGCCCTTGATGTATGCGAGTTGTGTAGATGGCATTGTCTATGCGATATTAGGGTAGGTCAAGTTTAGCGAGTTTCGCTTACAAGACGCGCAAAATAAAATAATATAGACGGATTCTTATCTAGTAGTTTATTTACTAGCGATTTAACTTGGTTTCGCTTGGGTGCGTCCCGTTATGTCTAACAGTAGGCTATATGCTACTTCAGGTTATAGTCTACCTGCGTTATAGTACGTTTCGTCCAAATCCGTCCAGCCCTTTAAGCATGAAGGATTATCATCAAACATACAAACTTACAAATATTATTTTTTATAATAGTAGTCTTATTTGTAATAGGTACATTAATTGTCATCTCAACCTGACAATTATTTTGAATTGTTCCAGTTCCGTCCGCTCCACAAAACCTCACAGCAAACAGAATTTCATCCGACGAGATACACTTATTATGGACCCCGCCCGCCGCATATACGACGGTACGCCTCAGATCGAATCCCACTGAAATTATCGTCGACAAACAAAGTTCTAAACCAGAACCAGGTCTTGCAGTGATACCAGTGAAGGAAACTCAAGCGGACGAACCAATTAGTGACATTATTAGGGACGATCATTTGATAATAGACACGCCGACCAACCAAGACGGATTAAAAGATGTTGATTACACTTATAATTTGTATAAAAATGAAAAACAAAAGTATAACGATGACTTCACAGATTCTGACGTACTAGCCGACGGTGCGTATGTGAGACGAAATAAAAGAGATATAAGATCTCACAGGCATAGGAAAAGACGTCAGGACAATGTAACTGACACAAAATTGCATTTAGAGAGAAATTTTGGGGAGGAAACGCATCAGGCTTTCGAATTGCCCATTGAAGTGGTTAAAAAGTCACTAAATGTTATTCCACCTAGAGAGGACGTGACTCAGATTGCGTACGTGCTGTATTATGAGGAAGGGGTGACGATAAAGAAGGCCCAGAGTGACTTATCTATGGTGTCTGGAGTGCAAACATCTGACGAAATAAAGAGCAGGAACGTGTTTAGAAGTGATTTAGGAATGCAGGATAGTTTGAATTCAACGAGAAATTTGACATTGTTGAACAAATCTGGCCAGTCAAAAACCATGGTTGTAGGATTCACATTGCGAAATTTAAGTAAGTATAAATATTATATCTTAGTAAAAGATCTATTTCCTATGTGTTTTAACTCCCTCGTTGACGAGGTCTGCAGAATCTGAAGGACTGGGTTCAAGTCTTGTGTCGGGTAAAATTAGTAATTGGGATCAAGTCAATTCTCAGTTGCAGTTTGAACTTGAGAGTACTTACGCACTCGCGTCTCAGTTTTGCTCATGCTCTCACCGGCCGTGTTAGATATTTGTTCCACCGTACTATGACAGTGAAAAGAATGCACACACTAATTGTGCGCTATAATAAGATATCTCGCGCAAATTGTTACCTCAGCCGCTAGTTGCGATTTAAAGTTGTATTTTCTAAAGAACATTCTTATATCGAATACTCTAACTCTAATCGGTGACTATCTTTACGTAAACGTTTCGTACTGACACTATTGTTTAAGCCCGATGGCTGCCATTTCGGGCGAGGTCTAATTTGCTGATTGTTCCCAATTTTTTTAATATGGCTAGATATTAATAAATAAAATACGATTGGCAATTGCTATCAAAAAGGAGAATAAAATAAAATATTTGAACTTTAAATATAATACAATATAATTTTCAGAACCATTCACGCCATACAAGATCTGGGTGTGTGCATTCTACAACATCCCGTTAACGGGACTGATGTCGTCCGATCTTCTGAATCGTCTCGGACCACAGTCTCAGCCTCTCTACGTTTTGACCGATGTGAAACCGCCTTCAGCACCAATTATACTTAATTTGACATGTGATCAACCTAATGGTATGTTTATATTTATATTTTTGATTTTGATCAGAGATTTTGTTTATAATTTCATGAGTTTTAATTTTTATGGGCGGAACCCCAATACTTTTTCCATCAGCTATTTGCCAGTGAATGTCCCGTCTAAAGAGGCCCAGTAGTTTTGGAGATTAGGCGGAAAAAACAGACAGACAGATAGACAGACAAAAATTTGAAAATTGTTTAGTATTTAGTAAAAATCTCTTATTTTGACATTATAAACATACACTTTAATTTTATTAATTTATTGATAGTGATCTCAGTGATGAGTATGTTTCTGTAAGATGTTAATTGTTATGAGGATGTATAAGGATAATGACTTTAAAGAAGACGTGACCTTTATTGGGATTTCCTAACAATAATTCTCAAAAGTATTTGCAACATCTTCGTTTAAAACACTTTGTTCGTCGATATAAATAATATGTATACATATAATAAAATTCTATCTGAGTCGAATCTGTACATTAAATATTTTTTGGAAAATCTTATTGAAATACTCATTATTATCGATACAGAGGCCAAATCTATAGTTTTTAGAATTTTTGTCTGTCTGTCTGTGATCGCATCACGAGAAAACCACTGGACCGATTTTGATGAAATTTGATATGATGATAGCTGTTTATCCGGGTCAACATATAAGATACTTTTTACTGCGGGAAAATATCTCATCTCTGAGAAATCTATACTAAACTTTAAAACGCAACAAAACTTTAAAAAGTTTGTGTATAAAGTTATTTTAAGTGTCTATTTGGGAGTCTAGTTGATGTAAATAATTTATTTTTAGGACTCCTCTATCTCCAATGGCGCCAGCCCCTAGAGTATAATAACTCGCTCGACCAGTACGTGGTCACCCTCAGGAAGATCCCCGAACAGCAGCCGAGGACGAGACTCACATTGCCCACTAATAAAGACGAAATCGAAACCACTATTAGTGTTGTAAGTAATTTTTTTAACCGACTTTTAAAAAGGAGTGTGCATAATTTTTTTGTGTATGTTACGAGAAAGTTAAGGAATAATGTAGATAGAGTGTCATTAAACTAAAAGTGAAGTCAAACGATAATAATTTAAATATATAAGAATACAAATAATTATATTTATAATATTGCTGTGATAAGTAAGTAAATGTTAAAAACTAAAATTGCCTCTCTTTCAAGAGAAAGAGAACTAATGCTTAAAAGTACAAAATATTTAATTTTAATATTTAATAATTATTTTTATTATTCGTTTTTCTTCTCAAAAATTGTAAATTACCGACTAATACGTACTTACATAAAATTTTCCTTATTTATTGAAGAAAATAAACAATATGTATGGTAAAATTAAGAATAGTAGCATAAACAGCAAAACAAGCTACTATTTTTGACTTTGACATTTTTTTGGCGGACTTAAGTTATATAATTTTTTAGTCTGAGGTTGCTATAATATCTAGTTCTGAAATGACTTTCGTAATTTTTTATGAGTAGAAATTATGTAACAACTCTATTCCTTAAAGTGAAATTAATAATTTTAAAGTATTTATATATTTAGTGATTATCTATAAGTCTCAACTAAAAATGTGAAAGTTTGCTTTAAACGTGAAAACGTGAAAACGGTGAAGGAAAACATCGTGAGGAAACCTGCATGTCTGAAAGAACCAAGCAAGTTTTCGAAAGACATGTGAATTCCGCCGACCCGCACTTGGCCTGCCGAAACCTAAATCTTATTCATAAATAAAAATAGCATAAGTTACTCCTTACAACATCAGTTATCTGCCAGTGAAAGTCCCGTCAATATCAGTCCAGCCGTTCGGAGATTAGCCGGAACAAATAAAGACAAAAAAAAAATTTTTTTTTTTATTTTTTATTATTATTATTAAGTAGTACTGTATATAATTTCATACGCATTTAGTAAAAAGCTGTTATTATGACATTATAAACAGACACTTCAATTTTATCTATCTGTATAGATATCTATTATAAGGTCAAGTTTTTGACTAACAGTAATTACAATTGATTTCCGTAATCTGATAAACAGAATATTGTAAGTATATCAGATAAATAATAATAATAATAGTTTACTAAATTACACCTTTTAACCCCACAATCAAAATGGTGTTGAATCGTTTTTTTTTTGGTTTTTTTTAAGACCCGGGATTTAAACCCGCTTCATTCGGTTTCCCAAGCGAGCGCATTACCACTTTGGCTACCACTGCCTTCTACTCACGTCCATAAAGCAATAAAATATTATTATTTTCGCCACATTCTTATTGTTAGAAAAAAATCGCTTTTGCGTTATATTATGTACTAGCGACTCAAGCTCACTTCACTCGGGTTGATTCCCTATACAAATTTTCATCCCCATTTTCAACCCTTTAAGGGATAATTTCCGGGTTAAAAACTATCCTAAGCCCTTCCCAGGATCTCGAACTATTTTCTTACCAAATTTCATCTAAATCGGTTTAGTAGTTCCAGAGATTACTTCTTACAAACAAACTCACAAACTTTACCTTTTTATAATAGTAGTTAAGGTTAATATAGATATGAAAGATTATCCTCTCATGTGTTAGACTGTGCTTCTGAAGCAGTGTGTCAAAATAAACGTCAAAAGTTCGTGCATATTAAGCACGCTTATCATTCAAATTCCGCATCCTCTATGTAAGTGAATAACATTTTTCAAATCTTATTTGTATCGCTCTAATTTTCACACAGTATACTCAAATAAATAAGCATAGCATAAGACTGAAGACAAAGTTTATAAAATACACTATTATTGAGATATAATCTATACAAAGTCGCCCCTCGGTTTCGTCGAAACGCGCGAGCCGTGTGCATTGTTCGCGTGTTCTTTTTGTGATAATATCTATTGTGTGTGGAGTGAAAGTGATCGTAAAATGGATTTACATTATGACTAAGTAAGTAAAGATCAATATTAATTACATGATTAGGACAATTGAATAAGATTTTGTATAGAAATAGTGGTTTTAACAAACATCGCCGCTATTATTCGCGGCAAAATGGCGTCATTCTCGTCGATATTTTTTGTTAACTTTATTATAAACATTGTGTATTATATACGTTATATATAACATATTATACACGTAGTCTATTATTTTTATGATCTTTACGAAACATTTAATTTAAAAACAAATGTAAAAATAATTCGTAATATTGTAATAAAAAAATACCATATTTTAAAGGATGTCTACACAGATGGGGTATTCTATTTGTTTACTTTAGAAATATTTCAATATGGAAGCGTATAATATTATCGTTGTGCTTAAAACATTGTCATTATAATCATATTTTAGGAGGTCAATTAGTGTTTAAAATAAATGCAAAGAATTTTTCAATTATTGCGAACATTTGAGAGACCTTTTTTTTTGTTTTTAATTTCAAGTGCTTGGCTTGTAGTTTGATTTATTGTAAACTAAACACTTCAAACACTTGAAACTCTGTCTGTAACAAGTATGTGGATGTGGATGTAACAAGTATTACATAAAAAGTTATTACCCTAAGCCACTTGACCTACAGTGTTTTCGATATTGAAAAGTAAAGGATTTTATTATTTTATTTCACTCGCGCGGGTGAAAAAAAAGGGTGAAATTTTCTAAAGCTTGTGTGGTGAAAAAAATATATGGAGAGGTGTATTCTTTTTGTTTATTAATGTGAGATAATACAGTTCTTATGAAATAAAAAAAACAAAAATTTGAAATAATGGTTTTATTTTTAAGTTATAAAGGTTTTTAGGTAGATTTTTGGGTAACATCGGGTTCCCTGACTTCCAGGTCTATTTACTAATACATTGTAAGGCAGTTTTTATTGTGGTTTTTTAAATGTGTTAGGTTATTTCATAACGATTCCAACGATACAAGTTACTATAGCTCCCATACAAAACTTTACAGATGTCGTCATTTTAAACACCCGCGAGAAAGTTTTAGGGGTTGTTTAAAACCACCCTACACGAAGCTGCATTTTTGACATAAAGCTTCATAAGTGGGCAACACAAATGAGAGGTTATGTTAAATAACAATTGTACAAATTTGCAGAAAGTGGAGTTATGGAATGTGACCAGGTATGAGGTGAAGGTGTACGCGGTGACGCTCTCCATCGCGCGACCCAATACACTCATCAATGGCTCTGAATCACCTCCTAAGGTAAAACATAGAGGAATTTGATTTAAACACTGCGTACTATTAATTAAGAGTAATTGTAGATAAAAAAAATTAAATGATGTTCTATAGTGAAATGCAATTTCGTTTATTTTGAGTTATTTGTTTCATCTTAAAGCAGTGTCTGTACTGGATTTTACATGAAAACTTATTGTTTAAAAAAAAATTGTCCATTTAATATTATAAGATTGATATGTCGGTATAAAGGAAGTGTCGAGCGAGCTGTGCGCGGTGCGGCCGGAGGCGATGTCGCCGGGGGACGTGTCGCGCCTCAAGCGCGCCGGCAACTCCATGGTGGCGCTGCTGGCCGCCAGCCTGCTCACCGTGCTCGCGGCCGTCAGCGCCGGCCTCGTGTATTGGAGGTGAGATACGACTTTGGTTTGTTTTTATTATTATACTAGCGACTCACTCTCGCTTCGCTCGGGTTCGTCCCTAGGTACTTTTTAATTTTTTTGAGCGTAACCCTAATTCTTTTTCTAAAACAAAAGTAGCCTAAGTTACTTCTTATAATATCAGCTATCTGCCAGTGAAAGTCCCGTTAAAATTGGTCTAGCCGTTTCGGAGATTATCCGGAACAAACAGACAGACAAACATTTTAAAAATTGTTTTTTTCTTAAAGTACCATATAAACTTTCTCATGCATTTAATAAAATTTAAAAAGTTGTTATTTTGACATTACAAACGGACACTTTAATTTTATTTATTTGTATAGATATAATCTATTTCCGTGCCTTTCATCCAGATCCGTTTAGCCGTTCTGGCGTGATTGAGTAACATCAATCCAAACTTTCGTATTTATAATATTAATGGGATTTAAGGGATGTTAAGTAAAGGCAGTGTTTTGAAAGTAAAGTGAAGTATTTCATCAATCATTCGCAACGTTTGTACTTGCCTTACGGTGAAGAGAAGTATTGTCAGGAAATCTGCATATCTAAGAGAATAGAATTTGTTTTCGAAAGACACGTAAAGTTCACCAACTCGCTCTTGACATTGTGCATTGATAGAAGTTCCATGTCCACCATTAGGACTCTGAAAAATTATTTTAGATGTTATCCGTGCAGTTAGTTAAAGAATGAGAAAGAAAGTTAGTTAAAGGAATGATTATACATGGTATAGTGACGACATGCCACTGCCACTGTTTATCGACTACTTATTTCCATAATAATATTGTATATATATACATTGTACATATGTATATAGTTGTTTATTGTCATGTCACGCTACTGGACCTCTTTTGGCCTCCCTTCAATGACAATAATGTATTTTTTTAATTTACCGTTACTCTTGTAAGTATTAATTTGTTCTAACTAAAAATAGATATATAAAAAAAATGATACTTTTCTTATTGACTTTAAATCATTAAATGTAAAATATTGAAAGCGATATTGTGTAACAAACACAAAGGAATATATTAATTATATAATTGAGTACCTCCTTTTTTTTGAAGTCGGTCTAATATGTCGTCATCACCATCATGTATCATTCATGTGTGATTATCGTTTAGATGCAGATCTCGTGTCAGTAAGTGTATCAGCGCGGCCTACAATTACTTGGAGGAAGGCGGGGAGAGGGCGGCCCGCGCGCCTCTCAACACGTACAAGAAACCTGGTGGGTTCATTCAATGTTTCATTTGTTATGATGGAAATGAAATGTTTTAATTAATTATGTGCATGAATTTTTATTGTTATATATCTTTTTAGCATATTTTTTATGTGGGAAATATTTCTTTTTTTTTTTAATATAAATAGTTTAGGCTCTAAACTTTCGAGCATGTGGAGTGATGTCACATCAACAAATTTTTCGTCACTGCAACTAATTTATTATATGCTCTGTTTTTATTGTATTACGTTTTATTGGAATCAATGATGCTGTATGTCGAAATATTGAATTTACTGTGCGGATATTGCATTTTTTATTTATTGGTTTATGCAATTAAAAAATTACGTAAGATTAACGCAAATATTTGTTAATAAAACTATCTTCTCGCATATTATTTAGTATTTTGGTTTTCGGCATGTCGAATATTTTACCATGAATGTAAAGAAAAAAAGAATATGTAAAGAGCCTAGATTCGGAGGTTTTACAAGTAAAGTTAAAAAACGCAATCCGACGGAATTTGTCAGTGAAGAATATACTTTATACATAGAGATTTTGGTTATTTATTCGATATTGTTTTGTTTAATTTACCCAAATTAATTTAAAAAAATGATTTCGAAAAAAATTTTTTGATTCTAAATTCAATTTGTTTCACTTGTTACGTTTTAATGTTTTATTGGTTTTTATTTCATGTTATTTTAATCTTTAATCATTATTGGCGTGTTATAAATCAGTGAAAATGTTATCGGTTAATGTTCTATTTATATATAATTAGTAATTAAGTTATAATACTGTACTGTAATATAAATCTCCCTTGTAATTAATTTTTATTTTTTTTATTTTCCAGTAGTGAACTGCTCGCCGCTGGTGGCGTGCGCGGGCAGCGCGGCGGGCGAGGGCGCCGCGCGGCCGCCGCGCATGGCGGGCGCGGCGCACCCGCTGGTGCGCGCGCGGTGCTTCCCCGCGCACGTCGCTGCCTTGCACGCCGATGGGGATATTGGCTTTAGGTACGTGCTTTTAATGTTCTTTATTACGTTTTTAAATGTATAGTGGTAATATATAACTTACTAGTGACGTAATCACGCTTCGGTCGGGTGCGTACCTATGTCCCTAAAGGTAGTTCCTATGTGACCTGATAAAGGTATTCATCGCCCAGTTTATTTATATTTTATTTATATGTATATGTATTAGTTGCTGTAAATAGAATATTTTTAAGGTTAGCGTATCACTTGAGAATGGCTGAGCCAATATCAGTCGATAGTTTTTATTTATTGTGGTTCTTATTAGTCTGAATAAAGTTTTAGGAAAAAAAAAAAAGAATGGAAAGGTTTCCTGGAAAATTAGGAAGTTTGTGAAAAAGTAAGGTTAAAGTACGTTAAAGTATGCGTATTTCAATTGCAGCAAAGAATATGAAATAGTAGTGGCTAAGTCAGCGGCTCTAGGTCATACCAGCCATCACAGCTACAGACCAGAAAACAGGCTCAAGAATCGATATTTGAATATAACTGCATGTAAGTAAAACATTTTTTTATAAAGGAATAATAGTATATAAATATCTTTTACCTTTTAAAACAAAAATAATTCCATATATTTTTAATGAGAGTCCAAACTGCGACCTTAACAGTTTCGTATGATTTGGGTTAAGTTTATTGCCGACAAAATGAAGTATGCATATCCGAAAATCCTTGGTTCAAGGCCCGAGCCGGGCTAAATATAATGTTATGTATAGTTTCTGTGAGTTTTTCTGCCAAGAAATTCTCAGTAATAGTCCGGAGTAGGGGCGTCGGCAGTGTTTCATCCCCATGCTCTGTGTACTGGAATGATAAGATATATGGCAAGTTTCATTGTCAGTGAGATTGGCCGTTGTAGCCGAAATTACTTTATTAATCTATACATATAATAAAATTGTAGCTAAGTCGAAACTGTACATTAAATATTTTTTTGGAAAATCTTATAAAAATAGACATTATTATCGCTACAGAGGCTGAATTTATAGTTTTTAGAATTTTTGTCTGTCTGTGGCCGCATCACGGAAAAACCACTTGAGGGATTTTGATAAAATTTGATATGATGATAGCTGGTTATTCGGGTCAACATATAGGACACTTTTTATTGCGAGAAAAATATCTCATCTCTGAGAAATCTATACCAAAAAAGTGATTAGTGGATAAATTTAATGCCCACGTTCCAGACGACCACTCGCGCGTATGCGTGTCGGCGGGCGGGCGCTGCGGCGCGGCGGGCTGCGTGGGCGCGGGCCGCGGCGCCGCCTGCGACTACGTCAACGCCAACTTCATAGACGGCATGCTGCCCGCGCTGTCCGCGCGCGCCGCGCGCCGCATCGAGCGCCGGCTGGAGAGGCGGGCGAGGCCGAATAGGTTGGCTTCTGTTTTTTTTTTAAATTTTATATGAAGGTGGTAGCACTGTCTGCCACGTTAATGCCAACTTCATAAATGGCATGCTGCCCGCGCAGCGCACCGCATCGAGCGACCGCTGGAGAGAAATGACTCAATTATATAATTTAAGCATTTTTAAAATAAATATTGCTGGTTACGAAATTAATATTTCAAATAATTGCAAAATTAAAAAAATGTTAATAAAATTAAATCATATTCACGATTCTGTTTTTTTTAAACTATTTTTTCTCTTTCTCAGACAACCTTCAGTAAAGGCTATAAAACCTCCACCTAACTTAGCGGAAGGCATCGAGTCAGCTTTTCTCAATATCGAATTCTCTGGTATCGTGGAATCTGAAGACCAGGCAGAGGATTCTGACAGCGAAAGGAGTGACGACGACTCGGAGTTGGATGATGTTTACGTGGAAATTAGTAAGTTTTTGTAATAACTATATGTAACTATTCTTTAATATATACTTAACCGTTTGTTTTTGAATTGATAGGAAGACATGAGTTTTGGTATTAAGGGTGTTTTAAAATATTTTATTTGAGGTTTTTTATTTTTATTTCCATTATCTTTACGAAAATAATAAAAGGCATTTATAGACCGCTTGTCATTACATATTACAATTATAAAAGAGTCCCCAGCCGCATCTGTTTGTTTTGGTATTCACCAATGGACGGAGTGAACAAAAGAAATTTCAAAAAAGCGTAATTCAATTTCGAATTGTGCACTTCTTTTTGAAGATACTTTTGAGACGCTAATTGTGTATGTTGAGATTTATTTATTTAGAAAAAGTACACTAACAATACACATATTAAAACATTTATATACATTTAGAAGACAATAATAAGTAATCAGATATGTATGTCTTTACAAGTGTACATAACATTTGCTATAATCAAAAGTATACATTAAATTATAATAAATCCCTAATACATAATTAACAAACACAATTCAAATACAATAAAAATGATTCACAATAATTCAACACCTATCAGCTAAAATAATTAATTTAAATATTGTTAAAGAGTTGTGTATGAATGATGAACAAGCATCTGGTCCCACAGACGGCACCCCGCGCCAGATCAAGCTGGAGTGGGCGGTGTGGCGGCGGCGCTACATCGCCACGCAGGGGCCCACGCCCGCCACGCTCGACGCCTTCTGGCGCATGATCTGGCAGCACCGCGTGCACACGCTCGTCATGATCACCAACCTCGTGGAGCGCGGCCGGGTATGTGTATTGTTTGTGCAATATGACGACGTTGTAATGTTAAATGAAGGAGGCAGTTAATTATTATTGATATTAATCATTGATAATTTAAAAGGAATATTAATAAGGATATTTTTTTTACTTAAGTATTCTTTTAAGATAATAGAGTTATTTGCGCCTCAGTAGACAATGTTATTACGTATGTCGTCGTCGGCTTAAATATTGAATAAATATATTCTGTATCACACTGAATTAATTAATCTCTTAAAGAGATAAGTAATCTGTTGTCCTCCATGGCTTACTTTTATGCTACATAAATAAAAAAAAAGAATTTTAGAATTTTCCTCTTTAGTAATTTATAATAATTCTAGTATTATTTTTAGAAATTGTCATTGCATATAAAATTATCGCTGTGGCGTAGTCACAGCTTCTTTGAAATAATTCGAGTAATGATATTTCCAGCGGAAATGCGACATGTACTGGCCGGCGGGCGGCCGCGGCAGCTCCACGGAGTTTGGTGGCATACACGTCACGCTCTTGTACGAGGATGTCCGGGCCGCCTACACCGTGAGACACTTGCGTGTGCGCAGTACTACGCAAATTGTAAGTCTTTTTGTTTCATTATTGATATACTTTTCGATTCCACGTGATATTAGCGAAGTAATCTGTGGTCAATTGGCACGCTTTGTATTAACGAGAAAATTTAATTTAATAATAAAAAGTCTTTACACTGATCATGTATCGTTTGCAAAATTCATTTAATGTAAATAATAATAAAATATTATTAGTAGGTAGTTTTTTAAACCACTCGTCAAATGTTGTCTATCACTTGGCTTAGGCCCGTGATTGCTATACTTGCCGGTTTTATACTGAGAATATTTAAATTTCTATGATAAAAATAATAATAATTAAAACAATATTAAACGAAATAGGGTAGCGAGCCGTGCAGCACGAGCAGCTCGAGCGGCTCGAGCACGGGCAGCGGCGGCGGCGGCGGCAGCGCGGGCGCGGACGCAGCGCGCCACGTGGTGCAGTACCACTACACGGTGTGGCCCGACCACGGCACGCCGCGCCACCCGCTCGCCGTGCTGCCCTTCGTGCGCGCCGCCGCCGACCCTGGCACCGTGCTCGTGCACTGCAGGTGGGTACTGTGGTTACTACCACACCACATTAGATCTTTCATCGCAACTTATTGCTAATTCATTCATATCTATAAACTAGTAGCGACTCACCCTCGTTTCGATCGGATTCGCCTCTAGGAAAACAAAACTATCCCACGAAATCCGTACATTTTCCTAGATAAAAAGAATATAATCTATCTTTGTGCCAAATTTCATCCAGATCCGTTCGGCCGTTCTAGCTTGATTGAGTAACAAACATCTAAACTTTCACATTTATATACTTTTTTTGCGAAATGTTCATAGGTCGCCTGTAACCTTCTTAGATAATTCTTGTTTTTGTTGGTAAAACCGTATGAAAAGTCTAACAAGAATTTCTGAGATTAGAATAATTACAATAATTTTATTAGTTTCGTTGGAAAATAATTTTCCTATGTAAAATGTTATAATTTTTATTTATTTATTTATTTATTTATTTATTTGTTCGGTAACCATACAGCGTTAATAAAAAATACAATTTGAACACAAAGTTATTAATAAGTACGGCCAAAATTTGATTACTCTATAGTGATATGAATTTAATGGACAACAGAGTACCTACTCCTACATTGAAAAAAAGAAAGAAAAAAGAAAAGAAAAGAAAAGTCTGATCTAATGATATGCACATCAAACGTACTGTGTTTACATATACACGTGTGCGAGCATGTATGTGTGTGTGTGTGTGTATGTGTGTGTGTGTGTGTGTGTGTGTGTGTGTGTGTGTGTGTGTGTGTGTGTGTGTGTGTGTGTGTGTATGTGTGTGTGTGTGTGTGTGTGTGTGTGTGTGTGTGTGTGTGTATGCGTGTGAGTATGTTTTTGTATGTGTGTGTGTGGTAGTTACAGGTATATTTAAAGTTATGTACACCTATGTATATAGATTATAGGTTTGTGGAGGTATTACGGATTTTCATTTTTTTCTTAAGAGCGTGTTTAGAGAGATTAAATATATCTAAGTCGCTGTAATATTTGTTATAGGTTCTCGTCAGACGCGGTATGATGCCGTTTTTAGCGTATAGTGATTTTGTTGGTGGTTCATATAATAGGACGGTATGTCGCGTTCTTAATTTTGGGACAAGGAGTGATATATTTGAAAGTAGATCAGGACAATCAATTTTGTCAGTTAAAATTGCTTGTAACAAAACAATGTCACTTTGTGCACGTCTATGTTCAAGTGTTTCAATGCCATAGTGTTTGTATGCACTTTGGTTTGCATCAGAGTATTTAAAATCCTTGAATTGTAAATATTTTATAAGCTTAGTTTGTATATTTTCAAGTCTTTTGATATGTATTTGGTAATAAGGTGACCAGATGTTACTGCCATATTCTAAAATGCTTCGTACATATGTAAAGTAGAGAAGTTTAATACATTCTGTATTTGTAAAATTTTGTGTAGCACGTTTAATGAATCCAAGCTGTTTATATGCCTTGTTTATTATTATGTCATAATGTTCCGAAAAGGACAGTTTCTGATCAAGTGTAACACCTAAATCTTTTACAGAGGTAGCTTGTTCGATGAATACACCGTTAATATTATAGTTGTAATAGATGGGTCTCTCTTTTCGATTGAAAGTTATGTGATGACACTTATTAACATTTACATTAATTCTATTTATTTCATAATAATGGGCTAGTGTGTTCAAGTCTTCTTGTATTCTTATGCAATCTGAAATAGATTTGACTTTAAGGAAGATTTTTTTGTCATCAGCAAACATTAAGAATTGTGCATGCTTAAAACATTTATCTATATCGTAAAGGTATGTATTATATAGAAGAGGCCCCAAAACTGAACCTTGTGGTACGCCAGAAGGTACGCACGTGAAGTTGCTCCTAGCATCGCCTATAATTACTGCTTGCATTCTATTTTTAATATACGATATAAACCACCTGAAAAGATTTCCGTGTATTCCTAATTGATGTAGCTTTTGTAATAGGATGATGTGGTCTACGCGATCAAAAGCTTTCTCAAAATCAGTGTAAATCACATCAACTTGCTCGCGTTCGTCCATAGCGTCTAAGACGTAGTTTGTAAAGACTCCTAGATTTGTTACTGTGGAGCGCCTGTGCATGAATCCGTGTTGTTCTCCAGGGATAGATTTTGCTATAGTAGGACCAATTACATCATGTATAATTTTTTCAAATACCTTACTCATAGCATTTAAGATTGAAATTGGACGATAATTTGTTATTAGAGTTCTAGATCCATTTTTATGAATAGGCACTATTAAGGCTTCCTTCCATTTAGAAGGAAAGCACCCGAAATTATTTATTGACAAGTTGAAAATAATTGTGAGGGGCTTAGCAAGATTCATTGCACAGTTTTTTAAAAATATCGGTGGAATATTATCACTTCCTGGACCCTTGTGTACGTTAACCTTTTTTAAATGATTAAGAACAGTATTTTCTTCTATAGCAAATGTAGAAATTGTGTCATTGATAACGTTGGTGTTCAGTTCAAGATCTTGATATGATGTGGCGGGTTTTGTAAAAATACTATGGAAGTATTGACTAAATCCAATGCAAGCCTCTGAGCTTTCGTTATAAGTTTTGTCTTTATATGTAAGTGTATTAGGATAGCCATATTTAATGTTTCTCAATGTTTTCATATATGTAAAGATAATTTTAGGTTCTTTTTTTATAAATTCTTGCATGCGTTGGTTGTAAGAATTAAAGCACTTTATTTGGTTGATTTTTTGGCGAGATCGAAGTAAAGCGAATTCGTCGTAGTCTCGTGGATTGTTATAGATCTTCCATCGTTTATGAGCTTCTTTTTTGTCTCTTATAATGTGTATTAATGATTTTGAGTACCACCGTGGGTAGTGTGAAAGGCTTGTTTTTTTAAGAGGAACGAATTTTGAAATTATGTTATTGAGAGTATCGTAAAATACATCTATAACTCCGTCCATTTTAAATCTATATTTGTTTTTATCTAACCTCAAATATGTTAGGTTTAAACAATGTTTTTTATCCAAATCTACGATATGGTTAATAATAATAATAATATATTAATAATAATAATATATTTTTTTATTATATATTTAATTATAACTTATTTTATTTATAGCGCCGGTGTGGGCCGAACGGGAACTTACATAGTGATAGACGCACAACTGAACCAACTCAAACTGACCGGTACCTTATCTCCCCTCGGCTTCCTCTGCAGAGCGCGCACACAAAGAAACCACCTCGTACAGACAGAGGAACAGTACGTATTCGTACACGATGCCCTACTAGAATACGTTCGCTCTGGCAACACCGAAGTCGAATTCACTAAAGCCAGGCAATACCTAACGAAACTTCTGGAACCAATATCTGATGATGAATTGGCCGTAATGGATGTAAACCCACCGAAACAGAAAAGTATCAATGACCTAACTAACGGACTAGACAATGACGTTACAAGTGTCCAATCAAACGACTGCAGTGACCAAATAGTAGAAAATGGCAGCCAATTGTCGATAAAAACTGTAGATTTGGCAAGTGAATCTATGGAAAAGGTGTCGGACAATCAAGAAAAGGATGGTTTGGTTAATGGGGATGATATGGAGGGTGTATACGATTTGGCTCCGAGGTCGACGGATACGTATAACAAGAAAATGCAGGCGTACAATAATATGAATGAACAGGAGAAGGAGGAGATGAGAAGGTTAGATATTTGTTTTTTATATGAAACTAGCGACTCACTCACGCTCTGCTCGGTTTGTTCCTTGGTACGTTTTAACATACTAAGGGACGTTAGTTAGAGTTAAGTTAGTATAGATTTCTCATAGATGAGATATTTTCCCGCAGTAAAAAGTATCCTAAATGTTGATCCGGATAACCAGCTATCATTATACCAAATTTCATCAAAATCTGTCCAGTGGTTTTCTCGTGATGCGTTCCTATACAGACAGACTAAAATTTACAAGAATATAGTATTATTTTTAATATTCATATTTTGTTCTCAAAAATTGTATATTAGTTTAACAAAAAGTATTTAAAAAAATACATATGTACATAAAATGTCCCTCATTATTTAAAGAAAGTAAACATTATTTAAAGAAAAAAAAAATCATGCTACTATTTTTGACTTTTCACATTTATTTTGGCAGAGCCTGCCTGCCTATACTATAATTCTTTAGTCTGAGTATGCAGTATATTAATTTTGTTACAATTACTATTATAATTAATGGTATACTAGTTAACTTTTTTATTTATTTTATTTAATCCTTTATTACACCAAAAAAAAAAACAGAAGTACAATTTGAGAATAATACATTACTTTACAAATATATATTTCAGTGTAAAGGCGGCCTTATCACTTAAAGTAATCTCTTCCAGGCAACCTATATTAACAAGAAACTCGTAGGTTAGCATGGATAAGGGTTGGTGCAAAAAAAAAAAACAATATAACATACTTACTTAAACGGTACATGCTATAAATTACACACAAGTTTACATAAATAACAATAAAGAGTTACATATATAAATATATAGTATAATATACATATATGTTTAAACAATATACGTATATATTCTACGATAGACTTTAACTTTAACTTTGTACAATATATTGTGCATTTTAATTTAAAACGTGTTTAAAAAAGAAGTATTTGAGCACTTTTTAGTTTGTTATATTAAAATAACTATATATATATATATATATATATATATATATATATATATATATATATATATATATGTATTTATCATTATGTATGACATTTTCTTTTCAACAGAGCAAATCGTGCAGAAAATTACGCGTTACTAGAGCGTATGCGGTCATTGTCGAACAGGCATCAAGTGTGCCAGGGGCCGCCGCCCGTCAACTTGCTAGAGAAACAATTTCAAGTGAGTATACCATTATGATGATTTCTAATTTTTTATAAGTTATTCTTTAAATAAGTAAGGAGAAAAGTCCTATCTCTCACAGTATGTTTTTCAACAAAATAATAAGTGCAGATGTTATATAAAAAGTTAGTGATTTTTATGTATAAACTGAGTTTTAAATAAAGAAATAATAAGAATGAGGCTAGCAAAGAATAAAGCACGTTCTCAATAAGCCATTTTTGAGCGTTATTAAAAGATATATGTGTCAAATTTCATCCAGATCCGTTCAGCCGTTCTGGCGTGATTAATTAACGAACATCCATCCAAACTTTCGCAATTATAATATTAATTAATTAATGGGATGCGATGTCAAATATCCGTGTGAATCTAAAAAAAGTATTATTGTTTATATTGTTTTATTGCAGTTAATAACGCGGTCGTGCGTTGAGTCGAGTGTGTGTGCGCGCGCGCCGCACAATGCGGACAAGAACCGCCCCGGCGGCATCCTGCCCTCCGATTCCGCCAGAGTCATGCTCGTGCCGAAACCGGGGGTTGAAGGTGCGTTTGTTTATTTTTATTTTTGTTATATAATAGTCTTTGGTGTTGTTTCACTTTTTTTAAATTGTACAGAGAGAAATTAGTGTTTCTAGTTTTGGGATATTGGACAAACACTTAACTGATAACTCTCAAACTCGGCTAGAGTTAGACTTGTAACTAAGCCTAACTAAGTAGTTGAAGGTGTAGTGTTGTAATTATGCCAAGGTTATTTATATAGCTAGTCAGAAATTCTGTTTCTGGGATGTCTGATTATATATTACGAAATTATTTCCACCACATACTTTTGTTATAATTTGTCTTACACTATTGGGTATTTGAGGCCATTAACAAATGATTTGAAAACACGACTACTCTAAAAAACATTTTAATTTAGTGCTGAAAAATTCAAATAAAGTAGGCTAAGGTTCATAAAGAAGTTTTTCCTATTTTTATATTTATACGTAATATTATAAAGCTGAAGAGTTTGTTTGATTGTTTGTTTGGTTTAACGCGCTAATCTCAGAAACTACTGGTTGGAATTGAAAAATTCTTTTTGTGTTGGATAGTCCATTTATCGAGGAAGGCTTTAGGCTATATAACATCAAGCTTCGACCAATAGGAGCGGAGCATAAATGAAAAATGTTGCAAAAACGGGAAAAAATGATTCCTTTTGAGAGCTTCCATTGCGTGCGCCTCGTAAACGGGCGGTCGTGAGGGGGAGGGCGCTGACCGCCGCGCCGCCCGGTAGTTCTAGCAAAGTCACTATTCCACGCGGACGAAGTCGCGGGCAAAAGCTAGTATTATAATAATTGTAGTCGTATAGGTAATAATTGTATTTTACTGATCAATCTCTCTCGTGTTTTATCCATTCTATGTGTTATTGGTGATGTAACCTGTACTTTTTTATTGTAATCAGTAAGTTTGAAGTGATTTACAATAAAATAGAATTAAATTACCCAATTGCAACTATAAATATAACAATAAATAAAATATCTTTTCTGATTGTGTCGCGATTTTATTTTATATTTTTATCCAGAAAAAAAGAAATAGATAACCTAATTAAAATGTCAAATATTCGTGTAAATCTAAAAATTATAATAATATTCACGTATGGTACACACAGGTAGCGAATACGTGAACGCGAGCTGGGTGTGCGGGCGGCGGCGGCTGCGCGAGTACGCGGTGGCGCAGCACCCGGGCGCCGCGCCCGAGCTGTGGCGCCTGCTGTGGGACCACACCGCGCAGCTCGTGCTGCTGCTGCACCAGCCGGGGGACCCGGTGAGATTGCCTATATGTATATATGTTGACGACCCGTTTGGCTCAGTTTGCAGTGACCCTACTTGCTGTGCCAGCGATCGCGGGTTCGAGTCCCGCTGGGGGCATTCATCTGTGTGATGAACACGAATGTTTTTACTCCAGTCGTGGGTATTTATATTTATAATATGTATGTATCTAAAGTTATATATGTGTAGTATCTACTATCTGGAATCCATAACACAGGCCTCGTAGCTTACCATGGAACCAGATGGTGCTGTGTGTTAAATGTCCCAACATATTTATTATTATCTATTATATGTGTTCAGAGTTCAGACTTTTGAAATATCCCTTCGCTGAACACGGGTCTCCCTTCAATACGAGGGGAGGGAGGGGGGTTTCTATATTGGACTTCTATATGGTAAACATGGATGTTTGTTTGGTTCCATGTGTGTGGCTCCTGGCTATTGAATTCGGTTATGGTGGCAATTTTTGCTGCGAACAGCTAAAGTGAAATAGATATTACGAGGCAGTGAGTGGATGCGAAGACACAGCGTGTACTGTTTGTTATTTTAATTCTAATGTGTATCTTCTAGACCAACCCAGGCAGCATTTTTTTTGTACTAATATAAGTTTAAATTTTAAACCACCACGGTTACTTTCATTAGTTAGAGAGCAGTTATTATAATGAATTAAATCTTTGATTTAATTTTTTTTTTCAGGATTATGATACATAAGAACAGATTTATATATAATTTTTTTTTAACAGGACTGTGACGTATTTTGGCCAACGGAAGACGAAAAAGAATTATTTGTTGCAAATTTCCGAGCGAGTTTTGTTTCTAAAGACACGTATGTGGCGTACAGGAGGTCAGAAAGAAAAGCACAGAGCGAAACACCATCAGAACCAGAAACAAATGGCTATAGGCGGCAGGAAGGTAGTGAATGTGCTGACGACGAACGACTTATACCAGAAAACGGTTCACCTATAAACAATTCGGAACAAGGGTACCACTTCGACAGATCAGAGCTTCGCTTAGAACGTTTAAGCGGTAGTCGAGATCTACCCACGAGAAAATCAATAGCGAACGGCGACTTATTCTCATCTCTCACCGAAAAGAAAAACGGTCCCAAATCACCGAGGAGTCCTTCTAAAATGTCGTTGAAAAACTTCAAATTGAGCTCTCCAACCAAATTCAAATTTCCGGAATGGGGGTCAAGGACGGCTGGTTCACCTCCGGACACGGCACCACCCCCACCTCCAATAGCTCCATCTCTATCAGTGGAAGAAGAAGCAGAATTAAGAAGACCTGTATACACATTTGAAAAAGTGAAAACTATACCAGATGTATCTTCAGACAGGATTATTGAAGTGACAAATGTCAGTGTGCACTCTTTGCAAGACGATTATCAACTAAGTGTTAAGTTTATTAAGTGCAGTGGTTGGTTGAACGGTGACACTTGTGACTATAGTGTGGGCAAACCAGATGACAATGAGTTTGTAAAGGCAGTGAGACAAGCGAGTAGTGATAGTGAAAGGGAAGAAGCCATTGATAGGTTGATAGCACCCTATCAGGATTCCTTTGCATTGGTCGAGTTTGTTGCCGGCTGTCAGATGGAGTACAAGAATGGACCAGTTGTGGTTGTGGATAAGTGAGTTTTTTTTATTATTAACTCGTATAATGCTATTTATACTAGTATTATAAAAAGGTAAAGTTTGTGAGTTTGTGAGGTCTGGATCTACTGAACCGATTTAGATGAAATTTGGTAAAAAGATAGTTTAAGATCCTGGGAAGGACATGGGATAGGACTTTTTATCCCGGAAATCATCCCTTAAGAGGGTGAAAATGGGAATGAAAGTTTGTATTGGGAAACAAGCTAGGAACTAACCCAAGCGAAGTAAGGGTGAGTCGCTAGGTGCTTCATATAGGCGTAATTTTATACAGTCTTTAAATATATCTAAATAAATTGTTCTATTTAAATTTTAAATTAATCACTGCAACTCATGTATCTATCACCTATTATATTTATATGTATGGTATAAGTTTGTATAAATAATACTAGTTAACCAAACACCACAATTTTATGAAAATTATAGGAACACTAGAAGTAATTAAGTGACTTAGTGAGTTCACTACTGACTGAATTCAGTCAGAATAGTCAGCAAAAAAAGCAGACTTCTCTAGAATTAATAGTTGCTGATTTTAGCTATTAGTCAATAGAATAGTTGTCACATATATTTCATATTTTGTATATTTGTCTAATTAAATCATTTGAGCTCTAACTAATCCTCCAGTCAGCTTAGTCCATAATTGGCCCTGGTTACAAGCAAAATAAAACTTCATTGTATACCTACAAATAAATAAACTGTATATTAATCAATGCATTCCACGTAGATACGGCGGATGGCGGGCGCTAACATTCTGCTCGCTAAGTGCAGCGTGTGGCGGAGTACGGAACCCTAAGATATCGGAACCCGGCGCAGAGTTCGCCCCCGCCTGTGTGTCGGCGGACCTCTACTGCAACAGTGCACTCAACGCGCACGCGCGGTGCGCCCCCCTCTCCCCGCACTCCCCGGGGACGTCCCCCGCGGCGGGGGAGGGAGGGCGCGCGGACTCCCCCCGCGCCCACTCCCCGCAGGCGCTGCTGGCCGCCTACTGCGCGTTGACCGCGTACGCGATGAAGCTACCGCCGCCTGATAGCTGAACCAGGTAAGAATGTTTTAAACTTCTATATATTTCATCACTTCGTATATATCCCATTCTTAATACAATATTATAAATGAGAAAGTTTGAATGAACGGATTTTTGTTACTCAATCACGCTAGAACGGATCTAGATGAAATTTGGCACGGAAATAGATTATAGTCTGGAATAGTACATAGGTTATTTTTTATCCTGAAAAAATGTATGGTTCCCGTGGGATAGATTTGCTTTTCTTCTTCAAAGAGCAATGGATTGATTATCTATTCCATACTCACTATTAATCGTTCTTATAAATAATACGAAGCGAGTCCCTAGGTGCCTAACAGTAGCCTATGTGTGTCAAAATTTATGTGTTACATACAAAATTTTATCAAAATCCATACATTTACCGTGGAGGAGTAACAAACATACACATGCACATATACAAACAATCTCATGAATATATTAGTTGATTACTATTAGTAGTAGTACTAGGGTTAACATAGCTTAATAGCTAATGCTAAGTGCCCATTAATTTATACACATAAATAAGATTGAAGTGTCTGTTTGTAATGTTAAAATAACAGCTTTTTACTAGACTTGCAACGAATATTCGGCTACTATTCGGTATTCGGCCTATTCGGCTACCTTTATCCTATTCGGCCGAATACCGAATATCTACATACTATTCGGCCGAATACCGAATACTTAAGTAATATGTTTTGTTGTAATCAGATAATAATAGAGATTATGCGTGTGATGTAATGAAAGGTGAAATATTTTTTTATAATCTTTATTGCTTTTGAATTAAGCCTATATTCATATTTTTTTAATGTAGATTTTTTTGACTAAGAAAATATTTATTAAAAAGTTTAAAAAACAGGTGGGAAATTCAATGTAGTTGAAACGTAACGCCATTGGTCAGACCGAATATGACGTCAGTGTATATCATAACAGAGCGATTAGCGATTTTGTCGCTTACTAATTAAGTCGTCATTTCTGTGTATATTATACTGTGACGTCACACCAAGCGCGCGAAATGGCGAGCGTCTAAAGTATCCGTAACGGTGTAGTTTAATATTTTTTATACTAAGTTTTAGTTTTTTGGAACTGGATATTTTTTTTACAATTATATAACGATGTATGATTGTATAAATAATGAAAAAAAATCATGCATATTTCCTATTGGTCAAATAAAAATATTGTTTTAATTTATAATAATATATTTTTTTTATAATCATTAAAGTAGTCATAGGTACATATATAAACACCTTCTTTATTATGCATTATCATAATTAAAATTTAGAAGTGGAAGATTATTATGCGAAAAGACTATTTTTTCTGCATTTTCAGGCAGTAGTTTTCTCCTAGACAATCCCAGATTCAGAGAAAAGACACTCTAAATAAATACTACTTTCTGGCGCCAAACAAAAAACAAACACGTAGATACAAGTTTTCCCACCACGCGCTGGCTTAATACTTTTGCCTAATATTCGGCTATTCGGCCTGAAAGCCCACCGAATATTCGGTATTCGGCGTATGGCCGAATATACTATTCGTTGCAAGTCTACTTTTTACTAAATAAATATGAAAGAATATTTAAATTATAAGAAAAAAATTAAGAGAATAGGATTGTTCTAGAGGTCTGTCTTGAAAATGAATCAATCATTCAAAAACAGTATTTCACATATTTTAAAAGTATATCATTATTTTTTGTTGCAGGTCGCTGACACCATCACAGACAGAGTCAAGATAAATTATTTATATGAAGAACTGATTAATACTCAGTGCGTTGTGCGGTCATCTAGATTATTGGACATTTCCATAATCCATAATATACTATATAATGTACTGTTGTCGATATCGTTAATTAAAATACCGTTAATACTGTTCAGTTCCGTTGCATGTATCAACTGGGCAAAATTGTTAAATCGTTAAACTTATTAACTCTCAATTACCGTTATACTGTATCGTTACTTAATCAGTTATCACGGAATAATGAATATTGTAACGACCCCAAGTTTAAAGTTATCATTATGATTTTAGTACTTTTTTTTTAATATGGAGCTTGAACCGAGTAAAAATCGATTATGTCGCATTATATTATTGATATTTTGTGACATACTCGATTTTTAAATTTATTATTTTAATTTCCGGACAAATAGTGATATCTTTTTCTTATATATTTTTGAAATAGGGAAAAGATGGCAGAATTAATATAGCAAAGGAATATCCATATCGGTTTACGTTTACCGAAGTTGTGTCTGAAAAAGACCCTTTTTTTATGAAATCGGGTATAATTTTATTTAGAAAATTATGTATTCTAAACTAAGCAGAGTATGACCAGTTTATTCTATTGAATTTAAATGGTTGTATAGGATGTTTAATACTGGTTATTAACGATCTTTTTTTCTTTGGACTCTTGCATCTCTTAGGGCCTTTAGACTATCAACATTAATGATGATCACGATCTTGATTATAAATATCTTGATATTAATGGACATTGACGCATTTATAGGGTGTAATTAATCCGTCAATCATTAATTTCATGGATTTCATCATATTGACTGTATACATAATAAAAATCTCCAGAGCAAAATTTATAAGCTCGAGTATAAAATGCTTTTTATGTCAAATATGGAACTGAGCTATGGCGGTTGCCTGACTAATCTGTATAAGGCGAAGTAATTTACTAAAAAAACGCACCATTTTGAAACTATATAGTTATGTCAGTGACCGACCGATAATTTTGTTATTCGTTTCGGCTAGTGTTGATCTGATATTGGTTTCAAATTAACTGACGTTCTTTATATTGTCTTCTAAATTTGTTTCCATGGTAAAAAGTATTCAAAGCAAAATTCGCTTTAGAGAATTCCGTAATTTCCATCAGATAAAAATAATTATTATCATTAAAAATAATTTTGGTCGGATATTAAATAAGTACTGTATTTTTTACCCTTTTTACTATTGGTAAAAAAAATTATTTCAACTATTAATTATTAATGTCATTGTAACATATTGTATGGATGTTATCATGTTAGGAGTAGAGTCGGGTTATATTGAATGTATAAAAATACATATATGTATGTATGTATGTCGTAATTGATGATAGCAAATGGTCCATCGACGTTATGCATATGTGGACATATCCTTATTTTCTCTTTATATTAATTAAACTAGCGACTCAACATCGATGATATATAGCCTATAGCCTTCTTAAATAAACGGCTATCTAGTGCAAAACGAATTTTTCGAATCGGATTATTATTTCCTGAGATTAGCGCGTTCAAACAAACAAACAAACTCTTCCTCTTTATAATATTAGTAGAGATAAAGCTGAACTAAAATATCGATGTTTTTAGTACACGTCTTATAAATTGTTTTGATATATCGGTGGTATTTTGTCGTTGAGTATAATTAATATAAGTAAGTCTTTCTCTTTGCTATTATTGTAATATCCCCAAGTTTAAAGATTATCAAAGGTATGTTGATTTTAGTACTTTTAATATTTTTTTAAATATGGAACTTTAATCGAGTAAAAATCGATTACGATGCAATTGATATTTTGTCACATAATATTTTATTTATATAGTAATTTTTTATTTATATAGTATTTTTTTATTTATATAGTAAAATTAATATAAATTAGTATTTCTGTTTGTTATTATTCATTGAAAGACTATAAAATATGTATATGCCGCCATAGTTTGCTGTATTTATATGAGATATTTAATGCGGAACGTCCATGTGTATATGTCGATGGATCTAACTGAATTGATAAAGCTTCTCTCATGACATTATCTATGGTTGTGTACGATTTTGGATATTTTAGGAAATTAAAAAAAAATAATAACTGTCTATATCAAGGTAAGATTGCAGATATATTATTTCTTAATGCTTTGATTTTGTATTCAATCATTATGGTTTTAAACTCTATACCATTAAGCCATAAGCTAAAAGTTTTTTTTTTAATATTTTAGTTGTACTGGTTTTTTTAAACAGTAGGTAAAAGTTAAAGGATATTGAATTAAATGAACAATATACAAAGACATAAATCGTAGGTTTTACTCTATGACGATTAAGCGATTATGTTATTTCATAATCTACAGTGTATTACTTATTAGAAGGCGGTTGGAAAATATTCCAACATTTATAATATATATAATTTAATTAAAACGTTATTATGATTAAAAATAATCCACTGTTTCACGACCAAAGTTCGATTCCCGCTCGAGGCGAGTATACATTCTCTATATAATGTTTCCAGCATATATAGAATTATAAGAAATAGTAGTATGACAGGATTTCGTAGTTTTTCCAAATTAAGAATGTACTCTCATAATTAAAATGTGATATAATTTATAATAAGTAACTAATATTGATGTTAGAGCTTGAAACGTTCCTTCCCTATTTTCCAACCGCCCTATATTTCGTGGGATAGTGTAACGTACTCGTAATTCCTAAATCAAGTTATTGGTCCAGTATTTTTTATTATAATCTAGTGTTATCGTGTATTATGAATATGAAGACTGCTTTTTAGTGGTTCGTCAATTACGATGTTGGCTTCCGTACGATATAAATGGGCAATTCTTACAGATATTCTTTATTTTGATCGTACAAAATACGTATATTCTGAAGCGTTTTCGAGTAATTTCAGCTTATTTTTACAAGGGCATTTCGTATTTGAATGAAAGGCTTTCAAACGATATCAAAAGATGTTATAACATGTTTATTCTTATAACGAAGAGTATTTCGTATAATTACATAATTGGCGAATTGCCCTTCACGGTTATTTTGTGAAGTGTTCGTAATATGAGAAAGAAATGTATATAGAGCTCAGATGTTTAATGCTTTTCAAATGTATGCTACTCTTGAATTAGTTCAACTCTGATCGAATTTAATGGTTTCAATGTTTTCGGGTGCGTCTAATTCAACAGTTCCGAGTGCAATAGTGAATGTATATAATGTAATAAATAGTCCGTTGAAGCACAAATTTATTTATATTGAAAATAGACGTTTTTTTCATATCACGTACATTTTGCGATTTTATGGCGGGTACAAGAGAGGTTAGGGCCGCGTCGTACCACCAGAGCTATAAAGAAGATATTAAAAGCGATACTCAAATTTGTAAAGATTAATTGTGTTTTTTTTTTAAATAGTGTATGATAGTGTTGTAATATGTTAATATTTTTAAATTCATTTGCATATAGTAATTTTAAAATAAATAATTTCCGGTTATTTCAACAGTTATTGAAACTAAATTTCTGTACTTTAAGATATAGTAGTTTGAGTGGACATAGACAAATAGTTATTAGCTCTATAGTTATTTAATATATATAAAGTATAGACAACGAATTTATTTAATTATACATTAAATATTGACATATTATGATACACAATCATACAGTCTCATAGTATATGTACATATTGAATGAACCCCATCTGGTGGTGCGACCGCCGTACATTTGTATAGATGAGCGGACTATATATGTGCCATTTTAGGCTTAGTTAAGTATAATCGTGTAGTTAGTTTGAATTCCATTTTCCTAAACAGTATAGATGTTTTTTCGCTTAGAAAATGTTTTCTTATTATGTACGTTTTTACATTCTATACAGAGTATTGCACGCTTCGTAAAATATACATATATTTATTTTTATTAAAAAAGATAATTGTAATGAGTTTAAGGCAAAAAATTAATAAGCCACATGGATTTTATTGTTTTTTTTTTTATTATAAAAGTATTTTTTTTTAAATAGAAGTAAAATTATGCAACACGACCACGACGAGCGATGACAGTTACGTTATCGACTTCAAATACGATGTTATTTTACGAAGAGTGCATATCGCTATACGGACGACTGTTTAATATAAAAATACATATATCGAAACTATAAGGATGGTTACCTAATGTGAAGGATACTTTTAAAATTAAGAGTCAGCCTTGTGCGTAGATCGTAGCCGTGTCTCGTATTATTATTTTATTCTTAAGATTTTTATACTTTTATATCGTTAGTTATATTATATTCGGTATATTTTATTTAATTCACATATTGCACATAACAATTATTAATTACATTAATTAATATATAATTTTATTGAAACGATGCTTCTTATTGAAGTTTTTGTACTTTTAATGTATTTTTTACTAATCAATCAAGATTTTGTCGATACGAGTCGGTCATATGAGACTGCTGGAAAAACTATATATAATGGATATTTTACAATTTTTTTTTGTTTAATATATTTATATATTATCTAAGTTGCAATTGTTTTTTAAATATCCTTAGTGCGTTGTTTAAAATACAAAAACGTTTCTTTTTAATATTAACATAGATAGGAAATACATATTATTGTGTAATTTTTACAATTTCTTTAGTTATAATAATTATTTAAACCAATTTTATTGGTGTAATTAAATAAAAATATATTTTTGCGATTGGCTAATAATAAACCCCTGTTTATGGGTTACCAAAGACGTTATAAGATTACTATTCGATAACGTAAAATGTGTAGATTAAGATTTCGGCTCAATTTTCGAAATTTTTTTGGCTTTCGGTGGTTATACATAGTTGTACGTCGCATGTCTATTATGAATTATGATAGCAGGGCTCGGAAATCCGTTCAATTTTTAAACCGGTTTTGGTCATTGACCCCAAACCGAAAGGCTTTTCGGTTTAAGGTTTCGGTTAGGTTCTTTATCCGGTAACCGGCTTAGTAGAAGGATGCATGCACGTTTCTTACTTATGAATGAATTAACCGGCTTATTTCGGTATCAAAACCGAAATCCAACCTTTCTCTGAGAGTAACCGTTAACCGTTATTATTTCGGTTTACTAAATGATTCGTTTTCATTAACCGGTTGAAGAACGAACGATGAATTAACCATTACATTACTAAAATAAATCGTTTTTTTTAAACAGTTCCGAGCCCTGTATGATAGTTAAAAGTATTACCTGTACTAATAATTGTCTTGAACCAAATTATTTTATTTTATAGTGATAATTAACGTGTTATTTTGCACGTACAATGCATTTATTAATTATATCAGCATATAAAGTTAGAAATATGTGAACCGTACGTAACCGCCTTTCAACGATAGTGCCAAGTAGATATATATACCTATCATTTCAAACATTCCAAATTTTCAGTACAAATTGTTTTCTGTATTTAATCGGATCGAGAATAAATTTCTTAAAACAGTTATTTTATTAGTAAAATTCATGTTTCATTTAAATTAAATTGATCGTATGGCAGCTTCTTTGGAGTAAGTGTGAATATACTCATCCTTTTTAGCTAAAAGTATGTAAGTAATAGGCAGGGCCGGATTTATAAGTGTTGAAGATCCGGGGCGAATGAAGAGGACACCTCTCATATAGAAAAAGTTATTTGCTTAGTTTATTTTTTTTAGTTGTCACATTTACCTACGTTTTTATTAATTTCGCATTATATAAAATAATGAGCTTATACAATTCTGTTAGCAACCCCTACTTCCTCCTCTAAATCCGGCCCTGGTAATTTGTGTTATTTCTAACTCATCTCTAACATATACTCAACTCCATATGAAATAGACCTCAAATTGACTGATATTCACTAACGGCACAATCAAAGAAACTACACTTAAGTTTTAAGCCCTTAAAAGAAATATACGAGTAAGTTGTATTGACACTACAGCGTACATAGTGATTAGTGTTAATTGTAAGCACAATAACTAATGTTATCCTTAGTAGAACTAACTTCATTTTTTTATATCTAAACTATGTCTAGATTTTTAATGTCCTAGACTTACTTGTCATCGGATATTATGTAGCGTGGTCCTGATATCTTGGGATAAATGCGACGATGTATCTATAGAAAATCTACACAGTTATATAGACATCACAAGTTATTTTTAACAACCGTTAAAAGGCTGACTCTCTTTAAGACTAATTACAATTTTCATACAATTCACAACTGTATAATAATTATAATGTTTGTCGTTTTCTCTTTGCAGTTTTAATAGTAATCAATTTTGATATTGTTGTGGAAAGCATTTATTTGTCAAACTTAGGTTTTTTAACTATTAACCAATGTAAATGTAAGTGTGTATTATTTGGGAATGAGTTACTCAATCGTAAAACTTGGTGACTTCGTTACGAAATCTTCAAATGAATCATAAATGTATCGCTTTGAATTTGATTACACTACAATTTTAAGCAACGTGGGTTAAGTGATTTTAAAAATGATTAGCGGTGGATACCAATGATCTATCTATCTGTCGATTTCCTCACTGGAAATAAAGATTTGACATAAAATTCATTAAAAATGTGTCAAATTCCTGTCTTTGGCAAGAAGAGCCAAAGATAGATAAGTTATTGGGATCCATCGTTAGTTGTATCTGTCACAAAACCGACATTGAAAAAAAAACCATGTCGAATTACAACTTTACTAACTTCTTTTTGTAGCTAAAGTGAAAATTTTCATTTTTATATTAATAATATCATACAGTCCAGTCTGTGCCCGTTTTAGTCCACGTGGTTGCTTTAGGGGTATTATTTCCTTCGATGTTTGTGTACAGAATAATGTATGTTACTATAAGACGTGAAGCATCACAGTATGTAACTCATACGAAGACCTATTTATTTTTTTTATGTAACCGCCTGTATTATTTGAAATGTAAAAATATATAAGAAATTATCTAATCTGTGGTTTTTATTTTGATACCCTTGTTATATTAAAAAGCTTTTGAATATTTTTTTTACTTTACTGCTATTACAAAATAAGTACTTATGAGGTTATCTACAGGTGCCTAAATAGTTTGATGTATAGATATAGAGAATAGATAGTATTTATATATACACGAAAATATGTGGAATTATTTCACTTGAAAAATATTTTAATTTATTTATATCACAGGTCATTCTTTAGAATCGTTGTGATTTGAAACTTGATGAAACGAAGATGCGACACGAAAAAAAAAAACAAACACGTAAATATATAGAATTAAGCCGGCGAGAGAATGAGATAGTATATATTGCCATGTTGCCATGGTTATTGTTTAACAAATATATTTTTTCCGTATATGATATATTCTATAAATATATGATTGTAATATGCCTACTATGCCTTATTCAATTATTGATTTGATTTAATTTAATTGCGATATTTGCCACCCATTTTTTTTGTACTCATGATATTCCTAAATTATTTTTAGTCTACTACTAACAGTCTTCCATTGAATGTGTAAATGATATACAAGTCATCTTTATATTATATGTAGGTACTCATATGTAATTTTTTTTAAAACAACACTTGTGATTTTTAAATCAATTATACTTATAAGAATTGTCTAGCAGTTCTTTTATACATCTAGTACTATTGTTCTGGTATCCGTTTGTCATGTGATATTGAGAGACTTTCTATGTCTTAAAAGCAAAATTATAGTTCTTACGAGTCCTGCTAAAATCCACGTTACTAAGCAGTCCGTTTCGACAATGTTATTATTAATTTAGGGAGTTCCAAAGAAGACTTAAAATGTTTGATTAGTGTTATTACATTAGCCGCTATATCGAACTTTGAGAAAACTTCAAAAACTTATTTTACACAAGAATTCCACAAGAAATCTTAAAAGTTTGTGCAATTAGGGCTAAGGGTAGACTTTTCCTGTAATTGCGCAATTCTGATACATGAAATTGTGAAACTTAAGATTTGATTTATTTTTCTTAACTTTAAAATAGCACTTGCTTACTTTTGCTTTATATGAAAGTTGCTGCGAGTTCAATTTCTGTTTATGTTATTTGTTGATTTAACTAGCACAAAGCAATTTTCGGTTTTCAGATTAGTGTTTAAAAAAAAAAAACTCATATTATCGCGTAACCTTGTAAGAAAATGAAGTAGTTCCTACATATTGCAATAGTTTAGTTTCATAAACGATAGCCCTACAAATACGTTCAAAATATGTATGAGAGATAAAAAATGAAATAGTACGTATTACTTATAAAATTAACTTATTTGAATCCAAAAAGATAGTTTTATTTAAAATGTTAAATATTCCTATGTTCCTGTAATGAATATTACACCCTATTAAGACCTATAACGTCAGGCGCATCCTTGGCAATCAGAATTCAACTAACGTTGATTGGCTAATACTTTCACAATGATGCAATACATGAGGTCCATTCATAAAACCTTCTTTAAAACTTGCTATCGATACGAGAAGAAGAAGATTAAAATTTGTTAATTAACATATTATTTGAGGTATTTTGCGTATATTCAATGTATATACCATTGTATGTACAATACCTACTTATATTTATGTTCTAATGTTTCATAATTTCAGGCTTATTTTTCAAAGAGTATGTCAACATCTATCGACTAAAATACAATGCATTTTAATATCATATACCTACAAATCTTTTAAATTTTCAATAATTGCAGGAAAAACTGGAAATAATTTACTTGTAAATTATTTATTTCGGCTATTTCGTAATAACGAAATTTATTTCAGTAATAATGTTTTGCAAATGTTTACTAAGTACCTTATAAAACAGATCGTGTGAACTTTGTCAGAAAATAAATTTTAAGTGGATATTTGAAATTTAAATGCTTTTACACTGATCTAAAAAGGGTTTAAGCATGTATGCGTTCCAGATGTTATCGACATTATCACCCCTACACGTCTTAGTATGTTTAAACTATCCCTTATTGACGAGAGAGAGCAGCAAATACTTTGAAGGGTCGCGTAGGCTTCTTATCTCTAAAAGAATGTAACCTAGTTTTCCTTATCAATGTGTTAAAGTTGATCAAAAAGTAATATACCTAATGGATAGGAGATACAATGTTGAATCTTAAACTATTTACAAGTATTCTTTCGTATATTTTGGTAGAATTGATATGAACTTGATATTTTATTGTATTTAGCCCTTTTTAATGTCCTACTGCTGACCAAGTGCTTGCGGACTTCACAAATCTTTCGAAAACTTGCTAGGTTCTCTCAGACATGCAGGTTTCCTCACGATGGTTTTCTTCACCGTAAGACAAATGGTAATCGATCTATAATGTTGGAAATGATTCGCACATGAAAATATCAGAGGTGCGAGACGCGGAATTTGAACCCGCTTCACTCTGTTTCCCAAGCGAGCGCATTACCACTGGGCTACCACTGCCTTGATATAGCAGGATAAAAAGATTTATCAATCTCTTTGTCAATTTGTTCTTTGTGAATTTCCTTAAATTTTCTGGTTCGCAAAAAATCATGTGGGTCTTTGTAAGGGGAAAAAAAGTCAAACCAGCAAACACTTTGTATAATTAGTAAGGAAGTAAAAATGTCTCATTCATTATCAAAAGGTGAACAGATCTTTAACGGATATATTTATAACTAGCGACTTACGCTCGTTTCGCTCGCGTTCGTCTCTAGGTACGTTTTCACGGTTAGCTATGTTTATACATAAATAGTAGCTTGCTACTCCTAAGATATTCATTTAAATTATATAGCGATTTACCCTCGCTTTGCTCGGGTGCGTACGCCGTACGCGGATTTTGTTCACAATTTTATGGGTTTTCATTTTTTTTCGCGGAACCCTGATTCTTTTTCTAAAATAAAAGTAGCCTAAGTTACTCCTTAGAACATCAGCTATCTGCCAGTGAAAGTCCCGTCAAAATCGGTTCAGCCGTTTCGGAGATTAGCCGGAACAAACAGACAGACAGACAGACAGACAAACAGACAGACAGACAGACAAAAATTGTAAAAAATGTTGTTTTGGTATATGTACCGTGTATACATCCATATGCATTTAGTAAAAAGCGGTTATTTTAAAATTACAAACAGACACTCCAATTTTATTTATCTGTATAGATAAAAATCATTAACTATACATCAAAACATTAATACCTACTAATGATCAAAGAAGTATTATTCCGTAACAGAATAAGTACTTTGCAGATATGACTGTGTTGTAACGATTCGAAAATTCAAAAGAACTGATTTAAAAGCGCTTGTAAAAGTCTATTTGAATAAAGTATGTTTTGATTTTATTTAAAAAAAAAAGTGTCTAAAATAAATAAATATAAATATGTTAGGACATTAACACACAGCACCATCTAGTTCCATGGTAAGCTACGATTCCTGTGTTATGCGTACCAGATAGTTGATACACTACACAATATATGACTTTAACTACATACATTTTATAAATACAAACACCCATGACTAAAGTATAAACATTCGTGTTCATCACACAAATGAATACCCCCAGCGGGATTCGAACCCGCGATCGCTGGCACACCAGATAGGGTCACTACAAACTGAGCCAAACGTGTCGTCGTCTGTATATTTCTACAAGCTTTTTTGATTTCATTACGGACTTTTTTTCATCTAATATATTTAAACGAGCAATTCTTGTATATTTATATCTTTATATATTTATTTATACCGGCGATCTCGGAAACGGCTCTAACGATTTCGCTGAAATTTGGTATGTGGGGCTTTCGGGGGCGAAAAATCGATCTAGATTAGTCTCATGTCTGGGAAAACGCGTGTTTTCGATTTTTCATACGGTTTTCTTTTGCATTATTCTGACGCAGAATATGTTCGATATTTATGTTCGTATTTCTTACACTCAGGCTTAAGCATCGTGGTCAAGCGATCAAGGTGCAAGATTAACATTATATGGATCATATTGGATATTGGATACAAAGCTCTACTTTTTTTTTGTATTTATCCAAGTTTTTAGTTTTTTTTTTAATCTAAAAAATATGATATAACAAAAAGAACACCGAACGAAGCTCGGTCGCCAGGTACTATATTTAAAATGAGAACCATAGAAATAAGTGGGTATAAGGAAATTAACTCAATATGCTCGGAGTAAACTATCTTTATTTCCCAAAAAATAACACCAATTAAAATACATTTTAAAACATTAATTATGGTTAGGTTATTTGTATATTATTCGAACAGACGCGGTCTGCTTACGCCTTACTCTATTACCTAACGGTGCCGACTTCTGCAGTCCCGTTTATTGTCATTTTATTGTCAAGTTCACTTCGACCGCGTAACATTCACATTAACTATACTTAAGTTAACAATTTACGATAAGAAGTAGTTGAGAAGTGTCCCAAATTACCGACTTTTGAGAAACTGCCCTTCGGAAGGATTCTGCATGGAGATTCTAAACATTCACTATGAAATTACCATTAATATTAGTTTTTGGCATATTTCAATAGCTTCCGATAGTTTGGCACACCTCTGATTTTGTTACAATAATTTAGTATGATATGATTACTTCATATGTAGGTTAGGCAAGAGACACATTCATAGTAATCGAGATATGTATGTAAATGCGAAATCTAAACACTTAATAAAATTCAATTTATCAATTATAGATTTTACTGCAATACGCATCGACAAACGCTACACAATTATAAATTCACTATAAATAATCGAGTGACATAAACAATTCAATTCGTAAAACTACTGAATATGTTTAGAAAATCATATATAAATAATATATAGCTAATCGTAGGATAGGACGTGCGTCCGTCAATAAATATGAGAATCAATTTGACTAGCTTAAAGCCGTAATACATATGTAATATAAGTTAAAGCCAATATCATAGTCTGTAAGGTTATGTCGGCGGAGTGCGCCCTCTTATAGTAATAGGTACACGGTACACTAGCCCGTAGCGACGTACTGACACCTCGCCTCTAGATGTTGACTGTACGAACTTCAGCAAAACTCAGCGATTTACACTTCAAAAACCGTCTAAAATACCATCCTTACAACTATAATCCAATACACGAATAATATGAAGGAGCGCGGACGCCTCTAATGTACAATTAACTAACATGAAACATTTAAATGTAGTTAAAGCATTTGTCTGTCGGTCTGATTAAGCAATTTTGCTGTTTGATTGTAAAACGTATTCGCTTAATCAAACCCGACATAGCCGTCCTTTAGGCTTTTGAGTATATTACAGGGTACTTAGCCGCTAATCACAACTGGTACGTGTATAGACATTCAATCTACGTGGATTACATAAATATATAACCAGCATATTATAATATAGCAACAACATAGAACGAAGATTTATACATCATTATACAAGACAGAAAAGGTTCCCGCAACCCGTTATAAGACCATTAAAACGATTTTATAAATATTAGGATTTGTTTTAAAACATTCTACATTATTGTTTAATTAACTTACACTACAACTACGTTATATTTTATTGTATTTAGATACTTATTGTCTGATCATGTTGCCATTATTGTCAATCATCGTTATTTTTGTTATCTATTTAGATAGGTCGCAAACAAAGGTATTTAAGCAGTATAAAAAATATGTTACCGTCCATCTTAAGAAGTAATAGTAGAATGTGCAAATTAAGTACATAGTCCATCGGTTGTTTCAATACAGAAACTTGTAAAATAAAAAAAAATAAAAATGCAAAAAACTTTCAAAAAGTTCTTAAAGTAAAAAGTACCTATATAATAAAATAACAGCACTTACTATTCCACGAGGCCGTCGGGCTCATACAGCGTCCCGTGAAAATTAATAAAAAAAACTTTGTCAAACAACTCAAAGTATTTCAATAGCTCCGCTTATTAAGAAATGGAACATAATTCAAAGTTCCAGCCAAAATATTGCATAAGAGTAAATTCAACAAACCCTTTTTTTCGAAAGACCTTAAATCTAAGTATTGATTTATAATTGTCTACAGTTTAGAGATAAAACTTTTCCTTATTGTCCATTCGTTATCGTCTTGGAAATTGACGGTTACTAGTAGAAATAATTGATATAATGTATTTAATAACAAAAATCATTATTAATACCAAATTTTTATCTACCCATAATCCGTCTATCACCTGCGTAAAGTCGATTCGATACAAGAAAATATTATACTTACATCTATAAAAATACGATGCGATTAAAAAGGGGGGATTAAAAATCGCATATCTAGAGAAAACCTCAGTTAATTAAAAATATAAAAATATTGCAATAGTAGATACGCGGAAAGCTCGGGTCTCGAGTCAAGCGAAAGCGAGGATATGCTTCCGATATGGCGTTTTAATACTGATAGTGATAACATTAATAGGATTTAAAGCCCGCGAAGTATTTGTACGTAAGGGAGAGTCCCTCTGGAATGTTCTCGGTCGTTCTGGAAAGTTCTGTCGGTTCAGTAAGCGTAGGGCACGTAGTCAGGTAGAGCGTATTCGAAGTATGGGTGGTAGAAGTTGCGACGCACCGGCGGAAGCATCACGTCGGAGTAGCGTGAGAACTGGGACACTTGACGACTACCGCCTTGTGGTTTCCTGAGAACAAACATTTATTTTAGCGTGCATGTTAATTAGTTACATTACTAGCTATCTATTAAAAAAAAATAAGAAGTTTTTATAATGTTGTCGAGAAAGTATATACTCCTCAAATGTTCAAGTACTTATTTTTGGCGCATTTAAGATGGCTTGCGATTGACGGTAGTAATGACAGACTTCTCTATAAAAATACTCCGTCCAAAATGTGGCTTTCAAAATGGCATTTTATTAAATTCCTTAAACCGCAGATCATTCATCATCAGTCATCGTGTGAGCGTCGAACTCGTGATTAGACCTACTATCATTTATGCAATACCAATTTTACGTCAAAGGCCGCATCATTCTTAAAAGAAACAGGCGAAAAACCAAAGGCATTAATGAATTTGAGCGTGCGCAAATTAAAAAAAAGCAATAAAATAGATTTAATTAATGAATGTCCTCGCGGATGAATCAAATATTTTTCTTTTGGGTAATTAATCATTGCTTAATGTCTATGGGGTTTTTATATTGGCATGTAAAACAAAAGAAATGACAAGCTATAAGTTGCAAAATTTGCTGTTATCCTTCACTTATTTTATTATACAAATGCACGGTATCGTTAGCTATCAATTTTGACACTTAATCGATCTATTATTCGCAAAACTTCGAAGTGATTTGACATAATAGGCCCTTAAAGAGCCGTCGAATTTACTAATTTATCCAAAGACCTGTCAGTCACAAGCAATGAACAAAATAAAATATAAAAGAAAGAAAAAGAATTCAACCAAAGACAGAGACTTGATATTTCAATCAAAGAGACATCTTTAAAATGTACAAGCAAATAAGTTATTCATATTTTTTTAATTTGACACTCACTTTCCATGTCTTGCACTGGGTTCATCAGCGTACTCCAGGGGCTGGAGGCCTCGTGGCTCTTGCTCTTCATACGTGCCATACACATAGTCTTCCCCTCTGTAACAAACATAATATGGTTTTATTAACGTTAAGTCCGAACTTATATAATTTAAAATCTATATCTCTTTTTACTTTATATTGGCTAAAAAGTAATACGATTTGTTGTCGAGATATTGGATAACCAATCAAAATGAGATTTCGTACTCCAGTTCAATGCAATATTCTATAAATAGGAATATTCTTGGCACGTTGTATAATAAATAAGCTCTTTTATATTTAAATGGTAATTTAATAAATCTAAACTTAAGTGTTCTTATTTTTAAAATATATTTATTTACAGCTTTTAAATTCTAGCCAGTTATACGTTCGAAATTTTATTTAACAATTTCTTTACCTAAATTACTTTTAAATATATAAGTTGTATATTTTTTGTTAACACTATTTTGATGCTCCACTCGATAAGCTTGGAAGAATATTTTTTTTTAATATATACAAATCGATAAGATATAAAATCGATTAAGCTGTTTAGTAAGTACTAGCGACTCACCCTCGCTTCGCTCGGGTTCGTTCTTGGGTTGCTTCTCAAAATAAAATTAACTAATTAATTTGGTTCTAATTTTTTTTCGTGGGACCCTATTTTTTTTCTAAAATAAAAGTAGCCTAAGTTACTCCTTATTACATCAGTTATCTGGCAGTAAAAGTCTCGTCAAAATCGGTCCAGCCATTTCAGAGATTAGCCGGAACAAACAGACAGACAGACAGACAGACAAAAGTTGTAAAAAAGGTTGTTTTGGTTTATGTACCGTGTACACATCCATATGCATTCAGTAAAAAGCGGTTATTTTAATATTACAAACAGACACTCCAATTTCATTTATCTTTATAGATTATAGATAAGGGAGCATAGGGTCGGTTATACATACTATATGTATGTATATGCACATACACACATGTACATTTGTACAATTAATTCAAACACAGAACCCTCCTTTGGGCTTCACCGCAGTAGGGTAACAATAATAGATGAGATAAATATTAAAAAAAAAACCTCTTACAGAAGACTTTAGAACTTTCTTTGTTAATTCATTAGTATCATTTGTATTGGAATTCAATTATTTACAAGTATAAAGGAAAACCGCACGAGTAATTTCAAAATGGCGTTCAAGAGCACTTAGTCGTAAAGTGTTTCTAACAAAGCGATTTCAATTAAAAAACCTTGTTTAATTTCGTCTTCCTAGATAAATTTTGAATTGGATATTTAATATAATAATATAATTTTATTATCCAAAAAGTGTTTACAAGTTTTCACAAAATAATTTAAGCCAAGAAACAATATCGGTATTATGTGAATGAAGCATCTGTAGCTGAACTAGGAAACCTGTATTTCAGCTCGCAGCGCCAAATGTACTATTTAATGTACCTAATCTTTGAATGGTAGTTGATTGATTTTTTCAAGCAAATATTTGTATTTTTCCGCGATTAAAATATTTTATCAAATGTATGGAATGCTAGATTGTAGAAGATAAGTCGACAGATTAATTAAAGAGTTATGTTGGCTGACTTCCCGAGCTATTGTTTGGTTTTACAGAAACTTATTCTAGATTTTACTTTTTATATATTTGTTTTGGATAAAAGAGCTTTATTGGTGCACTAGCGACTCACCCTCGCTTCGGTTCGTCCCTAGGTACGTTTTAACGGTTAGTATGGATGTCCCACGGGAAACGTAAATTTTTACGGGATGAAAAGTAACGTGTGTCCTATTTCGGACTATAATCTATCTCCGTGCCAAATTTCATCCAGATCCGTTCAGCCGTTCTGGTGTGATTGAGTAACAAACATCCATCCATCTAAACTTTCGCATTTAAAATATTTATGAGATTCTTAAGTAATGTCAAAATAGAAAACTTCATTTCTTAGTTCGTGTTTTATTTAGGGAAGATACTTGTTTAAATTTTCATGTTTATCATATATGTATGTATTTACTATTTAACATGTCTCTAAGATAAAACATTTACTTTTAGCAGATAAGTCTGTAATGAGCGATTTTCACAGAGCAAATCAGACTTTTACTATGTATTGGTATAATAATCTTGTTTTAAATATTAAAAATCTTATGCTTTAGCTATTGTAAACGCGTAAATGTAATTCCATATTTATATTATATAACTTAATTATATTCCGTATATATATTATCGACCTAAGTCTAGATTAATTTAAATTTTAATTTTATTTTTGCTAATAAGGGTGAGTGCCTGGCGATCTGTAATACAGGTTCTTTCTTACCTAGTACAGACACCAGTCTCTCACAAAGGCTTCTATTACTGTTATTTGTTAAGTTTATTTATGATATTTCAAGCTCGTTATAATGGCTTTTGTGATGAGAAAAAAATAAATAAATATTATTATTATTATTATTATTATTATTATTGTAAAATATTATAAACGTGAAAACTTGTTAAAAGATTAGTTATTTTTGACGCTGTAACGATATGACGGATTTGAATGAAGTTTAGAATGGATATAACTTATTGGTACTCTGAATTACCATGAACACTTATCCACGTACCTACTATCTGCGCCAAGTTGCAAATCAAATCTAGTATTTATGTACATAAGTTATTTCATCTTTACCACATAGATGTTACGTTTTAACGTTTAATATAGATTTCTCAAAGATGAGATATTTTGCCGCTGTAAAAAGTATCATATATATATATATATATATATATATATATATATATATATATATATATATATATAACCAGCTATCATCGAACCAAATTTCATCAAAATCTGTCCAGCGATTTTCTCGTGATGCGGTCACAGACAGGCGGACAGACAGACAAAAATTCTAAAAACTATAAATTCGGCCTCTGTATCGATAATAATGTCTATTTCAATAAGAGTTTCCGAAAAATATTTAATGTGCAGATTCGACTCAGTATTTTATTATATGTATAGATAAACGAAAATAATTATTTTTCTATTTGCCATTCGTTAATTGAATCCTTAAGTACCGTCGGTACTGTATCCACCTCATAACATATGCATAAGGTGACATTATCTTGGAAGGATAGAAACGAGTATTCTACATGTGAATAATTTCCCAAAGCTCTCCTTCGTACTAAGAATTAGTATTATAAATCTTTCGAGCTTCTCTGGAATTTGGTGATACATAAAGCTTCTGCCGTTTTCATTCGAGTGATTTCACTTTACTTTTTATTTTAACATATGAGTATAAATTTTTACGCTGGTTTCAAAAGTTTTTTTAACTTTTCATACGTATATGTATGTTAATATCTGCAGAAGAATATATCTACTGCTATCAAAAATTGTTTTAGGATTTTGTAAACTCTAAATATGTTAGATATTAGATATTTATTGTAGCGAAAGATGTTTACAAGTTAGAACAAACTTATTATAATTATAAGTTCTTATATGTAAATAATTGTACTGAAAGTACTTGTATAGAAAATTACAAGCGCTGTCGCTCAGACGTTAATAGGTTCAATTCATGCAAGGGAATATGCTCTTAGTAACAGTCTGTCATACACATTTTGCTCAAGCTAGGTAAATCCCCGACTTAACTATAAAATGTCTTCGGTCTTATACAAATAATTTTAAAAAAATAGCCAGATTTATAATATTTTATTATTAACTAATAAATGAAACTGATCGACGATATGATACGTTGTAAAGAAAAATTGCAGTGATCATTTTATTTTTACATATACCATTTTTTCAGACACACAGTTATATAGATAAAGATATTAAGCTTAGGAGAAGCTTTTCTCAGAAGTCAAAGTCAAAGGAAAAGCATATACTTTATTACAATTTTAATAATAATTTCAACGCAAGATATTGGCCTTATGTATAAAAGATAAGTTGGTCCTGAAAGAAACGACTTGCATTTCAATTGCCTTTTTCAATTTTATTCATTTTGTATAACAAGATCACCTCATCTCAGTTTAAAGTCGATAAAAGTTCTGAAGAATTTGAAATGAGTTTGCAGCGAAACATTAATATTGAATACCTATTTAGTTGTTACTAGCGACTCAACCTCGCTTTGCTCGGGTTCATCCTTATGTACGTTTTAACAGTTAGTATGGAACAGATCGATTATATATTACCTATATATAAGGCTTATATTAAGGCTATATAGCCTTCGCCAATAAACGGGCTATTTAATGCAAAAAGAATGTTTTAAAATGGATTAGTAGTTTCTGAGATTAACACGTTCAAACAAACAAACAAAGTTTACCTCTTTATAATATTAGTATACTCTATAGATAATATTTGCAGCATTTTAAGCTTATAAGTATTTGTTTCTTTTGATATTTTATATTATTAATTTTGTTAGATTAGCTTTCGGGGGCTTTTTTATTTATAATATTAGGTACAGGTAGTGTAACCTCTGACCATTCTTATAACATACATACAGATTTACAGAAAAACTTTTGTGACATTTTAACTTAAATACATTGCTTAAAATAAAGTTACATTTCAGCTTTTATAAAAGGAAGCTCCTTGGACCTTCCATAATTATTTATAGATGCAAGAAAATGTTTGTAAATTCTTTTAAAGCCCATTAATCTTAAATATCGCATTTCTCTTTTACTTTATGATATCCTAAAACTCAGCCACAAGATCCTACGAAGATAGCTTTAGGCGGTAAAATTATGCGACGGTCATGAAATAAAAACGATTTTGTAATGGCGTCTCCAAACTTTTTTTTAATATGGCAACTGTTGTTGCATGGACCAAAGAATTTATTTATTGTTTGAATTTTTTTAATATAAATATAAAATAATTATATGGATAATTTAAAGATAATACGGTTATTCTTCTAATTAAAATTATTAATATTATACATTATATCAAATTATATAATGTAGAAGTCCTTATATACGTGAGTATATAATTTCTAATCTTTTTTTATAAAAAAAAAGTCAAAAAAGAAAACTAATATCTCCACGAAAAATCTCCCCCTATAATAGTAAATTATTTTATTTAAAGCATATTTCCTTATATGGTTAATAAAAGTATGTAGACAGTTGATAAAAGACACTTCACTCACCCGCGTCCAGCTGCGATTTCTTTAAGCTCTTGTTTCTGTTCCGTCTCATATTTCCGCTGCAACTCGCGAATATGCTCTTGCCGGATCAATTTTTTCAATGCTTCAAACCTAAATTAATCGCATTATTAGGACAGTGCAATCATTACATAAACGGGCCTGTTTGACTAAACATTAATTAACTCAAGATTCGATGAATTGCGTTTTATACTATTGTATCTAATATATTTAATCCCAAGACAACGATACCCCTCGGGATGGAGGATGAAATTTTATCTACCAGTTAAAATCCCGTCAAAATCAGTCCAGCCGTTTTGGAAATTAGCCGGAGTAAACAGACAGACAGACAGACAACAAAATTAAAAAATGTTTTTCTTATAAGTATCATTTTATCATCATTACAATCTTACGTCTTATCTTATCAATAAAGTACATTTTTAGAAAAAAGCTGGTATTTTGACATTACAAACAGACACTTCAATTTTATTTATCTGTATAGATTAGTTTACTATTACATAAAGAATTGTAATGAGGTTTAATGCAATCTTCTTTTCTTTAATGCAATGCCCTAAAATGGCGGGGTTTGCTTACGAATTGTGTTTTTTAAGATCATACAATCTAATAAATAGTTATTTATTAAGAGAGAAACATCACAACATGGGAAGACTTTTTTCACTATTCTATAAAAAAAAGTTCTATAATGCATTATAATATATCATTTTACAGTCTTCGTATTAAATTCTAATCTATTTTAATATTATGCATACCTATCCCTTTGAGGAGGGATCATGAATTGCGGTCCACCGCGAAGCCGGGACGGTCCCGGGTATCGCAGGATCTTGCCAGATGTATTTGGCACATTCAACATCCCGTACATCTGAAACAATTGTGCTTAATAAAGTAAGATATAATAAAGTGGTTTCTATATAAAAATAAAAAAAATCTTAGAAAAGAAATACCGAACTATTGCTAGATTATCCGTTGATTGATGGCATAGTTAGATATGGTCTTATTCTGTATATTACAGGATTTTGTTACGTAATCGTTTTTTTTTCTCTTTATTTAAGAGCTTAGTCGTTAAAACGACCATGTCGCTCTGTTAGGTACACATACAAAATTTCTTAAAATTAACTAATTATACGGTTATTACAATTATTTTGAACTATTTTATACAGTTTCTTAGCTACTACAGAATCAAGTCTCGTAAATATACTATTACATTACACTCCCCTATATTCAGATAAAAAAGGTTGTTAGTGAATAAATGACGTCTCAATGACTCATTCTGAACACATTCCATCATAACATGAAAAACGTCGTCTACTACTTGATAATCGGTTATTGTGTATGTCGAAATTTGATGTCAAATTTTTGGCTAGCGATCGTAAATGAAAATGTGACTGTGACAGTTGCTAACGACTGCTTCTATCTATTATCTTAGTAAAATTGTGCTGGGTGATGAAATCGTAGTCTTCTTTGTCTAAGAAATTGTACGTAAAAGAGATTGATAGTTTCATTTGATGGAGGCAAACGTCCGCGGTTCATATTGTTCACATTATAATCTTTGTTATCTTGACTAAGGTTAGTATAATTCTTAGTTATATTTTTAGAATACTTTTTTATTTTTCGTTATATTTTAAGAATATAATGAAACTGTTATAATTATTATCTATACTAATATTATAAAGAGGTAAAGTTTATGAGTTTGTGAGTTTGTGAGGTTGTAAGGGGTAATCTCTGGATATACCAAACCGATTTAGATGAAATTTGGTAAAAAGATAGTTTGAGTTTTTATCCCGGAAATCATCCCTTAAGGGGGTGAAAATGGGGATTAAAGTTTGTATGGGGAATTAACCCAAGTCCCAATTTCTATTTTGTTTATGATCTTTGAGGTCGTACAAAAATTGTATAAAAAAGTACTTTCAGTTACTCCCAAATTTGAAAGAAAATACTCTAACTTTAATGTATTTATGTTATGTGGTTATGCAAGAAAAGAAAAATACTAAAACAAAACAAAAGAGTGTAAAAAGCAAACTAAAAATATGTAAACATGTTGACGTAAGAGCACAGCGTTATGTATTCGGAGACATACATTTTGTATACTTTTTGCGAGCTTTCCTACACGTTTACATAAATCGAGGTCAAACACAAAATCCACCTTTTGGGCACAGTTGGGTAAAATTGATCGATATCGATCTACTTGGGTTATATATCATATAATATATATCTATAGCATATTAACCGTCAATATGTACCTAGGGACGAACCCGAGCGAAGCGAGGATGAGTCGCTAGTAAAGTATAAATGGATACCGTAGCAACATATTTTATACCTTAGTATTTGCCGTCACTCATTTATTACTGGCGACTGTCTGTCTGTTATGACCATACCTAAACAGCTTTGCATAAATAAAATACAATTTTTTTAATGATTTTTCAATTATTGTACATGAACTGCTCGTGTGAACTCATCCAAGCGGTGAATTTATAGTACATTCAGTATGTAAATAGAAAATATTTGAATACTAAAACATAATGGAACGGGGACAGGATGTGAATTGTTAGTGCGTGCTATTTTACGCATCGTGTAGAATTTACGATGTAAATATTACACTAGAGTGTTTGATAGTTCAACACTATATTTTTTGATCTACTTATAATAATCGATATTTTGTATCAAAATCGATATATTGACGACACGTTTGGCTCAGTTTGTAGTGACCGTACTTGCTGTGCCAGCGGTCGCGGGTTCGAGTCCCGCTGGGAGCATTCATTTGTGTGATGAGCACGAATGTTTGTACTCCAGTCATGGGTGTTTAATGTTTATATTTATAATATGTATGTATTTAAAGTTATATATGTGTAGTGTATCAACTATCTGGTATCCATAACACAGGCCTCGTAGCTTACCGTGGAACTAGATGGTGCTGTGTGTTAATGTCCCAACATATTTATTTATTTATTTTATTATATTAAGATCAATATTTTACATTTTGATACTATCTCTCGCCTGTGTTACGTTTACGTAGGTTACGTAGATACAATATAACGTCGTTGGGTGATGCAAGATACGCTTATCAATAAATTGGACTATCATAAACGAATCTAAAATGATTGGATAGATTTAAATGAGATTTAGTACACAAATAAACGATGACCGGGAGTAACATATAGGCTACTGTTAGACATGCAAAAATAATTATTCAAATTATTCAAAAGTAATCGGCATATTTTCAGGAATCTGTAAACTTTTTACAAAATTTCCATACTAACTTTAAATTCCAAAATTGCTTTAAATCTGTTTTAAAAAGTAGCAGAGTAAAAAAATTATAATCCCCCGAGAAGATTTATTTAGGATACTAAAAACATCAGGATGGCTTAGGATTCTTTGAATTATTAAACAAAAAGAGCTGAATATATCTCACTCAATCACACTTACGTCGATCCTTCAATAAAATCAGCACAAAAGCCATCAACTAAGGAAGCATTTTAGAGTGTCAGTAAAGATGATGGAAAATATTATAGAAGATCTATCTTACTTCGTCTTATAGAAGTGGTTGTTAAAGCGGCAAAAGGAATTCGCAGAAATGATTCAAGTTATTTTTAGTACACCTTATCTGTCGGTCGTTTATTTAGAGAAAACGCAAAACAGAAAGGTCAATTGTTCTAATACACGGCTTTGTTGTGCTATTATCGCATTCTACAAATCAGGCTTCCCAACAAAATTAACATAGTTTAAACGTTTAAATGTCAGTCACAATAAGTTAAGGTTAGAGTCAAACACCTACATATTCCAAGCGTTCTAAGTTTGTATTATTAATACAATAATTAATAATTACAAATAATAAATAATTAATAAATACAATTATAATAATAATTCGACTATACCCTATTTATATTATAAAGGGAATATGTATGTTAGTATGTTCTTTTACGCAGCAACTTTCTTAAGGGTGTTTCTTAAGCAGTTCTTAAGGGGTGGTAACATTTTGCTTGGAAAAAGTGAAGCGGGTTTCGCACCTCTGACATTTTCATATGAATTTTCAAAATGCTTACTACTTGTGAATGTGAATTGAGAATAAGAGGGAACCTGCATAAACATGCAGTTGAGAAGCCTTAACTAATTTGCGAAATACGTGTGAACCAAGCCCCACTTGACTAGCGTGGATGGACAGTTTCCCCATTTATTGACACCGTCCGTCCTATGTATGAGGATATGTGCCTACCTACATGTTGGTCTATTCAAAATAACGATAATAATTAATAACTAATAGTGAAAATTAACAACGTATCTTTAGATTTAATAAAATATGCATAGGTATAACTGGTATCTGCAACTAGAAAGATCACAGAGTAAAAAAAATATGTTATTAGCTTTATTCTTTAGGATATTCCGAGTATCGATATCGGTATGACATAGTTTGCAGTATCCAACAAAAACGTCAATACCAAACGAAGTAAAAATTAAGTATTAAACTTTGAGTATTATTTCAAAAATTGCTTTACAATAACTTTGTATAACATTCATAGTCTAAAATCAAATAGTAAAATTATGTTTAAGTAGGAACTATAAAAATAAAATGAACTTACGACCATTTCTTAATTTATCTAAGCATTCTCTGCGATTAATGAAATAAAATGCATATAGAAAAAATAAAATAATATCCGACCCTGCCAGGATTCGAACCTGGAATCTTCTGATCCGTAGTCAGACGCGTTATCCGTTGCGCCACAGGGCCTATACAAAGAGTGGCAAATATCACAATTTTAATGTGTTTCTTGTACAAAGCTTTTTCTAAAGACCGCTATAAAGATAACTAAAGTTTTAAGTACACTTGTGCTTCCCCTTTTATATAAAATCGGAAGCTATCGCTGTAACTATTAAACCGACTAAGTTTAAACTCAGTTATGGTATAAGTGAAACTATGAGCTGCACGATAAATGTTATATAATATTACACTTACTTGCTTCCTAAAACAAAATTAATTAATTAATTTGTTTTTTTTTTATCGTGGGACTCTGTTTTTTTCTTAAATAAAAGTACCCTAAGTTACTCCTTATAACATCAGCTATCTGCCAGTGAAAGTCCCGTCAAAATCGGTCCAGCCATTTCAGAGATTAGCCGGAACAAACAGACAGACAAAAATTGTAAAAAATGTTGTTTTAGTATATGTACCGTGTATACATCCATATGCATTTAGTAAAAAGCGGTTATTTTAATATTACAAACACTCCAATTTTATTTATCTGTATATGTATAGATAATTCTCAGGTGCGTTCACTAGTAAAAAGATAAAAAGTTTGAAAATATTCCTTTTGTACAACAAAGCATGTACTTTTTAGGGTTCCGTAAAATAAAATCCTACTAAATAATCTATTTCTATTATAAAATATTTCCATTGTCGTAACTTTGTTTGTCCTACCGTTAAATTATATTTTTTTAATACGGTAACAGAGAACCGGTAGAAAATTTAAAAAGTATTTACGATACGTTATTACGACAGACATCCTAACACAATTAAAAAGTAAAAAAATATATAAAAATGGTGGGCCTCATATAAGAACCATGGTCTTAGGGTCCTTTTATTTTACTTTATTGTAAATTAGAAACGGATAAATGCCAAAGTTTATATGATAACTATAAAGAGCTTGCTTCCCCATACAAACTTTCATCCCCATTCTCGCTCCCTTAAGGAATGATTTCCGGCATAAAAACTATTTCACTCACTCACTTTTCATATCATGAGATTTAAAAAAATCTTTTTTTAGTAAAAAAAATCTTTTAATTTTCTTCTATACAAAAGTTGTCCTGATAATAACAAACACAAAAAAAAAAGAATTATCCAATTTGGTGCAGTCGATCGGAAGTTATACGCGTACATACATTTCGGTGATTCATTTTTATTTATATAGACTAGCGACCAAGTGAAGTAAGGGCGCTTCACTCGGGTGTGACCTAGATACGTTTTAATTAGATAAATATAGTTATTGTGAGCGTACAGTCCAGGAGATCAACATTAGATATTACAGGAAATAGACACATGTTATAGCAGACTTTACCTAGGCTTTAAGATCTACAATTTTCTAGTACATTGTTTTGATCTGTCTCTTATGGTGTAGCAAGTGTTAGCTGAAAAACTAATTTTTGCCCGACCGACGATCGACAAAACACCATTATAGCGCTTGACTAATTATAATTTAAAACTAGCTTTTACCGTTGGCTCCGCTTGTCTTTTACTAAGTACTTGCTACAATAAGAATATCTTACTATAGTCCTCTTAAATCCTTATCCTAATACTATCCTATCCTTATCCTACGTCGTCAATAAAATTCAGACATGAAGCAGGAAAAAGTTGATGAACAGACGTTTTTTTTATTAATGGAAATGGCTTTGTTATTGTCACAACGAAATAAATTCAATTCAATTCTTTAGTTTTGTGGCTTCTAGGAGAACGAAAGGTACAGTTATAGGACAGATTAATAATTACAAATATCAAAGATAAATAAATTATAAGAGCCTACATAGTACATATATATAAAATTCAAAGTCACTATTAGAAATACATTTATTGTACGTTAAAAATACGACCAGCAGCTTTGTAAAAGATGCCTTAATCTTGAGAAGAAATACCGCACGAAACTCAGCTAGACTATATAACTTTTATTATCTATTAAAATAACAATGAAAAAAGTTTTCCAATTTAATATAAGATTAAAACACCAGGCGATTACATCATTCTTATGGCGTGTTCTGGAAAATTACTGTATGGTATGCTTTACGCACTTAAACAATAAACATATTCAACATTTTTTTAAGTCTGGAAAATTACTTATTGTATAATATATACCTTAGGTACTCTTATACCCTCTAGCATACACACAATTCTTAATAATTTTTTAATTATTTATTTATGTTAAGCTAATATTATTGAATAACGTAATTTTTTTTAACGCGAACACAGTTTATTCTCAAAGTTAACATTGTAATTAAATTAAATATACCCACATAATCCATAAATCCAAGCTTTCCACATCAAGAGGAAAAATTAAATTTTCCGCGTAGGCGTCGATGTAGGCGTTACAGAATAAATGAAGATATGAATATTAAAATGCTTTAAGTATAAAAACCTAGCACAAATAAAAATGCCTAAAGCTATAATTAAGTTTATTGTTGTATTACAACTGGCCGCGTGTGGTTAATCGCTAAAAGAAACTTAATTTTGTAGATTATTCAAACAAAAGAACGCTGAGAAGGAAATTTGCGATTTCATATAAGAAAAAAAATTAAGCGAAATTTTTTGTCGCGAATTTAATTTGTTTTTCTTTGTTTTCGACGTTTTAAATAAATACTTTACAGCAAACGTGGTCATTAAAAATCCTTAATTATATTTATTACAGATGTTAATGGTACAATAATGTGATAATTTGGAAGAAAAAAAAAATGAATTGAACTTTTTTCACAATTCAACATTTTAATAAATAATTCTCACAATGATTGCTACAGAGTATATGTTCTATAGTATATCTAACTATGTTTGCTATAGACAGACATTCTCCTGTTCAAATATAAATGTATGTGACCTTTGAGTTCATACATAAATATAGACAAACTATCAGTTTTTCTAATTTTCTGGAAAGCTTTGTTTTTTAATATATTTTTTAGTATATAGGTAAGTAGGTAAATTCAATTCATATTTCTTCTATGCGAAAAAATGATGAAAATAATATTCCATATTCAATTAAAAAACTAATTAATTTTATATGAATACTTTGGTGCCATTTTTCAATTTTTTTAATTCATCTTGTTATTTTGTGGGTATTTTGTAACAACTATATAATGCCTTTAAGATATCTAACACTTAGTCTCCCCCGTGACCATGATTGCTGCAAAGCATTCGAAACGTCGGGAACCAAAAATCAAAATAAATCCGCGAAAAAATCCGAAAAGATAGTTTTATGTAAAATGTCAAATATTCGCGCAAATCTAAGAAAGTATTAACATTAAATGAGTTTGCAATTAATGATTTCGTAACGATTGCTTAACTAACATAAATAACAACGATATACTTATTGAGTAAACCCAAATCTAGAAATCACTTTAGCAAACTTTTAAACTAAGATTGAAACATTAGTTTTTAGATATTGAGCTTACTTACTGCATAATTAACCGGCAAAAATATTTGCCTTAGATTTTTTTTACAATTAATTAATCTCATTTTTATTAAAATGTAGTCTTAATGATTATCCTGTATAAATTACATTGCACCTGAAGCATCTTGCTACCTGCATATATTTAGGTAGAACTATGTTAGTGTATTGAATGTGACCAATCAAAATATATGTTTTTGTATTGTATGACAATCTAAACATATAATAAAATTGTAACTAAGCCGAATCTGTACATTGAATATTTTTTGTAAAATCTTATTGAAATAGACATTATTATCGATACAGAGGCCGAATCTATAGTTTTTAGAATTTTTGTCTGTCTGTCTGTTACATCACGGAAAAACCACTGGAGGGATTATGATGAAATTTGGTATGCAGATAGCTGGTCATCCGTGTCAACATATAGGATACTTTTTACTGCAGGCAAGTATGTCATCTCTGAGGAATCTATACAAAACGTTAAAACGTAAGAAGGGAGCGGAGCGAGGGTGAGTCGCTAGTACAATATAAAGAATACGTACTGTGTCTAATTTTGGACGGTGTCGTCTGACGGCGACGAAAAAACAGTTTTAATTAAAATGTGGAATATTCATGTAAACCTAAGTATCACTGAAGTCAAAATAATTACGATTATATGAAATTAAAATTAAGTTATTTTTTCTTAGCTTAGATTAAGCAGATCTATAAATTGTTCACTAATAAATAACAAGGTGTCATTCTACAATCGTTGAAGAATAGAAATCTAAAAATAATTATGGTAGTTACTTTGAAACCTTGATTTAAAGTTGATGACAACTTCTACATATTCTTTTTTTTTTGAGTTATTCCTTAAGAATAGATTTTCACATAAGGCCTTCGGTATGGAAATTTTGTGTAGAGTGAATTTAATACAAGCGTTAACTTAAAAGCGTTACGTTTTTATGCGCTACATTCGAGTACCTCGCATGAGTTGCACACCTTCCACTTTGAAAGATGTCACACGATTTTAAAATGCTTATAATATAATTAAATATAATATATCTATACATATGTGTAAAAAAATTCTAACTACAATCTTATTGAAATAGTCATTATTATCGATACAGAGGCCGAATCTATAGTTTTTAGAATTTTTGTGGTTTTTTTAAAATTATTTTGATGAAATGTAGTATAATGATAGCTGGTTATCCGGATTAACATGTAGGATACTTTTTATTGCGGGAAAATATCTCATCTCTGAGAAATCTATACTAAACGTTAAAACGTAACTAGGGACGAACCTGAGCGGAGCGAGGATAAGTTGCTAGTAAGATATATAATAATTATAATTATTTATATATAATATTATTTATTTAATTTTAATAATAAAATTAAATATTTTAAATTATCAAACATTCTATTTCTTGTAGGGATAAACTCCAGTCGTACGTCGGAGCAGACGCACATTTTTTTCTCAACGATTGTAGAATGAGCCTGTATATCCCTGAACGACTTACTGCTATTTATCTTTGAATAATTAATAAAACCATGAACGAGTGGGTCGCTAGTGGGAATATAAATAAAAATAATATCGAAAATGAAACAAACAAAATGGTTATTACTTATTCCTTTGAAACCAAGACTTCAAAGCTCTCTTATTTCGCTTGGCTAAGTAAATCATATTTATTTGATTTTTAAATGCCGTCTTTGATATAATTCTCTTTGTTTTTATCCTGGTTCCATTGTTTACTTAAGTATTATTACTTTGAATGGTATAATAACCTATTTTTAGGCTCTTAGTATTGTTAGTGTGTGTGGTGGAAGTGTATTTGAGTAGTTATTGTCTGGGAAGGTGTTTTAAAGATAGATAGCTAGATAAAGTGATAAGACAGCTGTACACGAGACACGCTCGTTTAAAAATATTTCAAGTCGGGTTCAAAGCTCGGGTATCGTATTTTTAAACTTCTATTTTTAACATGATTATTATTATCATGCAGTGCATTATGATTGCCTTTCAGTGAAAGAGAACCTAATACCTTTTCAAATAGAATGTAATATACATATTTTGTAGGACATATAAAATCCGCCAAGATCAGCGTGGTGGACTATGATCTGATGCCCCTCACAGTGAACAGACCCTTGCGTAGTAGTTGTATGTTAAAAGGGCTAAATTATTATTAATTATTATTATAGCTGTGTGTGTATGTTCCTAGATGTCAAAATTTTAAGGAGAAAATATAATAGCATTTTTTTTCTATGTACAGACATTCGACCTCTACAGTTTTATTATATGTATAGATGTATTGATGTGTAGTACAATTTTAATATGTCCTTTTATTTAAAATATTCTAAAGCCTAGATCGGGTAAGTAAAGGCAATCGTTAATACTTTTTTATTTTCACGTCCTTGACCTTTAACTTTTATGAAATTCATCTAACCGATCTAACCGCTGTTCCAAGTTTCTTCGATGACGAAACACGCTTAATTATTACTTAGTAACTTTATAAACGAAAGTTATATAGTACTTGTTTTGTAATAATTAATGTTCAACTCTTGGGGGTTGGGAAAATAAATACATGAAATAAATATATTATGTACTAGCAACTCACGCTCGCTTCGCTCGTGTTCGTCCCTAGGTACGTTTTAATTTTTTTGAGCGAAACCTTAATTCTTTTTCTAAAATATAAGTACCCTAAGTTACTCCTTATAATATCAGTTATCTGCCAGTAAAAGCCCCATGAAAATTGATCCAGCCGTTACAGAGATTAGCCGGAAAAAACAGATAGACAGACAGACAAAAATTAAAAAAAATGTGATTTTCTTATAAGTACCGTATTATAATTCCATGTGCTTTTAGTATAAAGCTATTATTTCGACATTAGAAACAGACACTTCAATTTTATTTATCTGTATATACTAGTGACTTACGACGACGTTATTGCGAGTGTATCTTAGGAGATAGATATGTATGTATGTATATGCTATTGCAGACTTTTCTGTAGACCTTTTTAAGATCAACAATTTTCTAGTACATTGTTTTGATGTATATATCTCTTAAGGTTTAACCGGCGTTAGCCATATAAATTTCTAAAGACGATTCGATAGGACCAGTTATTGTGTTTTCCTGTGGGAATTAAAGATTTTCTGTAGTAAAAGGTATCTTAAACGTTGACCCGAGTAATATTATTAATCACTGCATAAAATCTATGTAGTAAAAATAAAAAAAAAAACTTAAGAGTACTATAAATATTATCTTGCATATTTTACTCTATTCGTTCCACAGTTACGGAATATGATTGCGCTTTTATAACAGATGAAGTAAAACATAAACATAAATAAATAAATATGTTGTGACATTAACACACAGCACCATCTAGTTCCATGGTAAGCTACGAGGCTTGTGTTATGGATACCAGATAGTTGATACACTACACATATGTAATTTTAAATACATACATACATATTATAAATATAAACACCCATGACTGGAGTACAAACATTAGTGCTAAAAACAGCGGTAAGCCTTAATTTTTAGATCATACAACGGATTAAAATATTTTTAATTGATACGTAATAGCCTGAAGATTAAACAGTGTATTGAAATAGATAAATACGGAACCGTTATAGTTTCGTCGAGTATATCCGTATGTCTCAATCATTTTACGAGTAGATTATTATAGCTGCAATTTGAAGGGTGAACCGCTTTACAATGGAGTAAAAATTATAAAAATTAAAAAATAGGAGTGACACTCACTACACGTAACTGAGGGGTGAAATGAAATAATTAAATGTGTAAATGTATGTGGTATATTTAGACAGGCCTATATGTATATTATACAATACAATTTTTCTACGTAAGCCAATTATTACGGAGAGAACTCCTTAACATGGCGTCCATATCTCATAACCATTGGAAAAATTCTGAGAAAAAAGAAGGAACGAGAAGAATTCCGCCAACCCGCACTTGCCCAGCGTGGTGGACTATGCCATGTTTCCCCTCGTATTGAAGGGAGGTCCGTGCCCAGCTGTGGGACGTTAATAAAAAAAATAAAAGGCTCTATACTAAATGCTTACCTCTCCATAGTCTGGTGTGCGAACCACATTTGGTGGAGCTTTAGTAATCACCCGTCCGTACGCTTCTCGTGAAATAGACGGGTACTGGTATCGGAACCTGTAACAAAATGTCATATGGAATATACTATGGTTTTACATTTACATATTAATTTTATTATTTAACTTTATATACTAGTTGTAGGAATTGGTTATGTATGCATGTATATTGTCTATACATGTAATAAAATTGTCACTGAGCCGAATCTGTACATTAAATATTTTTTTGGAAAATCTTATTGAAATAGACATTATTATCGATACAGAGACCGAATCTATAGTTTTTAGAATTTTTGTCTGTCTGTCTGTCTGTTACCGCATCACGAAAAAACCACTGGAGGGATTTTGATGAAATTTGGTATGATAATAGCTGGTTGTCCGGGTTAACATATAGGATACTTTTTACTGCGGGAAAATATCTCATCTCTGAGAAATCTATACTAAACGTTAAAACGTAAGTAGGGACGAACCCGAGCGGAGCGAGGGTGAGTCGTCAGTATATCAATAAAAATGAAATGATGTTCGTTGTTCAGCGTATCTTGAGGTCGGTTACATCGATTTGGTTATTTTTTTTTATAAATTTTATTATTTGAATAAGGTTTTTGTAAAACTTGCCAGAAAAAATCGATGACTAAAAGTGTTTTTTTACAGGATTTTTTAAACTCAAAGATCATAAACTTCATTGAAATAAGAATAGGATAGCTAGTGCATGAAATAATTTACGTAGATAACTATTAAAGATAAAATTTATATGCGGGAGCGAAACCAAGTCCTAACTTATATTTTTGAATGTCCTCTGTTCTTAATTTGAACTTACATGGGCTCAATAGAAATAATCTGTTGAATTATTGGCATACAAATTAACAAGTAAAAAAATTTACAAATAAAATATATAAACAAAATATGTACGAAAATAACATATAAGTAATAATATTTAATTATGAAAAACAGCTAAATTGAAAAGAGTAGTTTGTGTAGAAAAATACTGTTCTTTTTAATTTTTAAGTCAGAATTGAAATTAAATAAGAAATTCTTTACAAAACCGCAAGTAAATATTTCAAATTTAAATGTTTTACATGAAATATTTGGTCAAGATTTAGAAATAGACAGATGGATACACAGTTAAAAAACCATATAAGATTAATGAGGCAGAGCTTCCTTCTTTGATATTAACTAAAGCCTAGAGTTAATATACTGTATCTAACAAATACTCGTAATACTTGTATAATTCTTAACAAAAAAGTATAAAATTTGTTCACATTTATGAACACTACTAGCGACACACTTCGTTTCTACTTACGTTTTAACTTTTTGCATTAATTTCTCAGAGATGAGATATTTTTCCACAGTAAAAAGAATCCTATATGTTGACCCGGATAACCGTCTATCATCATGCCAAAGTTCATCAAAATCCCTCCAGTGATTTTTCCGTGATGCGGTAACAGACAGACAGACAGACAGACAAAAATTCTAAAAACTATAGATTGGGCCTCTGTATCCCTAATAATGTCTATTTCAACAAGACTTTCCAAAAAATATTTAATGTACAGATTCGGCTTAGTTACAATTTTATTATAAGTATGTTCATTAAAAATGATACTTATGTTCAGGTAAATATCATCTAGCTTTATTAATAAATAATAATAATAATAACCTGAAAAGCATATTATGGCTAGTGCTGCGCAAGTCGGCTTTAACAAATACCCTACGAAACATTTCGGCACAATGCGAGTGCTACAATAGAATAATCTAGACGCGTTGAATTGAATTGCAACTTGCAGTACGTTGAATAGTACTCGTAATATGTACAATCGGATTAAATATAGCTATTATGCTTAAAATCTCTTAATATTATACTATAATAATATTATATTAAGAGAAAATAATTAAAGAATTGTACTACTTTACAGTGTATCTGTTGCCGGGAAAATTTTTGCTGATACCGACTACGTAGTGTATGCTAAATTCAAATTTATAATTCAAGTTTTTTGATCAGCTCTGGTTTTTGACTTTCAGATATTTACGTTCAAAACAAAAAAAAAAACACCTGTTTAATATATATAATGTTTTTAAATTGGTAAATAAAGGGGGGAGGGGGGAGGGGGGGTGTTGTAAGGCAAGTGACTTTTTGGGAGGCGGCCCACCTCGGTGGGTGGTAGGTATACCATGCGGGTTGCTCCTGGTACTTTTCTGACAGAGTGGACTCTACAGAAGCAGGTCTTTGGTTGTTGTGGTCTGCTTCGGCAGGCAGCTGTTAGGGCGTCAAGGTTGAATGTGTAAGCGATCCTACGACGTCCCATTAAGAGAGGGGAATTTTCTGGTCGGTGACTCCCATATACCTTATTAATGCAGGTGATATGCGTAAATGCATTTCCCAACGTCGAAAAAATGTTATTAATTTATGAACGTTAAATAAAATCTTTTGGCTTTCGATTTGCATATGGAATATTAGGCGAATAATTTTTACTGTCCTTTTCTGTTGACTTCTTCCATTCCAAATATCAGTATATTTTTCATCATAATTTTCATATAACATTTCTGATAGCAAATCTGTGCATTCTAATTTATCTTTTATGAAACATGTTAGTAAGCGTAGCACCTCTCGACCTAGCCTAGTAGCTCTCCCAAAAACTAGAACAAATTATGCAGTAAAGGAGCTCAACTTTATAACAAATTACCATATACTTTAAAAAAAGTAAGCTCAATTAACGGATTTAAATCTCACAATATATTTTCGAAAATAACCAATAACGTTTAATATACATACAATTGTAATTATATCCTGTGTCGTTAACTAAGTACCTACTTATGCGGCGACCATTTGTATATTTTCACTTCATGTTATTATGTTGTTCTCATGTAAGTGATTTTGGCTTTTTGAGAATAAAATTCTTTAAACTTATACCTGATGTATGTTAAGCGATGGGTATTCGAAATCAAACAATTAAACCGTTTGTTTAATATATTAGTTAATACTAAAACTTTTATATCTTAAATTTTATTTAAGACTTTTTATCGCTATGTATTTTGTTTTGTTTGTAATTACTAAACGCCGCAATAGTTTTATTTAGAGGTGTGCGGAACAAATAGCTTATTTTAAAGGCAGACAATTGCTATTGCTATATAAATAGCAATAACAATTGACTGTCTTTAAAAAAAGAAAAGCAACTTGATTCGAAAGTATATATTTTGTGTTTATATTACACGATTTCTTCACACATTGTTAACTGATTTTCATGATTACATATCAATTTTGTATGTATGTTATTACATAAATTAATTCTTATTTAAAATTATTACTTATTTAAAAGCTCTCAATCGTTTTCGAGATATAAATTAACAGACAAAAAATATGAAATTACTTAAAAAAAAAGTAAAGTAAAGCTCTAATTTTTTTGTGTAGACAAAGTCGAAGCTTGAGTATAGATAACGTAATTATGATTTCCCTATTGATTGAAATATATGGAGTTAAGAAATCCTCATAATATGTGGGCTAGCGGTGTTATGTTAAAAAAATACATCTCAATACGTAAAACAGCAAGTTTCTCGCCTGCAGTTTTCAGCAGAACTGCCTTTCAAGCCGGTAGTAGCTTCCTCATAACCATCTACACAGATTATCATTAAATTAAATTGACGATTCAAAAGTACTTGTATATTTATCTAATTAAATAAAGTGTAATTTCAATTCATTTCAAGATATTTTAACAATAAATATGAGTATCTAACTATTCCACGCTGAAGTCATACAATATCATTAAACTATTTTAAATTATTCAAGAATATATATAGGAAAAGTGGTTCGCGTTCTATACAGTATACGAGCTTATATGAAAATGTGGGTGCTTCTCAGTAAATATTCACCTACGTACCGTCGGCAAGGAGACCTAATAAGTTACGATTTAAATGAATATTGTACTCTAAACGTTGGATATTTTTCTATCCAATCGAACCCACGTATTCAATTTATTTCGTAGAATATTTGTGTTCAAAGAATTGTATGGTCGATTATACTTGGTACTTGAGAAGCTGGTTAATTTTACTTATAATTTTAATGGTTTCTTAGTTTTTTTTTTTTAGGTCAAGTTCTTTTAGAAATGGATATAAATGATTCTAAAATATTTTTTAAACACGTGTAAAATAAAATATACTGGGAAGGAATATAATACTATTGTAACGTATAATGTTGTTTGTTGTAGGTTTAAATTTATCAAACCTCTTCAAGTAAAAAAATAAAGATTTTTGTGAAGCTCTCCTTGGTACAATTCGACTAAACCCTAAGGGATAAAATAAACAAAGTAAAACAATAACACCTTTCAGACAACTGAGCGTTTTCTCAGAGTTGTAGATTCCAGTGATTAATTATCGATTTACAACACTTGTTACACCTTGTCTCAGATATTTCGGCATTCCGAGCCTTATTGTTCTCGTAAGTAACAAAATAATTTCTCGCGTTTTATCATATTATTTAATATTTGAAGCTTTTGTATCAGACTATTATTACCTATGCGAAAGTTTATCTGTATTATGTATGTATGTTTGTTTGACAAAAACTAATCAATAACAAAAATATTAGGCCTACGCAGTAATTGAACCCATGACCATTAAGATAAAAGTCTATTAAGTTACACATCCTTTATAAAATATCAAAAATATGATATAAATTTACATATTTTATTTGCAAACTGTACTTCTGAGATCAGTTTTCATAAACAATACAGGTGTTGTGGGTGGGTCGTCATTTATGTGACAAAGTAACGCAAGAGGAAGGAATACGAGCGCGAACAGAGAGCTTATTATGTGAGATGATATACGAGTGTGGCGTAACTTAACACCCAAACGGAAAGTAAACTTAATGTAGCTATTAGCTTTTGTTATTCTTTGCAATGGGGTAATTAAAAAATAAGAATTTGAATCTATACTAACATTATAAAAAGGCAGAGTTTGTTCGTTTGTTTATTTGTTTGTTTGTTTGTTTCTTTGTTTGAACGCACTAATCTCAGGAACTACTAATCCGATTTGAAAAATTCTTTTTGCATTAGATAGCCCGTTTATTGAGGAAGGCTATAGGCTATATATCATATAATATATACTCTATCTATTCCATACTAACCGATGAAACGTACCTAGGGATGAATTCGAGTGAAGCGAGGGTGAGTCGCTAGTAACAAAATAAATTTATTAAACTAGTGAGTCACACCTGTTGGTGCATTTTTATGTGCCTAAAAGTTGCCTATGTGTTTTTCCACATTATTCATTCACAGAGACCAGCCTCCATACTAATTTAATTAAAATTCGTCCGGCCGTTTCCGAATAAAGAAAACAAACATACACACATATAAACTTTCTTAATTATAATATTAGTCCGATTTCGGAAATCTATTCGGCTAGGACATTTTTTAATGTTTTCTTTTTAAGTTTCTATCGACACTAGAATCGATTTTAGTATTTTTTATGAAGTTTTAATACTTGTGATTGTTTTAGAAGAATCCATACTAATATTATAAATGTGAAAGTGTGTTTGTTTGTTTGTCCTTCTTTCAAGTCGAAACGAGTGATGGATTGGCGTGATGACACTTTTAGAATATTTTTTACAGTTTTAGTGCGAGCGAAGCCGTAGGTTCTGCTAGTATATAGGTATATATATAACATATCTTTTAAATAAGTAAATTTAATGTGGCTCATTTACATTTATTTTGGCAAAACTCGCACGTAATATATGACTTCAGATAAAAATGATATAAGGATACAAAAACAAAAATGAATTTTCAGAAATTATTATGCTACGCCTCGTAGACTGTAGACATGCGTAGCGCTATGCAATATTGAAACACTCATTTTTAGCTTATCTTGTTATACAAAGAATGTTTAATGTTGGCATTTTAATATAGAGTTTTATTTTTTAAAATGTCTTTCGTATTTGCTTGGTTTTTAAAAAGTATTTAATTGATTTGGGATTCCAAAATGTAAAAGTACCTAAATATATGAGTGGATGGATATAAATTCACAAAACTTTTTCATTTGACGATTTTTTTAACGTTGAAAATGTTTTTTTTGTCGTTTCGGTATAGGCCCGATTTTCAGCGAAAATGCGACATCGCCCTGGTATCGTGAATTTTGGGACTACGTGGCTGATTGGGATGTCAAAAGACGCGTCTGAATGAGGGCTACAAATGAAAATAAATTTTGAAAACACTCAAATGATTAGTTTTTAATCAAAAAAATGCGAAAAATGCGGTCGCTTTTCGCTACCCTTAAAAACCCCTAGAGATATGACATTGGGTTTCATTTAAAAAAATATTGGAGGTGCATGTCATTGATGGGTTATTCAGAAGCTGTATCTTTGTGACGCTGAGATTACGCGAGGAGAGCGCGTGAACGCAGTAGTGACGGCTGCGAATAAATAATAAGTCAGGAAATGTAATTGCGCTAAAAAATGACCTAATAAAAATCGTGTCCAAGTAGGTGGGGCCTAAAAGTCGTGTCCAGCGCGTCATCAGTCGGACATTATTCTTACAAGCGAGCACATGTCAAATTTTCGCGTACGTTTAAATTTTTATCATTGTGAACTACAACTGTGAATCATCATGCCAGTATATGTTGTGAAGTGGTGCAGGAGCGATACAAGATTAAAATGTCCAGGAATCACTTTTCACTAGTAAGTTGTAGCTAAATTATAATTATATATCACCTCCTGGTTAATTTCTAAGAAATTAATTGTTAACTGGACCACCGGTGGCTCGGCGGTCGTTGACAGGATATTATCCTAATCCTAACAAGTTAAATAAAAACTATTATTTCTTACCTCGGAGCAGCACGAGGCATAGCAGTGTACACTGGCCACTCGTTGTACATGAGCGGGTCGCGGTAAGGCAGCGGTTCGTTTATCAGTTCGGGAGCTCTGGCTTGTCTTTTGGAGAACCTGTACATATAAACAATATTATATTTTCCCTTTGTGTTCTGTTTGCTTTTATTTGCTATCTGATTATATTATATTTGACCAAAACCATCCACGAGAGCCCATCCATCCATATCTTCAAACGTAAATTAAAAAACTATTTATTAGCACAAACATACACAAGTATCAATCAGCACCTTTTTCTGTTTTCATATTTTATATATTATATATGTGTATGTATATGTGTATGTATATGTATATGTATGTGTATATGTATATATGTATGTATAAGTAGAATCTTTACATTAAGTATTATATATGTGTAGTATTATATACTTTTATCAGTAATATATTATGTATATGTTATCATTACTTTTATTTTACTTTTTTTTTGCACTATATTGCCCGCTGACATCTTCTTCCACATCCAGAGGTTGATTGGAAGAGATCTCTTTTAGAGATAAGTCCACCTTTGTGAACTATGTTTATTGTTGTTTTTTTTTTCTGTATCACATCTAAAGTGCAATAAAGAGTATAATAATAATAATAATAATATAAGGAATCTTACTAATATTATAAATGTAAAAGTTTAGATGTGTGGATGTTTGTTACTCAATTACGTCAGAATGGATGAACGAATCTGGATAAAATTTGGCATAAAGATAAATTATATTCTGGAACAGCACATAGGGTACTTTTTATTCCAGAAATCATACCTTAAGTGGTTGAAAATGGGGATGACAGTTTGTAAGGTGAATGAACCTAGGGACGAACCCGATTGAAGAGAGAGTGAGTCGCTAGTAGGATAGATAAAGTTAAGATAGTAAGTATTCGAATATATAATAAAATTGTAGAAAATATAGCTTTTCAACATTTTAAACCGACTTCAAAAAGGAGGAGGTTCTCAATTCGATTGGTATTTTTTTATGTATGTACACCGATTACGCTGAGATTTATGATCCGATTTACACGATTCTTCTTTAGTTTGATGCGGAATAGTTGCCATTTGGTCCCATAAAAATTTAACATATGTAGTTTGGCTCAGTAGTTTTCATTTTGTTTGATTTGACAAGCCCAATACGTTAGAATCGGATTTTGGAGCCAGAATTTTTAGTGTTACGAATAAAAGCGAATTAGTTTGTCAGTCTTCATACTTTGCTACTACTATTACGAGTATGTCTACACTAAAAAGGGAAAAATAGAAACTTTTTAAGAAAAAAATAAAAACCGACTTCAAAAAAGCACTAAAAAGTAAAAAATAACTGATTGGTAGTTTTCATTTACTATAGATACCTAATCAGATATTTTCGAACTCAGTGCCAGCCGATACAAATTAAAACACACCGACTTCGAAAATATCTGATATTTTTTACTTTTTAGTGCTTTTTTTGAAGTCGGTTTTTATTTTTTTCTTAAAAAGTTTTTTTCATCATTTGTTTGGACTGGGTTTGTTGGAAACATATACATAACATAAACATGTTAATGTGTATGCCTAATCCATACTTAATATTATAAAGCTGAAGAGTTTGTTTGTTTGTTTGGTTGAACGCGTTAATCTCAGGAACTACTAATCCGATTTGAAAAATTCTTTTTGCATTAGAAAGCCCGTTAACTGAGGAAGGCTATAGGCTATATATCATCCCGGAAAAATGTACGGTTCCCGTGGGATAGATTTGCTTTTGTCTAGGGACGAACCCGAAGCGAAGCGAGGGTGAGTCGCTAGTATATCTATATATGTATCACTATTAACCCTAAAACATATATCAAAATTCATAAAACATTTAGTCACTAGTTGGAAAACATAATTATAGAAATCCTTATAGTGATCAAGGGATTATAGTCACGTTTTCTATCTTTAAACATGCTATTAATAATGAAACAGTTTGTTTTATGCAGACCCTTAAGTTTTTAAATAAGATGCTCTTATAAAATAAAAAAGTATGAATTAATATTTAAACACTATATTTTTTATCCTTATTAGAAACATTTTCTAAAAGAAATATCTAAATAAAAATACAGCATCTTAACATCAAGACGTTAAACCTATAAGTACAGTATGCTTTTTATCTCATTTTCTGTTAAACGATTATATGTACTTTAATATCATTATTTGTAGAGAATTTACGTTATATATTTAAACTATTCTATGCTTTTATTTTTTTTACTGCATAAATATTTTTAGAGAATATATTTAATATGAAAAAACTATTGAATTATGTTATTAGCTCTTATCATATTACTTACATATTAGTTCCTTAGAAGCCTCAGTTTTTATCATTTTATCAAAAGTTTAAGAATCATTGATCGACTTTGATATTCACAGTACATACGTCAATATATGTAACAAAAGTTAAAAATATAAACGAGTTTTTTTATTTTCATATATATAAATTATATATGTGCTAGTATTATAATAATAAAATAAAGTTCTAATAATGAATTTTAGTAATGACAAAATTCAACTTGTTGTTGGCATAAAAACATTTTCTGGCAGCTTAAAAATATTTAATACATTTCGATTTTCAAGTATCTCAACTAAAACTATAATACTATATCATATTGCATTAAACATAATTCTTCAAAACGTTAAAATATGTCCTTGTATGCGGTATACTCCAAAGTAAATATAATTTGCAAGCACTTTACTTAAAACAAAAAGAAAATGAAAGATCAAATATTTTGGAAGACTGCCAACGAATTTTAAGCCACCATTTAAATAAATATGTTGGGACAATAAATATGTTGGAACATTAACACACAACACTATCTAGTTCCATGGTAAGCTACGAGGCTTGTGCTATGGATACCATATAGTTGATACACTACACATATATAACTTTAAATACATACATACTATAAATATAAACACCCACGACTGGAGTACAGACATTCGTGCTAATCACACAAATGAATGCCCCCAGCGGGACTCGAACTCGCGACCGCTGCCATAACAAGTAGGGTCACTACACACTGAGCCAAACGTGTCGTTTAATTTTACTTAACCATTTTACTTACATATTCCGTTCTAATTGCATAATTACTATAAATCACGTAATTAAACTTGTTATTAATGTATATAGATACATATATATGTATATTGATTTTTAATGACTATATATTCGATTCATGATTCGATCTCTAAGAGTATTTCGATTATTTTAAGCAGATATGTAATAAAGTATTAAATAAATCAGTTTTAAAATATACAATATTAAGTTTCTGTACAGTTCATTTGACTTTTACTTCATCTCATCATTTACATGGTTCATGTAACTACGATTGTTCGATTATCTTATTATATAAGCATCATTAACTTCACGTTGAAATTCTGACATTTTATAACCTTTAAAATGGAAATGTCTGAAAAGTGGCGGTTCATTTCACATATATTTTGTTCATGTTTTAACGGTTAGTTTGGATTTCTCAGAGATGAGATATTTTCTCGCAGTAAAATATATCCTATATGTTGTTCCGGATAATCAGCTATCATCATACCAAATTTTATCAAAATCTGTCCAGTGGTTTCCTCGTGATGCGTTTCAAGACAGACAGACATATAGACAAAAAATCTAAAAACCATAGATTCAGTTTCTGTATTGATATTCATGACTATTTCAATAAGATTTTTCAAAAAATATTATATATTTTCGAGATTCGACTGAGCATTTTATTATATACAGTAGATTAGCATTTTATATATTAAAGACTCAATTTTTTAAAACATTTATATCGATTACGGTTACTTTAACATGAAGAACGAAAGAGAAACGAAGAGAATTTTAAAGACGATGTTGTTATTGATAAATAACAAGTGACTAATTAATATTGTTTTAGTATTAGTTCCAAAGGAACTATTAGTCAATCTGTGGTATTAGTACCTGGGCGACCGAGCTTCGCTCTTTTTTGGGGTTCTTTTTTGTTATATCGTATTTTTTAGATAAAAAAAAACTAAAAACTTAAATAAATTAAAAAAAAAAAACAAAAGTAAAAACGTTGTATCCGACCGGGATTCGAACCCGGACACCTGTGATTGTCAGTCTTGCGCCTTGGCCGCTTGACCACGATGCTTATGCCCGCGCGTAAGAAATTAGCGACCATATTTTGCGTTACCATATAAAACCATACCATACCATAGAAAACCGCATGAAAACTCGAAAACACGCGTTTTCCCAGACATAAGACTAATCTAGATCGATTTTTCGCCCTCGAAAAAACCCCCCCATACCAAATTTCAGTGAAATCGTTAGAGCCGTTTCCGAGATCGCCGATATAAATAAATATACAAGATTTGCTCGTTTAAATATATTAGATTTTGGGTCTTTTGATGAAAACAATATTTTCGAGTATTATCCGGGCAAAGCTGCAAGCAATATAAAGAGAGACAAAAATATTATATATTATTCTAAAAGTTATATTTAAATTTTCTTCTCCATAATTTTCCATTTGTTTCCTTCCAACTGGTAAAGGAAAATTTGAAATGTATTATAACTTTGTCATTAATTTTCGTTGCGTATTTAATCATAATTTGTTCTGAACCTGTGGTGTCGCGCTTCAGTTATAATTTTGTTCGCTCTCTGCGAGACTTGAGTTCGCGGTTTGTATTACTGTGTAGCTGATATACAATACACTAGCAACTCACCCTCGATTCGCTTCAGGTTCATCCCCAGACAAAAACAAATCTATCCCACGGGAACCGTACATTTTTCCGGGATGATATATAGCCTATGGCCTTCCTCAGTTAATGGGCTATCTAATGCAAAAAGAATTTTGAAATCGGACTAGTAGTTCCTGAGATAAGCGCGTTCAACCAAACAAACAAACAAACTCTTCAGCTTTATAATATTAATAAAAGTATACATTAAATTATTACATATTACTGTGCAACAGTTCGAAGATCAGTCTGTTCAACCTGAGGCAAAAGAAACTTAATGGACTAAAATTAATTTTTAACTTTTTTTTAAAAGAAGTTATAAAATACAATATTTCTCTAAAATTGACATAACCTGGACATCATTTTTGATTTATACTTCTATAAAATCATTTACTGTGTAATATCTATAGTACATAAACCTTCTTTTTTAACATTTTTTTAATGTTTTTTGAGAATGAGAGATGTTTGCTTCTGCTATTAATGTTATGCGTGATATACTTCTGGGGAAAACTATTGATATTTATTATTAGTATACGAGTATAGTACTGAGCAATAACAGTCAAGATTTAGTTTAGTTAAATGTATCTCTTAAAGACTTTTTAAGAAAAAAAAATTATCTCTTAAGTTTTAAGTTATAAATTTAACAAGTGCGAAGAAAGTTTTCTTCCAGAAAGCGGAAATAGAGTTGTGTTATAAGAAGGTATTTTCCATTAACTGGATTTTATATTAAAATGTTCTTCTTTCAGTATAAACTTACATAGTGGTGGTTTAAATATATACAGTGGAGGAGACGTTTTTTTTCTTTTTAATATAGATTATTAGGGACTTACATATATCGTGATATAATAAGATAAAAACCCTAACATGTTAGAAAAAATCATGTTTAGGGGTGGGTGATTGTTTCTACATAATAATAAAATGATTTTATAATATTAAATACGTTAAAAATTTAAGAGACGGTACGTTTGGCTCAGTTTGTAGTGACCCTACTTTCTGCGCCAGCGGTCGCGGGTTCGAGTCCCGCTGGAGGCATTCATTTGTGTGATGAGCACGAATGTTTGTATTCCAGTCATGGGGGTTTATATTTATATTATGTATGTATTTAAAGATATATATGTGTAGTGTATCAACTATCTGGTATCTAGAACTCAAGCCTCGTAGCTTACCATGGAACTAGATAGTGCTGTGTGTTAATGTCCCAACATATTTATTTATTTATTATATGCACTAATGGTTCCTCAATGGTTATTCTAAATTCGATCATAATCTTTTCTTTATTGACAACACTAAAGCTCGTCAATAGCTACTAAACACAAAAATAAAATAAAATCTGATGACAAATAGAGAAGAAAAAGGTAATAATATGTTTTGTCTTTGTCTATTTATATATAGCGATGTACTATTGTGTCGTTTTATACTAAATCAGGACGAGTAAGTCACTAGTCTTACTAAAATATTTTATACTAGCGACTTACCCTCGCTTTTCAATTTTCAATGTTTCAATTTTTTTGAGCGGAATCCTAATTCTTTTTTTTAAATAAAATTAGCCTAAGTTACTCCTTATAATATAAGCAATCTGTCAGTGAAAGTCCCGTTAAAATCAGTCCAGCCGTTTCGGAGATTAGCCGGAACAAACAGACAGGCAGACAGAGAAAAAATTTAAAATTGTGGTTTTCTTGTAAGTACCGTATATAATTCCATATGAATTTAGTAAAGAGCTGCTATTTTGACATTACAAACACACACTTCAATTTTATTTATTTGTATAGATGTGTCAATTTTTCATACAATCATACCTTAAATACTACAGTAAACTTTAGAAATGTAATCTTTGAGTTATGCACACAAGTAGATACTTTTAGCAGTACTCGGCAAAACCCATCTAGTCTACGCGAAACACTTGAAATACTTCAAAAGTGCTTTAAATTTCTCTCAACGTACAGTTTAAAGTGAGGTTTAGCGTTTCTAAGATGACATCGGTCTGGCAGCTATGCGATCTTGGAACAAGGAGTTAAACGAAGAAGTGAAGTCTAATGTTAGTAGAAAAAATACTAGAGTTGTTCCGTGGCTCGACCCGACTAGATTATTTATCTATAGATACTTATAATTACTCCGTTCCTAAGGATAGCCTATAAATATTCTAACTTCGATTAGTAAGCGTTTGTGTAAGCGCATTCAAGTATAAAAAAAACATCAGTTTGATGAACTAAGTTATCGGTATAGGAGAATACAAGTTGTGACTTTACGTCATGTATGTATAAAATTATCCTTACTTTAAAATTAGTAGTTTTACAGGGCTTAGAACCTGTTTAAGAAAAACGGCTTATTTCGGTAATATAATGGTTAATTCACCGCTCGTTTTTTAACCGATTAATGAAAATGAACGGCTTAGTAAACCGAAATAACAATGGTTAACGGTTATTTTTAAAGGAAATAAACCGGGTTATTCATTCATAAGTAAGAAACGTACATGTATCCTTCTAATAGCAATTCACCATTAGCAAAGATTCGCCAAACGTAAACGCATAAAACTCAGTTTAGCCATTAATTTCGGTTATGGAACCTAAATTCATTAAAAAACCGTTCTCAAGGATTTAACCGGTTGAAGAACGTTACCGAAACCTTAGACCGAAAAGCCTTTTGGTTTGGTTGGCCAAAACCAATTTAAAAATTGTACGAGTCTCCAAGCCCTAGGTTGAAGAAAATTGAAATGACAAAAATCTTTGAAAACTTCATCTTTCATTCCTACTGAAATTAAAGTCTGAGCGCGTATATCTTGTATTCTTATTTCTTGTATAAATGAACTATGCTTCAAAATAGCTTTTGGATATTTATTAAACATTCTATTTTGTTGTTTAAGTAGGTATCCTTTCACAGAAAGATTTAGTATTTTTTTTATTTCTCAATTTTAAATAGTAATCAATAAAGCCCTATAAAATATGTTAATCTCACTGAAACTAGTCAACTGCGCAGGAAATATTTTAGTACGTATTTGTTCTTGCCATTTGTCCATCTCTGAGCTATTTCGAAAACTTGCCATTATTTTGATGATTTTTCTGACAGAAAAACCCAATAACTATTTAACCCAACCCGGGACTCGAACTCAGGATCTCCGATACATCCACTAGTGACTAGACTATTATATAAGGAAGGATTATATTAGGTATTTCATACTATAACGCATTTCCCTTGGCATAGTAAAATGAACGCGAGCACGCATTGAGGAATGCCTATCTATTCATACAACGTGGGAAATTTCGAGCGAAACACTCACAATTGATGTTTGACAAAGTTATGGGTTTACACGAGAGATTAATAGAGAAAGGTATTTAGTTGGGTATGTATTAGAAATTTGTTTTCTATTGTATATAGTATAATATTTATAACACCCCTGAGACACCCCCAACAAAACAAAAAAAGAATTATTCAAATCGGTCCAGCCGTTTTTGAGTTTTAGCGAGACTAACGAACAGTAATTGATTTATATATATATATATATATATATATATATATATATATATATATATATATATATATATATATATAATATCATATCAATATCAATGTTCTATTATGAATAATGCTACACATTTAAAGGCTTATTTCCTTCTATTTTCCCGTTCACAAACGATGATTGTTAAACAAAATCCCTAAAATTATTATAACAATAGAACAATGAAAGGGTTCGTGCCGGGGGACTTCGAACACGGTACAATAATAATATTGATAAATCATTAGTATAATATTATATAGTATACTCGTAGTATATATATGTTAAGAGTATGTATATATTATTATATAGTTAAATATTTTTTTAATCGATATTTTTTTGGCTAGAAAGCTACACTTTACCAACGTTTCTTTGAAGATATTTTAATTTATATATGTATGTCACCGTAAAATTGTAAGTGCCGCTAGATAGATAGATTGTAATCTATCTCAGGAGATTGTAAACTATCGAAACAGAATCTTTCGACAGTTTACACTCTCGCTAGATAGATTTTAATCTAGCGGTGTTTACAATTTTTCGGTGACATATACATGTCAAAGTATATAGGTACGTATAGGTACAGTCTTTTTAGAACAAAAATATTTAAAAGTCAGTTAGAGAGGCAAAGTTATTTTTAGAAGGCAATTACTAAGCAGTTCATTATTCATCTATCTGAATTTTATAAAAATCATGGCGTGTTCATATGATCAGTGCTTACGTGGAATTCAGTATCAAAAGGCAAGTGGTAACCATGTTGAAAATGATTCATACATGAGAATGTCAGAGGTGAAAGATCCGGGATTTGAACCCGCTTCACTTGTTTTCTCAAGCCAGCGTTACCACTGGGCTACCTACTTACCTGCTTTAAAAATATTATAAATATAATTACGTTTTAACGTTTAGTATAGATTTTTCAGTGATGAGATATTTTCCCGCAGTAAAAAGTATTCTATATGTTGACCCGGATAACCAGCTATCATCATACCAAATATCCTCAAAATCTGTCCAGTGGTTTTCTCGTGACGCGTTCCCAGATAGACAAAAATTCTAAAAACTATAGATTCGGTCTCTATATCGATAATAATGACTATTTCAATAAGATTTTCCAAAAAATATTTAATGTACAGATTCGACTTAGAATTTTATTATATGTATAGATAAATACATATGAATATGTTTGCATACCTTCCATTTATCTAACAACTAAGTAACGCATTTTTCCTAATAAATAATTTTGAAGCCAAACAAGGACGTAGACTAACTTTTTTAACCTGGTACATAAATAATATCTGTATAAGTCATTGAAGTTTGGGTGAGATTGGTTGCAATTAGGTAATGAACGAAGGCCTAAGTGAAGGGTGGTCTTTAGTAATATAAACTTTCGTCTCTTGGTGGCGAAATCTAATTTGCGACACTACGTTCATTGTAGACAAATATCGTTTTATGACAAAATTTTTTTTTTACATTTTTCATATATTAGCGTATAATAAAATAATTTCTGTATCATTCATCTTCATGACATTGATTGACTTCACAAATATTTTTTCTACTGTAGCCCGAAATACAAAACGTGTTAAATCTCTGACAATTTATCATTCGCCTGATGGAAGTTTATATAGAGTTTTAGTTTATTTTATTCGAGCCATTCATAACACAATACACTGAAAATATTCCTTTTATCTGATCATATATGCCTAAGCAGACGGAGAATCGAACCCACAACCATCGAATTTCTTGTCCGAGCTCTTACCGCTACGCCAACTCTGAACTCGTGCTTGGCATGTGTACTAACGTAAGTGGTTTATAAGGTGCGAAACATTTTTATTTTCTACACATTTGGCCATCTGGAGCTCCCACTTCGGGTACTTTCATTTCTAGCCAAGCCCTGCATGTTCAATAAGTTTGACTGAAATCGGTGAAGACGAGTAGGAAATGCCTGCTGTGAGTCTAACTAATGCACATGGCATATTATAGTGCATACGAGTAAGTCTTTGCAACACTTTCTATTCCTTTAATTCTCATAGTAAAGTCGAACGACAATTCGATATAATCAGTGAAAGATGAGACAATGCAGAGTAAATACTGTCAACTTAAGATTGTTATTAAATATTTCGTGACATAAACACCCAGTGACTATTTTGACACAACTCGAGACTCAAACCTACGATCTCCAATCTACTATCGTGTATGTACACGGTCAGAAGGAAGGAAATTGGCTGCTGGCGATCTCGCATGATAATTTCATTCAGCAGAATATCGACGTAAAGTTACCCACTATATGTCGATATTCTGTGGGTGGGTAGTACTTTGCTGTAGAGTCGGTCCATTCATGCTTACATTAGTGAGGTTCTACCACACAAGTGAAGGTGAAATTAGCTACAACACTTGAATGTTCATTGCGGTACGGAAAAGATCGTTTGATGCAAAATAGAAAGTATCTGAAGCGTTATGTAAGTTTACAAAGTCAGTTTCATTGTCTTTTAACATTTTTGTTATTTTTTAAATTTATTTGAACGTTTTTATAATCCTTGCTTTTGCGAATAAATTGTAAATCAACTGCAATAAATATGACGAAATATTGACACTTTCTCGCTAGATAACAACTACCTCTTGGTCATTTTCACACAAGACTAAAATTCTAATAAAATAACTGACAAACGAGCAAACTTAACATAATCTATGCAATTCTATGCAAAACGTGTATTCACTGCTTAAATGAAGTTTGATTACTTAAAAAAAACCCAACATTTTCACAAACTTTCACATTTAAAACATCAGCAGGATAAAATGACAAATTCATGTAAGAGTCATCGGGCAAATTCTAGCGATTAAATAAAATGGGGTGGTCAAAGAGAAATGGGAAACATAACGGCGAATACCAAAATAGTTTCGCCATTGTCCAATAAAGGGAATGCCACAAAGCCACTACAGATCAATAGGTCGTGGAACAGAGTCTAACAGAAATGGCATGCGCCGAAAATGTTTGGCGGAAGTTATTCACTAGTCAAGTTAAACACAAAAGTATTACCTTAGCAGGTAGTTATATATGAGATTTTACGGTTAAAAATGATTAGGGACTACATTTATTATTTTGTTTTTGTTTATTTAATCTTAAACATGGATGCAAGAGTGTAACTGTTTACATTCATAATCTGGGCAAAATAAATAAAGAACTCAGAGAAAGGCACGGACATTAAGTCTGTGGCGTGTTACATACTCATTAACAATAAAAAAAAAATAGTTTACTAAAAACCAGTACAAGGAGTCATTTGTATCAGTTTACGTGTTTTGCTACCATAAAGCAGGATCTGGGAACCCGTTCCATTTTTAAACCCGTTTTGGTCATTAACCTCAAATCGAAAAGCCTTTAGGTTTAAGGTTTAGGTTACGTTCTTTAGCCGGTTAAATCCAGAAGAACGGTTTTGGACGAATTTAGGTGCCATGACCAAAATTAACCGGTCAAAATGAGTTTTTGGGCATTTACTTTTGGCGCGTCTTTGCTAATGGGGAATGGATTAGTAAAAGGATACATATAAGTTTCTTACTTTCGAATGAATTAACCCGTTTAATAATAATAATAATAATAAAAACTCTTTATTGCACACACAAAAGAGGAAGAAATAAGAAAAGAATAATACAGTAGTAGGAAAATGTACAAGAGGCGGCCTTATCGCTAAAACAGCGATTTCTTCCAGGCAACCTTTAGGTGTAGGAAATAACAAAGTGTGAAGTGGAAGGGTGAAGTGGAAGGGTGGTGGTGGTTTATTTCGGTATCAAAACCAATTCAACCTTTCTCTATGAATAACCGTTAACCATTATTATTTTGGTTTACTAAACCTTTCGTTTTCATTAACCGGTTAAAGAACGAACAATGAATTAAACATTACATTACCTAAATAAACTGTTGTTTAAACCAATTTCGAGCCCTGCTTTAAAGAATAATAATATTTAAGCTTATTATACATGCAATTAAGGCTATTTTCTAAATAAAAAAAATGGATTTTTTATTTCATCGTTTTCTTCCAAATATTTGGGTTATATCCATATAATATTTTAGTTGAGATTTGCCAAAATTACAAGCTTCAGGACCTTGAAATCGTTATTCTGTAAAGTTGTGTTTTTGCACTTGCCCCCGTCAATACAACGTATAGCCTAAACCATTGAGTCAAAAAGCCTGAAATTTGGTATAATATAGTTCGTAATAGATTAAGGTAAGTACTTACTTGCTTATTAATTTTTGGAAATTTCTTTTCATTAACTTAGTAGTTTAAATGTATGGAAGGTCATCAATTTTGAAGTAACGTATACGGAAATTATTGTTTTATTCTCTGTGTCCATATTTTAAATAAAAAAATATCATGGGTTTCTTTGCTTATAGGCTTGCTTGTACATATTAATATATGTATGTATTAAGTAAAATGATAAATTAGCTATGATTTTAGATAAACTTCTTACTAGTGCTTTGATACACGTATTTAGTACTACTTTTTGCCCGCAGCTCCACCCGCATGGTGAATCGAAATTTTAACAGCCTACGTCCGTCCTCATAGTACTTACTATCTATGTTCTTGTCTATTACAGAGGTCACAAACAGACAGATAGTGTAACTTTTACATGGAGTAAGTATGTCCAGTTATCTATCTAACATATTTAAACGAGCAATTCTTGTATATTTAATTATTTATACTGGCGATCTCGGAAACGGCTCTAACGATTTCGCTGAAATTTGGTATGTGGGGGTTTTCGGGGGCGAAAAATCTTTCTAAATTAGTCTCATGTCTGGGAAAACGCATGTTTTCGAGTCTTCACGTGGTTTTCTTTCGTATTATTATTATTTTTTGTATTTTTTCAAGTTTTTAGTTTTTTTTTTTAATCTTAAAATTCGATATAACAAAAAAGAACTCCGAGCGAAGCTCGGTCGCCCAGGTACTGAAATTTGAATCATAGCAAATATTAGGCAAAGTGAAATGCGACATGTGCTCTGTATACTGTGTATACTAATAAGTAATAACTATTAGAGCAAATTAGTTATAATATAATTTACGTACTGAATTAATTCTGTAGGGTAATTTGTTTAACGTTATATTAGTACTATGTTAATATACATTATTCTAGAAATGTTTAAATTCGTTCGAAGCCTAATTTATTAAATTAAATATTTCAATAATCTATATATAATTAATAATCAATATATAAATAGGCAACACAGTTCGTACCTTTTTCTTCTCTGTTTTTTGTTTAGTAGCTATTGAAGAGATTAAAAATTTTTGGAAACAGTTTTTTATATAAGGTAAATAACTACTTATTAATTCGTAACTGTTCATATAATAGACATAGTATATGTTTTTCTCTAATTTTAATAGATAGATATAATCTATATATTAATACGTGAAGAGAAAACTTTGAACCCCTTTTTAAGCATATTGCATGTACGGAGGATGACTTTGACATAGTTAAAGTTTATATAGAGAAGGACTGCAGAAAGCCAAAATTAATTGACTTTTTTTACCTGCGAATCGACTCGCGTATTTTATTTATATATGGTTGATTTTCAACCACGCGGCGATCTCTAGTAATAATAAATATACCTAGTTGAATTTCGATCACTAGGGGAACACTAGTATAAATAAAAAAAGAAATGCTGATTGTTGGTAAGCGCATTTCATGGGAACAGCTGGACAGATTTGGCTAACTTCTGTCCTAAAATATTGATAATAGTCGAATAGGGTCTTTAAGGGTAAAACATTAGAAATTTTTTGGAACAGCTGCGTAACAGGATAGTATCATTCAGGTCAGGTAGTCTGCTTAGTAAAAAACTTAAATTGAGTTATGAAAAAATGGACACCCAACTCAAAACAACTTATATTAGACGACCACGACCACGAATATGGTCACAGTGGCTACAATATGTACGGTTTTAGCCTTTATTTATAGTATATATCTACTATATATTTTTTGCACTATATTGCCCGCTGACATCTTCTCCCACATCCAGGGTTTGACAGAAAGAGATCTCTTTTAGAGAAAAGTTCACCTTTGTGAACTATGTTTATTGTTGTTTTTTTTTTCTGTATCACATTTCAAGTACAATAAAGAATATATATAACGGTTAAGATGTATAAAAATGTATAACAGTCATGATCGCGTGGGCGGTGTTCAATATAGCATAATGTAAACCGTAGGCTCGCTGTGACATCGGTCGTGGTCAAAATCCCTTAATGTGCGGGTAGGGTTGACCACTGGGTCTAGAAACATTAAATGAACAAGAAGTGATCGTTATATAACGAATTAAAGTATTAGAATACATTTTTTGTAGCAAAGGGTTAAATATGAAAGGAAAACTAATGATTATATGTAAAGAAAAGTTGTAACATCGTTATTTAAAATACCATATTTTAAGGATGTGAAATAGCTGTGATTGCATGCGCTAGCGTTTTCGCTCGTGTTTTTATTTAATTATATAGTAATATACCTTTATAAATTATAAATATGTGTTTTTATTGTGTTGTGCTATGTAAAAGTTTCATCAAAATCCATTCAGTAATTTTTGCATGACAAATATACAGCCTTACAAAGCTTCGTGTTTATAATATTAGTAGCATGATCATCACACTGTTACTCTATTAATAAACTTATAAAATATTTTTAAAAGTTTATGTGAAATACATATTTAGATTAGTTTGATGGCTACATCTTAATAACAATTAACAACTGCTTGTAATGCCTAGATATTATCTTAATAATGTGCTTACGAGTATCATATTAAGTTATTTAATCTAAGCGAAGTCAGAGCCGGTACCCTTAATAAAACATATAATTTAAAGTTTTATACCAGATAATTGTTACTAGTAGTAAACAAAAAAATCTTTCTTACTTACCGCCACATGGCTTTCAGTTGATCACATGTGGGTTCATCCTGTTTGATGTCCCGATCCCGGACCCTTCCAGGGCGAGGGGACAGAATGGGTTCCTGGTCTATACGCTGTGCGAGAGCACACGCACATACCCACAGAACCAGGTACCAAGAGCGCCACAAAGACCACATTCTGCAACAAAATATTTTCAATATGTAATTTTTGCCATTTTAATTTAACTTTTAATTATTTTATATAACTTACAGCCAGAATATTTGCATGTACTTTTGACGATACAAACAATACATTACATTTGGACTATAAAAATACACGGAAATATTAAAGAGTATGTAAATTATATTTTTTTTAGAGTATAATAATACGTATAAAGTATAAGGTAGTTGTAACCCAGGGTAATGAGCTCGCTTGAGAAATCGAGTGTAGCGGGTCTAAATCCCAGGTCCTGCACCTCTGATATACTCATATGCGAATCATTTCCAAAATGATTACCATGAGTTTTATGGTGAATGAAAACGTAGTGAGAAAACCTGCGCGTTTGAAATTACCTAGCAAGTTTTCGAAAGTACATGTGAAGTCCGCCAAGTTTTCCAGCGTGGTGGATTATGGCTTGATGCTCCCTTAAAATGAAGCGACGTGCCCCTTTTTATTAAGTGAATTTAAAAATGTCAAACTGTATTAAATTATATTTTACGTAAATTTATATAATATAAATATTTGTTCAATGAATCAAAGAACAACACATTTCAGTAAACTCTTATTAGTTTTACTTGTAACTACTAATTTTGTAATCATATTTTGGAAGTAAATAACTTACGTACTTATTTGATGCTTAGTGAATATATTGAATCCAGATGGCAATACAAAAATTAGATACTATCATAGATCGATACTATGGAACTAATCTCATGACAAAGCTAAAGAGCAATGGACAGTTTTAATGGCTGCCACTGAAACCTTTGAGTAACTAACAACTTAATGAGTTTGCAAAAGTCCCACAATTATATACAAACATACATATATTCAGACCTTTTTTAACGTTCCACTGCTGGGCATCGGCCTCCTACAATATGAGGGGAATCAGGATATAGTCCACCACGCTGGCCAAGTGCGGGTTGGCCAACTTCTCATGTCTTTCCAAAACGACGTCTTCCGTAACCGTAAGACAAGTAATAATCATGTTGGAAAAGATTCGTACTTGAAAATATCAGAGGTGCAAGATCAGGGATTTGAATTTTGAACTCGCTTTCTCGCTTTCCCACGTGAGCGTGTCACCAATCGGCCACCACACAACATACATATTTTTTTAAAACTATCGATTATTAAGTGATTGAAAATAATATAAAGTACTAATATACTTTAGTACGTACATTTTTATTTCATGAAATAGAATTTTCGTTTTGTACTCAGTAAACAAGTAACTATTAAAAATTTATTGTATAAGTATTGATTTTATACCTGCATTCGTGTATATATTAATATCTATAAACAATTCAAGGAAACTGTTTCAAGTAATCCCCCAGCGTTCAAGTTATCTCCAGAAATGTTAAAATGCAAATATCTCATACTACACCAATTTAGAATTCTGAGAAATTACGACTGCGATTTGAATATATCATGTTCCGTAACTTGATAGTTCCTAGAGCTGATTATTTATATATCTACCATATTTTAATTTCTATAAAGATTTAATATGGTATGTTATATTATATACAGCTTCTTTAGTATATGTATATGTGTGTAGATCCAGAGGTCCGTGGTTCGAATCCCTTGTCGGATCAAGTAGATTCGCTGGTATTTTTCTGTCAGAAAATTGTCAGTAACAGCCTGGAGTAGTAAAGATGGCGGTGTTTTACCCATGTGTCTCACACGTGCGCAAAAAGCTCTGATCTTTTATCAGTTGTGTCGTGCTTTCATTCCATCAGAATTTGAGCAAAAGAGAGTTTCCTTGAGTCTGCGCAGACAATCACGCACTGTGACACTAATATGTCCTACGCAAATGGCTAGTCTCAATCAATTGGTCACCATGGCAAAAATAGTTCCGGAATTTATATATATACATATATAAATATAATAAGTATAGTAATATAATAGGCTTTAATTCTAAATCACCTTTTAAGCCGACATAAACTCTTAATTTAAGTATTATGTATAATGAATGGAAATCCCAACTCAAGCTAATCGTGTGTAAAAATGCGAAGAGGGGTACGAATGAGAAAAGTACGTAAGACGTGATTAAATTGCTTTCGAGGAATTTGATGTAAAATCTTTTCTAATCGTAAGATCAATTCAGTATGTGCACGTTCTTATAAGCACGTGAAGGCTTACATTAACTTTTCTGTCGTATGTGTTGGAAACTTCAATTTAGACTTTCTGCTGATACAAATCCGCTCCCATTACGTTAGATAAACATGTTCACAATGGACATGTTAAAACTTGACAACACGTCCAATAAGTTGTTAACGGAACGAGATTATCGAGGGTGTCAGGCCTTTATTGAAATCTAGTTGGATATCGTATGTAGATTCGCGTTGTCAGTGTGTGGACATAAAGAAATTTTAACATTACACTTCGTTTATGTATAATAAAACAAAAAATATTAGTTAAAATCATATTTGTACTAATTTAAAAGAGATAGATATATAAAATATATATTTAAATAACTTATGTTCATGGAGAGTACCTCTAAAGTTCACTAGCGACCACCGGATTTGGACCACGGATCGGATCTATTTTATATCAAATTGAAATAAATCCATTGCTCGCAACACACGATAGGACCTGACGCCACATTCATTATTTACGAGTAAAAGGGGTTATAGAATTTTTCTATATCATTTACAACTATAGCTTGTGATATATTATGTGACGCGCGCACACACTCTCCTACATATTTTAAATATTAATGTATTATTGTCTCTATGTTTTTTTTTCATATAATACCAGATTCATTTTAGTTTAATATGTGAAATTAGAAAAGACATTGAATAGTTGTACTTACTGATATTTTTTTGTCATTTCAATAATATATAGACATGCCACCATGATTGTTAAGAAAATAATTGCCGAAAGGGTCTACCTGGATAAGTATCCGAGGCCCCCGATAGCAAAATCCATTAATTGTACTCTCACTGTATTGTAGTTTATGGTAATCTATGAGAAAGTAAAATATATACCTAATTGACGATTTTGGATTTATTTAAGACTAGCAGAACCCGCGGCTTCGCCCGCAATCAAACTACGAAATAGACTTTTTCGCAATACATATTTTATTACTTTAAAAAATAAGTTCGTGTAAGTTTTATTACACTCACACACAGTCACACACTCAGTCTAATCCCGTTACATAGCTTAGGTGACTTTTTCATTACAGTTGTGCCAACCTTCAGAAGGAGGATATAGATAGCAGGATACTCTCTAGCTAGGTTCTCTCGCTTGCGCTCTAGGTCTGTTATAAGTGTCACTGCTGTGGCCAGCCAAGAATTTGACATAATTTTCCTTTAAATTCAGAATAATTTCCGTTTTGTACTTTATATCCAACAGAGTAAGTGTGCACTGCCCCCCTTTACTCTTTTAAGGGATGAATTTCGAAAAAAATGATATTTGTATTGTTTTTGTTTTCATTTTAAAGGTAAATACCACTTTACCTGCAATAACTATAGAGTTTCATACAAACTTTCACAGCCCCCTTTTACCCTCTTAACGGTTGAATTTCAAAAAATGCTATAATACGTATTTATTTAATTATATTTAAGAGCATTATTACCAAGTTTTAAGTAATTCTGATCATAAATAATTCTTTGCCTATATAAACTTTATCATCCCTTTTTACCCTTTAAATGGATGAATTTCGAAAAAAATCACATATATATATATATATTTCTTATTTTTCCGTGCATTTCGCGTTAAGAATGACAAAGTTTCATACAATCTTTTATCCCCTATTTTACCCCCTTAGGGGATGAATTTCGAAAAATCCTTTCTTAGCAGATACCTACATTAAATAAGGAATATGTCCTCCAAATTTCACGTTTCGACGACCAGCGGTTTAGGCTGTGCGTTGATCGATCAGTCAGTCAGGAGAAAGCATTTTATGTATACCTATATAGAAATATGAAAAAATTATGACATTTTTGTAAAACTATTACTTATAGGGAGATAATTATTTAAATAAAAAGATATGTATATCAGTGAACTTTTTAGAGAATATTATTCATTTTTTTTTCATACGCTTTGAAGTATTAAACTTCAATATCTCCCTTGGTCTCTCTCGCAAAACCACATAGTCAGCTCTACGAATAATCTGTACGTGTATAGAAGCAACAAGCGCCTATATGAGATATTTGAATGGATCTGAGTCTGATCCTAAAAGTGCATGTCAAGTGTATCCGCAACACTGAATTGGTCCGAGTTGAATCACATTTGAAAGTCGGATATGGATACGAGCAATGAACATGTGTAGTTGATAGATACGACTGTCTGTATGTGTTTTTTATTTCTCCGCGCTGTAACGATTCAACGAATTTGACTGAAATTTTAAATGAAGAAAGCTCATATTCTGGATGAACACTTTTATACATTTCACTACCACGCGTGAAACGACGTGTAAAATTTTGCCGATTATATTAAATGTAAGCCTTACCAAACACAACCTTTCATTATGAGGAAAGGTACATAATATATCACAAGCTATAGTTGTAAATGATATAGGAAACTCTATAACTCCATACACTCGTAATTAATGAATGTGGCGTCTGGTCCTAATCGTGTGTTGCGAGCAACTGATTTATTTCAATCTATATATACATAAAATGCTTTGTCCTGACTGACTGACTGATCGATCAATGCACAGCCTAAACCGCTGGCCGTAGAAACGTGAAATTTAGAGGACATATTCCTTATACAATGTAGGCATCCGCTAAGAAAGGATTTTCCGAAATTCATCCCCGAAGGGGGTAAAATAGGTGATATAAGATTGTATGAAACTCTGTCATTCTTAACGCGAAATACACAGAAAGTGGTTTTTACTTTAAGATGAAAAATTAGAAATATATGTATTAGATTTTTTTTTAAATTTATCCCTTAAGAGGGTGAAAGGGGGTTATAAAGTTTATATGGGCAAACAATTATTTATGATCGGAATTACTTGAAACTTGGTATTAATGCTCTTGAATACAATTAAATGAATACGTATTTCACCATTTTTTGAAATTCATCCTATAAGGCTGTCAAATAGGGGATGAAAGTTTGTATGAAACTCTGTAATTGATGCAAGGAAAATGATACCTTTAAAATGACAACTAAAACAATACAAATACCTTTTTTTTCGAAAAGAATACAGGTAGTAGAGGTTGCTAAATACCTAAAGTGTAAATTTATTTACAGAATATACGCGTAACATCTTTTAAGATACTGGATATTTAGAGTTACGATCGCTAAAATCAAATTTGTTTTCCTTATTTTTGCAAGTAATAAAGTTTGATCGCGGGCGAAGCCGCGGGTTCTGCTAGTTTGATATAAAATAGATCCGATCCGTGGCCCAAATCCGTTGGTCTCTAGTGAACTTTAGAAGTACTCTCCATGAACATAAGTTATTTAAATATATATTTTATATATCTATCTCTTTTAAATTAGTACAAATATAATTTAAATTAATAAGTATTATTTGTTTTAGTACACATAAACGAAGTGTAATGTTAAAGTTAGCTAATGCACAGTAAAATAATTTTATTACGAAAAATGTCTTTATATCCACACAGTGGCGACGCGAATCTGCATACGATATCCCACTTGATTTCAATAAAGGCCTGACATCCTCGATAATCTCGTTCCGTTAACAACTTATTGGACGTGTTGTCAAGTTTCAACATGTCCATTGTGAACATGTTATCTGACGTAATGGGAGCGGATTTGTCTCAACAAGTATCGTCATGCGTAATATACGAATACTTTATATTACATACTAGTGAGGTACGCTCGCTTCGTTCGGATATGTCCCTAGGTACCTACTATTTAGCATAGTCATAACACACATAACACAGTCAGTAATCAGTCCACCCTATTGTTGTGATTCATTGATTTTAATGTAGAAATTGTTTGATATATTCAAAATAACCTATGTTTATTGTAATTAATTGAAGTTCCAATGAAATTATATTTCATATATTAAGTATGCAAATGTATTATTTAAAAAAAAAATGATTTAAAATTATAAAATGTATTCAAAATATTTATATTTATTTTAATAATATTTTTAAGTATTAGTTTCTAAATTAGATATATATATGGATTATTATGCTTTGAGATTCCGCCGGAAATCGTAGCAGTTACATTAAAATTATTAAAAAGGTGGGTTGATTGGAATTAAAATGATTATATAAGGAGTGCTTTTTATGATTGAGATTCATTCTTGTTCAGAAAGAGTTACGGTGAATTTATGCTGGAACAGTGTTGTAAATCAGTGATATATGTAGTGTGGTGTAATTCTTATATGTGAATTAATAGTAATTATACGTATCAACTATACTCTGGTGGTTTTTATTACACTATATTTTATGCCTAATATAAATATCTTAGATCATGCCAAATCAGATCTTGCCTCTTGGGCCTCTTGGGAGTTCTCTGGGGTCGTGCCTTCTTTCTATAAAATATACACTCGCATGCGTCTTTTTTATTTGGAAAATTAAGTTGTTGGACTTACGCCTGATTTCTTCTTTGTCAGGTTGGATAGTCGTTTCTGCATTAAAAGAGTGAAAGAATGGAGAAATCACAAGAGGTATAGTTCGTGCCACGAAAGATGAGACTTGACAAACCACGTGGTTTCACTTGCGCAGAAGACGTTTTATAGGTCACTTTAGCGGTACGAGGGCTGAGGCGAGAAGGGATCGGGCGACATCGGGGCGTCGAAACCGGCGCGGGAGGCGCGGTACGGCGCTGCGCATGCGTGTTAGTTGCCTACCGTTCTCCTCGCCCCGTGCAACCCCCGCTTGACTCCGCAATACAGACGAGTGCAACTTGTGTTTATTTTCTATTTTGTTTAAAGTTGTGTTGTATACGAGTGCAATTTTGTAAAATTTTGATTATTCCTCGAGATAAAACATTAAGAAGACAAAGTAGGAAGATAGTTTACGATGTGTACACTTATATGTTAAAAGAAGCAAAGGAAGTGTACAAAATTTGAAGCAGGTATATATACGTACCGTTGCGTACCACGCGTATCATTTCGTAATAAATATTGTTAATTATTTTAATATAACATTGCTATACACCTTATTCCGAATGACGTCGAAAAATCCCTAAAATAGATATAGAAATAAATTATAGATAACTATTTCGTACACGACTGTACCTGCGCAGGCTCCCCACTACTGACGCTCGTCAAGTCTCATCTTTCGTGGCACGTATTATACGCCGAATCTGGGTTTAACCGAATTTGAATATTTGGCCGAATATTAGTTTAAAAATGTATTGAAAAGAATATTTAGACGAATTATTCGGTTCGTTGGTATGTATCGTCGTGTTTGTGTTATTTACAAATAGTATGAACGGTTCTCAAAATAAAGCCTTTTTAGCACATCTATTCTATTTATAAAATCGTACAATTAAAATATTCGGTAATTATTTGGCAAATTAAGCGAGTATTCAGTTGAACACGAACAAAACAAAAACATTTGACCGAACATTCGGCGCATTATCAACTTTCACAAAAAAATTACACAGATATAATTATTTTAATTAAACAATTTCTTTTAAGAGTACAAGGTAATATATATATACCTATATACCTATATATAGCTTTAAAAGATGTATGTATTATATATTTGTAATTTTGATGTATGTATAAATTTGATATTATTAAAAGATTTCTTAGTAAATATAAATAAAGCGTTACAAAATAGTAGATAAAAAATACCTTTTAGTACAATTCATTCAATGGTTTTCACAACATAGCTGTGATCTTATGAATATTACATCAGGTAGTAAAAACTTCATACGTATGAGTTATGACTGTCATTGACCTTGCATTTGTGCGTTAGAACAAGTTACCCTTGAACTGTGCTTGTTCATTGCACTGAGTGCATCGTATCAATAAATAGCAACATTTCAATATGGCATTGAACACTGTTTGAATATAATGTATTTAAAACTTACAGTGTGATGAAAATGTAAATGAAAGTTTTTGACAGATTTCAATGATATTTTAAACCGAATTTGAATTAGGACTTTGAATATTCGACTCATGTTTTTGTGGAACGATTTCAGAATTTAGTTTTCAATGAAATAGTTAATTAAGATTTTGTGTGGTTTTACTTTATCTTACTTTTAAGTTAGATATATTTTTTAAGTCGGTATTTTATAGGTTGGTTACAAAGTATCTTTTGAAATTCCATAAAAAAAATGCTTATTCGCTACGAGCATAGATATCTCTGCCGAAGCCTTCTATATTTCAATGAAACCCACGCTTTTCAGTACACGTGCACATTTTTGTCTTTTTTTCGAAGAACCTCAAATCGAAAGTGTGAGCTTTTTCATACAATACTCGGCACAGCGCCAAAATTGAACGCGGGTTTTTCGAACTGGATGATATGGGAAAATGATCATAGCCATATAAGCACGACGAAAAATTTTAAAATAGTTAGGTTCTTCCTAAATTTTTTTAGGTTTGGAAGAAAAACAATCTAAAGAATAAAAACACGAATCTAACGACCGATAAATCGGTTTGGTCATTCATTTATAGTTGTTAATATTAAAAATGTTTATTTTATTTTTCGCTTTGCAGAGTGTTTTTTCATCGGTTTTTTTTTGTATTAATTTTCGTTTATATAAAGAAATACGCTGTACAACAAAAAATATGTTATGTCATTATCAATTTTTTAACACTAAAGACTTTGTCAAACAACTTCAATCTGCAGTAACAGAATTATAAAAGTTGAATTCTGTATAAATATTTTCATTAAAACTTAGCAACGCTTAGTTACTTAGCGCGCGAGTTCGTAATTAATATTACTAAAACAAAATTTCAAATTGTTTCTGAAAGGATGGAAATTACTAAATCTTATTTTACTGCTAGTCCTGTATTATTGACACTAGCGACTCAACCTTGCTTTGCTCGGGTTCGTCCCTAGGTACGTTTTAATTTTTTTGAGCGAAACCCTAATTCATTTTCTAAAATATAAATAGCCTAAGTTACTCCTTATAATATCAATTAAAGTTAAAATATAAGTTAAAATTGGTTCAGCCATTTCGGAGATTAGCCGGAATAAACAGACGGACAGAGAGACAAAAATTCCATATGCATATAGTATAAAGCTGTTATTTGACATTACAAACAGATACTTCAATTTTATTTATCTGTATAGATTTAATTTTGAATCTTTTTTGTTTGATGTATATAAAATTTCGATATTATAGCAAAGAAAGCCAGCTTAGCTGTTGGCACCTCTAGCCTATATCAAGAAGATAGTCCCCATACTCTATAGAGAGTATATCATAACGTATAATATAATATTTCACAATTAGTCCTAAAACAATCAAATTTTATCTTTTTACGTTTAACAGTACTAGTAATATAATAATAAAATAAAATAATATTTAAAACTAACAATAAGTTTAATTTAAAAAATATACATGTAAAAACCGTTAGATATAGTTAGTTCTTACTGTGTAGAAAAAAATAAAAGTAATTCAAATTAACATTTTAGATCTATATATAAATAGACAGACAAACTGATTGAAAAAAGGGACTGGCCCTTTTTCTTCTCTGTTTGTCAAACGTTTTTTTTTGTTTTTGTTTAATTACTATTGACTTGTCAGTCAGGTCAGTTTAAACTACGTGAATAACTTAATCTTTTAATTAACATTTTAAATCAAACTTTTCGGTTTTTTCCGGATATATTTAGATTTTTAATTACCTACGTTTCGAATGCTTTACTGCGATTACAATTACGGGATAGACTAAGGTTTTAGACGTCTCAATGGTCATATTGCCGTTAAAATATTGATTTAAAATATTCAATTTTCAATGTAAACTAAAGATTATATGATTTATTTTTAAGTGTAAGGTACAGTCACGAGCAATGAAATGTATACGTTGACAAGTTTTCAAATTCATATCAACATCATACCTTCCAAAAGAAAGTGTACGCGCTTTGCTTCAAAATTAAGTAATCGTTCATTTGTTTCATAATTTGATATACATTTTTATCAATTGATTGTAAACAACTCGAATCGAATATAAGTATACACGTTACACGTTATATGTATGTACCCATTAGTCTTTTCATAAAAATGTATACATTTACTAACAACGATTAAAATTATATTTTCGCATTTGAAAAATAGTTTTCTTATTTGTAATAGATATGTATACTGTGTCTTTTCCACAAATATGTATACATATACATTTAAAATTGATTGTTATGAAGTTTAGTAAGCGAAATTAGAACTTTTTACCTGTTGGTTCAGCTCCGTTGACATTTATGATAATTATGACTTGATTCTCCATCTAGGGTTGGCTCCAGATAAAGCAACTCCTTAAGGGCTAACAGTACAGACACGAAATTTTATATACGAATTCAATTATCACAGCACGTTCTAAAGTCTACCATGACTTAGCTGCTGTGCCCAGGGTTGGTTCCAAGTGAGATATCTCCTCAGCGGTCAACAGCACAGATATGAAATTTTGTATACGTATATATCTATTATAGCCCGTTCTAAAATCTACCATGATTTGAATGCAGCGTCCAGGGTTGGCTCCTAGTGAGAAATCTTCTCAGAGTCCAACGCTATAAGTACGAAATTTAAGTATACGTATCCAATTATAATAGCCTGTTCAAAAGTCCACCATGGCCTGGCTGATGTATCCAGGCTATATGAGATCTCCTCAGCAGTCAACAGTACAGACACGATTTTTTTAATAATGTGCTGAGACCATGACTTTTAAACATTATTACTAGTAAACTAAAAAAAAATAGATATTTGACAGTGAAAAAACATGTTGTGGTAACTCTGCGGTACATAATTATCGATTGAGCTAAGCTTGGTTCCGCTGTAACCATGGTATGGTCGACTTATTGCCGTGGCCTAAAAGTCCAGACTTAAACCCCATTGAGAATCTGTGGGGTTTAATGGCTCCATATTGGGACTACACTCGAGTCCTTGTTCGACCAAGGAGTCCATTTTTAATCATATTACAGAAATATGGGACAGTTTTAGAAGAAGCGAAGTATGTTGCAAAATGATTTCATCAATGCATGAGAGTTTACAAGATATCATTAATACTGACGGTGGTTACACTAGATTGTCGATTTTTCCATTTATATGATATGATGAAATATGTAAAAAATAGAAACATTAAATAAAAATATTATGATTGCACGCAGTGGTTATGTAATCAAGTCACGCGGTAGTGTGTCCAGCCAAGTTCAAGCCAAAAGGAACTGGCGACGCAGCACCGTGTGTATATTACACGAACCATTTGGAGCCACTGTTTACCCTCGTAATAACTCAAAATCTATTAAACATAAACACATGAAATTTGGTTCATTTATTTAATCCCCTTAAATTAACTAGAACCCCAATTTCAAAAATACAGCTCAAACGGTTATTAAGATATTAACGTCTAAAAATCGACATTTTTATCACTGACTGGCTGACATATAGTAGTAAAACTTAACCCACTTCCAGATGACCTAAAAAGTTGAAACTTTGTATCCAGATGGGTAATTCTATGCATACAAAGAGAAAAATCTGAAAACAGTGAATTCTTAAAATTTGAAGTTTTTCTAATTAATTTTTATTGACACCTTGCCTGCACTTTGCGCCTTCTAAAACATAATAAAATTAGCTTAACAACTAGTGCTTTTTGAAATATAATATCAATAGCAATCATAGTAATAGCAAAAACTTTTCTTTCTCAGGAGAAAAGGTTCCATGATGATTAAACAACATTTTCCTATTCCGCCTTATCCACTAATGAATAGTCGCAAAATTTTGAAAAAAAAAAGATTGAATTTACAGGTCACTTTGGAATTATGAATAATAATAGATTCTTTAAAAAAGTTATGATATTCCATCAAAAACATAAATGCGAAAATAGGAGCCAAGTTCAATATTAAGAATATGCGTGGTGGTCGACTTCACCGACAAAAGAATTAAGATCTAAATGGGTGCCAAGTTTTGTAGATGAAATTTATTAGTAAGAACATATCTTAGTTCAAGATTTGACTTGGCTAGTTTTTGTATTCATGTTATCTTATATTCGGTTAATCACTTATAGTATCTTCTTTATGTTATACACAAGTTATGTTTTTATATTGTATGGTTAACATGTCTCACTCTTCTAAAAACTTGCTTTACTAGTAAAAACTAGCCAAGTCAAATCTTGAACTCAAATATGTTCTTATTAGTAAATTTTAGGATTATCTACAGAACTTGGCACCCATTTAGATCTTACAATTAATTCTTTTGTCGGTGAAGTTGACAACCACGCATATTCTTAATATTGAACTTGACTCCCATTTTCACATTTATGTTTTTGATGGGATAATAATCTTACTTTTTTTTTTATTGACGTAAAAATAAACATTTTAGGAGTCACCATATTGTTTTATTTTAAAACTAGGCGCACTTTTAAAGATTTGGCTTATTTAAAATATTTATGGCTCATCTATCAGAGACAAAATTAAATTCAATAACATTAACTTATTTTAAACAACGTATTTTTTAAAAACAAGCTTTTATAGATTCATTTTTTACTTTGATTTGATTTCATTTGTAATGCACTGAGCATTCAAATGAAAGCTTTATCTTAAACATATTTTTTTACTGTTAACTATCTATTTTTTTTTTTTAGTTTACTCGTCATGATATTTAAAAGTCATGGTCTCAGCATATTATTTAAAAATCGTGTCTGTGCTGTTGACTGCTGAGGAGATCTCATATAGCCTGGATGCAGCGCCAGGCCATGGTGGACTTTTGAACAGGCTATTATAATTGGATACGTATCTTAAATTCCGTACTTATAGCGTTGACCTCTGAGAAGATGTCTCACTAGGAGCCAACCTTGGACGCTGCATTCAATTCATGGTAGATTTTAGAACGGGCTATAATAGATTTATACGTATACAAAATTTCATATCTGTGCTGTTGACCGCTGAGGAGATATCTCACTTGGAACCAACCCTGGGCACAGCAGCTAAGTCATGGTAGACTTTAGAACGTGCTGTGATAATTGAATTCGTATATAAAATTTCGTGTCTGTACTGTTAGCCCTTAAGGAGTTGCTTTATCTGGAGCCAACCCTAGATGGAGAATCAATTCATAATTATCATAAATGTCAACGGAACTGAACCAACAGGTAAAAAGTTCTAATTTCGCTTACTAAACTTCATAACAATCAATTTTAAATGTATATGTATACATATTTGTGGAAAAGACACAGTATACATATCTATTACAAATAAGAAAACTATTTTTCAAATGCGAAAATATAATTTTAATCGTTGTTAGTAAATGTATACATTTTTATGAAAAGACTAATGGGTACATACATATAACGTGTAACGTGTATACTTATATTCGATTCGAGTTGTTTACAATCAATTGATAAAAATGTATATCAAATTATGAAACAAATGAACGATTACTTAATTTTGAAGCAAAGCGCGTACACTTTCTTTTGGAAGGTATGATGTTGATATGAATTTGAAAACTTGTCAACGTATACATTTCATTGCTCGTGACTGTACATAATGTATGACTTATATTTAAATCGATATCCATTCAACTTTGCTGTCTTATTCAATAGCGATAAAGGCTATCTTCGACCGGATATTTCCGGGTGCTAGCCGGAAATTGCCTCACGACGAGACCCGGCCAGCCGAGACCTGATAAGCTTGTATAGATGAAAAATAGACTCTACTTTAAAGTTTTAAGCGTTTCCTTATTTTACTGAAACTAAACTGTACATAAATAACAAGAAAGAAAGGTCATCTAAATAATCATCATCTATACTAATATTATAAAGCTGAAGAGTTTGTTTGTTTGTTTGGTTGAATCTCAGGAATTACTGGATGGAATTGAAAAATTATTTTTGTGTTTGATAGTCCATTTATCGAGGAAGGCTTTAGGCTATATATCATCCCGGAAAAATGTACGGTTCCCGTGGGATAGTTGTTTTTGTCTAGAGACGAACCCGAAGCGAAGCGAGGGTGAGTCGCTAGTTAGTTATACTCGTAATAATGGTCGAGTACATATGTTTTTATTGGTTGTTTTATTTCAAAGCGAATTAGTTAGTGAATTTTAGGCATTAAATTATCACCATTACTTTTTTTAGGCAAAAAAATAAAATGTCTGTAGAGCCATTGCTTAAATGCATTGAGAGAAAGATTATTAATTAGAAAATGATTAGTCAGTTTTAATTAGAAAATGATTACTACGTTTTTTTATTATTTACTACTAGCGACTCACCCTCGCTTCGCTTCGGGTGCGTCCCTAGACAAAAACAAATCTATCCCACGGGAACTGTACATTTTTCCGAGATGATATATAGCCTATAGTATAGGCCCTATACCCTTCCTCAGTTAACGGGCTATTTAATGCAAAAAGAATTTTTCAAATCGGTTTAGTAGTTCTTGAGATTAGCGCGTTCAACCAAACAAACAAACTCTTTAGCTTTATAATATTAGTATAGATTTACATACTTAATATGTGTTTTAATATTGGACATCCTTATCGAAATAAAATTTTATGGAGACAAGTCCGTTTCTTACTTATTGTATTTTGTCTGGTTGATTGACTGTTGCATCCCGACGTTTTGAATGCTTTATAGCTATCACGAGAGAGATTTAATCTTTCTCAAAAATAATCCACGAAAAAATTTGAAAGTGTAGTTTTATTTAATGTATCAAATATCCGCGTAAATATAAAAAAAGTATTATCTTGCATATATTAGGTATGTCATTGGATGATACGTAGTGACTTTTCTTTCAGAAAAGAAAAAACTTGAGTACACAGAGTAGATTGAAGTTTTTATACGTGTATAAATCCTACTAATATTATAAATGCGAAAGTTTATGATTATGTATAGATGTTTGGATGTCTGGATGTATAGATGTATGTATGTTTATTACCTTTTTACGCAAAAACTACTGAATGGATTTCAGTAAAACTTTTCAGTAATATAGCTCATACATTAAAATATACTACTTTTTAGCCCGAAAAATGTACGGGGTAAATTTCTTTTTGTTTTCTAGAGGCGAACGCGGGCGAAGCGAGGGTAAGCCGCTAGTAAATAATAAATAAAAAAAGCAGAATGGCAAACTCAGTTGGAATGATAAACATATATGAGAAAGTTTAAACTAAACGTTAAATTCAAAATATTTTATTCAGCATTAAATTAATACAATTTTTTACTGAACGTCATGAGTAGGGTCTGGGAATTGGTACCATTCCACAAGTTTTCTATTTATATTTTAACTTTGAAAATCATTTTGAGAGAAAGTTATTTTTAGACACCAAAAATATGATCAACTATAGTCCGCAAATGAAACAAGGTCGTGCAGTTTTGCTACCGATACAATTTTAGTCGCGTTTCGCGAGTACCGAGTTAAAGTTTTGATTGCGTGGGTAGTGGTAATGTTAAATGTAACTTGGGTGATATTTCGCTTACACGTTATTTAGAATGCTGAAAGCTGCACTTACGGTACATGAGGCGAATTCATAAAGTTTTATTGAAATCTGTCGGCGTATGTCTAAATTTGATACGTCGTAATCAATGTATACGTTGAAAATTTAAATCATTTTGTTTTATTTTATTCGCAATTTGTTTATAAGTTGATTATGGTTTTTTCATGTTTGTATTTGTCTTTTTTGTATTTAATATATTTCGCAGCAATTATTTTTTAATAATTAATAATATATGGAACGAAGGTTTTAAGCTATCAAGACGTAAAATAAAAAAAAAAAAATCAATTAAAAGCTTTGAAGTTGTTTGAAAATATGATTGAACATCTTTATTGTCTGTCTGTCTGTCTGTCCGTCCGTCCGTCTGTCTGTTTGTTTGTTTGTGCTTTTTTCACGTCGAAACGGAATGACGTATTGGTATGATTTTTTGTGTGGAGATAGTTGGAAGGCTGGAGAGTGATATAGGCTATTTTTTACCGCGGTAGATTATCTCATTTCCGCGGATAAACACGTTATAATATTACCCAAAAAAATATTTCTGATCAGAATTACTTGAAACTTGGTAATAATGCTTTTCGATACAATTAAATAAATACGTGTTTTAGCATTTTTCGAAATTTATCCCATAAGGGGGTAAAATAGGGGATGAAAACTTGTGTGAAACCTAACTTTTTAGACTCTTCTTTTGTAGTTTGTTTAGTTTTAGCGCGAGCGAAGCCGCGAGTTCTACTAGTAACTTAAAAATGATTTATAATTAAATTATACTACTAAATATAAATTCAAAAGTTTGTATGTATGTGTAAGTAAGTACACACACACATACAACACTTTTGAGTTGTTTCCCCTTCACTCTTAAATGGCTGGACGGATTTAGATGAAATTTATTGCACAAATAAACCTGGAGTGACGCATATTTTCAGGGTTGCCAATAAAATTATCGAAAAAGTTTCATTGCCTTTACATTATATTATAAATACCTATAGAAGACATAGGGATGCACCCGAGCGAAGCCAGGGTAAGTGACTAGCTTTATAAAGTTACAGGGAAAAGTGTAGGAATAATTTTCTAAGAAGAAACACTTGTGTCTCACGAGAAATGTCATATACAGATATTCCTTCGACGTTTCCAACAATTTCTCACTTTCCTGAAATGCAATGCACATTCTAAAAGCAACACAAATAAGTATAACTTTTTAAAGTATTGTGGATATGGTGAATAACAGAACTGTTATTATGTATGTTAGTATATACAGTATCCATTTAAACGTGATATATTATGTGTTTAATGTATGTAGAAGTAATAAATACTTTCTTAGATTTACGCGGATATCTGACATTTTAAATAAAACTATCTTTTCGGATTTTTTCACGGGGACGGTACAGATCTCACGTGACCATGATTGATGTGAAGCATTCGAAACGTCGGGAACCAAAAATCAAAATAAATTCACGAAAAAATCCGAAAAGATAGTTATATTTAAAATGTAGAAGTACTGATATAATTTCAATTACTACTTTAAAACAGTTGAAATTATCAGAAGAATCAACTATAGTATAGCATAAGTAGAAATAAGATGGCAGCTCTTTACCTGAATTTGTTATCTTTAATATTAAAGTTAATTTTCCTCTATGGTTAAACATACTCATATATTGACAAAGAACATATAAATTAAACATGTCTAATAATATCGTATTATAGTAATTTTTCCATTAAGCATCATCAAAATCATTAAAATCAATTTTAGAAAAAAGTCAATGAAATTAACGTTTTATTATGAGCCTGTATTTAAAGCTCGTAATTTATTAGCTATAAAATATGTCCATTGTGTGATAAAATCAAGCAATTGCTATAACAGAAGCTAAAGTTCAAATACCGATTATAATGTTTAAATATGCAATGAATAGTAGTACATAATAGATAATAGAGTTGTTTGATAATAAGATTATTTAAAAAGTTCCAACAATTGGCGGAAACTCAAGTTAGTGAAGTATCAAAACTATGTAATAAATATACATAGTTTTGACAATATCTTTGTGAAATTAAATTATAGTACCTGGGCGACCGAGCTTCGCTCGGAGTTCTTGGCCAAAAGTTCAATTTTCTTTTTAATTTGGCTTAAAGAGAAAAAAAACTTGAATAAATAATAAAAAAAAAACGAAAGTAAAAACTTTGTATCCGACCGGGATTCGAACTCGTACACCTGTGATTGTCAATCATGCGCCTTGGCTGCTTATCCACGACGCTTATACCAGAGCGTGGGAAATTATCGACCATATTTTGCGTGGAATAATGCGAAAGAAAACCGCATGAAAACTCGAAAACACGCGTTTTCCCAGACATAAGATTAACCTAGATCGATTTTTCGCCCCCGAAAACCCCCACATACCAAATTTCAGCGAAATCGTTAGGGCCGTTTTCGAGATCGCCGGTATAAATAAATAAATAAATATACAAGAATTGTTCGTTTAAATATATTAGATTATAATATTCAGCAAGTAACAGTAAATAGTTTCAAAAGCCTTTTTTGTTTCAAAGTTTGTTGATTTATTTTGAATGTTGTCAGTTCTAAATATAAAGTACTCTATGTGTATACAGATCACGTATGTAACTATGAATACGAGGTTAAGTAGTGAGCTTTGTAGGATTATAAATAGATAATACACGGCAATGCCTCTATTGTATTAAATTGATTCCATTTGTCAATATATATGGTACTTGTTCCAAATTGCCCTTTGTTGGAAAACAATATATTAATTATAGATATACATAATTATTATAAACTAGCGACTCACCCTCGCTTCGCTCGAGTTCGTCTCTAGGTACGTTTTAACGGTTAGTATGGAATAGATAGACTATATACTAGATGATATAGGCTTCCTCAATAAACGGGCTATCTAATGCAAAAAGAATTTTTCAAATCGAATTAGTAGTCCATGAGACTATCATGTTCAAAAAAACAAACAAACTCTGCCTCTTTATAATAATAATAAAGTATACATAAGGATTTAAGGCCGAAACACCTTTGTCTTGGCCTTTCAAATGGTGCTTGAAAAGATTCAATAATTGAGTGACCATGTCATAAGATATCAGAGGTCAAATGCACGGAAATTGGTTATTTGGAAATATCTTATTTCCTTCGCCCAAAATAAAATTTTGTTGTAGCGTCATAACAAAAGTTGTAAAGCATACAATTCTTTAAGGTCTTAATCAATAAAACCTTTAACAAATAATATGATGAAATCACTCTAATGTTACAAATGTGAAAGTTTGTATGTTTGTTATCCCTTATCGCTGAGACCTGGACAGCTTTAGATGGACAGGACTTGGACAGATCTGGATGCGATGATTTAGACGGTTAACTATATGAATGTTTGTACTGGCGGAACTCACGTGTCCTTTGGAAATTATTAGCACATGAAATATCAGAGTTGTGAGAGCCGAGGTTTGAACACACGTCACTTGGTTTTCAAAGTAAGCGCCATTGGCTTAACTCTGCTTTATAAATATATAAAAGTTTACAGTTTAATTTCTTTCATTCAGAGTATGCTTCTTTGTTCTTATTAGACTGCGCTATAAATTAAAGATAAGATTTAAAAATCATGCTTAATATACTTAATTAAAACAGCCTTTTTTTCTTTCGACAAAAAACGAACGAAAGCAAAAATGTCTAAATCTTGAAAAAGGAGATTAAAATGATAGGTATTTTTGGCAGGTGCGAGTGAAAGGGTTAAAACTGGTGCCGTTGACTAAAGGTATGCGGACGTTAAAAAGTAAAGATTGTACTATTTCGCTGACACAGCGTTCTCTTTGCATAACGAATGTCAATGTCGGCTGGTGCTAGAGATTTTTTAATGTCACATGAAATTTGCGATTCAGCTTTTAAATGAAGATTTTAGTCATTTGACGAAAAAATTGGTGGACTTTGGTTTTGCTTTATTAACGATAGGAACACCGTAGACTATTGTTTTATTGTAAGTGATTTTTTTATATAAAAATTTAGGTTATCTCGTATTCAAAATTGACAATTAAGGAGTTTACAGAATTCTGGTTAGATGAGATCTCTTTTGGAGCTTTAAGAACAGTGGAGTTGCAAGTTGATGATGTGTTATCGGGTCTTTGTGTAGGATGCTGGCATTATTGGTGTAGGATGCCGGCTTCCCAAGAGACTAATTGGGACAAATTTGTTTCCAGTATCGTGAATAGGTGTTAGTTGAGTTGATATTACTGTTAATTTACAAATTTGAAGGTTTTTAAATATATTTTCGTTTTCATTTTTCGAGTTTGTTGAGAGTTTCCATTTTGTGAGAACAGTTTAATTTTAATACTATTTTTACAAACCCTAAGTCTTTGAATGAAAACTCTTTTGACCGACTTGACCGGGGCGAAGGCACGGGCATAAAGTAATAAATAGTCTAGTATTTTGTATCAAAATAAGTTGTTATTAAAAGATGAAGAGTAGTTATGTTGGAAAGTTTCTATAATCACAGTTGAGACAATTCTACACAAGTATTTACCATCCACTATCCAGTATTATATATAAAATCTATCGCCCACTCTGTTTGTTGCCAGCGCTGACACTTTTCATATTGAATTGACTGTTGAAGTGCTTATAATAGTTTATTTATGGAAAAAGTGTATTTTTAAATTAAGCTTTTGTGTTTGAAAAAGCTTCATTTTTCAATAATTTAAATGATGAATGATATTTAATTACAATTTGTAAAGTTTATTTTTTTATCATGTCCATATATGTATTTGTTTGGTTCATGATAAAATATTTTATCTCATTTATAGTTATTTATTATTTAGCTAAGACGACTGTTTTTTGTTTTATATATTGTTCAGAAGTATCACTCAGATTCGAAAAAATATTGTAGTATTTCATAGCCTATTTACTGAGGGAGCTTATTGGCTAACTAATATCAAACTCCAACTCTTAAGAGCGGTGGCAATTATACATAAATACATAAATTACTCGAGAGGAGCTTAAGTCATAACTTAGTTTAATAATAAGAAAAATATTAATATATTCTTTCTATAAAATGTTACGTTATTCGTCACAAATCTGACTTTAATTACTTTCTTTGAAATTCAACTTAATATTCGCGAATATCTTATAAAAGCTGTAACTTAAAGCTTTATTTAACGGTTCCCTTATTTAAAACTACTCTCATTAATAAGTCCGTAGTAATTTGAACAGTAATTAGTATTTGCATTAGCAACATCTGGGAACGTCGTTAGAACGATTCAAAAGTTCTTTGCAAAAAAGCTTAAATCATCAGCAAATCGTTCATTGATTAGTTAATAAATTGAAGCCTTGAAGCTTTCATATTGTTTCAAATTTTAATTATAATAATATTGAATTTTAAGCGTTGACAAGTTCCCTTCAAGTTTTAATTTTGTTACTGGTTTTGATTTTAATTATATTTGGTAAATTGTGGTCTGCTTGGAAATACTTTTATTTTAAACTAGCGACTCACCCTCGCTCCGATCGGGTTTGTCCCTTGTATCGTTTTAAAGTTTAGTATAGATTTCTCAGAAATGAGATATTTTCCCGCAGTAAAAAGTATCCTATATGTTGACCCGGATAACCAGCTGTCATGATACCAAATTTCATCAAACTCTGTCCAGTGGTTTTCTCGTGACGCGTTCCCAGACAGACAGACAGACAAACAAAAATTCTAAAAACTATAGATTCGGTCTCTGTATATGTATATGATAATAATGTCTATTTCAATAAGATTTTCCAAAAAATATTTAATGTACAGATTCGGTTAAGTTACAATTTTATTATATGTAGATATTGTTACGTTACAATTTATATTACATTTTTACATATAAACCAATGAATTTTGTAATTAGTGCATGTCTTATGGTCTATTTTATATTTTTATTTATATTTTATGTACCGTAAAAAACTTATATTTAACAAAGTTAAAAAATTTGGAAAAAGGATCTTTCAGAAGAATCTTCCTTCTTTCGTTCATAAACCTTCAGATATGATTTTTTTTATCTTGAAGTCACAAAAAAAATCTTTTTGTATGAGTCTGATACTGCACATGATGTTGGAGATTAATATTTTTATGATGAACTAGCGATTTATCTTCGCTTCGCTCGGGTTCGTCCGTTGGTAAGTTTTAAATAGATATAAATAAACAGGTATTAGCTAGCGTAAGCCATGTAAATTATTTCTTTTTCGAGAATTATTCCGATGTTTTAATAGACATTCTGCTATTTGGGGCGGAGACAAATCCAACAAATCAAAGATCATATTTTGCGTGGAATAATGCGAAAGAAAACAGCATGAAAACTCTAAAAAATGCATTTCCCCAGAAAGACTAATCTAGATCGATTTTTCGCACCCGAAAACCGCCACACGCCAAATTTCAGCGAAATCGTTAGAGCCGTTTACGAGATCGCCGGTATAAATAAATAAATGAATAAATAAATAAACAAGAATTGCTTGTTTAAATATAGTATCTGGTGACCGAGCTACGCTCGGAGTTCTTTTTTTATTTATCGTATTTTTTAGATTAAAAAAAAATAAAAACTTGAATAAATACAAAAAAAGAAAATAAAAGTAAAAACTTTGTATTCCAACCGAGACTCGATCCCGGGTATATGTGTTATCTAACTTGCGCCTTGACTGCTCGACCATGATGCTTATGCTTGAGTGTAAGAAATTATCGACCATATTCTGCGTAGAATAATGCAAAAGAAAACCGCATGAAAACTCGAAAACACGCGTTTTCCCAGACACGAGACTAATCTAGATTGATTTTTCGCTCCCGAAAATCTCCACATGCCAAATTTCAGCAAAATCGTTAGAGCCGTTTCCGAGATCGCCGGTATAAATAAATAAATAAAGATATAAATATACAAGAATTGCTCGTTTAAATATATTAGAGTAGATTAGATTAGATAGATACAAAATGCTTATCAACGCTTAAGAAGACAGCGTAACAATGAATTTAATGTACTTGATTGTTTCGACATCAGTGAGTGGTATTAGATTCTTTCTAACGCAACGATAATTTGAAAAGTTTATATACATAACTAGCGTTTACTCGCAGCTCTGCCCGCGTCATTTAAATTTGAAGAATTATTTTCGTAAGTTGCAGTGTGATATAACACAGCCTATCTTCTTCTCTCTTTCACAATAAATCTTAATATATAAAATTCCCGTGTCACGATGTTGGTCTGCGATGAACTCCGCAACTACTTAACCGATCTTAACATTTTTTTAATGTGGGATTGGTTGCAACTTAAAATATAGGATAGTTTCTATCCCGATTATTTTCTTTTTTTATTGCAAAATTAACGATTTTCATTTGCGTACCACAGCAACGCGTGGCCGGGTCTGCTAAGCTATAAAACGCATAAAGAATTTTTCTTGTCCTTGTTGCAAAATCCTTAAAGCCGTGAAATCAAATAATAATCATTTGAAAAGGTAAATCCTGTAATTTATAAGATTTTTAATGAAGTACTAAAAATAGGCAGTTATAAAAAGGTCTGGACAGCTCATTACAACTGTAACCTGAAGTTGCTGAAGTTTCAAGCCTCCGCTAAACCTGACAAATGGTTATTGTTCAGAAAAGTCGTGTAGTTAAAATGAGTTTATAAGGGTGCGTACACACTGACGACCGATGTGGCATACTGGAGCATTGTGAAGTTTGCAATAGAAAATATATAGAAGAAACAGTTTTTAATCTATCTGTCTGTTTATGCGTGCGTCATGAAAAAACGTCTGAACTATTTTCGATGAAGTTCTCTATATTTTTTAAATATACCTATTTACTACTTTAATTTAAAACGCGTTAAGATTTGTTTTTTGGATAATTGGTATTATACATATTACATTTTGAATATTGTGATCATATTTAAACTGATGCCGAAAACCAATTTTTGTTATACTACAAAATAAAGTTCACAAGGAAAAGAAAAAAAGTTTTAACTTTGTTACCAAACATCAATATTATATGAACCAAGATAACTTTGTGAGAAAATATACGTTTTCAAATATGAAATAGGCAATATGTAGCTTTATTTACAAAATAATAAGATCATAGATTTATTAATATTAAGCAAGCGCTTGCAAAATAATTGATTATTTATTATCTATGAATTGGTATATAATTACCTTTTATTGAGAGTGTGTATAATATTTATAATAGTTAAGAATCTGAATGTGTTAAGAGTACTATTATAAATACGAAAGTTACTATATGCGTGTGTATGTTTGTCACTCATTTACATTGAAACGATTTGACAAATTTAAATGAAATTTAATACACAGTTAGTCCTGAAGTAATATATAGACTACTAATAGTTATAAAAGTAACCATAAGATGGCTCTGCCTTTATATCTTACTAATATTATAATTTTTATTAATATTGTGAAAGTTTGTGAAAGTAAATGTGAAAGTTTAGATGTTTGGATGTTTGGATGGATGTTTGTTACTCAATCACGCCAGAACGGCTGAACTAAACTGGATGTACTTTGGCACAGAGATAGATTATAGTCTGGAATAGGATATAGGCTAGTTTTTATCCCGGATAAATGTATAGTTCCCGTGGGATAGATTTGTTTTTCTTTTATATTATAATGGTATTTAATATTATAAATGCAAAACGCACCTAGCAACGCATCTGAACGAAGCGAGGATAGGTATCTAGTTGATTGTAAATTACCACCATTAAAACATAAGATTTGCTAAATTGTAAGACTTAAATGAGATTTGAAAAAAAGGCATCTTTTTTATAGTGTGCACATAGCCTAATAGTATCCTTTCAATCCCAAGAATGCAGAGCGGTAACACGCAATTTTCCGCTTAAATACTACAAAAATTATATTTTTAATTTTCCTATTATAAAGCCAACACTTGCAGTTTCAAAGAAATCCTTTGTCATAACAGTGTTCAACGAAACAATGACGTATTGTTCTTGCAGTCGTTTCAGAAATACTCGTTTGAAAATTTTAACAAAGTTTTCAGAGTTCTTTGTATTTGCTTGTACAATTTTATGCACTTTCGATACTTTTAAGTTTGGGCGTAAAGTTTGAGTCTTATAAAAGATGAAACAAATGGATGGGACATTGAAAAAAAGTACTTTAAATATTGAAGTTCTTAAGTTTTATTGAAAGAAAACATTTTTTTATTTTCAAAAAGAATAATAATATCATTTTTTTTAAAGAAAGCTTAAACAGGTAATCGAACCAACTAAAAATACAATAAAATACACAGTCACTATTTTATTGAAGTAACCGATAGAGTCTATAGTAAGGATGAAATCTCTCGAACAAACATTGAATCTTACTATTAGAAAAAACCATGAAGTCTTACAATTTATAGGTACATTTCGATTTTAACATAACAAACCTACGGGACATGGACATACTTAAATACTGAAAATATCAAGTTTCACTCAAAAGAAGCATTATTTTATAAAATAAAATAAGAAAGCATTTTTTTTTAAAGATGTTACCTGAACCGGTAATCGAACCAACTAAAAATGCAAAACAGTTCTTAAAAATTTTAACGCAGTTATTATTATTTTAATCAATTAATTATGTAGATGTTATCGGACACTTTATAATTGAGGAAAGAGAATAGCATATCTATTTCAACAATAATCATTATTGAAATAGAAACACATATTTTATGAAAAGGATTTACATATCTTTTCGTAAAAGAACAAAAACGTTTGTGAAAGATAAAATCGTTTAACACCTTTTTCTCCTCTGTTTGTCAACCAATTTCCTTATTTTTGTTTAGTAGCTTTTAACCAGCTTTTGTGTTATCAATAAAAAAAAATTGGAAACAGTTAGTTTTTTTTTTTTTATATAAAACTAGCGACTTACGTTTTAACTGTTAGTATGGAATAGAAAAACTTTGTGAAAAACAATAACAAATCTATTTCACGGTCACCGTACCTATTCGGGATACAGTGTTTTTCCGGAATAAAAAGTGACCTATGTGCTATTCCACACTATAATCTATCTCTGTACATGCAGATCCGTTCAGCCGTTCTGGCGTGATTGAGTAACAAACATCCATCCAAACTTTTGCATTTATAATTTATATAGGGTCGAATTTCAACCCTACCCCTCCCCTAGTATATATTTCTAGTATATATATTCCTAGTAAGTATAAAAAAGCAATTTTCAAAAGTAAAAACAAAATGACGAAAGTTATATTGTTTAAATTACAATAGCTAAGTTGTAAAGAAATATTTTAAATTTCAATAAGCCAAATAAAAGATAACGTTCTCATACAGCTATTTAATTTTTCCAATTTCCTTTTTGCTGAATAGGACATCGTATTCTCTGATTCTTAATATAATATTAAAAATAAGGTATTCATGTTAGCCTTTCAAATATTATGTAAGACATAAAAATGCGAAGGACTTATGTTAATACTAGCGACTCACCCTTGCTCCGCTCATGTTCGTCCCTAGTTATGTTTTAACGTTTAGTATAGATTTCTCAGAGATGAGATATTTTCTCAGAATAAAAAGTATCCTATATGTTGACTCGGATAACCAGCTATTATCATACCATATTTCATAAAAATCCATCATCCAGTGGTTTCCGCGTGATGCATTCCCAGACAGACAGAAAAAAATCTAAAAAGTATAGAATCGATTTATTTTTATTTTTGGTTCCCGTTTTGTATGCTTTACAATTTACAGCAATCATGGTCACTGGAGAGAACTTAGTCTCTTCATTCAAAGACCTTAGTCTTTGATAGCTTAAGAGTTTTTATATAGTTATTACAGACAGTATATATCCACAAAATTATACATTAATTTTGAAAAACTGAGAAGTGACATCAAAAATTGTTGAATAAATATTTCTAACTAGCGACTCACTCTCGCTTCGCTCGGGTTCATTCCTAGGTACGTTTTAACGGTTAGTGATTCATATACAAAATAAACAGTTCAGAATTTTTTGATATTCCAGCTGTTTTTTTTGTTTTTGCAATTTTTTTTAATATTTAAACCACCCCTAACACACCCCCAATAAAACAAAAAAAGAATTATTCAAATTGGTCCAGCCGTTTTTGACTTTTAGCGAGACTAACGAACAGCAATTGATTTTTATATATATAGATTAGAAATTAACAATTAGAAGCTACAAAAGAAATTAGCCTGCTATTTTTGTAACATACAATATTAAGATTCTTTAAATAATAAATGAGCGAAAAAGTCCGTAAAAATAGTTAATTAAAATTATCAAATATCCGCGAAATCTAAGAAAATATTATGCTGTACCACTATTGTAGCTTCCAGGTTTTCTTTCCAGTTTATTTTTTCCATTCCAATTTCAAAATCAAATTTCCGGACAGTCTTATTAACATTATGAATGCGGGCGTTTGTCTGTCTTACCTTTACTCAGCAACGGAATAACGGTTTGTAGTTTTTTATATAGAGTTTCTATATTTTATCAGATATTTTAACAATTTCTGCTAAACTGTTAGTATTTTTAACAAGAAACCTTATGTAGGTCTTTGTGGGCTTATTACGTGCCCAATTTTAGATGGTCATTGTGATAAAATCTTGGAATATATGAGACTGAGGTTCTACTTTAAAGAATCAATTTCTGTCGCACAATGTGACTGCACTAGTAGTAAGTATAAAATAAATAAATTTAAATTACTCCAAAAATATTAAAAATGTTATTAAAAATAATACATTATTTTTAGGGTTCCATACCTCAAAAAGAAAAAAAGGTACTCTTATGACTAACCCTCGTTGTCTGTCTGTCTGTCTGGTTGTCTGTCAAGACCCTTTTTATTAAGTACGCATGAAGGTATCAAACTGAAACATATATTAAATATTCAAATCTGCAATTCCTTGGAGCTGTGAAAAAAATGAAATTTCTAAATCAACGCAATCAAAAGATACGGCCGTTTAAACCCAATTTTTTACACTCGCAAGGGAATCAAAACCAATAGGGCACTTCCCGTAGACCTAGAATCATGGAATTTCGAAAAAAGGCAAAAGTTCGAAAATCATAAATTTTTAGTGACTACATAAAAAAAAAAATATTTTGCGGTTATAAATTTATTTTAATATTTCATGCTACGGAACTATCGGTGTGCGAGTCAGACACGCACCTGTCCGTTTTTTTCTCTTTCTTTTTATTTTGTAGTCGGGCCGCAAAATATTTTCCTATACGTAGGTGTATGTAGATACAATAATTTACGAGTGGGTTAAAAATAAGCTTGCAACACCAAGAGTTCGTCTTCAAAAAACAATAAATCTTTTATAGACTTGAGCGTACGTATATATTATAATGAAATTCACAAAATGTCTTACATCTACAGTACCTTTATGGAACATTTTAAAGCTAAATTAAAAATGTAATAAGCATTAAGAATGTTTTGCTCAAAAGCTTCTTGTACATATAAATTAAGATAAATTGAACAGTATTCAGGATAGCTATGTTGTATTAAAATACTGTAACGCAACGTTTAAACCAAGTAATTGCTGAGTTTTACTTTGACTTGTTAGAATTGATTTCCGAACGGTTGGTAGCTTCCTTACCGATTACGGATACTAACGCCCTTTATATTGAGTTAACGATTTAAAAGTGCTCGTAAAAGTAAGATTTGATATTTAAAAGAAATTAGCTTGACCTTATTTGCGCTTAGGCTTTATTGTGTCTGAATTGACAACCTATTTTATTTTATATATTTATGTAAAATATGTAATAGCATAATGGAAAAATATAATAAACGGTGTCTAAAATCATTTGTAACTCATAAAATGTTGACAACGTCATCTGGTGGACATTTAATCATCAGTAAAATTAAAAAAATTTATGAAAAAATCATTTAAGAACGCTTTCATTTAGGAACCATTTTTTTTTCTGTCATTAATTGAATGTACATAAACAACAAATGTCAATTTACAGTGAACTAATTTTTCTTTGTTCCTCATGAAATCATGGTTTCAATCGATTTTTCGTATATTTGTTGAGATCGAATTCAAGTGCGAAATAATGCCTTTTTATAATAATGTTTTTTTATTAGCTTTTAGACGGCAAGCACAGAAAAAAGTTAACGGGTATCACTAGACTGCCTATATATACTACAAGACAAAATATATGAAAAGTAAAGCAGATTGTAGCCATAGTATTTTCTTGTGGGGTAAAAAAAAAAGAAAAAAAAAATATATCTCATTCGCGTAAAGGTAGAAACTATTCAGGTTTCAAAGTGGACCAAACAAGTGTAAAACCAATTAAGGAGTCTGCCCACTACCCCGTCTCATACCATGACCGTGCTAGGAGCGTGTCAGGCAAAAAAATATTCTTTGTATTGAAATGTATGAGACTCTGCCCACTAGACCGTTCCGTCACCGACCGGCACCGTCGCGTGCCGTGCATGGAACGTTAACAATTGTCATCGAGAATATTTTACCGGTGTCGGTTCGCTGCGTGCCTGGCACGCGACGTCAAGGGACCGGTGCGCGTAGGCGGCGCAATGGTGAGCATACACAGCACTAAAACCGTTATGTACGGGTATGATACGTTGTTGATACGTTCTAGTGGGCATAGTAGTCCGTGCCATGCTCGTTTCCGTGCCTGATACGTTCATAGCACGGTCATGGTATGAGACGGTGTAGTGGGCAGACTCCTTTATACTTATCCATCCGTAAATGTGCTCTAATATGCCATAAAATCAGTTGTTGCAAGCCTCCTTAGTATTAATCAATCCAACATTAACCCACATTGTTCTTACAATTATGTCCTCCTGACTGATTGATTTCGCCCACGGCTGCCAATTTCAGTGAGACTAGCCCGATGCACAGGAGATATTATAGTGGATAAGTGTACGCGCTGACACAACGTGCACTCTTTATCAGGAATAAAGGGATCACATCAGGGTGATTCCTTTATTCCTGATGTGATTCAATGTGACGATATTTCGACACTCGCGGTGAGAGTTAAGGCGCAGGACCGACGGCTTTACGAGCTCTCCGAGGCAAGAGGGTGCAACACCGCCAACTTTCCAACTCCGAGCTACTACTAAAAAAATCTTGATAGAAAATCTTAAGAATCACACTTAGCCCGACACAGGACTCGAACCCAGGACCTCAGCATTTGCAGCCGTACATGCTAGCCACTAGACTATCTATATCACTAGACTATAATACAATCAATACTACATCATTAGTTTCAAACTAAGAAGCAATAATTCGCAATATATTGCGGTTAGGGATGTTAGTTTTTCAGAACATATGGCATAGAGGGCGGAGGGTAACGGCGTGTGAAATCGCTGGCGAGCACTCTGAGTAACGAGGTCCGGTTTCGAATAGTATAGATCGGTAGGGTTCCCAATGGGAGAAATTATTTTATATATCATTTTTATACATAGATCCAATGTACTCGTATTCTTATATATTTAAAATAATTGGTAAGCACATCTTTTTTTAGATGTTCAAAATGTAGTGGTAATAATGTCTTAAAGTAGATTTTTCAGAAAAATGAAATTCCGGAGAAACTGAATATGGTTTTTTATGCATTTTTTTTGGCTATTTAGATATATAATATAGTTATTAGTTATTTTAGTGTTATAATATAGTTATTTTAGTGATTAATAAGATTTAGTGGAAATTTGTTTCCGTTCGTGGTGAAAATTAATTGCATGAACGTAGTTACAGTTGATGGTATTTACGTGTGCTTTAATTACTTGTTCTCATGCAAGAACAACTTCAGATCTACATATAACATCTTATTTATGATAGTGTTTATTTATGAATCTTTGTTAAGTTGCTGAACAAACGAGCGTTTTTATATAAATACTAGCGACTCACCCTCGCTTCGCTTCGGGTTCGTCCCTAGACAAAAACAAATCTATCAGACGGGAACTGTATATTTTTTTGCTATCTAATGCAAAAAGAATTTTTCAAATCGGATTAGTAATTCCTGAGATAAGCGCGTTCAACCAAACCAACAAACAAACTCTTCAGCTTTATAATATTAGTGTAGATTTTAAATATTTTTTTATTAAAAACGGATTTTTCAAACAGTCGGTAACCCTAAATAAAATATGAAATAACTTCAGTGGACCGCACAAAAACTGGGGCTGGCGTATGTTTTACGCTTGGCTCGATTTCCATTCGATTTATATTTTATTATTACTGTTTTTATTTTTTACAAGGAACCTACTTTCCTTCACTGAAGCATGGGAATACCTTTAAAGTCTAAAAATTTTCACAGTATTACAATAATATTCCATGATAAAAAGTTGACATATCTGAGGGTTTAATTGAGATCTCATTTATACAAAATTAAAAATTGTATTTTTCAATGATTGTAGAATGACATCTTTTCGAAGCCTCTGGATAGTCAATTATTCAGGTATTACGAAGGTTTCTGTCAGCGGATTTAGTGAATGAACGGGTCAGATCAATATCAACTTACTTGGGTTTAGACTAGATGACATTCTTAATCGTTAACGCTCAATTAAAATTTATAAGTTATATTGAATTTTGGCGTTTTATCAAATTAAAGTCATTCCTACATGTTTCTTAGATTATTATTTGTACACCATTGTTTCTACATTAATCAATCAATTCAGCTCAAAGGCCATATTATTGCCATCTTGTATTAAATCTAAGCCCACAGTAGTTCCAGAGTGATCTGACTGCGAATCAGAAGATTTCAGGTTCGAATCCTGGCAGGGTCGCCATGTAATGATGTTATTAAATGCGACAACCTTTATGTTTCAAGTCCTGTTTATTATTAACTTAATAGGTCTTACATTAGTGGATACCGTAAGCCACACTACATTACTTCCTATAGTCAAAAATATAAATTTTACATATTTTAATAATGATATTTTTGCGCCTTATAATCGCCGTTATAAAATAGAAGAAAATAATAATGTTTGTGGATATTATTTAGTACTTATGGCATATATGTATATATATACATATATATATATATATATATACATATATATATTATATATATGCCATAATTTCTTAATCTTAAATTTTTAATTCCACTTTTCTTTTATTTAAAAATCGGGTCTATAAAGTAAATACGCGAAACAATAAATATTACTTCTATTTGAATTAAAATAATACCTTACAAAGAAATATGAAAGTATTGAAGTGGATACTTATGATAGAAGTACGTACTTATAACATAATGGGCGCTACTTCGTTTTCTTGGGTATTTGCATTTTTTATAGTTTATGATGTTTCTCTTCACGTTACAAAAAGTCGACCTTTACGTAAGAATTCACATATTTACTCATACATATTATGAGTTGAGTTATATCTAAGACTAGTGGCTTACTTTTGTTTCGCTTGAATATGTCTTGTAAGTATTATGTGTATTTTCTATTTATTTAATATTATATGTATAGAAAGAGTCACTTTTTAGAAAAAAATATTTTTAAACTTAAATTTCATCCAAATTCATCCAGCCGTTTCAGCGTTACGGACAAACATATAAACTTTCGCATAATATATTAATAATAGCAGTGGGATGATGTGTGACATACACGCATATATCACAGATTAACTAGGTAACATCTATAGCTTAATAAATAAAATAAATGAATAACTCCTTTAATTTTATTAAAGGGATTATTTACAAATATTTATTTATAATATGATCTAGTGCTTTACCCAATGGTCAAAATTCGATAAAATCATTTTTTTAATGGTAACACTAAAGCTCGTCAATAGCTACGAGTACTAAACAAAAAAAAAAAAAAGAAAATCGGTCGACAAACAGAGAAGAAAAAGTTACTGAACTGTTTTGTCGTTGCCCATTTATATATATACTAGCGACTCACCCTCGCTTCGCTTCGGGTTCGTCCCTAGACTAAAACAAATCTATCCCGCGGAAATCGTACATTTTTCCAGGATGATATATAGCCTATAGCCTTCCTCAGTTAACGGGCTATCTAATGCAAAAAGAATTTTTCAAATCGAATTAGTAGTTCCTGAGATTAGCGCGTTCAACCAACCAAACAAACCAACAAGCTTTATAATATTAGTATAGATGTACTAGCGACTCACTGTTGCTCCACTCGGGTTCGCCGTGTGGGGGTAGGAGGGTGAAAAATACTTTACAACCTATTCTCATATCTACCAATATACAAAAAAAAACATTAAAATTGGTAGAGCCGTTTCGGAAGAGTGCGACCACAAGCACCGTGAGACGAATTATTTATATATAAGATATAGATAATGGTAATTACGGAAACGGAATGCAAACAAAATTAAAACAATAACTGTTTTATTATTATAATTAAAATTATTTGTACAGTATTTATACCAAAAATAAGTTCTAAGAATATCCAAGTTATAATAAGTTATAAAATGGATAATTTACTAAAAGTTTAGCTCACATATGAATGTAACTTTGTAAGTAGCAATATTCTGCGCTACGGTCAAAATGAAGTTGTTCTAGTGAAATATCGCGCGGTAAACTCATTATGCAAATCACGCGATCTCTACATACTGTGCGTTGTTTGTTTTAGACGAGAATGCCCAAATTAAATTTTACTTAATGTACCGCTGTTTAGGTCCTAATTAAGGACTAAATAGCAATTTCAAAAGTCTACATTTGTTTAGGATCTTTTAAGCGTATGTTCATGCATTATATATTTTTTTATGTTAATATTTTATTTGGTCTCATCAGAGAGGACTTGTAATTTGTCACTTTCTTTTATACAAGTTAAAATTATACTCTCATGTATGTATTCATAACATTTATTAAACGAAATATTTGTAGAAATTTATATATATATAAATTTAAATAAACCTATATTTTTGGATTTTTTCGGATTTATTTTGATATTTGATTTTCGACGTTTCGAATGCTTTACAGGATGCAAGAAACATCGAGAACCAAAATTCAAAATAAATCCGGAAATATCTAAAAAAATAGTTTTATTTAAATTAGATATTAGTTTTTAGGGTGTATCTTTAATATAGGATAGGTATTTATAATGGTATAAACATACATTCAAGAAGACTAACGACATTCACATTAAAGTAACTCAGCTATTTGAAGTCCATCTTTAACTGGTAGTGTATTAACTAAGTGCATCAATTACGAACTAAGTTAATATTATAGTTGTCTAGTAATCCTAGTTTCGCTTTGAGAGCTACAAACGATGTGTTTACGGGTTTTCATTTAGATTATCTCTTGAGTATCTAAGCAGACATCACTTCGAATTTACTTAACAATATACTTGTAAGGTTCTATATAATGAGAAGTGTTTTGTAATTTGAACTTTTGTCTCGTATTTATAAGAAACTAGCGACTCACCCTCGCTTCGCTTCGGGTTCGTCCCTAGACAAAAACAAAACTATCCCACGGGAACCGTACATTTTTCCGGGATGATATATAGCCTATAGCCTTTCGTAGTTAACGGGCTATCAAATGCAAAAAGAATTTTTCAAATCGGATTAGTATTTTCTGAGATTAGCGCGTTCAACCAAACAAACAAACAAAAAAACAAACAAACAAACTCTTCAGCTTTATAATATTAGTATAGATAAACACATTTCTCTTATGTAATATGACTTTTGAAAGCTATTTTCCTTGGATTTATGGCTAAGGGCGGTAATAAACGTCGTAGCTATAAAATCGCGGTCTGATAGGAGGTGATAGGCGCACGAGGAAAGTACGCATCCTTGTGACTTGAAGATATTTTTCTCGCGTGTGGCTAAACCCTAAGTACACGTTTGAATCTCTTGCTTAAGATTGTTGGCAATATACATAGTTTGAGATTTTGCGTTTAGCCTGCACGTCTGTAAGCAGTGTGAGCCATATATTTTTTTACATATCTTTTGGTTTTTATAAAATTCAATCTTTATGTAGTTATTTGCTCGAATTTAATCTTATTTATCATACAAGTAGAATAGAATGCAATTGTTATAATTATAAAAATAAGGAGCTACAGCATGTGCATGATTTCATAAATTATTTTAAGGACTGATGCTTTCTGGTTGACGTCGCTATATTTATTACTAAACGTGAGCCTCTGGAACTACCAGACTATTTAGAAAAATCTTTAGGCCTATATATTAGAGAAGGATCTAGATAACATCATAATATAACCCTCAGGAGCGGAGAAATTCGTACTGTTATCATAATGTGTAATTCTGTGTGTTACCTTTTTATGCTTAAGGCCCTAAACAGATTTTGATAAAATTTGGCAAGGACATGGATTGTATCCTGGTAACGGACATAGGCTACCCTTGATCCCTGTCCCGCTTATCACGCAAGCGAATTCGCGGGCAAAAACTTATTATACATAAATAAACTACTCGAGTGGAACCGCAAGCAAATATATAGACTGTAATATTCGAAAAAGAAATATAGACTCCATATCATACCCTCTATTACCTATTTATTTCCACTAGCGACTCACTCTCGCTTCGCTTTGGGTTTGTCCCTAGACAAAAACAAACCTATCCCACGGGAACCTTTTTCCGGGATGATATAAAGCCTATAGCCTTCCTCAGTTAACGGGCTATCCAATGCAAACGGAATTTTTCAAATCGGATTAGTAGTTCTTGAGATTAGCGCGTTCAACCAAACAAACAAACAAACAAACAAACTCTTCAGCTTTATAATATTATATATTAAGTATAGATAAGGCAAAATGATAATCGAACCTGTGAATTTCCACATGTTTATTTATTGAGCAAAGTATTCGACATTTTAATCCACTGAATCTAAATTAAATCTAAAGTCTACATTACCAAATAAACACAGAATATTATAATCCCTGCACAAAGAATCTATATATAGACGCCTCCCACACCGGGTCGTTCGCTTCGAGATCACTTAGTAAATGCTGAGTTCCTCGTTTTGTAACAGCCTTTACACATTTGCTAAAAATACATCAATTTAAAATATACTGTAACCTCTTTGTGCGTAAAACATATATGTTGAGTTTGAAATTAGTAAAAACAATTTTAATAGAAAATCTAAATTTAGAGGATTTGAAAATGTATAGAGGTGTCGATGTTACAATACATTGGTATCCATATCATTGGTTAACTAATTGGCAGATTCTGTATTGCGTTACTTGTTTTTTATTTTATTATTCTTTAATATTTTTATGTTTATGTGTATGTTTATGTTTTTATTATTCGTATGTATCTTTATTTTGACAGGCTTGACTTTATTTTTTTTTATTCGCACTTGGTCGTCAGCGTGGCGGACTATGGCCTGATTCCTCTCGTATCGAAGGGAGGCCTGGGCCCAGCTGTGGGATGTTAAAAAAGGCTGAACACATCTTTATTTTATCCAATAAAGCTTTTTTATTAAATCATTGTTATTTATTTAGGACTTACTCTAGCTTCGCTCGGATGCATCCCTAGGTGCCTAACCGTATAGTACCTATAGCCTATATGTTACTCCAGGTTATAGTAAATCTGTGTACAAAACTAATTTTAGTCCATCCAGCTGTTTGCAAAAGAGTAACAAATACACATACACACATAAAAAAATAGATATTTATAATAATACTCCAATGTACACGCTATTTATTATATGCTTTATTGCACTTTAAATGTAATACAGGAAAAAAAACTTAGTTAACAAAGGTGGACTTATATCTGAAAGAGATCACTTCCAGTCAATCCCTGGATGTGGAAGAAGATTTCAGCGGGCAATATAATGCAAGAAATAAAATTAATAATGACATATATGTATATATCTACGAGTATATATACATAAAATGCTTTGTCCTGATTGACTGATAGATCAACGCACAGCCTAAACCGCTGGTCGTAGAAACGTAAAATTTGGAGGACATATTCCTTATAGAAAGCAGGCATCCGCTAAGAAAGGATTTTTCGAAATTCATCCCCTAAGGGGGTAAAACAGGGGATAAAAGATTGTATGAAACTCTATCATTCTTGACGCGAAATGCATGGAAAGTGGTATTTAGCTTTTAAATAAAAAATAAGAAATAAATGTATTAGATTTTTTCGAAATTCCTCCCTTTAAAGGGTAAAAGGGGGTGATAAAGTTTATATGAGCAAACAATTTTTTATTATCAGAATTACTTGAAACTTAGTATTAATGCTCTTCAACACAATTAAATAAATACGTATTTTACCATTTTTTGAAATTCATCCCATAAGACTGTCAAATACGGGATGAAAGTTTGTGTGAAACTATAATTGATTCATGGAAAATGGTATTTACCTTTAAAATAAAAACTAAAATAATACAAATATTTTTTTTTTAAATTCATCCCTTAAAAGGATAAAAGGGGGTTGTGCTGTTTACATAAGGAAAAATTGTTTATGATCAGAATTACTTGAAACTTGGTATTAATGCTCTTCAATACAATTACATAAACATGTATTGTAGATTTTATTTTTAAATTCAAAATAAAAATTGAATATATTTAAATAGAGTAACATGGCTCAAGTTCTCTCTAAGTACACACTTACTGTGTGGGATATAAGGTAGAGTAAATTTATTTACAGAATATACTCTTAACATCTTATAGATATTTTCTTAGTTTCATTTTTTCGTAGTTTTGATCGCAGGCGAAGCCACGGGTTCTTCTAGTTACCTATTAAAATATATAATAATATATAGCCTATATCTATACATATAATAAAATTCTAATTAGGCCGAATCTGTACATTAAATATTTTTAGAAAATCTTATTGAAATGGACATTATTATCGATACACAGGCCGAATCTATAGTTTTTAGAATTTTTGTCTGTCTGTCTGTCTGTTTGTGACCGCATCGTCGAAAAACCACTGGAGGGATTTTCATAAAATTTGTTATGATGATAGCTGGTTATCCGGATCAACATATTGGATACTTTTTACTGCAAAAAAAATGTGTCATCTCCGAGAAATCTTATAGTAAACGTTAAAACGTAACTAGGGACGAACTCGAGCGGAGCGAGGGTCAGTCACTAGTATTACTTATAAAAATATATAATACTATACAGTTAAAATATAAAGTTGACTAACTTAAGCCGATATAAGATGTTTCTGTCCCGTTGATAATCCTATAACAATTATATTGAATTATACGATAGCGTATAAAGTCTTCAATAATTGATGAGAAAGTCTAAACTTGGTCTTTCAGAGGCTTTAGTGAACGAAAATACTGTAAGCACTTTTAATTTTGTTTCCAGTAGATAACTTGTTTGATTCTTTTTATATTGCTTTAGTTTTTGTTTTTCTTAAGACCTTATTTTTCTTGGACTTGTTGTTTTCACTTATTTATTATTTTCTTTTTACGTAGCAATTTGTAATTACAGGTTAGCTATGTATATTAGTCTTTTTGGTCACTTTCCGTAGTTATATTTAGAATTACCATCTAATAAAGCCAGTACCACCCACTTTTCCAAAAGCCAATGGAATCATCCCCGTCTTAATAGAGAGGGTTGTTCCATGTTTATTTACGTACTCAACATCGAAGCCTCGGTAATTGTCTACTGAGGTAGACCACATAACCAGGTAGCTATTCTGTTATCATAGAAGTGCCAGGAGCAACCTGTACAACTCCCCCGAGGCTCAACGATGAGGGTCGCACTTTAACTGCGTCTCTTTGCTTAATAGCTGGATGGATTGCCGGATTTCTACTCCCTAAACCCCATGGAGGAACTTTATCGCTGCAGTGCCATGTGGCATTGCATGATCGCTTGCGCACATATTATGACATCATGATATGTAAGTCTAGCCTTACGTCTGTTTTGAAACGTTTTACATTATTGACATAATATGTTAATAAGCTTCTAGTACGTTCCCGGAAATCTTCAGGAAGACGAAGAGGCTGCTGAAATTCCTGGAGGAATTGGGATGGCAAGAGTTACATGAAAATAAATTCCTACACATGTAAAATAGGCGTAAATAGTCAAAATATTAGGCATAATAGGCAAAATAGTCGTCGAGTTGCGGAAACAAGCCCGAATATACCATACCATACTATGTTAATAAGCTCATACCTTATCATTTTTCTTAAATTAACCGTTTTCAATTTATCAAAAAAATTGCAGAATTTATTAAATCCCTACTCTTTTAAGTTTCAGACGCTTACAACGCTTTCGAAGCTTGATACACAAAGGCAATACAAAGTTTTTATTACATTCCCACTCGATACCTTCAGCACTACTTTGGAACTAACTCTTTAAAATTGTCCTCTAACAAAGTCCTTCTAGAACTTTCTTTTAGCTTAAAGTAAAACGCCATCTTAGAACACACTTATCAAAATAAACTATGATCTGTCTTATATATTAATATATACGAGTATGTATTAGCTCTCATACTCACTTCGCTCGGGTTCGTCCCTAGATACGTTGTAAGGGTTAGTATGGAATAGATAGACTATATATTAAATGATATATAGTCTAAAGCGTATCTCAATAAATGTGATATCTAAAGCAAAAAGAATTTTTCAAATCTGATTAAATAGTTCCTAATATTAGCGCGTTTTAACAAACAAACAAATTCTGCCTCTTTATAATATTAGTATAGATTAAAAATATACATATATTATATATTATTTTATTACCTAAAAGTAGTAAGTATTTGATATGAATATTTACATTTCCTAACAAAGAAAGATGACCCAATCGTGGGATAGATTAAATTAGATAAAGTAATATACCAATGGTTAGTAACCCGAATATATATTACTGGAAAGAATTTTTTTGTATTCGTACTTTTGAGATATGGTTTTGGTAACTTGTAGCCTTATCAAGGATTCTCATATAAACTTTTCTAACATTTGTTTTCTTTTAATTGTTGTAGGATATTGTGTTAGTTTATTTGAGGTTTATCGGAGACATTGATGAGTTCCACAACCTAACTCTTGGCTATCTTGATCCTAAGTGTAATTGTACAGAACTCATCAAAAATCCCAATGAGCCCAAATTCGAGGAATTGAAAAAGTATTGAAGAGTTTCGATATTCATCTCCTCATTCTGTATAACCTTGGTATAATTCGATTAGGTTCCATTATTATAAAATAAAATTATGAAATTGCCACCGATTTTATATCACTTGCAAGATTTTAAATAATTTTCACATTAGGGATTTAGTATTTGAATCAAAAGACTGCATTCCTCTCCTATTTCGCATACATATATGTTGATGATGGTTATGTCTTCCAGACCGATTTCTCCGAAATGGGGTGAAACATAGTCAAATTCTCCACTCCGGGCTGTTACTAGGACTTCCTTAACAGAAAGATTCAATAACCAATCTTGACCCAATCCGGGAGTCGAACCCAGAACCTCCGGAAGTGCAGCCACTACTGGTGTAGTGGCAAGTAATACATACATATATAGGTATTATTGCATTAATATTCTGTAATGATTAAAGTCAGCAAGATCTAATACATGTGTTAGTTAGTGCACTTAGCTTCCAAATCGCATTACAGCTAGATTGGAACACGATAAATTCATTACGCTCGCAGTGTTCATTAATGAAGGTTAAGTAGAGTAGAGTACTAAGATACAATTATAATGTGTGAAATATATTTAGTGGTATTGCCGAGAAGACTGACTAGTAATTCAAGGTTACACATTCGATTATTTTCTTGCCAAATTGTTAGCATCAGTGTCTCTATATCGCGAAATCATAATTTTTGAAGTAAAACTTTTTTACGCACGCTTAACTTGAGGGGAGACGGGGGGGGGGGGGGGGAAGCTGGTGTATGCCTTTCGAAAAAATGTACGTACGTTTGTTGCCATGGTAACCGTTGTGGTTGTCTGACAAACGATGTATAGTATTGTATTCTTTCCTTAAATGATATTCTATAAATATATGATTGTAATATGCCTAATATACGTTATTTTTAGTATCTCATCTAAGAATAATACTCCGTTAGAGTCAGGAAAAAAGAAATGGGTAATGTTCCCGTTTAAAAAGTTAATGGAAGCAGCCTTAAATTGTGAATTAGGTATCGTAACACACCTGTGCCTTGAAGAGCACGTGAAACCACATGTGATAGATTGTCGGTCCATCAAATTATTACAATTTAAAGAATAGAAAGTGCTCTTTTGTTTCTCACCCGATCGAAATGTTGTCGGGAAAATTTTATTTAGACTTATAAATCACAAATTTTCTTGCTCGATGTTTTGATTATGACGATGTTAAATTAGAAATTACCTGTGCTATACTAAGTTTTTTATGATAGTTTTTTTTGATGATTGCGATAGTACAAATGCGAAGGTAACATACAAATATACAAATATAAACCGTTACTATTCTTCTATTTTAAATTTTCTAACAAGATTACCACTTGTCTTACGGTGAAGGAAAACATAGTGAAGAAACCTGCATGTCTGAGAGAACCTAGCAAGTTTTCGAAAGACATGTGAAGTCCGCCAACACGCACTTGACTAGCATGGTGGACTATTGCCTGATATTGGCCTCGTATTGAAGGGAGGCTCATGCTCAGCATTGGGACGTTAAAAAGGGTTGAATAGAATTTCAATAAATTCTATTTAACCAATGCTATTATTTAAATTTTAGATAAAATACGCGTGAATCAAATTCCGGTACTCTCAAAACTCCAAATATAATACCAATTAGATAACGAAATGCCAAATTTGTACATATAAGGTACATTATCAACATTGACGTCACGAGCTTTACGCTCTTAATATTGAGTTAAGGCCTACACGTGAATTGAATCTTAATTATATTTGAATCGATCGCATTTCTACAGTAAAAGCTGCTGAAATATGTAGCAATGAAACGGTTGAAGTAAATTATAAACTAAAGAGTTTATTTTACGATTTATGTTTTACTTTTCGTTTCGCTTTTACTTCGCACGTTCTTCAGAGTCCATAATCCTGAAAATTAATTTAAAAATAGTTGCTCTCTTGAAAACATATTCATTAAAATAAGAGAAGAATTTCAGTTTATTGATTTTTTTATTTTATTACATTTAAAGTGCAAGAAAGAATATAAGAATCCCAAAAAATGTTTCTAAATTGGCATAATATAACACAACAATAACGTATGCCCGAATTCTGTACCTCTTTATTTTAAAGCCAGTCAAATATAGTCTACATTACTGCCTATAAGCCATATCTATCCAAAAATATGTCGGTGCTTTGAAAAGTTGATAAAAATGGCGAAAAATTGGTAATCAAGAAACTTATAATTTCGTATATTATGTAATAACAGTGAAGTACATATGTATAAGTGGACTATAAAATTATACGAATATTTTCACTTTTCATATAAATATTATTACGAAGTGTAAAATTCAAAATAAAAAATGACTTAATTATGAAATTATATACTAGCGACTCACCCTCGCTTCGGTCTGGTTCGTCCCTACGTTGCTTCCCCCTACAAACTTTTATCCCCATTATCATCCTCTTAAAGGAATGATTTCCGAGATAAAAAATATCTCCTTTCCAGGGTTTCAAACTATCCTCTTACCAAATTTAATCTAAATCAGTTTAGTAGTTTCAGAACCTATTCGATATAAACAAACAAACAAACAAAAAATCTTATTTATAATATTAGTATAGAAAAAAAATATTGTAAAATTAATTTATACGGTGTGTGGCTATACAATATAAAATACGAGTTTATGTTAAATGAAACGTTAATGTACACTAAAATCCTCATATCATCAAAGTCCACTGCGTAGGTGTCATTAATGAGTAAAAGTATTTGAAGTACCATTTGTCTTGCAATTCTAGATACTTTTAAAATAAATGGTGTTTCTTTTTCACTCCATTTGCGATATAGAGACTAATGATTCGTACAGATACCTATTACATATGTAGATATTGGAAATATTAATCTAATATATAAATATCTCGTGTCACTGTATTTGTGGTCGCACTGCTCCAAAACGGCTCGACCGATTTTAATATTTTTTTTGTATTTGGTCGAATAGGTTGTAAAGTATTTTTTAACCCTCCTATCCCCTACCCCCTATTTTGTAAGTAACTAGGGGCGAACTCGATCGGAGGGAAGATGAGTTGCTAGTTTACTATAAAATTTACACAATGCTTTATTATACTATACTAACTACACATATCACTACACCTTTACATATTATAAAACGAAGTTCACCACCGCGTCTGTCTGTCTGAACGTGATAAAATCAAAAACTTCCGAATGAATTTTCATACGATTTTCATTAATAGATGGAGTGATTCCTAAGGAAGGTCTACGTGTATAATTGATTAAGGTTTTGTGTGAATTGGCTGAAATATGACGATGATTGTTAAAGATGTCGGAAAAAATCATGTCGACTGGAAGTTTTATTGGCGTGCGCCGCCAACCAATAAAGAGTCTTAAACTCTACTCGGATAGAGTCTCGGAGAGCACGTAAAATCGGCAGTCAACTTTAGTCGTGTCAGATTGCTATCTAACCGGACCATAACAAGGAGAAAGAAATGAGAGCATACTTGAGTATAAGTGCTATAAGATAAAATTTTGTTTAGGACATATCACTAGGACTTACAATCTACTCAATTTTTCACAAACGGGACGTTCAATTTTTCACAAAAATGGAGAAGAAGGCGAAGGAGAAGCAGAAGGAGACCTCAGAGAATTCTTAAAGACCAATATACCTAAAGAAGGTCAGTCAAATGTTTTAAAACCTCCAACGAAAATGTACTAAAATAGTAAAAACCGCAAGAAGTAATTATTGTTTAACGTTAAATAAATCGCGAAAAGCATTAATACTAACAACTTTACTTGATGTAATAATACTATACTGCCTTTGAACATGTTCATAAATTAATGAAATATGAATATAATCTCAACATCTAATCAACTATCAATAAATTGTGTATATATTATATATGTAAGTTTATATTGTAAATTTACTTTAAAGTATAGAAAGTTTTGAAATTTTTAGCTATGTATATAATAGATGGTCTGGCTGGTAGTCAAAAAGAGTGATGCGATGAGATAAAACTTAGAAGAGCACCTGGTTCTTTACGCCCGTAGTTCGTAATATGTTTGATACGTAACAAAGGGAAGGCTAAAACTTTGAAACTTACAAAAATTAAAAGAAGTTTTTTTTTTAATATTTTATTTTCAATATACATATATATAAAGGCCTATGTCCAGCAGTGGATGTGTTTGAGCTGAGTCGACGACGACGAATACATACATATGATGGTATCCATCCGAGAGTATTTTTTAGAGCGGTTATACAGGATAGTAAAATCAACAAAGTGGGTTTATTAAAAAAAATTTAGTATACTGTTAATCATAAAAAAAATACTCGTGTAGCCTTTATATCTGCCAAAGCCTAAGATATTTTTTTTGTTGTTTAGACTAAATCTAAGCCTGAGAGATAATGTATTACCTATAGACAGCGTAAATAAATGAAATCTAGGGATTTAGATAAAATATCACCCCCCAATATTTGAAGAATAGAATTCTAAAAAAAATATGCATATTTAAATTGAGAAACCTCATCCTTTTTTTGAAGTCGGTTAAATTATATCAATATAAATTCTAAAATCTCTTTTTATAATATTAGTGTCAATTTTAATAAAATTTAAGTATCTTTTCGGATTTTTTCGCGGATTTATTTTGATTTTTGCTTCCCGTTGTTTCGAATGCTTCAAAATCTTAAAAGGTAGGTAATATTTAAAATAGCAATAAATCTAAGTAACATATTAGTGACAATAACCAAATTTTATTAGTTTAACGTCTCAATTTACTTAAAATACAATCAATATATTTTATATATTTCAATCTAATAATACCCTGAGAAATTGGTTAAACTTAACTCATGGGTCGGTATGAATGGGTCTGAAAATTAATTAAAGTAATTTGAACAGCGTCGACATAATGTAATCCAAGTTTTCTATAAAGAGCTAAATTAACAAATTAATTTCACTTCTATCCAATTATGTAAAATATTTTTAATTAGTCGGCGCTTACTTCGCATACATTTTTATTTTAAATGCTTTTTATCCCTTGGGTTCGTCCCTAGATACGCGAATTTTGTTCGCAATTTCATAGGTTTCAATTGTTTTGCGCGGAACTCTAATCCTTTTTCTCAAATAAAAGTAGCCTAAGTTACTCCATATAACATCAGCTATCTGCTAGTGAAAGTCCCGTCAAAATCAGTATAGCCCTTTCGGAGATTAGCCGAAACATACAGAAAGACAGGCAGATAGACAGACAGACAGACCGACAGGCACACAGACAATAATTTAATTTGTTTAATTAAAATTGTTTTTTCTTAGCCCCCTATATACATTCATATGGATTTAGTAAAAAGCTGTTATTTTGACATTACAAACAGACACTTCGATTTTATTTATCTTAAAGGAGTCTGCCCACTACCCCGTCTCATACCATGACCGTGCTAGGAGCGTGTCAGGCAAAAAAATATTCTTTGTATTGAAATGTATGAGACTCTGCCCACTAGACCGTTCCGTCACCGACCGGCACCGTCGCGTGCCGTGCACGGAACGTTAACAATTGTCATCGAGAATATTTTACCGGCGACGGTACGCTGCGTGCCTGGCACGCGACGTTACGGGACCGGAGCGCGTAGGCGGCGCAATGGTGAGCATACACAACACTAAAACCGTTATGTACGGGTATGATACGTTGTTGATACGTTCTAGTGGGCATAGTAGTCCGTGCCATGCTCGTTTCCGTGCCTGATACGTTCATAGCACGGTCATGGTATGAGACGGTGTAGTGGGCAGACTCCTTAATAAATATATTTTTATTAAAGTTATATTTTAATTAAACTCAATAGAATCACTGCAAACTTTTTAGTATATGCATGACCACACTGAGTAAGAGCTTAATTAGTTTTAAAAAGCTTTTCCGTAAGGGAACTTGGTAATTATGTTGAAAATGATTCGCAGATGAAAATATCTGAGTTGCGAGCCCGGGATTTGAAATGACATCATATGGTTTTTCAAGCGAGAACATTATCACTGGACTACCACTGCTTTTACTTATATATACTACTAGCATTTCCCGCGGCTCCGCCCGCGTTCAGATGATCTAAAACCAAATTCTTAGGTTTTACACATTAGTATACTCTTACATATACCACTTTCATTGCGCACCGCATGATTGGTAAATAATGGCAGAGATTGACAATGCCACAAAGGTTCCTCCGTTAATCTCATATTTGATTTAGTAATATTGCACTTTTTGTTTTATGTAGCAATAACATTTATGTAAGTCTATACTACTGTTTTGTATGTTTATTTAATTTTGGGCAATAAACTCTCAAACTACGGAATTAATTTTAATCATTTTTTACTAATAGACAGCCAGCGCCCTCCCCCCTCACGACCGCCCGCCCTCGCCTTGCATCGAGCTGAGAGCGCGCTCATCCATAGGCCGCGTAAAGTTGTATATTTAAAAACTATGATATCTCCTAAGATATTTATTGAAATCAAATGATATCAAGGGAAATTTTGTTCAAAATTAAATACTTGTGATGAATAACGTATTTATTTTGATAAGGATTAATATCATGTTTATAAAAACACCTTCGGAAGTAATGCATTATTTTAGAACAAAGTTGATTACTATAAAAAGGGTTATATTGAGTCAACCTTAAAAGATAGACATATGCTGTCGCGGACTTTTTTTTAGAACTTTTAAAGGGGAACAATTCCGTCATACACTATTTTTGCGTAACTTTAACCGTTTATGCAGCGCACGCGACGGAAGCTCTCAAAAGGAATCATTTTTTCCCGTTTTTGCAACATTTTTTATTTATGCTCCGCTCCTATTGGTCGTAGCTTGATGTTATATAGCCTAAAACCTTCCTCGATAAATGGACTATCCATCACAAAAAGAATTTTTCAATTCCAACCAGTAGTTCCTGAGATTAGCGCGTTCAACCAGACAAACAAACAAACAATCAAACAAACTCTTCAGCTTTATAATATTAGTATAGATACAGATAAATAAAATTGAAGTGTCTGTTTGTAATGTCAAAATAACAGCTTTATACTAAATGCATATGAAATTGTATAAGGAACTTATAAGAAAAACACAATTTTTTTTTTACCTGTCTGTCTGTTTGTTTCGGCTAATCTCCGAAACGTTTGGAACAATTTTAACGCGACTTTCATTGGGAGATAGCTGATATTATAAGGAGTAACTTAAGCTACTTTTATTTTAGAAAAAGAATTATGGTTTCGCTCAAAAAAAATAAAACATACCGCTAATCCATTATAAAAACCGATTAAAAAGGAACTATTTAAATTAATATCATACAAATTATGACATTTATTTTTCTATGAGTACATATAAAGTCAACTCGGTTAAGTCCCTGGTATGAAGTGAAGGTTGGAAAATATGCCGCAATTACCATTCAAGCCTGGGGTCATACGTAATTATGTTTTCAAATTTGTCAGTTTTCACTTCTTACTTTATATTTTCTCGTCTATACACATATGTACATTGGACAGGACCTAAAAACATTGAAGGTAATTTTTTTAGTTTTTCGGTTTTAGTTTAAAAAAATACTTTTATACATCGATAAACAAATACTAAGAATGTCTTAGGCCGATTTCATAAGAAAAGATGTACTGTTATAGTATCCACTCACCACAAATCCTAAAATTTTATACAGGTACCTAAAATATATTTTTTTATTCACCCAAAAATATTTAAGAAAGTATGAATATATTATGTGGTAGAAATATCAGGGCTTTTATTTACAAGCAAGTCATAAGTATTATTAAGGTATAAGCCTAAAATATTTTTAAGTTATATAACATTTTATGAACAAAAGCTAGCTTAGAATGGAAAATAATAAATTCGCACTTACAATACAACTCACTGAAGCATGGCTACATTCAATTTATTCTAGAAAAGAAATACAAGTATTTGTTGCATCTTGAAGTATATTGGAATCGGATACAAAGTTGATCCAATAAAATGAGAGTATTCGAGAGGAAAATAAATTTCACGTTGCTTATTTGATATTGAACTGTAGCCTGAATTTACAATGGTATTAGTTTTTTTTTAAGTTTTACCCTCTTTTGTGGGGTAAACTAAATATGTGAGAGAATAGGCGGCGACCTTAGCCTTGTCGGTAAAGTTTTACTTGATAAATTGCCGACATCGGTACAAATAATTTTATACTAGCAAAACTCGCAGCTAAAACTACAAAAAAAAAAAACTCTAAAACGGTAGGTTTCATACAAACTTTCATCCCCTATTTTACCCTCTTATGGCATGAATTTCGAAAAATCGTAAAACACGTATTTATTTAATTGTATTGAAGAGCATTACTACCAAGTTTCAAGTAATTCTGATCATAAATATTTTTTTTTATGTGTTTTCCCGTGGGAATTAGATAATCTGCCACGGTAAAACCTATGTCACTTTCCAGCCTTCCAACTATTTCCACACAAAATATCACGGCAATACGTCACGCTGTTTCGACATGAAAGAAGGACAAATAAACAAACACACTTTCACATTTATAATATTAGTATGGAAATGGACTAGGGAACCTATTTTTACTACGAATTTGAGTGTGTAAAGAACAGAGAGTACCTACTCTCGGGTTTGTGCAAACGCTTATGTACTATAATGTTCATAGAGCAGATGGGCGCCGTGGCCGAAGTCCGTTTGGAAGACATTTTTATTATTGTAATAATTACTTTTAAAATTTCGTTTGCAAAGCTCAAAAGTTAAGTGGTATTGAAAGAAATAAAATACACTGGAAGCCTAATGATGACACTCTCATTTGAAAATCCAAGTGAATCGGGTTCAAATCCCAAACCCCAGGATAATATTGTGAAGTAACTTTAATGTGCAACAACACACACTTGGAAAGCGTGGGTTACTATGGCTCAATCTATCTTACATTGAGGGGAGGCTCGCGCCTCGCTTATAAAACTACAAAACAAATAAACATTTCATTTAAATACTACTAAGAGTGGATCTCTTGCCTCAGGCCTAACCCGCTCTTTCGAGTTCTTTAATAACTATTATTGACATAAAATCTATAAGAAATAAGGATCGGAATATTAAGTAGCTTATACACTACCCAGCACCCTACGCCATAGGCAAAGTGCCTGTGAGATTTTATTACAGCTAATGTCGAGCTTTTTTCTCGTATTCTAATATTGAATAAGGATAAATAAGATTTATAGTGAGATAGTATTGATTCATTGTCCAGATAAGCTTTATGTACTAGCCTCGCTCAGGTGCTTAGATACCTAGCAGGTTGCCTAAGTGCTAGTTCATATCAAAATCTATTTATATAGTAAACTAGCGAGTAGCGACTCACCCTCACTCCGCTCGGGTTCGTCCCGACTTACGTTTTAACGTTTAATATAGATTTCTCAGAGATGAGATAACTTCCCACAGTAAAATGTCTCCTATATGTTGACCTGGATAATCAGCTATCATCATACCAAATTTTATCAAAACCCTGCAGTGGTTTTTCCGTGATGCGATAACAGACAGACAGACAGACAAAAATTCTAAAAACTGTAGATTCGGCCTCTGTATCAATAATAATGTCTAGTTCTATAAGATTTTCCAAAAAATGTTTAATGTACAGATTCGGCTTAGTTACAATTTTATTATATGTATAGATGTTAATTAAATCTGTTCAGTCGTTTTAGCATAGATGGATGTTCTTCAAAGTACCAGCAAGTATAATCATGCAAATAATTCACACATGTTAGATCCAAGTTTCAAACCGCTTCCCTTGCTTTTCCAAATGAGCGCGGTTAACCAATTATCTAAAATTAACCAGTTATAAATGTTTTACTTTACGTAATATTTTGACATACTGGATATTTTGAATTACGATCACTAAAATTTAATTTGTTTTCCATAATATTTTTAAGAAATAATGTGAAAAGCGAAATTATTTTTGCAAATAATAAAGTATGAGCGATAGGTACATACATATACAAGTAATAAATATCTGTGAACACGAAAAAACGTATTTGTGAAAACTTAAAAAAATATTTTAGTGTGTAAATATGTTAGTAAAAACAACACAATATTCGGCGCTACGGGACCCTCGATGTGCGAGTCAAAATCATACTCACGCATTTGAAAATCATTACAGCCATAAAATCATAATTACATATTATCAAATAAAGTGCCCCGCCGCGTCTGTCTGTTTGAACGCGATAAACTCAAAAACTACTGAACAAATTTTGAGGACATGAGGAAGGTTTAAGTGTATAATTCATTAAGGTTTTGTGTAAATTGGCTGAAATATAACGATGATTGTTGAAGATGTCGGAAAAAATCATGTCGACTGGGAGCTTTATTGACGTGCGCCGCGTAAACTAATAAAGTTATATGAAAACAATGTATTACAGAATTATTCTTCTTAAAAAGATCTTCCTATTAAACTGTAGTAACGCTATGTGCACGTACCTAGGGCAGCACCCGAGCAAAGCGAGGGTAAGTCACTACTTAGTTAAAAAACAACGTCAAAGAGTTTTTTTGGAGTTTTAACGCGAACGAAGCAGTGCGTTCTGCTAGTATAAAATATAAGTATAATACATACATGTATTTAATATTACACAAATTATTTTGGTATTAAACGCAGAATATTTAGACTGGAATGTAAGAAAGGTAACGTTAGTGCCTGCTATACATAGATTGGAAACATATTCAATGAAACAATTTGTATATGGATTAGAGATATTTAATTGAGAACTTGGCTTTACCACAGAAGCTTATAGCATTAACCTCCTGAGTAATATTCTCAAGTGAATTTTGTCATGTCATACTAAGTCTAGGAAAAGTAATTGGATGTATGAAATTCATAATAGGTACCTAATGAAACCGATTAGTATATTTTTAAACGCTTTAAAAAGGAATTACTCATTTTGAGTGTATGATTTTTAGTGTATACCTACAGGTGCGGCTATATCTACTCTACATATGAAGTTACTTTTAAATAAATGTTTAATTTCCGATTTATTTAAAAAAAAATCGAAGAGATAATTTTATTTAAAACTAATGACTCACATTCGCTTCGCTTCGGGTTCGTCCCTAGTGAAAAACAAACTATCCCACGGGAACTGTACATTTTTTTCATGTGCACTCTCTATTCCTTTTACTCTCAAAGTCCGATGTAACAAGGGTTGAGACACCGCCAACTTCCCAACTCCGGGCTGTTACTGAGTGTTTCTATGACAGAGATACTTAATAACTGAACTGATGCTGACCCGAGACTCGAACATAGGACCTCTAGATCTGCTGTCGTACATGCTAGCCACTAGGCCACCGAGGCAGTTAGCTAAGAAATATTGCATATACGTTAAGTGTTCTTAGAGTCGCATTTACACTATTAAAATATTTTTTAATATCGCTATTTGTTTAATACTAGCAACTTATCCTCGCTTTGCTCGGGTGCGTCCCTAAGTGTCTTATAGTAGCCTATACGTTATTTCAAGTTATCGTCTATCTATGAACAAAATTCTCAAATTCTCATCAAGAACTTATTATTTTAATTTTTCCAACAGACATTAGAACTTACCGTATTATGTTGCATAACTTTCTAAATTATCCAACAAAATTATGAAATAATTACAACATTGTTGCCTCTGAACTTAGAACAACAAAGAAATTCGAAAGAGTACAAAGGAAAAGTTTAAGAAAGGTATACGATACGACAGTTTTTGTTTAACAAAAATAACTTTTCATAAAGTGAAATGAAGATTCTAGCATAAAATTAAATCACAATACTGATCTATTATTTATTTATTACTATTTATAATTTTATCAGATTTTTTTTCGATTTCTATACAGACTACCAAACTCTTTTCCAATTAGTAAATACGTTGTAAAAAGGTTGTCTCCCCCTTTAAAACAGCCATATGGTATTGGTAGCTTAATTCTCACCTAATTTTTTAAGTTTTTTGCTAAAAATAAGGAAATAACTATAATCTGTATAGTATCATTAAAATCCTTATAGCTAGCATGGACGTATGTGAAATTAAACAAACTCATAGGCAGGCAAACAGAAGAGGAGGCGCACTGTTGTATGACAAATTGTATACATAAAAAATGACTTTGACTCTTAATAGAACTTAACTTGTCTTTTTAATGAGCATTAAGCATTTAATTTTTTTTTTAATCCAAACCAAACTCTTTTCAATTTTTTAAATCCGTTGTAAAAAAAAGAAGAGCAGTTAATAGATAGTTTTTAGTGTAAATAATATTTTTCTTTGGGTTTTAAGGTGTTGTTATTATGTTGTGTCGTTTTAAGTATATGACATCTTTACATCAAAATATATACATATGTAGCTCACCCATAAACAAAGAGAACAAAGTGAGCAATACCCTCATGAAATTGACCACTCTCTAGAAAGAGACAAAGCGAACGTGCGGCCAATGGGCCTTTTATTCCAATTTGATTTTATAAATTTAATGTAAAAAAATTATGTATCACAGTGTGATAGAAAAAAATGGTTATAAAAATCTAGGAGTACCTTCAGTAATCGTATTTCAATTAATACAGAAGACTTCTTGCCACACATTGATTTTGTCTCTGTCGCGGTCTTCCCACCATTTTTAGCTTACGGCTGACATAGAAATACTCAGTCTATTCTCTATGTCTATGAGTTCATCCAATTATTCTGACAGTTATTCTTAAGGAAGGCCTTACCATAATTGTATCAGGATACTAGTCAATTCGGGACAATTTTATAGTGTAGTTAAAGGAAGACAGTTAATGGGAAATTATCAAGAGTGAAAAAGAGATAGAACACTATCTAGAAAAAAATCACCGCTACTAGAGCATTTTCGAAATTCGTGCCATATGTAGATTTTTTTTTGTTTTCTATATAAAGGGAAAAGCAGTTTGTCGGGCGGTCCGTGCAACTTTGGTTTTATACTTTGAAGATTGAGAAGCTTAAAAGAAATATACGAAACAGTGAAAAATGAAGTAAGATCAAGTTCAATTATGGTAGTAACAGAACTAGTGGTAGAATACATTGTTTACAGTTTGCTGTGCGAGCTGTTAGAGTACGTGAGCTGTTTTAAATGACTTTCGTGTATAAAAAATCAATGAAACCTTTATAGATCTTGCAATTGCAAGTGACCACCTTTACTTTTCAATCACAGAAGCTAAGCTAGCAATAGTATTATGACTGTACCTAAATAAATTTATGTGTGTATGTATTCAGCCCTTTTATTTAACGTCCCACTGCTGGGCACGGGCCTCCCTTCAATACGAGGGGAATCAGGCCATAGTTCACCACGCTGGCCAAGTGCGTGTTGGCGGACTTCACAAGTCTTTCGAAAACTTGCTAGGTTTTCTCAGATATGCAGGTTTCCTCACGATGTTTTCCTTCACCGAAAGGCAAGTGGTAATCATGTTAGAAATAATTCGTACATGAAAATATCAGAGGTGCGAGACCCGGGATTTGAAGTCGCTTCACTCGGTTTCCCAAGCGAGCGCGTTACCACTAGGCTACCACTGCCTAAATAAATTTATACATATAATAAAATTCTAAGTCGAATCTGTACATTAAATATTTTTTGGAATATCTTAATAGCAGGACGAATGTATAGTTTTTTAATTTTTTGTCTGTCTGTCTGTTTGTCTGGGAAAGCATCAGGAGAAAACCACTGGACAGATTTTGATGAAATTTGGTATGATGATAGCTTGTTTTCTGTGGCAATACTTTACTGCGGGAAAATATCTTATCTCTGAGAAATCTATACTAACTGTTAAAATGTACCTAGGAACGAACCCGAGTGGAGCGAGGGTGAGTCGCTAGTACCTAAATAAAAGTAAAAAATAAGCTTTAAATGGCTATGTAATACTCAGGATTACTTCGAAATACATAGAAGCAGCATTACTATTAAAATTATATTTTTGCGCAAATTATGTAACTCGAAAACGCGCGTTTTCCCAGACATGAGATTAATCTAGGCCGATTTTTCGCCCCCGAAAACGCCCACATACCAAATTTCAGCGAAATTGCTAGAGCCATTTCCGAGATAGCCGGTATAAATAAATAAATAAATATACAAGAATTGCTCGTTTAAATATATTAGATATAGTTGCAGACCATAGTTACGATATGAATACTCTATTATAAATAAAATGTTAGAAGAGACACAAAAGAAAGGTATATAAAATATAATTTAAAAATGCCACTCTTAGATTCTCAAGAGAAATGTCTCTGACATATTCATTTTTCCTGTCTAAAACTTTGTTGGAAGCTCTACAATTATGCCTTTCTTCTTTTCATTGTAAGTTAAACATTGATTACTTTTTTAATATTTAGCCATGTGGGTAAATATTAAAAAAGTTTTCATATTTAAAATAAAATACAATGAAATTGAATAAATCTACGGTTAATTATTTAACACTAGTGGTATGTATATCTACGCTTCGCTCGGGTGAGATCTGGTGCCTTTTGTCTTAAAATTATTATCTGTACTAATATTAAAAATGTAAAGTTTACATGTTTGGATGGATGTTTTTTACACAATCACGCCATCTAGAATACCATATAGGTTACTTTTTATCGGAAAATGTGCGGTTCCCGTGGAATAGATTTGTTTTTGTTTTTCTAGTAGTATATATAAGGCAGCGCCACCTTTTGGATTTTTTTTTTTACTAAAAGTAGTATATGTGTTACTCTAGACTTTAGATCATAGTATATTTCTTCCCCAATGTGTGTTCACCTTGTCGTGTTGGATACCATGCGGGTTGATCCTGATACTTCTCTAATATTAGAGTAGTCCGTGAGAGCAACACTTTGGCTGCCGTAAACAGCTAGACAACATCATTAAAAATTACCCCTAATCACAAAGATGAAGGGATGTATGGTCGGGGGGCAGTCCGTTTTATCGTTCGGGACTCAAGAGGAGGTCTGATTTGGTAGACCAGTCGCCGGGACGTCGTGGTTAAGTACTTTAGTGATCCTGCGGTGTCCCATTAAGACGAGGAAGACTTGTTTGGGTTGAAGTGGGTACTAGGGGCTTATCAAACCAGTCAATTACTTATAGGCATGCAGGTTCCAGTTAAAAGGTCAAGGTAATCAGTTTATCTGTTTATTAAATTTAATACAAATCCATTAGCCGTTTCAGCGTGAAAGAGTAACAAACATACAAACATACAAATGTTAACATTTGTATAAGATGGTCGGTATCATTACATCTATTTATAATCTATATGTAGATAAATAGTTTACTTCACAAGTTTTCTATTTCACCGAACAATGTCCTTTGTTCCTACTACATATGTACATGTCATTGGCAAAATAACAATATTACCTAAGTAGAGGACAATGTCTTTAGCAAGTCTCTCGTAAATAATCGCTTTTTAATAAGATAAGTCCCTTTATGCCTGAGATGAACGGATTTCTAATTATTATAAACTAGCGACATACCCTTGCTTCGATTAGGTTTTTTCTCAGAAGGTTTTTTAGGAAATGCATTTACGCATACCATCTGCATATATAAAGGTGGTTATGTGGGACTCAACGGCTAGAAAAGACAATACTACCCACTAAATCCAACGGAAGTTCCGTCGTCTCAATGGGGTGTCGCAAGATCATTTGCACACTTAACCATGGAGCGCCGAAACCTGGCCTTTCGAGGTAGACCACAATAGATATATGGTTGATCTCACGCTCCACTCTGCTATCAGAGAAGTACCAGGCAACCTGCATTGTACACTGCTCACCGAAGTAGACGTGATAAGATGAGAGGAGAGGAGATGAGGGGTGGCTCATGATGTCTTTTGCCTTTAAATCCAGCTGGATTGCTGGACGATAATGAGCCCTGCACCAAGGTATACACATTGAGGTAAGGAATACAGATTGAGTGGGTTTGATCTGTGAACTAAATTTCATCTAAATCCGTTCAGTCGTTTCCAAGTATAGGAGTAACAAGCACATATAACATAAAGTTTCGCATTTATTATAGTAATTCGATCAAGAGATAAAATATTAAGATGATGATACACTAACAAATTTATAGCACGATAAGAAAACCGATATTGCAGTAAATTATCTTAGAAAAGCTCGCTCGTGGTTGAATAAATTAAGCTGTTAAGTTGTCTGAGAAAGTTTAAGCCATCTGGATTGAATGTCCCTCTTTATAGATCTTTTGAAGTTTCTAGGGAAGAAATAAAATCTATAAAAACTTTAATAAAAAAATGTAAAGCTCCCACGTAGTGTACGTTAAAACAATGTGTGTTGGGTCAGAATTTCGATGGCAGAAAACATTGATTTGTAAAACAATCGAAAGTTATGATGATAGTGACTATATCTTACATTTTTTTAAAGAAGAAGTCGGTCGTGTGCGGTAAATTATGAGAATTGAAAAAAAAATTTAGGGTTTTCAAAATATTTTTGTCAACTAAAAGTTAGGTTGATTTTACTTTTTCCATACTATCTCCTTAAAAATGCCTTTTATAATTATAAATATTTATCTACTAGCGACTTACGATCGTTTTGCTTCGGGTTCGTCCCTAGACAAAAACACGGAAACCATACATTTTTTCGGGATGATATATAGCCTATAGCGTTTCTCATTAAACGGACTATCTAATGCAAAAAGAAATTTTCAAATTGGACCAGAAGTTCCTGAGATTAGCTCGTTCAAACAAACAAACAAATTCGGTGGAAATATGTGTGAAGACAGACGAACAGATAGATATTTTAATAAGACGAAGATATAATATAAATGAAATTAATTAATCAAGATGTAAATCGTCTAAAGGTTAGTACTATACTGTTTTGAATAAGTTTACGACGGATCCCAATAATCTAGCTATCAATGGTCTTCCTTACATGAGATAATCCTCAAAGAAAAGACCATATTAATTATGTCATATTCCTATGTCCAGTAAAAAAACATAGACATATGAGTTACTAAAATTCACCCTTAGAAGACAAAGATGAGAAGTGATAGTAACAATATATTCTTTAACTAGCGACTCACTCCCACTCCGCTCGGGTTCATCCTTACGTTACTTTTAAAATTTGGTATAGATTTCGGAGAGATGAGATATTTTCCCGCAGTAAAAAGTATCCTATACATATGTTGACCCGGATAACCAGCTATCATCATACCAAATTTCATAATAATCTGTCCAGTGGTTTTCTCGTGATGCGTTCCCAGACAGACATATAGACAGACAGAAATTCTAAAAACTATAGATTCGGCCTCCGTATAATGACTATTTCAATAAGATTTTCCAAAAAATATTTAATGTACAGATTCGACTCTGTTAGAATTTTATTATATGTATAGATAAGTTATATTATTACTATGGCATGGGATTTATATATTCCAAATATAACACAATTTAAAAGCTACAATAATAAAATTTGTCGTTAAAACTACATTTTTATATGAAAGTAAAATATTTTATCTGAATAATGCTTTGCGAGAAGTACATATTTCTCTTGTCGTGAAACTTCAATTGTACTTAAAGCTTTCTATTTGTTTCATTATGTTTATAGTAGAAATATTTCAAATGGATTTTTAAAACAAGTCTGTAAATTGATTTTTGAATTATTTAGGACTAGTAACTTAAATTTTGTCGACGACGACACGTTTGGAGCAGTTTGTAGTGACCCTACTTGCTGTGCCAGTGATCGCGAGTTCAAATCCCGCTGGGGGCATTCATTTGTGTGATGAACACGAATATTTATACAGAAGAACGCCGATTATCCGAATGCCGATTAACCGAATCGCCAATTATCCGAATCGGTCCTAAGCGTAATATAAAAAATTAAAACTAAGTACCTACTGTAAGTAATGTAATATTTGTTTTGTTTTGTTGTAACAAGTTGGAACTCGCTGGAGTCCAGATATATTTCAACTGTTATGGTTGAAAGCTAGAGGAAAGACACTACATGTTGTGCGTCGCGACATTTCGTTTTCTCTTATTACCAGTCTAGGTCCGATTACCCAAATTTTCGATTATCCGAATCGACCCCGGTCCCAATTAATTTGGATAATCGGCATTCTGCTGTACTCCAGTCACGGATGTTTACATTTATATATGTGTATAACACAAGCGTCTTAGCTTACCATGGAACTAGATGGTGCTGTGTGTTAATGTCCCAAGATATATATAATGTATATTAACTTGATTCTCTCGCGTGTGTCCGTACGTGCCTAACAGTGGTCTATGTGAATTAAATTTCATCAAAAATTGTTCAGCCATTTCACCATTAGTAACAAACATACACACATATACTATCCTTCGTATTATATACTATTAATTGACTAGAAGAAGCACGTTTATTACTGTATAAGGTTAACGTTTCGGATAATTATTTGGTAATGTTTAAAATACATAGTTTAGCCGGAATTATTTTCACGTTTTAGTGTAGGGAGATAATGGTGGCGTAAAGCCATTTTGTTCACCCTTCCGTCTCTAGGGCTGTAACATAAAGCTTTACAAATAGAGTATTTTAAGTAAGGTATAAAATACTAGTGATCAGCCTTCACATTGCTCAAGTCCTAGCTACATTTGCCCTTATTTAAATAGCTTTTTGCATGCTATGCGTGGAAGCGTAGTAGAAAGCTCAAACTATATTTTTGAAAATGTTTATCCCGTTTTTGTTCAGATTTTATTTACATCTATACATATAATAAAATTGTAATCGTCTGTACATGGAAGATATTTGAGAAAAACTATAATTGAGGATCTTTATAACGGAACAGAAACCAAAACAATGATTTTTAGTTTTTTTGTCTGTTTGTCGGTTTCTCTATTTGTCTGTATGTTTGTGCGCGCGAATCCTAGAAACGGCTTAACCGATTTGGGTGCGGTTTTCACTAATGTATTGTGGTAAGCTTCACTTAACATTTAGTATTTGTTTTATTTCAATCGGTTCCTAAATAAAAAAGTTATGTCAATTTAAATAATCATCTAGGGGCGAACCTGAGGGAAGAGAGGGTGAGCCGCTAGTAATAAATGAAATCCTATTGAAAACAATTTAGCCTTTCTCGAGTGAAAGTACGATATAAATTATAAATCGTATGTAAATTAATTGTAGCCTGAAAAATGTTTAACTTCGCAGCATCTATTTTTCCTTAGCTATATAAAATATACCTTCTGTACCTTTTCTAAGATTAGTAACTATAACAAGAATCTAAATACATTAGTTAGCGGTCAGCCTTAAACGACTTAAGATTTCTCATGAGACTTTATAGATAATTATTGGTTTAGGGTTGCCTTGCCTGAAACTTTTTTTTATTTGTCTAAAAAAATTTTTTTCTTTATTAACTACGAGCGAAATTTAAGGATGAATGGCTTAGAAATGCATAGATGCTGCACATATAAAGAAAAAAAAGTTTTTTTTTGGTCCAGGGCCTTTGTGTTCGCATAAACACTCACTAAAGTTTTATCTCATCACGTTTGCATGAACGGTTTAGTAAGGCACACAGCATGTTTGCCCTCGATGCATTTGTGATGCAAATATTGATTTTTATTTATATCTATACATATAATAAAATTCTAGCTGAGTCCAATCTATAGATTTTAGAATTTTTGTCTGTCTGTCTATTTCTGTCTGTCTGTCTCTTATCGCATCACGAGAAAACTACTGGACAGATTTTGATGAAATTTGGTATGATGGTTATTCGGGTCAACATATAGAATACTTTTTACTGCGGGAAAATATTTCACCTCTGAGAAATCTATGCTAAACGTTAAAACGTAATTAGGGACGATCCCGTGCGGAGCGAGGTTGAGTCACTAGTAGATAATAAAATATTACCTTTTATATAAGGGTCATAGAAGTCGCTTTTAAAACTTATAAAATTTTCTTTTATACAAGCAATAGAAGCCACTTGTATTATGTGTAGGATTTTCTCATAGAAACCTAGACATCCTTCATAAAAAGAATAAATGGAACGGACTTGATAGTCGGGTCGTAGGCTGGAGTATGTGGGAGGTAAAAGAGGTTTCTCTACGCAGTAAGCCCAAAAAGACAAAGTGTGGAGATGAAAGTGCTTGAAATAAATATAGTAAGTCAAAAAATAATTTTTAATTACATTATTTTTCGAGTATACATTTTGTGTTTATTTAAGTCCTAATATTGAATTTCAATAAGTGTGTTAACGTTAATTTAAAGTTAAAATGTTCAAAGCTATAATGGAATAACATTAAAAGAGTGTAATTAAATCCAAACTCCAATAAATCAGAAAAAGCTTCGCGCAATTTTAAATCCCTACATCATATGTTAGCTAGGGTTGCTATATTACACAAAATTGTTACAAATATTGATATTTTAAATAATAAATTACACATAGCATGCTGACCTACTTTTGAAGATGAAAAAGTAATAGAGTCGTCTAGTGTCAATCTTGATTAAAGCTCATTACTCTTCTAGTTTTCTTGTTCTTTATTAAAATTACTAGCAGCTCGCCCTCGCTTTGCTCGGGTTTGCTTCTAGAATAACAAAAACAAATTTATCCCACAAAAATCGTTTATTTTTCCGGGATAAAACGTAGCCTGTGTGTTATTCTGATGTATGAGCTATATTATTGTAAAGTTTCATTAAAATCAATTCAGTAGTTTTTGCGTGAAAGAGTAACAAACATTCATACATCTATACATCCAGACATCCATACATCCTCATAAACTTTCGCATTTATAATATTAGTAGGATGTCTTTTTCCTCTTTTATATCTACTAAAACTTTTAAAAAGTTATATGTAAATATCCATGTACTATTTTTTCTATTGAAAATTATAATGTTCCTTGTAGCACTTTCCATTTTGATAGCCTCTATAAATAATTAACCGTTAAGGTTAAGAAAAACTACATATGGAATTATATTTTAGTGTCAACCCTAAGCTTTTAGTTTCATAATGGCCGTCTTTCGATTAACGCCTGCATCTAAGAGATACCCAGACGTAATTACTAACGCTCGAGCTAAGGCTATACGCTTTCATCACTAACCTTACTTAAATTTCTTTTAAATAGTATAGAAAACCTATTACTTGTCTCAATATTATGTTCTAATTTACTGTAGTCTTTGATAGCGTTTTGACGACATGTTTGCATTATTGCCTGATTTAAAAGTAATTGCTTATGAGCTGAAAGCGTTATCTATCTCTATATATAATATAGAGATATATAATATAGAGATAGATAACGCTTGCTTTGTAGATTTTTATTATTAGTTGCGATACAATGATCTCCTGATTGATTTCGACCATGACAACCTATGTTACTGAGACTAGCTAACTGTGGAGGAGATATTATAATGCAGTGAGTATGCCTGTGTATACGCAGACACAAGTGCACTATCGATTCCTATCGCCTTCAAACTCCTGTGGGACGATAATTAGCCATGATGTACATGATATATGAGACACGAGGGAGTAACGCTGCCAACTCACCAACTTCAGGCTATAACTAGGACTTGGAGAGATTTTTGAAGTTATACTTTTTTTGGCACGATTGGAGAAAAATATTGAGTAAAATTTTTACATGCGTACGCACACCGACAGCTAAAAAGCGACATGATAAAGTTAGCTGTATTCCTTTTACAAACAGAGTTGTGACATACGGGATGAAATCTTTAGCTGTTTTTGTTCTGTTACGCAAAAAAAGTATAACTTCTTACGTGCGTACATAAGTACACACACACGCATTTTTTTAACAGAAAATCTCAATGAGATTACTGGGTTCGACCTGAAACTCGACTAACAGATCTGCAGCCGTAAAGCATTACGGTTAGCCATAGGATTAGGATTATCAATAGGACAAAACAAAAACGAAACAGTTAAAATTGAGTGATAATTATAAAAAATAAAATTTAAAAGATAATTAAGCTATTATAAATGTATGTTGACGACATAATATAACGACACGTTTAGCTCAGTTTGTAGTGACCCTACTTCCTGTGCCAGAGGTCGCGGGTTCAAATCCCGCTGGATGCATACATTTGTGTGAAGAGCACGAATGTTTGTGCTCCAGTCATGGGTGTTTACATTTATAATATGTATGTATTTATAGTTATATATGTGTAGTGTATCAACTATCTGGTATCCATAACACAAGCCTCGTAGATTATCATGGAACTAGATGGTTGTGTGTTAATGTGGACGCACGCGAGCGAAGTAAAGTATATCCCTATATTAAAATGTTTGTTAATGACTTTTAAACGTGATAGTTTAACAAAGTTTACTTTAACGACGTCACGTAGAATAGAAAGACACGATGGAGGCTGATCTTTTAAGTAATACTATATAATGAATAAAGCCTTGTTTTATTTTAACACAAAATGTGATTAGTAAAATATTTTTTTAACAATTTAATCTTACTAAAGGTTATATTATGTATGTATGTAACATATTTGATGCATTTCACTTGATAGCAATCAAGTATATAATTAAACTAGCGACTCACCCTCGCTTCGCTCGGGTTCGTCCCTAGCTCGGTTCCCGGTACAAACTTTCATCCCCATTTTCTAAGTTCCTGCGCAATTTTCTTAATTTTTTTTGATGTAAGAACCTTCTCCTGACAATAACAAACACAACAAAAAAAGAATTAGTAAAATCGGTCCAGCCGCTCATGCGTGATGGCGTGACCAATGGAAATAAGGATTCATTTTTATATATTATATAGATGTAAAATGTTTACCCATCGTAGAAAATCCCTCTCCTCTTACATAGATCTGCACCATACAGTTTGTTTTTTCTCAATAACCTATTATTGCTTAATATTCCGGAATAGACTGCTTCGTTGGTCTACTTATGGACTTATATTATAGATCTCGCGATCCTAGATTTGAGCTCCGTAGGTGTAAAATAAAAACACGATTTTCCTGCCTAAAAAATATCATAAATCCAATGAAATATTTTTAAAAAGGTACGGCCAAGTAAATGTACGGTAAATTGCCAAAAATGCTAACGGCGATGCTAATATAAAAAATTAAAGCTACTTAAAAAAAAATATGCAGCAATAATGTATACATATATATTTAGTGTTAGGGGCAGTGGTAACGCGCTCGCTTGGGAAACCGAGTGAAGCGGGTTCAAATCCTGGGTCTCGCACCTCTGATATTTTCATGTGCGAAACATTCCTAACATGATTACCACTTGCCTTACGGTGAAGGAAAACATCGTGAGGAAACCTGCATGTCTTAGAAAAATCTAGCAAGTTTTCGAAAGACATGTGAAGTCCGCCAATCCGCACTTGGCCAGCGTGGTGGACTATGGCCTGATTCTCCTTGTGAAGGGAGGCCCGTGCCCAGCAGTGGGACGTTAAAAAGGGCTGAATACAATACATGTATTTAGTAGGACATAGGCTGACCAGATTTTAAATTCTTCAAGACATTATAGGGACGGACGTTGATTCTTTATCTAACGATTGAAAAATTAACCAGTATGATGTTTAATGTATATAAACATAAAATATTCAATGTTTTAAATTTTTATTCTCGAGCATATTTAAAAAACAAATGAAAAAATTGAGCGTAAAAAAAAATGTAAAGGAACAATCTATTAATGGACTATCTACAAAATAAAAGCAACGTGTATTTTTCCATTCTTTCATTTTAATTCTTTTCCCAGAATTTAGAATTTTCGGAATATTCTCGTTTTTTAAGTGTTGTTATACTATATTTTTTCTTTCTGTCTTTTATCATTCGATGTAAAGCTACAGATATGTATATAAGACTAGCAGAACCCGCGGCTTCGCCCGCGATCAAACTACGAAAAAAATCAACTTTTTCGCAATACATACTTTATTACTTGCAAAATATGTATAAGACGTTAAGCGTATATTCTGTAAATAAATTTACTCTACTTTATCTCCCACGTTACTCTATTTAAATATATTCAACAACTCAAACTTCACCGCCTAGTTTTACCCACTTAAGGGTTGAATTTAAAAAAAAAATCGACAATACATGTTTATTAATTTATATTGAAGAGCATTAATACCAAGTTTCAAGTAATTCTGATCATAAACAATTTTTTCCTTATATAAACAGCAGAACCCCCTATTATCCTTTTAAAGCTTGAATTTCGAAAAAAAATGATATTTGTATTGTTTTAGTTTTCATTTTAAGGTAAACACCATTTTCCGTGCATCAATTACAGAGTTTCATAAAACTTTCATCCCCTATTTGACAGCTTTATGGGATGAATTTCAAAAAATTCTAAAATACGTATTTATTTAATTGTATTGAGGAGCATTAACACTAAGTTTCAAGTAATTCTGATCATAAATAATTGTTTGCCCATATAAACTTTATGACCCCTTTTTACCCTTTTAAGGGATGAATTTTGAAAAAATCTAATACATATATTTCTTATTTTTTATCTTAAAGCTAAATACCACTTTCCGTGCATTTCGCGTTAAGAATGACGGAGTTCCATACAATCTTTTATCCCCTATTTTACTTCCTCAGGGGATGAATTTCGAAAAATCCTTTCTTAGCGGATGCCTACATTGTATAAGGAATATGTCTACCAAATTTCACGTTTCTACGACCAGCGATTTAGGCTGTGCGTTGATCGATCAGTCAGTCAGTCAGGACAAAGCATTTTATGTATATATATATAGATAATCACCCGCATTTTAAAATAAGTATATTTTTTATCGAAGAAAACTATTCAAAAGTCTTCATTCAACATTGGAGTTTTAAAAATATTTTCATTTGTTAGGAATAACTCTACTACTATCCGTTCAGATATAAAATAAATTCTCGAAAGAAATGATAACAGAAACTCAAAAGGACTAGTTCATTTTTTTAACTTTCTTACATAATATTTATTTATTATATAGGAAGCCAACATAGTATACAGTACTTTCTATCTTTCATACATAATTCCTTATAGAATATTTTTTACACGATATACCACACTTATAGGCTTACTCAACATGCAATATAAACAGCTGTTCCGAAACTTACTACGTATCTATCCTATAAAAAATAAAATACTTAATAAATGTGTAAAAAGTAAAATAAAAAAAAAACAATAAATAACCAAACATTAAAAAAATAACAAAAAAAAATATTATTAATATTAAATATTTAATAATAGCTATTTGCTTAAGACGCGACGTATGAATTAAAAAGCGCTATTTGTCTATATGATTTTTTTAAATCTTTTGTGTTTCTTAAAATAAGTCCCAATATTTTAAGAGATTTTTTAATAATATCCTCTATATGTGGGATAAAACTCAGTTTTGAATCCATCAAACTTCCTAGATCGTATATTTCATTGATGCATATTAAAATACCATTTTTATTGTAGTCATAATTTATATTTCGAATTTTTCGACTAAATGTTATATTATTACATATTTGGTGATTTAGTTTTAAATGATTACTTTTGCACCATGACACAAGTTTTTCTAAATCTGCTTGAATTTTAATGGAATCGTCTATTGTTGATATTTTTTAAACATTCTATTTTTTTAAATATATTCTACAGTAATCAAAACAGGTTATTATATCATTTATAAAAAAAACTGAATAACACAGGACCAAGATGTGACCCTTGCGGTACACCGTACTTACGAGATAATATATTATATTAACATTTTTATCTGACGTTGAAATAGTTTGATGGTGAATAAATTATTCTTATGATGTATTCCCATCTATAAAATTTTATAACAGCTATTAACTCATAAACTGCCTTTATAACTTTTACACATTTCACAAAAAAATCCATAAAAGCATTTAAAAGGGATGGATATACATATACACAAAGGCGCGGGACCCGATGGAATTCCTTCATATTTCATTTTACGGTGCGCCTTACCCTTGAGTTTCCCATTGTTTCTTATTATGAACAAATTTTTAACAACAGGCATATAACAGTCTGGAAAGTTGCGAAAGTAGTCCCAAACAAAACAAAAACAAAGTGTAAAAACAAAGTAAATACTTATTTCTAATTATAGACCTATTTTAATCTTATCTGTCTTTCCCAAAGTGCTTGAAGCCTTAACCTATCCGTTTTTAAAAAATCACACTTCCCAGATATTTGTGGATGAGCAACATGGACTTATCCTGTCCCGGTCTACTAGTACGGATCTAGTTACGTACTATAATGAATTTACTAATGTACTTGATACTTGATGTGTTATTTATATGGATTTCGCTAAGGCATTTAAAAGAGTTTGTCACAAGGTGTTATTGAAAAAGTTGGATTTGTACGGTATTGACGACTCTCTTGAAATGGTTCCAATCTTATCTTTCAGATAGAACATAATAAGTTATAGTCTAAGGCTTTAAGTCTGAGACTTACCAAGTCTCTTCTGGGGTTCCTCAAGGGTCACATTTAGGTCCCTGGTTATTTAATTTGTTTATAAACAATATAGTTCCATATATTAAACATAGTAGCGTCTATCTTTTTTCCGATGATTTAAAACTTTGTAAAAAAGTAACAAACTTTTTAGACTGTTACTTCCTTCAAAAGGACCTTGATGATATAATGGGTTGGTGTACCAAAAACAAAATGTCGTTAAATATAAATAAATGTATTTCTACCAATTTTACGCGTAACCGAAACATTATTAACACTCAATATCATATCGATAGGACTGTTCTTCAAGATAAAACTGAAATAAGAGATTTAGGTATTATTTTTAATTCTAAATTGACGTTTCTAACATATATCGATAATGTATTGAAGAAATCACGTAAAATGTTAGGCTTTGTTATCCAAAACAGTAAACTATTCCGTAGTACAGTCACTAAAATAGCTGTGTGTAATGCCTACGTACGGAGTATTCTTGGATATTGTAGCGTAGTTTGATCACCTCAATGTACATCAACTAAGAATAGAACGTATTTAGAAACAATTTATGAAATAAGTATTAATTATAACCTAACAATAAGGACTACTAGACATGTATATTAAAAAAAAAAAAATAATTGCATGTTAATTCATTAATTAATGCCAGTCAATGTCGGACCACGTCCTTCAATGTATAGCCTTAAGTACCGCTAGTTCTAAGTATAAAAAAAAAAAAGTGTAATCGCCAATCATAAAAACAATGTTATAAAAAGAGCACGGGCAATTAAAGCCTGTGGATGTAATAAATTGAAAAAAAAAAAAAAAAACAATTTATGAAATAGCTTACATTGTCATGTAGGATGCATACACAGCTTCCTCTTATAAGGTTTCCTTCCTTTCCTTCCTTCGTATAAGGTCAGATTAAAATACTTTAGGATGCATGATCTGTTGTTATGTAGGCAACTACATGACATGATATTCGTTTATAAAATATTGAGAAATAAAATTGATTGTCCTTAACTCCTAAAATCCATAAAGCGTGTTCCAAGCCGTGTGGATTGCTGCATGTACCAATTACCAAAACTACTTCAACCCCTATTCAAATATAGGGAAATTATTTTCCACCCGACTCTGTTATACATACTCGTATGTACTTTTTATTTCTACGCGTTTGTTGATACCTTGAAATATTTTGAATCTATCCTAAGTTAATATTTACTTTAATTCATGGTAACACTTTTTTTTCAAATGTCATTCGTCTAAGTAAAAATATGTTCAAAGTGTCAGTTATACTTTTTTGTCGGATTTTGACGCTAAATTAGAGTTGTTGTAAAGTGTTTTTCGTCTGATGGGCAAAAAAATTCTTGTTAATACATAACTGGCTTTATTTATATTAGTAGACTATTTTTAGAATAATTAGGTAATAAACAGTGTATAAAACTAAAAATTGTGGTATTTTTAAGAGTTCAAACGTGGGAAGTTTTTTTCCCATATTCACTTAGGAAACTACTAAGTAGGAAAATAATTCCCTGTATCCGCTATAAGTTAATTGTTGGATCCAAATATTATATGAAATTTTATTTTTTTATTTACATCTACACAACATTGCAGCTCATACTCAAACGTCGGTATAGACATTAGTTATTAACTGATTTTTATTAATTCGGTAAAATTGAAGCAAAGCCGGAGGTAAAAACTAGTCACGCGGGCATTGCAGCATGTATATTGATATAGGGACATAATTTACCCCCGTATATAGAATATAGGAAAACATATTCTCATCAGAAAAGCAACTACTTACCCGGTGTTTTTTTTATTCATTATAGATATATTAAAACTACCCTTCAAAGTGAGGTAAAATCCGTTTTAACATCTTTCAAAAGTGTTCTATAGCGCCGCGTTTGCTTAAGGGTTAAAACAGTATTCACCCATACCACGATTGTCAAGAGAATTTAACATTGTTTGTGGGAAGGTAGATGTTTTTGGTGAGAATCTATTACTTTTTAAAAAGGGTATATTGAAAGTGCTAAGGAAATAAAAAATGTTCTTTTTTTGTTTTGTTTTTGTTTTTTTTTGACGACACGTTTGGCTCAGTTTGCAGTGACCCTACTTTCTGTGCCAGCGGTCGCGAGTTTAAGTCCCGTTGAGGCATTCATTTGTGTGATGAACACGAATGTTTGTAGTCCAGTCATGGGTGTTTATATTTATAATATGTATGTATTTAAAGTTATATATGTGTAGTGTATCAACTATCTGGTATCCATAACACAGGCCTCGTAGCTTACCATGGAACTAGATGGTGCTGTGTGTTAATGTCCCAACATATTTATTTATTTATTTTTCGTTGGAGTTTGTTTCTTTTTAGATTTCATTGTTATTTTTGTTATTAATTACAATTATTTCTTAGATAGTGTACAAGCCTGTGTTACAATATGGTGCATGTTGAGACACCTTCAAATATTGAGCATTTTACTACATTTTGTATTAAGTTTTTAGATTAGATGTCATAATATTTTAACAACTGTTATCTAGTAAATAAATAAAATAAAAGTAGATACTAGAATTAACATTAAAATTTTCAATTCAATTTTTTTTAAAGATGAAAAAAATCTTAACAATAAGTTTTTAAAGCTTTTAAAAGCGTTTGTATCATTGTAATATATTAGTCTAGCCTTAGTCTTTCCAGGTCACTAATTCTGTCTTACTTAACATTTGAAAGCATAATTTATCTATATTTAACTGTATAATATTCTTGCTTCTTCAAATAATACTTCATAAGATGTTCCAAGAAAAACCTGTTTTCGTATCGTTCGTTTAGACGAAATGCTATTTCTGTTTGTATTCCTTGAAATTTAGATCATTAGCCTTTTTACTATGTACACTAAGGTACTTCACTGTTGAAACTTTACTACAAAATAAATATTTATAGTTAATTTGTTTAAGTTTAAAATAATAGTTTTATGTTAAACTTAAACAAATAAGCTTTTGCACTTTTTCAAGCTTTATTTCAGGTGAAAGCTCTTAGAGGACTTTATGGGCTATAAGGGCTATAAGGACTTTTTTAACATATTATATTATAGTTTTTAACATATTATAAAATAGTTTCAATCTGGTCGTAATATGTATTGACAAAGATAGCATGACGCGTGAGACTCGTGTTAACTATAAATAATAATTAATAAGAATAATTGGCTTATTCTAGTTAGACTTGCAAGAAAATGTAAATCTAGTAACGTTACTAAATTTACATTTTCTATGTTACAAAGGATAGTAAAGCCTTTTTTAAGGGTAGTAATAATTATAGGTATTTCGTATGAGACTACCCTTGTGATAAAATAAAATGAAAATCTCTAAGATCCAAAAAAACAAATAATGAATGAGTACCCTTTTTCCAAGTAGAGAAAAAAGTATACATTATTTTTTATATATTTTTTTGGTATAACAAATATAAAAATCTAGGATAAACTTCCGAATAGTCCATACCTCCGATTAATCTGAATTTTAGTATACATATTATGGATATCGAGGTGCTGATAATGAACATGGTATTCAATATATCCGTAAATTTTATTTTCAAGGTCAAGTCAAATAAAAATCGAAAAAAAAATTTTGTAACGTTTTTCGCGTTTTTGCGATAAATATTAATTTTAGAGACAAATGTTTTTTGCAAAAGTTGTTGGCCCTTTTTACCCAAAAAGGTGGATTTTTTTCGTTCAATATGTTTTTCGTGTAGAGTCAGCAGTTTGAGAGAAAAATACGAAAATTCTACAAAATTTGAATCTGCTCCTTTTTTTCATCGTATTTACTTATTAGCTAAACTAATTAAACGTATCATCTTTTATGTTGGTCATGCTTTTCTATATGCATAAGAAATACAGTTCGAATAAAAAATATTGTAAGGGGGATTACCCAGTCACAAACTAGAACATGTATACAATACACATCTTCACATGCCCGCTTTTATTTGTCTCTGGCATTACTAAAATATGAATAGCCTGAGGCACTTCATCATATCAGCTCGCTAATACAGTATGTTTGCCGTTTTGAAACTTTGTCAAAGGATATTTAAATATTCCACCACTTTAGTCATTGGGGAATAAAAATTAAAATTAGTCATTTGGTGAATGTTTGCAGAAATAATAGTATTTCTAGTTTTATTTTCTGTTAAATATATGAATAATTTTGAACTATTTTGCTATGTATTAGTATTTATTTTGTCCACAAAATTTTATAAATACGAATAATCGAATTTAAATTAATACGCGATCATTACTATATTTTATTAGTATTGCAAAGTATTCATTACTTAGTAGTTAATTTTAAAATTTAATATATAATTACCTAAAAGTAAAAAGACTCATGAAAATCGGTCCAGAATTAGTATACTCTAGTAACATACGCACAAAAATTCAGAATAATTGAAGTTTCTCCTATTTGAAGTCGGTTAAATAGAGAGACCAATTTTAATGCTGAAAGATTAAATAAAAATCTTTGAGAGGATTTTAAGTCAAAAGAGTAAGTTTTAGCAGCTAGCTATGTGATGTATACATATAATAAAATTGTAGAGGTCGAATGTCTGTACATAGAAAAAAAATATGCTAAAAACCGAGTCAGGGGGATGTAAGAAGACAAATAGAACAAATCCAGTTTTTTTTTCAATTTTTTTGTTTCTCTGTCTGTTTGTTTGTTTGTACGGGTTAATTTGCGAAACTGTTAAACAGATTAAATAAAATTTTGCATGATAGTACTTTATAACCCCGGTCAACAATACTTTTCATTCCGGTAAATTAAAGAGTTCCCGTGGGATAGTTAAAAAACTATAGTAACTTATACAGCTGAGTACACAAAAACTACTGATTGGATTTTAATGAAACTACACTAATATAGTTCATACATCGGAATAACAAATAGGCTACTTTTTATCCCGGAAAATGTACGGTTCCCATGAGATAGATTTATTTTTGTTTGTCGAGAGGTGAACCCGAGCAAAGTGAGGGTGGGCCGCTAGTATTTTATAAGTAAAGAAACTCTAAATATGGATAAAGTCATCTTATAAAAGTAAAATTAACCCTAAGTGCTTACCGAACGCAAGTGTCTCAGCATTTTCCACAGAAAACATTTCAGTACTCTGTTATTTTTAAACCCAATGAAATTTTAAGTGGAATATGTATTTGACATGAAACTAATTTACTTTAGAAATATTTTTAGCTAACTTTTACCATTTTAGTGCTAAAATGTTTTCGACTTTTATAGCAGAAAAGATAATAAATATTATTTTCGCTTAACTGGTTTTATAAAATTGGTTTAAAATATAAAAAGTGTGTCTTAAACTGCAATTTTTTGCTAAATATTTTTATAAACAATCTAAATATGTAATTTTTAATAGGTATTTTTTTGCAAAGTTTGTTCAGACCATAATTACACTCGGCGTTTTTTGGGATAGCTTTGTGCAATAAAGCGAGAAGACCAATACGTAAGCTATATAAGTAAGTATCTTGCAGTTCACTCTATCTTGATACTAAATTTCATCCAAAACCGTTCAGTTTTAGCGTAAGTGCGTAACAAACATACACGCGCAAACACACATACAAATTTTCTCATTTACACTATTAAATCTCATTTTCTTTTTCTTTATTTCATGACGATTCCAATGAAATTTGACAAGGACAGACAGCATAATACTCATTCCTGTCGTCGTCGCATCATGCGAGCAAAGCTGCGTGAAAAACTATTATGTTATATGTCGTTTTCGCATGAATGGGGTTATTCAATACTAGCGGCTCACCCTCACTTCGCTTGGATTCGCCTCTAGAAAAAAAACAAACCTATCCCACGGGAACCATACATTTTTCCGAGATAAAAAGTAGCTTATGTATTATTCCAGATAATAATTTATCTCTGTGCCAAATTTCACCAGATCCGTTCAGCCGTTTTGGTGTGAAAGAGTAACAAACATCCATACCTCCATACTCACAAACTTTCACATTTATAATATTAGTATAGATTAATATCTCGGAAAAGTAAAGCATCCATTGAAAATGGTATGGAAATTGTACTAATATTTTATCGCAGTGAAATATCTTGATGAATTTTATTTTTAATTTGATAAACTATCGCTCTGCTTTAACGTGCCTTAGTATTTTCTTACATTAAATATTATTATCGTATGGAAATCATTTGATGTATCGGATATAAAAGTCCATGTCATTATCCGACCCATAAAATACATAGGTATATGTAAAAAAATATTAAATCAATTTAAATAAACCTTACTTTTGAGATGAACCTTAAAGACGTTTAAATCCTGAGTCTTTCCATGATTGCTGTAAAGCATACAAAACTTCGGGAACCAAAAATGAAAATAAAAGTTAATTTATTTATAATTACTAATATTTACGTACATCTAAGAAAGTATTACGAGTACATTAAATCAGCTTCTTGTTGGGACATAGCACACAGCACCATCTAGTTCCATAGTAAGCTACGAGGTTTGTGTTATGGATACTCGATAGTTGACATATGTGTTATCTTAATTATATGGGTTTTTAATTATATTCATATTTCACGCTCGGTTTTGAACGAAATTATTTAATTGGTATGGAATTTAGGGTAGTAAATAATAAATAAATATGTTGGGACATTAACACACAGCATCATCTAGTTCCATGGTAAGCTACGAGGCTTGTGTTATGGATACCAGATAATTCATACACTACTCATATATAACTTTAAATACATACATATTATAAATGTAAACACCCATGACTGGAGTACAAACATTCGTGCTCATCACACAAATGAATGCGAGCGGGACTCGAATCCGCAACCGCTGGCAAAGCAAATAGGGTCAGTACAAACTGAGCCAAACGTGTCGTCTTATTACATTAGTGTATGAAAGATGGACAAACAAACAAAAACAAGTTTTAAATGTATACTATCAAGTAAGGATTAGTGCTATGTTATTTTTAACTTGTATCTGTCGTGTGAAACGTTTACTTCAGCATAAAACGTCTTACCACTATAAAGAGACGCTAGAAAGAAGGACAGGACTTTGCGTCATCCATTCTTGGCTTAAATGGCTTACCACGGATTAGCTACGTATAAACGGGCTAAATTTAGTTATTTTCAACGCTGACTTCACATTTAAAGGATTTACTGTATTACGAGTATATCAATTTGATTCGTCAGTTCGCTGTTCAGTCAATATGTTACTTGGATTTTGTTTTGGCATTAATGTTTGGATAGTGTTTAAATAACTTTATAGTAGGAGAAATTCGGATCTTGTTTTTTTTTGTCCAAACCAAATAGGATTTTTTTATCACGAAGTTTTGAAAAGTAGACAAATTGACGTATTGATACCTAAGATTCCTTAATTACTAACAAAATATGGACCGGACCAGTCTTTAAAATAATTTAATAGTTTTTTTTTTTCAATTTATATGAATGTCCATATAAATTATAAGAGTATAGTCTATTTATGAAAAGCTAGCGACTCACCCCTCGTCCCTAGTTTGGGTATAGTAAAATGGATATAGTACGTTATCCTTAAGAGATAGACATATGCCATCGCGGATTTTTTTGTAGACCTTTTTAAGGTGTACAATATTGTAGTACATTATTTTAATCTATCTCGTAGGGTTCAGCCAGTGCAGCGTTTGCAATGTAAGCGCAAAAAAAATAGTTTATTTACGACATCACATTAGAAACCTCTAAAATTATCAGTATTTCTCTACTATATTATGCATGTACTATACATATAAACCATCCTCTTGAATCATTCTATCTATTATAAAAAACCGAATCAAAATCCGTTGCGTAGTTTTAAAGACCTAATCATACATAGGGACAGACAGACAGCGAGAAGCGACTTTGTTTTATATTATGTACTCGTAGTGAGAATATGTATGTGAAAATTTCTGCATATCGGTGAAGGTATGCCTTAACATACTCTAAAATAGTAAGGATTTTAAGTTAAAAAAAAATTGTAAAAGCTGTCCGGAAAATTAGAAAATTCGCAAGCAACTGAGTTATTTTTCTATAAATTTTTTGTATGATGTCACAACTTTATGGAAAACTGTCTTCTAAGTTAGTATTATAATATAACTGTATACATACATACTTAAGTACCGTTTTTATGTCACTTGATAATAAGACGAGGTGGCCGAGTGGTTAAGGCGTTGGACTGCTAATCCAATGTGCTCTGCACGCGTGGGTTCGAATCCCATCCTCGTCGAAAGTTTTGTCCAAATGTGGTCTTCATACTATCTATCATCGACATGACCCACAGATTCTTTTTATAGATTACGATTGCGAATTTATAACGCTAGTATGAAATTACTCATGTTTTGAATAATAAGTATACGTCTACATAAGTACGTGAAGTGAAGTAAAAGGAACATTTATACACTATAGAAATATACAAACTTTTCAAGTAGATATTTTTTTCTTTATATTTAACTCTAATCTTTATAGTCTTGTACAGTTATTATTTTTTTCATATTGCTAACTAGTTTTTACCCGCGGCTTCGCTCGTTTGGTAACTAGGGTCCATCTCCATCTGAAATATGTTCAGCGGTTTAGGCATGAAAAGGTAAAAGACAGACCTTCACATTTATAATATTAGAATGAATTTCCTCTTCGAAGACGTATATGTACTGAAGCCACATCCGGATTAATATATATTATTATATATATTTATTTGGAATTTGAGTGCACAGTTGACAAAGGCACTATTTACATGCTCAGTGGTGGATGAATAAATAAGTTATTAATATAAAAATAAAATAAAAACTAAAATATAATCAATATGCTATTAATATTTGGGCTTTTGCTATACTTAAGTACCTATCACTCATACTTATTTTCATCGTAAATTGTGAGTTAGGTTCTGGCGATGACAAAATGTAGTACATTACAGTAATATCTCACTATGCCACGTTCATAAAAAAGTATATATATATATATATACACATATATATATATATATATATATATATATATATATATATATATATATATATATATATATATATTAGTAACATCAAGACGCTCTCAAGCTCAAACAATAAAGTTGTGAAAGCTCTTGCCACGCTATTATCCATTTAAGAACGCATCATCATTTGCGACATTGTCTAACGTATTCTGACTTATTACTCAAGCAATAATTATATTAATTGTAAGATTTAATGAATTACATCCATACTAATATTATAAATGTGAAAGTTACTGTGTCTTACATATTCAGGCATAAACCGCTTAACAGATTTTGATAAGAATTTTGCAAGGATGTAGATTGCATCCTGGGAACGGATATAAGCGACCTTTTATCCCCGCCCTAGTTACCACGCGACCGAGGCCAAGGGCAAATACTAGTTAATATTGTATATTACTTTTTGAGTAACTATATGACAGTGCGCGATTATTAGTGCTTCATCATATACGACTCAAAGGATTTGAGTTTAACTAAAAGAAAAAGTGTTAGCTAATAAACAATTCTGTGTTTATCACCAAAAATAACATGAAGAAATAGTGGATATTCAGCGCTTAAAGCTCAAGTATTTTACAGATTGCATAATTTTTGTTTTATAGAACGGCCATATGAATTTTTTGACCCGACTTTTTACGAAATTTGAATTGATACAAAGAGAAAACTAATCTATACATATAATAAAATTCTTACTGAGTCGAATCTGTACATTAAATATTTTCTCTTTTTTTTTGAAATTTGAAAAATCTTATTGAAATAGTTATTATCATCGATACAGAGGCCGAATCATTAGTTTTTAGAATTTTTGTCTGTAGCCTGTCTGTGTGTCTGTGACCGTATCACGAGAAAACCACTAGACAGATTTTGGTGAAATTTGATATGATGATAGCTGGTTATCCGGGTCAACATATAGGATACTATTTACTGCTGGACAATATTTAATCTCTGAGAAATCTATACTAAGCGTTAAAACGTATCTAAGGACGAACCAAAGTGGAGTGAGGGTGAATTGCTAATCTATACTAATATTATAAAGCTGAAGAGTTTGTTTGATTGTTTGTTTGTTTGGTTGAACGCGATAATCTCAGGTAGTACTGGTTGGAATTGAAAAATTCTTTTTGTGTTGGATAGTCCATTTATCGAGGAAGGCTTTAGGCTATATAACATTACCCTACTACCAATAGGAGCGGAGCAAAAATGAAAAATGTTGCAAAAACGGGAAAAAATGATTCCTTTTAAGAGCTTCCGTTGCGTGCGCTGCGTAAACGGTTAAAGTTACGCAAAAATAATGTATGACGGAATTGTTCCCCTTTAAAAGTTCTAAAAATAGTCCGCGACAGCATATGTCTATCTTTTAAGGTTGACTCAATATAACCCTTTTTATGGTAATCAAATTTGCTCTAAAATAATGCATTACTTCCGAAGGTGTTTTTATAAACATAATATAAATTCTTATCCAAATAAATATATTATTCATCACAAGTATTTAATTTTGAACAAAATTACCCTTGACATCATTTGATTTCAATGAATATCTTAGGAGATATCATAGTTTTAAAATATACATATTTAACTTTACGCGGACTATGGGTAAGCGCGCTCTCAGCCCGATGCAAGGCGGGGGCGCTGGCCGCCGCCCGGTAGCTCTGCGAGCAAAGTCACTATTCCACGCGGACGAAGTCGCGGGCAAAAGCTAGTAATTTATAAAAGTGTGCATACATTTTGCAATGAATTAACTAGATCAAGCAATTTCTCGAGTGTACTAGAGGCAGGCGGCTAAAAGCTCTATAAGTAACTTAGCAACAAACATGTGGAATAAGTAATAAACTTAAACGTTCTCCACTTAAGCGTTAAACTAGCTAAGTGGATTAAAGAGATAGAGCACAAGGTAAATATTCAAAGTTTATTATTCTAAAACATAGAGATAGAACGGCCAGTGTAGGTTAACTTTATAATTGTTGGAAAGCTTTTGTTATTTTGTAACTAAGCCTGATGTATTTTACGTGATGGGGGAAAATTGTTTTAATAGGTGCTATATTAATGTATGTAATAGAAAAAGTAAAAATATAAATTTTATTTATCTATACAGATAAATAAAATTGAAGTGTCTGTTTGTAATGTCAAAATAACAGCATTTTACTAAATGCATATGAAATTATATATGGTATTTATAAGAAAAGCACAATTTTAATGTTTTTTGTCTGTCTGTCTGTTCGTTCCGGCTAATCTCCGAAACGGCTGGAGTGATTTTAACGGGACTTTCACTGACAGATAGCTGATGTTATAAGGAGTAACTTAGGCTACATTTATTTCAGAAAAAGAATTAGTATTCCGCTCAAAAAAATTGAGAAGTGTCTGGACACTTCTCAATTTTTTGTCCCTGGGGACGCACCCGGGCTAAGAGAGGGCAAATCGCTAGTTTACAATAATTTAGCTCTTTTCAGTCCACTGCTGGGCATGGGTCTTACGCAAGGGGGATCAAGCCTAAGTCGTTCGCTGATAAGGTGTGTGTTAGTGGACGTCACTTGCTTTTCGAAAATTCGCTAGGTTTTCTTAAATATGTAGGATATGTCACGATTCAACACCAAAAGTCAAGTTGTACTCAGTTCATTCAGTAGTAGTCATGTGAAAAATGTGGAAAATTCACCTTAGAAAATCTCTGAGTGGCGAGACTCTGGGTTGGAACCCGCTTTACTTTGTTTTCCAAGTACGTTACCACTCGGCCTACTACTGTCTCATCAGCCTTTAAGGTTAAAAATTAATAATACACCACTATTAATTAAAAATTGGAGCATTAAAACCGAAAAAATATGCTAAGATTTATTAAGAAAAACCTTTTTAGAAATCACTTAAAATTCTTAGAACGTGTAAATTTACATAATGAAAAGTCTCATTGTTTACAAAGAACATTTGTTATATTAATGAGAAGTAAATATTTGCTAGGTAATTGCTTGTGTTCGAAGTCGTAAAAACGCCAGGAAAAACTAGCGATGGGTGAAACAATTACTTCTTCATTTATTTGTATTGTCGGGTAGTGGAGAGTGTGTAATGTCATTACAATAAATATAATTATTAAAAAGGCACTTCTAAAGCATGCTTTATACATCCTAAGACAGTTGTCAACACATGACAATTAACAGATAAGGACAGTTAATCGTAAATTGCCGTGTGTAAGACTGAAATAAAACATTTTCCAGAAAGGAATTGAAGTTACTAGAGAAGTTTCGAATTTTCGAATACTAAAATGTTCTTTGTTTTCATATTAAAGGGCCGGCAGTATATCGAGAGATCAGTTGAATTTCGGAGCTAAGACAAGATGGAGAAGAAATACGAAAAAGTAAAAAAAAAGAAGAAAAATGAAACAAAGTCATAGTGAAAGTGTAATTAGTGGTGAAAAATAGTGTTCAAACACTGAATTAGGCAAGAAATGTGTATACCTATACTTTGTAAGTTTCTGGACTACTATAAGTAACTGTCAGGAGCCAGAAATAAAAAAAAAACATCTGTAGTGCAGAAGACGAGAATAACCCTAAATATCTCATCATCAAATAAGTCTTAGAAATAAATACTTAGTACAAAATTTTCCATTAAAGCTAGCAAGATTTATTTCTGCCAAAGAAAGGCATTACCGATCTATACAATATAGGCCGACAGAGAGCTATGGGGCGTAATGATTTGATCCTGGCATAATGTTCCGAATTATTCTAGCACGGGCGCTAAGCCAACGTTTGGAGGTTGATAGACTAAAGACAGCTATTTCAATATAAATAAATTACATATTAATTTTAGGAATTTGTTTTCCGAATCGTTTTTATTAATAGATTAGTTTTGCCTGCGGCTTCGCTTGCGTGATAAGGGGGCATCAAAGGTAGCCTATGTCCGTCGTAAGGATGCAATTTATATCCTGGCCTAATTTTATCAAAAGCTGTTTACCTGGTTAAGCAATAAAGTTACTTTTACATTTGTAAAATTATGTAATACTAGTGACTCACTTCATCTCTAGGTCGGTTTCTCATACAAACTTTCATCCCCATTTTCATTCCCTTAAGGGATGATTTCCGGAATAAAAACTATTTCATGCCCTTCCCTAGGTCTCCAACTATCTTCTTATCAAATTTGATCTAAATCGGTTCAGTGATTTCGGAGCCAATTCGGTACAAACAAACAAACAAATCTTTCCTCTTTATAATATTAGTATAAATATATGGACATTTACGATAGATAGGTATATTAAGAACGTATTTTAAATATTATAGTGTTCACTGTACAATGAAAATATTTTCTAACAGCAAATAATTATATTTACCCACATATTGTTGTGTATTTTTTCTTTTACTTATTAAAAAATATAGTCACTATATTTTTAAAGTAATTTCAAATGTTTTTTTATAAATGTTATATTGATGAGGTAAAAAAAACTGAATAAAACTAACTGATAAAAGGTGTGCTACGATTTCTTAATAAGAAGCTTTTTTAAATATAATGTATTTTTAGACGTAACGTTTTTAGTTATATTATTCACAAGATATATTAGAAATAAACCTCAATAAAATCTTAGCAATAAAATGAATAGGATGGGGAAAAGTGTTTTTCCTTTATTTTCGTCGCTGGTTTGCGCTGACCTTTAAGGATTATCACCAAACCTTTGTGCTGGAAATGGATGTGACAGGTTAAATTTCTATTTACCACTTGTTGAGATGCTTTAAAAAATATCTTATTTTTAGGTTTTTTCAAACAATCCTTATTATTATAAACTAGCAATTTACTCTCGCTTCGTTCGGGTGTGCCCCTAACTACCTTTTTATTTACATACTAGCGGCTCGTTCTCGCTTCGCTCGGGTTCGCCTCTAGATAAACAAAAACAAATCTATCCCATGGGAACCGTACATTTTTCCGGAATAAAAAGTAGCCTATTTGTTATTTTGATGTATCAACTATATTATTGTAAAGTTTCATTAAAATCCAATCAGTAGTTTTTGTGTACTAAGCTGTATAAGTTACTATAGTTTTTTAACTATACCACGAGAACTCTTTAATTTTCCGGGATGAAAATTATCTAAGATGTTGACCGGAGTTATAAGGTACCACCATGCAAAATTTCATTTAAATCGGTTTAATATTTTCGGAGATTAGCCCGTACAAACAGACGAACAGACAGAGAAACAAAAAAATTGAAAAAAACTGGATTTATTCTATTTATCTTCTTACATCCCCCAGACTCGGCTTTTAGCATTTTTGTTCTACGTACAGACATTCGACCTTTACAGTTTTATTACATGTATGGATTATATACTTTATATGTAGCTAGCGCCATCTTTTGGTTAATTTCATTAATAACAGTAGCCTTTTTGTTTATTATTTCAGGTTATACTGTCTGCGTACTAAATTTTATCCAAATCCATCTAACGTTTTAACAAACTTTCTTTTATTTACTTTCAGGTACCCTCTATTCCATTCGATATTGGCAAAGTCAGCTTTGTATTATTTGTAGATTACGAGTCATAGAAAACAAATCAAAAATATTATTCTTTTAGTGAAGACACTCTCGTTTTTGATAGATATTCATAGAAAAAACTAAAGTAAAAATATAACACTTTGAGCTTAAAGTTCTGTGTAGCTTTTATCCATATATTAGATAGTCTAATGGTACCACAAGTACTTAAGTATACAAATGTATGTAATTACTTCTAGTGTTACACATCCAACAAAAGTTTGTAGGAATGTATGTTTGTTACTAGTTCACGTTGAAACATATGAATGGATTTGGATAAAATTAATTTTTGTTGTACATTTTTTTACAATAAAGAAAATGAAAATTATACTTCATTATATACACATAACAAATGTACACTTCAATATTACTGTAAGTCATATCCGCGTAGAATAACGGTAAGAATGCTAGCCGCATTCTCCCGCTGAATGGGAATGGCGATACTTTGGGCGAAAAATGCGCCAGTTCTCCTGCACCAGTAGAGGCGATAAGAAGAAGTACATCTATACGTCATATAATAAAATACTATTTGAGTCGATTCTGTACATTAAATATTGTAAAATCTTATTAAAATAGTCATTATTATCGATACAGATGCCAAATCTATAGTTTTTAGAATTTTTGCCTGTCTGTCTGTGACCGCATCACGAGAAAACCTCTGGACCGATTTTGATGAAATTTGATATGATGATAGCTGGTTATCCGGGTCAACATGTAGGATACTTTTTACTGGGGGAAAATATCTCATCTCTGAGAAATCTATATTAAACGTTAAAACGTAACTAGGGACGAACCCGAGCGGAGCGAGAGTGAGACGCTAGTAATATTATGAACATAAACGGCCACTAATGATGCACGCGTGCCAAGCGAGTGTAAGTCACTAGTATTTTAATACAACTTAAACGTTCAAATTCCCGAAAGAATATAAAGAACCGTTGCAAACGCAAAATGTACATGTTCCTTGCATAATCTGGTGTTTCATCCCAGAAACAAATGCTCGTATGGCAAAACATTAAGAATCCAGAGCCGATATAATTTTATTTTTAGGTTTGTTAATGAGGCTGGTTTTACAGAGTCTATTACAATATTTGTTACAAATAGAAGTTAAGCTTAGTTTTATGTCATGTAATTTTCAATTTTGCTGAAAATAAACTGATAAAATAAAAACTATGAAAATGGTATTTATAGGATAAATCTTATACTCCAAAGTTATACATATCTTTATTATGAATAAAGCTATAAGTATATATGGAGTTTTGTGTTACGGGTTTTATAACACAAAATGCCATAGTCCAGTGCTCCCGAGACGCTGAAGACCGCTATAAATGAAGGCACAACACATGGGCTACATAAGCCAAAGAAAATCCATCGTCGTCAACCACGACCACTCTGCCAAGAGCGAACGACTAAGAAGAAGATAAGTATATATAAGTGTATATTCTTAAGTTGCGAAGAACGAGTACTGAGTTTACTATTGAGTAGTGAGCTTCTGAGTATCATCTGCCTAAACACATAACATGAAACTGCATATAATCAGAAATACGTTGCTTCTCTACTCTGCACTAAAGCTGGTAAAGTCCCGGCATAATATAATCTGTCTGAATTTCAATATTCCGAAGTAAAGAACTTTGTGCTGAAGGAATGGAAGCTTTAAAGATAAGTCTCTGCTGTAAAGCTTCTATGTATTTCCTTTCAAACTTAGTACTTTCTTGTAAGAATGGAACTTGTTTTTTTTATAAATTTTGAATTAAGTTCACTTTATAGTAAAATATTCGTATATATTTACATAAAACACTATATGATTGGGTTTCCTGATGAAACTTTAGTAAATTTTTAGATGCATTAACGTATATCTATCCTAGTAAAAGTGTAACTAATCGCTGTTTGTACATGGAAGATATTTGAAAAAAAAACGATTATTGGGGGGTTTTATTAACGCAATAGAACACAAAACAATGATTTTTAGAATTTTTGTTTGTCTGTGCGTTTATCCGCGCTAATCTCAGAAACGGCTTAACCTTAGAGCTTAATTTGGGTGTGACTTTCACGAATATATTGTGGTGAGCTTCACTACTTAACATTTAATATTTGTTTTATTTTAATCAGTTCATAAATAAAAAAAATCATAAATAATATCACCATTGAAATAAAGCATTGCAAGTGCTCATTTTTCGCCTATAACTTAAAAATCTATAAAATTGCGAAGTCACATTAAGACACAAAATTAATACAAGAAGATCTCGATAGAATCACTAATTGGTGTGGCGTCAATAGTATGACTCATAATGTTAACAAATGTTTCCATATAAAATATACCAGAAAGAAAAAGCCACTTGTCTCAAGTTATTCGATTGATAATGTATTAAAAGGGTTACCAGAAATCAAGGACTTAGGAGTTACTATGGACAGAATGTTTACTTTTTCATCACATATAAACAATATTATTAAAAAAAGCCACACAGTTCCTTGGATTCATTAGACGCAACACAAAAGGATTCATCGGCAGAACTAAAATTATTTTGTACAACGTGTTTGTGAGGAGTTGCCTCGAATTTGCCAGTATTATTTGGAATCCTTCCTATTACATACATTCACAACGTATTGAAAGCTTAAAATGCGCGTTTACAAGGCACCTTGCATTCCATACTCCTGGTATTTCACACAGACAACCCTATAGTCAGAGATTGGTTGAATTTAAAATGATGTCCCTTCGAAGCAGGCGGGAGATTGATCTGTGTTTTTTGCATAAAATAATCCATTATAAAGTAAAGTGCAGTAAGCTGCTTGAACGGATTCCCCTATCAGCACCGAGTAGATATCCTCGCTATTGCAATTCATTCCACACACCTTTCACTAGAACGCATCTTGGTAAGCAAACTTCCATGGCTAGCATTATGTGCTAAATAAAATAAATTATCTCGAGCTCTGCCTGGAATTGACATTTTCCACAACACTTATGCTATCTTTAAAAAAAACTCACCGATCATCTCTCGGTTTCGGCGAGTCCTCATTGACATTGAAAAAAATATATATTATTCTTTTTTCGGAATTGATTGATATACCTATCAGTGAGTGTGTTACTTTTATATAATTTAGTGTGTAATGTTAAATATGTATATTGTAAGTGTGCTTATGAAGTAAATAAATAAATAAAAAGGAAAGTCAATTTAAAGAATCACCCAATGACGAATCCGAGCGAAGCGAGGGTGAGTCGCTAGTAAAAGCTCGAAATAGGGCAAATACTATTTAACGCAAAGAAAGCTAGATATTTACGCACACAGACTAGTTGTTATAACAGATTTATTGACCTTTGATATCTAAAGACTCTTGATACACGTATGTGATACGTACGATTATATTAACGATATGATGACGTAGAATTAATACAAAGGATAACACAAAATATTTTCGACTTATTACAACTTAAGCCGAGGTGAAACCCTAATGTGATAGCACTATATAACATTTGGCGGTAATGTAGTGTCCTAGCAATGAAAGATTTTTTTGAATTGGATCGGTAGTTACGGAGATTACCTACATACAAATTTACAAACTTTACCTCACTTTAACATTAGTGTAGAATAACTATTACATTACTAAACATCGTACAAAAAACATCACTAAAAACACGTTTGCCTTAATTCTATAAAATTAGAAATGTATTTAAGCAAATTATAACAACTAGTGCTCGCCCAGCGGTCGAAACACTAGAGCTCATCTAGAAAAAGGTACTGAACTATTTTGTCTATGCCTCTTTATAAAGAGATATATTAAAAACTAGGGGCTCGCCCTCGCTTCGCTCGCGTTCGCCTCTAGGAAAATAAAAACAAACCTATTCCACGGGAACCGTACATTTTTCCGGGATAAAAAGTAGCCTATGTTTTATTCCAGACTATAATCTACTCTGTGCCAAATTTCGTCCAGATCCGTTCAGCCGTTCTGGCGTGAAAGAGTAACAAACATCCATACATACATACTCACAAACTTTCACATTTATAATATTAGTATATATTAAGAGTTAGATACTATAAAAATATTTTATTAATCTTTTTTTACCTAGCAGTGCAATATTTTTTTTATAGTGTCAATGACTATCGCCGCTCATAGACATCTGCAACATAAGGCGCGTTGCAAATGCGTTGCCGGCCTTTAAGGGACCTGAAGACACGACTCTTGATAAACCCCATGTTATAGCACTCAGGGAAAACTTCAGGAGGAAGATCATTGCACGTTTGCACGTGCGACATCGATCAAAAAGTACTACTACACAATCAGCGACAAAAAATATCCCCACTGAATGGAGCACTCATTTGAATATTTGAGCCCGCTTTTAATATTTTTTTTGTAAAACAACTTTAAGCCCACACAAGACATACGTACAAAATACAAAATATGTATTTTAATTTAAACGTGCAAAATGTATTAAAAAAGAAAACTAAAAGTGTATAATGAAACTTATTATATTTGTTATGAAATTGTTATTTAACTAAAGCTTACATAAAAAAGTATGACAAAGCTTTCCATTAACACTTAGGAGGCTTCCTTATTATGAAAAGTAAAAGAATTATAATTTACTAGCGTACAAACAAAAACATATCTATCCCATGGGAACCGTACATTTTTCTGGAATAAAAAGTAGACTATTTGTTATCCTGATGTATAAACTATATTATTGTAAAGTTTCATTAAAATCAGTAGTTTTTGTGTAGGTAATAAGCTGTATAAGTTACTATAGTTTTTTATAGGGAACTCTTTAATTTTCCAGGATGAAAAGTATCCAAAATGTGGACCGGGGATTTAAAGTACCACCATGTAAAATTTAATTTAAATCGGTCCAACAGTTTGGGAGATTAGCTCGTACAAACAGACAAACGTACAGAGAAACAAAAACAAAAAAAATAAAAAATCTGGATTTGTTCTATTTCTCTTCTTACATTCCCTTGAGTCGGTTTTTAGCATTTTTTTTCTATGTACAGACATTCGACCTCTACAGTTTTATTATATGCATAGATTAGACTAAAGAATAACCGTGACTTCCACTGTGCATATCTTTTAACTTATTAAAAAGCTTAAAACTGTGTTGATAGTTTTTTTTAATATGTATAGGTACAATTTTAAGTTTGTATATGTATAGTGTTTTTTTAAGTATGGGTATTTTCTGTACTTGAATACGATAAAGTAAATGAAACGTTATGCTCTTTACTCTCAATGGAATTTACTTTACAAACAGGCCAATTTCTATTCAGCCTTTATTGATGTCCCACTGCTGGGCAAGTGTCTCCCTTCAATACGCGGCGGATTAGGGCATAGTCCACCACGCTAGCCAAGTACGGGTTGGCGGACTTCATATGTCTTTTAAAAACTTACTAGGTTCTCTTAGACATGCAGGTTTCCTCTCGATCTTATCTGCACCGTAAGAAAAGTGGTAATCATGATAGAAATGATTCGCACATGAAAATGTCAGAGGTGCGGGATCCGGGATTTGAACCTGTTTCACTCGGTTTCCCAAGCAAGTCAATTAAAAGCAGCTAAATGTGGCCATGATGGACTATAATCTGATCTTCTTCCCATTGAGATTAGGCCAGTGTCCAACATTAGGATGTTCAAAAAAACCAATAAGTCTATACTAATATATAAAGCTGAAAAGTTTGTTTGTCTCAATGCTATAATTTTTGGACCTACTGGTCCGATTTAAATAATATAAATATTTTATCCCTTTGTGTTGATAAAGATAATAGATTATTTTTATCAATTTCTCACACTACAATCTAGAAGAGAGGGGTAAATATATAAAATTAAACAACGCGGGCGGGGCTGTGAGAAAACGCTAGTATGAATATAAATTTCAATGATGCTATAAGTCTCAGATACACCAAAAATTATTCTTCTTCTATAGATATATATAAAACAGAGGTCATACTCAGTTCTTCAACTAAATACGTATACGAAGTCGTAGAAAGCTGGTACATATATCGTAGGTGGATTCAAATCAGTTTTTCCTATTTCCTCGACCTTAGGTGATGATATATGAAAGAATTTTTGTCATGACGTAAATGCTGACGTATGCGCACGAGTGACTTCGGTATTATTGGCGATGACGTCAAATGGAATAGATAACATTCGTGAATACGTAAATTTAACTTTCATTCATAATTATTGCTGAGCATTTTATGTTTCATCGGCCTAGAAAACGTTATAGTAAATGTACTTTTTAATATTGAAGAATCTGCACATGTATCTTACCTAATATAGTGAAGGAAAACATCGTGGGAATATCTGCATATCTGAGAGAATCTAGCAAGTTTTCGAAAGACATGTAAAGTCCGCGAATCCGCAATTGACAAGCATGGTGGATTATAGCCTGATCCCCGTCGCATTAAAGGTAGGCCTGTGCCCAACAGTGGGACGTTAAAAACCAGCGATTAAAAACTTTAGTTATGTGTTTATCCTTGTGACTTACTCTCGCTTCTCCGGGTCTCGAGCGATTGAGGTCTCTATCATATAGTATATTTTTTCATTAAAACCATTGCTCATATCCATGAGCGCACGCTACGTCAATTTGGCTAGCCTTTTTTTACTGTTTTATTAATAAATGTAAAGCTAGGTAGCTTTTAATAAATGTAATCTCGTATTTATTAATTACTAGTGGCTCACCTTTACTCTACTACACTACTCTTGCACGCCTGAACGGATTTGGGTGAAATTTGGCCCAGAGATAGATTATAGTCTGGAAGAGCACATAGGCTATTTTATATCACGAAAAAATTTATGGTGCCCGAGGGAAAGATTTATTTTTGTTTTTCTAAAAGCGAACCCGAACGAAGCATTGCTATAATAGGAGTAGACTTATGTATATCACAAGTATAGTTGTATTGTAACATTGTTTGTTCGTACATGGTTCCCAGAGAGAAACGTGTCACGTTTCGAATTTTCTGAAAAGTCTATCTACTTACTACTATAATGTAAACTATAAAAGAAATTCTCTAAAATCTTCAATGTTTTCAAAATAGAACATCAGTATTGCAATTTCATCAGCCTTTATGACCTTTGCAATGACCTAAATTTGAAACTGAAATGAACTCATAATATAAAATCAATAATTTAAAATGATGTCACTGAATTATACGTTGAGTCATTTTCGAAGCTCATTTTTAGGGTTCCGTACCCAAAGGGTAAAACGTTACAAAGACTTCGCTGTCAATCCGTCTGTCTGTCTGTCTGTCTGTCTGTCCGTCTGTGGCCAGGCTGTATCTCATGAACCGTGATAGTTACACAGTTGAAATTTTCAGAGATGATGTTCTGTTGCCGCTATAACAACAAATACTAAAAAACAGAATAAAATAAATATTTAAGAGGGCTCCCATACAACAAATCTGATTTTTTTGCTCGTTTTTATAGGTAATGGTACGGAACCCTTCGTGCGCGAGTCCAACTCGCACTTGGCCGGTTTTTTGTATTCTTGATTAATCTTGTTATTTCTTCACACATGGTGATGAGATTTTAGCGTAGAACATATAGAAACATAAGTATGTACATATATAATTAACTCGTATAAATTAGAGTGACATTGGCTACTTTTCATATAGATAGTTTAATTCCAGTAAGATATCAGTAAGCGAGTTGCAAAAAGCTATTTAGAGCATATAATTTGTTATAAATGTTGTATAAAAATGCTGTTTAATTATTATGTGGTAATTGATAATCATTTAGTCTATAGTCAATATTTCGTCACTTATTAGTTTTTCAACAATGTTTATTGAAATATATTGCATTTGACAAGCTGTTACAACGGATTAATCATTAGCCGATAGCTATTAAAAAAGTTTTTATTTAAAATTATTAGTAACATTAGAAATTATTAATTATTTTTTTAACATCTTCACTTAAGGCGAACTAATTTTTTAATAAAGGCTTATTTTGTTTTATTTTATTTATTTATTTTATCCTCGTGTGAGTCCTCGAGTGAGACACAAAGAAGCAGATTGAAAGAAATTCCAAAAATCTATAGTTTTGTCGTATGAGCCGTTGATTACTCGAATATTAAATTTTGAACATGTATTTTTCAAAAACATTAAGGGTCACTTGTATCAAATTTTAATTTGATCTCAATATGTATTGCAAAAGTCGAACTAGTAATGTTTGACGTGTGCTAAACGTATTTAAAGTAGTTTTTGCCTGCGGCTTCGCTCGCATGATAAGTGGGACAGGGATCAAGGGTAGCCTATGTCCGACACCAGTATGCAATCTATGTCCTTGGAAAATTTTATCGAAATCTGTTCAGTGGTTTAAGCGTGGAAAGATAAGACTTACTCTCATATGTATTTATAATATAAGGGTGCGTTTACATCAAACGAACAAAGAACTAGAGCTAGAGCAAGAGCATTCTTTCTTGTTCTTTTAGTGTAAACGAAATCTCGATTTCAGCGTTTACACCAAAAGATCAACGAGCAAAATGAGAACATAGAACTAGAATTCTTGCAATGACGTTTAGATCAGCCGAACGAATGCTCATTGCCCATTCATGTCAATTCTGTGGTTGGTAGTGTTTCATTATTTCAATTTTCACGGTGTAGTTATATACTCTTTGGTTATGCCCGACTCTGACAGCGATATTATAATTGCAAGTGCTGCATTTATTATTTTGTCTCAAACAGTCAAAAAGAAAAGAAGAAAGAGACGTTGGTGGGTCACAAATTTTATTAATAGACATTAATAGACATTTATCTTGAGACCAATCCATGATTCGATAAGTAGGTATGTACTCGTAAATATTCAAATTGCTAGAACACAAGAACGCTTTGAAGAGACCGCTACGGGGAGCGAGCGCGTTCGAACATCTAAGAACGCTTTAAGCAATTGTTCGCACGTTCTAGTGCCGTTTACATCAAGCGAGTGAGCATTCTTAGAATGTTCTATAGAATGTTTGCGAACGCAGAGAGGACAACGAAAGAATGCTCTGTCTCTGTTTACATTAAAAGAATTTGATAGGGTGGGGATAGAATGAGCATTCGCTCGTTTGATGTAAACGCACCCTTAGTAGCATTACGTTACGTTCTAACGTTTAGGATAGATTTCTCAGAGATGAGATATTTTCCTGCAGTAAAAAGTATCTTTTATATGTTGACCCGGATAACCAGCTATCATCATACCAAATTTCATAAAAATCTGCCCTGTGGTTTTCTGGAGATGCGGTCACAGACAGATAGCCATACAGACAAAAAATCTAAAAACTATAGGTCCGACCTCTGTATCGATAATAATGACTATTTCAATTCTTTTCTAAAAAATATATTTTAATGTACAGAATCGACTTAGAATTTTATTATATGTATGTATAGATTATGGATACTATTTAAATCGAATTAAGACTTTTCTGGCAATTGGCTTTAAGTATCTAACTTTAACGACGAAATATATACTGTGCAGCGTTAAAAACACAGTTATTTTGAGTAATATCTATCTGTACGTATGTATGTATTTTAGGACTAATTTCTGAATCGTCTATGATATTGACCTATGTACATATCGTTGATTAAATGGAAAAACCTAATTTTCCAAAAAAAAATCATAATATGATTATTACATAAAACATCAGCCTTTATCCGTCCACTGCTGGACATAGGCCTCTCCAAATGCACGCCACTTCGTTCTATCTTCGGCTTCTCGCATCCAGCTCAAACGAGTCTACTATCAACATATTTTATTTAAGAAATTATATGAAAATCTCTTATTTTATTTGTAATATTTATTTATTTATGTAGAAAAAAGATATTTCTTGCTAGAAATTTCTCCATATAACAAAAAAAATAATTAAAATAACACACTACCTTAATCATCATGTAAATATCTTCAAAATGATATATGACACTTTATATGTAAATATAATACTTAAAAAGAAAAATAAATTTTAATGAAATTAAAAATTTTAAATGCTTGTACTGTAATCGTTCTTTTTGAAATAAACACATTTTTCTATTTAACCTACGACATAGAACCAAAAAATCATTTACGTAACCATTACATATTATGTTATTTTTATTAGGATTTTTTTTGTTTAACAGAATAACAGGAATTTATATATATATATATATATATATATATATATATATATATATATATATATATATATATATATATATATATATATATATATATTAAATTTTAAAATAATGAAACTAATTTTGCTTTTAAATATTATTTTCAATATATAATTAATATTTATTAAGATAATTCTAATTCAGAGTTTTATAATAATAATTATTAGATCTGTTTCAATATGAGTTATTTTAATATATATAATATGATGAATATGACTAATTTTAACTGAAATAGTTAAATAGGTAGATTAAAATCAAAATATATAAAATTTCCATTTTATATCCCCCAAAATAGGTTATACATGTTAATGTATGCGAGTGAAGTCACGGGCTTTTATTATAAGTACTAAAATTTATTTATAATAATAATTTAGCAAACCTAGTATTAACACTTAATTGTATATTTTTTTTATGAAATAAAGTACTAGGACGTACATTTTGTTACCTTTTACTTAAAAAAAAACGAGCGAAGTCAAATATAGCATAAGTACACTATATATTGATCGTAAAATTATATCATTCAATATTCTTCAAAATATCTAGTTTAATTATATTATACTAGCGGCTCACCCTGGTTTCGCTCGGGTTCGTCGCTAGGTACATTTTACATAGATATTTAAAATACTTATTTGCCAGCGTTAGAAATATAAATTTTAATTATTTTTTTTTCTGATGTTTTAATACTTATTATCCTATTCCGGACTAAAAGAAATCCAAAAAATCAAATTCCATAAAAAGTGGTCCAGCCATTCTTGATTTATAAATGGTGTAACTAACACGAGTTTGTTTTATATATATATATATATATATATATATATATATATATATATATATATATATATATATATATAGAATTTTAAATCAGAGCAATTCCTCAATTAAAACTAATTAATTTTTAATCTTTAATAACTAATAACATTCATAAATTGAATTATCTTAATAATTTAACAATTTTAAATAAACATAAAATTTTAAATAATACCAAATAATTTATTATAATATTTTCAAAGAAAAAAAAAATCATTTATTCATTTAGTAGTATCAACAAGTAAAAATTTCATGAATAACATTACAGTATATAAAAATTAATTTTCCCACTAACCTGTCAATCTGCTATTCGCCTTATAAATATTATTCTTATATTCACAAATATTGCCAATTTTATTTTATTGTCAAGACTTAAACCATTACCGATTAAAATTTATTGTCAATTTTTTTCAAACATGTCGGACGTGCTTCGCCTCGACGAGGGTGATACTGACTGCCCCGGTGGGCAAAAACGGGGCTGATTCGTGTAGGTGTAGCTATGAGTGGGTGTAAAGTGAAAGAGAGGTAAATATTACCGATATATAAGAGTAAAAGAGAAAGATTATGACTTAAGGGAGCACGTAGTAGGCTCTCGAAGGGAATTCGTAGGCCTTGGTGAACGATATTTGATACAACTTTTTTTAATGATAGCCATTAGAACAATGGCGACGTTATTAGTAAATCATCCGTGTATAAAAATTTTAAAAACTTTAATTTTATAAAATTTAATATATAAAGGATTTTTAATTTTTTTACGTACATATTATGTGAAAATTTATGTGACAGCTCATTAGTTTATTTTTGGAAGTATTGGGAAATAAAAAAAATACATAGTCTTTGTAAAATTGTATTTCTGTCGGAGTTAAATTGTAAATTATTTATAATATATTATTATTAATAGGAGATTATTTTATTTAATAATTATGGATGAAACTGTAATAAACTGTAATATTATGTTATATTATTTTGACCACCATTTGACCACAAAATTTCGTAGTTGACTTAGATGTCTGAAGAATGTTTAATTAAAGATTTTGGTGACTCTTCATAATTTTAAAAATAAATTATGTTTGCGAGATGATTGTTGTAATATAATAGAAATCAAAAGAACAGTGCCAGTGATTAGATACTGGCACATAAATGTCTAGACGTATTCCAGAGGGACTATTGTGCCTGTAACACTTTGAATCAAAAACAGGTTAGTTTTACTAACTTGACCGATTTCAAGAAGGAGATATGAAAAGATGTATATTTTTTATTTTTTTTTCACAAAAAAACTGGATGGATGCATAAAGGGATGGGTGGATGAATCGAAGAATGGACGGACAGACGGATTGACTTTCCAGATTTGTTTAAATCAATTTTAATTTTCTCCTCACAATACTACTTTTTTCGCGAATTGGTCTAACTATTAAAAAAAAACTACTTCTAATGTGAATAATAATTTAAAAGTGATGTCAAAAATCATATAAATTAGTTAGTATTTTTGTAGTTCAAAGTTATCTGTTTTGGTCAAGTATTACTATAGATTGATCTCCACAGTTACACGTTTTCATAAAACGTTTCCAAAAAATCATTCTTCCGATTCTGATAAAACTTTACAATAAGATTATTTATTTATTAATTGGAAAAAAAACAATATACAACGATTCAATTATTACAAATGTATAATACATATTTGCACGTTTGTGTGTATATGTGTATGTTTTGAAAAAAGCCAGGGCGAGTATCTAGTATTAAATATTATTATAATTTGGGCGCGAAAATACGCACGTAGAAGATAAATCATGACCGACCTTAATGAATATTTGCAGTCGTATATCATATCAATGACACCGAGATATCGATATTTTACATATAGCAAAGAGCACGTATGAGGTGAAAACACCTTTTCGTTTGTATTAGCTATACAAAATTCACTTATAATATGTGATAGGTAAGCTTTTTGTCGAAATTTTCTAAACATATTTAAGACCGGTTTCACACTTTCACGGTTTTCCGAATTGGTTTTCATATGTAACGGTTTGTCGTATTAGTAAAAATGTTCAGACTGAGTTCACATGGCATTGCCCTGCGCGTTTTTACGTTAAGACGTATACTGCAATATATATATAGTGGCACATACATTGTACATAGAGTTATTCACACGTCTTTTGTACTGCAAAAAATCGTACACCGTTTATACGTTTAAACGAATACTCACCGGACTTTTCGAGCAAATCGAATAAACTTTAACGTATTCGGTTTACAGTGGCGCATAGTTTAGTTCTGTTTCAACCAAACGTGGATACATCACTGACGTCTTCTCACAGTGACAACGTGTGAGAACTGCGAACATTCGTTTTTACACGAATGAATATCTACCGTATGAGCACCCGGCTGATTATACGTTTAAAATCGAATACAAAAAAACGTGCAGGACAATACCGTGTGAACCCACCGTCACAGATCGGTAAAACGTATACGCTTTATGACATGTTAATTATTTTACACGATGCAATTTAACAAATCGGTTGTCATATACGGTTTGTAGCATAGGCAAATCGATTTTTTTAATACCTACTTTTTACCGAACATTATACGAAAACCGTTTCAATAAACCGCAACCTGTGACCAACACTTGTTGCAAGTGACCTTTAGATACTATTGGGCCAATTATTATTGTGTTAAATGAATCCAATACCTACACGAAGTTTTAGCTAAAAATAAATGCTCGATCGTTGTTTAATTTTGTGGAAGCAATATTGAATATTTGTATCGCGATCAACATTTTCATTGGAAATCCTATTTTAAGTATTAACGTTATAGTATAATATATTATATATTAATATATTTTTATTTTATTTCCAGTTACTGTAATAATAATAATTATTGCAAATATTTTATTTTATTTATTTAGATACAGAAACAGAAAACAAATAAAAAAATTACAACTACGTATTAAAAGCTAAAATATCATTTTAAAGTTGTCCAATTATATCTTTACACAACATTCAAATAAATACATATAATTATACTAGCGTTGCCCGCGGCTCCGCCCGCGTTCAGATGACCAAAACTCAAATTCTTAGGTTTTACATATTACTATACTCTTACATTGCAGTTTTTGTATTTTTTCTCCGAAAGGAGATATTTTCCCGCGGTAAAAAGTATCCTATATGTTGACCCGGATAGCCAGCTATCACCATACCAAATTTCATCAAAATCTGTCCAGTAGTTTTCTCGTGATGCGGTAACAGACAGACAGATAGACAGACAAAAATTATAAAAACTATAGATTCGGCCTCTGTACCGATAATAATGACTATTTCAATAACATTTTCCAAAAAATATTTAATGTAAAGATTCGACTTAGTTAGAATTTTATTATATGTATAGATAAACAAACTAAACCAAAAATAAATATTACAGTATATGCATTTAAATTTAGATAAAAATATAAAAAAAAAATAATAAAAAAATACATTTTATTTAAAAAAAAAATGTATTTTATATACGAATATTTTCAAATACTACAAATTCTTATTCTAAGATTTTACGCTATTTGCTTAAAAATAAAATTGTAATCATATTTTTATTACTTAATATCTCTTGTGTGGTACTCAAAAAGAAGAAAGTGATTAAATAAAAGATTTCTGCTACTTTAGAGTACTTCCCACGTACAGTTTGAGTGAAACAGATTTCTTAGATATAAGTCCACTTTTGTTCACATAATTTTCTTTGTTACTATTATTATTAGTATTTGTTATTTTTAAATTGCAATAAAGAATATCTATTAATTACTTCATACAACAAAACAAACATTTTTTAGAGTTATATGGCGCCCACACCCATAGGCTAAAGTCCACCCGATCCCACAGTTTTGTTCAACTTTTCTTTCTATTCGCAACTTTTTTTTTTATTCTGAAATTGTACACGCGCGAATGCATCTCAAATAAAATTAAATAAAAATAATAACAAAACAAAAATATCTCAAAAAAAGGCACGGACGTATGTCTGTGGGCATTAGACTTACTCAAATAAAAAAAAACACCCATGGGCAGGTTCCACGTTAGCATAGATTTGTTCTATTCGCCATATACAATTAAGTATATAAATAAGTGGTTTCTTGCCTCGCATTTAAATTATTTCAAAAGTGCTTAACTAACTATTCTTATAGTAATATAGTTAGAAGTATAATCAATGCTATTTAAAACATATTTATATGTATCAAAATATAAAAAGTATGATTATTCTAAAATGATTAAAAATATAAAGCAAAATCTAAAATAAATCGATTCACACAATGCAAGGCGTAAGGAAGGAAGACGTAAGGCGTAAAGAAGTAAAGTAGTAGTATTCAGCGCTTTTTGACGTCCCACTGCTGGGCACGGACCTCCCTTCAATACGAGGGGGATCAGGCCATAGTCCACCACGCTGGCCAAGTGCGGGTTGGCGGACTTCACATATCTTTCAAAAACTTGTTGGGTTATCTCAGAAATGCAGATTTCCTCGCGATGTTTTCCGTCACTGTAAAACAAGTGGTAACCATGTTGAAAATGATTCGTGTATGAAAATATTAAAGATGCTAGACCCGGGATATGAACCCGCTTCACTCGGTTACTCAAGCGAGCGCGTTACCAACTGGGCTACTACTGCCCCTTAGCGTAAGGTATATAAAATAAAACAAACTGAAACCTTTTTTAAGTCTCTCAGAAGGGTTCGCCTTCATAGGTACTTAGGTGAGCTTAAGATGAAGAGGCCAATGTTTTTCCAACAGAGCTAACCGGGCTACATTATGATTAAAATATTTATAATATAATATTAAAAAAGAGAAATGAACTTTAGTTTAGACACATTAAAAAAATCAAAATCAAATGTAAATATAAAAAAAAGTGAATGTTTACATTTTTTTTAATTTCCAAATGTGTATGTGTAAGTTCGTGAAGAAGCTACCACCGATTCGGAAACCAGGTCTGCTGAGAAGAACTGGCGAGAAATTCAGCAGATGCTCTTTTAAGAATAATATTTGCTAACAATAATGCAGTACAATAATTATGTAGTTATCTTAAGTACAAACAAAACCAAAATTAGTCCCACACATTTGTATCTGCAAAATATTCCAAAGATCATGAGATACAATCCTTATATTTACAAAGTAAAAGGAATTTCGCCCGAACAGGGACTTGAACCCTGGACCCTTGGATTAAAAGTCCAATGCTCTACCAACTGAGCTATCCGGGCTATATTATAGACAGAACACTTATAGCATAGTATTTTAGTTTTGAACAATATATGATAAGCTTTATATAAGACCCAATCAGTTATTTTTAGATTCAATGTATAAAAATACACAATTGAAAGGAAATCCGGACTTTGTATTCCCATACTTATTCTCATGGCGGAAGTTTCTATATTGATCTTTGAAAAGGATAAAAATATCGTTAAAATTGATTTATAACATGTAACTAACATAACATAACTGTATGTAACATATATGTATAATGAATATGTAACTATATATACAATCAAATTGACATAATTTTCCCTTTCTAAATCGATAAAAAGATAACAGAACCATTATTATTAATACTAGTAGTAATAATAAAATCTATTAATGGACACCGAGTTTCTTTTTTTGTCTATATTTGTCATATTTGATATTTTTAGCTATCATCCAATATCGGATTAAATATTTTTTAGTTAGCGACAATCAGAGCGTAGCAAATCTATTTCAATATATATAAATATATATGTATGTATGTATGTGTAAAGAAATCTATACATATAATAAAATTGTAACTGATCGCTGTTTATACATGGAAGATATTTGAGAAAAACTAATATTGGGCGTATTTGTTAACGCAATAGAACCCAAAACAATGAGTTTCAGAATTTTTGTCTGTGCGTTTGGGTGCTGTTTTCACTAATGTATTGTGGTAAGCTTCACTTAGCATTTAGTACTTGTTTTGTTTCAATTGGTTAATTAATAAAAAAGTTATGTCAATTTATGAATCACTTAGAGACATACCCGAGCGAAGCAAGGGTGAGTCGCTTGTTTATACGAACTTAAAAAAGATACTAGAAATATTATTTTTATAATTTTCTTTTTATTTTGTAGCTACGAGTACATATTTTATTTCTATTTGTTTTTATTTATTGTTAGTTTACTCTGCTATGTTCAAAGGTCATGTATAAATGGAAACTTTATTGGCTACCTGTATGTACTATTTCTAATGTATTTTGCATTTGATTTTTGTATATATACAGCTTCTTTCCCAATTTACTTAGTATATAAATAACAAATGGATGAATAATATTTTTACCATACTTAAAGTTAACAGCCTAAAATTCTTCTTTGTGTTTTATTTTGTTGGCTGTTAGCTGGCGCTGAATTAAAAGTTAATCACGAAAATCTATTATAATAGAAAAAACCCCGTTCACTTATTTTTAACATTTTCAGTGTCTTATTTTAATTAATATATGTATGTATATGTGATTATTACCTTTATTTCTAGTATACATATAGGTATCTAGTATATTTTTTTGCACTATATTGCTCGCTGACATCTTCCACATCCAGAGGTTGATTGGAAGAGATCTCATTTAGAGATAGGTCCACCTTTGTGAACTATGTTTATTGTTGTTTTTTTTTCTGTATCACATTTAAAGTGCAATAAAGAATATAATAAAGAATATAATAATAATATATTGAATACCTGCCTTAGCTATATGAACGATAAGATTCTGTATAAAGCTTCCTGTGCAGGGGTAAAGAGCTAGCCTTTATTGTACAGATGAATAGTGGCATCGGCATTTGTTTACATCCAGGCTAACGTGACAAGCCGAAGTCCGTGCAACCGGATCATGTCCCGGATGGCTTCCTAAAGCGAAATTTAGGTCGAGCCTTTAACTTGCCTCACGTACCCCAGTACGGTGTCATGGTCGATAAGACCACTATAGCCTATTGTTACTACGTTCTACAGCATTTTTGGTTATTCAATTAAACCGTAGTGTTAAAGTATTAAATATTGTAGGGACAGAATATTTAAGTAAACTAGTAAATATAAATAAATAAATATATTAGGACGTTAACACACAGCACCATCTAGTTCCATGGTAAGCTACGAGGCCTGTGTTATGGATACCAGGTAGTTGATACACTACACATATATAACTTTAAATACATACATATTATAAATATAAACACCAATGACTGGAGTACTAATATTCGTGCTCTTCACACAAATGAATGCCAGCGGGACTCGAACCCGCGACCGCTGGTACAACAAGTAGGGTCACTACAAACTGAGCCAAACGTGTCGTCAGAACTTTAAACTATAAACTCCTTATAAACTATAAACTATATAAACTCAATCATATAACTCAATAAGTAATAGAACAATAAGCGACCATATCGCTAAGTGAGCGGCGTCGGTGACGATGAAAATGTTTAAACCACTTTACGATTACTTCGAGTGTTTGAATTTTTAAATTTTAAATAAAACTTTCTTTTCGGATTTGTTCGCGGATTTATTTTGATTTTTGGTTCCCGACGTTTCGAATGCTTTGGACATGGACAAACAAAGCGATCCATTAGATCCCGCGTCAAAGAACACATAGCTGATGTGAAACACCAGCCAATACAACATCTGCTGTCTGCAGACATAGTCAGGACCGCCCAAGCTATTCGCTTCGATAGACCCCAAATCTTCGGGAAAAAAACCGATATCGCCCTAGAACGATTCGGGAAGCTATAGAAATTAAAAAACATCCAAATTTCAATAGGGAAGATGGCTGGGTACTACCATCGTCGTGGGATCCTGTTATTAATATAATAAAATCAAATAATAAATCTAAACATAACAGACAGTTAGATGTAGTAAGTTCTTATTGTGCGGATCAAAATAACAGTATTTCAAATTGATATTTTTCATTTGTAAATGTAATTTTAAAATTAATTTTAACTTTTTTAAATTACACATACAACAATAATGTGGCTTTAAATTTTAATCTAACAGATCGTACCTAAATAATTTTAGTTGAATTTTCTCCTGGCTTTAAAATATTTCCAGCTCTTAAACCGTTTGCGGAATTATATTACTAGGTTTGTTACTTTGACATTGATATGTGGCGAGATAACTCCGGTCTTCTGTAAGCTCTTTATTTCTGGTCTGGATATAATTTCTAGTTTATATTTTTACTTTTAAATTTAGTTTATTTGTAAAAGTGTGTCTTTATATATTTATACTTATTAAAATATATTTATAATTTCCTTAAATTTACGAGAATATTTGACATTTTAAATTATATTTGTTCCCGACACTTTGAATATACAGCAAACATGTCAAGGAATAGACTAACTTTCTCACGTCAAAGTTAATAAAGACGGCGTCCACCCACGAGATTATAATATAGTATTTTATTTGAAAGAGAGAGAGAGTATCAATTTATTTTATACTAGCGGCTCACCCTCGCTTTGCTTGGGTTCGCCTCTAGACAAACAAAAATAAATCTATCCTACGGGAACCGTACATTTTTCCGGAATAAAAAGTAGCCTATTTCTTATTCTGATGTATGAACTATATTATTGTAAAGTTTCATTAAAATCCAATCAGTAGTTTTTGTGTACTAAGCTGTATAAGTTACTATAGTTTTTTAACTATCCCAAGGGAACTCTTTAATTTTCCGGGATGAAAAGTATCTAAAATATTGTCTAGGGATATAAGATACCACCATGCAAAGTTTCATTTAAATCGGTCAGACAGTTCTGAGATTTACCTGTACAAACAGACAAACAGACAGAGAAAATATTTGAAAAAAATATGGATTTGTTCTATTTCTCTTCTTACATCCCTCTGATTCGATTTTTAGCATTTTTTTCAATGTATATACATTCGACCTCTACAGTTTTATTATATGTATAGATAAATTACTTAAGAAAAAAGCTTGAATTCTTGATATTAGTCATGTGTGATGTGGACTACTTAATCAATGTTTTTACTTTGCATGTGACTCTATAAATATAGTTTAGTTGTAGTTAAAAATCTCATTTAGCTTCTTTTTTAAATAATATAACTACTTATATTAAGTGTGATTATTATTAAATAAAAGGAATCTAATAAAATTAAATACCACAACTAAAACATTACTAATATAAAGGTAATTTGGAGTATTTCAACAATGCCATTTTCCATATATTAAATGTGAAAGCTTAGATGGATGGATGTTTGTTACTCAATCACGCCAGAACTGTTGAACGGATCTAGATGAGATTTGGCACAGAGATAGATTATAGTCTGGAATAGCTCATAGGTAATTTTTTATCCTGAAAAAATGTACGATTCCCGTGGGATAGATTTGTTTTTGTATAAGTTTTCACTAGGGACAAAATTGAGTGCTAGTACAACATACAACTGTCATTTTAATTAACTACTCATTGTATTCCAGTGTATGAAAAGCTTTTATTTACTGTTATTTTTTTTTTAAATAACATAAGTTTTAAACATATTATGTAGTTACATAACGTCTTTAATGTACTTATTTTTAAAATTACGTCGGAACCCATGGGTTTTATAAGTAAAAAGAGCTTATCTCACCAAAAAATAAATAAATATATAAAACAAATAGTTTTATTTATTTCATATTCATATACGAGTATGTATTTACATATATAAATACAATATTTAAACATTATAATACCTATATGTATGCACCTATAGCACTCTCACAATTCAGACTATAAACTTATGAGATGACATGATATCTTGTACATATATTCATGTTTAGGCTATAAGTAGAAGAAACAAACATACATTGCTTTCGAAAACATAACCCTCCTTCTGGTTCATTCGGATAAGCAAATTGAGTTGAATAAGTGTCGTCAGCAAGCAAGCTTATCGACTTTTATTGAAACATTTAAATTTTACAAGCTACACAACAACTTTCGCTGACCGAACACTAATTTATTGACTGTAAACATCGTATTTAAAAGGTGTTTACGACTTAACAGGAATTAGATTTAAAATGTTTATTTATAATGCGCTGTTGAATACAGTGTTAATAAGATCAAAAGTAAATAAAGTCTCCGAATGGTTAATTTAGGTGTTCAGCCAACGTGCGTTCACCTTATCGTGATTTGGGGGAGGGGGGAGGGGGGGGCTCATTATCGTCCGGCAGTTCAGCCGGGCGCGAAGCCAAGAAACGCAAAGGGAGGTGGCCCATTTCGGTGGACGGTGTACCATGCGGGTTGCTCCTGGTACTTCTCTGATAGCAGAGTGGACTGTGGAGCAATCCCATGGTTGTTGTGGTCTGCTTCGGTAGATCTGCCGTCGGGGCGTCGTAGTTGAGTGCGGAAGCGATCCTGCGACGCCCCATTAAGACGGGGGAGGTTTTGTTGGGTTTTAGAGGGTAAGACTGGCTTTTCTAGTCGGTGAGTCCTACATAACCATCTGTATATCTACAGGTGGTATGCGTAAATGTATTTCTCAACATAAAAAAATGTGTACAGACTCAAAATAAATGTCAAAGTCAAAAACAGTACCATGATTTATACCTACAAACCGTTTAATTTCTTTAAAGAATAACGGAAATTTTACATATGTATACAAATTAATATACAATTTTTAGAATAAAATAGCTATGAATAATAAAAATATATTTTTTTAAGCATTAGTTATATTCCCTTTGAAAGAGAGACATTATAGTATTAGTTTATTTTTTTTCGTTATAATAATATCCGTTAGTTATTTTTATTTATTGACATTTATTTACTTCTCACTCAATATAGAAATTGTTATTTGTATACCTACTATTATTAGTCTAGTCTACAAGTGCCTTTTAGGTCAACTTTTTTCAGCAGTCTCAAAAAAATATAAACGAGGTGTCATTCAATTACGAATGGTATGTAGATGATTTTTTTTTAAATCAAGTTCCGCTTGCAAAGATTGCAAAAGTTGTAATAATAAATTAACTAAAAATAAAAAAGGGGGATAACTTTTTTGAAAAAATTTCAAAAACTAATTGAGATTTTTGAAATCTAAAAAAAGATTTAAAAAAAAGAAGGAAATTTCCTGAAAAAGAGTCTTAAGTTCCGGAACTATAGGACCAATATTTAAAATTTTCTCAGAGGGATGAAAATACAGTCTAAAACGGTTGCTCTGGCTCTCGCAAGCCACGTTTACTTCGGACACTTTATCGATAGGTAAATATTATTTAAACTTATTTCGTGTGAACATTAAAAATTGAATAAATTTAGACATATACTGGATAGATGAATGAACAATAAACCGCGGTCAAAAAATTTTATCTCGATTTTTCTATTAACTATGCGTTAGTTACGGGCGTTTTTCGGAATGGGGGGTAAGAAGTGGAAATAGAAGTACGAATTTATTTTTTCTTTTCAATATATTCAAATCCGAGACTTTTTAGCGAGAAGAAGTAACAAACATACACACATGCAAACTTTCAAATTTTAATTCCAATGATAGACTAATATATCTATAGAATATGATTGAGGGTCGTCTGGCGCAATGATTCAAGTATTTGCAAATATAAGTGCAAAGATTCAATATTCAATCAAGCATTGGATAATAGTTTAAAGTTGGCTTTATAAGTACATATTTGTCTATTCTAACTAGTAAGGGCCATTGAGTGTGTAACGCTATTTATTAAGTTATTGCCTTACAAAAGAGTATATATATATATATATATATATATATATATATATATATATATATATATATATATAGTATGTATGTATGTATGTTGCGATAGCAATAAAGATATTATGTATTTTTTTAAATGCCCTTATCAACTCTAAAACATATTTTTTTAATCAAGTGATTTGAGAGAAATAGTAGCTTAACTTATATGACTATACTATTTCGTCAAATAGCAATGCGAATTATACGAGAGTGCTCGTAACCCTTTTTTAACCGATAAAAGATGAAAGCGATTTCGAAAAATATTTAAGAAATGTTTACCTCTTTATAGTCCAAGTATTTCTATTACAAGTAACTTATAAAGGATAAAAATATTGCGTTTCCACACAATGTAGTTCTAAGCTTTTAAAATCCTCTACACAATTAGCTCTGTTTTTATGGAACATGGCTATTTAGTTATCTAGAAAGGGCACTAAAGGTTAGGGGTTAAAATGAACTGGGTATACAATGTTATTTCAAAAGGTTTCAAAGTAAGCACAATTCTGTAAGTGTAGGTATTAGAGTTTTTCTTTCTTAACTAAAAGCCCGCTCCGATTTCTCTAATTTCCAAAAGATAATAATACTTACATATGCCTTAATTACTTGCTAGTTATACTGACTGTATTAGATTAAAATAATAATATGGTACGTTGATATGTTGTCAGAAAACTTAATGGTCACGCGTAAAACAGCTTAACATAAGTTCTATATTTATATGGGAAAGCAAATGTTATGTATTCAGCCCTTGAAATAGTGATCTGGACATAGTCCATTACGCTGGTCAAGTGCGAGTGGACTTTACATGTCTTTCGAAAACTTGCTACGTTCTTTCAGACATACAGGTTTCACGATGTTTTCCTTCACCGTAAGATAAGTGGTAATCTTATTGGAAATGATTTACACATGAATATATCAGGACTCATAATTAATTTGACACAGTACCTATGAGAAAGAAAAAAATAGTCAAAATAAGGATATTATTTTAGAAATTGTTTTAAAAAGATTAGAAATATTTTGTGGTAGATATGTGTCCATCCATCCATCTACACAAATTTTCACATTAATAATATTGGTATGGTATTCATATTTTTTTAATTTCTATTAGCGATATTGCTTGAAGGTCTAGTGACTGTTAATAATGTAAAAACGATATTTATACATATAAAATTCTAACAGAGTCGAATCTGTACATTAAATATTTTTTGAATAATCTTATTGAAATAGTCATTACTATCGATACAGAGGCCAAATTTATAGTTTTTAGAAATGTTGTCTGTGTGTCTGGGAATGCGTCACGAGAAAATCACTGGACAGATCTTAATGAAATTTGGTATGATGATAGCTGGTTATCCGGGTCAACATATAGGATACTTTTTACTGCGGGAAAATATCTCATCTCTGAGAAATCTGTACTAAACGTTAAAATACTACATATGTATATATAAGCGCATATCTTTTGAATGGTATAGCCACGGTTTTGAGATAAAACAAGTAATGTCAAAAAGCGAAAAACATATTTTTTTTTTGGTTGTATAAAATATTAAGAAATAAAGTTTACAGAAAAGTTTCATTCTTACGAGTATATAGTTTAGTAAAGAAATTTTTAAAGTTGGCAGAGAAAGTTTGGGACTTGTCTTTTTTGAGATGATGTCCTTCAATGTTTATGCGACTTAATAAGAAAGATTTTCACTTCGCAATTTCCTGGGAAAATAAATGTTTTAAAACTTTTTTTTTGGAAAAGCATACTGATGTAATAATGCTGAAGGCTAGAAGTTTGTCATACTTGAAGTCTGTTTTAAACTTTATTCACGGTCTGTTTTGAGTTTATTTAACATTTATTTTACTATCTACCAGTAAAAAATGCGTAACGCCATTTTATCGAAAAAAATAAATAAATTACAATAAAACGTAAAACGACTTCAAAGTCATTTAAAAATAAATATTTATACAATAGAGAAGTGCAGTTTTTAAAGTCATAGTCACAGCCAAATTCTTCAGTTCGATCTCTATATAATTTTTTCTCTCTATCTTTGTACAACTTCTTTCTTGTTAAAGTCGGTTACATTACCATTGAGTTTGGTCTAGAATGGAATAGAAATTATTATTACCTACATTTTTTCGTCTTCTCTTCCCTTCGATAGCATAATAATGGTATAATATAGGTACCTTAATTAGCGATATCTATCTATACAAATAATAAAATTCTGAGTCGAATCTATAATCACTATTTCAATAAGATTTTCCGAAAAATATTTAATGTACAGATTCAACTCAGTTAGAATTTTATTATATGTATAGATTAGCGACTCACCCTCGCTCCGCTTTGGGTTTGTCCCTAGTTACGTTTTAATGTTTAGTATAGATTTCTCAGAGATGAGATATTTTACCGCAGTAAAAACTATCCTATATATTGACCCGGATAACCAGCTATCATTATACCAAATTTCATTCAAAATCCCTCCAGTGGTTTCTTTGTGATGCGGTAACGGACGGATATACAGACAAAAATTCTAAAAACTATAGATTCGGCCTCTATATCGATAACAATGACTATTTCAATAAGATTTTCCAAAAAATATTTAATGTATAGATTCGGCTTATTTACAATTTTATTATATGTATATATTAGTATGGACTAATGATCTTAATCAAATAATTCGTTAAATTAACATTCAAAATGTTTTAATCAATTAATACTTGAATTTATACCCTTTATTTATACGCCTAAATCCCAAATTTCAACTGGTTAAGGGCGTGTTTTAGGTAATTTTTCTGTTGACTCAACGAATTTCGTCAAGTTTCCTTTTGCATATTTAATGCTTGTCTCTCAGTTACGAATTTGAACTTACCTAAGCAAATTTTTTGAGTACTTTAGTAGCAGAAAAGGGTCTTATTGATTTCACTCATCACGAAACTTACATATACTGATTTATTTTTATTTTTTACTTTCTTTGTTTAATTTTACTCCAATTAAGTAAAATTAAATTATATAGTTTTTTTTATTATTTTAGTATTGCTTAGTTTTATACCAAAGCATTCGCATGCATTTTTTGATAACTGGATTGATATTAAACGCTGGACCGGATTTACGTGCTCTCTAAGAAAGTTTTACTTTCTGACAACTGCTCAACTCCTGGTTGCTACTGAAATTTTCTTGACAAAAAATGCAATCACAATTTCTAACCCGATCCGAGCCGCGAACCTAGAACCTCATAATTTACTATTATAATTGTGAACATTTATTTGTGTGTGTGTTTGCTACTCCTTCACATTGGAACGACTTGACAGATAGACCTGGAGTAACATATAGGTCACTGTTAGACCCTTAGGGCATTCGAGCGAAGCGAGGGTAAGTCGCTAGTATTAATATTTCTTACAGACAGTCGGACTGAATGACAATGTAAGCAAACCCGATCCGATATTATGAGACCATAAATGGAAATAACCTAAGTCTAAAATCATATAGTCAATAGAAATTTATGATTAAAGAGCAGTAATTTTCCCACAGGAACGAAATGGCTATTTAGTAATGGTATTTATTTACAACAAGCAACTTACCCTTGCTTCGCTCAGGTTCGTGAAAAATAAAAACAAATCTATCCCACGGGAACCATACATTTTTCCGGGAATAAAAGTAATTTATGTGCTATTCCAGACTACAATCTATCTCTGTGCTAAATTTCATCTAGATCCACTCAGCCGTTCTGGCGTGATTGAGTAACAAACATCCATTCAAACTTTCGCATTTATAATATTATTATTATTATTGGATATTGGGATTATTGACAAAGTATTAGAATTTCGCTGGAATTCCTTCTATCTGAGTTAGAATATGTTAAAAAAATTTAAACGTATAACTTTTATTTCAAATAAAATTAAGTAAAGAAAATTTTTTATGATAAAAGATTATAGGTTAAGATTGTAGTTGTATGTAGGTACATTAAAAATTATAGTATACTAGCGACTCATCCTGGGTGCGCTCGGGTTCATATCTAATTACGTTTTAACGTTTAGTATAGATTTCTCGGAGATGAAATATTTTCCCGCAGTATAAAGTACCCTATATGTTGACTCGGATAACCACTTTATTTATTAACCAGCTATCATCATACCAAATTTCATCAAAATGTGTCTAGTGGTTTTCTCGTGATGCGTTCCCAGACACACAGGCAAAAATTATAAAAAATATAGATTCAGCCTCTGTATCGATAATAATGATTTAATGATAATAATGATGAATTTCAATAAGATTTTCCAAAAAAATATTTAATTTACAAATCCGACTTAGTAGAATTTTATTATATGTATAGTTTTATATCTAGCTATAAACGTATTTATGCTCAGTTACAGAGTTTAGTTAATTTTCAGAACCATTCCGTAAAAAAATAATAATTAACTATAGAAGTAAAAAGTAACTTTAGAAGTGTCCATTTATGATAAAAAAATATAAAACTATTGTTACCTATCCGCGGATAATAATAATTATTATTATTATCATAGTTCCCAGGCAACCTTGATACTTCAGTAAAATTCTTTAGTGATAGTTGATGGATAGTCCTACGGTTTTTGCTGACATACACGAGAGAGAGTAAAGGTGAGATTTTCTAGGTTATATATAAATCCACTAGCGGTCGAAGTCACAGACAATCTATCCAAATAAAAAATAATTGAGTCTTTTTACTAAATGCATATGAAAGTATAAATGATACTTATAATAAGAAGAAAAATGATAATTTTTAATTATTTCTGTCTGTCTGTTGGTCCCGGCTAATCTCCGAAACAGATGGATCGATTTTGATAAGACTTTCGCTAGCAGATAGCTAATGTTATAAGGAGTAACTTAGCCACTTTTATTTTAGAAAAGGCATTAGAGTACTGCTCAAAAAATTAAAACCCAAGAAATTGTGACGTTTACCGAGGACCGTGGCAACGCGAGCAAAGCGAGGATATGTCGCTAGTATTATAATATAAAACTCAAAATGCGTCAGTCAACTGATGTGTAAACATTGGTTTGCAATCCAATACTAATTTAATTAACACTTGGCTGCTCATCGCGTTCACATTGTTTATTGTGATAATGTCAAAATGTCATTTTAATTTGATTACTAAAATATTGCTTTATTTCTTAACTGAATTCGATGGCAACTGGACGTTTTGATGAAATTTTATAAATTATTCTATATTCTAAAGACATGGAAATATTTGTAAGAAAATTTTAGATTTCTTACACTCTTATGCTGAATACTATGTTTTTCCCGCGGTTCCATTTACATAGTTTAGTCACGTTTTCTCTATAAAATATTTCAAAAATATATATCAAATTGTTTGAGAATTTAGTTGACAGTAATTGGTGCATCATAGTTGGCGATTTCTATATAAAGCTTGTCCTGACAATGACAAAACAGTCGATAGGAAGTTATGCGTACATACATTTCGGTGATGCATTTTTATTTATATAGATTTATTTTGTAATGTTTTTTCGTACTTGTGTTCGGTGGGTGGTTGAATTCAACCATACTTATGATTGTGAGGAAAACATATTATATTAATACAATTTACCTCTCTATAAATATATAAAAAAAAACGTGTGTGTGTGTTATGTACGCACGTAAGAAGTTATACTTCTTTGACGTAACAGAACAAAAATAGTTAAAGATATCATTTCGTATGTCACAACTCACAACTCTCTGTTTGTAAAAGAAATGCAGCTAACATCACCATGTCGCTTTCAGTTAACATCATCATGTCGGTTTTTGGCTGTCGGTGTGCGCGCGCATCGTAAAAATTTTACTCTCATATTTTTTTATAAACGTGCCAAAAGAAGTATAACTTAAAAAAAAATTAAGAAAAAAATGACAATTTTCAAAGGGCTTTGATGAAAATGCGCATTTAAAAAAAGTTTTCAAAATTTTTTATTGTTACAAAAACTAAATCAATAAGCAAAAGAAAAAAAAGAAAATCAGTTAACATTAATCGAAAAGAAAGAAATAATTTCACTGTATTTTATTTTGACTTAAATAAAATATAATAAACCCATTCTTATATAATGACTACGTTTACGTTAGGTACGTTTTACATAGATATTTAAAATAGTTATTTGCCAGCGTTAGCCATATAAATTTTTGATTTTTTTTTTATTTTTTTCCGATGTTTTAAAACTCATTATCCTCTTCCGCACTAAGAGAAATCCTAAAAATCAAATATCATAAAAATTGGTCCAGCCGCTCTTGAGTTATAAATGGTGTAACTAACACGATTTTGTTTTATATATATATATATATATATATATATATATATATATATAATTTCTTATTAACATAAAAATCGTCACGGTTATATATTTCCTAAAAACTGTTTTCATCCATTCTTAAATGAACGTGGTTAAAATGAACGTTAGAAAAAGCAGACATTATTTTTTGAAACTTTTTTACGAGGTTCTACATCAAAGAGGGTCTACTAATGAAATTATTTATAGAATGTCGATATCCCACAGATAAGCTCCTACGTATTTTACGATATGCAAATGCTTGTATTTTATATGGAAATAAAACTACAGTTATATGTCGAGAGTAATAACGTTGCAATCATGTAGACCAGGAAATGGCGGTTAAGTAAGTTATGAATCTAAATATGCATGATTTATGATAAAAACAGAGGTTTTATGCACGTACTGAATATTTTAAGTCCATTTAATACTTTCTTCGATATAAGATGAAGTTAATATATTTTTTATTAACCCTTTCACGAACAGTACGTGATTGTACGTCGAAATGTATGACTTTGGTATGGCACAACGTACCATGACGTTCAAAAACTAAACGCTAGATACGGCGAGATGTTCAGATTAACTTTGATACAAAAATTCTATTATTTAAAATCTGTCTAAACAAAAACATCGTAAGCGTTTAGTGTATTTTATTTAAAATTATTTACTATATTGCAACGTTTTTATCAAATATACAATACTATTATACATGTTATTTAGCGTTGTTAATATGCCTCTAGCATATTTAATTTTTTAGGGAACTGAACTATAAATAACTATGATATCGTGAATCCAAAGAAGTACGCTGAAGTGGAAGTGAGTCTGTTATGTCTTCTGACGCAACAAGGGAGAACGAGTTTAATCAAGTGTAACACTAGTATGCTTTCTAGTACGATAGACTAATGACTGAAGAAAACTGGTGAGTAGCGGATGGATGAATTCTAGGACCGGGATGATTGGGGCTCATTAGGGACGGGAGCGGCTTTCGTTCAGCAGTGGACGACGATAGACTGTGTATGTTTTTCCCATCACAAGGTTTTAACTTAATAAAATAAAAGTTTCAGTACCATTAAAAAGAAAATGAATCCTGTACTCGGTCTATATTTATGATCTATAACCGCAAGGCAATATCAAGGCACGTAATAAATATCGATGATTGCACTCCTTTTGGACTGCGAGCATTGTTTATTTTATTGAAACAATAGCCTTGCCTTAGTAAATTCATACGTTAGTAAATATTTTCCACTCATATTTCATAAATAATATTATTTTTTTTATACAACAATGTGCGCACACGTTCTTTTTGTGTATTCTTAATATTAGAAGCATCACTTGAGGCGGTAATGGGAAAGTAAATGGAAGGAGAAAGGAATAATACCGACCTTCAGTAATGGAGAGGCACTTGAAGAAGAAGAAGAAGAAGTTTAAACATCCCATATGTTTGAACTTCTTCTTCTTCAAGTGCCTCTCGAAGCTCTCGAAGTTCTCGAACTTTCCGCTCGAAAGTTCGAGAACTTCGGCAGCTTTGAGAGGTGGGAATTCTCGAGAAATTTGTCTTCAAAAAAAAAAAAAAACTCAACACCTCGGACAAAATAAATGTAGGCGTAGACGGTAGAAGTGCGTAGGTTGTAAAAGAGCGTAGGCGATAAAAGTGCGTAGGCGGTAAAAGTGCGTAGGCGGTAAATGTGCGTAGGCGGTAAATGTGCGTAGGCGGTAAAAGTGCGTAGGCGGTAAATGTGTGTAGGCGGTAAAAGTGCGTCGGCGGTAACAGTGCGTAGGCGGTAAATGTGCGTAGGCGGTAAAAGTGTGTAGGCGGTAAATGTGCGTAGGCGGTAAAAGTGCGTAGACGGTAAATGTGCGTATGCGATAAATGTGCGTAGGCAGTAAAAGTGCGTAGGCGGATGTGCGTAGGCGGTAAACGTGCGTAGGTGGTAAATGTGGGTAAGCGATAAAAATGCGTAGACGGTAAAAGTGCGTAGGCGGTAAATGTGTGTAGACGGTAAATGTGCGTAGGCGGTAAAAGTGCGTAGGCGGTAAATGTACGTAGGCGGTTAAAAGGGCGTAGGCGGTAAAAGTGCGTAGGTGGTAAATGGGCGTAGGCGGTAAAAGTGCATAGGCGGTAAATGGGCGTAGGCGGTAAAAGTGTGGAGGGCGGACAATGTACGTTGGGCGGGTAAGGTGAGTGGGATAAATCTGTTTTTGTTTGTCCAGAGGCGAACTCGAGCGAAGCGAGCCGCTAGTTAGTAAATAAAAATATTATTATTGTATATATTATGTAAAATGATTATACTATGTATGTACCCACATATGTAACGAAAGTTGCAAAAGGTTTTTACTTTTTAGTAATTCATGTCATAACTACTGAAGGCATAAACAAACGCGAAACTCAATATATCCAATTCAATCCTTTGTTTGTGGCTTTTATTCGTGCCAGTTGAGAACAATTTAGTTGGAAATATTCGGTACAGATGGTAGAAACCTTGAAATGAATAGATTATAGAATTTCATTTTCATGCATGTAATCTAAACAAAAAAAGGAACTAGAATTTAGACATGAATAAAAAAATACAAATTTTATTTAAATGAAACTTAAACCCTTTCCCATAAGTGAATTTACAATGATAGAATATCGATGTCTATATAATCTATCCGACAGACTAACCATGTGAAAGCTAACCACGAATTGTGCCTCTTGCCAGGCACCTTTTTTTTAATGTTGGGAAATGCCTTAACGCATACCACCTGCATACATGCAGGTTGTTATATGGAACTTACTGGGTAGAGCTAGGCTTTTCTAGTGGGTATTACTATACCCACTATATGTCAACGGAACTTTTCTGGCTTAATCTGCCGCCGTAGCGCTTATGCACTCAACTTCGTATTGTTTTCATAGATGTATTGGTTAGTACCTTAGTAGACTCGTATATAAAGCTGTGTGGAGTAATATGTGTAAGTTACTCCACACAGCTTTATATTGTCTGTGTGTACACGCACATGCACACGCACACACATACAAATACACTTAAATTTGAGTGACATATATTACATGTGCATTTACTTTTACATGTCCTCGTTCCATGTACAATGTACATACTTATATAATTTAGATAAGACCAAAGACCTTATATTAGATATTATATTTATTAGTGGTAAAAAAACAACAACTAAAAGCCACAGACAACAGTCTCAGGCAACTTTGTTGAATTGAGTACACTTTAGCTGTCAACTTAACCACTGTTTCAATGGAATGTCTGCACTTTTGCCCACATTAAATACTTAATGTCGAGAAAAGCTTAAAAAGCTTGGAGCAGTTATTTTTAGTATCGATAGTTATTTTTAGCTTTTTATAGAATATTGGAGATAGAAATGGAAATAGAGTTCTTGTGATAGCTAATAATCACACTACTATCCATATTATAAATGTGAAAGTTTGTAAGGATGGATGTTTGTTACTCTTCCACGCCAGAACGCCTAAACGGATCTTAATGAAATTTGGCACAGAGATAGATTATAGTCTGGAATAGTAAATAGGTTTCTTTTCATCCCGGAAAAATGGTCGCTTCTCGTGGGATAAATTTATTTTTGTTTTTCACTAGGGATGAACCCGAAGCGAAGCGAAGATGAGTCGCTAGTTTATTATAAGTGCGAAAGTTTGTATGTGTGTAATAAACACTCATTTGTTATACCTCACACTGAGACGGCTGGACCAATTAGGATAAAATTTAGTACACAGACAGAGGAACTATAACCTCAAGAATTACGTAGGCTACTATGAAGTACTCAGGAAAGCACCCTAGCCAAGCGAGGGTAGACTGTTAATTAATAATTTTCATCTATATCTTTAATTAATATGTAAATGCAAAAAATAATATATATATATATATATATATATATATATATATATATATATATATATATAAAGAGAATAGGGTATGAAAGTTTGTTTGGAAGTTCGTCATTTTTAATGATAAAAGCCTAAAAAGCAGAGGTACTCGTATATCGTATTTACAGACTATTACCAACACGACCTTGGAATTGACCTGAAGCATCGTGTAAAAATGAAGTAAACAACTTTTTATAAGCGCCACGAGCGGTGAAAAATCTTGCTGTTTTATGGTAAGTAGTATGATGATGCAATTATCTATACTAATATTATAAAGAGGTAAAGTTTGCGAGTTTGTGAGGTTGTAAGGGATAATCTCTGAATCTACTGAACCGATTTAGATGAAATTTGGTAAGAAGATATTTTGAGACCCTGGGAAGGATATAGAATACTTTTTATTTCGGAAATCATCATTTAAAGGGGTGAAAATGGGGATAAAAGTTTGTATGGGGAATCAACCTAAGGTCGAACCCGAAAACGAACGAATGAACGAACAAACAAACAAACTCCACCTCTTTATAATATTAATATAAATTCTACGATATTATCATGATGTACTCGTATATTTATTTATATATAAATATACAATGCAAAAAGAAAACAATTCCGTAACTTTTTCTCCTCTGTTTATTAAACGATTTTTTTTTTCAGCTATTGACGAGCTTTAGTGTTATCAATAAAAAAATAAATATATAATAAACAGTTAGTTTTTATATACATACGTAGATAGACAAATTCTATTCACATATTATGTTTACTTCAAATTTTCAATAATGATTATGATATAATTTCGACCACAAAGTCTGGACAAAATTTGGACAGCTACTAATATTTAAATTAAAGCAAATCTTAAAAGTAGTTGAAACTGTATATAATAAAGGAGTCTTCACCTAACATTTATGTAGGTATGTACGAAAAGAAAATGAGGTCATATTCAAATAATATATATTTATAGTAGGCATATTAGAAATTCTTGTCAAGAAAGTGGGAAGAATAGCTCTCCAAAAATGCTTTGACGCTACATCGATCACCGCGTGTAACCTGAAATGAGTTCTTAATACAATTCTTCCTTATAAAATTGACTTGTCTATATGTAGACATTTTTATTGAGTTATTTAAAAATGATGATGAATCTTTAAAAGAAATATTTACAAAAAAAGACTGTAATATATTGTGTACAGAATATAGATTCCAAAACCATAGTTGTTGAAATTTTTGTCTGTTTCTCTGTATGTCTGGTTGCTTTTCACGTAAAAAGTACTGAATGGATTTGAACTGGATAAATAACTGTGTCGGCTAAGTTTTTTTTTTTCATACAAAAAAATCCATATTTTTTTACACAAGACTATTAGTGAGTGACAGGGTTAATAATTAACGTAATTAATAATTTAGTGCGGTAAAACGCCTCTTTTTCATGAAAAAATGCAAAAAATTAGATCAAGCGAAAGTCGATCATATACATAGTTTAAAATGTAATCGCTGGCCTCCTTTGTACTGGCTGCATTGCTATTTCTTTATAATTTTTACTAAAAACTATGCGCATTTTACATGTAAATATATTTTTGAAGTTATACTTCTTTTGGCACGTTTGGAAAAAATTAAGAGAGTAAAATTTTTACGATGCGCGCGCACAACGAAAGCCGAAAAGCAACACGATAAAATAAGCTAAAAGCGACATGATGAAGTTAGCTGCAGCACTCCTTTTACAAACAGAGAGTTGTGACATACGGGGTGAAATCTTTAGCTATTTTTGTTCTGTTACGCCAACTTCTTACGTGCGTACATAAGTACACACACGTTTTTTTTTTAAATACACAGTCATGTCTTAATAAAGGGAGGATTTTCTTCTCTTATATCCAAAAGGCCAATAATAAACTATATGAAATACGAAACATTGCGCATTGTAAATGCTTCTAATTTATAGTTGGTCAACTATTCTCTAGACTCCCTGAAATAAAACTCATTTATTTTATCACTATGAGTAAAATCCTTGATAATATAGCAAGAATAGTTCTGAATAAAATATTTAATTATTTGTAGCTTGCTTCAGAAATTTTCAGAGATTTCTTATATTTTTATTACCATTTAAAACGTGTTTTATTATTATAATGGGTATATCATGTTTTTTAAATTACTTTTAGTTCGTCTCAAAAACTTAGCTTTTGAAATCAAAATTCATTATTTTTACACTTTACATTTTGTATGTACCGAATTATAATTCTTTTCCGTACAGTGTACCAACAAGCATGCCAACTGGTCAAATGATATGAGTCCGTCGTCTGGAATCTTTCTGGGAAAAGAAGAAAAGTTAATTCAACGCATTTCAAAGGATTGTCAAAGGAAAAGGACTTTCACTAATCTTTACGAATAAAATGAAACTTGTCACCATTTTTTATCTTTGTAGTAAAGTTTTTTGTGAGGCGGCTATTCTCGGAGTTTTCTTGCGAGATTGAATCTGAAATGAGTAAATACAGTAGAATCTCCAAGTTTAAGTTGGGCAGTGGGTGGATCATTGCATCGCTCGTAGGGTGGATGGTCGTTGGGGACTGAGACTGCCGCCACGTACCGTAAGGCGAAGCGTGGGCAGAGCTCCCACACGGCGGATCGACGAGTTGGTTCAAGTTGCACTAGCCCAGTGGATGCGAATATGGCAGTCGTGGAAATCTTTAGGGAGGCCTGGGTTTAGTAGTGGCGGGATGGTTATGTCATCGTTATGATCGGTAAGTCATTCTTAAAAAACGTAATCTAGAGCAACGTATTGCCATTATTTTTCTTGTCAGGCGTTTTTAGGTAAGTTTTTGGTAGTAGTGCAGATGATTTAAATTTTACAATAAATCTTTCGACTGCGTGCTATTCGGTTATTAAAGTTTATTTTTTTTATTTAAAAATCCCAGCAAATCCCCCAAACGAAATATATATTCCCACCAACAATATAGTGTCCTTACGTGCCTGTTTTCCGAGATGCTGCAAAAGTAAAGATGACCTTGAAAAAGATGGCAATCCTCAAAAATATTTCAGAACTATTTCAGCCATTTATGCATAGATTTTTTTTTTTTGCTATCTTTTAATTAAAAGAAAAGCTGACACAAAATTTTGTTAAAATCTATTCAGTACTTTTTGCGTTCAGTACGAAGCCAATAAATGTACAGACACACAGACAAACATAGAAATAAAATATTTCATGTATCGTGTGTATTTTTATTTATGTACTAGCGACTCACCCTCGTTTCGCTCGGGTTCATGCCTAGCTTGCTTCCCCGTACAAACTTTCATCCCCATTCTCGCCCCCTTAAGGGATGATTTCAGCTATTTCACTCACTCACTTTTCATGTCATGAGAATTAAAAAAAATCTTATTTTCGTATTTTTTTTCTTTTAATTTTCTTCTATACAAAACTTGTCCTGACAACACAAACCCAAAAAAAATATCCAATTTGATGCAATCGATCGGAAGTTATGCGCGTACATACATTTCGGTGAATCATTTTTATTTATATCGATTTTATTATACATACGTACTCGTATATATGCCATATCTGTTTATATAAAACAAAGTCGTGTTAGTTATACCATTTATAACTCAAGAACGGCTGGACCAATTTTTATGATATTAAATTTTGTGTATTAGTCCGGAATAGGATAATAATTATTAAAACATCAGAAATATTCCTAAAAAAAATATTAAAATTTATATAGCTAACGCTGGCAAATAACTATTTTAAATATCTATGTAAAGCACACCTAGCGACGAACCCGAGCGAAGCGAGGGTAAGCCGCTAGCGGGTTAATAATTACATTTTGCACATTTTGGATATGTGTTTTATGTATTTTTCAGTTTTCACCCATCATCGATACAGAGTTAACCGTTGTTGATTTATTAAACTCTATTCCCAAGCTTTTATTAAACTTGCAATGTTTGTTAGTATATTTGTATGGTTCAAAGCTTGCAAGCTAAATTAAAACCATTTCCTTTTTACCTTACAGAGTTGAAATTTTACACATTGGTTCACTATTCGATTCCAATGGCAATAAAGAGATTTTTTTTAATTTTTTTTTAATTTGATTACAGAATTGTATAGCAGTTTACACCTATCTACCGAATTTCACCAATGTAGCTTCAACTTTCTTCAAGTAAACTGGCAGTGACGTACAGACAGATGGACGTATAGAGAATTGTTATAAAATATTAGGTGGTGTTATTAACGCTACGCTTGTTTAAATTAGAAACGAGTAATTTTAACTCAAGATTTGATTATTAGCCTAAAATGTACTTAATTCACTGACATTTACAAGTAATACTCGTATAAGACGGATTTGTGTAAAATGTGGTTCGGAGATGGATTATTACTTGGAGTAACATATAGGTTACTGTTAGTTTTAAAAAATATCAGAGGCGGCGCTAATACATGTCTATACTAATATTATAAAGAGGTAAAATTTGTAAGTTTGTGTGTTTGTGAGTTTGTGAGGTTGTAGGGAGTAATATCTAGATCTACTGAATTGATTTAGATGAAATTTGGTAAAAATATAGTTTGACACCCTGGAAAGGACATAGAATACTTTTTATCCCAAAAATCATCCCTTAAGGGGGTGAAAATGGAGACGAAAGTTTGTATGGGGAATCAACCCATAGACGAATCCGAGCGAAACGAGGGTGAGTCGCTAGTGTATGTATATAATACAATTTTTTTGCCCACAGCTTCGCTCAAGTGATAAGCGAGGCGATATTAAGGGTAGCCTATGTCCGATCCCAGGATGCAATCTATGCCCTTGCCAAATTTTATCAAAATCTGTTCAGCAGTTTAAGTGTGACATTTATAATATTAGTATGGAGTATGAACCATAAATACAAAACTCACCCGAGCGAGACGAGGTTAACTCATTAGTGAAGTACCCTAATATACACTTACACTCAATAACGAATTTCTGTATCAAATACAACTTCGACCCCGTCTCCCCTTTATTAGATGAATAGATATAAAAATAACCTCATACTAATATGAATGTGAATATGATTTGAATATGCAATTTGGCTCTCATTTGTTTCAGAGACAAAGCACCGGAGTATGAATACGCCGATTCAACTCGAACAGATTTATTGAAGCAAGTTATCTATAAGGGGATTGTTTTAAAAAAATATATGTCTATTTATTTTAGATAGTAAATTTAGTCAGACTGAACTAGAATGGAAAGATATAGAATTTTCATTTTCGTCATCTATACAGACAAATAGTGTCTCTTTGTAATCTCAACATAACAGTTTTTTTACTAAATGTATATGAAATTATATACGATACTTATAAGTAAAACACAATTATTAAAATGTTTGTCTGTCTGTTTGTTTTTTCCAACTAATCTCCGAAACGGCTGGACTGATTTTGACGGGACTTTTATTGGCTGATCGCTGATGTTATAAGAAATAACTTAGGCTATTTTTATTTTAGACTAGCGACTCACTCTCGCTTCGCTCGTGTCGCTAGGTCGATTCCCCGTATATACTTTCATCTCCATTTTAACCCCCTTAAGTTATTAATTAACTATGATTTCCGGAATAAAAAGTATCCTATGTCCGTCCCAGGGTCTCAAACTATCTTCTTACTTTTCATCTAAATCGGTTCAGTAGATCCAGAGATAACCCTTTACAACCTCACAAACTCACAAACTTTACCTCTATATAATATTAGTATAGAAAAAGCACTAAGATTCCGCTCAAAAAAATTAAAACGTACCTAGGGGCGCACTTTAATGAAGCGTGGGTAAGTGGCTAGTACGTGATAAATCATGTAGTATAATTATAACTAGTATTATTCATCAAGTGGTTGAAATTAGACCATATTCACAAATCAAATTTTCTTAGAAAAAATTATATGAGTATAATTGTTTGTAGTATGTAGTCTTTTTTAGTTACACTTCAATGGTTTTACATAAATTCTTTTGAAGCTATTATAATTAAGATGAATGTCAGAAATATCTTATTTAAAATAAGAGTATGTCAATCAAAATGTACTAGAAAAGAAAAAGAAAATCACAAATAAAAAATACGCAGTCAAAGGAACTTTAAAAGAAGGAAGAGTTAAAAATAAGATGTCTTTAAATCAGGCTCTCTAGGTACGCGGATTTTGTTCGATTTCATGGGGTTTAATTTTTTTGCGTGGAACTCTAATACTTTTTCTAAAATAAAAAGTAGTCTAAGTTACTCCTTACAACATAAGCTATCTGCCAATGAAAGTCCCATCAAAATCGGTCCAGCCGTTTCAGAGATTAGCCGGAACAAACAGACAGACAGACAAAAATATTTTTTTCTCTTATTAATACCGTATATATTTTCATTTGCATTTAGTAAGAAGCTGTTATTTTGACATTACAAACAGACACTACAATTTTACTTATCTGTATAGACATATTATCATTGACGTATTAGAGTTAATCCACTAGCTCACAATATCCAATTTGGACTCTTGCCTACTCAGTACTATTGCTTGTAATAATAACATACCTATATGTAGCATTCATGCTGTCCTCAATGAAATTACGTAAGCATTTCGTTCATAATAGAACATATTTGTTTCATATTTTCGAAATTCTTATATATATTTCAAAAATATTTGTGAACTAGTAACGTACCCAAGCTTTGCTTTTGTAAGAGAATTCTCGTAATAGCTTATTAATCAGTGCGATATTTGATATTGTAGAATAAAAACGCTATGTACCTCTCAAACCCATAAACTGTAAATATCTTGAATACCCGTTTCTCCATTCCCATATGGAAATAGAACAAGCTTACAAACAAAATACAGCAATAAATTATATTACTAATAATAAATAATCAATATCAATGACTTAAGTTAATATTTACTAAAATTTATTAAATGATCTATGAAAAAGAAATATAAATGTGAGTAAATCGTTCTGAAACTAAAATATAGAGCTGTCAAGCGATATCAAATTTGGGCCGTCGCCTACGCTACACATATACATTCAACATAGAGTTCATTCTTAAGGCACCAGTTGCGCTATGAATGGGCCATTCAATACTGTGGCGAGTTGTGCGCAAGCGTGTATCGATCGTGGGGGCTGAGGAGAGGGTGGTTTCCAATGGTGCTGCAATGTCGATGTCTGGTGTCGGAAATTTCGCTTAAAATACTATTTTACTATGCTTACATCCCTTCCAGAAGAGTTTGAAAATGGATAAGCCATTTCGAATTAAGAATTTAGGTAAGAAAGACATAGGATACTTCTTACTCTCGGGGAGATTTTTTCGGGATGAAGGATAAAATTGTTGAGTTTTCAGATACTTTCTATATATCTAAAGTACCTATATGTTACTATATTATATTTAAAGGTACTATACATAATTTCATGGTAAATACTTACTACTTAAATACTTATAGATTTAATACAAAGGTAAATAATACTGTTGAAACAGATCCTTAAAAATATGTTCACACTAGCGACTCACCCTCGATTCGCTTCGGGTTCGTCCCTAGACAAAAACAAATCTGTCCCACAGTAACCGTACATTTTTCCGGGATGATATATAGCCTATAGCCTTCCTCAGTTAACGGGCTATCTAATGCAAAAAGAATTTTTCAAATCGGATAAGTAGTTCCTGAGATTAGCGCGTTCAACCAAACAAACAAACAAACTCTTCAGCTTTATAATATTAGTATAGATTACATTGCATGATTTTGATCATTCTTCAGCGACGTAGACGGGGTTGCACATCAAGTCTTTATAATTCATGCAGCAAGAATTTTATTAGAGTAGTAAAAAGACCTCCTGTGATGTAAGTTATTTTTGCTTTATTGGTTAAAGTAAGCTTTAAATTATTCAGTATCATAAGGAACATTATGATATGGATTACCATATTGTATACTACTGGCTGACTCGAATGTCATTACTCTGTCCTCAATTACTGTTTATAAATTGGGATAATATTTGAGTTTTTCTATAATATGCAAATATTTCGAGCAACTTTTCCACTTTTTCCTAGCTATTCTAATGTGATGCGCTTACCAATGAACAGCATTTCGTTTTTATTTATATAGATTTAAGACTCAGATTTGGAGGGGTAGGATTTTAGTATGTCAATACGATGTGATCGGAAAGAAATAAGAGGCAGTATGGAAAACAGGTCTCAGACATGATGTCATGGTATCTAAACCCATCACATTTTCCCACTCCAAGTAATTACACTGACATTTTTTTTAAATAATCGAAGCAAATCTTGGAATATTACAATATTTCCGACACATGTTCATATATTATCCGACACGACATTGGACAATCACCGTAATCCGGAATGTTACGTTTTCGGTAAGTACGTAGTATGGACGCTTATATACGAACCCACATATTCAATTTATTGACCATAAATATATCACTTTATATTTTTAAAGCTGTGCTCGAGAGATTTCATAAGTTCTCCTTTTTTGCATGTTTCATGGCAACATGTGGAGATTTTTACCAAAAAAAATACTTTTTTTATCTTTTTGTGTAGATACTTTCAGTAGCTAAAGCATAACTAATTTAAGCTTATTTTTTTTTATTTTAAACGTATTCTATGCTAATTAATAAAAATTTAACATTTTATATGTCAATCTATAAAATATTAACGGTTATTTTTACAAACAAACTAACAGTTATAAAATTCTATCTGCTTATACGCGTTAACCTTTTGGAAGGGTTTAACGGGACTATTAAAGAGGTTAAGCCATATCGAATAAAGGAGATTTAGACAAGAAGGACATATGCTACTTGTTATCCTGAAAAAGCAAAGGGGTTTTGCGGAATAAAAGATAATAGTCTATTGAGTTTTTTGGTCGGGGTTCAATAGAAGCGAGGTGAGGGTGAATTTATGATATTTCTGATATATATTAGACATTTTTGAAGTTACTGTGACTAATTTTATAAAAAAACTAAATAATTTTTAACTTTAAAATTTGAAAATTTTAGCAACGCAAGTATGTCCCAAACCCAAGAATCCAAAGATGAGCTATTATTTTATTGAAAAGTCAGTGTCAATGGTAACATATTAGATTTCTTTAAAATACGTTCTATTTAGTCTTAGTCTCGTGTCTTATATAATAAGGAACAACGAATAATTCGTTTAAATAAAATATATCAATGGATTCCATTATACAAGAATAATGTAAAAAAAAAGGTTTTCTAAATTCTGAGAAAAAAAATTACTACCTACTATAAATTAAAAAAGTAATAATGCGCTTTTGTGTTATCAATAAAAAAATGATAATAAATTTAGGTCACTGAGTGAACTAGTACGTATGTATGTATGTACATGTGTATAAATATAAATAAATAAATAAATATGGGAAACTAACACAACATCATCTAATTCCATGATAAGCTACAAAGCCTGTGTTATGGATACCAGATACTTGAAACACTACACATATATAACTTTAAATACATACATACATTAGTGCTCATCATTCAAATGAATGCCTCCAGCGGGACTCGAACCCGCGACCGCTGACACAGCAAGTAGAGTGTCACACATAGTGAACCAAACGTATCGTCAAACAAAATCTCAACCAATGCCAGTTTTGGGTATAACACTTGTATAAGTTATATTTTATTTTTAGTGTTGTATTTATTATCTTTCTTTCTCACTCATAAACAGTATTTATTATCTTTTCTAATGTACCTATTCTTTAATAATTGGCGTAGACTTACGGCCCTTTGTTTTATAGCTATTTGGCTCAAGCCGTATTTTTTTTATATCTTCTCATTTTTTATATATTTTCATATTTCACACATACATAAGTTAATTTCTATCACTAACTAGGTACTTCTAACACTAATAACCTTCAAGAATATAATAAAAGAGACGATTTTGTCGACAGTTATAACTTATAAGAGACAAGTGTTTAGTGTGTGTATGATTAAAACATTCTCGCATGAAATAGAAATCGAGCTTCCAACACCCGAGGTAATGTATGTACATACTCGTATTTTAAATGCCTTAAATTTAATATATAGTTTAGACTTTAGACAGTACTTGTATTATTAATGTTAAAATTTAATAAGTACTTCCTTAGATTTACGCGAATATTTGACATCTATACAGAAAAATAAAATTGAAGTGTTTGTTTGTAATGTCAAAATAACAGTTTTATACTAAATGCATATGGAATTATATACGGTATTTATAAGAAAAACACAATTTTTAACAGTTTTTGTCTGTTTGTTACGACTAATCTCCGAAATGGCTGGGCTGGTTTTGACGGGATTTTCACTGGCAGGTAGTTGATGATAATAGGAATAACTTAGGCTACTTTTATTACAATAAAAGAATTAGGGTTCTGCTCAAAAAAATTAAAACGTACCTAGGGACGAACCCGAGCGAAGCGAGGATGAGTCGCTAGTTTTAAATAAAACCATCTTTTAGGTTTTTTTCACGGATGTATACTAAATTTTGGTTCCCGACGTTTCGAATGATTTACAGCAATCATGGTCGCGGGAGAGACCAGTCTCACATAGTCTCGTGACCATGGTATGGTCTGCGCTAAAATTTGTAATTTGGTTTATTCGTTTATTGACGTTTTTAGCAACAGTTAACAAATTTGGACTACATTGGTTACTTTTTATACTGTTATAGAATCTCTTGTATATGACCTATTTAAAAAAATCACTTAAATGGTAGACGAAGGGAGATCCGGTCACTAGTTTAATATGAAAGACGCCTACGCTCACTAAATACAGTACATCGATAATTTCAGGGCCATCTAAAAATAGACGTGGAAGCTAAAAATAAAAAGCATTTTGAATTAACTCTGTAATCTTCGCAATTCAAGCTAAAAATATATACGTTTATTCAATATACATACCCTTCCTTTATAGAGAACTTCTCAAAATAAAGAAATACTCGTGAAGTTTATACTAAATAAAATTGATTGATAATATTTTTTTTACGTAAAAAAGGTACAACAACTTCAAAATCGCCTTTTACGTAATTATTTCTTCAATATGGATTTTTTATTTTAATTTATACATAGATGGTCCCTTGAGATATAGTATTTATTAACAAAGGAAAATAATTATTAAAATCGGTTCACGACAGTCAAAGATGTTTGTTGACATACACATATAAATATACACCTAAATTATGAACCTCCTATTTTGAAATCAGTTAAAACAGCTAGAATTAGTAATGAAAAATATATTATACGAGTAACTCACCCTCGCTAACCTCAGGTTCGTCCCTAGTTATGTTTTAAAATTTAGTATAGATATCTCAAAGTTGAGATACTTTTCCACAGTAAAAAGTATCCTATATGTTGACCTGGATAACCAGCTATCATTATACCAAATTCCATCAAAATCTGTCTAGTGGTTTTCGCGTGATGCGTTCCCAGACAGACAGACAAAAATTCTACAAACTATAGATTCGGCTTCTGTATCGATATTAATGACTGTTTCAATAAGATTTTCCAAAAAAATATTTAATGTACGGATTCGACTCATTGAAAATTTTATTATATGTATGTAGGTATGTATAGATTTAAATGGTAACACTTTTCTTCGGTAGATAAAAAGAAACTATTTTCTTTGTTCTACATCTAAATCCATTCGTAAATGTTATTGAGGTATTTCAAACATATCTTTCCAGAACACAAAATGCTAGAAATGGTACACGCGATGAGAACTCCACTATAAATAAATAACAGATACATTGCAAAAGTCGGAAAGCATAGCAGAATTGTCTGTAATAATTTTAAAGACGTGCATGATTTTCATGTTGTTTGATCTTTTTTAGGCAATATTTATTGTGAAAATTGATTTTACATCGCGTAATAAACACACAAAAATATAAATACTTAAATCGAAAACCTCTTCCTTTTGAAGTCGGTTAATATATAGCTTTTACCTCTTTTCGGGGTTTTCGGGTTCTGTTTATTTGTTTAGGCTACTTTTGCTATTTGCGTCGGTGGGCGGAAACTTATGACGAGGGGGAGGGGTGCACTGCTTAGTTTAAAGAGTATATAAACTCTTGAGCATAACCGCCGCAACGACCACTCGACACATAGCCCGCAACGGGAGAGGAGATCACGCATTTTATAACGCTTAGGTGACCGCTAAGGTGTGGTCATAACCTCCGTGTGACCTTTGTACGGCTGTTAAACTTCTAAACACTGCACCCGACCATCGGGAATCCCAGGCGCCTGGAACGTGGGACAGACGAAGACAGCAAGGTTAGTGCACTTCCTTTTTTTCTCTCGTCTCTGTTTAGTATCCCCCTAACGACCGGGTAAAAGTAGCTTCATGTAAACCCCGTACCGAGGGCACCCGAACCACCCCTTAATTTCCTAGAAACTGCTGAACGGGGGCAGTGTATGCGACTGGCGTATACATTATTATATTCTCTAGTAAAATATGTAAATAATGCACTCCCAGCCGACTTCGGCCATGGCGGCCAGTCTCATTGAGACTAGCTATCTGCGCAGGAGATATTATAGTGCAGCGCGTGTACGCGCAGACACAAGTGTACTCTCTATTCCTGTCACTCTCATACTTCGGTGGGACGACTACTCAACACGACCGGTGAGAGTTAAGGCGCAGGACCGACGGCTTTACGTGCTCTCCGAGGCACGGGGGTGAAACACCGCCAACTTCCCAACTCCGGGCTGTTACTGAGACTTACTAAACAGAAAGACTCAATAACTAAACTTGGCCCGACCCGAGATTCGAACCCAGGACTTCTCGATGTGTAGCCGTACTCACTAGCCACTACACTACCGAGGCAGTTGGTAAGTAATATGTAAAAAATGTAATACACTATACACAAGTCTTTTTGGTGGAACTATATCAGTAGTTATAGTTCTAAAACATGATCAAGTGTCGGCCTCGCTCTAGTTGTTTTAATCGATTGTATTTGCGGTCTATTTTATTTGTAAATACGTAGGTACAAATACATTAATTATTGCATTTGACTTAGCTCATACTAGGAAGTGCCCACGCAGTGCAATGCCTACACAGTGTAGTGCCTACGCAATGATAACCCACGCTTGGAAAAACTGGGAAAGCCAGAAAAATGTAGGTGGTTCAAACCCTCAATTACCTTTAACAACCTCCAAGCTTTTCATGTGCGAATTATTTTCAACATTATGGAATCTTCCCGTGTCTCATCCTCAGAAATCTGCATTTCTGAGAGAACCTAACTTGTTTTTGTCATCCTATGTACAATGTACACATATGTGAAACCCACCCGCAAATCCACACTTAATCAGATTAGTGGACTATGGTCAGATTTCCATCGCATTAAGGGATTGGTGCCCAGCAGTGGGACACTAAGAAATCTAAAATTACTTGCCCTTGACTATATTTTTATATGTAATATTACATAGCAATTCTACGTTCGTATAGGATTAAAAGCTGCGGTCTTATTAGACGTATATAAAGTAATTTGCACTCAACACATTGGATGGGTTCACGTCAATCGTACCAACTGACAGATTGTTAATAGACTTTTCGTAATTGACCGGATCGAGCTCGTAGACTCGTTTATTTAGAGGCTTCCTAGCTTACATGAGTGCACTATTGATTATGGTGTTTTTAAGTAACGCTCTTGTAATTGAACTATCGTTAGGACATAGGGTATATATATATATATATATATATATATATATATATATATATATATATATATATATATATATATATATATATATATATATATATATATAATATATATATGCGCGCGCACATCGACAGCCAAAAAGCGACATGATGAAGTTAGTTGAAAGCGAAATGATGAAGTTAGCTGCATTCCTTTTACAAACAGAGAGTTGTGACATGCGGGATGAAATCTTTAGCTATTTTCGTTCTGTTACACCAAAGAAGTATAACTTCTTACGTGCGTACATAAGTATACACAAACGTTTTTTTTTAAATATGTATGAATTCTGTTTTTTTTGTACTTTCTATTATATAATACGGGAATTTTTACGGAAATATTTGACTTAATTCTTTTTTTAATTGATTGTTGCTTCGGTGCCATTGCTCAAATAATTGTATGATTTTGTGAATACACGCCATCAATAAAAATTATGATTTTTGAACGTTAAAAACCTTAGTGTCCTTAGTTACCATATTTGCTGTAAAACATTCGAAACGTAGGCAACAAAAAATCAAGATAAACCGCGAAAAAAATTGCACATTTTTTTTTAAATATTTTAAATAGTCTAAATTATGATAATAGCCAAACTTCAATATGAACCTGTAGATACGAGTTTTGATACGTAAATGTATATTGGCACAGTATTCGATAAGCCTCGTATAATTAAAACTATCTCCTTTTCTCTATGATTTACTCACAAGGGATAACGAACTTTTGCGCAGTCTATTCTCATTGTAAAAATACCTTTTTAAATAGAATTTACCAAAAGAAAGTACATTAATTAACGAATGTCTATTATATTTAAAATTGAAATTATTTGACATTTAAACACATAATATATTTTAAGAAAATTGGCATTTTTTATTATTATTGGATTTTCCAATTTAATTATTACTACTTTAATTAGATTTTTAATTTAATTGGAAATTTTTCGTAATTAATTTTCAAGCAATTATACCTAATTGAGCTTACTAGTAACTTGCCCTGACTTCGGCTACCTAATTTTTTAGTTTGATATTTATTTTTTTAATTTGATACCCTGTTTTTGCATTGACACAAAAAGGACCTCATAACCTTTCAACATTCTTTTCCAGCTGTTGAATTAAGAAGTGTATGATGCTACGTATAACCACGCATATATGCTACTTATAACTTTTACTGCATTGTAAAAAATACGGAACCTATTCAACAAGGTATAGACTTATACTAAATTATTGTTATATTACGTTATCATTTAAAAATCTTTCTCTAATTTAAAAATATATTGCAAAATTTCTTTCATTATTTATCTTTCTTTATTTATTTTTTTCATTTCGACCCAAATCGAGTATAATATTCATAACATCGCTTGTGAAGATTATTAGAATATTTAAGTATTAAAAACAGTAATTCTTATAATTCGCTCATTTTCTGTCAAAGACGCTATTTTTAAATGAAATAATTGAAATATGAATGGTAGTGGTAATAATTAGGTTAGCTAAACTGAACTAAACATGAAGCCAAACTATGTAAAAATAATATATGTTTTAAAATAAAATACAAATATTAATAGAACTAGAATACTTTGATAAATTAATATAAATGTTAATAAATAAAAATACCTGACGGATTTTGTTATGATTAAGAAAAAAAATAAATAGCTAATATTATGCTATCTCTCAAGGGCAAGAGAACTGATGCTTAAAAATATAAAAGAATATAGTATGTTTATATTATGCATAATATGTTCTTCTCAAGAACTGTAAATTAACGAATTATATCTATATAAAATTTCCCTTTATTCTTTAAAGAAAGTAAATGACCTGTATGGCAAAATCGAGAATAGTAGCATAAATAGAAAATCATGCTACTAATTTTTGACTTTGTGATTTTTTTGCGAACTCCATCTGTTATAGTATTTCTTAAGTCTGAGGATAATATATGTGTAGAGATCGGTGACACAGTGATGGGATGTAGCTTAAGCAAGATAGTTCTCGTTTTTGGTGTAGCACAATTTAGCTTTAGCTATTTTTGTTCTGTTACGCCAAAGAAGTATAACTTCTTACGTACATACGTAAGTACACACACACTAATTTTTTTAATGAATGGGTTACATTGTACAGGTAGATTTTTCAAGTAGGGTTTGATAATTATTGATAAAGAAAACAAAGAAATCATTATATATTCTCATTTAATTCCTAAAACTCATGAGGTAAACAACACTAAACTATTTGTCATACCAATCGATTGTAATCTCAAACAAACATTTACAGTAATAATTCGTACGTCAGATACAAAGGTACTATTATATGCGAAGGCATTTGTACGTAACTTAGAATTTTCCTTAAATATCTTTAAACAATCCATTTTTCAATATCGAAACGGAAAATACTGTATTTGATAGAGAAAAATTAATTTAATTATTAATAATTTACACTATGTAATACTAAAATACATAAATATTCGAGTAATTAATGTGAAAGGAAACGTAAAAGAATCGAAATAAAAAACACGAACATAAAATTAGATAACGTAACAAGATAACAACCGATAATGTAAGATATTGCAAGATTTGCGAATTTAATATACATATATAAAAAAAATACCTGAGTATTTTTATGAATGTTAACTTCAGAATAAGAATTTAGAACTAAAATGCTTGAGTTTTTACAATAATATTAGAAATACTTGAGAATTTTTATGATGAAACAATTAAATGTAAATTGTTCTACAATGTGAACACTAATACAATAAAGTATACATAAATTGATGATGACTAAATATATGGCACGGCCTTTATCATATTAATGACAGAAACTAACAAAGAAAATACGAATGATAAAAACTAATGTAATCGATTTTAAGTTCTGTGTAGTTAGGAACAATAGGAGAGGGCTTATTCTAAACAAAATACTGATATAAGCTAGGATTAGGTGATATAGTACTGCTACCATAAAAAGTATGATTGGCAAAAAACAAAATCTAAATTTTAATATATATTGATTAGTTGATCTTTGAACGTTTTATTATTGAAGTTGTACTTCTTTTGCCACGTTTTGAAAAAAATATGAGTCAACACGCGACATCAGGAAGTTGGCTGCATTCGTTTTAGAAACAGAGAGTTGTGCCGGGATGAAATCTTTAGTTATTTTTGTTTTGTTACGCCAAAGAAGTATAACTTCTTACGTGCGTACATAAGTACAAACACACGTTTTTTAATGTTTTTATACGTTATTTTAAAGCGTTTACTGTGAGATAATATGTTTGTTTCACGTAAGCTTATTGTTTTGGAGAGGATAAAAATATATAAAAAAATTACTAGGCATTTTCCAATAGTAGATAAGTCAACAATTTTCAAGCAACTTAATAAATTTGCATATTTTATGATAACAGTATCTATATTACAATAAAATTGTATTTTAGAAGTATATATATATTGCAGTCTGTCAGGTGTCTGTCTAAAACTAAGATGGAAATGGACCAAATGTATCCGGGAATAGAAAAAGGAATGCAAAGGTTTTGAAATTCTAATACTGATCTCTGATTTGTAGTATTTATTTTTTAATTAAAATGTTTATATGGCATTTTATGGCTACCTCACGGATCTATAACTGTACACGACCAATCTATACACTTTGTACTCAGGCCAAAAGAATAAGATGGACAGACCGTATAGAATGAGAATGAAACCGAATGAAGCTGTCAATGTCACTGTCAGAAAGACAATATGTCAATGTAATATATTTTTACTTTTATATTGAAGGTAAGCCCTTGCCGAGCAGTGGGACGTTAATAAGGGCTGAATACAATACAATATATTTTTAATATTTTCTAAACGACCAATCGTTTTTGTGAAGACACAAATAGACAGAATAGAGAAGACTCCATTCTATATAATATTGGCGAAGTAATCTGTGTTCAACTGGTACGCTTTGAAGCCATTATCAAGATAATTGATCGTATATTTTCTATAGAGGTTTTAGTTGTAATACTTCGTATTGCATTTACTATAGCAAATTAAGTATTAGCAAATAGTTATAATATAATTTAAGCTTCATTCATTTTATACTGAACGCTTCGTCTATCTTACACTTTAAGACTGAGATTTCATATGATAAGTATAACAATAGGAATTTATAACATATCTTTTTTTCATAAATCTAATCTTATTTACATTTTATAAAATTGACGGCTCTTTTAAATACTTTTTTTTTTTAATAAATTTGCATGTAAATCTAATATTTTGAAATAGTTTACAATGATATTAACTTGTGATATATATATATATATATATATATATATATATATATATATATTTTTATATAAATTGGAACTTTTATAAAGCGCTATAGAAATTACATTGAGTTCTAAGACCCATTGTAAACTACTTCAATGATCAATATTGTCATGATTTCTCCACGGAGGCACAAAATGGCGTTCTTAACCCAATTTTCTTATTGCCTTCATTTATTTTACGAAAACCTAAATTAATAATACTATTCGTAAAAATGTCTTTTTCAAGGGGAAATAAATATAAATATTTTTTTATAAGCTATCATCTACATTGGTCTGGGTTTAGGATACACACTTAGCATGCATTTATTAAGTGTTTCTTCACATTTATTCACTTTAAATACCAAATTTTCTATAGATATTAAAGATTTGCTTTATTTTCTCTTAATGAAAATAAAAAGTGAAGCAAATATGAAGAAATACTCAAACTCTTAAATCACTTTTCATTCGATTTGTGTAAAAATCATCTTATAAATGATCAACCTATGTACAAATCCTCACATAATTTCCATTTCTCTTTAAACTTTATAGTTTTTATTGTATAATATATTTTGGCACAATGTTGCCTTCTTAAAAGTTAATGTCAGAAACTATTTTGCATCTAAGGCACAATTTCAAGGACTACAATAAATATTTGTCGTCAATATTCCGGAGTACCGCAAGGGAACGTTTTAGTTCACATACTTCTCCATATAGATATATTTGATATATTTTTATTTAGAATTATATGGACTGGTGAATTATTTAGAAAATTGTATATAAAATTACGTATACTTGTGTAACTTTTATTTGTTTCAACACACTTAAAGATTTTAAGAAACACAATTGTTATATTAGAAACGTCTTTATAACAATGTTTATAGAGTCCATTTTTGTATACACTTATGTTAGGTCAGTTAATCGCACTTGTGGAAGGTCCAAGGTTTGCTTCCTGGTGCTTGTACTTGTGTGACGTCATCTGTGAGAGTCCGAGCACTGCGAATCCGCACTGAAGACAGTGGTAGTGGGTTTGTTTCTTGCTGTGAATGCACTGTGGTTCATAGCCGCAACCTGTAAAAATCCAAAACATGTTAGCAATGCTAAGTTAACAAATCGGTAAATTACTGAAATAATTATTATAGTAACATTGTTAACATGCAACAATAAAGAAATAAGTTAAAAATTCTGTATAATATGCAATATTTTTGTTTTAATCTGATATCAATCTATACATATAATAAAATTGTGAACCAAGCCAAATCTGTATATTAAATATTTTTTGGAAAATCTTATTGAAACAGAATTTATTATTGATACAGAGGCCGAATCTATAGTTTTTAGAATTTTTGTCTGTCTGTGACCACATTACGAAAAAACCACTAGAGGGATTTTGATGAAATTTGGTATGACGATAGCTGGTTATTCGGGTCAACATATAGGATACTTGTTATTGCGGGAAAATATCTCATCTCTGAGAAATCTATACTAAACGTTAAAACGTAATTCTAGGGACGAACCCGAGCGGAACAAGGATGAGTCGCTAGTGCTTTATAAAAATATACTTCTATTACTATAATTGTCAGTTAACGAGAACGATAACATTATTATAATATTCACACAAAATTAGTTGATATTTAGCATTAGTTTAAAAATTAATATTTAATTAGTTTTAAACTTAACAGTTAATATCTCCAAGATATGAATTATCTCCATTTTACATTTTACTTAAACCCACTGACCTGTTACAGCGTAACTCACAAACTTCCTACAAACTAACTAAAATTTATCTATACAGATAAATAACATAGGAGTGTCTGTTTGTAATATTAAAATAACCGTTTTTTACTAAATGCATATGGATGTATACATGATACATATACAAAAACAATATTTTTTCAATTTTTGTCTGTCTGTTTGTTCCGGCTAATCTCTGAAATGGCTAGACCGATTTTGACGGGACTTTCACTGGCAGATAGCTGACGTAATAGGGAATAACTAAGGCTATTTTTATTTTAGAAAAAAAAATAAGTCCCACGAAAAAAAATTAAAACCAAATTAATTAATTAATTTTGTTTTGGGAAGCAACCTAGGGAAGAACCCGAGCGAAGTGAGGGTGAGTCGCTAGTATTTACTAAGATTACAATAATCTACTCAATATTACCTTTACCTTTGCTAGGCTGAAACTTCTCGAAGCCAGCAGCTTGAATGTTATCTAGTTTCTGGTGCTGCCGCCTGTGGGCGACCACCTTGTTGGTGTCGGTGCAGACGAAGTCGCACTTGAGGCAGTGGAAATGGGACGCCTTGTTTTGTCCTGTCCCTATAAATAAAGATTTGAAGTTAGTCGTTGTATGAAATGTGTTAATAGTTTTGATAATATTATGTTTTTTTTTTTTTAAATAACTTGACATGACTTAGGAGAAGTCAGGTCAGGTTTCTTCTGTGACTATGTTTGCTGTAACAGCATTTGAAATTAAAATTCAATTCAAATTTGAGATTCAAAATTCAAAAACACAGTTTTAATTAATATTATGTATTTGTTAGTTTTCTCTAGTTATACACTCGTAGATATATGTTTGTCTTTGTCATGTAAAGCAAAAATATTTATCCAAACAGAAAGTGATTTGTTTTAATGAATTGATTTCACATAGATCCATACAAAAATAGTTCACAACAAGTTATTCGTATGTATCTAGATTAATCACACGAAACAAGATTAGCCCGCGTCTCCATTAATGAATGCTGAATTTAGTCCGTTGAAATTATAGCTTGAAAAAGTGACTTAAACTCTGTCAAACACATACTGACAATATGTTATATTTTGCATATTATGATATCCACGTTTACTTTGTAATAAATTATAAGTACTTTACATTTGATCCTATATAAGACATACGTTCCCTAAATTTATAGTAAAAACATGTGTTCAGCCCTTTTTAACATCCCACTGCTGGGCACGGGCCTCCCTTCAATACGAGGGGCATCAGGCCATAGTCCACCACGCTGGCCAAGTGCGGGCGGACTGAGCATGCCTATCGAAAACTTGCTAGGTTCTCTTAAACATGTAACTTTCCTCACGATGTTTTCCTTTACCGTAAGACTAGTGGCTATCGTATTGAAAATGCATTGCACATGAAAAATATTAGAGCCAAAATATTTCAGTCTACTTCAGTCGGTTTCCCAAACAGCGCATTACTATTGGATATACATATGGTACGCATATAAAAGTGATTTTTATGTAATTAAATATAATAATAAATAGGCAGTGGTAGCCCAGAGGTAACGTGCATACCTAGAAAACCGAGTGAAGCGGGTTCAAATCCCGGGTATCGCACCCCTGATATTTTCATGTGCGAATCTTATCTTACATGATTAAGGAAAACATTGTGAGGAAACCCGTATATCTGAGAAAATCTAGCAAGTTTTCGAAAGGCATGTGAAGTCCGCCAACCCGCACTTGGCCAGCGTGGTGGACTATGGTCTGATTCCCCTCGTATTAAAGGGAGGCCCGTGCCCAGCAGTGGGGCGTTAAAAAGTGCTGAATATATGCAAATGTAATAATAGTATATTAAAAATGATGATGTTTTCACTAACAATGCTTACCGAAAGTAGAGGCGTGGGGGCAATCCGGCCGCTGGCAGTACACGTTGGCGCGGTACTGCTGGAAGTCGCCGCCCATTAACGTGTCTAATCTGAAATATTATTATAGATATTGGAATAATATAATTAAATTTAATTTAATTCTATATTTTTTGGTATTTAAGAGTTATTTATAGGTAATTACTACCGAGTCATCGTCGCTTCGCTTCGGGTTCGTTCCTAGATAATAAGAAATCTATCCTACGGGAACCGTACACTTTTCCGGGATAAAAAGTAACCTATGTGCTATTTCAGACTATAATCTATCTCTGTGCCAAATTTTATCAAGATTCGTTCAGTCGTTCTGATGTGATTGAGTAACAAACATCCAAATATCTAAGCTTTCACATTTATAATATTAGTCAGACAGGGGACTATACTCCATTTAATTATCTTGTTAACGACTCCAAAGCGTGCCAAGAGCTAATAGGTAATAATATTACTGTGATATGTCTATTTTTTTGGAGAGTAGTTAGTACAATGTTAAATTTGTTTAATTTATTATTCTTTCTCACTGGCTGATATTGTAGAGCTTAAATCGCTAAGAATTAAAAAAAAAAAACGAGAGTTCGTCATTAAACTTTGTGCACACTAAAAAACCATTTAAGATATTTTTTTTCAGCTAAAGTAGGTGATTGTTTATAAATTTGACATTTAAGTTTAAATATATGGGTATTGATGTGTAAGCTTCAATTTATATTGCAATAAAAAATATTTTAGTAAATATTGCAATAAAATTCAAAATTTTGTATTGATTTGTTAAGATTAAAAATATTATTTAAAATATAACATGGATTATATATTTGGTAAAGTAATAATTACCGTTCATGTCTTGCCGTGTGCTGGACGAACCGAGTTTTGTCACAGAAGGAATAGCCGCAGTCTTTTCTAGTGCAGTGGAAGTGGGTTTGATGCTCCCTGAAATTAAAAATGATAATTAGAAAATTTTATTTATTGGTCTAAATATTTATTCTGCCAAATTCACTCAAGGTAAATCAGCATAAGTCATATGACTTAGTTATTGATGAATGATGACTATTGATTATATACATTTCAAAAAGATACAAATACTGAAGACAAGATAATGAAAAAGTGAATGAAAACATCGTGAGGAAACCTGCATGTCTGAGAAAAACTACCAAGTTTTCGAAAGACATGTGAAGTTTGCCAACCCGCACTTGACCAGGGTGTCCACCACGCTATTATTTTCATGTACGAATCATTTTTAACATGATTACCGCTTGTTTAAAATGAAAGGTAATATCGTGGGGAAACCTGCATGTCTAAGAGAATCTAATTAGTTTTCAAAAAAACATGTGAAGTCCGTCTCCGCATTTGGCCAACGTAGTGGACTAAACGTAGTGGACTATGGTATTGAAGAGATGCCTATGCCTAGCAGTGGGACGTTAAAAAGAGCTGTATACGATGATAACAAAAAGAAAATTTAGAGATAGAGCAAGTTCGGTTTCATACTATTTATATATTTTCTTATTGAAATCAATTTTGACGCTACAATTTTTGAAATAGATATCTAATATCTATATTTTACTAGCGACTCACCCTCGCTTCGCTCGTGTTCGTCCCTAGGTACGTTTTAACGGTTAGTGATTCCCATACAAAATAAAAAGTTCAGAACTTTTTGATTTTCCTTTTTTTTTTTATTTTCGCTAATTTTTTTTTATATTTAAACCACCCCTGACACATACCCAACAAAACAAAAAAGAATTATTCAAATCGGTCCAGCCGTTTTTGAGTTTTAGCGAGACTAACGAACAGCAATTGATTTTTATATATATAGACTATTAAAAGATTTAATTAAACTATGTACTCTTTCTTACCTATAACCACATTGTTGATAAGCGCAGTCCTCATTGAAGCGGAAGCGCAGGTACCCCTCCGGGATGGGCTCGTCCTTGAGCACGCGCATGTGCGGGCCGCGCGGCGTGTGCGTGCGCCTGCTAACGAGGTACGTTATGTTATAGCACAGTCTATAAAACAATACAGTCATACAACGAAGCCGTCTAGACAGGGCAATCGTGCGGGGTGTGAGAGGTGAGACGCGGGTAGGCGAGCCCGAGCTGCATACATTTCTGCCGCCCGAATTAGTAAGCAGCTCGGGACACGACTTTAAGGGCTATCGCGCGTTTATTTTAATTTGTAAGCAATTAAAATGGTTCATACTACCTGTGCTATATTATATATTTTTTGCTAAAATTATTTATTGGGATGAGGATTTTTTACATACATTTTTTCCATACAATCTAGAAACCGAAAATATTTGTCCGTTGCCCATTTATGATAGGTGATTTGGAAATCTATTAATTACATTATATCATATAAAACTAACTTTGCTAAAAAATTGAAAATAATGATAAATTTATATATAACTAAATTCAATTTAACTTTTGCTAGATTTAATCTATTTTTATTATAACTTAACTTAATTTATTTCATTCTAATTATCTAGTTATTCATTAAATTAATTATAATGTCGCTTAGAAATATCCATTTAATCAAATCAAATAATGGTTAAATCAATTGTATATTATATTTTTTATTAAAGAAATAAAAGGCTTATTATTATTATTATATGAAATTTTGTAAAACTCTATTTGAATTTGCCTCCGCGAAATGCCTTTTTGTATTCTTTGCTATGAAGAACTTCGATAAATAACTAAATTATAATATTATATTTTAATTAAATTACAAAAAAAAAACTGTAACAACCCTGCGTAATGCAAAGTACGCTACGCGGTGTCGGCTTTTCTTCAAACATCAAAGGCGATAGCCCACTGTTATTTTTTAGTACACTGTGGTTATAGCATGGGGTCACATCACGAACAAAGTGAAATTAGTTAAAAAAAATGATAATAGATGGCGTTGTATGTATCGATTTGTTTTTATGTTCATGTTAAATTCAAAATTTGAAAAAAATTAAATGCGAAAAGAATATATTCTAACTTTAATAAAAATACCTAAAGTAAGAAAAAAGGAAGTAATGGACAAAAACATAATGTTTTTGAAGTTTTATAAAATTCAATAATATCGTTATATTTCTGGCGGCAATAATGGATACTACATTGTGATAGCACAATCTTTGGTAATAATTATGTAAACTGTGTTCATAGATGGCGCTCAATATAATAAAAAGTTTTGTAGCACTCAAAGACAATATCTTAAAAATATAGTTTGTAATTTTCATAGTAGCCTTGAGAGACCTTACATAGTTACCTACAACATTGCGCAGCGGCAGCTCGGGGATAGATACCCTTAGCTTTTAACGCCATCTATCATTTAGAGCCTTTACATTTACAACTAGAGTTGCTAGATGTCGCCTTATTTTTAATTCTCACTTTCGCCATCTATTATCATTTTAGGACAAAAAAAAATAGTGTGTCCAATAGCGTGAATTAGCGATGTCCAAATACTTGTATGGGATGCACTATCTGTACTCTATATATGATCTGTGGTTATAGTTTTAATGCTGTAATACTTATTAATTATTATACTATTGAATGTTATTTAAAGAAAAAAAATACTAAAAAATTATAATTTTAGGGTCTACATATACACAAGACGATTTTTTAAAGCATTGTCAATGTGCGTTTGTCGCACGTTTGTATCTGTATTTATGAAGTTTGTCAGCAAAAAATATTATATTCAGACAACCTAAGTTCACGATACGTAAGACGTCAATGCGTTTAATAATTATGGTGTGCATAGGCTCTTTTAAGTTTATCAGCGCGAATATGCGCGGAATGCGCGCATACGAGGCGTATTCTCGATACGCGCGTCGTTGGTGCTTTTATTATGTCTGGTTCGAGTATGCCCTTAGGTTTAATAAGCCTATAAAGTTCCAACATGTACACAAGTAAATACACACATATATATATATATACACACACACATATATATATATATATATATATATATATATATATATATATATATATATATACCTAGGTAAGTGGATAAAAAAGAAATATAAAAAAATTGTGGGTTTTTAAAAGAAAAACATTTTACGAATTATATAAACTGATATTTTCATTTGATTATTATTATTGTCACTCACGTTTTAGCGATGAGTTCAGCTTCTTTGTCGAGTCCCGGCGGCATACCATGGCCTTGGAGCAGACTTTGTTCTAGAAGCAGCTCTGGTGGGTACAACATTGTAGGGTACAGTGGGAAGGCGGAGCCACTGGAAATTATATAGCTAGATTAATATCATATATTGTATAAATGCAAAGAAAAGCAGAAAAGAAGCAATATATTAAAAAAATGTTTAATATGGTATGCCACTGATTAAAATTTTATATTTACCTATTTTGATTAGCAAATGGTATAAAGAAGTAAAGAAAATGTGTAATATATAATGTACCTACTAACATTAGATGTTTTTACTTTTCATACAATTTTGATCCAAGTCACACTAAATAGTCGACAAAATCAATTTGGTAAGTGAGATACTTTAAGAAACTTTAAATCGTAAAATTAGTAGCTAAACTAAGTTTGTTAGAAAATTTTCATTACAGAAAAAACTTTGGCTGTCAGTGCAAAAGCCAACAGACTAAAGTACAGTGTTACAAACAAATACAACATTTTATCCCAAGATGTATATCCAATAAAATAAAAAAAAAAAAAAAACCGGCCAAGTGCGAGTTAGACTCGCGCACGAAGGGTTCCGTACTATTATCTATAAAAACGGCAAAAAAATCATGTCTGCTGTATGGCAACCCGCCTTAAATATTTGTTTTATTTTAATTTAATTATTTATTTTTAAAGTGAATATATAACTAAATATTCTGTGAATATTTCAAGCGTATACCTGTTGCCGTTATCAATATCGGGCAAAAACGAGCAACGTTTGTTGTATGGGAGCCCCCTTAAATATTTATTTAATTCTGTTTTTTAATATTTGTTTTTATAACGGCAACAGAAATACATCATCTGTGAAAATTTTAACTAACTATCACGGTTCATGAGATACAGCCTGGTGACAGACGGACAGAAGACAGAGACGGACGGACTGCGAAATCTTAGTAATAGGGTCCCGTTTTAACCTTTGGCTATGGAACTCTAAAAACTCACCCTTGTGAGAACAAAGCAACTTGCGCGAGTCCCGGCAGTCCTGCGAGAGATGCTGTATACTGTTGCTGCATCTTCAGCTGTTCCTGAAGGCTTCCCTTACGACCTCCTGCTAGATACTGCTGGAGGAGCAGGCTTTGGACCGCTTGCACCTGGAAAGTAACAATTCAATGATATTCAATATCTATTCTTGAGTCATTGGTGATGACCACTTTTACTTAGACTCGTCTTTTGATTAATGTTGTTTGATTAATAACGAAATCACAGAAAGTATAAATGTTACAAGCTTCAAATTTGCGAAGAAAGTATTTTTAGAGATTCAAATGAGAATCCATTTTTTTAATTATGCGAGTAAAGCCACAAGTTAATATGAGATGTACTAGCAACTCACCCTAGATAGTATGGAACAGATAAACTATATATTATATGATAAATAACCTATAGCCTTCCTCAATAAATGGGCTAATTAATGCAAAAAGATTTTTTCAAATTGGATTAGTAGTTCCTGATATTAGCGCTTTCAAACAAACAAAATGTGCATCTTTATAATGTTAGTATAAATTAAAAAAGTAGATCTAACAATTGTAATAATTTAGAAAGTAAAAATAGCATTTACATCACTAAGGTTTTCACAAATACATCATAGATGGCAGTCACTACTATCACAGATCATATGTAGAGTACAGATAGTGCATCCCATACAAATATTTGGACATCGCTAACTCACGCTATTGGACACACTATTTTTTTTTGTCCTAAGATGATAATAGATGGCGCAAGTGAGAATTAAAAATAAGGCGACATCTAGCAACTCTAAATGATAGATGGCGTTAAAAGCTAAGGGTATCTATCCCCGAGCTGCCGCTGCGCAATGTTGTAGGTAACTATGTAAGGTCTCTCAAGGTTACTATGACAATTATAAACTATATTTTTGAGATATTGTCTTTGAGTGCTACAAAACTTTTCATTATATTGAGCGCCATCTATGAACACAGTTTACATAATTATTATCAAAGATCGTGCTATCACAATGTAGTACCCATTATTGCCGCCAGAAATATAACGATATTATTGAATTTTATAAAACTTCAAAAACATTATACTTTTGTCCATTACTTCCTTTTTTCTTACTTTAGGTTTTTTTTTTTAAGTTAGAATATATGCTTTTTGCATTTATTTTTTTTTTCAAATTTTGAATTTAACATGAACATAAAAACAAATCGATACATACAACGCCATCTATTATCATTTCTTTTAACTAATTTCACTTTGTTCGTGATGTGACCCCATGCTACTATACAGACATACATTGATATAATTTCAATAGTAACCATTACTTTTTAGATTAGTTAAACGTATGAAAACATTATTTTACAAATACAATTTTTATTAAGAGTAGAAATTAAAATATGAGCTTATTGAAATTATACTTCTTTTGGCGTGTTAAGAAAAAAATGATGAGAGTGAATTTTTATGTGATATATTTAGACTACAGAAGTTAGTCGTCATTGGCTATGGTGTGAAGTTAGTTGTTAGATATCCCTTTAATATAGTGTGATGTTCTATATTCAAGATTCAAGTTCAGGTATTTCCTAAGAAATCGAAGCGTTTCTTTAAGTTTTCGATTCGATTGTCCATTACCATTATCAAATGATGAAAGTGCTGACAAATCGAACCTGTCTTAGATAAGGTTTAGAATTCAGTAGGTTAAATGTGTTACTAACATTAGGTTATTTTGTGTCTTTACTACCAATATATGATACTTGATGGTTGAAATAAATGATATTATTATTATTAAGTAGGAAAGTTGCTTTAAGTTTATCTTACTTGTTCTGCCGGATTCGGCGGTCGCTGGCTGGGCGAAGGGGCTTGCGCATTAGACGAGGATGCGGTTGACGGTAAAATTGATATTTCAGGATATTCCCTCTCCAATGTCTCCTGTAGCAAAAGCAAAATTAACTTAGAGAAAGTTATCATCAGTATATTCTGTTTATATATTAAAAAGATTTCAATCTTCAGAGAAATCTTGTATAAGAAAAGTATTATATAAAAATAAGAAAAGTACAATCTACAAATAATATTCGAATAAATGACCCGATTCTTCATTGAAATTTAAATCATTATTAAATTAAAAAATTATAATATAGTAAAGGCAGCAGTAAGACAGTGGTTACGGGTTCGCTTGGGAAACCGAGTGCAGCAGGTTCCAATTCCTGGTCTCACATCTCTAATATTTTCATGTGCGAATCATTTCCACCATGATTACCACTTGTCTTACGGTGAAGAAAAACATCGTGAGGAAACCTTCATGTCTGACAGAAGCTAGCAAGTTTTCGAAAGACATGTGAAATTCGCCCGCACTTGGCCAGCGTAGAAAGTAAGCCCGTGTCGAGCTGTCGGTCATTAACAAGGGTGCTAAATACATACATACATACATTATAGTAAAAAATGCATAAAAATTCACCTTAGTAGCTGCCAATCCAACAGGACCGGGATCTATATTGCTATGCTTCTTCACCATATGACTGAATAACAACTTCAGATCAACGTACGCTTGAGTGCAATTTGGGCAATGATAATGTAAGTTCATTCCTCCCGCGTTTTTGTTCAATGGACACGTCTGATCGTGACAAGATGGTGGAATTGTTGGTCCTGAGGTTTTTGATTCGAATTTCTTTTGTTCAAAGTCCCTTTGCTTGATATCTTTTGAGGGGGATTCGTAAATGCTTCGTGGGGACGACGTGTTGCTTCGAAGATGAGATGATGGATAGAATGTTCCCGCCGCTTTTACTACTGAAAATAATGGCGGATCAACATTAATTGGGTTCGAAGAGTTATTTTGTTAGACAATTGTTATATATTATTATGATTCTTTATAGATTAAACGAAATTATTAATAACTAGCGACTCACGCTCGCTTCGCTCGCGTTCGTCTCTAGGTACGTTTTTACGGTTAGCTATGTTCATACATAAATAGTAGCTTGGTACTCCTAAGATATTCATTTCAATTATATAGCGATTTACCCTCGCTTCGCTCGGGTGCGTACGCCGTACGCGGATTTTGTTCACAATTTTATGGGTTTTAATTTTTTTTCGCGGAACCCTGATTCTTTTTCTAAAATAAAAGTAGCCTAAGTTACCCCTTATAACATCAGCTATCTGCCAGTGAGAGTCCCGTCAAAATTGGTCCAGCCGTTTCGGAGATTAGCCGAAACAAACAAACAGACAGACAGACAGACAGACAAAAATTGTAAAAAATGTTGTTTTGGTATATGTACCGTGTATAAATCCATATGCATTTAGTAAAAAGCGGTTATTTTAATATTACAAACAGACACTCCAATTTTATTTATCTGTATAGATTTTACTAAGTAATCAATGTATAATTTGACAACATGGCTGGTTCAGTTTGTAGTGACCCCACTTGCTGTGCCAACGGTCGCAGGTTCGAGTCCCGCTGGGGGCATTCTTTTGTGTGATGAGCACGAATGTTTGTACTCCAGTCATGGCTGTTTATATTTAGTTATAATATGTATATATTTAAAGTTATATATGTGTAGTGTATCAACTATCTGGTATCTATAACACAGATCTCGTAGCTTACCATGGAACTAGACGGTGCTGTATGTTAATTTCCCAACATATTTATTATAACCAAGAAGAACACTCACCCGAAACGTTATCTTGTTCTCTTTCAAATTCACTTTTAATAGAGAAATTTGTTGGTGGATATTCACTCTGCTCTTTTAACGACGCCACACTATCTGCTGACGCTCTTTCCTTAATCGAATAGTCCTTTGCTTCTTCAAATTCTTTTTCTATCTCATGTTTGACTGCGACATGTTTATGAGTAACTAACGCTGAGTATTGAGTCAAAATTGCTGGGCAACTATTGCCTTGGATGCAATGGAAATGAGTTCTCAGTTGGTTTTTAAAACAACTTTTTCCTCCACATTGATCGAAAGAGGTAAAGAAGTCAAAACCCTCTAAAAGAGGGGAAATTGAATGGGATTCTCTCATATGGGTTTCCATGGTGCTATGGGTTTCAGCGGTAAAGCTACAGTTAAAGCAATGGAGATGTAGTCTAGTAGATTTTAAGTGGCAATTCTGGTAATATTGAGAGCAACTATCAGGTGTTGTGAATACTTCGAAGTGTTGGAATCTGATGCGCTATGAAAGAAATTTTTTCTTTATTATTATTAAATTAGTATTATATACAGGGTAATTTTTAATTTACTGAAGACCTTTTGGGAATATACTATTTACATCATAACAACAACATATGTAACAAAAAAAAATATTTCTTAAATTTTTATTTTCATAAAAAAATAAAAATGTTTTTATTGCACCTTCTAAACGGCAATAGTCCTAGCATCTGGTCAAGTTCAAATGAGTAACCGCCGCCTCCTGCACCCCTCCACTCTTCCCACTCCACCGGCCACGCGTTTTTTTGCAAATGCTGGACTATTACCGTTTAGAAGGTGCAATAAAATTATTTTATTTTTGTAAAATTTAAGAAATATTTTTTTTTCTTACAGATTTTGTTGTTATGATCTAAATAGTATATTCCCAAAAGGTTTTCAGTAAATTAAAAATCATCATGTATAAGTAACTATATAGTATTTCTGAATATGTTCGTTTTTTTTTTTACACAATATTTAGCATTCTTCTTAAAATTTACCATTGTTTTCCTAAACTAGTAGTATGTTTAGTATGTTATTTTTTAATATTATTTTGTTGTATTTTTTATTTATAAGTACTACTTACGGGAAATTCCTCTACAGTGGGTATGACCGGTGACTGTATGATGGGAGGTAGTTGGTTGCTCTTTGGCAGTTTGAATGACGTGAATATTGCTTGAGGTGTCACCTAAAAGATAAACAATAAAAAAATATTTTTACTTTCTTAGAATGAAGATTTACGAATATTTGACATTTTAAATAAAATTATTTTCAAAAATCCGAAAATTTAGTTTTATTTAAAAAAATGTTTTTAAATATTCCTAATAATCTTATTTACATATAATTTATATATATTATTATGAGTCTTTTTTCAAATTAACTTACATTGTCAGTCCAAACTTCGACAACGCGATTCTTTGGTGGTCTTCCCCTTTTTCTACTAAACATTTCGTCTAAGGAACTTGACGGGTTCACTTGTTGAGGCACTATACCAGGATTGGGCCCAAGACTTAATTGCGCTTGTAAATTAGGAGTCAATTGTGACGTCAAATTAGGCGCCATTTGTGCCAATTGCGCCAAGTTTGGTGGTAAGGTTGGCAAACTTGGCACTTGGCCAAGTTGTGCCGCCATGTTTGGATGCAATTGGGCAGATAATTGTGGGGTAAAGCTTGGTGCGAATCTGGCAGCCAAGTTTGGCGACATCGGGCTTAAGAGGGCGTGTTGACGATGGTGCTCGAGACGTCTGAATGGTTGGTCCTCTGATGACAATATCACTGCCCCGCAATTTTCCTGCAAATATATAATATGGTTATTAATAATATTGTCTTTAAAATTAATTCGGAAAAAATCTTATTAAATTATTATACGTAAATTATAATATTTCGCTCTTTGCCTAAAATACAAAAGATTATCTATTTTCACTAAGTTACCTCTTTAAAGTAAAAAAAAAAAAATAAAAATTATAATATATGTACATATGTAATATGTATAACATACACCACATGTAGAATTACCACAACCTAAACAACTTCCACAGCTAGATCACCAAAACAATCACTTACCCAAGTACAGTGATAGTGTGTGATGTCGCGGATGTGCTGGCAGGCGGAACTGGCGCAGGGGCTGTGGCGCGAGTACGTCACGAAGTACGCTTCAGTCACTTGGTTCTGCTGCTCGTGCTCCATCACGTGCTTGATCATGGTGTTGTGACAGCTGGAACGGTAAATATTACAAATGTTTTTCATGGTATTATAACATTATAACTTTATAGGGTTTAAGGGTTATTATAACACTATATCGAGGTTTTAAGTAACATTATTTTTTGATAAAGAAAAAATTAAAATAAAACTGCGAGGAAAACTGGAAAGATTGTTATTTAAGAAAAAAATATTAAATCATGAAGTAATAATAAATATTCCTTTAAATAAATGAGCGAAACGGAAATCAAACTTGGCAATTATATTTGTTTGTTATCATGCGCTTTAACACGCTGACTTATCATCTTAATCAGGTGTGATCTTTTTAAATAAAATTTTTGAAATTATTCTATAAAATTGTGGATAGGTACTGTCTGTAACAATATATAATGCCTTGAGACGTCAAAAAACTTAGTCTCTCCTGTGACTATGATTGCTGTAAAGCATTCGAAACGTTGGGAAATAATTCGAAAAGATAGTTTTATTTAAAATATCAAATATTTGCGAATATCTAAGAAAGTATTATAAGAAAACATCAGGTGTGATCTTTAGAAAAACAGTTAATAGTACGTAAAAGTCATAGGCTATTTTTGATCCTAGTCTATAAATTGTACCATTGAATATCTCAAATGATTAGTTTTAAAACAATCGATAATCGAAAAAAAATCGATATGACTGTTTCTAAGAATATTATATAGATACTAATGATCGCCGCGTGGTTGAAAATCAACCATAATTCATTTAGTTTAATCGATATTGAGGTTCGTTTTTCTAAATTATATAGATAACCTATAAAAATTATAAGAGTTTTGAAATGGACCTGTAGATTCAGAGATTTGCAGGTACAGACAAACAAACTTTTCATATTTATATTATGTAAGTAGGTACTCAGGTAATATTGATGAAGGTAGATATAACATCATACTTCATAGCAGTGAAGTAATTATACATAAATAAAATACGCGAGCGGATTCGCGAGGAAAAGAAAGTCAATAAATTTTGGCTTTCTGCAGTCCTTCTCTATATAAACTTTAACTATGCCAAAGCTCATCCTTCTCCGTACATGCAATATGCTTAAAAGGGGGTTTAAAGTTTTCTCTTCACATATTAATATATAGATAATCATCTTACCTATGAGCCAGTTTGCATCCTTCAGCTAAACAATGGTAGTGTTTGTTAAATCCGCTGCATTTACTGCACTTGTCTTCTGCATCTTTACCGCCATTGAATGTTTCTATGTACTTCCTTGATACCTCTTCTACTAATGCTGGGTTCTGGAAGTTATTATTTAATTTATTGATATTTTTCAACATTAAATTTTAAACATACATAAAACCTATTTCTTGATAATTACATAGTAAAATATTTTAAGTAAGGAAATTGTAAGAATTGATTCATTAGAAGATTTTGGATTTGTTCTTAATAAAGCCACGAGTGTATTGAATTTAATTTTAGATGTTTTTAACTGTCAATTTGGTGTAAAGTTAAGAAAATAGTCTTGTGTTTTAAGGGTTTTATTTTAATATATAAACTTACATATGGGTAATCACTGTCCATCATAGAACTGGACAAGTCATCATCGTGAAGATTGCTCCCAGGCGAGTACATACTGAGATCAGCACCCTGCTGCATTAGAGCGTTTTGTATCATTGAAGTGGGTAACCTGTAAAATATTTTAAATAAATAGTTAAGAATAAATTTTGTGCTTTTGAAGAAATTATGGTTATAATAATAATAATAATAATGTCCTCCTGACCGATTCCGGCCACGGCGGCCAATCTCATTGAGACTAGCCAACTGCGCAGGAGATATTATAGTGCACAAATGTACGCGCAGACACAAGTGCACTCTCTATTCCTGTCACTCTCATACTCCGGTGGGACGATTACTCGACACGACCAGTGAGAGTTAAGGCGCAGGACCGACGGCTTTACGTGCTCTCCGAGGCACGGGGGTGAAACACCGCCAACTTCCCAACTCCGGGCTGTTACTGAGGCTTACTATACAGAAAGACTCAATAACTAAACTTGGCCCGACCCGGGACTCGAACCCAGGACCTCAGGATGTGCAGCCGTACATGCTAGCCACTACACCACCGAGGCAGTTATATGATGTCCTCCTGACCGATTCCGGCCACGGCGGCCAATCTCATTGAGACTAGCCAACTGCGCAGGAGATATTATAGTGCACAAATGTACGCGCAGACACAAGTGCACTCTCTATTCCTGTCACTCTCATACTCCGGCGGGACGACTACTCGACACGACCGGTGAGAGTTAAGGCGCAGGACCGACGGCTTTACGTGCTCTCCGAGGCACGGGGGTGAGACACCGCCAACATCCCAACTCCGGGCTGCTATTGAGGCTTACTAGATAGAAAGACTCAATAACTAAACTTGGCCCGACCCGGGACTCGAACCCAGGACCTCCGGGTGTGCAGCCGTACATGCTAGCCACTACACCACCGAGGCAGTTGAATGGTTATATGCTTGTCATATTTAACGACGCGGTCCCAAAAGTTTTAGAAGCCTATGATTTACTTAAGTTAAAAACACGACGATTTAATATGTTCATCGCATATGTCCCACCCCATTAACCCCATAAATATTATAAGTGTGAAAGTTTGGATGGATGGATGGTTGTTACTCAATTACGCCAGAACGGCTGAATGGATCTGCATGGAATTTGGCACAGAGATAAATTATAATCTGGAATAGTACATAGGTTACTTTTTATCCCGAAAAATGTGTGGTTCTCTTGGGATAGATTTGTTTTTTTTTTTTAAAGAGCAAGGGATTGACTAACTATTCAATATTAACCGTTAAAAAGAACCGAGGGATGAACCCGAGTGAAGCGAGTGTCACTAGTTTTTATATAAAGAAATAAGGTAATAAAGATATTAGTAGCAACACTAAAACTTACCCAAAGCTCATCTCCTGTTCCTTCCTCTCATGTTTCCTCTTATGAGTGAAGATCTGACTGCTCGAATGCAGTACGTAATTGCAATGTGGTCGGATACAGTGTATGTGGTTACAAGTGCGGCTAAACCGACAATCTCTGTATGGACAGGCTTCATTCTTCATGTACTTCTTGAAACCATCCTTTGATAGTGCTTCGTCTTTTATGTGATATGTTTTGTGTTTTTCTGTGAAAGTTTTGTTTTATTTGATTTAGACAAATTTTGTACATTAGTTTATTGTATATTTTATTAGAACTTATTGATTTATAATTGGTACTATAAATGCTACGGTTTTACCAAAAATATTTTAAATGATAAGGACAACTGTTTTTTGTTATCATATTGTCATATAACATGATAAATACTTGCCCATATCAGCTTTATTTTTAAACGTATATGTGCATCCAGGACGTCTGCAATGAAAATGAGTGGTCCTTTGTCCTGAGAATATACAGTGTGGAGCCGCGCAGTTTTCAGTGGCTCGGAACCTTTGGAAGCCTTCTTGGAGTATTGCTGAGTCTTTGCGATGGTAGTTCGCGTGCATTTGTACGTCTGATGTTGATATGTATACCTTTAGGAAAAAATGTTATTTTTTTGTCTTTTCTTTTTTGATGCAAAACTACTTTAGACGTGACTGAAGGGTAAGTCAATACATTGGAAAAATGAGTGTCGCGGAAGTGAAAGTCAAAATAATTAATAAATATATAATATATATATTATACCTATTTATATTTTTACAATAATTATTACTTATAAAAATACGTATCTTTTAACAATAATTTTATAATAATTATTATATTTATATTTTGATTAGTTTTAATTTAATTGCGGTATCTGTCACAGCGCCAAAGAAGTTTCATTTCAACCGCGTATAAAGATTACGCGCACTCATTTTTTTTTATAATTATATATTAATATGTAACGATGTTAAACTATTTTATCTTTTCGCTTCATTTTTTCTACAATAAATAAGAACACAGTGTATTTTTTTTAATTTCTTAGTATTAATAAAATATCAAATAATTTTAATTAAAAATAATAAATGTTGGATATCATGATATGACGATAATAAGGAATATAAGTTATTTCCTTACCTTATCACAGCCATCTTGTATGCAGTGGTAATGAGTCTGACTCCGATTGTGAGGACAGTCAGTGAACCGCTCGGAGCAGTCGTCCAGTGGTGAATAACGCATGAAGCCATGCGCTAAGGATTCATCTCGTTTTTTGTGCCACTAAAAAGTTAATTGATATGTCTTTTTTTGGATACATTTTGTTATATTTTTATTAAAATAATTACATATGTAATTATATATGTTTATGATAAGTTTTTTAATACAATGATTGTAAAAAAGATGATTTTATAACACGTGCGGTTAATTATAATCATTGTTTGTAGGTAATTCCAGATGTTTAATTATAGAATAATACTATATAAAATGTATGAATCTTTTACAACTATTATGATTCAAAGTAAAAATAAAATGAAACAAAATATTGTAACATAAAGCTACCTTAAAATGCCTGATCATCTCCTCCTTCTTGCAAAAAACTCTGGCAGTGCAGTCCATACAATGAAAATGTTCTCTGTAACCCAAGTCTTTGCAATAGGACGAACCACATTCTAGTGTTGAACTATATCTGCAATATAAAACAGTTGAACCTTTAAACAATAATATTTTTGACCATATTTCTGTAGTAGTAGCATTTCTGACTAATACTAGTATGTGCATCTGAGATTGTTTTTCCGTAAATCGGCTTATGTTTGGTATTGCTCATACAAATCTTTGTATTTATCTTGTTAGGTCACAGCGTGGCGTTAAATAAAGCCATCTGATATGCGCTGCATTAAATGAGCAAAAGTGAAGAAAGGAATCTTCAAGAACAATATTGCCCCTATCTTCCACTTAAGGATATAATCTTTGTATAAATAAAATATTTTTTTTACAATAGCAACTACTTACAAGATTATCTATGACATTAAATCTTACCTTTTGACATATCTGGAGTAATCCACGGTCGTTTGCATGGAGTTCTTACGCGCCTGATCCAAATGATTCAAGGCTGACAGCAAACCTAAATAAAAAAGAATCCGATGTTACAAAAAATACTTATATTATGCTAATACAAAACAACAATAACGTTGCGTTCACCATTCCTTTTCCTTCAAACTTATTCTTTTGTTTGGAACAGCCAAATCACCTCCATGCATCATATTCAACTGAACAATGTACTGTTTTCATCGTGTAGGAAATATTTAATAACTCCCAAGTCACTATTCAAATCGCCGCTATTTTCGTTAGAGTCTTAAGCGGCGAGCATTTTTAAGTCAAAAGGAACTTAAACTAGCTCGTGAAACCGGCCCCTCCCCACATCAAGTTTTGGAGTATCAAATAAATTATTATGGTAATTAATCAATGTTTTCTCCTAGTCACTCTGGGCTATGCCATTGTGAGTGATCGTTGACTCGTCTACATACATTACATCACAAAAGTTTTTGTAAATCAACTCTTTTAAAACGACGCCAGATTTTATCATTAAAACTGTATCTATTGATATAGACTCGTTTATTGCTTTATTAAATTGAGCTATAATAAAGAGTAATCTAACTTATCTAATAAATGTAGAATGTTTCTCTGGTCGTATATTGTTTCAATTTTTATAGTTAATCTCGACTTTAAGTCATTGTACATTATAAAATTATATCATTAGAAATTAAAACTCTTACTCATATCATACATGTTTATTATAATTTTCATTATAATTAAACAACAAATATTGAATTATTTGTTGGTACAATTGAAAGAAACGAGTAGACGTATGTCGAAACACCACCTCTTCGTCTTTTTTACAGAACAGTTTTGTAAGACGAATTAATACCTATACTTATGTAGATTAGCGTTCACAACACAATGGATGTTAACATACAGCTTGATAATTTGGTGTGTTACATAAGACGTGCATGAATACTCGTGATTGTAATAATAGGAGAGGACTAGAGAGCAGGTTATTATAAATGAGGGAGAGATCACATGTTCTTAAGTTTCTCGTTTCGAGCGTTAATAGCTCACGATTTTGTAAGTGATTGTGCGAAAACGATATACTAGTATATGTATTGTTCCGTCGATACGTGTGTGAAGCGGATTTATTACCTTTAATTCGTGGATTTGATTAGAATGATAGCTGGGGAAATATGAATTTGGAACAATGGGGCTTTGTTTCAGACTTATGCATGAACCGTATATTATTATTTGTTTTTATAAAAAAAACTATATTTTTTAAGTATTGATATACATAAGTATTTAACAAACTACACTGATAAAATAGTACAAATACCTAATTAATTGAATCAAAACGATTTCCATTTCGACGAACTGAATCACTATAAAACTTAAAACAAAGTCTCAGACAACCATAAACGAAATCCATCAAGCGTTAAAAAATTCCGGCATCTAAACCAATTTCGGCGTTATGAACTAATTTTCTCAAATGTAAATTCACATCATCTCATTTGACGGCTACAAAAATAAGCTGATGGAGAAAACAAAAAAATACAATGGGTAAGAGACCGCATCAGATAATGTTGGACATAATAAACATTTATACTAAGGTGGTTTTTAGGAAATTTCGTAAGATATTGTGTAGGTTCATTCAACCGAGACAATGGGGTCCTCATAATGTTCAACATAATGGTTTTTGAATTCACCCAGTGGAACCATACGTTGTGATCGAAAGTTCTTATTCTCATTCACAGAACCGGGTGTGTCAACTAACTATACGTAAACAGCTACCGGTTTGATTTTAATACAATATCCTAATCAATAGAGTTGATAGTGACTAATGATTTGCTAACCTCTTGAACTATGTTTTAAGTTATTTTTTTTAATATGGAGATATAAACCACTATATTTAAATTTACTGACGTATAATATTTACTAGCGGCTCACCTTCGCTTCTTTCGGGTTCGCCTCTAGACAGACAAAAACAAATCTATTCCACAGGAACTGTACATTTTTCCGGGATTAAAAGTATCTAAAACATTGACCGGGGATAACACCATGCAAAATTTCATTTAAATTAGTCCAACAATTTCGGAGATTAGCCCGTACAAACAGATAATCAGACAGAGAAACAAAAAAAATCTATAAAACCTGGATTTGTTCTATTTCTCTTCTTATATCCCCCTGACTAGGTTTTTAGCATTTTTTTTCTACGTACAGACATACGAGCTCTACAGTTTTAGTATATGTATAGATATAGATAATTTGAGGTCCCGCATATTATTACTAATGTATTTAAGACTTAAACTATCAGATACAAAACTGCGATTGCCTAATAATCAATTTGAAATTTCGAATATGCGATTGACTTTTAGATAAATTTGATGGATTTACTGCACCTACTTTAATCAATGCAAGATAATTTGTCAAAATTTTTGAACGGTCCTAATAGAGCTCCTGATTTAGTTTATATGTAAGTAGTTGTTGCTTTTAGCAAGTGTGTTCTAAAAATCGAATTCTCATTGCATAAGTTTATTGTTAAATAATATTTTAAGTATATTATTGACTCTATTTAATGACACACCAAAAAAGTTTATATATATATAAATACAAATCAATTGCCAAATGCATGTAAGCTGCTGCAACGGCTGCATCTCTTTGGCTAATTATTTTTTTGTTGTATTTGTAAGTTTTAGGATGAGGTTTGTAAGAAAAAATGCACAGTAAAGCGAAAAATTTGGGTTAAAAAATCGCCAAGTGAGTTGACAGATCGACGTTGAGTTGTTTAGTTTCCTACATTGTTTTAAGAATACCAGCGCCTCAACTATTCAGTGAAGTCCATCTATTAACATAAGGGATAATCTGTTATATCACGACAGTAATATTTCAAAAAGGAATTGACGGTTTTGTCAAAATGTAAGATTATTTAATAAATATTGTCTTAAGTGAAATTATTGAAAAATAGACACTGAAAATCTTAATTGTTATAATACTATGAATTGTACACGAAAAAGGATGAAATGAATGAAAAAATACAACCCACTCCTCCAGAGGGTGCGTCCCATACACTAAACATGTGTTATACCAGCAATTAAACGCGGGCAAAGCCGTGTGGTACTGCTAGTTATAAATATTATGTGTTTAAATTAAATATTTCAAACTAATTGGAGTAAGATTTATGTTTTTTCTTGACATTTCAATACAAGAACTGCAACAGTCCTTTACAAAATGAATACAGTTAATATCTCTCATATTTTATAATTGTACGCTAAATTATCTGTAGATAATCCGGTCTTATTATATTATTCATTCGTACAATGAAGTAATATAGTTCTAATAAGAGCACGTTTATTTCCCCTTACATCTAGAATCTGATTATTATCAACGAGTTCAATAACTGCATCATCAATTCTTCGCATCCGCGCTCGGTCTTCCATCTCAATTGACATTTATTCCTTGCAAGTATCTCTAAAATGTAAATGCGGTTATACGCACCAACCCACAAATACATCAATTTTCTGTTTTCAAAACTGTCCTCACTCTTATTCCTTTGAGTTAAGGACTATGTTCCAAACTACCAACAGCAAAATTGGTATGTGTTTCGCCACATATGTCTGACCTAAGTTGATACATTGTATTGATTGGTTTATTAAGATCACGTATAGAATCGAGGGGTCCAGGTACACTGGTGAGACGTTATAGTAAATTTCATAGCACTATGAAAGAGGCAATGAGGCGGGGCGATAAGTACGGACAAAGATCTGGCTATTGACACACACTGTAACCACCTACTTTGGTTTTATTAATGAATGTGTGCAAGTTCGTATGTTAATAGCAACGTCAATTGATGTCTTATCTGTTATATTGTAATTATAATTACATAATAAAAAAATTACTCTTACGATTCTTACAATGAGGATTGATAAATGATTTAAAATATAATTTTTGATTTAAGTAAGCATACAATAAATATATACCTTTTCAAGGACTCACTCATAATAAATTAATAACAATTACAATCCTGGTTTAATTCAATTGACATTAATAAAACAAAAATGGACTCCACTTGAGACATCGTGTATCAAGAATCGCTGCATTAAACAAAGCAAAACGAAAAACACACAGATATCGATGATAAAGAATATAAAAGGAAACGAAAAGTTAAAGAAACATAACAAAACGTATTTCTGAGTATGAGATCGTTTATGGAAGTTCCTGGATATGTAATTGAATTAAAATAGAATCTTATACCCGATTTGTAACGAGATGAATCATATTCATTGTTCATTACGTCAATATATGATGACCATACAATTTTTAAAGTTAGAAATATAAAAACAGTGCTATATTACACTTTAACACATTTAATTAAGATTGATAATAATGATATTTAAAGTTGTTAATAAAAAAATAATAAAAGTCTCAAATTTTAATAAAATATTTCATCTAAAGATTAGCGATAGCAAAACGGGCTTTTATTTCTATCGGTTAAAATATTTGATCTCAGATTTGGAATAATATTTTTCCTGTACAGATAAAATATTCATATCTCATTGTTATTTCGCACCGTGAGATCTTTTTGTGTTCGAATAGCGAGTTCAGTAATAATTCAAATGTATGCCAATCCTTTTTTGTTGGTTTGTTTTGCGGCATTTTTTCTGTATCTGGTTAATTTTTATAGCCGCGTAACCATAATATTTTATACATCGGTTAAATAACTATGATTATAAATCATTTATCATTCTCTTTATTTATTTTATTTAATTAAATTTAAAGTAATATTTCTAGTAAAATTTGTATTCAGAATGAATTCAAATTATATCACACTAATGTACTCGTACATGAAATTTTGTGAGGTAAATAGTGAGTGCATAAATTAATAAATGAGTGAGTGAGTGAGTGCGTGAGTGAATGCGTGAGTGAATGAGGGAGTATTTCAACAGGCTGAGTAAAGCTGCGCATTATAATATTGTCTATACCATTATAATTTTCCACAATTCATTTCAATAGTTTTAAAACAATAAAAAAGTTAGAGACATGTATAGAGGAAAAACGCTTTAAAACTTCACCCTCATTAAGCCCATTACTCATCAATGAAACGTATTGTATTATTGGATACTTAATTATTCATATTAAGTACGTAAAGTCCATTAATTACTTGGCAATATGACGGGAGACGTTTACACAGTCCGGGCGGTCATAAAGTCTGGTCGGCGGATGAAAGAGCGCAGATAATTATGAGCATACGCATGCGTAGATCAAATCGGAGTCCATCGATCGATAAAGGATCTAGATATGTTAGGATCGATCCCCGGTTATATGTTCTAATAGCAGCCGTTCCGACCGAACAGTACGTGTACGGGAAGTTAAAAACGCAATTAACTATGGTTTAGATTATGCTCAGTAAAACTGTAGATATTCATTTAATTAATATGTTTTTTAGATAGAAATTCTCGTTTTCTACAATATTAATAGTAATCGCAATCACAATACACAATAGCGACGGTAAATCTTCGGCTTTGTTCGACTCAGTCCCGCCCAGTGCGGTGATTGGAGTAAGCGATTCCGTATGATCTTGTTCAGTTTTTGTTCTGTTTACTCTGTCTTGTAGTGCGTTCTGCGTTACTTTTCGTTTGCTTGTTTTTTTTTTTTATTTTTACAATGGCATTGCAATGGTAGTCAATTAGAAACGAAACTGCCTTTTTTGTCTAATTCAACCGATATGTATCGGAATCTTGAACGTAAGTGTTTTAATTGGTGATGGACCGATGTCAGCTTTTAAGATAATTGTTGGAGCGTTTAAATGTCGTTTTTTGCCGTGTTTCGAATCCTGAACATTGTCAAATACTCGATTTGTTTTTTGTAGAACATATCTTTGGTATTAGCCTTATTTGCTTTACAAAAAATGTAAATCGATTAGATTATCAATTAGTTGCCTCAGCTTTTAATGTACAAGCGAATGTATTTTACGACCTAATATTCTACCTGAAGATGTTTGTATAGTCATAGTCCGAGCGTGTTCATTAAAAAGTTACAATTGGAAATAAATCTGTACGCCAATTAGCTTTCAGGTCTATTAAAAACATTCTTAGAGAAAATAATGTTGAGTACATTGATCGATAGACTTGAGGTACAAATAAATTGTAATTGATGTTACGTTAATAGAATTTCAAAGTTATTATTAGGTAAGCAATAACGAATGATTGTTTCAAAGTACGAGAAATCATTTTTTAACATGTGAATACCAATAGGTGCAGTGGAGGGGTGTTCTGATGATTATATCGAAGATCGTAGGTTCAATTTGTACACTTAAATTTGTGGATTAAGCAGAAGTTTGTCTCAGTTAGACAAAAAATTGACAAAAAGTTATGTTGCTAAAAATTTAAGAGGAAATTAGAGAACGATACAAAATGAATCAATGCGTGCTTTGCGCTTACTCTATCAGTGATATAGCTATATAAGCAAAAAGTACTCAGTAACATGATTATTTCTTATCCTGTAGCCTTTTTGTATTATTCCTACGGATTTTCATATGAACAATCATCGCATTTGATAGATTTATCTTTAATCGATTCCCAAGCAGGTGATAACCGAAGCATGTTCTTGATTCAGCCAAGATAAATTATAAAGGTGGTAATTTCACTGGAGGTTAAATAAATAAAATCGAATTAACATCGTTCCTCAATTAAACTGCGTTTAAATCATTTATATTATCTTACTAGCGACTCACCCTCTGTCCGCTCGGGTTCGCACCCTAGGTATGTTATAATGGTTAGTATAGATTTCTCAGAGATGAGATATTTTCCCGCAGTAAAAAGTATCCTATATGTTGACCTTGATAACCAGCTATCATCATAGTAAATTTCATTAAAATCTGTCCAGTGGTTTTCTCGTGATGCTTTCTCAGACAGACAGACAGACCAAAATTATAAAAACTATAAATTCGACCTTCACATCGATTATAATGACTATTTCAATAAGATTTTCCAAAAAATATTTAATGTAGAGATTCGACTCAGTTGGAATTTTATTATCCCCCTTATATTATTTGTACCCCTTTTTACAAAAATTGCGCGGATGGAGGAGTATGAAATATCCCACACTTATAGTTTATATAGAGAAGGAGTGCAGAAAAAAAATAAAAATACATTAAATCAATAAAAAACATTACACACACTACTATGTATTTGACAAAACACGCATATATACTCTTTTGTTTATTGTTAAAATCTGTGGTCAAATTGAGAATAGATTAATATTGTAATATACGCAAGACAATAAATATATAACTTAATGAATTATGCTTGATTTTCAACCACGCGGCGATCACTAGTATGTATAGATTTGTCAACTATCAAATTTCACACAAAAAGCTTCCGTTTATAAATTAGCATAACGAGTAGAGGCCAATAAATGCCAAATAAAGTAATATTTTGTAGTTTCATATTTCTAAGAACTTAGTACATTATCTATGATCGCCAGACTAAACAATGAACGGCAATTTCTTATAAGTCCGATAGCAGTTTTGCTAAACGCGTAACACGTACGCAATATAAAATTTACATAATAAACTATTAAGATTCTAACGTGTGTATCACAACTCTTTACGTGAGAATCTTTTGACACCATTATTTTTAAATTAGATGCAAAACTGATAATGCAACAATTTCATCAATTTCATATGTGAAAGTTAATTAATCAGCTAGTTATATCAGTAGAAACATCAAAGTTGAGATATCTCTCTTATATGTATGTATGTGTTCGGCCATTTTTTAACGTCCCACCGCTGGGCACGGGTCTTCTTTTACTACCAGGGGGATCTGACCATAGTCCACCACGCTGGCCAAGTGCAGGTTAGTGGACTTCACATGTCTTTCGAAAACTTGTTAGGTTCTCTCAGACATGCAGGTTTCCTCATGTTTTTTTTTGTCGTAAGACAAATGGTAATTATGTTGGAAATGATTCGCCCGCGAAAATATCAGAGGTCCGAAACCCGGGATTTGAATCTGCTTCACTCGGTTACTCAAGCGAGCACGTCTCCACAGGGCTACTACTGGCTCAAAAATGAATCTGTCTTAATCTTCATAAATTTTGAGTAGCATAGACCAATCATCAGGTAACGTGATGACATCTTATAAAATTAACCAGATTAGTTGTTTTGTTACCAAAAATAAAATCTTACATACCGAGAATATGAAATACTAATAATAATTTCAAACATTGACGTTAAATAATAAAGCATATTAAGTATTGAATACCTCGAATTAATTTGCAAGATGATTTCTTGTGAGCCAAACTTGTCTTACGTCGCGGTGTGGTCGTAAATAAAGAAAATTTAACTGCGAACAAAGTTTACTTATTCGGAGAAACCTAAGTTATTGCAGCTCGGACACGTAATCGAAAATCCGACGCCATTCCGTTTTTACAGCTTTTTATCTCGACCAAGTTTCGGGGGAACATCAGTATTGTGTTTTAGAAGTGACATCAAGACACAAAAGATACAAATAAAATGATGTATTAATCTCAGCTAAGAGCTTTAGCAAAAGCTCGAAAATTTTAAAGAAATTATTTATAATAATTGAAACTTAACCGACTTTACGACATATTGTTTATGATAACATGAAAATATCATGGTATTGACAGATACATGCTATTTCTGCATCAATATCATGTTCTATATGCAATACCACGTGATTTAAAATGGGAAAAGGTAATGCAATCTTTTTTACAATCACCGTAACTCAAGTGCCAGGGTTAACAATGGATGAGCTGAGATAAGTCTTGAGACAGTTTAAAGTATCATTTTGATTGCGAAATTTTCAGCGTTTTATAGGAAAAGTTTTTCAATTTTTAGATGAATATATAAATTATGACATCGATAAATATTAAAATAACGTTTAAGTGTTTTATTTGTATGTGTATAAGCAATTTTAGTATAGTTTTTATTAATCTATTAGAAAAAAAATATGAAATAAAAATTCAAATAAATTAATTTCATACTCAAAATAGTTTCAACTTATAAATAGAGGAACATTGTAATAACGAAGTTCATTTTCAAATCATATCTGCCTTCAGTGAATACTATCCTGAATGCAAGTACTCGGTCGACTAGCTTTTTATAACAAAAAGGACGACGCTTCGCCGGGTCACATAATGCATTATAATTTTATACAAAGATACTAACTGCGAGCCAAATGAATATGCAAAGATGCGTGTACGATTGAGTTATTGTAATCGGTTCTTAGTGTGTGTAAAGCTTTATGTTGCTTAAGCAGTTTTCACATTAAATAGGATGACTTTTGATGTTCACTTGTTAGTTTTGTAGTGGCGTTTAAATGAATTGTGATGAGGTACGAGGTTTTATTTTTGAGGGCTTCACGTCTAATTTTTTTTTATTTAAAAATAATATCGTAAATACATTATCTATGTATATACTAAAAAAATTTTGAATTTTGATTTTGAATGATCGCTAAAACGTTTTTTAATTTATTTAAGCAAGTAAGAAGTAAACAAACACACAAAAATAGCATATCCATTAAAATTTTAATGATTTCAATCATACATTTATATTTCGATTCATAAAGGTCATGGTATAATGAACTTGTATAAATAAAAGAAAAATTGAATTACTCCAGGCTATGTTAAAGGGCCTTATCTGGTACCACACTTGTGTGTGTACGCACACAGCGATGTAGGAAGAAATGCATACTTTATGACGTCTGCTCACATTCTGCGCGGTGCCACAAAGAAATTATACGCGTATTAAATCTGTGGAGGTGCGAGCCTTTTTTTTCATACCTACACGTTTACAATGAATCCTGGATTCGCTTCGTGTAGATTTTGATAAAATAAACTATAGATATGCTTATAAGAAGAAAGAAAGCTTTGGACTGTCATAATGTTGTCCTTTTTTTCAACTATAATTCGTTTTTGAGTACAGCATCTTAAAGTTAACTCAGTAACAATACTGTAAATTAATAAAGTTTTAAGCTCCAACTAATATTGTTTTATCATATATCGAACGAAATATCTGCAATGATCATGAAAAACTGGATAATACATCATAATGCAATAAGAGCAAAAATCAAAAGTATTGGATTTTATTTGCAAAAATATTAAAAATTATAAATGACTATCTATCAACTCTACACATTTGTTGTCCAATTCAGAGGATACGATGCTAATTAACAAAGGACTGAGCAGCACATGTGCTTGTGAATGCTCTTTCTGTTTCCTTACGCTTGTAGGAAGCTAGGACTCATATACATATACTATTCTTGATAAAATATAAGCTACTATTGCATTAAACTATATTATTTTATTTTAGTATCTGTCAAACTTGTTTCTACATTAAATTACTTTTATAAGTAGGTAGGTATAAATAGAGTTTCTTATATAATAAATTATGAACTATATGACTCAATAATTATTTACAGAGGTACACAGAATATAACTTATTTGAAATAGATAAATTCATGAAAAAAAAACCTAACGTAAGAAGTTATACTTCTTTGTGGTAACAGAATAAAAATAGCTAAAGATTTCATCCCGTATGTCACAACTCTCTGTTTGTAAAAGGAATGCAGCTAACTTCATCATGTCGCTTTCAGCTAACTTCATCATGTTGTTTTTTGGCTGTCGTTGTGCGCGTGCATCGTAAAAATTTTATTCTCATCGTTTTTTCCAAACGTGACAAAAGAAGTATAACTTCAAAAATCAAATTTTATCAATGTATTTAATTTATAAAATAATATTCTTAGCATTATCAAGTAATTATAAAATTAATTGAATAAAGTAAACAATAAAAAAAGCCTTGTTTGATCTCGGACTTCACAATAATAGCTTAAGTATTTAAAATTTGAAATATAACCAAACCGACACAATTAAATACAATAAATGAATTAAACAGCAGCTTTACTTCACCGTGTTTTTGTTTTATGGCTTATTTTGCGAGATTTACAACACTATAAAGACTCCGCTAATAATCGTTTTATTACACGAATCGATATAGACTAGTGATTATTATAATCGATAATTAAAAGCTCAATCGTTTAAAGCAATCTCTATCGGTTCTAAATTAGAAAGGATGTGATATCATTTAATTTTGTTTTTTAAAAAGCGTGCAGAGCGAAGCGTTTGAAAGATGTGGCTCCGTAGAATTTTGTTTGTTGCTTGGATCCATTGTGTGAAATAAAAAATTATAACATTTAGACACTCAAATGTAATTTTTATAAAAAAAAATTAAATACAGTAAAAAAATATATTTATTGTACTATTTTATAAAGCTACAAAATACAGAGTATAATGTGTTTTGGAATCATAACTAAATAAGAAGTCCCGAGTATTAAAAAAAACTTTTAAATATTATGGTCTTCTTATTACAAAACGGAACCCTAAAGCAAATCTATATTTACTGCGGAAACCAATATTTTATAATAAATATTCAGAAAACTTAATAATCGTATGATAGAAGCAGTGTTTTAATAACCGTAATTAACAAAATTTTTCATAAATTATAGCTCCATCGCCTCGGGACTAATTCAGAACAAGTTAGAGTGAGACGATATTTCTTAATAGATGAAAGACAAAGAAAAAACATTTGGGAAGTGTAGAAAAAGTAATGGACGCGTCATTCTATTATTTATTTTTGTTGAATAAATTTAAAAGGTTGTGAGAAAATCTTTTGAGCTATTTATTGAGATCTTATTGGTAATCAAATGACAATACTTATGTTATAAAATGTATGTATTCAGACCTTTTTTTAACGTTCCACTGCTGGGCACGGGCCTACCTTCAATACGAGGGGGATCAGGCCATAGGCCACTGTGTGCTGGCGAAGTGCGGGTTGGCGGACTTCACATGTCTTGAAAACTCGCTAAGTTCTTTCAGACATGCAGGTTTCCTCACGATGTTTTCCTTCACCGGAAGGCAAGTGGTAATCATGTTAGAAATGATTCGCACGTGAAAATATCAGAGGTGTGAAACCCGGGATTTGAACCCGCTTCACTCAGTTTCCCAAGCGAGCGCGTTACCACTGGGCTACCACTGCCCCAGGTAATAAAATACGGATCCAAAATATTTAATTATTTTTGTTTTATAATCAAACGATTGTACATTTTTCAGAAATCAAGTTTAATTTTTAAAGTAGAATTAATGTTAATTAAATAATTAAAAATAAATTATTTTCACAAAAAAGACAAAAAAGCTTAAGATCAATTTAAGTCTAAAAATCTAATAAACTCAAGTAAATTAAACAAGAAAAACAGAACCAGAACTACTATAGAAAAATAACAATATCTCCACAATTAAGTTTCTAAAAATGTTAGAAGTAAAATCGCGTATAATAGTTAGTATTATAAAGTGTTTAATATTAAAATGATTGTGCAGTTGAGTGACATTGTGCTTGACATTAATTTCTTAGAAAGCTCAGAATCAATTGTCTAGCTTGAATGAGAATGTAAATTAGCTAATGACTAAATAGTTTGTACCGTATCGTTCGAGATTATGTATGCGAATCACTTTGCTTAATAATTTGTCGATGAGATTTATTTTTACTAAGTATAATGGTCGTAACAATTATAAAGGACATAACAGGTTCTATTCCTGGGAAAATATTGATTTTTGTTTGTCTATCCTCTAAAAAGAGGTTGTTTTAGGAGATATTATTTGAACAATTTAACTGTAGTAAGGCAGTGGTAGCGCAGTGGTATTGCGCTTGCTTTGGAAGCCAAATAAGCGGGTTCAAAGCCCGGGTTCCGCGCCTCTGATATTTTCATGTACGAATCATTTCCATCATGATTACCACTTCTCACGGTAAACGAAAACATTGTGAGTAAGCCTACATGGTTTCTTCACAGAACCTAGTAAGTTCTCGAAAGACATATGAAGTCCGTCAAAACGCACTTGGCCAGTGTGGTGGACTATGGCCTGTTCCTTTTCACATTATGAGGAGGCCTGTACCCAGTAGCGAGATGTTAATAAGGGCTGAATACATAAAAAAAAAAATTCTGGATGTAAATCAACTTGAGTTAAATAATATAGTAAGGCAATTAAAACCTTTCAGTTAAATTAGCTAATTTCTTATAACAACTATTATTACCATATATTATTTTCTCGATAATTACTTTTAAAGAACTTTCGGAGCGCAGTAAAATGATTCATTTACATACTTTACTTTAAATAGCTCCGTAAAAGTTAACTGTTCCAATAATGATATGCACCGCAAACATAATTACAATATTAGTTAGAAACCGCCACAGTCTAAAGCATTTCTCCACAAAACCGTGGATTCTTTACATGTAGCCGTGAAATGTGACACGCCACTAATTTATTCTGTGATCGGCTATTTCGGTTATTTTGTCTTAATTATCGATTCCAAACAAATATTTAATATCTTGTACAATGAACTTTGAAAGTAGTTGTAAAATTGTGAACAGTGACTCAAAAAACATTACGGTCTTAACTTTTAACTTGTATTTTTTTGAGAAAAATTGTATAGCGAAGGCTTTACTTAAGGAGAAGGTATAGGTATAGCTTTATATTTGACCAATAAGAGCGAAATAAAAAATAAAGTGTTCTTGGAACCCAAACAACATATTATGTAACATTATAATGCAAAAAGTATCATCAAAACCTCTATATACCGGCTTAGTTCAAATAAAATAAAGCATATATATGTAGTATAAAACGGGACAGTAAATCTAAATCAACAACGAGGAAAAAAATCAAATGTTATTCATCTAGTTTTAGGTCCCTTCCTCAGCGGCCCCTAGTAGTAGTAATTGTGGAAACCTCAGCTGTAATCTCCTCAATAAAACGAATTCACTCAATTGAGTCGGTTGGGAGCGTTAATATACCATTTCGTAATGCTATATGACCCAGTATTAGGTCATTTGTATGTGTGTTTTTGTCATGATCTAAATTGGTAAGGCGTTTATATTCGTTTAATTTTGATTGTTTTGTTTTTTAATTTAGATTTTGATACGATTAAGAAATATTATATGAATATGGTATCTATCTGCTTAAACATGAAGTAAAATAAATTAAAAAAACTATATACCTACGCAAGTCGTTGTACCAAGAAGTACGTTTCAATTTTCAAAGAATGGCTTGATTCCTTATATTTTATTTAAAACTAATAGATTACCATCTGAATTAAATTTCGTAGCAACAAAAGTTTCTTTACAAATATAATGTGAAGGTCATTTTTAAGAACATAATAGCTTCGATTTTTTATCTTAATTCAGATAATTATCATTAACACCTGATGTAAGATTAAACTTAACTACTGTATCTTTACATCTTGTGAGTTACAGCATCCAGACAGCTGCCACTCGAGCTAACTGATAAAATTTAACTGCCACTGTCTTATAGTGATTTCTACCTTGCATCTAGGCGTTTTAGATAAGATTTCTTATGCTTATATCATTTATTATTACTTTAAAGGAAGAAAAATGGTATTTTTTTACGAATTAATATTCATAAATTAACTGTTTTTCATTGAAGTAAATTGAGCGTGGAACAACAAACTCTTGAATAGAATTCAAATTGAAAATAAATGAATACTTCTTATATCATTAAAAATAGTTCCGCGTTTTTGTATGAATGGTCAAAATATATTTTCAATTATTCAAATTGACAAGGATGTCAGGTAATTGACCGTGCAAACAAATAAGTTTATTCATGACTTCAAGAGAAAAAATGCACAATCGACATATAAATATCTTATTTGAGAATATTTTACATACGTAATCTTTGGTTTTCAGTGCATCATTGATGGATGTACAAAACGTTAAAATAATAAGAGAAATTTAAATGATATGCCTATATACGACGGCGTTTGGCTCAGTTTGTAGTGACCCTACTTACTGTGCCAGCGGTCGTGGGTTCAAATCCCGCTGGGGGCATTAATATGTGTGATCAGCACGAATGTTTGTATTCCAATCATTGGTGTTTATATTTATAATATGTGTGTATTTAAAGTTGTATATGTGTAGTGTATCAACTATCTGGTATCCATAACAAAAGCCTCGTAGCTTACCATGGAACTAGATGATCAGTGTGTAATGTTCCAACATATTTATTTATTTATTTATATACATACGTATTTTATCATCACTACATCTAAAGTGTATCAATAAGACTTACTGTATAACAAATTAGCAATATTTATTTTTTGCTTGTATACATCTAATGCCGACTGTCCTCTAGTAATAATCTGTGGAAGTACTGAATCTATATAGATAATAGGTAATATACTATATAAAGGAATTTTATTTTTTTTCTAAACGATATTTAGTAATAATTACTAAAATAACTCTGTTAACTTTTCACGCTTTAACAGCAAAACAGATTTCGATAAAATTTGAGAAGGATATAAATTGCATCCTTAGGACAGACATACACCTAACCCTTCCTGGACCTACCAGTAGTCTTACCACGCAAGCGAAACCACAAGAAAAAAGTAGTAAATAATAAAATAACAAAAAGGTAAAATATATACATGAAAATCACACAATTTAAAGTTTGCTGTACTGTCGCATCTCAGTCCCCCTACAGTTCCCGGTGGGGCACGCAATAGGCAAATAGTTTCCCATTTACGTATAATAGTTCGCTACAGAGCGTCCGGTGCGCGACTATTTTGCTTTATTACCGTGCGAATGCATTGGGTAACACCTGAACATCTCACTAGACTTTGTATTGTTATATTTTTTTATTTAACTAACATTGCTCAATAGGTTAAAGGTTGCGGGTTCGATTTGTGTTTGGCACGAAATTGTGTGTTATGTACAGATTGATTGATTATTTAGAATTGGATAATTCAATGTTTTTGAGTGGGTCGTAATAATTGATTTTTAGTTTGTTTTTATGATAAAATTGTTTGTGAATTCAAATATGAAACATATTAATAGGATAACTAAAAAAAAATCATTTATAGTTTTAATTTCACATTAAAACGGCTAAATTTTAAAATCACCGCTCAATCTCATTCGTGTCTTCCTCACAAAACGTGACACTGGCAGAATATATTGCGTCTGTTAACGCAACTCTAAGCCATAGAGAAAAGAAAAAAAATACTTAAAAAAAAAAGTAAAAATTGTCTATAATACAATTAAATTATGTAAAATTTAAATTAAATACAAATCTTATAATATTAAATGAGCAATTCTTGTCCATAGGTACGTATATATATTTATTTCGTGTATCTTAGAAACGGCTCTAACGATTTGGATCAAATTTTATGTTTAGATAAGGTTTTACTTTTTCAGTTTATACATATGGGTTTCTTTAAAAAAATACTCGATTTAAAAAAAAAAACGCTGAGCGAAGCTTAGTCGCCCATAGCCCTATAACAAAACATAAATATATTTTTGCAAGCAATAAATTTTCTATAAATGATAGTAAAAGTATCTCATATAGAGATACTTTTTTAAAGATATATTTATGTTAAATAGCAAAGGTATGTTAAGCCAGACGTCGCGTCGTTTCTAACACTAATTATGCCCGCGGCGAGAACACAATTATCATTGAATTTGTGTCATGAAAATGTTTACACAATCCTGGTGTTTCCTTCTATTAGCGTTGTTTTGACGCTTTTCACTTGCTATTAGTGTTGTATTTCAAATATTACATGTAACTATTTTATGTTTGTTCGTTGAAAATTTACTTAATATTTAAACATTGTTTTATTTAAGTTTTACATGTAAAGAGAATCCACTGTTTTAATCTATACAGATAAATAAAATTGGAGTGTCTATTTGTAATATTAAAATAACCGTTTTTTACTAAATGCATATGGAGATTTTACTAAATGCATATACACGGTACACATACCAAAACAACATTTTTTACAATTTTTGTTTGTCTGTCTGTCTGTTTGTTAAGGCTAATCTCCGAAACGGCTGAGCCGATTTTGACGGGACTTTTACTGGCAGATAGCTGATGTAATAAGGAGTAACTTAGGCTACTTTTATTTTAGAAGAAAAATAGCATCCCACGAAAAAAATTATAAACCAAATTAATTAATTAATTTTGTTTGGAGAAGCAACTTACTTTTTAATAATGAAGCTACTCTCTATCTACTCTCTATCTAATCGCTACTCTACGCTACTTTTAAATAATGAAGTAAGAAGTTTATATATCCTTTTTGAGTATTTTGTAGTGGTTAAAGACAGATATTGTATTTCAAAAGTAAATAATGTTTGAGAAGTGATGAATAAACTTTAAACGTCGTTTCTCTAATTTCAGGTTATATTTAATTTTAAGATGTAATGTAATAATATGTTCTTGTTATTTGCTATTAATAAAAGTAGTTAAAAGAAAAATCTATACTTAATATTATAAAGAGGCAAAGTTTGTTTGTTTGAATGCGCTAATCTCAGGATATAATAGTCCGATTTGAAAATATTTTTTTTGCATTAGATAGCCCGTTTATTGAGGAAGGCTATAGGCTATATACCATCCTGCTACTACCCTAACTAATTGGATAGACTGTCATACATTATTGTAAAACTGATATTTATCTGGGAAGTTTGAACGTGGGCAAATCCGCGGGTACTGCTAGTATTCTTATAAATATTTAGTATATGAGTTGAAATATATGTATTTTAATACACCAAAATATACGTTAGTTTCATTTGTATATTGAGATCCTTTTGAGGCAATTTCTTAAATGACAAAAGTAGACGAATTAACGTTAAGTCATTATGTCTACACCGAAAGGGATATAAAAGTGTAAGTTAAAAACAGTTCTCTTTAAGATGTAAGATGCAAGTGTTCTAAGAATATGATAGCAATTATTTCTTTGAAAACAATTAAGTGGTTCTTGTTAATGACAAAGAAAAAAACTATTTAAAAATGTTATTTGAAAAGGAATCATTTAATAATATATTAAATACTAGTAACTCACCCTCGCTCCGCTCGGGTTCGTCCCTAGTTACGTTTTATCGTTTAGCTCAGAGATGAGATATTTTACCGTAGTTAAAAGTATCCTATATGTTGACCCGGATTACCAATTATCATCATATCAAATTTCATCAAAATCTGTCCACTGGTTTTCCCGTGATGCGGTAACAGACAGACAGACAGACAAAAATTCTAAAAACTATAGATTTGGCTTCGGTATCGATAATAAAGTCTATTTCAATAAGATTTTCCAAAAAAATATTTAATGTACAGATTCGGCTTAGTTACAATTATATGTATAGATTAGAAATCTGTAAAATTTTAGTATATAGGTACTCACCACTGGCCTGAAGTTTTCTTTCTTGAGAATCGTCAGCGTCCATCATCGATTGTTTTTGGAAGAAATTCTAAAAAAAAAATATATTAATATTATATTACATAAAGATAATAATTATATACAGAACATGTTCGAAACGTACCTGCATTTGTAAATTAGCTAAATCTTCCAGATTTTTTCTCATTAACATGTTTTGTTGTTCGAACTCTGACACGCTGTTGCCGGCACTAGACGTTGTCGACTGTTCCTAAGTAAATTATTACATATTTATTTTGTCTTATATTACACTAGCGACTCACCCTCGCTTTGCTTCGGGTTTATCCGTAGACAAAAACAAATCTATCCCACGGGAACCGTATACTTTTCCGGGATAATATATAGCCTATAGCCTTCCTCAGTTAAAGGGCTATCCTATGCAAAAAGAATTTTTCCAATCGGATTTGTAAATAAAAATTAATTAACATTTATATTAATAGGTACTTTTTTTAGTCTAAAGATTTAATCTATACTAATATTATACAAAGGAAAGATTTGATTTTTTGTTTGTGTGTTCTGAATAGTCTCCAAAACTACTGAACTGATTTAAATGGGTAAGAAGATAGTTTGAGACCCTGGGAATAACAGGATAGTTTTTATCCCGGAAATCGTCCCTTAAAGGGGTGTAAATGGGGATGAAAAGTACGGGGAATCAGCCATGAGTCGATAGTAAATAATATCGTAATTGTATGTGTTTCATTTACATATACCATATTACCTGTCCATCTGTATCTCTGGAGACGCTAAGGTCTAGGGTCTGTTCTCCATCATCCGAACTAGCTTCTTCTTCTTGGCCTTGAGTTCTGAATAGTCTTAATGACTGTTGATTTAGTATCTGTAATGCCCTTTGCCTGAAAATAATGAACAATCTATAATTACAAATCAAGTTTGCATGATATACGTGATATATTACTGTCTCTTTTTTCTGTCTTATGAATACTACTATGTACAGGAATCGAACTCTTGATATCTAGTATATAAGACAGTGCCAAACATATACCAAAAGCTTTTTGAACTAACAAGTTATACCGACTTAAAAATCTCTGTAATAGTAATTATTTTACTTTCTTACATAAGTAACTATTTTACTCTTGTGCGGTACATACAGTACAGTAATTATTTTACTCTTTTTTGAAGTAGGGCCAAAATTGGTGACAAAAGATATCGATATATCATTAGCAACTTAACACATATAATCGATTTACCTTTGGGCTTCAATATCATTATCTGGTGTTTTCGGTGGTGTGATATTAGTCGATCCTTCATCTTCTGTAGCTGATGAAGATCTCCTAAAACTCCTGTCGGTACCATCTCCTGAATCGTGACGACGTTTGAGGCTTAGAGGTAGTTGCGTGAATGGTTTACCTGGTTACGTTAAAAGTTCATAATATAGAATATACCAAAATTAATTTCTTGTCGTATAATATTGTGGTTGTTTATCATATTATATTAAAATACTAGCTACTCACCCTCGCTTCGCTCGGGTTCATACCTAGCGTCCTGCCCATACAAACTTTCGTCCCCGTTCTCATCCCCTTAAGGCATGATTTCCGAGATAAAAACTATTTCACTCGCTCACTTTTCATATCATGAGATTTAAAAAAACTTATTTTTGTATTTTTTTTTAATTTACTTCTATACAAAGGTTGTCGTGACAATAACAAACAAAAAAAAATTATCCAATTTGGTACAGTCGATCGGAAGTTATGCGCGTACCTACGAATAAATAACTTATTATTTATTGGTAGGTGCGTACATACATTTCGGTGATTCATTTTTATTTATATAGATAGTTAGAATACTTGCTGTATAATTAACACGGAAAGATTACATTTCTTCAATGATAAAGTTTTGACATTATAAAACAATTAGCCTTTACCAAAATGTTTACTTTAATCACATCAGTAAAAATTATGTTATCAAGTATCATCTTACCTTGGAGCGCTTCCAACGCTCTTATCTGCCCACTTATAGCGTCAGCAACTTCATTAGATGATAAACCATAAATTCCAAGTAACTCCTTCATCGTATTCATTGCATAGTCTCTTAAAATCCTATTGGTAGCATTAGACGCATCACCGTTCTGTTGATTATCCACTGGCTCAGCTATCTCTTGATTTTCAAGTCTCTCATTGGCGTTAATATCTTGACCTTTGACTTCTTCATCAGAATCCGACTCCCTTCTTCGAGGCGGGGAATTCGTTTTAATTAACTGCGATATAGCAAACGGATTTTTGGCACAGAAAGTTTTATTTTGTAAATTATTAAAATTTAAAATGGTACGGTCCCTCTCAACGTCCTGGTTAATTTGTAAGCTATGTATATATGAACGTTGAAACGAGTCTACCTTTTTGTCTTCTGATAAATTATTTTGGTAATTCGTTTCTATATTTTCATTAGAGTCAGTGCTTAGCCTTCGACTTAGATCGACGGCACCGCCTTTTAAAAGACTAAAGTTTTTGACGCCTATTTTCGCGTAACTTGTTTCATCTGCTTCATCCTCTGCATTCTGTTCCGGAGTTGTCCTATCGTTTCCATTCAAAGGGCCGCCTGTTTCACAGTTAGCTCCATTGGAGTCATCAGAGAACGTAGTTGCATTGGGAGCACATCTCGGCTTAAAATTCTTCCGCTTATTTCTTTTTGGCATGTTGTAGTAAGGTGACATATCAGTGCTGTGCTCTTCTTGATGATCTGAGTTCTCTGTATTCCAGGCCCCTCCATGGTGTAAATACAATGGTTCCTCCGGTCCAGGTTGCAGTCTTTCGTGTATCGATTCCTGGTGAGCTGCCATCGCAGTAGTCATTGCTCTTGGACTCTGCTTACCACGACTTAAAGCAAGTCCGACCTGCGACAATACAAATTGGTTACTTTCATAAGATTATAAACAATCAAATTTGAATTCAACACATTTTAGCGTCCAATAATAACAGTGATTCATTTTGGTTCCATTTAAATGGAGACAATGTATCGAGAAGAAACAATGGTCTTTTGTTGACAAAGATTAGCTGAATACTGTAGAATGTTTTGATTTCATTTTTAAATTTTCTCTCTCTTGTTTGAAAATAATACATTTATTGATTTCAACCGATGTAGCGGGCCAAAGGTTATTTAACTTCGATCAATTTTTAATTAAACTGTTTGAAAAGGTATTTTAATTTTATCTATACGTTTATGCAGATACAATAATTGAATAAAAAATCGCACAAGTTTATTATAAAACAATTTTTTAAACACATATTTCTATGAAAAACAATAAATATAACGTACCCAGGAATTATGTTTTCTTCCGTTACATTCTAGTTGGCTCCAAAAATATTTTGTTCAGTCTTCAATCAGCCAACAGTTTTTAACCTGAAACAAGTAAAAATTTCAAATAAATGTATTTCTTTCCCACGGAATAAAAACTGATTTTTTAAAAACGATATAATTTAGTAATCACGGATTAGAAATGATGTAGGTAGATAATTACTCTAGTTTGGTAATTCTATATTATTATAAGCAACATTGCTCTCAGATTAAACGGGAATAACGTGGCCAAAGTATTTGAAGCTGTAAAAAAATTGACTAACATGCTAGTTTTGCGTAAACCGATACTAGATAAAAAATCCATTCCGTTTTCTAGGCGAATTGACGTAATTCGCTGTAATTTAAAAATAATGATACAAAAAATCGAGTATCACGCATCGATCAACTCGCTATGAAATTAATTATATTCAACATATTAGATCTATTTTCGAGAAAACGAGATTGTTACGATCGAGGCGAGAAAAAAAACGTGTATTCATGTTGAAATTGGTAACATTGGTGTACAATTACTTATTAAAAACTTATATAGCGGCCTTCGAGTTGTTATAATCAAGCATGTTATCGCTCGATTGCAATTTTACTTCACTTAGAAATTTTAACCACAAATAAAAATATGATTTCGTTTAAGATTAAAATAAATATTTCCTAACTTAAACAGTTACCTATAGGTATATAGTTATATTAAAAAAAAATTGAAAATATAAAATTTGAGCTTTAAAGTCCACTATACATTCTATAAAAAAAGTTTCAAGCGTAATAGTTGACTGGGACTTATAAATTAACGAGAATTGATAAATAATAAATAATTCATTATAAAAAGTTTTCCAAATCAAGTTTTTGACATCATAATATAATTATACAGATTATGTAATTTTATAACATCGTCTAAAGTATTTTTGATACGTAACAAAAAATAACGTGGTTTTTGTCGAGTGTTCATTAAATATATAATAAATCATTATTCCAAGTAAAGAATAAATTGGTAAACGAAAAAACAGTAAACATACGAATCTTGAAGACTTACGAATTGCTATTAGAGATAAGTCAAGTATGATTATATTTACATTTGACGTCATTTTATAAGTTTTCCTCAAACTATTTTAAAGGTTAAAATTAATATTTTTTGCCTCAATATTGTTACCTAGTGGTGACCCGCCTTCGTTTACAGAGTACATTATTATACGAGAACCATTTGATGTAATTCTTTGTATAATCGTTTTCGGTCACGTCACTACTAGCCAACTCTACAACTATACGCAAATACAAGTTCTATTCGGAATTTGACACAACGGGTGAGGATTAGGTGCAAGACTAATGGTTCACCCTCCGTGACACGGGGGTGAAACATCACCAAATTCCTATCTCCACCGAGCTGCTACTGAGAAAACCCCTAGGCTAGGGATTTGGGCAGTGGTTTATACTAGAATATGTATGTACATATATGCAATGGTAGAAACTATCGACATTGAGTAAGAAATTTAAAAACAAGTATTCTAACAAATGTAAATATTGCCTTACGGTGAAGGAAAACATCGTGAGGAAACCTGCATATATGAGAGAACCTAGCAAGTTTTCGAAAGACATGTGAAATCCGTCAACCCGCACATGGCCAGCGTGGTGGACTATGGCCTAATCCCCCTCGTATTGAAGGGAGGCCTGTGCCCAGCAGTGGGACGTTGAAAAGGGCTGAATACATACATACATACATACATACATTCTAACAAATATTCATATAAGCTAAACAGAGAAATACTAACATAATATAGAAATAAATGTATGTAAATATTTAACAGATCTACTAGTTTATTTCTTTCATAATCTAAGGATAAATGTTATCAAAACGAGTTCCAAAAATTTATAACGCTTGACACATAACGATAAAATCCAATCGCTACATGTCACATCGCAACGTTTTACCGACGTATGAATGTCAACATGTCCGTCACCATTTTCTTAGAAACAATGGATCGTTTAAGCTTTATTTTTATTAGATTTGATAAGTACTTAAGGTATTTGCAAGCTAAGAATAGCTTAATGTAAGCTTAAATCGTAGAATTAAAAACAACTGTGATTGTTTTTGTAAAAGTCGGTAAAAGTTTGCAATATTTACTTCAATAGCTTTCCAAAGCGTGATTTTGGTAACTTAAGTTATCTTTGTACATTACGAAAATGTTTTATAAGATTAAGAGCTTTTTTTCTGGAGGTTATAATCACAGCTGTGATGCAATTAAAATTAAAGTCAAAGAATTTTATTGTCTTAGAACAAAAAAACGTATTTGCTATTGTCTCTTACTTGGGCATTATATAAAGTGCAAGAGGTCAATAATCATAATTAAGATTCTAAAATATTTCTTTGTTATTATGCGATGAAGAAATAGTATTTAGCTATTGTAAAACCTTACTTTTACTTTTGACAATACGTTATACCTTTTTGTTTAAGTTTGAAATGGAGTGAAATAACACTTAGATTTACGCGAATGTTTGACATTTTAAATAAAACCATCTTTTCGGATTCGGACTTTTTTTTTCGCGAATTTATTTTGATTTTTGTTTCCCGACGTTTCAAATGCTTTACAGCAATCACGGGTGACAATAAGGTTTAAGATGTCTCAAAGGCATTATAAAGTTGTTACAGACAGCCTACCCATAAAATAAGATGAAATCATTCTGTAAATATAGAAGTACTGTAAAAACTCTGTTTTTCAGGCTTAAGTAGGTCATTGTGACTTCAAGTATCAAGCAACGATCCACCATGTCTTTTCAATTCTATGTGACATTTTTGGACAAAGTCAGTGCTTAATTAATACGATTAAGACCATAAAAAAAGAATGAAATTGTATATTAAACTATATAAAGCTACTATTATGGTGTAAATGTTAATTTTTTTATATTTTCAGTAAAGGTCATCTTAACCCAGTTACTACTAGCTCACTTTTAAAGGAACACCTCAGGAAAAAAAATCTCTAGTGATCTGAGGGTAGAAAAGCAAAAATATTTTGTTGTGTATCGAAAGGTTAGAGTATACCTTTCGATTTACAAGTGATTTTGAGTACATCTGGTAACTACATTGCGGTAATTTTTTTGAAAGTACTTCGGCGAAAAATAAGGATGAATAATAAAAGGTAAGTTTACATCAATTACAAAATATTTAGCTATTAAAACGTTAGCACAGTAATATTATCATCTTTCACAACATTTCTAACGCATTTTTCATTTGAAATAACAATATATAGGTATATAAATTTTGCATTGAAATAGGTGTTCTTTTTATCAAACGCTAGTAATATAGCATACTATTACAATACTCATCTACTTATAATGATTTTTTGTTTTCAGATCACTTTTTAGGATATTACGGTTATTTGACGTTATTGAAGAGCTGGAACATATTGAAGATGATGAGGATATACCATCTAGCATCACCATTTTACCATCTGAGAACTCTAATTCTGATGAAAATTCACGTGATGAAATACATATTTCTTTATCAAATCTACCCGGATCTCAATTGCGATCACCTGCAACACTTAGATGATTTAAAGAGATATTAGAGATGATGATGTTAATCAATCATCCAACAATAGTAAGGATGATATGCTAGGTTCGGTACAACTAGCAAAGAGCTTTCATATTATTATCAGACATGCAAATGAATGCTGCTCGTTCACCATCGACAATTTTCCTCATGAAAACAAAGATGTACGCATGGTTCCAGAAAGGTATTCGCCCAAAGGTCATGGATGGGTAAAACCTATGTCTAGAACAAACAGTCAGTTTTATATTATTTCAATAGTTTCTTTGATAATGAATTTGTAGGTTTGTATGTGAAGTACTACACTCTATACGCTACTCAATAATAAACAAGGAAACATCACCAAAGATGAAATAAACTAGATTTTACTTATATAGTGGTTATGTTGTAGTATTTAGTACGTAGCACGTTTTGGAAGACTGCTTCAGATTGCAATTTTGTAACTGTGTGTAACCCTACAATACAACGAGGATATGAGCAGAGTTGATAGATCCTATTAAAATGTAGTATTGTACAGGACATCTATCCAAGAAGAAATTGATATTTTCCCCTCTTATGGTATTTTCTCCACTTCCTATTTTCCCTCTTCCCTCCCTAACCACAGTGAGTAGGATCATTTGGGTTTTCGTAGATCCATTGCTACAGGTATAATGGATAGCTTTAAAAACAATGAGGTTTGTAAATTTGTTGATATTCCAAGGAACTTTCATCAATAATCACGTCACCGGTTACGATACCAAAGGCCACATGACAGAACATCAGCACACACAGACGAGGTGCTGCATTTGGCACAAAAATGCTACATTCTTTTGTGTTTTGTTTTGTGTCTGTGTTTTAAGTGTAATATTATAATTTTACACCCAAAAAAATGTTTTTATTCTACCAGATGGATGAATTGAACTTCTTTTAAGTTCATCATAGGTGTAATTTTTCTTTCTTTTAATTGAAAATAAAAATTATAAAATAATAACATTATTTTATTTATTTTTAACATTTACCTAAGAAACACTCTCATACTATGTGACAGTAGTCCATATTGCTAGCGTTCCTTTAAAAGAACACCATTTTCCAGCTTTTCCAAGAGTCGCTGATTTTTTTCTGTATTTTTTATATACTAATAGGACCATTAATAAACAATATTAGGAAAATTGTAAAGATATTAAAGATTTTCCACTTTCAGTAATATCTGGGTTAATAACGTCTTTTATGAGATATTAAAATAGCAGCCATAGCGACATTTAAAACAATATGAAATTATTATTTGCTAAGAATTATGAAGAAGTCAACAGATTAATAAACCTGCGTATGTCCAATATTTAGTGGTACCATAAAAATAAATGCTTCATTCTTCGATTATGTTCATAAATGAACGTAAGAAGCAGGTTAAAATTTTATTAAATCGTAAAAACAGATTTATTATCGAGAACAATAATAAAATTCATGTAACAGAAATTCTTATGAAAATTAAACAGAAAATCCACCTATTAAGCCACTTCCGTCGTCCTTCGGCCATCTTGTCCGCCATGTTGGACCCGATCAATATTAATAATGCGCTCGCGCATGTAATTGTGACGGTTTTATTGTTATTATTGGATATTGTTTGGACCAAGGTTGCCGCAAAAAAGGCATGTTTAACATTTATGGAGTTGGTTAACACGTTTAAGGATTTACTTGGCTCATGGTGTACGTGTTGAGGATAATACGTCCCTTTGATTTGCTGTACTTGTAACATATCGTGTTTTAAATTACGCAAATACTACTGTCTTTTAAATAATATTATAAGAATAATTAAGCAACATTTATTTTACTATTTCATTTTATATTAAATAATAACGAGCTCTAACAAGAGCTTTATTGAACCGCGTCAAAATGGACCTTAAAAATGTTTTATGACATAGTTATCTGAATACTTCTCTATATTTCGAGTATATATCGATTTATTGTATCAATTAATAAACCTAAATGAAGAACTGTACGAAAATGACACAGCACATCAATTATCCACCCAATTTTGTATCTAATTGAATAGTGTGGTAATGTTGATATTTTCTTTTCACTGACTAAACAATTCAGCATCTTATATGTTCTTAGTTATAAATATAATTGTATATTACCTATATCTTTTAAAGACGTCTGTGCTAATTTCATCTTATCTCATTTGTCTGAGTGATGCACATTCCTAAAGACCTACCACGATCAAATATTCCTAAAATCTACCTACGCACATATCAACGAATCGACTAATCGTAGTAACTTAACACCATCGTATAAACGTAGAACTGTTATTGTTATATTAAGAGGACCTTAAGTTTCTTCTTAGAACAGCTCTTCGTATCATAACAATTTCGACTTGACACTTATTATATGGACGAAGCAAATTATACCCTATAATTGTGTGTTTTAAGTTGTTTTTTTTTAATTTTGAGCAATAATGATCCATTGTCGTAATAAAGATTTGGATTTAAGTTGAAACATTAGAAATTTGAACGTATGCGTATATACAAACTTAAGTTTTGCATTTCGGACAATTAATTATATATCTTAATTACTAATTAATTAGAGCGAGAGTTCGTTGAGTGTTTGTTTGCATGTGGCAATATTTCGTCTACACGCAGGTTCCTTTGAATATTTTTAAAATTACAGGAAAAAATTATTTTGAAAATCATGTAAAGATAATTTTTTTTTATATTATATGATAAAACTTTTACGAAAAAAATATACTTAATTTTGCTTAGTATTAAGACGCTAAGGTCATATTTTACATACATTTCTTTATGCTCATTTAAGGTACCTCCTCTATACATATAATATAATTCTAAATGAGTCGATTCTGTATATTGAATATTATTTTGGAAAAACTTATTGAAATAGTCATTATTATCGATACAGACACCGAATGTATAGTTTTTAGTATTGTGTCTGTCTGTCTGTTTGGGAACGCATCACGGGAAAACCGCTAGACAGATTTTGATGAAATTTGGTATGATGATAGCTGGTTATCTGGGTTAACATATAGAATAATTTTTATTGCGGGAAAATATCTCATCCCTGAGAAATCTATACTAAACGTTAAAACGTAGCTAGGGCTGAACCCAAGCGGAGCGAGAGTGTGTCGCTAGTCTAATATAAAACTAGACGCTTACTCTGCAATGCGTTCGTCTAGAAATGCAATATCTCTTCCCTTACAATAACAAAGTCGACAAATTCCACTTAAATAAATTCCTACAGCATTAACACAAATGCATATAGAATTTCATAAACAAATTTAGTAATACTGCTGAAATATTATTTATTGTATAAATATTTATCTTAACGCTACATAAACGTAACGTTCACGATAAATATTTAACTTTTAAAAAGATTAATCAAGAGAGATCCGATCACATCTAATAAATTAAAAAACAAAATCCTGGTCGAAAATGAAATAAAAGGAAAAATAAAGGCAGTAGTCAGTCAGAAAAAAGAAATTAAATATTCAAATAAAAGAATGGATTCCTTAAGATAATGCTTATTCATTCCACATTTAAAATCAAATTTTCAAATAAAGGCAAGGCGGCCGATCGAGCGCGACAGAGCGAGATAGATATATAATGGGACAGAGAACAGACAAAGACGGATAGCGTATTATGATTGACAGCTGAGAACGGTTAGCCTTGAAATATTTGAAACATTATATTATTATGAAGTACACTATCTTCGTTCAACACACGAGTAAAGTGGCCGTTTGGATAGTCGAAGTAAAAGCTCGATAACGAGCTTTTTATTACTCACATCTGGTAGGCTTTAGTTTATTTTCGTTTGAATTGATCGAGCAAAATATATCTTTTATGTTTTAATAGTTGTTTGGATTATAAATGATCTAATATAATGAAATGGATGTTTAGATTATTTACTATTATTATGAATTTATTTTGAAAATAAATAATTAAATTGTAAATATGATTTTATTAATTTATTCATACCTAACAACACATTGTGTGATTAAGAATATTGTACATTAATAGTAAATGTCCGATCGACTCGTATGGAAATCTCTCATTACACGTATGTATAATGACGGCGGTCGCTAGATGTTCGTTTTTAGAAACGTCGAGTTTCTCCGGAACACGTTTTAAATCATAATTTGAACGCCATTTTTGATTTAGAACATTGACTTTTTAAATTCTATTTTGTAGATAACACTAAGTTAGAGTTCACGGTGCGTTTATATGATTCGATAGTAAATAAGTTATGAATTTATAGCGATACAAAGTTAAATATTATATTATTGGCGTAGCGGAACCGAGGAAGCACGAGCCGAGCAATTTTTTTCGGATTTTTTGCTACCGTACGTGCTTTGAGATAGATATAGGCGAGTAATTTTACTGCTTAGAATAGTCGTTTTAGTTGACAGCATTTAATAGATTAGCTTCGGTATTCGGTACGGACAGTTAACCACTTAAAATCATTTGAGGTATGTAATCTCTATTTCTACGCTCATACGTTTAATTGTGTCTACGTTTGTTTTAATCTTTTTAGTTCCAATTACGTAATATCGTGAATCATGAAAAATTTATTTAAATTCTCATCACTGATAAAATCATCGAATGTGTTTTTTATCTTTGACATAAATGAATATATGAGAGTTTAATTAGTTTTTGAATTAATAATGGTTTAAATTTACATAAATATGTTCAACATGTTTAATAATATGCAAAAATATCTTATTAGATTTACGGAAGTATTCGTTTTATACACTATGTACAGCTTTTGCTTAATAATATCCGCTTCCGTGTAGTACGAACGGGCTACGAATCTCGTAGACGCTACGAACAGTGACAAAAAAAAGTTTTGTCACTTTTAACTTAAACTTGTTTTTTATAAGTATTATTTTCTTCTTGAAGCAATATCTTAAGATAATAAATAACTAAATTTTACAAATAAACGTTTATCTATTAAAAACTAATATTAATAAATCAGCATAATTTAATAGCCTTTACTTAATAAAAGCTATGAAAGTTAAAGATGTCAGTAACAAATCAACACATCAACGATTTTATTCACATGTAAGTGTTTAAATATTCAAACAGCTAATCTGTTTTATCGGCGACTTTACGGCCTATAATGATCACTTGTGGACCGACCGCGAGCCAACGCTCGTGCGGCGTTCTTTTTTTAAAATACTTAAATTGACATTTCGATGACCCGTGACATATAAACGGACCTTTTTAAAACTTTTTAAATGTTTTAATGGATGAGCGATTACTATCAATGTCATTTATTGATAAAAAAAAAAACTTTGATAAATTGATTATATTTTTTTTACTTTTTTAATATACCGTTTTTTTACTAAAAAATAATTGTTTCATTTATCGATTAATAAAATATAATAAATTATATTAAGTTATAATTTATAAAATCTAATAATCGATAAATGTAACAATTATTTTTTTTACGTCCAGACTAATAATTTAATTGATTAAAATCGATTTTCACATGTAAACACGTCTCCATCGAATTGCTGCCGGTAATTTAATTAGATCGGTGCGTAGGCAGATATGTTATCTGTTTTCCATATGTTATTAATTTCAAAACTACGGGTTTTCTGTTGATAAATTACTAGTTGCCAGCGGCAATCGTTTATGTCAATGTTAACTTGATTTTTACCTGACTTTACATATTAATCTTTAATTAAAGAAATTAATTTAAAGTCCTACATTGTGTTTTTGTAATTTAATACTTACATATTACGTATTAATACAATGCACACTTTTCCAGTTTGATTAATTAGTTCCAAGATATTTTAAGTATTGCCGTAACTAAATTATTATCTACTTAATTTATTACAATAAAACTATAATTATATTTTCATATACAAATACCTTTGTGTTTTATAGACACAACACACAAACATATTATTTCATAGACATAACACTACAATTTTTATACGCGGCGTCATAGACATCAATTATCGAAAACGCGTGTAGGAAGGCAAAAGAAATTAGTCTTATAAATTTGATAGAGGAAAAAAATTAATGAACGACATTATTAAATTAACAGCTCATATATTTAAAACTGACTCAGATATAATAATTGTTTAAATTTATTAAAAAAATAACTTTAAAATTCGAGAGCTTGTCGAAATTATAATCGGATTATTTTTAGTGAGAAGATTAAATACATATAAAAACATATTTCACCATATTTAATTATAATTCTTAGCATTTTTATACGTATATCATTCGTTTTATTAATAGAAAACTTGTATTAATAAAGATACAGCTTTCTTAACGTAAAATAAAAGATGCTTAGAATATTTATTGTATTATAATTACTCAATTATATTACTTATTATATTCATTTAAATAATGAAATGTTAATTTTCTATCAAATGATCGTCATTTTCCTGCCATCGAAGGCCGTGATTTAAAATGCGATGGTCTATGCATTCGCGTGCAGAATTTATAATACAATGACTTATTGCAAGTGTTATATGTATAATAAGTAATTGTGCCACTATGAGTATATTGCAAATATGTCCGATATTATAAATATGAAGGAAATTTGTTTGTTCACATTAAAAAGTAAATATTTCCGTTCATAAAATACGTCACGCTAAAATCAGCTTTTTTTCACCCCCTCTCCCCTATTGTCCCGCTGTGTCACACTTTCTGTGACCCCCCTAGAAATATTTCGTAACAAAAACTATGACCCCCCAAAACACAGCATCTTAAAATAGTAGATTAAATACTAAAAATAATCTTAGTATGAAAAATGAACATATGATGTATTATTTAGTGTCTAACACAAGTCAGGTCACAACGTAAGGCAGTTGGTCAATAGAGGCCTAATTTCTATGATTCTATGTTCCGGAATAAGTTTATGATGCGAAGCAGTTATTATAGTTAATATTATTGCTAACGTGACCTGTTAAGTGACCAGGTAACCGAAGTAAGTGGAAAGTATAATGGCTTGAATCCTTAATGTTATATTATAAATAGATTTAGTTACTACATACGTATTAAAACGTATGCACCTGATGGGAAGTATGCAAGATTATTACTAATAAGAATTATTTATGCACGATGTGAGTTCTAAGTTAAAACCGCAGTAACGTTTTCAATTAATACTTAATTTTGTTTTGTAGAAAGTTAAAATATCTATTTCTCCATTAAGTAGTTTTGAAACGTAGGTAATCGTAAGATTTATTTGTTAAACAAAATAATTACTAAGTGACATCATCGTTAAAGATCACTTCTCTCGATAAACTGAGTCATACGTTCTTTATTTATTGTTTATTATTTATTGAACTAAGATATTAAGTTTTCGTAAATTGGAAAACTACTTATATTACAATAAAGTTCAACTCATGTTATATTATTTAATATCAGAAAAAATATTTCTAATGCTATAAGATTAAATATAAAAAGTATTTATTACAAAATTTCCATATCCGTACAGACTTAACACGGCTATCACGAGCTGTCAAATAACTGGTTTATTGCCTAAGTACCCACCTCCGGTTATAATTTCGGCTATTTCAAATATTACTTGTCTTATCTTGGGGAAAGAGTTTTATTTTAAGTTTTATAATTACTAATTAACATTTAGTAATTATAAAATTATATATGTTCAGTATTTAAAAATTAATGATCATATTTTATCTGTACAATAATTACAACTTTATCTGCGCTAATTTAAATTTCGAACATATACATATGAATTATGAAGTAGAAACAACGCTCGATCCCATTCTTCACCCGACCGTCAACGCAACAACTTTGAACCCTAGTACTAACTCACAAACCGAACAACGGATGAAGAAATTCCAAGCAAGTATTAAGATTACAATTTCGAGAGGCTAGATAATTCTGTATTAGCATACAAAGGAGAATTACCGTGCTGTGCGTCCGTGTGTCACAGTCTGTTATAAGGCCACGCCTTGTAGCTGTCATATGGACGCCTAATTAGGTAAGCGTTGGCCAACTATTAGATGTGAATTGAAAAAAATCGTCACGAAGAATACAATTTAGATTTTTACCGAACTATTATGAATTAACAAAAAAAAACTCATTGTAACATTAATCATTAAGATTTATTGTATTATCATAAAATTGGAGATTTATTACAAAATGAAACGAATATACTTGTTGACTACATTTTGATACAATAAAAATATAAAATTTAAATATAGTTTATTTATTAAAAAAGCGGAGAAAATTTTCTATGCGTCAACATTCGACCATAAACAATGAAACTATTCAATATTTATGTAATAGAGCACCAGGAAGACATGGCGCGGTTTACTTCGAACTCTGTCATTAAATTCCTAACACTTTTCACATTTAAATTCATAAATTTCCGGTGTTAGTATATTGTCATTGTCACACGCGTCACGTTCGACCGATTGCACACACACATTCCTACAGACATACATTTTATTTGCCTAGCGACCGTTCAATTAAATGGGAGGCAAAAGCTTCGAATATTATTAATTGACTATTTTTTTTGTTGTCACTTCTAGGTCATAGTTGAGCAACAAGTAAGTAAATTCTATTTCGTCATTTATCTGTATCAATCTCTATTAAATTTAACAAAACAAACTATCATTGCGTCCACTATGAATAGATCTTCCTGTAAAAATAGATGCAATGGTCCCATGGTTCAATAAAAAACGGCCAGTGAGTTTAAGTAACGAAGTACGCAACGCGAATTTCATTTGCCAGACAATAGAGCACACACGATTCCAAATTCAAATTTTAAAAAAGAACCCAGAGTAGGTACGCGGCCACGCGAATTTCAAATATGGAACGCATTCTGTTCTGATTTCGTATTCTTAATTCGAATTCAATTATTATTTTCAATTACCGTGGGCTGGTCGTGAGGCGAGTTGTGCGCCATTGTCCTACATTTTTTTTATTTAGTGTAAAATAGTTATCTCGTATTTGTGAAAAAGTATATTATTTTGTGGATAGACATAATAGATTTTGAACATGATAATGTTTGTCAAAGACAAATTGATATGCCCTTATAAAAAAATGTTAAATTGTAAAATTTACTATTTCTATATAGGTAAGATTTATGAGGAACAAGGCTTATTTTATATTCTATTTTTAATTTTCAATATTATATTATCGTAACTACGTTGATACATCACTAAAATAATTACTTAAAATATTTAAATTTTAACAGATTTGCATTAATTGGTTTTTAGTTATTACCTATCTGATTTAACAGGATGATGGATTATTGATGTGACAAATTGACACTTAATCATTTGCATTGGAGTTCAGGTACACACGTGTAGAGTGACGTCACGCAGTCTAGTTTAATACATTGGTAACATTTTTCAAACAAACAGACACTTTTAGATCATAGGAGATTAACGACCTCAGTAACTGTTTAAATTTCGCAACATTCACTCAAATTACCGGTTCACTGGTAATAAACAATTTTTTGTACCGACATCGTTTATTAGACACATATAATAAAGAATATATTTAGATTAAAATATAAGATTATTATAAATTATGGAGACCTTGTCTAAAGCAAATTATTTAGTGTATTAATAAATATAAGTGATAAAATGGTTTTTTCTTTTACTTCATAGAGATGTGTCAATTAATGCGCTTATTTAAATTTTGCAAAACACTGATATGTATCGCTCATAACTATAAAACTTATTACCAACAAAACCATCGTACAAGATCTAAAGATTAAAAAAATCTTAATGTACGTTTAAAAAAAATGGCGTCTATGATTGATGTATTTATAATAAAGTATTAAATCGGACAAAAATTTAAAGCAATGCTAGTAAGTAGAAAAAGTAGAGTTCATCGACATTAGAGTTCTCAGCCACTTGAATTTTATGAAGAAAACACTTCAAAACGCATATAACTATTTCCATACTTTAATTAGGTACACACGCATAAAGACGCACACAGTGATATCTATAAGATAAATATAGGGTTGGCATCTGGTTAAAAACTTTGTGAAGATTATAATTATTATCAATACTTTTTATCATTTCACAAAAATCTATCTTAATGATTAAAAATATTTTATATATTTTTATTAAATCTATACATATAATAAAACTGTAGAGGTCGAATGTCTGTTCATAGAAAAAAATGCTAAAAACCGAGTTAGGGGGCTGTAAGAGAGAAATAGAACAAATCCAGATTTTTTTCAAATTTATTGTTTCTCTGTCTGTTTGTCTGCTTGTACGGGTTAATCTCCAAAACTGTTGGACCGATTTAAATGAAATTCTGCATGGTAGTACCTTATATCCCCGGTCAACATTTTAGATACATTTCATCCCGGAAAATTAGAGCTCCCGTGGGATGGTTAAAAAACTATAGTAACTTATACAGCATAGTACATAACAACTTATGCACCTAATTTAGTAAAATTTGGCATGCTGATACCTTATACCGGAAAAATGTACGGTTCCCGTGGGATAGATTCGTTTTTGTTTTTCTAAAGGTGAACCCAAGCAAAGCGAGGGTAAGCTACTACTTTATTAAATATACAGGTTCTTGCACTAAATGATATCGTTGTGAGTGATTTACAAAATGAATATAAAATTAATAGGCAATTTTGATTTTTTAAAACATATTTGTAAAGAAAATATTGAAAAGATATTTACAAAATATTATATCTGACTAGAACTAAACTATTATGAAATAGGTGCAACATTAAGCATAATGAAGTAAGGCCGGAAACAGCCCTGAAACATATGGCTTTTTAAACGCAGTTGTTTAAGCTTGTTGAATGTATTTAGTTATTGGGTTACTTTACATAAAAGATGCCTTTTATTCATAATTTATATTTAGGTAATTATAAACTTATAAAATTTAAACCTTATTTGTTACTATATATTACGAAAAAAGTAAAAACGTGATCCTTTAATCTGATAGAAATACAATAAAAAAAAGTAATTAAATTCCTTGGTGAACATACTATTATTTTTTTTATTTAAAATATCATTATGCATCCTAATCAACTCCACAAAAACATCGCCTCATTAATTCAAACAATAGACTCCTAGAGAGATAAAAAAAAAATAAAGTAATTGCTTATTGTGTTATCTGTGAAAACGTTACTAGCAACACGCGCTACCAACAAGAAAAAAGAACTCGTTCGATATTCAAATTGGTTAAGAATTTGTATACGCGATTGTCATTGGTTGACAATCAATCATTATAGTTTTTGAAATTCGAATTCCTTCGCGTTTGATTTGATCAGTTCGAGCGTACATGGCACGAGATGTAGATATTATATTTTTGAATTGGAGATAAATGAATATAATAATCGAAGCATTTTTCACAGTAGTATAATTTACTGATTTTAATCATATAACTTTCCTACGTAATTATAAAATCTTTTCTGAGATAAACGAAAGAAGATTTAAAGCAAGAATTAAACAATTACACAGCGAATATTATAAGCATATAACAAAATATTCAAATATTCCAATACTTATGAAGTTTATAACATAAAAACAAATAGCTACGCATTGAGGGCCCTTCTTTGTTATTTTTAAAATCAAAACCCATGTATTCAAGTGTAGAATCAAACACTTAAAAAAATTATGATTTTTCTCATTTTCTAAGTATTGACATAAAGATTTGGGAGTAAAACAAATATATTGCTTGTTTATATTATGACTTGTAGTAATGAATACTACGTAGAGTTCGAGGATCAATTGAGATGTGATGAATAATAAGGTATTTAAAATAACACAATGTATCTAGATATTTTGGTAGAGTAAGAATTTATCACATATTTTGTACTAGCGACACACCCTCGCTTCGCTCGGGTTCGTCCCTAGATGGCTGTTAGTATATATATACACACAGGTATGATGAGTTTTATATCCCTTACTTGAGAAATGATTGATTCCCCATACAAAGCTCCACCCCCCTTTTCACCCTCTTGAGGAATGATTTCCGGGGTAAAAACTATCCTATGTCCTTCGCATTGTCTCAAACTATCTCCATACTAAATTTCGTCTAAATCGGTTCAGCGGATTAATGAAAAGGAGACAGACAGACAGACAGACAGAGTTACTTCGCATTTATAATATTAGTATGGATAATATAATACGAATAACAATTTTGTCATAAATAAATAAACTTTTTGACTTATCAAATATAAGTAGAGTGCTATAAAACAAAAATTATTTAATAAAACGAAATGGGAAATAATAAAATTACATAAGCAATTCACAAAAATATCTACGGAATATTTCTTAATGTTTATTGGTATAGAAACAACTAAATTGCACCGACATTACAAGTACAATAAAAAGTCTCAAATGTTCGTAATTATGTATCGTTTCACACAGATCGCGTTATCTCGAGACGCGTAATAGTGGATATTATTTTGTATCTCGTTTACATGATATCGGAAATATTTATTGACAATAAAAAACCAAAAACATGTATAAAATTAAATAAAATTAGAACTAATTAATATAAATTAGTGTCTTATTTCCTTATTGATTGTTATCACACATTTTATATTTAATTTTTATTGTCTATTACATTACATATGAATGTTTTATTTTATTGACTTTTAAAAAAATACTATCTCCATCTCTCTTCCTCATTCAGAAGGAAGCTTCTCTATTCTGTTTTATGTTATATTGTAACACATCTTGTAATATCTTAATCCTTGTATAATAAGCAAATGCTACTAAGTTCTACGAAATTAGTCTTTACTCATACATGTGTATACGTTTCAGAGATGCCGTTACAATATTTTTCTTAACACCTCATTGTAAAGTAGCCTTTAGCATCTTTTTTTATCGTCTCGACATAATGTAAACTAGCATAACAGTTTTCCATCAAACCAAAATTTCTAATCGGATTCTGACATAAGAATTTAGAGCGAAGTATGTACCGTAAGCGCCTCGGGCTTCATTGTAACATGTTATGCTGGCTCCACATATTGAACCAATGGACCAAAGCTAATGTAACTTTATTATTTATTCTATTGGCTCTAGTTCGCCCAACGTGTAGAACTAACATTAAAACGTAACTTTTTTATAGTGTACAAATTGTAATTTAAACAAGTGTCCGGAATTGCGTTATCACTTTTCTTTGTAATACATTCTATTCACATCTTATTCTAATTTAAAACCAATACTATTATGGACAATACTACTAATAAATAAGACACTACAAATTAAATTAAATATTATATAGTACTAGAAACTCACCCTCGCTCCGCTCGGGTTCGTCCCTAGTTAAGTTTTAACGTTGAGCTCAGACATGAGATATTTTCCCGCAGTAAAAAGTACCCTATATGTTGACCCGGATAAACAGCTATCATCATACCAAATTTCATCAAAATCTGTCTAGTGGTTTTCTCGTGATGCGGTAACAGACAGACAGACAGACAAAAATTCTAAAAACTTTAGATTCGGCCTCTGTATCGATAATAATATCTATTTCAATAACATTTTCCAAAAAATATTTAATGTACAGATTCGGCTTAGTTACAATTTTATAATATGTATAGATGAAATCTTCAGACTTGCAAATTCTTAACTATAATTAATATTATCTATATATTTGGAACATAATTAGATTGTACTTGACAAGTTACTAGTAATTTAGAGCGATTGCCATCTGACCTCTGCAGTCAAGGGCATACCAGTTGCCCGTGTTAATGAACATTCTCAAACAAAATATGGTTTCCAATAAATAAAAGTAAATAAATAATATTAACATGCTTTTAGTAATAAAGATAAAAGTGTAACCATCGCTTTTTAAGTTGGCGTTAATCGGTTCATTTGCATGTATTAGTAGACGCCGGATTTATATCTGTTGATAATAAAAGTCGTTTGTTGATTACTATTTTATATTTATTAGCGTTTTGTTTACGCTGCACAGTATTAAAAATGTTGGCAGACTGTGAAGATAATTTGAAAATGCAAGCTTATGGTAATTCAATCGCCATTTAAGAAAGCTCACTAATATCGCTCATTTATTTTTAAATAAAACTATCTTTTCGGATTTTTTCGCGGATTTATTTTGATTTTTTGGTTCTCGATGTTTCGATACAGGAATCACGGTCATGGGAAAAACTAAGGTTTTAGACGTCTCAAAGGTTTATAATTATATATTTGTTACAGAGAGTGCCTGTAAGACAAAGACAACTTTACAAAATATTCTCAAATATTCACGTAAAGAAAGTATTATGCTCATTTATTTTTAGTGCACTAAAATATTATGATTATGTAATTAAGGCAAAATAGATAGTAAAAAATCGATATGATATAAATTTCCTTAATAACAGTGAATTAAAATTGATTAACGTCGAAGTATTTCTCGATTACAATCATGCGGTTTCTGTGTAAATTGTTTTGTAACGTTGAATTATTTGTGTAATAAATTGAATTTAACAATATCTTGTACTGTGATATTGGAATAACAAAAATCTCTATATTCGCATTCGGTCGGTGCCGTGTTTAAAGCACGTGTTGTACCGATAGCAAAATGAAATATTTATGTAATTTAAATGCTAATAAATGAAATAGCAATATATTTATCAATAATTCATGCTTTTGTCAAAGAAAATTTTCTCAGTTATCAAATGTATTGTACAAAACGCAATATAAAATTGTAATTTTACTAAATATTAAGGCAGTGGCAACCCAGTGGTAACACGCTCGCTTGGGAAACCGAGTGAAGCAGATTCAAACCCCGGGTCTCGCACCTCTGATATTTTCATGTGCGAATCATTTCTAACATGATCACCACTTGCCTTACGGTGAAGAAAAACATCGTGAGGAAACCTGCATGTCTGAGAAAACCTAGCAAGTTTTGGAAAGACATGCGAAGCCCGCCAATCCGCACTTGACCAGCGTGGTGGACTATGGCCTGATTCCCCTCGTATTGAAGGGATGCCCGTGCCCAGCAGTGGGGCGTTAAATAGGGCTTAATACAACACACAACTATAACGTTGGTAGAAAACGAAAAAAGCTTTTGCAATCGTTCCTTACTCGATACTTTCTAAATTTACATAAATTACGTTAGTGCTACAGTTCCATATCTCTCATCGAATGCAGAGATCACGTTTTAAAAGTAACATTACATGTCACGTCAACAAACAAACAAACATTTGATCTATGCGCTAAACCCATGTGATCGATCCTGACACCGCATGAAATTAATTAGCTGATGCAACCAATGGCGCAAGATTACAGCTTAAAGAAACCAGTCCTACAATCCGTCAGCTTTGGATTCTTGCCGTGACAGATAAGTGATCTATTTATACGAAACGGCAAAACAATGGGAGAGATAAGATGTGAAATTGGTCACCAAATCCCGTTGTATTGATAGTGATTGAAGTAATTAGTGATATTGTACATATAGTTGTAAAATTTTTTTTGTAATTTTTTTTTCTAAGGTTTTAGACGTCTCAAAGGCGTTATATATTTGTTACAAACAGACAGTCCGAAATAACCCGAAAAGATAGTTTTTATTTAAAATGTCAAATATTCGCGTAAATCTAAGAAAGTATTAATATACATGCTTTTTACTATAAACAATATAATCAAACTATAAGGCATTAGTAAAACGACAGTCCACATTAGACACTGTAATGTTACAATGTGGCAGTCGTATCGTGGTAGCTGCCGACCGTACCAGTTGTTATCGAAGTCGTGCATCAAAGTTAGTATTATTTTGAGAAGTAATTATTAATGTAAAGTCAGTTACCGAATTTCAGGTCGTTGCAGCACAGGCGAGCCCCCTCCTCCTCCACGCCACAGTCGACTAATGAATAATAGAAAAGTGGTTTGTTCAAGTAGCTGATATGGACCGCTGATAAATGATGAATGCGTTTTCGGTAGAGATTTTTCTTTTTGAGTAATTATCGATTGTGTGCACTTACTTTCTTTAAGGAGAAGCTTCTCAATACTTTTTGTTTTGATTGTTTACGAACGGAAACGTCGATCGAGGTAAGAAAGTACGTTTCGAAGTCAGAAGCTCTGAGCGCCAGTCTAATCTTTGTCAAAATTTTGAGAATTTCAAAGCTGTATGCCTCTAATGGGGAGAAGTAAATGTTTTCATGCGTATATACGAAAGATAATAACCGGCAGAAAAACCTGAGTAGACGATGATTTCGGTAAAGAATTCAGCGCTCAACGTGCGCGTCCACTTTATTGGGAACTCCGACGTAAATTTGACAAAAGAATTTTATGAACGTATAAATTCGAGATGTCGGTGCCCGTCATCCGATCGGTACACTTTAATACTTGGCTCAGTTTCGAAGAAACATCAGCTTTTTGCCGCCAGAGATCGCAACTCGTTCAATTACAGACAAAATTAATGATTGAACACATTTTATAGTTATGTGTGTTTGTACGCACACACGTCTACATTATAGAGGCAGGATCTTACAATAGGATTACATCGCCATAAATGGATCGGAATAACCAGTTATGACCGCTTATGATTCTCCTATGGGTTGCTTAACATTTTTGTATCTTTTGTTTCGAATAGAACTGTGTTCTTGCATTTTAATTTAGGCTTAGGGGCGTATAAATGGAATGTATGCATCCTAAGCCTTGCGATCGTATTATATCGGCGAGCGCGCCGAGCTTACACTCAGACTTTCGACTGCGGAACTTTTTCGTATATCCGGTTTATCTAATATATAATATGATCTGTGAACTCATTACCGACAATAATTAAAAATATTTGATCTGACATCTAAGCTTCGCTCAGCAAAAACTTAGAAAAGTTATGGCAAAAAATCTTAATCACGATGCGGAATGAGTAACACAAATTGAAAAACCAACGACTATTCATATGGATGTACCGATTTATCATAATCCTTTACGTACAAATATATTCAAAGTTATGTCAGTAATATAAAACCAGTCGAGTAAAAAAACACCGAATTCTTAAAACGCGATTGAGCGGCGCGATTTTAGTTGGAAGCGGGCTATTATCAATCTTTGTAAAGATATAAAATTACTTAACGATATTTTACAACCATTTATTCCTCTTTTATGGATTACCAGACCATTAAAAGCAGCAAACGGAAGCACAACAGTGGAGTATCTAGTCGAAATAAAATTTAATAAAGCATATGAATGGAGATAAAAATGAGTACATAAAGACCGGAGTCCGGAGCGAACGGGTCAATATTAAAAAATTAGGAACAATTCAAATCAAATTCGAATTCTAGTTAGAGAAGGACGCTCGTAGGGTTGATGACCCGTTGAAATGTCAGCACACGCTCTTCTCGCTCTTGCCTTGCGCCCCCGTATATTGTTATCGCATTCTATGAGATGTTGATCTTGATACGTCACATTTTTAATAAACGAACTCCGTATGACATGGCGCACGGAAATTCGTTCCAATGATTAATATGGCCGCCGCTTGCGTATACGAAACTAATACTTTGTTTTTAAACGTTATTAGAAATATTGATAGTTTCATGTCATTGCTCGTGTTTGTGATCGCCCGATAAACGATTGTTAGATAGAAAGTCTGTCGGGTATAGAATTGAATGCATGAGAGAGTAGACAATATGTAGGCAGCGGACGCAAAAAACATAATTCAACGATCATTGTATCTTATTTGTATATATGTCTATGTGATTATTTGTTTCAACTTTTTATAATATACGTATATCTGATAAGTAGTTACCAATCATTTTGCGCGTTCCAACGGCTATTAATTAGGACGTTTCTTGCGCTCGAAAGAGTTTAATAACGTAATAATCTTGTCGCCTTTGGCATTTTGGACTATTCAGATTCTTATTTTAATTTTGACATTAATAAGTATAGCGGACGGACAGACGAAACGAATGAAAAACGAGCACAGTGATCCAACAAAAACCTCCTAGCATACTAGGCATCACACTGAGCCGCGTTTCATTACAACGGAAATAAAAAAGTTCATATTTGACGTTTAACAAATTGTTCCTTTTTCAAATCGACCAATGAGACCATTGTATTCATTCCTAATGGCATGTTCTATTTTCAAATCTCATTCTCTTTTCAAATCTTGCTCGCCTTTCAGATTCATTCGAATTTGGAATGTGTTACGTTGGATACATTTTCCCACACGTCTTTTTTTGAGTTGTTTGTCTTGTAAATGAGTTGATTAATTGGATGTTGCGCTAGTGCTCATTGTTGTTAAAGTTTGACCGAGTTTACAACTAAAGCTTAAAGGTTTACTTGACACTGCACAAAATGAAATTAATAAAATAAAAGTCGCAGTCGAGTACAGACATAAAATACATACAACATTATTATTATTAGAAATCATATAAAACCTTGGTGTCACATTTAAGCTCGAGTGGATAGCTATTGGCATTAAAGTTTTAATCTGAAATATGCATCTATAAAATCCTCAAAATGGCCAAATGTCGTGTATCTAGTGGTGCGGGAGATATTGCCGAAATGCATAAACATCAAAGGGGTTTTTGTTGAAAAAAGATTTAAAATTGAAGGGCGCGTCCCCATAGGCAAAATGGCGTCCGAGATTATAATAACGATTTTAAAGTCCCCTTCGCTTTTTATTTTCTATTTTTTTGGAAGGGTTGTGATGTAAGTGGACGCGGGGTCCGATGGAGAAATTTACGCTAACACAGTTTCTAAAGTAATAAACGCGAATTGTGGGTAACGCAGCGTTAAGAATTTCAGATCGAAGTTCAATCGACTTAGTTGAATTATTTGAAAGATAATTCTGATATTATTCGCATAAGTTTGGTTTCGAATGCTATATTCGGTATATTATATTGACATACATATTAACTTTAGAAGTTTGTACAAACTATGCTAAAAATAAAATACCAGACGTTTATCCTCTCGTATCATCTATAAAAGCGAGTATTCCACAATGGGTGCGCTCAATTCAAGACCAAATCTGTGGCAATTGTCGAGACGCTTTATCAATAAACATAAAAATCGAGGAAGTCTCCAATTTGCTCGTTCACCATAGGATACACAAATTACACTTCTATTCTTCAAACCTTGGAGCTCAATTTACTTCCCATATTGTTTTGAAGGGACAATTATTGTTACTGTTTCTGGTAGGTTATGTTTGGGAGTTGGTCCCTAATTTTAAATGGTAGCCCGCATTCAGATTTTAGATGATTTAAAATTTATTTACACTTAAATATTTAAATAGCAAGTTATTATAACATATAAATTTACGTTAAATAAAATATGTTAAATAATCTATTAGCTTAAAATAAAAAATAAAACAGATATTAAAAAAAAAACATTATATTTACTATATATTTATAAATAGTTTATCCCCTGATTTAATTAACAAAATTACTAATGACAACATTAAGTCAAAATTACTTTTTTCTGTATTTAAAAGATAGGAATACATATTATATAATACTCTAGTAATATATTTAGTCCATAATAATGTCGCATTACATAAATCTTAGTAGTTTTCAATCTTATAGGTATTTATTTTAAAGAATATGTAAAACTTTTAATGATACAAGAAAGGAAAAAAAAAAACTTAATTTTTACATTATTCTTAATTATTCTATACTGTTTTATTTATTTTATAATATTTTAAACAGTAAACATTATAAAGAATTAAAGTTGCCACATTCGTAAAATGATATCACTAAGTGCATAGCAAGTTTTGCTAAAGGTCATGCACGAACAAAATGTATGTATAATTAATTATTTTTAGCTGTTACTTGTCGATATCAAGATAGCAACTGTAAATTATATATAGTAAAATATGTATTGTTATGAAAAAAAGAAGTTATTTCCCTTGCAAATGTAGAATATAAAAGTTAGAGAAAAAAAAGGTCCTCAAAGGCTTTAATTTTTAGTTAACTAGTAGTGTACAATAGGGCTTTTAGTAATAACTTTCGTGTTCACAAAAATGACGAAATTAAATTAAAATTTTCATACCCTATTTCATCTATTTAGAAAGTGAATCTTTAAAAATCTATCCTTAGTTATTTTGCATACTTTTTTATGTAAGACTAACGACTTACCATCGCTTCGCTTTGGATTTGTCCCCAGACTAAAACAAATCTATCCCACGGGAACCGTACATTTTTCCGGGATAAAAAGTAACCTATGTGCTATTCCATACTATAATCTATCTATGTGCCAAATTTTATTCAGATCCATTCAGCCGTTCTGGCGTGAAAGAGTAATAAACATCCATCCATCATCACAAACTTTCGCATTTATAATATTACTAGCGACTCACCCTCGCTTCGTTCAAGTTCGTCCCTAGATTGCTTCCCGATACAAATTTCATCCCCACTTTTACCCCCTTAAGGGATAATTTCCGGGATAAAAAATATCCTATGTCCTTCCCAGGCTCTCAAACTATCTTCTTACCAAATTTCATCTAAATCGGTTTAGTAAATCCAAAGATTACCCCACACAACCTCACAAACTCATACTCTTTACCTCTTTATAATATTAGTATAGATTAGTATTCGAGATGTATGTATGATATGGGTACTCTTTTGGAAAATTCATGCTTCTTAATCTAGCGGCTTATACTGCTCGTCAAGCAGTTAGTACCTACTATGAAGTACATTTTCTAGGCACCAATATAAACAGTACCTAAAATATATGTACATATATACATTTGGCAATTTATGAGTAGTAACATAAGTTAGCTGAGGAACCATAAATCATTTTAAATAAGCGCATAAAACTGTTTTTTATTGAAAAAGCCCTTCCTCAAATTTCCGTGATACGTTTTCTACAATGGTCGTTTTCCTTTTTTCTAACATCGATGACGCAGAAAGATTAAACTGACATTTTATTCTGATAAAGTTTTTTAAACGATAAATATATTACATTATTTAATTACGCTTCATTGTTTTTGGAGTTGGTAAAAGGAAGTGCAAAGCCATGTTGTGTTTAGCATTAAAGGGTACTTGATCCGCGAACCCATTTTTGGTATCTACCGTTATATACAGTTATCAATTGATAAAATTATTGTAAGACGACATCTTAAGTGACTAATGTATCTAATATTCGTGGGAATTAAGAATAATCAAAAACTAACATCAAGCGCTAATTTTGCATGGAAGCGGAAAGAGTTTTTTTAAACAACAAATAGAACGTTATATGACTAAATTTTGTACTTGGGTTAAGTTAACCACTTGAACCCCGCGCTTTTTGACATGCAACACCCGTTAAACACCGAGCCCGCTTGTCATTTTTCCCCGATACAACCATGATTTAAAAAAACACTCGTAATTCAAATAATATAGCACCGATTTAAAAAGTGTAAGCTGTTTTGGGTTTTTAAATAATATGAGCATTTATGACAATATACAAAATACACTTTAAACTATTGATGAATTATAAATAAGCTGACAATATATCAGTGTTAGTTGAAAATGTAGTAGCTGTTGTAATATATTGATTTCTGACAATACCACGGTTTAAATTTACATTAAATTTGAAACAATGTTTTATGAATAAACATGTAATCGCACAAAACCATTTCTTGATTTATTTATATTAGTTGTTAGTTACAATCAAATTCAAAACTTTATAGCACTCGCGGCTCGTTCGTTGTATTTGCGCAGCCCATCGCGCAATTTTCAAATCAATGATCCGAGTTATAGTAGGTGAATTCATAATAAAACTGATACTAAAATACAGAATAGTCCTTGCTTTACAAATATACACTAATAAATCTTGAAAATAAGCCACTGTAATCAAAATTCGGATGGTTTTCTTAAAACAGAGAAAAATTGAGGTTATTTTTTATAGACGATCGTGTTGTATTGTAATTAACGTTTCTGTATATAAATTTAGCTCAAATTATAAAAGAACAAGCTAAGCATTATCATATACATGAAAACTTAACACTTTTTATTCAAAAAACTAAACATTTAAACATGTAAAGTTGACTGTAATAATGTATGTAGTATGTACTGATAATATTTTGGTGCGTAGTGATGTACCCCACAACACTAAAAATTATCGATTATTTTCGTGAACCGTAAAACACAAATAAACACAATTACAATTTTTATATTCATTTGTAACAATAAAAAATAAGTATTTAAAAAATCAAAATAAGCGAAATAAAATAATGTAATTTTTTGGACAAATTAGATAAAAAATTATTAAATAAAGTATAATTTTCATAAAAATATAACAAATAAAATTATTATAAATTTAATAAATTAATATTAAATTTAATAAATGCAAGAATAAAAGTTCTGGCCCGCAAGCTTTCGTATCATGAAAAATTTAATTTATGTTAATTAATATATTACGAAAAAGTAACATAATGTATTAATTAAATATTAATTAATAAAAATAGAAATATCTATCTAAATTTAAAAATTTATACCACTAATATGGCACTAAAAATTTTATTTTTCAATAGTTCCATGTACTGGTACTCCTATCTTGTAATTTTTAAAATAATAATTTGAGAATGAGAATTTCAATAATATAGCTCTTTTAGGTTCAGTTTATTCGCGTGTTAAACAATGTGAAAAACGCAATAAGTACAATATTTAGATGAACATGATATTTATTGATTCAATGATTTTTTTTAAGAAACTTGCTGTTCTCCAGGATTTCCAACCCTTTTATTATCTTTTCCTCTAATCTAGGAAATCATTTAGATAGTCAAAGAAGACTTTAATTTACTCGTAAGAATAAATGCCCGTGTAATACCTCGCCAATATTCGAAGTAACCATGAATAGTTACGTTACTTAAATGATAGACACAAGTTTAATATATATTATACACTCATATATTTGCCAACTATATTTTTGAAGTCTCACGTAACATAAAGCGGGCGTTTTGCAAATTACTTAGCCCTTTTCTAAACTATTATTACTGAGTATTTCCCAGTAGATCAACTCAATAATATACCCTAATACTAAAGCTTTTTACACTACTATTAGACCGACGAGGCAGTCAGGGAACGCTTTTGTTATTTCAGACTAGTGACTCACCCTCGCTTCGCTCAGGTTCATCGCTGGGCACGTTTTAACGGTTGGTATGAAATAGATATAAATTGTTTTCCAGTGGGAACAAGATAGTCTCCCGCGGTAAAAAGTAGCCAATTTCATTCTTCAGCCTTCCTTCTATCTATCTTCACACAAAAAATCACAAATATTCAGCACTTTGTTTCAACGTGAAAGAAGTACAAACAAACAAACAAATAAAGTCAACGTCTTACTGTATATCGTAGAAAGAGAAAGTGTGAAATTTACAAATGCATTCAAGTAGTATATATTAATTTTAAGGTTGAGTTTATAATAATATAGTAATAAGGAAAAAGAAACATGTGATTTTTACGTTTTTCCGTGATTTTTTTCTAATTTTTCTCCTCATAAGAACCTTTCTCGGACTTCAATGAATATTTGAAAAAAAAATGGGCTAATTGGTCTAGCCGTTCTCGAGTTTTGCGCTTAGCAACAAATTTAGCCATTCATTTTTATTTATATATAAAATATGAATGAACGTCTTTGTATTCCCATTATAGAGTAGTTTACTATGTTTGCCTTTGTATTTAGACTTTTAAATATACCTATAATATTTTATAATATATAAGAGTATTTTATTTTGCATTTTATTTCCCACTGTTACATTATATTTATATTAAAATATCGATATTATCGATAGCACATATCGACATGTGTCAATGTCTAACTGGTCTTTGATGAGAGTTCAATTACGTCAAATTTGACAGCTTATAGGTATTATTTGTAAATAAACATATTTTATATAATAAAAATATTGAAATATGCTACAAACAACTGAAAATATAAAATTATATTAGTTTTTCTTTAGTGATTTACCTTTATCAGGCACCAAATCAATGACTAATAGTCAAAATTCATGTTATAAAATGGCGACTTATTTTACGAATTTTATACATCAAAATTCGTTGGACCAAAAAACTAATTTTATGACGTGATTATAAACTTATTAGTATCTCAATAGTGGCAAAGAATACTAACAATAAATATTTATACGTTTACGGCACAAATTCACTAGTTTAAATATTTTAAATTACACAAAATCTATAGTGAACCGCGCGCGCTTCACTTGAAATTTAAACAATTTTTGACGCCTTTGTTTTTAACGTTGTCGGCATTTAATTAAAATTTTATTTTATTATATAATTGATAAAACTTCTAAAGTTTGCGTGTATCATACATTTGGCATAAAATAAACTAATTTGGTCGTGTAATAAGTGATAAAAGTGCAGCGGGCGAGGTGGTGCCTATGGGTACCAGCGGGGTTTAACGGCAACGCCGGAAGTGGTACCCATAGGCACCAGCGGGGTTCAAGTGGTTAATAAACGGATATTGTCATAGCGTTCCAATTTCAAATTAAAAAAGAACAATCGGGAAACGCCAGCACGTCGCGGCGATAACGCAACGGATTCGAAATTTTAAATAGTTCCATATTCAAACGATTTCAAATATGGTCGGGCGATTGTTTCCCGTTTTCGCCGGCAGTTTAGTCCGAGCGATGGTTTTTAATATGCGGGCTACGCAGTTATTGAAGTTTCACAATAGCAATATGGCTACTAGTATTACTTATAAGTTATAACTGATCGTACAATTGTTATACCTTTTCTTGATATATTATGTTTAAGCTTGTTAAAAACTTGTTAAGTCCAGATTTTCGTAAATAATATTTGTTTTGGAGCTTTTTAACCGACGAAAAAAAGGAGAAGGTTCTCAATTTGACAACTGTATTGTTTGACTAAGCTTAACTTTTTACAGTGTAGTCCGATTTCGATGATTCTTTTTTTATTGAATAGAATTTGCCGTGTAGATTAAAATAGTGTAGAAAATAGCGGATGATTGGTTTTTCACCCATTGAATTTTTAAAAATACTTCCTTTTTACTTTGCTACTACTATATCTACTTTAAAAATGGAAAAATAAAAACTTTTAAAAAATAAATAAAAACCGACTTCAAAAAAAAAACAATAAAAAGTAAAAAATAACTGAAAAATAAAGGCACACCTACTACGAAAATATCTGGTTAGGTATCTATAGTAAATGAAAACTAACAGTCAATTATTTTTTACTTATTAGTGTTTTTTTTTTGAAACGGTTTTCAATTTTAATTTTTATTTAAAAGTTTTTATACTATTTTGAGCCTCTGATTAGTAATAGGTACATATTATTAGTTATTTTAATTTTATCTACATTTTGATGTTACGATCAATCAAACATGAATTTGTAAATTAATACAATCGGACTTTTTCGTCTGACAACTTTAAAGTCATATAAAATATTTACATTTTATTAAAAGATAAAAACCAAGCCGCTCTACCGTAAAGTCTCGCTTGTTAGTCACTTATCCTTTTCTAACTCGATTTATGATCTATTGGTTTTTTATAAGAAATAGGAACTGACATTATACATACTCTAAAATAAACTTAATAGAAATGTCAGCGGATTTCACATTTATCATACTTGCGCTTGTGCTATTCAATTAGCATTTATTATGTCGCAAATGTTAATACCAAAAATAATAATTATCTTCGAAACTGACGGCGGAAATGCATTAGTTATTAGGAAAACTCGTAGATCAATCAGTATGCAAGTCCTGGATTCAGTTCCTGTTCACGTCTCGGTGAAATTATTCCGTATACGACATCAAATTTGTTATTACGACTTTCTATGCCGTTTTCGGCGTATCAAGTGACCATTATCGACCGAAAAATGTATTTTGTTACTTTTGCATAATCCGACGTTATGGTCGCCATTGTTATAGAGTATACGAAGCTAGAATACTTATTAATTTAATGTAGGTCACAGGACAATTCGTATTAACGCAGCGTAGGTATATTCGAAATCCACGGTCTCAGTAATTACTGATGTCTAGAGCTCGTTACTTTAGAATGGTAAAAAGGGAAAAAATACATCATATCGAGTTAAAGTCAGCCATATATCGAGAACGAAGTATTCGCCGAGTTGAAAATATTCATTCATTATAAATGGTATTTATAAACAACTTATCTCGGAGCGTGCATTTATCAACATATCCGATTATTAAATTCCAAGTAAACTTTTTGCTAAATTACGATGGATTATTCTGTTTCTTAGTAAATGGAATCCGTATATTCCATTAAAAAGGAAATAATCACATTGTTACGAAGTATCTCACGGAGCAATCATCGGATTCGGCTTGCTCCGACTTGTTCTGACTTTTTACTCCTAAATATGGTATTCATAAAATCCTTCTCTTTTTCGTAGAAAAATACCATTGTATCGCGAATTCGTAAATAAATTTATCGACAAAGTCACTATTTCGATCCCAAAAAGAATTCAAGTTGGAGACAATCGAGTTTCCAAAATCATATTTTCTCCGGTCCAATGTCGGTTTCACATAAATAATGTTAATGCGGTATAAAAGGCGTTTTTCGATGAATTTATTCCCAAAAACGTTAGCGAAAGGCTCGGGAAGTAAGTTGTTCATACATAATTCAGTACATACGAAGTCGCTTGCATTCTTGAAAAATAAACTTAAATTTGGTAGTTTTCAAAAATGTACTGTTCATTTATACATCATCTTATATGGATATCATTAGTATCGAGAACACGTAACTCATCCGATACATTTCCAAATTGAACTTCTATCTCGAATGCAATTATTAATGACAATTATCTTTGATTAAAAAATAGATACGTTTTGTGAATAGACGGACAAAGAGAACGAAGTGCAAGTCACTTCATACGAATTAACATCGCTTTGTTTCAACTTTGAATGGACAAAAACACGATTTTTAATATCAATACATTTGCTATCGATTCTTGATTATAATAGTGTAGCCTAAACGTTTCATTAGTCTTATCTGTTAAACATTTTTTATTCGTATGCCATTATAATAAAGCATACATTTCTATGGAAGAATAGCTTATGCTATATACATGAGTGTTGCCAGGTGTAAAATGTCGATTGTAATTGTAAGCGCGTAGAGTCGGGTTCTAATTAAGGTGTTAATAGTATACGTAACACTTCGTCTATAAAATTACCGCCTCGCAGTAACGGTGAGAATGCCTAACTGAAGGACCTAGTTAAATATATTAAAAGGACGAGTCGAGTTCAAATTGTAACGAAATTTTCTTGCTTTCCACTTAAAAAGTAACTTTTTTATGAAAATATTATAATTTTGATATTATGTTCCTTTTTTATTTTTAAAGCCGCCTGTTTAGTATCACGTAGACATGTATTATGAGACTAAAAATGCAAGCTTTTACAGAGTTAAAACCTAAACAAATCCATATTTGTATATAGAAATATAAATATGTCCGTATGTAAGCTTTATCCCTCAAACGAGATTACGATGGGGTGAGTCCAGTTCCATCATCAATTATTGAATGCGCTCAGCTTTCCATTTTTTAAAATAAACTCAAGGGTAGGGGACAGTAATAAAATCACGCAAGGGACGGGTTGCTACAAACTTTGTTTAAAATATTGCATGCAATAATATGCTAAATAGTTATATTTTAAAATTTTGAAAATAATTATGAACAAAATTTATGTTTACACCAGCGGCTTACCCTCGCTTCGCTTGGGTTCATCTCTAGAAAAACAAAAACAAACCTATCCCACAGGAACCGTACATTTTTCCGGGATAAAAAGTTGCCTATGTGTTGTTCCACACTATAATTTATCTCTGTGTCAAATTTCATTCAGTTCCGTTGAGCCGTTCTGGCGTGAAAGAGTAACAAACATCCATACATACATACTCACAAATTTTCACATTTATAATATTAATACTGATTTTAGGCTGGAATGACTAGAATTTTCTATGTTACTAAAAAATTAATTCAATTAATAAGAACTAAATGTATAATGTAAAAGACGTACTGCAATTCAAATCTATGAATAGGTATATTTAAACTAGCTACGTTTTAACGTTTATGAAGATTTCTGAGAGATGAGATATTTTCATGGAGTATAAATATCCTATAATGTCGATTCGGACAACCAGCTATCATAATAACAAATTTCATCAAAATCTGTTCAGTGGTTTTCTCGTGAGCGTTCCCAGGCAGATAGACGGACAAAAATTCTAATAATATAGATTCAACTTCTGTATCGATAATAAAGACTTTTCAATAAGATTTTCTAAAAAATATTTAATGTACAGATTATTTTATTATATGTATAGATATATAGAAGATATGTATTCACTCGTTCTTAAAAAGCATACATTAAGAAACCTTTTCTCAATTAGGATGTAATCGCTAATTTCTCGGAAAAGTTCGTGACAATTCGCTTGTTTCCGTTGTTCTTTTTGTACACTACTCGATTAGGATTTGTACCTGGAAAGAAAAACAAAATATGTTTAAATAAAATATTTTTTAAACTGTAACCTTAAAATTTTGAGATATGTATAAAATAAATGATAAGTTAGCATATTTGTTGTAAGGTCGCTTTGAAATATCGAATACGATATTTAAAATGGACAAAATGATAAATTGTAGCCAAGTTTTAAAGTTTTCTTTAAGTTATTGCTTGAGATTTATTTTTTTCAATACTTTTTAATGATTTCCTAATATGAATTAAAAAATAAGCATTAAAGTAAACTTTGCTTAACAATTATTGTAATCTAACACATTCCGATTGGATATAAAATTTTGGAGCTAATAGGAATCGATTCCAAATTTAAAATCTGATACACACCAGCAGCCGATACAAAGGAATGAAACGAGCATGACGATTCAAATATTTTCGAAAATGGAATATTAAGTGAAGCTATTATACCATCGAATGATTACTATTGCTTTGGGAAGATGACGGACATGTTAACGTTACCCTGTTGTTAAATTGTGTTTTAATATTTCTAGTATATATTTTATTTTTTATAATCTACTGAACAAAATATATTATGTGTACGTTAGTAATTATTTATTATGGGTCTTTAAAAAAAACAGTATAAGCGTTTTAATGCTTATAATATAACTGTCAGAATTAGCAATAAAATTGAAAATGGCATGAAGAATATTATATCTTTTACTTAATATAAAATTAAAAAAAAAAATCTTACACAAAGGCATACATCTAATAGGTGTTACGTCCCATTTGCGTATCGAGGGCAACGACTTGCGTATGCTGTGCGTGTGTCAAGCGACCCCTTAATGCGAGTTATTGGTTACTCATAAGTGCATGATAAATGCTGAGTGTCCACGTATATTGCATTGCGTTATGCCTAGCGATGCTCTGACATTTAGATTTCTAATTCAAACATGCTCCATAAATATAAATACAAGCTTTAATATAATTTTTATAATTATCATTTTTTATTTTTGTTATTTTTTTTAATTTCATATTAATATATTTATTATCAGGTCTTGTTTTAGCGTTACGTTTACTTATAACTAAGAATTCTGACTTTCCATTTTAGGTTTTTATGTTTAAAGAGAGAATCTATTGATACACGGTTTTTTCTTAATTGATACGTATTCTTTTGAACAAAACGATACACATATTTGGGTACTGTGCCTTATTCTTCCCAACTGGAATGTTCTTCTAACCTCTCTTATTGGTTACTCATAAGGGCCCATTGTGACACGACCGACGCAATAAACACCTAATTGCCAGTTAATCGAGCACGTATACAATTTTATCATACGCTCTCTTATTAATGTCAATAAATTTTCAAGTTTTATCGCATAATAACCACGCACTAAATCACGAGCTACGTACTCACCTAACGTCTTTATCGTAGATGTGAAAACGATGTGATTGTCCATAGAAATCCACCCACGCGCAAAATAAAAACAGATCGCGGAGAGTTCCACAAAACATCATTAAATTCAATATTTCGTTTAAAAAGCACTCCACATATCTCGGCCATTAATCACTAAAACTACCGACCTTCAAGGAGAACATCGGAATAAAATCGGCAATCGAAATAAAGCACTTAAAGCGAAACGTCATTATCGCACAACATAAATAAAAAATAAAAACGCGGGAATCGAACGCAAAAATTGAATATCGAAGTCGATTTAAAACAGAATACGAATTTTAAAAATACGAGCACAGTCGAGCGGCATTAATTAAAAATTCTCGGTAGAATATTCAAAAATAGAATTCGCATTCGAACGCTCCTTGTACGGGCTCGAAGTTTGAATTTGGAAGCAACAAAAGAAGGAGAGCGCGGGAGCAACCCTTTTAGCGCTGATAATCTGTTCCCCGACCGTGTTGTGTTGTGCTTTATTTTTTATCTGTTGTCACTTTTTTGTCTGAACCAAGATTGTACACAACATTCTTTACTTCGAAACGAAGCTTTTTAAACTCGCCTCGGGGCATATTCCTTTTTTGTTCTCTTTAATAACAAGACTTCGACCGATTTAATTGATGAATGATCGCGAAGAATACGTGAGTAGCTTTAGAGGTTGACATGTTGTTTAATATTTCACGGACGAATCCGAAGTAAACCAAACATTCTAGAAGAGTTATTTAGATGTTATTGACCATAAATTTTAAAAACATCAAAGTATAAAAGCGTGTACGATTAATCAAGCGTCTTTATCAGTAAAGATAATTCAACCAAGTACTGCACAGGACAAATTGTCAGAGTTTTTTGTTGTTAAAAAAATAAATGTGGCACAAAGAGTCTGGCCGTGAATTGTTGAAATATAAAAATTTAAAAATAGAACTCAATCCTTCCGCCCTCGGTCGGGCGGTTAGTGCTTTACATGAAATATTATTTTATGGAATCAACATCTGCGGCTGCGGCGCTGTGTGCGTGCGAGGGGTTTATGTACACAAGTGAAATTACTTAAAAGTAAAACACTTTCAAGTGGATGGGAACATTTCAAACTCTGTTTTCACTCATGTTAATTTTAGATTTGAGTGCTCTTTCATTATAAAAATATTTCTGATTTAATTTAATTCGATTGTTTATAATGTTAATTGTGCAACCATTTTTTATTAAAAAAAGTTATAAACATTTAACATTGTTCATAAAATTGTAGAGAAGAATTTACTGTTATTTTATTTTAGTCCCTACAATTATATAATTATAATACAACATAAATGATATAAGAACATTATTATCAAGCAAAATTACTAACTATCTTTAAAATATATTTTTTAATTATTTAATTTTTTTTAAAGTGCTAGTTCTCTACAGCATAAGACATTCCACACAATCCGTTCGAGTCGTCAAATCACTCGTCGCGGATTCATTTTTGTGGAATTGGAACGCAAAGCGAAACCCTACCATTTTGAAATTGCGTTCGTCATGCTGTACCCTCGTCTATAGTTTACATGTAAGTGGATACAAAGATTACAAGTTTTCATTTTTAAATCGTATTGTAAGTTAAAATTTTTGTTTTAGTATAATTTTATTAAACTGTATAATATTAAAAATTAAAAAAAAAACATGACCTTTTTAGGGTTTATCTTAATCTTAGTTAAGATAAAAAATGTAATAAAGCTTTCCATCATCTATAAAATTTTTGATTAATATATAAAAAGTAGAGTTCCCTTACTACATACATGATGTACTAATGTCATTAAAATCAATGGTTAATTATCTAATATATTATTTAAATGAACAATTCTTGTTCTTGTATATTTATATCTTTATATCTTTATTTATTTCTACCAGCGATCTCGAAAACGGCTCTAACGATTTCGCTGAAATTTGGTATGTGGGGGCTTTCGGGGGCGAAAAATCGATCTAGATTAGTCTCATGTCTAGGAAAACGCGTGTTTTCGAATTTTCATGCGGTTTTCTTTTGCATTATCCTACGCAAAATATAGTCGATAATTTCTGACACTCTATTATAAGCATCGTGGTCAAGCGGTCAAGGCGCAAGTTAGGCAAACACATATGTCCGGGATCGAGTCCCGGTCGGAATCCAAAGTTGTTATAAATGTTTTTTTTGTTTTTATTCAATTTTTTAGTATTTTTTATCTAAAAAAACGATATAATAAAAAGAACACTGAGCGAAGCTCGGTCGCCCAGGTACTCTAATATAAAGAGAAATATCGATCAATTTATGTTTCTATGAAAGGCAAACCTACTCTAAAAAAATATTGATTTAGATATAAATGCATATCTATTTTTTTATAAGTAACAATCATACATCATCTTATTCAAATAGGTACCTACTTATTTTATTATATTTATATTCAAGGCGAATTCTTTACTTCAATATTTTTTATTACTATTTTCATGAAGTACAAAAATAAATATAATCATTTAAGAAAGTCTAATATCCAATATACATTATAACTACAAGCTCAGCGCTTTCAACCGCTATTTTACTTAAGTCAAACTATTGTGAGATCTCAGCTGTGTTGGTTTTCGGATTATGTTTTTGAGTTAACCCTCGTTTTTAATTTTAACTCTTTTGACTATTTTAATATTTCTGGAGCATTTTTAGGGCGAGGGAGTTTTTTGATGCCCTTTGTACTTATTCTACATGCGGGCGTTGTATAATTTTATTTTTAAAATGATAGAAACGTGCGTGGATATTGAAAGGGTTAGATTTAGTTATGGCTTTTAAGTTTGGCTTTCTTTATTATATTGAATTGCTTTTTTATATTGGAATAGATAGGCAGAGATTAGAGTCCATTGTTCAAATGATTCGAAATTTATTCCAATTATAAGTAAGTTATGGTACAGTAAATAATGCTTAAGGAAGCATTATTTACTGTACCATGTTTACTGTACCAGAATAAGGATTCTTATGTAAAATTAATGGTATACATAGTTATACAATATAGCACAAAATCGTGATAATAACTAAATTCCCATTTTTAATTTTACTTTCATATCTACATATGTATTAAAGTTATTGAAAGGCAGTGGTAGCCCAGTGGTAACGGACTCGCTGGGGAAACCGAGTAAAGCGGGTTCAAATCTCGGGTCTCGCACCTCTGATATTTTCATGTACGAATCATTTCCAACATGATTACCACTTGTCTTACGATGAACGAAAACATCGTCAGGAAACTTGCATGTCAGAGAACCTAGCAAGTGTTCGAAAGACATGTGAAGTCCGCCAACCCGCACTTGGCCAGCGAGGTGGACTATGGCCTCATCCCCCTCGTATTGAAGGAAGGCCCGTGCCCAGCAGTGGGACGTTAAAGAGGGCAGAATACTACCTATATATTTGCTAAAATATTATTATTAAATGCAAACTTAACTAGTAACAACCTACTGAACTCTAATTAGGGTCGTAGAGTATCGTAAAAATATTCCCCGATTTTGTATCACTCTTGAGCAAATGAAATCGAAACCTTTTTTAAGTATATCTGATATTATTAATTCAAAGATTTATAAAATTAAGGAATATGAAAGTACAATGCGATACGTAAAGACACATTACTTATAAATTTTAAACGCTAAACAGTCTCCTAATTTATTACGATTACGAACCAAAAGCCGAATCATTAACGATTAATCAAAATGGCTGTCAACATGACGTACACAAAAAATGCTAACAATTAACATCGAATAAAAACCGCTGGGATAAAAAGGAAGCTGCGTTTCGTGGAAAAAAGGCCAGGGTGAATGCCCTTAAGGGATAAAGTCATATTAGGTAATATCGCCAAAATTACAATACAATGCCAGTTACGTAAGCCTTTGTAATATTTTTATGTTTAAAGAAGCATCAGTGTATGAAAAACATGATTAATGTTAGTGCAAGCGATGGGCTAACTTACAACGATAGTAAGAAGGAATTCGGTACATCGATTGCTTTGTATGGCAATAATACTTAGAAATGACGGTTAAAGCGTTAATGTATAAGGTCATACTGTGAGTTAAATAATATGTTACAGGATGTTCACTTGAAGTCTCTCGTTACGATTTCAATAGGCCAAGAGACAGATGTTTAAAATTTAGCATACAATTTAGCATTACATTGTTAGGTTTTAATAGTTAATACGAGTATTACTACTAGTACTACTAATTACTAGTATTATTTTAATTTCAATAATAATTAACTAATATAGGAGAAACAAATGCCGTCTCAAATTTAAATATTATCTATACATATAGTAAAAGTGTAACTGATCGCTGTCTGTACATGGAAGATATCGGAGAAAATCTATTATTAGGGATCCTCATTAACGTCATAGAAATCAAAACAATGATTTTTAGAATTCATCTGTTTGTCTGTGCAGTTATGCGCGCTAATCTCAAAAACAGCTTAACCTATATGGGTGCGGTTTTCAATAATATATTGTGGTAAGCTTAAAATATTTATATTATATTTGTTTCAATCGGTTCATAGATAAAAATGTTATGTCAATTTAAAGAATCACCTAGGGACGAACCCGAGCAAAGAGAGGGTGAGTCGCCAGTATTTAATATTTGTATTATATATCTATTTAATTATAGAATTTAATTTAAATAATTAATTTAAAGAAATTTACAAAAACCATTATCAATTACATTCATAACTTATGCTAATTAGTATTTTTTTAACATAAAATTACTTATTTTGTGAATTTAAACATTGTTATGTCAGCTCTTATACTACAATATTACGTATTAGATCGTTCTGTAAAAAGTTAAACCAACAGCTGCGCGCACACAAATACAAGTATTAACTCAGTCGTTAAGCGCATAATGGCATTTACTCTTAATATCAAGTCATAATGTAAAACTTGATTGGATGATTGTATTAGTCACTATCTTTTAAATGTGACATTACTTACTTTAAAGTTAAATATACCTCTCATACTCTAAGATGACAAAATGTAGAGATAATATGTACCTACTCTAGCAATTGAAAATCACTAATTTAATATTCGAACGCGATATAAAACGTTAGGGGCAGTGGTAGCCACGTGGTAGCACGCTAGCTTGGGAACCGAAAGTGGGTTCAAATCCCGGGTCTAGCATCTCTGATATTTCCATGTGCGAATCATTACCAACATGATTACCACTTGTCTTACGGTGAAGGAAAACATCGTGAGAAAACCTGCATGTCTGAGAGAACCTGGCAACTTTTCGAAATACATGACGTAATGTCCGCCAATCCGCACTTGGCCAGCGTGGTGGACTATGACCTGATCTCCCTCATATTGAAGAAAGGCCCGTGCCCAGCAGTGGGACGTCAAAAAAGGATTGAACTAACAAAAAACGCGAAACCTACATCTTTTCTCGACTATGGGTTACTTGCATACCAAAGTTTAACAATTTTGATAGAGGTAAACTTAATTCCCTGTTCATCTTATACCCTGTACCCAAGAGTTATATCAATAATCTATATAAGTACAGTAAGTATTAGCAATACTTAAATTTAATAATTGATTTTACTACCTATTAAAGCTTAGACAACTACCTCTCAAACTCTCTCTATATTTTTATGTTATTAACTAGCGACTCACCCTCACTCCGCTCGGGTTCGTCCCTAATTACGTTTTAACGTTAGGTATAGATTTCTCAGAGATGAGATATTTTTCAGCAGTAAAAAGCATTCTAGATGTTGACCCGGATAACTAGCTATCGCCATACAAAATTTCATCAAAATCTGTCCAGTGAGTTTTTCATGATGCGTTCCCAGACAAACAGATAGACAAAAATTCTAAAAACTATAGATTCGGCCTCTGTATCGATAATAATGATTAATTACTATTTCAATAAGAATTTCCAAAAAATATTTAATGTACAGATTCGATTCAGAATTTTATTATATGTATAGATTAAAGATTAAAAACAACTTTAAAACATAATTTCTTGTGATTAACGTAAATTCGGGGCCATCATATAGTTTATACTTTTATGGGAATTCAAATAACTTCACCATTAAAGAAATGTTTACGATATCAGATCATGTAAATAAACATGCACATGTTTCGTTCTTTTGTGTGTTGTAATTTCTTATACCTTTTTATGAGTTAATTTCTAAGAATTTACAATAATTGGTTTAAAACATTCCAAGTTTCATAAATTATGTGTTTCTTACTTTATTTTATAAAATAAATAATTTAAAGAATTTCTACACATTCTACGATGACCAATAACGACTATTATATACAGTGTTTCCAACAGGCTCTGCCTACTATGGCAGAAATCGTGGGTTTGATTATTGATTATAATGAATTTGGTTAAGAATTAATGCAAAACGCACCATTATAATCCGCCCCCGATCTTGATATAGGCGGTAGGCGGAATGATGTGAAGGCACTAAAGTCTATCCTTCTTTCAGTCTAATCCCGACACGTTAACTACGTATAGACAGGAAAACTATACAAGTATATGACATATATTTGCACAAGTTAAAGCTTTTGTATGAAAAGCTTTTTTTTTGTATGCAAAAATCATATAAACATTTTCTAATAACAATAATGTTTTAAATGCTAAATGAAAGAAAAATTTAAAGTAATATAATATATTTAAGTTATCCTACATTTTATAGTACAATGGCAGTGGCATTAAGTTTACACGGGTTCATAACGCCACGAACGCTTTACGAGGGCGTCCTCAATAAACACGAGTTAAGCGTAATGTTGTTGATTTGCCGTAAATGTATTTAATATTCCTGTAAATGGATGTGATCGTGTGTTTGTTGCTTTATTTTATTTAATACAGTGACTTATCCAAGTTTTGCTTGGTTGCATCACTAGGAGATTAGTAGCCTATTTTTTAATATTTGTCATACATAGACTATCTGTGAAATAGATTTCATTTAAATCCCTCCAGTCTGTTCAGCATGAAAGACACACAATCATAAAAATATTCGCACTTATAAATAACTAGCGACTCACCTTCGCTTCGCTCGGGTTCGTCTTTATGTACGTTTTAACGGTTAATATGAAATAAATAGAGTATAGATAGTGCCATCCACGAAGGCGCGCGATTTCAACTGTCAATAAAGAGAGGGGCGCGTCTTCGTAGATGGCACATACTATATATACTACATGACATATAGCCAGCCTTCATTTATAGAAAAATAATATTTTTTCAAATCGGATTAGTAGTTTCTGAGATTAGCGCGTTCAAACAAACAAACTCTGCCTCTTTATAATATAAATATTATAGATAATTTCGATTTTATTCGCTACACAAATATCGTGTTTTTCAAAGACTGATGCGTATTACAAAATAATTATACATAATAATAATAATCTATTAGAATCTATTTCAAGCCTTATCAAAGTGCATTCCAAGTTATGTCATAATGAAAACAAAATTGCATGTCCTTACATCCCGAAGTGGAACAACAAAACGTAACCTGTAAATAGCCAGACGTCTGCCGACCGCGTGACGTCGATCCCGATATATTATCAATACACACCATGCTCTTATCCCGACTTAGACTAACTAATAGTGTTTTGGATTTTTTAATTTAGACTTTCATACTAATTTAAACTTAGCTCTGTGGAAAATCATAGAAAACTCTCGAACACATGAATTTATTTATAGATCAATTTTTCATTAGGTATAGGTACATCGCAAGCATTTGTGTATACGTAGAGCGAATATTTTTCTATATATAAACATATGTTTTTATAATGCATATACATAGTTTTATCTCATCACGTTGAGATTCGCGCTCATTTCTGATTATTATACCAACAAAACGACAATATCTCGAAATACCTATGCTACAAGCAATTTACTCGTACAATATTAATATGAAAACACATTTATGATCAAGTGTCTGTAGTCTCGGCTGACATTCCTCGTTTTGTTCTAGATCTGCGCAGACGCATAAATAACAACAATATTTCGTCGAGACTTAGAATAGTAATATTAATTAACCTGAGCATGTCGCGTATTTCATGCGAACCGCGGTTTCTGCTCTACGTGCGCTTGCGCACCTGCTCGCTACTCTATTACGTGTTAAGTTTATTGTATTCCTTGGTTATTGTGTTATGTTTATGTTTTATGTGAAACTTGAAGTGGTTTATTTATACCTCAGACTAAGAAATAATATACACTGTGTCATAGAACTAAACGTGAAGCCAAAATATAATGTTTTAAAATTATAAAATTTCGATAATTGTATACAAATAACAATTTGTATACTGAGTGATAAGTAAATAAATGTTAACAAATAAAAATAGTTAACAGATTTTAATATAATAAAATAAGCTAATATTTGCTACCTCTCTTTCAAGGGGAAGAGAACTGATGCTTAAAAATACAAAAGGATATATTAGGATTATTTTTATAATTTATGTTTTATTCTTAAAATTGTATATTAATTAAACTAATACATACATAATTATTCTTTACATAAATCGAAAATAGCAGCATAAAAAGCAAATCGCGCTATAATTTTTGGCTTTGACATTAATTTTAGCGGACTTCAATATAACTCTTTAGTCTGAGGTTTTACTCTCATTTACGATAGATAACAACTACCTACATTAAAAGTAGTAAGTTAAATATAATAGCATTTTTATAATTGAAGGAACGGTAGGTATTTCTATACTAATAAAGGTTTAAGTTCTATTAAATATTCGTACGATCTCATTTTTAACCCCCGACGCAAAAACGACGGGGTGTTATAAGTTTAACATGTATGTGTGTGTCTGTCTGTGGCATCGTACCTCCCGAACGGATGAACTGATTTTGATTTTGTTTCTTTTGTTTGAAAGGTGAATTAGTCAGGAGTGTTCTTAGCTATGTTTAATGAAAATCGGTCCAAGATGATTGGTTTTTTTTTAATTTTTAATTTATCATTATTTCACACAATTACTGTTCCGCACTCTATAAAATAATTAATTCAAAAGGGGATCCCATTTTAACTTACGAGGAAATCATAAACAGTTTAACAAAGAGAGAGGCTCATTAATTTTCAAAAACACAGCCGAGCTGTGCGTTATTACGAACGGATCAATAAATTACGATCATTTGCATATATCGTACATGTAACTTTCGCATGCATGTAGATACATGCGTGTACATGCGTACGCGATAATAGACTACGCGGAAAGCGAAACGATAAATCTGCGCGCATTTTTCACAAACGCATAAAATCTCAACGCACTATAATTGAAATGCAAAACGCCAAAATATAACCGTCTCATTCCATCGCCGTACATTCCTCGCTTTCATAAGGCGCACGCGCCTATACATGACTTAGAACAAAGAGCTTACAGCGATATTTTAATTAATTGAAAATAGCTTTTACTGTCTAGTTTTAAAGCACATTTTCAAATACCTGTTAACTTTGAAATGTGTCGTTTATTCATTCAAAGTCGCTATTGTATCCATAACTGCTCACAGAAGGCTGTCTATCTCGCTTTCGCGCGATAGCGGCGTCTCGCTCGGGCACATGTCAATGCAATTTATTGTGGACGTTAATGGTGCTGATTACAAATGTAAATTTTCAGTCCGCGACGGCGTTGGTCGGCTTTTTTCTCTTCTCTATATGGTATTAAATTGTAGCAGAATTATTAATAAGTTTTATTTTTCTTGCTATTTATTGTTCATTGCAGTTCGAGATCGTAAATATTGAATATTATGGCTCCAGTTTTTTAAAAGTAAAAAATACAAATGTTTGAAAGCTAAAAATGCATTAGGTGTATGACGAATATAACATATGAAGTATGGGCAATTGTAAAGGCTTACGACGATCGTATCGGACATTATTGTGTCAAGCCTAGATTATAATTTTGGCTGCAACCACAGATAATATACCACAATTAAACATTATAAATCACTGTAAAAAGAGAACCGAAACGTACTTATCTATTCACATATCAGGGTTTTATTTATAATGACCATTTTATATTGGCATATCCATTCGACGGATTGGTTGTAAAATGTTGGGACGTAGGGTCGTATTAAGGTTCAAGTAAAGCTGGTCGGCACTACAACGGTTTCCCAAGCGAATACCGCGTGTGAGCTCTTGCCAATTTTCAGAAAGACAGAGCTAAAATAATTGCATAGGCGCCCTATTTCGAGCGGAGACTACTGTTTAGATAGTCTATTCTGACTATTATTCGTTTGAATCACTCCGATGTAACGCGTGGAACTTAGTTGATTTTAATTGCTATTTTAAGGATGCAAAGTCTAAAGAAAATAAATAATATTTTTTATTAATCTTAAAGCAAAGATTAGCTGTCAAAAGTCCTTACCGACATTTCAAAAACGCAACTGATAAAAACTCAGCGAGGTGTAAAGTTATTAAATTCTGTAATGGCGATTAGACACCCAATCTTTTCTTTTTTAATATTAATAAGATATTTTAAATAAAACTATCTTTTCGGATTTTTTCGCGGATTTATTTTGATTTTTGGTTCCCGATGTTTCGAATGCTTTACAGCAATCATGGTCACGGGGAGACTAAGGTTTAGATGTCTTAAAGGCATCATATATTTGTCACAGACAGCCTATCCACAAAATATCAAAACGAATTAAAAAAAATACAAAATGGCACCAAAGTACCTTACAATATTTGTTAATTTTAATTTTAAACATTTTTATAATTTTAATTACTTTTAGCTGTAAAGCATTCGAAACATCGAGAACCAAAAATCAAAATAAATCCGCGAAAAAATCCGAAAAGATAGTTTTATTTAAAATGTCAAATATTCGCGTAAATCTAAGAAAGTATTATTAATAAGACATTTAGGATATATTACTATATAAAGTTGATGGATTTGACAACAGCTACCTATACCTACTCAAGTAAAACATCAAGTATGTAGTAAAGTGTTTTCATATTCTTTGTTAATCATTCAATTATCAATTTTTAATAAAGTGATTTGGTTTAATTAAACTAAGGTTTCTGAAAAAATTGAACCTAGAAATTGTTATATTAAATCTTTTTTTGTTAAATTAAGATCTGTATTGTAGGTTTAGTAATTCATTAAATGTTAAATTTTGAGTTGTTGGCAGGGTTTGTTAATAAATCTATTAAACAAAATGATGTGGGATGTCGCTAAAGAACTAATTTAATAAAGAAATAGTTTAAACTTTTTCTTATTAAGAGTAAAACTTTTTTAATAAAAAAAAACAACTTTAAAAGTGTGACTAGACAGCATCAATCTGGCATGGCGTACTGCTACTTGTATACCTAATCATCTTCGGGAGAGATACGAAGTATAATAACAGGACAATATCAGACATGAACCAAATAAAAGTTTTGCCAAATTATTAAAAAACTATTATATAGTCAGTTTAACATAATTAAACCTTAAATATTATAAGTCTATCGTGAGACTCTGATTCCACAGACAAACTGTGCAAACAGTTTTGTGGGTCCTTATGTAAAATATTTGTATTAGTACATATTATAATAATCAAATAAATAATAAATAAATAAATAAATTAGCTATCAACTAGCATGCAACGTTGGCGTCAAAGTTAACAAAACCTTCGCTCTAAGATTAATAAGGCCATTGATTGCAAATATTTAATATAATCAAAAGTATACGGCGCCAAAAATATATTCTAAAATCTATCTTCATAATAATTACGTGTGATAAATAGTTTGACATGCAGACGGATATATGTATTTGTAACACATTTGTCTATTTCGCGTCTCGACGTGACGTTTACTTATGGGATGATTTTTATTGAGTCAATTAGCAAATAATTTATTAAGGAATACGTTAAATAGTTTTAACAATATTAAAAATCTTTCAAAATCAAAGCTTAATTTACTGTAAGGCACGCATGTGTTAAAGGTCAATACAAAATTGCAAATCAAATATCGCTATCATTTAATTTTCAAATTCATTTAAAGCTGAAGATTTTGTTTCTTTGTTTGGTTGAACGCGCTAATCTCAGAAACTACTATCCGATTTGAAAAAATCTGTTTGCATTAGATAGCCCGTTGACTGAGGAAGGCTATATATATATATATATATATATATATATATATATATATATATATATATATATATATATATATATATATATATATATATATATATATATATATATATAGGCTATATATCATCCCGGAAAAATGTACGGTTCCCGTGGGATAGGTTTGTTTTTGTCTAGGGACGATTTGAAGCGAAGCGAGGGTGAGTCGATAGTAAACAACACTTCGTTATTTTCTAACAATAATGGACGGTTTTCATTGTATACAATTTCTTCATTGTATAAAATTTATTATTCAAAAACTATAATTTCAGACATTTTGCGGAGGTGGCATCAATTTTGGCAGTATATCCTAATATTTGGCACTGATACAATAAACTACACTTCACTGTTTACGTGCATTATTCCTTGACAATGCATATTTAGAAAAACCTATTATTTGTGCCAAATGCATCGAATGTGTATTTTGATTCTGCTTATTTTTGTTCTATGACGAATGTTTTAAAGACATGCGACTATTACAATACTTTTATAATAATACTAGCAGTACCTGCGGCATCACCCGCGTTTAAACTTCCTATCACTATCAAACTTCACAGGATCACCCTGGCTTATCTGAAGATTGCCTGAAAATTTCATCAAAATTGCTCCAGCCGTTCGGAAGATACATGGATACATCGATTTTTATATATACATATAGGTATAAATTTAAAGCTTACTAGCGACTCACCCTCGCTCCGTTCGGGTTCGTTCCGTTTTAACGGTTAGTATAGATTTCTCAGAGACGAGATATTTTCCCGCAGTAAAAAGTAACCTAAATGTTGACCCGCTATCAACATACGAAATTTCATCAAAATCTATCAATCCAGTTCTCGTGTTCTCGTTCTCAGAAAGAAAGAAAAAAATCCAAAAACTATAGATTCGGCCTCTGTATCAATAATAATGACTATTTCAACAAGATTTTCCAAAAAATATTCAATGTAAAGATTCGAGTCAGAATTTTATTATATGTATAGACATAGATTATTCAAAATATATTGCAGCGAACTTCATGAGTAAATAGAATGTAATGTTTGCGCAGCATTTCAAATATATATTGATGGATTTACTTAATTCCCTCAAAACACTAGTTACGGGAATCGCATGTATATCATATCGATGTATACAGCAAATGGATTTACATTTCAAAATAAATAGCGAAACTTTACCGCTTTATAAACTTTTAACCTGTTGTAGACCAAGAACGTATTCAGCCCTTTTTAACGTCCCACTGCTGGGCACGGGCCTCCCTTCAATACGAGGGGGATTAGGCCATAGTCCACCACGCTAGCCAAGTGCGGATTGGCGGACTTCACATGTCTTTCGAAAATTTGCTAGGTTCTCTCAGACATGCAGGTTTCCTCACGATGTTTTCCTTCACCGTAAGGCAAGTGGTAATCATGTTAGAAATATCAGAAGTGCGAGACCCGGGATTTGAACCCGCTTCACTCGATTTTCCAAGCGAGCGCGTTACCACTGGGCTACCACTGCCTAAAGAATATATGAGGGATAATATTTTTTAAATGACTAAAATCGACATCAGGTCCTTAGATTTAGTGAACAAAAATGAGTCGGTCCGGTTATTACTGAATGTTCAAAACATCATACTATAAAAGAGAAAAAATAAAAGAAATAATTGAATTTGAAAATAAACCAATAGAAATAAACATGACAGTCAATTTTGTAGCCATATTTCTGGCCGGTAATAAGATTGGCCATGCTTCACGCTTGGTACAATATATTATGAAAAATAAGTTTTGCATTTTTAATATAATTTCAAGTTGATACTAGATCTGTATTGTTGGCTGGATGTAATCTAGGATGTATTTCATCTCAGACGGCAACAATTACATTTGCACACAATGATGTTAGAAAGAAAGCAATATAAGCTTCATGCTTTTCTAAATTCGTATACAAAGCGACGTTTGAAATACGAAAACGTATCGGCCAATAGCGCTAGAGCGTATGCCAAAATGCCAACGGGCGACACAAACAATTAGGAATGTGTTCTGTTACAAATTCAAAATACCTATACGTACTATTTAAATGAGTAAATTATAGATATGCTAAAATCAACCATCTAGTTTATCATATGCTGCTAACATCACACTATAAATAGATAGGTGAGAATTTATTGTAGTTCGTTATTTATAAATTGGCTTAAATGTCACGGGAACAATGGAGTGCCGTGTCTATTTGAGATTGATGAGTAAGAAATAATCCTAACGGTGGAAGGAAAGTCGCTTGCGCAACTCCAGCTCGTATGAACTGAAGATTATCAAACTTGTATTATTTTCGATAAACGATATGTATCTATAATATGCTTGTTCCGACTCAATGTACCATTTAATAGTTCTATCGTACATAGTATTACGTGAGCGACGTCCGACTAATCTTGACTGGCAAAGGCGATTTCACTTCGAGATCGAGCCTATCTTTTTTTAACCGCGGAATCCCAATGAAAATCGTGATTGAGCTCCCAAAGACCAAATTATAATCGCTCCTTCTTAATCGCCACTAAAAGACGTCTTAAAATTCGACGGTCGCATTCATCAAAAATAAGAAAATAATTAATACTCGGTTCGGAACGTGAACCGGAGCGCTTAGAACGGACATAACAATAAAACAATACGCCGCTCGCAAACCGAAACAAAACACAGAAAAATATGAACTCCGATCGGAACGGCCCCGGGAAACAAAAGATGGCGGATTTTAATGAAATGAAATAAAATATAAATTCCTTTGAAGCGAGAATTCTTACATTTTTAATTTGCTGCCGCGGAACAGGAATGGGGCTAAAAACGGACAACAAGCCGGGCACTGATTGAGGCCGGCTCGCTCTTCACTAAATCAATTAAATATTCATTTTTATTTTATTTACTCATGTTTTATCAACTTGCAATACTTTGTTGGAATGTAGCAATTTTTATCTAGCATAACCTACATCGTTACTTTTAGCTTGGACGCCGTAATTTGAAAACTATTAAAAATCCGGATTGATAACTTCAAAGACAATAGACAATAAAAAAGTAAACTTGAATCGAGAACGATGTCAGTGAATAATAAAAATCAGAATCGAAATATCAATAAAACATAAATTCCCACAAGTTATATATAAAGCGATGTATAGTTTACGATGTAGAAATAATCCAGATGCGTTATTGAGTAGACGCAGGCGCAGCGAGTCGAGCTTATGTGTTTTTTTATTTATTTTCTTAAACACTTATGAGTAAATTATGTCAGTTTGAACACGCCATCTAATAAAAACGTCTTTATCGGGAATCTGGGAATATTTTACATCTGGTCGATGAGTTATTTTAATTAATTCTGTCAGACGATTTTAGAATCGATAGTTAATTAATAATGTACAAGATAAGTCTCAAGATAAGGCTCGATATAGCAAAGTTTATAATTAAAATCAGAACAACATCAATAAAATTAGACCATGACACATAAACGATTAATATAGGTAGTTTTTGCTTCAATTCTTAATTTTTGTACGCATAAATTATATTTGCTAAAAATTCGATAAATGATCATGTTTTTACAGAAACAACAAGGTTGTAAAGTTGATAATGATAAATCGGATTCATGGCATCGTTGCCACTATCTCGATATTACTAAAAAGTGGACCGCGAAATCCATTCCTGGAATAACGCTTTAATGCAAAAAGTTGAATATAAAACGTTGGGTAACAATAAAAACAATTAACTTTTATTAAATGGAAAACAAGTATTCAATATAACTACAACTAGCATTGTTAATGAAGTTGTTAACTAAGTTGTTAACGGTCGTCATTTTGATAGACAATATTACTGAACCAATAATCGAAGAAACCCATTCCGGGAATAACGCATTGGCAACAAAAAATACATACAGATTTCAAAACATCAGCCAGCAATAAAATCAATCATGTTCAAACGACTACCGATATGATTTTTACCGCTTGGTTTTCTTTAAAAATAGATATTTTGAGTGCTCAGATAAGTTAGATGGATGCGTACACTTTTACCTAACTCATAAGTGTAATTACAGATGTTTTTATGGTTCAAAGAGTTTGAAGTAATGGTTTATGTTTAATGCATATTAACTTAGTCAAGAGCAACGTCTTTATAAAGGAAATAAAAACGTTTTAAATATACGTACTTTTTGAATTTTCTTTAATTAACACATCCAGTACTCGACTGCGACAAAACATTGTGTTAATTACAATAATTATATCGTTATTTATTGGTTAACGTTGTTTCACTGAGTTTAATTTGAAAACAGTTTTTGAGATTCCACAACATTTATACACATAATAAAATTCTGAATCCAATCTGTGCATTAAATATCTTTTGAAAAATCTTGTCATTATTATCGATATAGACACTGAATCTATAGTTTTTAGAATTTTTGTCTGTCTGTCTGTCTGTCTGCTAACGCATCACGAGAAAACCACTGAACAGATCTTAATGAAATTTAGTATGATGATAGTTGGTTATCCGGGTTAACCTGTATAATACTTTTTACTGCGGGAAAATACTGTTAAAATTTACCTAGGGGCGAACCCGAGCGGACCGAGGGTGAGTCGCTAGTTTAGTCATAAAAATTATTACAGTTGATGACATTAAGTACTTTATTTTTAAATATAATCTGACTTAATAAATAAAATGACTTAATAATGACTTAGTAAACGTTAGTAGGTTCTGAAAATTAATTTCAATAAAACACATCGAGAAGTCCCGATGCATCACGAAGTATCGTCACCTCAAGCGGGTGTGGCTAGTGGGGATAATTATCCCTCCCCAGGCTTTCATTGAGCATTGTCTTCGTACGACCTCTGACAGCATGCAGGCTCGTCACAACGAAAGCGTTGTTCACGCCCTTGTATGCAATACGTAATGGTAATGCGATATTTCCTTAGATACAAAATAAACATTTTGAAAATTAACTAAAAATGTCATAGTAATATTGACGATAATTATTGATCCCCCCTCCCCTCCCCCACTTTTCAAAATTCATGATTTATTTCATTGAATTGTTTTTTTTTAAATTGAAATCACTATTACAAATATCATAATATTAAATTTAAATGCGAGTAATAATAATAACTAATATATTTTAACATTAATCCAGAACGAATTCGAAAACGACGCTCGTGTGGAAACGCTTTTACGCTACCAATCAAATCACTCACGCATATTCAATAGCTTCTATCAAACCCATACAATAATAAGTTGGTCAAAAATACATAATATCAAATTTCATACGAATCGAGCAAATCGGGACATGTCTAGACAATTTTTACTATCAATAAATTCCATTGTACTGTCATTTGTATGAAAGGTGAGAGAAATCGCGGCGGGTGAATTCTGCGCGCGTGTAGTTGCGTAACCACGTAGGTATTGTGATGGCGCGTGCCAGTGCAGTGGGGTGGCGCATTCTTAGGCGTGCTACTTACCATTCTGTGTAGATAATGGTCAGTCTCCAGAAATATTGATCTATGATCATTTTTAATCGACATCGCATATAAATTAAGGTATGGCAGCATCAAAAGTATAATGGTTTTATTCGAAGTGGTAGCTTTTAAGAAACTTAGCTATAAATAAGTAAATTCTTGAAAACAAAGTTTTGTTATATTTTTATAGTATAATTATTATATAAAAGTATTTTTTCCTCATGCTTAGATATGTAGGTATGTATTGTAATAAGAATATTGAAGATCAACAAAATTATTCAACCAAATGAAAAGATACGTGGTATTAAATTATAATAACATAAATAACATATTGCCAGTTTGAAAGCGCACGTGAAACGTTAAACAATTTAAATTTCGAACGTCAGCGAAAGCTAAAAAAGCAAAACGTTCTTATCTTAAACTCGTCGTTCTAAATTCAAAATATAAGTGAAGCAATTGAAAAACGAAACGAACTAACTTCATATTACAAGCGCGTTCCAAATTTAAGAGTATTCAAATATCGAACGTCGAGACGGATTATGACGCGCGGGACTGGCTGGAACACAAATTATATTTTCCTGCAGACTTCATTTTTTCGATTGGAGATAAACATTTGAATTACAAATGTGTTTAATATATAAGTATATTTGATGAAGAATATTTATAATCTATAACCATGTTTTAAATAAGACATTCAATCAAATGAAGATTTGAATAAAATATTACTCAAATGTATAAAATCATATTGTCGGTTAGAGCTAGTTTCGTTTCGGCAGAGATATGATCCCATTGATTGATGGGTGACCACGCAGGGGTTCAGACGACCACTCTTCTATGACCTGACATGTCTATCGATCTAAAGCCATTCACGGGTCAGTGTGAAGTGGCAATCGTTTGATCTAAGAGTGTTGACCCCGTGTCTGTGCGGTAGAATGTACCATGTTTTGAACTTAATTAAAAATGTATAAAGTATGTATTGCATGTCACGACCGCCCCCGTGTTTGTCGAAGTTTTAATTTTCAATCAGTGGATAGATCGAAGATAAATATTGATAGAAATATAATTTTAAAAACATCTTTCTTAGTATAAAATTGAATTTTAGTCGTGCCAATTCATTCAATGTTACAATTGAAGAAACATCAAAATTATGGTATCGGACTTCGATAAATCATTACATTTGCTTCTTTGTTGAGATTTAATAAATTAAGATAACGTTTTTGATGACATTACTAGTTTTATTTGCATAATTTGGATTTGGTAAGCTTTTCTTTCAGATTACCGTCATATGAACAATTTGTGTAATTTCCTGAAGTCATCAAATATTTCGTTGACTCAGGGTTCTAAGAGTTCTAAATTCGAATATTCCCGTTCTATTTTAAAAACAGAAATTTGAATATGAACCATGTATTGGATGATGGAACGCTCCCTGTTTGTAATTCGAAAATGGAACGTCTTGTTCTTATTATGAATGCGTTAAGGATGCGCAAGAGCATGCCTCTGACGGTTTAGTAACTGATGCATTAATGCCTCGAATGATCTCTCTTTTTTTGTTCGAAGTCCGGAGATTGGTCATTACACATCTGAATATGTGTTCTACACAAAAAGACGGATCACGATTCGGTAAAAAGTTTCGAGCAAGACTTGTGATGTAAGCGAGTAGCAAACGTGCTCTTTATGTTGTTAGAATTTGAAGTTTCCGGGCCGAATTGAAAGTCTGACCCGCGTGAGACTGCGGCTAGATGTTCGCTTAATTGATTTTATTCAAATATTGTTTTTTTTTTTCAAAATAGAAAGATGTATTAGTATGTAATAACTTATATATATATATATATATATATATATATATATATATATATATATATATATATATATATATATATATATATATAAACAAAGTGGTGTTAGTTACACCACTTATAATTCAAGAACGGCTGGACCAATTTTTATGATATTAGATTTTTTGGATTTGTTTTAGCCCGGAATAGGATAATAAGTATTAAAATATCAGAAAAAATAAAAAAAATAAAATTTATATAGCTAACGCTGCAAATAACTATTTTAAATATCTATGTAAAACATACCTAGCGACGAACCCGAGCGAACCGAGGGTGAGCAGCTAGTTTCTAATAACATATGCTGAATATGAAATTAGAACACCAATTAAGAAAGATTTTTAAAGTAGAATACTTTAACATTATAAAGCAATTTGTATTTAATGAAACCTATGTACAATTAGATTGATTTTATAGCTTGTTACGTCTTGCACGACGTAAAATATTTTAGATTATTTCTTGTTTTTTAACATTCTCTTAATATATTTAGCCTTGTTATTGTGAGTTTTTAATTACAATTACACAATTTATGTAGTTGTAAAGTAACATTAAGCTTAGTCAGTTTTAGCCTCTATTTATTTATTGCAAAATTTTATGGCGTATCATTTTCTAAATATTGAGTAAACATTGCGCTAATTCACTTAAATGTTACAAATATGAATTTACGCCTAAGTTTGTTTTTAGGCATTAAGTTATAGAATATCTGAACAGTAAATTATCTCTTTCAAAGTATAGTAATAGCATAATATATGTATAGATAGATCCAGCATAAGCTACAAACACAATTAAATAAAGAAAGTGTGGGAGAGTATTAAAATATGTACCCTTTTTTTCCCATTCTTTTCTTTATTTCTCAAGCATACGTCAGTTCGTAATTAAACTCCATATTCCTTAAACAGTGGAATTAACCCCAATTGAGGGATCGCTCTATTTAAATTACTCGTAACGTACTATTCAGCTTTGTGGAAGTTTGACACGTCACTCTAATCTATTTGTCCTGCGCCTGCGCCTCTTGAGTAATATTCGACATTTCGATACTTACCTATTACCACTATATAATATAGTAAAGAAAAACATCAGAAAAAGATAGTTTCTTTCGTATAATTAATAAAAGTCGCGTAAGTCGAAATATATTTTAAATTCCAGGTCAAAGCATAGATACTTATTGTCAAATAGAACCCGTTCTACGTTTGGTCTTAAATTAAAAATAGCGTTATATTTACAAAGGCCTTGATCGCCAATTAAAAAGTTTTAAGTATTATAACATATTTAAAGGTATCATAAACAAGGCAAATAAAATGTTATCTAAACGCAAAAATGGTTTTAAAGTTTCGCCGATTGAGGAAATCGAGTTTATAAAAAAAAACTATCAATGAATTATAATTATCGAATACATTTTGTTGATTGAATTTGAAGAAAGATTCAATTTAACGTTTCCTGTTGTAGTGAATTATCTTTATAGATGCTTTAACGTTATACTTTAAAGATGGATTTCCGTCCTTTTTATTAAACGAATAAAAGTTGCATTGTAATAAGCTGGCTAGTAATAATCATATTTGAGTCAGCCGACCCGCCATCTTTAAAAACAATGAACGTTATTGTCTCTTCTTAATTCCATTTTCGAAAAAATAATCCATTTCGCGTTTTATACTGAGCTTCATTGATCGTTCATTGGCGAACAAATATAAACCTTATTCGAGTGACTTAAAGTATATTACAATGTGCCACGTGTTTTACCAGCTGGCTTTTCAATATTCTATTTATTTAAGCTGAAATGTATCTTATCAGGTTAAATTAAGAGTTAAAGTTGCTTATTAATTAGTTAATGACAATTGCATGTGTGGCGCGAGGGAGACGCGTATAGGATAAGAGCGAAAGGCTCCAAAATGCACGACTCCGCAAAGTGTCCATTTATTATGATAATTAAGAACAAAACCGTATTAACTTTAATGTTACTGCTATTGTGTAAACATTGTTTATTTTTGTCAAAACATATTACAAGTTCATATTTTTTTTTTTAATAATTCAGAAGGTTTTTGTTGGACAACATCTTCTGGTGTTATGCATATTTGAACCATTTATTAAGGAGGTGGAATACTTTTTCAAAATAAATTAATCAATTACATAGACATTTAATTAAAAAAAAATCGCGTGAAAACGTAACTTGTAACCATATAAGCTTGAATATAGACTTATAATTACTCAATTAACGACTAAAGTTTATTAACTGTACGCCTAATTAAAATTTATTCAAACAAAAACGCTCTACAGCTCTAAATAAGGCGTCACCGCGTTCGCAGCGATGTTCCTAGTTTAAAATAACGAGACAAAATAACCATCAAATGTCAAAAATAATAGTTTCCATTCCCGTAATGGAGACATCAGTTGAATAAATTGCCAATCTACAATTGTAAGTAACAATTAATAAGCTGTATATGGACAGGATCGGGATGTGACGGACAGATGTCCGACTGTAAGTGCTTTTGAGTAGCGTTTGCTAGTAAATTGTATGGCTGGAGAAATAAATTTAATATTACACAAAAATTATTCGTGAAGTCTCTTTTTATCGTACCTTTCATAGACAAGATTTTTTTTTTAATTAAAAAATATAATTCTTATAAGAAACTTGCAATAAAGTATAATCTGCACCAATCACTATTTGCTCGAAACCAATCTGAAATATTTGCAATTGGAATCCATTGGCCGTAAACTGTAAAGTTCTAAACGATTGGTAGTTTTGAAAATCGAACACTCTTTTATCGAAACCGTTCAAGTGTATTTGAATGAGTCACGTGACGTGATTCAATACCATTGTTCTGTACAATACCGAGTACGAGTCCGAGTAAATTAGGAAATGTATTTTTTATTGGAAATCCATTTTGAATTACAATTGGGAGATATATTATGATACACGTACATTTCCAGTTAGCACCGTGAGAGTATTTGAATATTATCGTCCCTTAGCTAGTACGAAATTGACATCACCGCGGCCGTAACAAAGGCTCCAACGATAAACTTAAACAATTGTTTATGGTCATATTTCTTTTACTTTTATTAGCTATTTTCATGTTTAAACGTTTCCCGGTTTGTATTGTTTTAAGTTTTTTTTATTAGTATCGTAATCACGTTCCGTTTGTTTAAGGCTTGTGACGTCACCTCCGTTCGCCAGATAAGACGAGCTTCCGGTCGAAATCCTGCCGGGTGAATGGATGACCGAATGAACGGCTCGCGACCTTATTCGATCGTAAGGACGATTTTTTCTGATAAGGCTGGGCGTGACAAATTCACAACAGGTATGCATGCATATCGTTTACGGTTTATTTGCATTTTTCAATATACAATTTGTTTCAAATTCGAGGAAGTGTCGTTTTTAGAATAAATAAACAAATTATTTTTATTGCTTTTAATTTGATGTATCTACGTTTACAGATTCAGTAAAAAAAATGACAGTGGTAGCCCGGTGGTAACGCGCTCGCTTGGGAAACCGAGCGAAACGGGTTCAAATCCCGGGTCTCGCACCTCTGATAGTTTCGATTACCAGTTGTCTTACGGTGAAGGAAAACATCGTGAGGAAACTGCATGTCTGAGAGAACCTAGCAAGTTTTCGAAAGACATGTGTGCGACGTTAAAAAGAGCCTAATAGAATTTGAAAAATGATGTAAGTAAATTAATTAGCTATATCATGATAAAAAAAGCCTAAAAGTTTTCAAAGCACACAAAGATGTAATAGAATAATAAAATCATATTTTAATACAAAGAACTAAAAAAAGGAAAACTAAAAAATAGTTACCTAATTTATATATACATATATAATATATAGACTAGGTAATTATTATTATTATTATATATCTATGTACCCTTAGGGTTAAATTATTGTGGCAATTTATAAACAAAAAATCTAATATTACAGTGGATTTAAAAAAAAAATTACATGAACGTTATAATCTATAAATTTAATGTATATATGCATTAAATTTATATTTATGTTGCATTTAAATGCGTTTTAGTATAAATCGTAGTCGCACGTGTCGAATAAAAATTTTCTGACGACGATGACTGGTGAATTTACTTATAATCAACAGTAATTTGTTGCAAATTTTCTTTAAATATGTTTTACATTAATAACGAATCATTCCTTATCCAAACATTTTTTTTATTCTGAATAAATTTGCAAAAAAAAAAAAATACACAAATGTGTGAATTGTTACAATTAACAGTTGATTTTCAAGCTATGTTTAAGTTGAAAGACAAAATTACAGCATTTAGTTAACATATCAACCGCATACGATGTATTCAGCAATCCTTATTGCTGAATTATTCCTGAAGTCCTTACTTCAGGAATAAAAAATCAAAATAAATCCGCGAAATAATCCGAAAGGATAGTTTTATTTAAAATGTCAAATATTCGAGTAAATCTAAGAAAGTATTAGATAAAGACTTAATTAAATATCATTATCTATACTTACATATACCTAATAAAATTGTAAATGGTCGCTATCGGTACATGGAAAGATATTTGAAGTAATTATTATTGGGGATTCTTTATTAACGCAATAAAACACAAAAAAATGATTTTTAGAAATCTTGTCTGTTTGTCTGTGCGCTTGTGAGCGCTTATCTCAGAAACGGCTTAACCGATTTGGATGCGGTTTTCACTAATGTATTATGGTAAGCTTCATTCAAGCTTCTTTTATTTCAATCAGTTCATAAATAAAATTAAAAAAAACGTGTGTGTGTGTACCTACTCATGTACGCACATAAGAAGTTATATTTCTTTGGCGTATCAGAACAAAAATAGCAAAAGATTTCATCCCGTATGTCACAACTCTCTGTTTGTAAAAGGAATGCAGCTAACTTCATCATGTCGCTTTTTGGCTGTCGGTGTGCGCGCGCATCCTAAAAATTTTAGTCTCATATTTTTTTCTAAACGTGCCAAAAGAAAAACCTATAACTTTAAAAGTTATGTCAATTTAAAGAAACACCTAAGGATGAATCCGAGCGAAGCAACGGTGAGTCGCTATATTATATATATTCTAATAAATTAATAGCTATCAATTAAGATAAAAACTATGAGATAATAAAATTTATATATTTCTTATAAAAAATGTATACGAAAAACTACAATTTTCTATTTTCTCTAAACTTTAAATATTATAATAATATATGTATACATGCATACATATATTGTATTCAGCCCTTTTTAACGTCCCAAACACGGGCCTTCCTTCAATACGAGGAGGATTAGGCCATAGTCCACCACGCTGGCCAAGTGCGGATTGGCGGACTTCACATGACAACTTGCTAGGTTCGCTCAGACATGCAGGTTTCCTCACGATGTTTTCCTTCACCGTAAGACAAGTGGTAATCATGTTAGAAATGATCATTTCGATAATGTTTTATAGACATTTTCCTTGTATCTTCAGTTATATATGCATGAGAAGCTTTATTTTATTACAATGCGATACCTAGATAGATAGTTTTTGAAGTAGGTACAAAAGTTCTTTCATAATTTTAATATTACAATTCATGGTTTTTAAGAGCAGATGTATTTAAAATGCCTGCCTATCAACAATTATTAAGATACTATTGTGACTTACGTACAAAAATATAATAAAAATATGTATTATCAATGATAAATCCATTTTCTTCTTTCTTTCTATTTTCTTCTTTATTCTATTTTGATAAGTAATTTAAGCAAAATATATTTTTATTTATAACTTAGAACAAAGTCTGCTAGAAGAATTATAAAAGCATATACTTTATTAGGCATAGATAATATAGAGAAGAAATTACAGCAATGAGTTTATTTTTATAAAATATTTACTTTTAAACCGCCGTTAGTTACTTTCTGCCCCGCGGTATTCATTACACTTTTTAGTAATTACTAACATCTAAGTGGATGCAGTGATTGCATGCTATTAAAATCGTATCTCGATTTTAGTCTATTTGTACTATTTTTGTAACTTGTAGTTTACTATAACTGAGGCTCTTAAGTTAGTTTTAACGTCGTTATTAACAATATTAAACTTTAAATTAACAAAATATAGTGTTATATTGTTGTAAATATGTTAACGTTAAGTATAGATTTCTCAAAGATGAGATAATTTTCCGCAGTAAAAAAGTATCTATATGTTGACCCAATAACCAGCTATCATCATATCAAATTTCATCAAAATCTGACCAGTGGTTTTCTCGTGATGCGTTTCCAGACAGACACACAGACAAAAATTCTAAAAACTATAGATTCGGCTTCTATATCGAGAATAATGTCTATTTCAACAAGATTTTCCAAAAAATATTAAGTTAAGTACAGATTCGACTCAGAATTTTATTATATCTATAGATTATAATGTTTTCTATATACAAATAAAATTGTTAGCTAAAACTGCGTATTATTAACTCTAGGTACTTTTATTACGTTTATCCTATAAATAAAAATAAACTCTAGATTACTAGAATAATTATCTATAATTATATTAAATATGTGCTGTTACTCGGTAATTGGACTACTATACATATACGAAACTTTGTATGTGTGTATGTCTGTTTGACAGACTCCTTTACAGGAAAACGACTGGACGGATTTGGATGAAATTTAGTATACAGATAGATTATGACCGTGAATAAAACTTAGGCTAGATTTAGGCACCCAAGCGAAACAAGAGTATGTCGCTAATGGTATACAACGTCTACTGGCTTACAATGTGTAAAAATATAAAATTATTTAATGTTCTCATTGATATTAAAACTAATACAGCATGCTCTCAAAATAATTCATCCATATGCTATTTCTATTCTATTACTAAGAAAAAGTTAAAAAGGAACCCTTTTATAAGCTTTACGAAGTTATAAACACACATGTTTAAATGTAGAAGACGGTAGAGATTGTATTATTTTATTTAACTCAGTTTGTTCTAGCTTTAATATTTAGGTAATATATTTAGATCATTATTCTTTTAAAGAGCATTATTATCATTCTTCTAATATTAATAAAAGAAAACCTTTTGCGTTGATGGAATTAAGCTAAGAACTTATAAAACAAAATTCTTTCTTAGTTATTACTATTATCTATTTAATGATGATTGATGATTATTTCTTCTTAAAGTTAATATATATATATATATATATATATATATATATATATATATATATATATATATATATATATATATATATATATTACTTAATATAATTAAACTTAGCTTTCCATTCTATTAAAGATTTATTAAAATAATAAAGTATCTATCTTTTATATAATAGTATAATATCATAATAGCAATTGATACTAAAAAATACACTTAACCGTAACAAAATACTTGGAATAACAAATCGAATATCTGGAATTGTATCCCATACCGCGTGATCTGTGCACGACCTATGACCCTAACAATGGTAGATATAGAAATGTTGATCTTTTTGCCAGATAAATACCTATGATAGATAAGATATATTAGAAAGTAACAGAACGTTGTTTTTTTTAACTATTTAGAAAAAAAATTTTTTTTTGGTTACATACATTATTTTAATGTTGTTTTTGTTTTAAAATATAGCTTGTAATAGAAATAGTACATTTTATATACGTATTCATGTAGAGTAGTTCTTACTGATAATTATTTAACAGCTTGTATCATTAGAGAAAAGGAATATACATATCTTTCATGATATAATAGTATTAACAATGTTTATGATTTTAATTTTATATAATTGATGAACCATAACTTAGCTTTAACTTTATGATATTTTTTGATGAAAATGAAAGTTGCTAGTGATATTGTTATTAATTAAAAACTTATTAAAATTGGGGAAATAATGCATATAAAATAAAAATTATTTCTAATTATTATTTTTTTATTCTTACCTTAAACTAAGACATCCAAACTTGAGTAAATAGAAGAAATAAACATTAAAGTCACACAGTGTCACAGCGATCACAAAATCCAAGTTAATAGCACAATAAAACACACACAGTTTATAATAAAAAGTTTGTACTAGCGACAACTTGGCTGAAAAAACAAAAATCTTAGTCCACGCTCGGGGAGCGCGCGAAAAATTCGAAAAACAATACGAAATAAAATTCGGAGCTCGCAAAGGATACAGCCGCGCGCGCCTTACACACGCGACTGAAAAAATTGCCACAACCGCGTAAGACTTGGAAACTAAATCAAAATACGATAGGAGAGGGACGAGTCAGCGGAGGCCCCACCCTTCCCCCACCAGCGCACGACACGCAAAAACATTCATAAAAACTACGCACGATTCCTCGCGAAATTATCAATGTTTATAACTATACAAAAATGTAACCAAACGATCCCATGGATTTCATTGAACGATTAAAACAATATTTCGATATTAAAACAATGCGCGGTTTAAAATGTTCAATTCATAATATAAACATACGTGTGTTATTGAAAATAATCGATTCGTCGGACCGCGTCGCATACGGCTGTGGGAGTTTTTTTTTTTTTTTAAATAAATATTATTTATATTTTGACAGATGTCAAATTTTTCCCGCGCTCCTGGAAGTTCGGAATATGGTAAGTACGTTAGTTCGGAGCGACCGCGCTGTGCAGCCGCCCGGCCACGAATACTTCAACGGGTGCAAGAACGCGCGAGTTGACTTTTTTTCTGCCAAAAAACTTAAAGGGTCTCAGGCGTTCTGTGTAGGGTTAACTGTGAGGTCGGACGATGTTTTTATGAGAGCAAGAAATTGGAGCGTAATGCAACGTCGCGACCTTCGACCGATCAGAATTCGATGTTTGATTGGACTGGCGAATGTGATTGCTGTTTTTAATACAATCTTAAACAATTACGTATCCCTTTATCTCAATATTTTGTTAGAGATCAATAAATGTCAATGTCTTAAATAAAAGATATTTATTACTCATATAATATTGTATTATAATGAATATTGAATAATAGGAAAAATATTGGTATCATTTCTGTAAGATGTAAAAGCATCATATGGATAAAAATTGCACTTTACTTCTGTATTTTGAAATACAAAAGTGAACAGTGAAATTCTTAAATAATAGTTATATACGTACCTATGCAATACAAATCAATATTTTAAGGTATATATTTAATACTTTTTATTATATTTTTATAAATGGCAATCATAAAAGACTGGTGAGAATAAACAATGTAGAGTCTCCATTCCGTATTCTCACAATATACATCTGTAGTATAGTAGTATTCAGCCCTTTTTAACGTCCCACTGCTAGGCACGGGCCTCCATTCAGTACGAGGGGGATCAGGCCATAGTCCACCACGCTGGCCAAGTGCGGGTTGGCGGATTTCACATGTCTTTTGAAAATTGCTAGGTTCTCTCAGACATGCAGATTTCTTCACGATGTTTTCATTCACCGTAAAACAAGCGGTAATCATGTTGGAAATGATTCGCACATGAAAATATCAGAGGTGCGAGACCCGGAATTTGAACCCGCTTCACTCGGTTTCCCAAGCGAGCGTGTTACCACTGGGCTACCACTGCCTAATATACATATAATATATTGATAAAAAGTACTGGACATATTTTCATAATTATAACTGAATGAAAGCAATAACAATATCATTTAATCAATTCTTTAACAAAGTAATATAAAGTATGTGACTTTTGAAAATCACCTTAACCGTGGCTTCACTAATGTAAACATTATTAACGTTATTCTTAGAAACTCACTTTATACATAGTTTAAAATATTTTTCAATCATAATTCGCTTCTACTCGTATTAATTTTACGATATCTATACATCTATACAGATAAATAAAATTGATGTGTCTGTTTGTAATGTCAAAATAACAGCTTTATACTAAATGCATATTGAAATATATACGGTACTTATAAGAAAAACACAATTTTTTAAATTTTTGTTTGTCTGTCTGTCTGTCTGTTTGTTCCGGCTAATCTTCGAAACGGCTGGACCAATTTTAACGGGACATTCACTGGCAAATAGCTGATATTATAAGGAGTAACTTAGGCTACTTTTATTTTAGAAAAAGAATTAGGGTTTCGCTCAAAAAAAATAAAACTTACCTACGGACGAACCTGACCAAGCGAGGGTGAGTCGCTAGTTATGAATAATAATAGTTGATAATTAGCAATGAATTCTTTCGCTTGCAAGTTTCATCGATAATTATTTGATTTTCCACCATATTTTTTTTTCTCTTTGATATAACAGTAAAATAACAAAGTAGTGAGAATAGTAAGTAAATAATATATTATGTGTATTGTATTCAGCCCTTTTTTTTTATGTCCCACTGCTGGGTACGGGTCTCCCTTCAATATGAGGGGGACCAGGCCATAGTCCCCCACGCTGGCCAAGTGCGTGTTGGCGGACTTCACATGTCATCCGATAACTTGTTAGGTTCTCTCAGACATTCAGGTTTCATCACGATATTTTATATGTTCTATTTTAATATTAGAAGTAAATGTTGCTATAAATTAGTTACTTTATTATTATTGATATACATAATGTCACTGTTACTCTACATTTAACAAAATTGAGAACATTCATTTGTATTGCTATGACTATAGTTAATTATAGTAAATAAGAATTAATATTTTATTGAAATAATCTTACATACATAATCTTTCGTACATAATATCGCTATTTGTTAATTTCTTATTTAAATTAAATTTTAATAATATCAATTGTTTTATCCATACTAATATTATGTGTTTAAGTTTGTAAGGATGGATGGATGTTTGACTCTTTCACGCCAGAACGGCTGAACGGATCTGGATGAAAGGCACAGAGATAGATTATAGTCTGAAATAGTACATAGGTTACTTTTTATCCCGGAAACATGTACGGTTCCCGTGGGAAAGATTTGTTTTTTTCTAGGGACGAACCCGAAGCAAAACGATGGTAAGTCGCTAGTATACAATATATTGTACGTTGTCAAAGAATTCTCTCATTTTCAGTTTCGAGAATAGTATACATATAGGTACATATGTAAGTAAAGGTAAAATTAAAAAAATATTCTCTGTCTTTACACTAATAAATAACTTATTAAAAATAGAATGAAAGAAGAAAGATTACTATGATTTTTCACGTTCTTACGTTCTTCTATTTAACCAAAGGATTAAGTTACATTCATCAATTTAATGTGCTTTAGTCAATAAACTATTGGGGTACTAGAAACTACTAGACAATATATGTACGTTAGCCAATCGTGTACAACTAAATCTTCATATACACTACTTTTAAGTTGTTAATTTTTATTTCTTACTAGCTACTCACCTTCACTCCGTTCGAGTTTGTCCCTAGTTATGTTTTAACATTTACAATAAATTTCTCAGAGATGAGATATTTTCCCGTTGTAAAAGGTATCCTATACATTGAGCCGGATAACCAGCTATCATCATACCAAATCTCATCACAATTTGTCCCCACTGGACTTTTCTCGTGATGCGTTTCCAGACTGACAGACAGACAAAAATTCTAAAAACTATATATTCGGCCTCAATCGATAATAAGGACTATTTCAATAAGACATTCCAAAAAATATTTAATGTACAGATTCGACTCAGAATTTTATTATACGTATAGATAAAGAAATTGAATTCATTATACAAGTTTTATTAAGTTAAGATTTATATTTTATTATTTCCCTTGTCAAAAAATGTGGATGCTCTTTGTATAGAAAGTGTACCTGAGCCCTAGTTGATAATGCTCTACCGAAATAAGTGTACTAAAGGTAACTTTATATATATTAAAGTTAAATTTTAACATCGATGGCCCAATAAATATAGTAACATTTTATACCGTCGGAAGTAGCATTAAACTTGCAAGATTTTAAATTTCATCATTCATGCGCCCATACTTAATTAAGATAAAGGGTGTCATTAACCAAAAATGTTGACAGCAAGATCTTTTTGCTTAATAAACTAGTATCTGGGCGACCGAACTTCGCTCGGAGTTCTTTTTTGTTATATCGTATTTTTTAGATAAAAAAAAAAAAAACTAAAAACTTGAGTAAATACAAAAAAAAAGTAAAACTCTGTATCTCAAAAACACGCGTTTTCCCAGACATGAGACTAATCTAGATCGATTCTTCGCCCCCGAAAACCCCCACATATTAAATTTCAGCGAAATCGTTAGAGCCATTTCCGAGATCGCTGGTATAAGTAAATAAATAAAGATATAAATATACAAGAATTGCTCGTTTAAATATATTAGATTCTACATTTATTCTTCATTGTAAGAAAAACTGTATCAAATTATATATTATATTAATACGAACATTTTAATATAAAAGCCTACAAAGTTAACTAATATCTCATGTTTGTATAATATGTAACAAATAAATTATCACGTAAGACCAATATATAAAGGCCATTGTTATAGCATTCCAGTTTCGTGCAATATATATAGGTTCGATTCTGTATGCGACAAAATGTCAGCGGTTATTTTTGCACGTAACGTCTCGAAGTGTCAGCGCGCGTGCGTCAACGCGCACGCTGCACACCGTCTGTTCCGTATGTTTCTTTAATTGATCGTTTATTGTATTCACTTTTACTTTGTTAATTCATATCTTCGTTATATATTATAATTTAAAATACCGTCGCGCTGTCTGTGTTTATTCGGGCTAATCTCAGTAGTCAGTACTACTGTACGGGTTTTTGTAGAATTTTCATTAATAGAAAAAGGGATTATCTAAGAAGGGCTCTAATGTAGCGAAAATAAGTTACCGGTATGATGAAATACATGAACTCTATTGGAAAAATGTCTCTTCTAAAAATGTCCGTAGTGTTATGAACGCGAAGAACATCTAAGGCCTCTACGCCTGGATGATATAGTTATCATTTACATACATATACCCGGGCAAATAAAACCTTTACTTTTAACGTTACTTAAAATTGGGTTAAAACAAAACGGTGAAGTTAAGATTAAAAATTAGACAAATGCGAAGTAATAATATATATTATTTTCAAATCTATTCTTGAATATTAAAAAAAAAATAATTAGTATAACAAGCAAGCTTTAGAGACATATTGTTTTTAATTAAATAATGTAAAGTTTTTTTAAGAGTAAGTAGAGCCTTTTTAATGTTAGAAATTTTCAGTTGAAAACTCTAAACTTCTATTATCCACGTATCATCGAAATCTAAATGGATATTTTATCTTTGTACTAGCGACTCAACCTCGCTCCGCTCGGGTTCGTCCCTACTTACGTTTTAACGTTTAGTATAGATTTCTCAGAGATGAGATATTTTCCCGCAGTAATATAAAAGTATCCTACACGTAGACCCGGATTACCAGCTATAATCATATCAAATTTCATCAAAATTTGTCCAGTGGTTTTCTCGTGATTCAGTCACAGACAGACACACAGACAGACAGACAAAAAACCTAAAAAATTTAGATCCGGCTTCTGTGTCGATAATACCTAATGACTATTGCAATAAGATTTTCCAAAAATATATTTAATGTACAGATTCGACTCAGTTAGAATTTTTTATATGTTTTTTATATGTTACAGAAGAAAGCTAAAACCGATTATACATTTTTGTCTATCCTTCTAAACTATTTGAAAATAAACATAATATATAACGCGAGCTAGAACGTTTGACAAATTTCAATTAAATATATATAATTAAATATTCCGAGTAAATGTATGTAGGTACTTCACCAAAAAGATAAAATTTTAATTCCGATATAGCTTTATAGGTCCGATCGATCATAATGTGTCATATAAAACAACAAAGTTTATTATAATTTTATTATAAATAAAACAAAGATTTATAAAATGTTATGAAGTTATTTCCATAAGGTATATCCCAAAATACAATACACGTTTTAAAAAGAAATGTTTAAATTAACAAGTTTAAATAAATCAAGATCTAGCTTAATACTTTCTTAGATTTATTCAAATATTTGATATTTTAAATGAACTATCTATTCAGGTTTTATCGTCCCGATCTGTAACCATGCTTGCTGTAAAGTGTTCGATACGCCGGGAACAAAAAATTCAAAATAAAACCGCGACAAAATCCGAAAAAAAAGGTAAATTTATATGATATAACACGTAACTATTAAATATTACCACTATCATGTATGCAGCATCATTGTTGAGTAACGCGCAAATTAATAGTCAGCCAATCTACAGCTCATACTATATATACTTGTCTTCTTATACATATAATTAAATTCTAGTTGAGTCGAATCTGTACATTAAATATTTTTTAGAAAATCTTATTGAAATAGACATTGTTATCGATACAGAGGCCGAATCCATAGTTTTTAGAAATTTTGTCTCTCTGTCTGTGACCGCATCACGCAAAAACTACTGGAGGGATTTTGATGAAATTTGGTATGATAATAGCTGGTTATCCGGGTCAACATAAAGGATACTTTTTACTGCGGGAAAAAATCTCATCTCTGTGGTAATCGTTAAAACGTAACGAGGGACGATCCCCAGCGGAGCGAGGGTGAGTCGCTAGTTTGAGATATAATAATTATTTCAAAAATACCTTACTTAATACATAAAGACTTACGTATATTTTAAGTAAATTTTTCATACGACTTCTCAACATGATATTAAAATAGAAAAGATTGTTGGTTGCTTAAAATTTAAAAGTATCATATGCTATTAGCCTTTTAAAGTTTATCGTAGTACAATATAGTATATGTGGGTGGTGGCTTTCAAGGTATAGATATCTCTGAAGTCTTCCAAGAGCTATTCGAGTTATTATCATTTGAGTCTGAGCTGAGCTATAAAGGTTTTTTTTTATTAAATAAAATGTTTAAATCACGATTTGTGTTTTTTTTTACCTTAATACGTTTAGTTTTCTTTACAGTAACCCATTTTAAAATCTAATTTAAATAACGGAGTGTCTGTTCATCCTTTAATAGGACGAATAAAAAATAATTATTCATCTTTTATAAAATATATGAATTATAAGGAAGGACGAATAGAGTAATAAGTATATAGAATAAGTAGCTCCGCTCAGCTCGCTAGAATAAGGTTATTTTTTTTTCTGCATACAGAAACTCCTGCTCCTAAAAATATTTTTTTTAACCTTAAAATCTCTTAAAAATCATTGGGATTTAAAAAAATAACTTTCCAGCTCCGTAAGGATAAGGTTATTTTTTTTTCATATAACACATGCACCTAAAAATCCCTTATTTTACATTAAAACCAAAAAAGTGGTTAATATTCGTACAAATCGACAATAGTTCGCACAATACATTTTTTATTCATAGCAACAGCCTCCTTTATTTATTATTCGTCCTATTAAAGTGCGAATAATTATTTTTTATTCGTCCTTATTTTAAGTACGTATGGCAACAACCTTTAAATAATTAAAGCAATAACAACTTAGTTATTCTAAGTCACTCAGACATAAGAATTATATAGACAGATTTCGCCAAAAAAAAAAGCCAAAGTCAAAAATGATATCGTGATTGTGCTATTATTGTCGATTTTGTTCAGATTCATGATTTGATACAGACAATTTTCTTTATTGTAGTTAATTTGCAATTTTTGAATAGAAAATATGAATAAGAAAAGTAAAATACTATATTCTTTTGTATTTTAAAAGCATTAGTTCTCTAACCCTTGAAAGAGAGATAGCATAATATTAGCTTATTTATTCATTTTTTTCTTAATAATTATGGTAAAATCTTTCAGCTATTTTTACTTATTAACATCTATTTACTTGTCACAGTAATGAGTCTTTTAAAACATATATAAATTTAAAATATTATTGTTTGACTTCATGTTTAGTTCTATGACGCTCTATGCATATCATTCCTTAGCCTGACTTATAACTTAGTACGTAACATTACAACAACCAAACGTAAAAATTTCACTAAATAATGAGGTCGATTCTGAACTCTATTCATATCAAAATAAAAGCTATATACATATCTATAGCTATAATACTACTAGTTTTAAAATATGCGATAACATCACAATATGATATAGAATACTTTCCAAAGTAACACGTCCTGCATTCGACCGGGTTATATCGCGTATGTGTGTAGTGCGTGTAGTTTATAAATCATACGAATGTGTAGGGATGTGGTTGTTAATCGATATGTAATTAATTTTGTGACAAGTTTTTATTATATCTTCACATCTGATTTTAAAGATAGTCTCGTGTCGTAAAACAAGTCTGGCTCTATTATATAAAATTTATGAAATCAAGATTGTCTGTAAATTTTAAAATTTTTACGTATTTAGAATAATAAATAGCTGTATTGTTATATTAAATAAAAAAAAGCTAATTTTAACTATGGGATATATCTTCTTGAAATCGAAAGAGTATTCATATTTTAATTAAAAATCATGATTTATAATTTCAAGTATACATACCATTCTATTTGATATAATTTAAATATCAAGTATGAGGCAAAATTTAGCTCTACATTAGAGTTCATCATAAAATTATAATCTGATGTAGAGTTCTTTAAGTTATTTATATTAAAAATAAAATACAAAGACCATTTAAATTATATATTTTAATAATAAATTTTGGTATTTCAAATTAATAACAGGTTCTAAATTCCAATCTAACTAACAATTATATCGATACAAAGCAAAAAGCAGCCACAGTGTAGTGTGCGTACGCGGTGACTCGCTAGTGTGTATCGAGTTGCACTTCTTTCTCGTATTGTAATTTATTGGTCTGTAACGAAGTTAATTATTGCGATTTTTGTATTAAACGTTGGAAATTATTTTTAGCTCGGCATATGGTTGACTTTTACTAAGAAACGGTTGGTAATATTAAACGAGATATGAAAATAAAAAGTATTGTAAAGAATCGAGTTTATAAAAAGTTATGGTGCTTGGTCAAAGTTCGTATTTATTTTTATTTTTTGAAGAAAAAAAAATTGGGTACATCCATGCGTAGGTATGTTTTTATTTTTTATTCTTTACTGAAATAGTGATGGGAAAGTACTTTTGTGACATTCATTTCATTTATAGTTATACGCATTAGCTCTAACTTAGTTATAGATAATTTATTTATAACCAAGTTTAGTGTTAATTTTTATCTTTTATTATTAATTCATCATAATTTTTCACTAACATTGTATTGGAATGCATGACATACACTTATACCTCGTCCCATTATACTATTTATTTTAATTAATTAACGTTTACACTTTACATTTTACTTTAATGTTTTTACTATAAATTAATGTATATATATATATATATATATATATATATATATATATACATACAATTTACTTTACCATGCTACTCCGAATGCGCTTTTGATTAGTTCACAACAACCGTACGAATAAGATCCTTACTTTTTATAGCTTGCATGATACTGACAGTTCAAACATTAACTGATGATATATGACTAATCTAGTATTTTCCCGCGGTTTCTCACGCTTAGTTTTTATGTATTACTGTATCTTTATAAATTACAGCGGTACTTATTAACGCCACTGCAGCTACAGATTTGGCGGGTTCTAACTGCCGCCAATCTACACCTAAAATTTTTGCGACAAATCATAAAATAAAACTCGGTTGAACTGTTTTAAACCTAATCTAACCAACCTAGAAAGAAAGAAAGGTTTCTCCCAAAAAAAAAATAACCTAAACTGTAGCTGCGTTTGCGATAATACGTAAGTACCATTACAACTTATGTGTTACTCTCTCTATAATACTGTAAAGTTTCATCAAAATCTGCTTAGAAGTTTTCGAGTGAAAAAGGAATCCGAAAAGAAACATCCGGATGAATTTGTTACTTTTATTTATACGCGAAAGTTTATGAGGATGGATGGATATCCATCCTCATAAACTTTCGCGTTTATAATATCAAGTAGGATATGTAAGCGATTGAAATAATAAGCTTAACCAATGTTCGTAAAATCAGACTCTTTTCATCCCACAATTAGAAAATATTCAATGAACAAAATATATAATATAATATCTATTTATTAATTTCCAGTAAGATTAAAATCAACTTTTAATACAATTTATTTTATGTGGATCTACAAAATCTGTGACTTTGGATTAACTAGTCCGATAAAACATTAGCTTTCACTAAATCTTCATTATATGAATAACAAAAGCTGTTTGTCAACGAATGTAAAGAGTGAAGCCGCATGCGAAAACTAGTTAATAAAATATGAAAACGCGTAAAGCCACCAAACGAGTACTTGTCAGTTATTTCATATTGAAGTAATTATTTCTTGATAATCGTAATGGAATTCGTTTCAAACATATTTTCTGATACTCGTTTCAAAGTAAAAAGTTGTTTTTTGAAACACAAAGTATCAATTATTATAAGCTATTTCTATGTTTAAGAAGAGCAATAGAACTTATCTTGGAGGTATGAGTTATTTCAAGAAATAATATCTTTGAACTGCGATTCTGCACTTATAGTTAGTACATTAATTATAATGAGCCTAGATTGTGTTTGTTGCAACGTATAATATTGCTTTGCTTATTTCTTATTATCAGTGGGTTTTTTTCATTATAATAAAATGAATGCGCACCAAGAACAAAATATTTTCCCACCATGTTTTAAGATATACTTTATACAAGTATACCGCTTTTTTTGTTTAAGTAAATTAATAAAAAATTTAAAATATCAGATTTCTATTGACTTTTATTTGCTATTATTATTTTGATAAAAAGTCTAAAATTCTGAAACTTATTATAACTATTAAAACAGATTAATATAATTCTCACGCGAATTTTTCACCCGATACCTGCTTAAATCGTCTTTTTAAAAAAACCGGATCGAATTTCACAATATTCGGGGTTAAGTCTAGTTCACAATGTCGAGACCTCATCAGGAAATAAGGTCACACAGTTCACTTTTATCATTTTTTTACGTAAAAATAAAAAAAAATGATAGCACTTTTAAACGTATCAACTTTTTAAAGTTCGCTGAGCGTAAGATAACCCTAAAATTGGGGTGAATCGTGGGAAATGGTACTGGTTGGTAAATGGGGTGGCTGAGACTGAATAGAAGATGCCAAGGTTAATCTATATTTAATATTTTTATTTTTTTTCCTATCTTTATTCTTAATTTGACCTCATAAATTTTACTAATGTCTAGTATAAATTCTACGACGTTTAAAAAAAAAATGCTAGTTTATTACTATTTTCATTTGAAATGTCAGTATTATTTTAATATTTTAAATTATTAAATATTTACCATACCAGTAATAAAAAAGAAATCGGGACATGTATATTGCACATGAGAAAAAAAAGTCTTAAATATAAACAATTGTCAAAAAATATTATATTCATATATATTCTGAAAAAAAATAACAGTACTGGTAAGCATATTTTATTAATAATTTGGGGCTCGAAAGAATAATTAAAAAAAAAACACACTTTCTTTTTTAAGCCAAAAAGTCATAAATAAAAATTATTCCTTAAGAAATTATTCTTGAACCCTTTATTAACACCATCCGTTTGACCTGCGGTCGCACACGTATCGCATTTCTTTAAGAAATTCTTATTTTTGGAAATTAGCCTGTATTATTTGCAATATCGAGATCCAATTGTCAGGCTTTTTAAAATCGACCAAAAAATTATTTCATTATAATAACACAATACAATATCGTGTGACTTTTGACCCCAATGACCTTTTTCCACCCTGACCAAGACGGCCAGGAAGGGCGACACAATTGTACCGGACAATGGTGTCTGATTAAAGAAATGCAAAAAATGTAACAATGTCCAAAGAAAACGTTAAAAAAATAACGCGTGTGCCTTTATAATATATTTTTTAAAACATTTGTTTATTTTGGCACTAAATAACATAAAAATAGTTTATAATATAATTCAACATATTTAAAAAAATGCATTTAAAAAGTTGATCTATAATGTATGGTTTTAATATATAATATATGGAAATAATTATTACAAAAAATACAATCTAATGTTTACCCTTTACCGTAGCATATTGTATTATGATAATTCTTCTCGTTTCTGTAGAAAACCGTTATTAAATCGCATTGAAATCTCCCACAACCGTAAAATGTCTATAAAACTCTCAAATTACTGCAAACAGTTATAAATCACGTTCAAAAAATATAAAAAAGTATCTCACGAGGTTCGCATCATCTGTTACTTCCTAAAAGGGGTGAATTTCGCGATCCTTTAACTGTCTTGAATCGCAACGGTACCCGCACAGTTATTTATAAAAAACCCGGAATATATCATCTATCGGGAAAAGGGCGCAACTCTTTCCCATGGGTCTTAACCTTGGCGAACTTTTTTGTTAAAAATTGAGACACCTTTGCCATCTTTCCCGTTTTCATCATTTTTTTGCGAACGATAGACACAGAAGGGTCGCCCTTTTGTACGTGCCCTCCGCTTTGTCCGTGTTAAGATACTGCAGGTGGGTCATAAGGGACCCCGCTGTTATGTGAGGGTTAGGTCGCGACTTTAATATTAAAATTAAGCAAAACTAGATTTTAATACATAAATTAATGTGATTTGCAATACTTATTATGTAAAAAATTCTATCGATGAAATATTTAACTACCACAACGTAATAAAATATATGCATTATAACTACTTTTAGATACTGTATATAAATCTAAAAATCTAACGTGTCACATAAAAATCACTAGAAATATTGGAGAAAAATAAGAAAGAGCATGCTTAAAGGCTCTTTAACCCCAACCGTTTTAGATCGTTATTAAATAATTTTAAAAGTGTTCACTCGCACGTGCAGACCATTTTAGCCTAACCGTTTAATTAAATCGGTAAAAAGCCTTAAACGTTCAAAGTTTCGTCTGTTTATAGCAATCAAATCGTCGACAGTTCAGTAAAAATAAAGCCTGTTATTATGATAGGCAGTTTACACACGATATCAATACGATATCTACCTAAAATAGCGATAGAAAAAAAAAAACAAAAAGTACCTGATACAATTTAAATTTATTTTATCTTGCTCTAAAAATATATCTAAGTTATTGTATTTACTATAGTATGAAAAGCAAACTTATCTTCAAACATTTTATACTAAAGAAAAAACTCATAAAGAGAATTAATATTTTACCATTGAAACTATAATCTGGCTATAACTTGTGTATTGTAAATAATAATTTCTTAGGTTTACGCGAATATTTGACATTTTAAATAAAACTATCTTTTCGGATTATTTCGCGGATTTTTTTTTGATTTTTGGTTCCCGACGTTCGAATGCTTTACAGCAATCATGGTCACGGGAGCGACTAAGGTGTTAGACATTGTGTATTGTAAAGTCTAAAATCTGTCCGGTCTCCTTCACGACCGACTTCAGACGGTCGAATCTTATATTATAAACTTCAAATCGTACGTATACTTCAAACTTTCAAGTACAAAAACTTGGTCATCAAAATAGGCATAATTACGACTTAGAGAGCGGCGCGCGAGCAAATTTTAAACAAACTATGCATGTAAGAACATTGTATTCCAAAAAGGCCGATAAGAAAGAGTACGTGTGAAATTGCCAATTTTAATTATTTCAATCGAAGGAATATTTATTTTCTCGTAATTTTGCAGGACACGCGCTCGAATTTCATCTCGATTATCGATATTTTTAGTTTGAGTAAATATTTATAAACATCTATACAGATAAATAAAATTAAAGTATCCGTTTGTAATGTCAAAATAACAGCTTTTTACTAAATGCATATGGAATTAATACACGGTATTTATAAGAAAAACACAATTTTTAAAATTTTTGTCTCTCTGTCTGTCTGTTTGTTCCGGCTAATCTCCGAAACGGCTGGGCCGATTTTGACGGGATTTTCACTGGCAGGTATTTGATGTTAGAAGGAGTAACTAAAGCTACTTTTATTCCAGTAAAAGAATTTTTGGTTACGCTCAAAAAAATTTAAATATACTTAGGGACGAACCCAAGCGAAGCGAGGGTGAGTCGCTAGTTTTTAAATAAAATAATAACGTAAGGATTATCGTGTCAATACAAAACTGACCAACTTAATTAGCTAAGGCTTAATTGAAATGATTATTCTTTTTCTAGATTACACTTCCCAAGTAAATTAAATTTAATAAATAATATTGACTACAATATTACTTATACTTTTGTAATAAAAATGTAGATATAATAATTATGTCCTCCTGATCGATTTCGGCCCGACGCGACGGCCAATCTCCATAGAGTTTAGCCTAGAGACTAAAATTTAATCTAAACTTTAATTTAAACGTAGGTACTTAGACACCGATGGCGGATAAAATATGTACATGAATATATTTTTATTATATTAGTAAAGACCACAATTAAAGATATTTTTATAATCTTTTTGCTTACAAATAGACCGTACATCCAAAACAAGTACGTAGCAACGTACGTAACATGTCATAGCAATCTATTCTTTTCTCATACGAAATGATCCATAATATAAACTTTACATGTATAATTTCCGATGCAAAAAACAATATAATAAGTAAGCATCGCTGTTTAGTGTTTACATTCCTAGATCGTGAACCCCGTTTTATATGAGACCGCCTAATACAATGAGATCTTTGGATCTTTGGATTTATTTAACCGTTTGGGATAAAATATTATTAAATCAGTAATACAATAGATAACATACATTCTAAAAATAATTAAAGTTTTTTTTAAATTACTACCTACTTTATTATAATATATCTCGATATTATAATAACAATATGATTTTTGCTGCAATACTTAGTGATAGCAGTCAGCGCTGATCCTATAACATTCCTCAATTCCTAAATTTCAACGGTGTATCTTATTCGAAAGAAATCGCATTGAAAACGCTTTGGTCTCAAAAATGGGAGACAAAAATGTGCGCTGCGCGTTTGGCACATAGTTCGTGGACGAAACGTCAGTTTTGTTTAAATTTTCAAATTAATAACGACCGCCGCCACATTTTTGTGCGTACCGCCTTTTAATTAGAAATATTTCATCGTTTCAGCTTTTTCTGTCCTTTTATTGAAATATTTTTAATATGATGAAATTATTAGAATTAAAAGCTATCTTATATATTTATAAATATGAAATTTTAATAACTTAGATATTATTTTATTTATGTATTTTTAATTTGGGGAGCATTATCCTAGACGTGTAGTCTAGAACCTACCTAGATATACTAGATCTAGATATACTAGATTAGATAGACGTATTCCTTCGTCTAACATAACAAAGTCTACCTATTTTAAAGTTATCAATCGAAAAAAAAACATTATTTTCAGATAAAAAAACTGTCATTGTATTTTTTATCCCTGCAGCAGGCTGTAACATGACTCTGCAATTTTTGTCAAAATATTATACACTTACGACACGTTTTTTGTCAAAATTACCTCTTTCCGCAAGTTTCTTCGGAAGGGTTGTATCGAACATCTGATACTTTTTGCGATCGTAGATAAAATCTACGACAGCATAGAAATGTAAATAGAAGTATTTTTAACCGTTTGAATAAATAATATTTATTTTATACTATCGATTTACTCCGACCCTGTCCTTTTTGTTAACATTAATAAAAATCTTTGATACACTTCATTTTTCGTGTAATTCGTAACATAACTTGTGCTTAACGAATTTGAAAATTAAGAAATATATTTATATATTCCCATACCAATACAAGTATAATCTTTTAATGCATGCAGTAATTAGTAATTATTTTAAACTAAATAATTATATGTACAGAGTCCCCCAAAATAAATGTCAAAGCCAAAAATAGTAGCGTGATTTGCTGTTTATGCTACTATTCCCGATATATATATATATATATATATATATATATATATATGTGTGTGTGTAGGTCGCGTATATATGTGTAGGTTTTAGTTAAATTAATATACAATTTTGAGACTAAAATATAAATAATAAAAAAATAATATATGCTTTTATATTTTTTAAGCATTAGTTCTCTTTTCCTGGAAAGAGAGATAGCATAGTATTCGTATTTGTTTTTATTACCATTTACTTATCACTCAATATACAAATTGTCATTTGTATACTATTTTAAAACATAATATATTATTTTAAAACATTACTGTTTGACTTCACGTTAAGTTCTATAACGCGTTGTCTATAGTTATTACTTAGACCGAGGTAATTACTTACTTCCAATACTTAAATTTGTAACAAACAAAATGAACTGTAATATTATATTTTTATTATTATACACTAACTACGTCTCCATTTTCGAACAGTTTCTAAATTCAAAAGAACGAAATTCTCATTCCGGCTGCGTCGCGCTCTAAATATAAAAACTCTTTTTTTGTCAAATATGGAAGGGTTAAGTTAAAAACATTCTATTTTCGAATTGTTAAAAAAGTCTACATTGTATGGAATACGTCAAAACTCCGTAGCTAATGTAGATAACAGAAAATATTTAGATGAAGATTCTTTTTTGTTTAAATTCGAGAGATATTTATATAATAAGTAAATAGAGATAGAGAGATAGAGATATTTATATAATATAAATATAAAAAGTCGTAATAATATATAAATTTATTTACTACGTTAATTTTTATTTGCGTGTATTTTGTTTTTTTTTTAAGCAAGTGCGTGCTTCATGCTAGAAAGACGGAATAGGATGAAATTTAGTGCACAGACAGACCATGACTTAGAGTGGAGCTACTGTGAGACACTCAGGGATACGCCCGAGTGAAGCGTTGTAATTATTTGTTGCTAATTATTAAGTCTTTTTTAATCAACACTTGTTAATTTATCAACTTAGGTATCTTTGACAATGTAAATTTTTTAAACATACTATTACTAAATAACTACTTACTACATAGTATGTACCTACTAAATACATAGCTAAGTCACTTGTACTAATTATAATAGTTAAAACTGCAATGAAGCCAGGTACTAAAAATTCATTTCATTTACAAAAAATATTTTTAGCTGACTCTAAATTTAAGATGTTCATCTTATTTATTTGCCTATACTGTGAAAACATTATTCCTTTTTCAAATGATACGAAAGACACAGGAAGCGTGAGTTTTTTGTCACTTCCATCTCGCCCAAACTGATTCACACTCTCTATCTCTCTCACACTTATCTAATTATGCCGTGAGTAAGCATGATAAAAAATCATGTTACACTCTCAGGTGTGTTGACAATAACAGATGTTCATAAGATGGCGGCGCATTATACAATTATGATTCTATTTAATTATATTTCTTATGGTGATTTACTAGGTAAAGCTCATGACTTTTTCTGTGGGTAGTGTTAAAAATAAATTATTAAAATAATAACTATGGCTGATCAGCGACTACAACTATAGAAAATGTTTTCTAAAACTCAACAAGATGTTTTCTTTTTATTAGGTATTAAGTCTATATACGACACTTTTTCCAAAAAAAAAATGTATACTTTTTCTTTCTAGTAGATATTATTCAAATTAGTAGATGTTTTATTTTTTTTTAATTATTGTTTTCTCCTAGATGAGAGTATAGATGGTAGACAATCCTGAAACAATTTAAGAGGGCCTGTAGATTTAGAGACTTTCTTTTTACTGAAAACTGTCACTTTGCGTACATCCATACTGATAAATAAAATCGAAGTGTCTGTATGTAATGTCAAAATAACAGCTTTATACTAAATGCATATGGAATTTTATACGGTACTTATAAGAAAAACACAATTTAAAAAAAAACTGTCTGTCTGTCTGTCTGTTTGTTCCGGCTAATCTCTGAAACGGCTAGACCAATTTTAACGGGACTTTCACTTGCAGATAGCTGATATCATAAGGAGTAACTTAGGCTACTTTTTTTTAGAAAAAGAATTAGGATTTCGCTCAAAAAAATTAAAACTTATCTAGGGACGAACGCGAGCGAAGCGATCGTGAGTCGCTAGTCTTTATAATAATTATGGACTCTAAATACTCTACTTAAGTACCTATCGGCCAAAAGAAAGTACAAATTGAAGATAGAATTTTCATTCAATTTAAAATAGTCCCGCTGTACCGTAAGTCCTAGATTCAATTCTCATATGCAACTTGCATCATCTCGTATTGATAATACAGCTGCCCATATTTTGGTTAAGACACAAAGATGTCAGAAACCTTCTTCTAAACTTTACAATAAATATTATACACACCTTTTGAGATTTTTTGATGTTTAACATCAAAGTTTTTAAAGTATGTAATCACGCATGACTCTGAATTCATCTCAATAGGTCATTTAACCGGATCCGGAAATCCGAAAATAGGTCTTAAACTTTGCGTTCTAATAAAGCAGCGGTTAAGTTAGGTGAATTAAATTACTAGTTTGCATGCGTATTTTTTTCGTATCTTATATTATATCTAGATATTTATGTATTTCAAGAGCCGTAAGCAGTGGTAGCCCAGTAGTAACCCATTCGCCTGGAAAACTGAGTGAAGCAGGTTCAAATTTCGGATCTCATATCTCTGATATTTTCATGTGCGAATCAATTTCACCATGATTACCACTTACTAATACGATAAAGGAAAATATCCTGAGAAAATCTGCATATCTGAGAGAACTTACACTTTTTTGGAAACAAGCGAAGTCCCCATAATTTGCCAGCGTTGTGAAGTATGATTCCCCTCGCGAGGGGAGAGGAAGCTCGTGCCCAGCAGTGGGACTTTAAAAAGGGCCGAATAAATACAACACATACACTATCACTAAAAAAAGATTATCTAAAGATTTACATAGAAAAATTATGATATCACATAAACAAACTAAATAAATCACGATTTTTATATTAGTATGGCTTAATATTTAGTGGTGGGCGTCGGTTAGTCAGTCGAAGACAATTGCAGGTTTTTACATATCATGTTTACTGTTGAGTTCCGTTATTCTTTCCTAATTTTGTAATTAGAGGTGACGTTGCGTACAGCGTAGGAGGTAGAGTAGAAGTGATATCTTTGTTCGTTGATTAGATATTAAATAGGTTTTGTACGTGCTTTATGATTCAAATAAAATGCTTCATTTTGGTTTTTTTTAAACACATATACTACTACTTTTTGGAAGTTGGTTAGAAAATAATACATTCTTTGAGTTTAGTGATTGCGGATTAAATAATATCTACATCTTCTTAATAAAACTCTAACGTTTACTGACTGATAAACAACGCACTTCATAAGAAACTGGCTATTACCTATATAGGTACATTATACATACATATTATGTATGAAATTTTGCATAAGAGTTCCTACAACGAATGTGTGCTCACTTTCATTTACTATTAGATAAAGGAATTCTTAAGGAATGATTTCCGAATAATCATCTCCCTAAAACGGTTAATGGGATGACAAAATGCAGGTTAAATATCTTTAAATTAAATTTCATCCAAATCCGTTTCAGCGTCAAGCAATAAACATAGACAGACATACATACAAATTTTAACATATATAATATGTTATAGTAGTCCGATAATACTTAACTCTAAAAATTCACAAATATCATAAATAAATGAGGTAGGTATATGTATGTCTGTATTAATCATACATATATATTATATGCACTATATAAATGGGAGAGTGTGATAGTTACCTACTTTGTCTATCCTTAAGCGCTCAAAAAACCCTATAGGTATATACATATACATTATACATATGTATTGAGATTAGTATAATATATGCGTATAATCAGCTTGATTTTTTATACATTTAGAAAATCTTTTTTCAACATTTTAATATATTATAATAATTTTGAATTACATTAAAATACTAGAGATTCACCCTCGCTTCGCTCGGGTTCGTCCCTAGATGATTCTTTAAATTGATATATTTTTTTTATTTATAAACCGATCGAAATAAAACAAAAATTAAATATTAAGTCAAGCTTTCTACAATACATTTTTTCATTAATGTATTGTGGTAAGTCACCGCACCGCACCGCACCCAAATCGGTTTAGCCGTTTCTGAGATTAGCGTGCACAAACGCACAGACAAACAGACAAACCGACAAACAGAAAAAAAAATCTAAAAATCTTTGTTTTGGGATCGATTGTGATATATATATATATATATATATAATAAATAGTTTTTCTCAAATATCTTCTATGTACAGACAGCGATCTGTTACACTATTATTATATGTATAATAATGTATATAGATATATAGATGTATCACTAAGTAATTAATATTCCGTGCTCATTTTAAATATCTTAGCAATAGACATTGTACTCGTAATTATAGTGCTGTGACTTTGCTATGGCGAAAATCTGGTTTAATTTTTTTATAAAGATATAGCTTTCGGCTGTAAGTACTTAAGCGCGTGCTTGAAGTAAAATCTATTTTTTTTATTTTCAAAGTAACATGCTTGTAAAGTAAGATGTCTGTTTAAGTATTCTTTTTTTAAGAAAGTTTAATTTATTAACTTAAATGCTACTTGAGAAAAAAACTGTTAATGTATATATATATATATATATATATATATATATATATATATATATATATATATATATATATATATAATGTAGGTATTTGCTTGATGATACATTTTAGAGTCATACTTACATATTTCCACAGCTTCTACACAATCTACTCGTTCCAGCTCTGTACAATCTTCTAAAGAAGGCATCTAGACAGTAGACAGAACAATGGTGCGGGGTGTGCGGGACGAGACACAGTGTCGCTCCCGAGTTGCATACATATTTTTATATGACATTAGGAAGATTGATTTTAGAGCGTATATTTTGATCCTATTATTTGTATAAAAAACTAGCGACTTACCCTCGCTTCATTCGCGGCGTCCTTAGGTACGTTTTACTTTTTTTTTTTTGCCGGAACCCTACTTCTTTTTCTAAAATAAAAGTGACCTAAATTAATCCTTATAATATCAGCTATCTGCCAGTGAAAGTCTTAACAAAATCGGTCTAGGGGTTTTAGAGATTAGCTGGAATACACACTAATACACACTAATAAGACACATATACATAGACAGACAGACAAAAAAAAAAGTTGTGTTTTTCTTATAAGTAGGTACCCTATATAATTTCATATGCAATGAATAAAAAGCTGTTATTTTGTTATTACAAGCAGACACTTCAATTTTATTTATTTGTATAGATAAAAATAATGTACTATAATAATATGTGAATAATAACTAATTATAGTTAAAATTGATTATTAAATTGTAATTCTTAACACATACTATTTACTTTCAAATGTTTAGGAAATATCTTACAGGAATTAATTTAATTTTAATTAGAATAAATATCGAGTAAATCACAATTTTATGATTAAAACATTTTGCCATTCTTATTAAATTGTCAACCTTTTAAAGGCGGACATAATAATTACGATACATTATAATCAATAAATGAGTTATAGCCAAAATTTGGTTTTTGAGTATGTTTATTGGGACATAACTTCGGACAATACTCCGAAATTTGATTTTAATAATATTAAGAAATAGAAGTCAATCTCAGGTCGTTCCGCAATGGCCTTTCTAAGATGATGATTTTACAGAAATGCAGCATAAAGTAACTCAGTATAAATTAGTTTAATTTTCTACCTAAAATATATTGTGATATAGAAATTTAAACGAAACTAAATTCTAAGCTTTTCAACTACCAACAATGAAGCGTTGCACAATACAATATCATTATTGAATAAGAATCAATGAGAAAATACGAGATTTGCCCCAAAAAAACCCTAACCCTTTAACCCTTTCAGCTTTGTAAACGAAACAGAAGATATTTATATAATGAAAGAGAGAGACAGCAATATTAATAACCCTTTTACCGCACCTGGACGGCTTTTTATCCAAAAGTTTTTTGTGTTAAAATTTAAAAAAGTGCAAAATATCTCTTTGTTGAGAGTCAATATTGATTTTTTTGGCTCAAAAACGACTGAAATACAATAGAAGTTCGTTATCTCGTAGTTCAAATGAGGTCATTAATTTTTATATCAAAGGTTAATGTCAACTTAATAATATATAGTGAAAAAAAACCGCATTATTTGTGACTTATTTTGGCAAATAATAAAAAAACTGGCTTTAATAATAAATATGTATTTAACTTATTGTATATTAAAAAAAACTACTTCTATAAAAATGTATCGATGATGCTGCACTTTATAAGTTGACAAGAAAATCATATCTGTTTCATATTTTATACACATTTTTACTAATAAAAATATGAGTACCTAATGAACGCATTCTCATCCTAAACGACTATTAAAACTTTCATCGACTTAAAATTCAATAATTGCCATGCATTCAGAGAGCAGAACAGATAAAAATTTGATCATCCCATACGAAAGGAACAAAGGGCTGAACTGCGCGGGCGCAGCGTCTCGTAAACGATAAAAATTATAAATTAAAACGTCTCAATGCGAGACGAACGAGCGAATAGCCGCGTAATGCAAAAACGACGAGCCTTTAAGTAACGTCGCGAAAAAAATCCAAAAGTAAGACAATCAAATGAGCGACGCACAAAAACGGGAATAAAAGGAGAGACAAAAAGCAATATGGCGGATTGTTTTTAATTATCGAGTATCGGCATAAATCGATGCACGTCGCCGCGGGCCCGCCGCGGCGCGGTGAGCGCGCTCCGTGGAGACGAGAGGCTTGCTACATTAGAAATATTAGTCTGGAATAATCTTTTTTGCTAATAAACATTTTATTTTCTAAAAAGAATGCTTTGGATTTTTATTTTATTAAATAGCCATTTAAATAATAAATTTAAATAATAAATTTACCGGATTGTATTGAATTGTTGTTTTTATCGTGTTAAATAATATTATCTAATTATTATATTAATAAGGATCAATACCGACCTATTATATAAAACTCAAACACACCTTTTTCACAGAAAATTGCACTTACCTTATTATTAAATTTTATTATTACTTATTTATTCATATGTACATATATAGGCATCCGATATTTATTTACATTACATTTAACCGTAGATTTGTAAAACAACAAGTTTACCCAATTTTACGCTTATATCAATATCTTTTTTTTATTTTTAACGAGAATAAATATAAAGCTACCAATTTAAAATGTATAAGCAAATACAATTAATTCGTCAGCTAAATTATTAAAATAAAACTATTACTACGGACGTATCCACAGTTGTCATGTGCTCGATTCATAAAATTCATATGTATGGGTGAAGGCATCGCGATCGCGCGGATGTACGATATATTTAACTTATAAATAAGGGAACATTGTTGTAGCGTCGGTCTGTGCGTCTGTACCCCTTTGTCATTGCCCGCCGTATTTATAGGTCGTTCCTGCAAAATCGAAATGTGCTAATTTATCTACGATCGCCCTCGGCTTGCATACTATTAAGGCCATTTTGTATTAAAAACGAATTTAAATTGTTACTACTGTTGTCTACAAAAAGGTAGCTGATTCGATTCTCGTTTCGTACATATTTTTCTATTTTATTTATGTACGTACAATTTAAATATTCATTATCTTATAAGAGCCTATTGATGCACTGCTTTAAATTATTGAACAAAAAGGATAGAGCTTTCATTCGTAGAGCAATGCCTTCGGTTATCGATGTTACGATATAATTTATAACGCATATATTTAATCTTATTGGTTTACTTATCTTTAAGTTTATGAAAGTTCTAAAAATATAAAATCCTGTGTTAAATAAGTATTAATAAAACGCTAAACGATAAAAAAAAACGCTACTTGGTACAATAAATATGTAGAGTTCATTTAAAACGATAATTTTATGTACTTCTTAATTTTGCTAATACAAGCTTATGTATTAATCCATGGTATAATCTATCTCCACACAAAAATTGACTCCAATCTGTTGAGCCGCAACAGCTGGAATAATTAGCAAACTCTTACTAAATCAAAAATTTGTACATTTATAATATGTACGAGTATATTTACTCTGATTAAAAAGTTTATGGCAAATAAGAAATAAGAAAAAAATTAAAGAGTGCGTGTATGAATGTGTTCACGCGCAAGAAGTAAAATTTTGTAGGTTGCCGGTACTTCTTTATGAAATTCAATTTATGTTTTAAATAATTAGGATAGGTGAGATACTAAAAATAACGCATATTAGGCATATTACAATCATATATTTATAGAATATCATTTAAGGAAAGAATATATATTATATATCATCTGTCAGACAATAACAACGGTTACCATAGCAACAAACGTACGTACATATTTTCGTAACGCATTCACCAACTTACCCCCCAAGTCAAGCGTGCGTAAAGAAGTTTTACTTCGAAAATATATTTAGGTTGAGACTGTCTTAGTATAGTAGAACATATAAACTACACCTAATATGCCTTGGGTAGTGAGATATTATTAGAATGATTCAAAAACGGGGTAAGAATACACCATAAACATCATGAATTGCTTAAAAAGGAAAAAAAGAAAACAAAATATGTACTCATTTTTCTTCTGAAAATAATAAACAAGAAAATGTCAACTGCCTCGTTTAGTGGTTAGTGGATTAGTTAACGTGTACGGCTGCAGATTCAGAGGTCTCGGGTTCGAGTCCTGGGTCGGACTAAGTATTATTTTTAAAGTCCTCTGTTAAGAAATTCTCAGTAACAGCCTGGAGTTAGTTGATGGTGCTGCATCACTGTGCATGGAAGAGCACGTGAAGCTGTCGATCACGTCTTATTTCTCATCGATTATGTCAAATTGTCGTCCAAAAGGACTTTGAGAGTTAAAGGAATAAAGATTGCACTGGTGTCTGTGCACACGCTTGTGCACTTAATATGCCCAGCTCACAAGTCAACGATTTGTAGATATGTAATTAACAAATAAAAAAATATTATATTAAAACTTTATTTTATCTAGTTTAAAAACAAAAGTTATGTTTGTTTATCTATTTTCTACGCGCATTTATTTTGAAATTCATTTTAATATTTTTATATTAAGAAATAAAATTTAAAACCATGATTTTTACATTATAATTTAGGGGTAACTTCAGGATTAAAAAAGACCTAGTTTGGAATTCAACATTATTTTTTGTTACTACAATCATTTTATTTGCCAGGTGAGAAGGATAAGAATTTCATATTAAGCTTTATTTTTATTTAAACGCACGTCGGGACAATGGGGATTTTGAACGTCGCGATAAATCCTTACTATTACCCGGTCATACAACTTAATATCGTTATATAACGTAAATAACTTCGTGTGATAAATGAACCCGTGACATCCGGTATATAAAGCGATGACAGTCATATATATATGTAAATGTCGTTACTGTACCCATTTTAAAATAATAATAATTATAACCTTCCACGATATAACTACGCTTTACATCTCGATACTTGCAGTGTAAAAAGAAGAATAACAAATATCTATCGACTTTCAAATGAAATAAAGATACGATTGAACTTAAACAACGTTCTGGGCAAGAATCGAACTGACAACTAGTATTCATTCTTTATGACGTCCCACTACTGGGCATAGGCATCATTAGGATTGAACTATCAGGGTATACTCCCACACGCTGACCAAGTATGGGTTCGCGGACTTCTCATGTCTTTCAAAAGCTGATTAGGTTTCTTCAGACATGCCTCACGATGGTTTCCTTCACCACAAAGCAAGAGATAACCATGTGGTAAATAATTCACATATGAAAATATTAGAGATTCGAGACCCGGTATTGAACCCACTTCGCCCCATTTACCTAGCAACAAGTATAAACCAATAAAATACCCCACCATTGAGTTATACAACCTTCTGTACGATTAAACGCATTTATTAACAAATAAAATTAACCATAAAGTTAAAAACAGATCGGTTTAAAACCACAAAAATATGAGTTATACCGGTCCATATTCAATTTAAACAGCGGAATTTGTGGGTTTCTTTGAAAAATGATCAATGACAGCATCACAATGACGGAATGGGGAGTTTTTTACCTTTTACGTTTACCGCCCTCTTATTTTTACGTTTTTAAGGACGTTTCTTAAGAGACAATGGTAGGGTCAGCGTCCTTGGGTTATGATTTTGGCTCTGGATCACTAGTTTGGTTGTCATGGTTTATACTCCGTTGTTTTGCTTGGTTATTTTATATATGTATTTAGTACTTTAAATGTTAATAATAATCTTTTATATAATTATTATATTATATGTATGCATTGATAATAGATATATAAATAGGTATTTTACATCACTGAGCACAGTTGTAATAATTTATTTAATTAAATAAAAAAAAGAAAATCATATTATCCGTGAGCTTCCTTAATAGAAACTTCATAAATTATCCTATTTTAAGTTTATATCATTTATCTATACATGCAAAATGTAGCCATTTAAGTTAACCTAACTTTAATTATTTTATAGTACTAATTTTATGGTACAATTAAACTATATAGTGGCGCCATCTAGTTTTACAGTTGGTCAAATAGTTATTTATGTGGTGGATAGTTGAAACAAATTGTGATCGGGCAATTAAAGATTAGTTACGTTAAAGTTTATTAAGGTCTCATGAGTTCGAGCGTCACGTCTACTAGATTGAGCGCAGACTTGTAAAAAAAATATTTTTTTAACTGTGATTTATTTATTTAAATATGTTATTTTAGATATTGCTTTTTTGATATTTGTGCTATGTACTGATTTTTGATTATTTATAATAATTTGTAGTATATTTAAATATATTTTTTTTACTATAGGCAGGGATTTCCTATGCTATTTTTTCATATATTACGTTTTTACTTATTATTTTAATATTAATATCTACAATGTGCTTACAAAAATTAAAAAAAAAAACATGAAAATATGAAAAAATAAATAAAAATAAGTAATAACAAATTATTTCTTTTTATTTTACCTTAGCTCGAGTCTGCGCCTCTCTAAATAGTGGCACTAAAATTAATTGTTCATAAAACGGTAGCGCGGCCGGCCATTAACTCGTGTCCGATATGCCATTAAGGACGAGAAATGAAAACCAACAAAAAATGTAAAAAAAGCATCATCTGTAAACGAATAAAAAGTATCACATCTCCATTCCATATTTCAATATTTATCACAAGATCGTTCTTTTTCGAACAAAATCGAAAAGGGTTTGGTTTTTTGTTCGTCTGTCCGTTCGGTTCCTCTTATTATAAATGAGCGCGTTTCGAATAATATATTTTTTAAAAATCATCCAGTTTTTGAAGTTTTTACGTGATTTCGAGATATGATGGCTGGTGTTGAGTCCCGGGTACGCGTTGCGAGCGCGGGATCGGAGAGTATCGTTAATTTCATTCGATTCGTTACACAAATTTATATATTTATAAACTGTGTTTATTACCGATGCGCAAATCTCGCTTTTTATTTCTTACGATTTTATTAATTTGCTTTCGATTACTGCCAAATAGTTGTTATGATTGTGATTTGATTAAAACGTATAGAAATCTTAATAATAAATCATTGTACCATAAAATAATCATGACATTTTGATTTCTCAATTCGATAAATATTGATATTTTTTTTATTTTTTAATAATCGTTTAATCGACTTGATTCAAATAAGCTTTTTTAACTAGGTTTATTATGTTAGATTTTTAACTGAATGAATTAAGATTTTAGAATTAGGTAAAAGTTAGTATTTAGAATAGAATGCTGTTATCGTTTCCAACCATAATGTTTTATGTTAAAATATTATATTCATATTATGTGAAGTTAGTTTTTCTTATTTTTATTCGTCTTCATCCCTATTTGTTTTTTTCTCGCTAGATTCTCTTAGTCTCTCTTACGTATATTTGATGAAGCTACGTTATTTAATAGTATCCCCATAAATGTGAAAGTTAGTGAGGAAGAATGGATGTTACTCTTTCATGTCAGAACGGCTGAAGAGATCTGGATGAAATTTGGCGCAGAGATAGATTATAGCCTGGAATAGCACGTATATAGGTTACTTTTTATCCCGGAAAAATGTACGTTTCCCGGGGATAGATTTATTTTTGTCTCGGAACGAACCTGAAGCGAAGTGAGGGTGAATCGCTAGTTACTTATAAAATAAAAACTTTAAAATTCGAGTTCGAATCATATTTGTAAAAAAACGTTTATATTATATTATTCCCAGGGCCTTTGGAAATCACCGAACGCGTCAAATATTTACTACCACATAATTGATATAAAATTGAAGGCTATATTTTCTTTTTAATTAATACGCCCTAATTACTTTTTATCTAAAAAACGTCGAGTTCGAAATAACTGGTGGAATTTTTCTTGGAGTTTATAAAGGGTACAAGAATTATAAAAAAACGGTTCACAACTAGCAACGACATCATGTAACAGGCAAAGAATACTCCCGAATTGAGTTGAGGTACGGAAATGTCTTAACCCTTGTATAAAATAGTGCACAGCAAAATAACGATAAAATAATATATTAAAATATATGAACACTTATTAATTCCTAAAGGTAAATAACCATTACTAATCATCCGTAACGTCTTATTTTATAAATTTATTCGTATTCTTCAACTAAACGATTATAATTATAGATCTAGACAAAACAAGAGCCTCACATACGACTCTACATAAATAAAATACAATCTGCCGCGTCATTTCACTCAGCGTCGATTTGAAAAAAGTAATAAAAACCTAAACTCGTTCTCGAGGATTTCATATTTTAAAATAAGTGTTTGAATATAACTTAGTGTTAAGTCACGTCCATGTGGATTGTTTGATACTGTTAACTGCGTCTGCCCCGCGGCGATGCTCGTCATTAATCCTTTAATTTAATTTTTTCATGTACATAAATAATTTTTCGATCGATCTGTTACAAAAATTTATTTCTAATTTGCAAAAAAATACATAGTAACTTCTCTTTTTTGGAAGTTCGTTAAAAACTAATGACTATCTTATATAGTAATTTATGTTTTAATCTTAGAAAATTTAGTAGAGCGTTTCATTTGATTTAAATTTTATTCAATTTCAAAATACTTGAACTCATGCACTTATATCATTACGTTGTAGTAATTAAAATGACGGAGCTTTTCTCAGGTATATTAGACCATATTAAACTTTTTTATAACCATTTCGTTTATTTTATTGGTCTTCGTAACTTTGGCCTTACTCTACTTTTAATAACTTTATAATAGCCGATTTTATGGCAGATTGTCTATCGTTTTTTTAGTTTAAACATCTTTGTCTAATAACATTATTGATTACAAAAAATATGCAGTAATTATCTACTAGGCGATTAAAACAAACGATAAATAATGCAAATTTTATGTACTAAAAATAATGTTCTAAAAGCTTTTGTAAAAAAAAGCTTACTACTGCTCTACATGATATTAAAGTTTGTTATCCATATTATAATAATTAACAAGGATATCATTAAAATATAAGTTTCCTTTGTTAATAACTATTATGACATTTATTACGAAAAAGAAAAAATCAAATGTGTAGAGTTCTTTGTACGAACTTGTTTGTTTTAGGGATGTCTCGATAGATGGCGCTGCTCTGTTCAAAGCGATTTCTGCATCGCGCTGGCAAGATGTTCTCGCGAATGGTGACTACCGGCGGGTCGAGCGTAGTAAAGCATACTTACCTGGCGTAGGGGACACCGTGATCAAGAAGGCGGTTCCCCCAGAGCGAGGCCCTTCCATTGCACTGCGGCTGGGTTGACCTCTGCGATTATCCCTAATTAGTGATGAGTCGTTGACGGTTTTTTTGTCAACGTAACGTTAACGTTGATTTACGTTCGTCAACTAGTCGATTAACTAGTTAAATTCGTCAACGAGTTAACGTGCTATTAATGTCAACTTGCAACGTTCATTCGTTGAACGGCTTCAACGTTTAACGAGTGTTGTTATCTCTATCTCGCCGGCTTAATCCTATATATTAATGTGCTTGTCTTTTTGTCGACATTCAAACCACAAAGATTCTAAAGAAGTTTCACTTCAATATTTCAAAAATTTACTTTTCGATAAATTACTTAGATTTCAACTTCAACCTTCAAATTCTATTCTATTCTATTACATGACACTCGACAGTCGCTCGCAATCTATGACATTATTTACAATGAAGTTTTTTAATTTGTTCGTTGTGTTTGCTTTCTCGAATTTAACGAATTAAGTTTATAAACGTCGTTGACGAATTCAACTAGTTGATTCTTAGACAGTTAACGTTAATACGTTGACAGAAGATCAACGGTTGATTCAACTAGTTCGTTAATTCAACGCTCATCTCTATCCCTAATGCGGATAACTCGGACGCGTAATTTTTGGTAGTGGGGACTGCGTACGCGCCGTCCCCCTCGAAAATGACTTTAGTAAATGTAATTCTTACTTAATTGTATGGCGCATTAAAAATTAAAATATAATTAAATTTTATCTTCGCCAAATATTACATAAATATATTATTTGTAAAGTAGAAAACTGTTATAATTAGTTTTTATATAATAAGGCACAAAGTAACAAACTAAGAGTTATCAGTCAAAATAATGATGCAATCGCCGCCTAGAGGAACGTAGCAGAATTAACTACAAAGAACGGTCTGATAAAAGGATCCATTCAGGCATTTAAATTATTTTTTAACTAATGCTGCTTGTAAGATTATATTGTTCGTCTTTCTTTTTATTAATCATAAGATTTTTTATAACAATATCTGTATCTGTAATATTATATTGTTATAAATAAAAATATAGAGATGTGTAGAGTTAAATAAAATAAAGAGTAAAATTTAATAATATGCATTTATTATTTTTCCTTTTTCGCTAACAAATATATATATCTTGCTTGTATCAGTCATCACAAATTAAAATAGACGTTATTTCACATAAACCTCTACAAGCACTAACTAGTTAATATTAAGAAAAAGAAAACATAACAAAATAAATGTAAAATCATAACATATACATAATACACATAATAATTATTATTGTAAAAGTCTCGTCCGTGTGGTTATTTAAATACACAATACTAGTACATTATTATCACCATCAATTTATCCCGCACATTTAAATCTGAAAAATATTTTTGAATATAGCAATATACTATTCTTAGTATTATATTTATAATATTAATTGTCAATTGTTTTTCGATTCAAAATCACGATATTTCATTCAACTTTAAATTATTAAAACTTTATACTAAACGTCAAATATCTACCACAACTTTAAAATGAAAACTTTGGGTCCTGAAATTTGGCAACAAAAATACAAATAAACTTAAATTATATTTTCTCTTTATTTTGAAATAAAATTATAAATTATATTAATTCGGAATAGTTTAACAATAATATTGACATTGCAGTGTTGCAATAGCTAACAGCTGCGACTCGCTACGTACAGTGCCATCTAGAAATATTTAGACTAACTATTACGAACTTATTAAAAATAACACAAAAGTTTATGATCTGAGTGAAACCTCCCTGCTACACACTCGTAGCTTACGAAACAAAGTTGAAATTATATTATATAAAGACGTAATTATACAGTGTACAAAGTACTAAAGTACTAAAGTAATACGAACAGATAACTCAGCAGCTATCGCATGCTTGCATAATGCATTTCATCAAATAATACACTTAATAAAAGAAAAAAAAATAATTGCTATATATAATTCAAGAAAATTTCGTATTGAATGCTTGGTGTGAAACTCAGTTTTATAACATACGACAGCTATGTGATACGTCTCTACATTCTCACTTAATTTCTTTGATTTCTATTTAATTTGTTTGGATAGTGAATCTTAAAGAACTCAAATCGTGACTACGTGAAATTAAATCTTAAGTATTAATAATTAATGATTAATTAATCGTCGAGATTATACTTCACTGAATTATCCTTTAACTTTTTAGTTTATTCATTTTTTTCATTTCAAATAATGATTCTTCGAATTAAATAAGAAATAAGTGCACGTTGAGACGAAATGACTCTTCTTTTAATTTCAACGTACTGCGAAAAAATGTAGAGCGGCCTCATGATAATAATAGAGTCCATTTTTTTATTTCTTGGATGTATCGATAGATGGCGCTGCTCTATTTCAAGCGATTTCTGCATCGCACTGTCAAGATGTTCACGCGTACAGTGACTACCAGGGGGTCGAAGAGAGAAAAGCATACTTACCTGGCGTAGGGGACACCGTGATCAAGAAGGCGGTTCCCCCAGAGCGAGGCCCTTCCATTGCACTGCGGCTGGGTTGACCTCTGCGATTATCCCTAATGCGGATAACTCGGACGCGTAATTTTTGGTAGTGGGGACTGCGTACGCGCCGTCCCCCTCATAAATCATTAAAATTAAAATGTAAAGCAAACTGCGCAGTGCGCGCGCTATCCTATAAATGTTATTACAATGATTACTTGTTGACATTATCTTTAGACATATTTTATATGATAAGGCGCTTTGAAACGAAAATATTACCAGTATGTATGATATAATTAAAACTTAACGCTGCAAAATCTTACGTATTAAAATGGAAGCTTCCATATTCTGCCTCTATATCTTGTAAAAAGAAGTTAAGATTATACAAGATTAATTGTAATTATAGAATAAATTACAATTTTTTTTATTAATACAGGTAGTCCCACAAAAGCTGCCGCATGCTTGCATCATGCATTTCATCAAATATTACAGTTAATTAAAAAGGAGCAAATCATGACTGGATAACAAAAGTGCAATGTTTCACTTGCTTTTCCTCAAAACATTTTATCTTGCTCTAAATAATGTTGTTTTTTTTTTTTCAAATCCCTTTAATATTTCATGAAGATTTTATGCCGAGTGCTTGGAGTGAGATTCAGTTTTTACGAGATATGACAAATATATTTATACCACTTTACATTCTCACTTGACTGTTTTAATTATTTATTATCCATTTTCTTAAGTTCGATAAATGAGTCTTAGATGAATTTAAATAACGACCACGCGAGATTAACATAAGTATGTACTGTAATATGTCGGGATCATACTTCTCTACATTTTCATATAATTATTCTTAATTTCGAATAATGGCTCTAGGAAAGCGCAAATCACGACCACGCGAGACTAAATAAGGAATAACATGTCATAATGAAATGACTTCCTTCCAAATTTCGGCATAATTTGATAGAAATGTAGAGCGGCCTTATGATTGATAGATAAATACTTTATTATACACACAAAAAAAGAGTACAGAGTACAGAAGCATGCAAAGGCGGTATTATTGCTATGAGCAATCTCTTACAGACAACCTTTGGTGAAAGGATCTGTGGAACCGTAGATGGGACGGTACAATTAATATTAAATACAAGCATGATAAACCATGTTTACAAATATAAATACATACTATATGTATATATAATAACTAAAAAGATAGATAATCATTAGTTAGACGACGTTTAAAAATATTCAGTGAGTTTGAATGACGAACATCGTGGGGAAGCATGTTTCATAGCTTTGCAGTTATTATGGTGACAGAGTTGCTATAGTAATTTGTTGTAATGATAATAAAAGCACTCTATTTTATATTTTCAAGATATACCGATAGATGGCGCTGCTCAATTCCAAGCGATTTCTGTATCGCGCTGGCAAGATGTTCTCGCGTACAGTGACTACCGGCGGGTCGAGCGTAGCAAAGCATACTTACCTGGCGTAGGGGACACCGTGATCAAGAAGGCGGTTCCCCCAGAGCGAGGCCCTTCCATTGCACTGCGGCTGGGTTGACCTCTGCGATTATCCCTAATGCGGATAACTCGGACGCGTAATTTTTGGTAGTGGGGACTGCGTACGCGCCGTCCCCCTCGGAATCTATACTTAAATGTCTGTATGCGAAGAGACGTTTCCAGAATAAAATAAAAATATTGAAGTCAGATAAATTGATCATAAAAGCGATAGTTCCCTCTTTTATCTGTAATGACATAACTTCGGGTAAATAGAACATGTTTCTTTTTATTATAGTGAACCTTTAGCTTCATAACTGATATTCAAAACAAATTTAGCCAATTAATATATAGCTTATATTATGAGCTTAAAAATGACAAGATTTTTGTTTTTATTTACATGATAAATTTAAATACTGGATGTATTTAACCTTCCAACCTAACCTACTATCTTGGGGCGACTATGCGATATTATCTACGATAGTACAGAAGCAAATGAATTTGATAATAAAACTTGTAGTTGTCATGCAATTGATATTAAATTATTCCAATATACATACGTACTTTGGCGACTTTCCTATTGACGGACGTTGGGCTCACACTATTTTTTGACCCTACTTGCTATGCTAACAGTCGCGGGGGAGGGGAGGGGGGACATTAACTTGTGTGATGAGTGCGAATGTTTGTACTCCAGTCATTAGTATTTATATTATGTATGCATTTAAAGTCATATACACATAATTGTGTAGTGTATCAACTATCTGGTATCTATAACACAAGCCTCGTAGCTTACCATGGAACTAGATGGTGCTGTGTGTTTATGTCTCAACATATTTATCTATTTATTAATATTTATATATGCCCATTCCATACAGTGAAGTCGGACAACTTTAATTTAGGCTTTTTTTTTAATATACCATAGATAGTGGTTTTTTTTATTTTATTTCTAAGGGTTCTTATTTCAAAAATATGCCAGCTCTATCATATATTACTGCCCCTTTAAGTAGAGTGTCTGTATAATTTTAATAGACATTAAAATAAACATTGTCAGCAAAGTCATACATATAACGCCATCTATTAACAACCTATAGCTAACATGACTATTTTTAAGCTAACTTGAAAATGTTCACGTTTGCTCAGACTCAAGTTATCTATTACTAATTACTAGGTAAAAATCTTCAACTTTCATGAAAGGATAATCTAATAATAAATTCAGAATTAAATAGTTTAAAATGGTAAGGTAAATAAAATTTGAATGACAAATCATACAATTTCGTCTTTGTAGTGACAAGGCGTCTCAGGCCTCTATTAATTAATTATTTATTATTCCTAAATTCAGTAACTCTCAATCTTTTTTTATTTTATTTAACTACTAGCGACTCGCCCTCGCTTCGCTCGGGTTCGTCCTTAGCTTGATTCCCCATACAAACTTTCATCCCCATTTTCACCCCCTTATGGGATGATTTCCGGGATAAAAAGTATCTTATGTCCTTCCAAGAGTCTCAAACTATATTCCTACCAAATTTTATCTAAATCGGTTCAGTAGATCCAGAAATTGTCCGCTACAATTTCACAAACTCACAAGTTTTACCTGTTTATAATATTAGTAGTATTTAGTATAGATAAATTCCCAGTAGGTTGAAAATTTTAATTGCCGAATGTTTCTTCAATATTCAATATTGAAAACTAAGCTAATTCATGCTAAGCTAAGCCCTGCTTTGTCTCTAAGGAAGGTTCGCTCTGGACAAAATTAAATTTGATAATAATAATTTCAAAGCTTTCCTAATAATTTTTATTGGGTAGTTAGGTATACTGGATTCGGGAAAAAAAATGAGAGTTAGGCTGGATTTCACACGTGTAAAGTACACACAGCTCATATACTCTGTAACTAAAGATTAAAAATAAAAAAAAATGTTTTAATCTTTGTTTATTATAGTCTCACTAGCGACTCACCCTCCCTCGACGCATGGGTTGGTCCCATGTTACGTTTTAACGTTTAGTAAAGATTTCTTAGAGATGAGATATTTCCTCGCAGTAAAAAGTATCCTATTTGTTGACCTGGATAACTAGCTATCATCATACCAAATTTTATCAAATTCTGTCTAGTGGTTTTCTCGTGATACGTGCTCAGACAGATAGACAAAAATTCTAAAAACTATAGATTTGACCTCGGTATCGATAATACGAGTAATGACTATTTCAATAAGATTTTCCAAAAAATATTTAATGTACAGATTCGACTCAGAATTTTATTATATGTATAGTATAGATTATTCGAAGAGAGAGTCAACTTTGAAATTAATTATTATAGTTATCATTCTTCTCTTACAAAATCTACATAATAAATTCTCAATTCAACATGTCTACCTATTCTTAAATTAAAAGATAAAGCGAATTTGTTGTATATCAGCATATTTTACCAAGTAAGTTAATATATATTTGAGGATTAATCATTGTATACCAAGTCCATATCGTGGCAGAAGTTCATATTCTCTATCCAAAAAAAGTATTGTGTTACTTTCATTCTTTTAAAGTGTGTGTTGAAGAAAAATAAAACACAATTATAATTTTTAAGTATACATATTTATTTATAAATTACGCGGTCACGTGATACAAATTAAATTATTTACAATTAAATAATACAGTTAAATTATACAAAAAAAATAATATTAGGCATCGGCCAGCTCGACAACCTTTCGGCGCAAGGCCCGTGGTGGCGGACGGGCGATGCGGCAAAAGACGTCCAAACCGAACCGACACCTAAGCAACATTCATTAATTCCAAGCTTTAATCCAGAAGCTGTAAATGTTATGAGATATATATAAATAAATAACAATCGATAAATAGCATAAGTGACTAGAGAACGTGCTGTAGCGACCTCTCGTAAGCTTTCGATAGGGTATAACACTTAATTACTTAATAAATTAATAAATAATTATTTATGTATATATATATAAAAAAAAAACTCCTTTACACTAACTCCGAATCGTATAAAAAATCGTTTTCAGTTATTAAAGTTCGCAAAGTTATAAAAGTCATATATATAAAGTATGGTGTGTCGCAGGGTTGTATATCGGGTCCCATACTTTATGTTTGATAGGTCAGTCGTGGTATTAATGTTTTTTTTTTTAATTATATTAATAGTTTATTTAGTTATCGACTACATTTAGGTAGAAAGCAGCGAGGTTGTCTCCCTTGCTGCCGACAGCGCGGGCCAGGTACTGGCCGCTGTCGTCCGCGTTGCAGGCGACGATCTCGAGGCGGTACGCCGACGTGCCTTCCATTGTGAACTTGTATCTGTTCGACGACTCGTCGATGGGCTTGCCGTCCTTCAACCACTGGAGCTGGAGTGGTGGCTGGAAGAAGAAGAATTCATATTAGTTGTTTTACTTTTTATATAAAAAACTTATGTAAATAAACTACAAAAGATATTTTAGCGTAATGCTTAAATCATAAATACTGATGCTGATCTCTAATTTGACACTAGATATTATGTCATGAAGAATTAAAAGAAAAACAAAAGTAAGTAGCATGTATAAAACAAATCAATCAAATCAAATGGTGAAGTGCATTTATACAAATATATTATCTAATCCTAACAATTTCAAAGTCCGATTGAGAGGCGATTCGACTCGTAACGCTACCAGAATCCCAACTTCGGATTTTAACTCTTTCTTGAAAAAAACCAATAACACAACTTGATCAGGGGCTTAAATCCTGTACCCCGTACATGTTAGCTAGGTTACTAGACCAACGAGACAATCGAAAAGTGGACAAATATTTGCCAAAGTGATTTGAAGAGTTATTAGGGGATAGTTGAAGAGGGTGTTATCAGGGAGGGAATTAAGGGGTTATTACGGGTTTCCTGAAAAGATAGAGGTGTTATTAGGGTTTATACCTTATCCAGCTCAGCGGTAAAGACTGCCGGCTCGCCCGCGGCCACGGTGGCGGAGGCGGGGAAGGTGCGGTACTGCAGCGCGGGGGTCTCGCCCGCCACGCTCACCGCCAGCGTGCACGACGAGAACGACTCGCCTAGGTCGTTGAATGCTTCGCATGTGTATACGCCTGATTGGAAGTTTTATATATTAATGTATGTATTATAATAGTTACTTTTATGGTAATGGAAAATACAGACATAATTAAAAAGGTTTATATTTTACTAATCTATACTAATATTATAAAGCTGAAGAGTTTGTTTGATTGTTTGTTTGTTTGTTTGTTTGTTTGTTTGTTTGAACGCGCTAATCTCAGGAACTACTGGATGGAATTGAAAAATTCTTTTTGTGTTGGATAGTCCATTTATCGAGGAAGGCTTTAGGCTATATATCATCCCGAAAAAATGTACGGTTCCCATGGGATAGAGTTATTTTTGTCTAGAGACGAACCCGAAGCGAAGCGAGGGTGAGTCTCTAGTATTATATATAAATAGATTTGTTTCGTTGATTAGTGAAAGATAGTTGATGGTTTTAAGCCGGAATATTCTCAGGTAATACTTCGTATTAGTGCATTTTCTTATATATAATGTCCTAATAATGGCGAAAAGCAGGAAACAAGAACCAATAAAACCTATGATGACATGAATCATTCTCCTCATATTGTAAGACTTTAACGTTTCGTCTCATCCGCCATCAAGAGTTCATCAAGGCTTACGCAATATTCACTTTACATGTATTAAAACTACGACTATTTCAAGAAGACAAAAGTGCTTTATTTAATAAGAATTTATAAAAACATAAATATATAAAAAAAGATTTAAATCAAAGAGAGGAAAAATCAAATTATTGCTAGATGGTTCTAAAATATTCCAGATCCCTTACCAGCGTCCTCGGGGAATATCTCAGCGATGTGTAACTTGTGAATGTTGGCCTCGCTCGAGTACTGGAAGTCTTTAGACGGTTTGATCTCCTTGTTGTTGTGCAGCCACACCACGTCGAAGCGTTCCGCGTTCGCGATTCTAGATACACACATAATTTCATATTAATTTTATATTAATTTGGTTTATATTATTAATTTGGTTTTATATTAATTTCATATTAATTTTATAATAATTTCATATTAATTTGGTTCACACATAATTTTACCGGCTTCAAAAACGAAAAAGATCCTCAATTTAGTGTAAGTTCAATAGTGTATTTTTACCATTCGTGAACTAATTTTAATGAGTTAAGTTCATACATCGGCTAGTATGACCTTCGAGCTGGGGCTCATTTGATTCGTTTTGTTGTTGAAAGTAAAGTTTTTAAAATTGTATCAATTTCAATATAATTTCATTGAAGTCGGCAAAGGCTTAACGGAGTCTAGTTTTTCACACAGCACAGTAAAAGTGTGATATAGAACTTAAATCTACAAGACATCGTGACCGTTGGCGTGATATTAAAACTATAGATAACTAGCGACTCACCCTCGCTTCGCTCGGGTTCGTCCCTAGGTTGCTCCCCAAAACAAAATTAATTAATTTGGTTTTAATTTTTTTCCTGCGACCCTATTTTTTTTCTCAAATAGATGTAGTCTAAGTTACTCCTTATTACATCAGCTATCTGCTAGTGAAAGTCTCGTCAAAGTTGGTCCAGCCATTGCAGAGATTAGCCGGAACAAACAGACAGATAGACAGACAGACAGACAAAAATTGTAAAAATGTTTATTGTGGTTTATTTACCGTCTATAAATCCATATGCATTTAGTAAAAAACGGGTATTTTAATATTACAAACAGACACTCCAATTTTATTTATCTGTATAGATTAAATGTAATTTCAACGAAAGCCTATCGTAGCCCTAGGGCTCCAATATATACAGTAAGAGTGTGATAGAACACCAACCTGCAAGACAACGTGACAGGCTCTCCGTCGGCAACGACCTGTGACTTGGCGTGGTCCACGATCCTGGGCGGCTTGTCGCTCTTCTGTGACACCGCTGCTGCACCTTCCGCTAATGGAAACAAATTTGTATTATTAAAAAAAAAAAACAAATATCAATTTAAAAAAATATATTAAACAATGCTAATTATAGCCAAATAGAAGAACTAACACATTTGTTATATTATATTCACGACATGCAGATTTACATAATTAAGTAATAAGTTTGTATTAATAATTCAATAAAGGAATTTATTTATTATATGTATATGTATATAAAAAATAGATTTTCTGTTTGATGAATATTCATTTGTAGATCCTAATTAGTGTGTGTAATGCGAAACTTTATATGTATGCTTTTGTTACTTTTACTCATTATGACGGCTCAACCGACTTGTATAAAATTACAAAATATATAGGTACTAGCGATGTGTCAACTCGGTTTGCCAACTCGGGTTAACCCGAGTTGGCGTCACGTCGAGTCAGCCCGAGTTTGACCGATTATAACTCGGGTTAGATACCGACATCCGAATGACACACGAACCTCGTTTCTTATATTATGGAACTTCGTTTCACTTTTCCTACACGAATGACGAGACGAAGTTGGCTTTCCGAGGGAAGCCGACTTTACCCGGATGCTTACGAATCTTTGCGCGCGAACGAGGTAACATTAGGAATTTCAGTAGGTACTTAGGTAGCAAGTTTCCAAAAAGTAGCATTTTTATTAAATTATATATAATAAATCTATATATTAATGAAATTAATAAAATAATATAAAATAAAATTTTGTCTGGTTGTCTGCATATTTGTTTGTTTGTATATCTATATGCATTTCACCAAAAGTACTTAGCCGATTTTAACTAAATTTCGTGTAGTGGTAACTAATTACTCCGGTTAACATTTAAGTTACCTTTTACTATAGGAAACTTCTTCATTCCCACGGAAAAACACAAAAATTGTTTCTACCGCGTCATCCATAGAAATTTACAAGCCTAATACTAGCTAAACATAAAAACAAGGCACTGGAAAATTGTAGATCTTTAAAAAGGTCACAATAGTATATGTCTATCTCCTAAGTTACATACGCAATAACTATTTTTATCTACATATGTATTTAAAATCGTAAAACGTACCTAGGGAGACACCCGGGTGTAGACCGGGCACGGTACCACCGTTTGGCAGTATCTCTATCAACCAACATTTTATTCACATATTCTTAAAGATTTTAATTTTTATTTTAATATTAATATCATTATTTGTTATTTTTTCATGTTTATAGATGTTAATTTATCAACTTATAATTTGAGAAGTGGTGTTGTTATTTTAATTGCTTTAGCCTAAGCCATGTTTATTGTTTCTTTACTTCTTTATCTATAACTAATACACTGTACATTAAAAAAATACAATATAATAATAATATAACAATTTCTTTCATTTGTTTAGTTATTATATTTAAAAAGACTCACTTACGTAGCCAATAGTCAAAACATGTCAAAAACTTGAAAAAGAATAAATGTATTCAACTCTAAATACGAGTAGAATGAGAGAATGTATAAATTTCATAGCACAACATGCTAACACGATTTAACTCGGGTTGAACTCGAGTTACCATGATTTTAACTCGTATTAACTCGGGTTAGCTAAAACCCGAGTTGGCCCATCTATAATAGGTACCTTATATCCTAGATAAAACACATTTTATTGAACTACGCGAACGGAGCCAGGGGTGACGACTGGTATTTTAAAATGTTCTTACCTCTAACAGAGACGTTGCACTTGGTCTCGACCTCGCCCTGGCTGTTGATGGCCTTGAGCGAGTACACGCCCTCGTCCTCGGGGAACACTTCGTTGATGGCCAGCGATGCTACGCCATTCTTGTATTTTAGGTTCACGACCTATATGTAAAGCATTTTATTATTATATTGTTGTTCTTATAAGAGGCCAATAAATCATACTAATATTATAAAAAGGTAAAGTTTGTAAGTTTGTAAATTTGTTTATAGGAAGTAATCTCTACTGAATCGATTTATATGAAATTTGGTAAGAAGATAATTTGAGTCCCTGGGAAGGGGCATAGGATAGTTTCTATCCCGAAATCATCCATTAAGGTGAAAGTGTGGATGAAAGTTTGCAGCGAAGCAAGGGTGAGTCGCTAGTTCTTAATAAACAAATAATGATAATCAAATTATTAAAAAGCTTTACTAAGATGTCCTGTAACAGATATTTTAATATATTGGGACGTTGGGACACACAGCACCATCTAGTTGCATGGTAAGCTACGAGGCTTGTGTTATGGATACCAGATAGTTGATACACTGCACATATATAACTTTAAATACATACATATTATAAATATAAACACCCATGACTGGAGTACAAACATTCGTGCTCATCACACAAATGAATGCCCCCAGCGCGATATTTAATGATTTAATTTTTACTATCGATCTAGACTACTATTTAGATCTTGGTACTCGACACCATACCAGGACACCATAAAGAGCCACATAGTCCAAGTACCAGGACACCATGAGCGAGTAGGAAGCTCACCTCGGAGGAGTGCAGCGGCTTCCCGTCCTTGTACCACTCGACGCGAGGGTCGGGGTCTCCGCGCACTGCACACGACAGCAGCAGCGGCGCGCCGTCGCGTGCCGCCAGCGCGTCCGGTAGTGCGCGCGCGAACGACGGCGCGCACATTGACGAGTCTGACGCTGGTACTGTGGAGAGAGATTTGTTTATTTGTTTATTAAGTTCATATAAATTATGGGCTTATGGGAAGCCTATGTGTTACTCCAGGACATAACCTATCTCTGTATTAAATTTCATCCAAATCCGTTCATCGAGTGGTAATTTTTTCAAATACACATACATACTTTTTACTTAACTATATACATAATTTGGGTATAGTCTTTTGCGATTACTTTTGAATTGTTACTATTGTCAATTCCTGAAAAACTGTTGAAAAACTATTCTGCTGAGAAAATCCGACCAGAAATTCAACAGTTGCTCTTTTCAAATTTTAAAATAACAATATTTATAATATTCATCACATATACATATTGCGCTTCAAGAGAAGAAGAAAGTTTTTAGTAGAAAATTTCTACTAAATTAAAAATCAAAATACCTGTTAAACTAAACAACTGGTAACACGAACCCACTAATCTTCCATTTTACAAATGTTGTCATACTTACATACTAATTCCTTTGTAGCACTTCGAGATCTAGACGCCGCGTCAGAGTCTAGTGTAGCTCCATACTTCTTCTTGCCGGGCTCTATCGAGCTTTGTGGCGAGTACTTCGGTCTGGGGCCTGATGATTTTGAGGGCGGGTCGATTGTCACCTAAAATATAGAAGTTATATAAGTAAAGGGGTGTCAAAAGATTTTTTTTCGAAGTGAAACATCTTTAGAATCGTTGTGATTTGAAACTCGATGAAACGAAAATGCGACACTAAAAAGAGACAAACACATACATATATAGGAGTAAGCCGGCGAGAGAATGAGATAGAATACATCGCCATGTTGCCATGGTGACCGTTGTTATTGTCTGACAAATATATAATATTATATTCTTTCCGTATATAATATTCTATAAATATATGATTGTAATAATGCCTAATATGGATTATTTAATTATTAATTTGTTTTAATTTAATTGCGATATTTGCCAAAGAAGTTTTACTTCAACAGTGCGTAAAAATTACACGCACCCATTTTTTTTTTTTCACTTTAGATCTACATATTTTTACACAGTCTGCTAATCCATACAGATGCCTTACAAAAGCATCTAAACTTCGCAGTGGGACGTACGGGACGAGATGTGGATTAGGCGCATCCCACTGCCATATTTAATTTACTACACCATGAAAATTGGCATTTTATAACAACTCTTGTATTTCATTACGTTAAAATTAATGAGTCATCGGCTGTTAAATGGATATTTATACTATGATATTACTATGTTTTAATATATTTTGTATTCTTATAAAATATAGCTTTATATTCATACAACATATACTCGTATATATAATAATAAAAAATATGAAATAAAATTAAATGAAAGCTATGTGTACCTTTGTTTTGGTAATGATAGGTGTAGGCGCAGGTTTCAATGGCTTCTCAATGTATCGTCTCTCGCCGGAGTACAGCAGGTTATGTGCAAGTGCAGCTTGTTCCTCACTCACTACCTCGCCTGAAACGCACATGGTTTTTTTTTATATATGGTTATTTTTTTTTATATATTATGTTATCAATGAATACATTATCTTTATATTAACGCTTGTCTTCATTATTGGTGTAACTAAAGTTTTAAGTGTATTTGTTACACAAAGCAAAAACGATTCGCTAAGTATTAGTAACGCAAACGTTATTCTTATATTGGTAAAAAAGAAAAATAAGAATTCAAAAATAGTATTTAAAGTTGGATACTTTTTCAATTCGATGACCATTCCTTTGGCTGTCACCGTTGTCTAAAATATATGTAACAATAAATACGTATTGTAAATAATACAAGTTTTATTTCCACTTAAACATCAACACGATTAAACAGATTTGACCAAACGTAGCACACAAATATACGCTGAAATAAAATCCTAACTAATACGACAAATTTAAAATATTCTTGCAACTTTACTTGAATTACCAGTATATAACAAAATAAAACAAACCAAACGAATACGATACCTTCAACAATAACAACGCAGGAGGTCTCGTCGGTGCCGTGCACGTTGGTGGCCACGCACGAGTACTTGCCGCTGTCCTCGGGCCGGCAGTCGATGATCTCCATCGTCACCACGCCGTCCGAGTGCGTCATCGCGTAGTCGTACTTCGACAGCTCGCGCTTGTCCTTGTACCTGGTAGGTGGATATACAATATTATATCTCATCGATACTAGTTCTTTGTGCAGGAGACGTTAGAATTTATTTTCATTCACTATCAAATTCCTGTAGAACGATTATCGATTGATGATAGGTCAAATGTAGTGTTTCAGATTTTTTACTTTCTTTCGCACATCAACAAAGGTTTTCTAAATCATTAGTTGTTTAAGGATATATGCTTTATGTCATTCAACATACAGTAAAATACGAACATAATCATTTAGTATTTAAAAAATAAGAAATAAACATAGTAGCTATATTTTGTGATTTTAACATAAATTTTATAATACAATTATGAAACAATACGATTTCACAGTACACATATTTGCATTATGTAAACATATAGCAAAAAACGTATGGATATACTATGATTTCATTAAACTCCATAAAGATAAATAAATAAATATGTTTGGAACATTAACACACAGCACCATCTAATTCCACGGTAAGCTACGAGGCTTGTGTTATGGATACCATATAGTTGATATACTCCACATATATAACTTTAAATACATACATATTATAAATATAAACACCCATGACCCATCACACAAATGAATGCCCCAAGCGGGACACGAGCCCGTGACCGCTGGCACAGCAAGTAGGGTCACTATAAATTGAGCCAAATTTGTCGTCAAATATAAGCGGCAGCACTAACCACTTGACGGTGGGCGTGGGCTTGCCGCTGAGGCAGCACAGCAGCTTGCAGGTGTCCCGCGCCTGCATGACGCGCGGCCGCAGCTGGAACGTGAAGGACGGCGCCGTCTCGCTGGTCTCCTGCCAGAACGTGTAGGGCAGCGCCTCGCGCCGGCGCGGCGCCTCCGACACCGGCGTGCGCTGCACTTTAGGTACCGCTGGGAACGATCATAAATTACATAAATACTTGGACAGTCAATACATAATATAAAACAAAGTCACTTCCCGCTATCTGTCTGTCCGTATATATGCTTAGATCTTTAAAACTAGGTAACGGATTTTGATGCGGTTTCTTTAATAGATAGAGTGATTCAAGAGGAAGGTTTATATGTATAGTACTTATGAAGGTTTATATATATTATAGTACAGAAAAACCAAGAAATTCAAAGATTTGTATTTCATACTAACCGTTAAAACGTACCTAGGGTCGAACCCGAGCTAAGCGAGGGTGAGTCGCTTGTTTAATATTTTAGGTTTGTTTTAGGTCAACGTGTAACAAAGTAATCCATTAGAAAAAAAATAACATTTTTTTTGAAAAAAAAATTGCTACATCATTAAGTTAAGAAAAGTTAAAAATTATCAAAAGTTCGGCAGTTTTTGCATTGACTTTCACTAACTTCTGCTAAACATACATGATAAGTTTCATCTCCCAATGGAGATTTTTCAAAATGTTCATTTTAATTTGAAAACCAAAATATCTTCATATTTATTTATACCCATAATAGTATTATTACAAACACGTTATAAGCGCTTTACATTCTAAATCAATTTTTTATACGTTAAGATATATAATAAAAAAAGACGGCTAAAAAATCTAGACCTATTAATCCAACAATCTATATTGGTAAATACATCTGTAGCCAAATGCGAAATTGTAAATCACTCATCACGTAGAACATGATTTAATTAAATCTAGACAATCGGAGCATTGAACCTAGGCACAAGAATAAACGTGACCCAGTTAGATCTTTTTGTTTGTTGAGTCAGATGTTACGGGCACATTGCGATTAATTGCATTGGTAGTTTGGATTAGACATGCGTTATTACCGAGTGTTGCAAAGAGCATTACGGCATCTAGGTTTACTGATTTTATAGTTGGGAAATTAGCTTTTTTTTTTATTATGGACTGTTTTAAACTGTTTTAATATTCACAAAGTTAAATCATTTCATACATTGCCAGACAGACCAGAGTATAATTACTTATATATACATTTAAGTAGATTATCTATACTAATATTATAAAGCTGAAGATTTTGTTTGTTTGGTTGGTTGAACGCGCTAATCTCAGGAACTACTAATCCAATTTGAAAAATTCTTTTTGCATTAGATAGCCCTTAATTGAGGAAGGCTATAGGCTATATATCATCCCAGAAAAATGTACGGTTCCCGTGGAATAGATTTGTTTATTCTAGGGACGAACCCGAAGCGAAGCGAGGGTGAGTCGCTTGTTGTAGAGTAAGTGGAAGGTTGTCTTATAAAATATTACAAATAACAATAGATAGAAGCTTATTCGTTGCTAAAAAATAATCATTTAAAATTGGCCAAAAAAGTCCGATACAATGAGCCCAATCTATTTCAATCTGAAAGCGTGACCAGTTTTATGTCAAGTTTTACATATTATAATGACTGGACGCATTATAAAATACAAGCGATTTGCCCTCACTTTACTCGGGTTCGTTCATAGGTACGTTTTGACACTTAGTATGGGATAGATAAACTATATATGATGAGTTTTATCTCCCTTTCTTGAAATACAAACTTTAACACCCTTTTCACCCCATTAAGGAGTGATCCAGGTGAGTGAGTGAGTGAATGAGTCCTGGATAAAAACTATCCTATGTCCTATTCAAGGTCTCAAACTATCTCCATACCAAATATCATCTAAATCGGTTCAGCGGATTAAGCGTGAAAAAATAACAGACAAACAAACAGACTGACAGAGTTACTATCGCATTTATAACATTAGTATGGAAGTATGGATTCATAATAAAATAAAACATGTTTAGAATTAATCTCTCACTGCGCGTATAAATACTAAGTCAGATCTAGATAAATGTGCCGATGTTAGCAACAAATACCAGCCTTTTGAACTGGCATATTTATTCACTGGCATTTTAAACGGGATGATAGATTGTCTTTGAAATAAACCTAATTTAATTTATAATAGGGAAGATGGATTAGTAATTTAAGATTTATAAAGTGTTACGCGAATTTACTGAGGATCAGTTTTTTTTTTTTTAATATTATACCGCTCAATGTAATGAAGAAAACTTAAGAAATACAAATGGGTAAGCTGTGAGGCTTGTGTTATGGATACCAGATAGTCGATAAAATACATATATAACTTTAAATACATACATATTATAAATATACCCATGACTGGAGTACAAACATTCGTGCTCATCGCACAAATGAATGTCCCCAGCGGGACTCGAACCCGCGACCGCTGGCACAGCAAGTACGGTCACTACAAACTGAGCCAAACGTGTCGTCAAAATAGATAGATAAATACTTTATTGAACACACAAGAAGAGTACAGGAGATGAAAAGAAAAATAACAAAGAGGCATGCAAAGGCGGTATTATTGCTATGAGCAATCTGTTACAGACAACCTTTGGTGAAAGGATCTGTGGAATCGTAGAGGAGACGGTACAAAGGACGTATTTATCTATCATAGATTAAGTTGCAAATACGATTTATATGAATGATAGATTTGTATTAAATATATATTTTTTCGTAGTTTTCAATGTACTTTAAGAAAATTTATTTTAAAAATTATATAGTTTTCATTTTCACTAAGCGTAATTATCGGTGAGATACCTATTGGTTAGTGTAGATCTTATATTCTCATTTTTTAATTATTCAGTTGTTAAAGTTCAATTGTTAAATTTAAGTAATTTAACTATTACGTACAGAAAGATGACATTTAATTTGTTCTTTCATTTTAAAAGTAAAATTTCGTGTTAATGATATTCTTTGTCATCATTCAAAACAATGCAAGTATTGATTTCATAATTAAGGAACCACGCATTAGACGTTAGTTTAGTTACGGCAGAATTATCAGTATATAATCCTACATATATTTATCATATCCACACCTACATATATATGATCAAAATTTAATGAGTACCATGTAACTGATAAGCATTCACTTATGAAATGCAGTACATTCGTACTTCCCTAATTAAGTAACATACATAAAAAACCTCAATTCCAATATTAATACGTCTGTATGTAAGTACTAACTTAACACTAGGTAGTCCAGTGGTAAGGCGTCTAAACCTAGAAGAAAAACTGGCAAGTTTTCTAAAGACATGCGAAGTCCGCCAACACGCACTTGGTCAGCATGGTGCACTATGGCCTGATCCCCTTCTCATTGAAGGGAGGCCCGTGCCCAGCCGGACATTAAAAAGGGCTGAATACATACATACATAATAGCAACATGTTATCTACATAAATCAGTAAAACACTTACGTTGTACGTTCAGGAACACGACTTCTTCCCTGAAGCCGTAATGGTTCTCCGCCCGGATGATGTACTCGCCGCGGTCCTCGAGCCGTGCGCGGTTGATTATGAAGTAATAGTCGTCTCCAGCGTATCTGTTTAGAATATTTATTATTATCACCAGCCATATTTAGATATAGATCCATGAATATAAACAAGGATTCCAATCTGTGTATGTAAAAGTTGTCCCAAAAATTTGCAAAAATAATAGTGGGTGAGCAGAGAGCGCTGCGGTCGCTATATCCCAAGAGGGAGGGGGAAATTCCCGGTATATTCAAATGTATAGTAAGGAATGTAAATAAAAATACTATTTACTTATTGTATGTAAGCAAGCTGTTCAATATAATTGTTAAAGAAAGATACATAATTATTATAGCGTAAATTCATTTTTCAATAAATTAAATTCACACTGATTTGTCTATGACTAACTTCACGCTACTGACATACAGCTAAATTCTCCTGGTAACTACGTAAATTACCGTACTACGTAAATTACGTAAACCCTAAAAACGATATATCCGTACCTCTTCATGTACTTGACGGACTGTCGCAGCTCGCGGTTGTTGTGCGACCAGGTGACGGTGGGCGCGGCCACGGCGATGATGCGGCAGTACAGCTTCACGGACTGCCCCTCGTAGCAGAACGCCGACTGCGGCTTGATCACGAACCGGGGCGCGGCTTGGCGCCGGTCTGGATACATTCATTTAAATACAAATTATTTTATTTACAATTAAATTATGACAATTCTCACTAAAAGTCTATTACCATACGTGGGTTTTATATTGATATACAAAACTCAAGCTATAATAGAAGGCATTTCAAAAATGTCATACATTGATTACATATCTGTAAGTTCGAATTTATGTTAACATAATCAGAGCTTACGATTTTTGGGTTTTATTCTTTGGTTTAACTTAATGTCACTAATTACGCCACTTTTCGAAAAGTAATTTTTTAGGAAATGTGCGTTATACATATTTAAAAAAATCTTTTTTGGTAATTTTTAATGATCTAAAAATTAATATTGATTTATATTTCGAGATAAATGACCTGATAGATATTCTGTTCCAATTTTGATAATTTGTCACCTTTGAAGTTATATAAAAATTCCTTAATTTTCCAATCTATTTGCATAAAAACCTCCTGTGGTCTTTAAAAATTAACCTAGTGGCAAACTTTTATAAGTATATAAAGTAGGTATCTAATTATCAATAACAACCGATTCTCTACGATTTCAGATAAAATCGTAAGCTTTTAAGCGCTCTAAATATATTGTCATAACTGATAATATAATAAAATTTAAACAACTAAACTCACCGAATTGTCCGTCGTAGATCTTCCATTTTTCTACAAGCAGCTTGCGCAGGGAACTGTACTCGCTGAGCCGGCCGATGGGCAGCACGAATGACGACCAGTTCTGTGAACACAACAAATATTTACTATTTCCCATAATCTATATACCGATAAAAAATATTATAAAATAATAATATGAAAAATATATATATTTTTATATTTATTAGCACGCTTTACAATTTATGGCTCTATATTATATATATTTGATCCAAAATATTGCCATATTATTAATAGCCTTATAAATTATAAAACAGAACATTGAAAAATTTTTTGAAAACGAAGGAACATCTAAAATATAATTTTGAATTCTATTTCATTCCTTGCGCAAATCATCATTAACATGAATGATCAATTACTAGCATGGAGAAAGTAAATATCGTGAGGAAGTCCGTATGTCTGATAGAATCACACCAATGAACTTTAAAAAGACATGCAAAACCCTCGTTTGGTTAAATTGTGACACTGTGACATTGACATTAAGACGATAAAACCTTTTTTAGATTAATGCGAATATTTCACATGTAAAATATAACTATTTAACTCCATCAATATCATCTAGGATCTTCTATTGGCAAATCCGGAAAGAACAGTATTATTTAAAAACTAGCTAAACCCGCCGCTTCGCTCGCGATCAAACTTCGAAAAATCCAAATTTCATGCGAATATGTCCAAGAAATAAAAAGTTTCATACAAATTTTTATTCCCTATTTCACCCCCTGGAGGGTTGAATTTTGAAATATCCTTCCTTAGTGGATGCCTTCGTCATATGAGGAATACGTGTGCGAAATTTCAATTTTCTAGCCTTAAGGGTTTAGCCTGTGCGTTGATACATCAGTCAATCAATTTTGCCTTTTATATATATAGATAATAAAATGTTAGACAAAGAAAGGTGTCTCACCTCGTATCTCTCCCGGAGGCGGTTCCTCATCTGTTCGTAGCGGCGCGCCTGTATGGTGGCGGTGCGCGCGGCCGTGGCGTCGCCGGCCAGCCAGCGGTGCGCGAGACACTCGTGCGCCGTCAGACGCTTCCTGTAAGAGAGCTCTTGTTAATTGGTCACCTAATTTGGGATGATTATTTGTAATAGACTGGATGTATATATTGTGTTATTGTAGCTTAGCTTATTTATGGAGAGGTCTAACGAGACTTTATTTTTTTTCGGATGCCGTGTCTGTGCTTTTTCTGATCTATTTATTTATATAGTGATTTTTTATCTTTACGAAATTTTTAAATTTCACTAATAGTTTTAGATATAAGCACAACCAAATATACAAATCAATGCAAAATTTTTCCACTTTATAATAACATGGCTATATAATATATAATAATAATATGGGTACTTGTTTTCTATCTATCCAACTTAACATTTTTGATATTAATATTTCTACTGAAGTCTTTAGGTTCATTTTTTTTTCGCTTAGTATAAAATAAAAACTGTACATACTCCTTATTCTTAACCAGCAATCTCCTGATGAAGTCCTTAGCATCATCAGACACGTGCTGGAAGGCCTCCTCGTCGAACTCCCAGTCGCAAGCCTTCACATTCTTTAATGTTTCTATATCGTTGTTACCGGCGAATGGTGATAGACCGGACAGCCTGTTATCAAGAATTAGGTTTTCTATTTATTTGCCATTCTCTTTTATATAATCTATATAATAAAATAAAAATATTAATATTATGTGTATTAATGTAATACGTAAATAAAACAAATACAGAATATACATGTACTTAATGCATGAACTTCTCACAAATTATCTTAATATAAAATCTGATATAATCATTGTGTATCTACTGTAATTATATATTATAGTAAATTAAAATAAATAAGAAAAAGAAGGTTGAATGCTGTATGAAGAGAAACAATATTTAGAATTATATTTTGTTGTAACTTTTAGGGGGATGCTGTTGTGTGGAACGTTTAGGTTATAATTTGAGTTGATAATGAAATTGTAGATAATCCATATAAGACGTAATTTCATTTATCGTTATAGGATTTTTTAATATATTCTATTTTTTTATTTATTAGGCAGTTCTAGCCATGGTAACGCACTTGTTTGGAAAACTGAGTGAAACGGGTTCAAATCTCGGATCTCGCACCTCTGATATTCTCATGTGCAAATCATTTCCAACATGATTACCATTTGTCTTACGGTGAAAGAAAACAACGTGAGGAAACCTGCATATCTGAGAAAACTTAACAAGTTTTCGAAAGACATGTGAAGTCCGCCAACCCGCACTTAGCCAGCGTGGTGGATTATGGCCTGATCCCTCTCGTATTGAAGGGAGGCCTATGCCTAGCAATGGGACGTTAAAAAGGGCTGAATACATTGTAATATATAACAGCGTGGTATACTCACAGTACGTAAGCGAGCACGCCCACGGCCCACATGTCAGTGTAGAAGCCGACAGGTTCACGCTCGACTATTTCGGGTGCCGCGAATTCTGCGGTTCCGGTCGATATCTTCACCACTTCGTTGGGATCCAACTTTGTGGCCAGACCGAAATCTATGATCTGGAAATAAAAATATAATTAATTATTAAGTAATAAATGTACCAGCAAACAAAAAAAAACATTGAGTAGCTGATAATAAAATAGCGGATAAAAGCAAATATTTACTCCAAAACTACGTAGCGAGAACCGTTCGTTCATAGAATAAACCTATGCCTTTAAAACGCAGTTCAACTACAACGCACTATAGTTTTACTCCTGAAGTAAAAAAAAAAACATAAAGTAGTTATTCGGTCAGCCGAATACGCAAAAACTGTAATAAAAAGTTCTGTACAAGATTCAGATAACATACAGGTAGATATATAAACAATTCTCAATTCGCGACGCTATCGCATAACATATACACAAACCAATTGGCTTACTGACCGATTTCAGCCCTAGTAACCATTATAAAGACTAGCCATAGCCATAGCCACAGATCTGGAGACCCGGAGGTCCTGGGTTCGTGTCCCGCGTTGGGCCAAGTTATTGAGTATTTCTGTCAAGAAATTCTCAGTAACAACCTGGATTTGTAAAGTTTGTGGTGTTTCACTCTCGTGCTTCGGAGAGCGTGTAAAGCCATCGGTCCTGCGCTTTAACTTTCACTGGTCGTGTCGAGTAGTCCGAGCGGAGTAAGAGAGTGACAGGAATAGAGAGTACACTTGCGCACACTATGCATCTCCTGCGCAGATGGCTAACCTCAATGGGATTGGACGCCGTGATCTCACTTCTACATCACATACCTTAACATCAGTGCCAGTCCTGGTGGTGCACATGACGTTCTCGGGCTTGAGGTCGAGGTGTATGATGTTCTGCTCGTGCATGTGGCGCACGCCCTCGCACACCTGCCGCATGTAGTGCGCCGCCTCCGCCTCGCTCATGTTGTAGCCCGGCTCCGTGATGCGCTCGAACAGCTCGCCGCCGGACAGGCTGAAATCAAATATTATGTGTTTCATTTAGTTTTAATATTGTATTTAAGTTCAAATTTTTTTATAAATCATTAAATTATTACAATTTTCTGGAAAGAAAAAGCGACGAAAGAAACTAATCGGGCCATATTTTTTTTTACATTTTTTAAAAAACACTATAAATTACAGGAGCCCGGAATCGATTACGTCATTTCCAACATGTGCTATCTTCTATAAAATCATTTACAGAGAATAACATTTTCTTTACATTTAAATTGTAAACCCAGTATATGAAAATTATTTTACGTAAATTTCCCCAGTCAAAATTATCTAACGTTTCAGAACTTCAATCAAATGGGCTATAATCCTATAAGTCATCATCAAAATCTCCAAAAAAAAAAATATATACTCACAACTCGAATATCAAAACCATTTCATCGTCATCTTCAAACGCATCGTGCAGATTGATCAGCTTGCGGTGGTGGAGCTGGTTCATTATATCTATCTCTTTCTTTATTAGCTCCTTCTCCATCGCACCGGAGACCGGTATGAACTTGGCGGCGAAGTAGTTTCCGGTGGCGCGCTCTCTGCAACGGTGGACCACACCGAACGCGCCTGTACCTACAACAGTTATATATACCTCATGCATGTGGATTTATTTTGTTTATTATTTTATAATATAGAGTGTTATTCTCATTGATATACAAAACTCAAGATACACGGTTAACATCTCAAAAGTGTCCTCAAAAAGAAGTGCACAATTCGAAATTGAATTGAGCTTTTTTCAAATCTTTTAAATCTCTTTTATTCATTGCTTTGCGGATGACAAAATAAAAACGCACGTTGTTTCGTCTAAAAAAGTACTTTCTGTGGTACGTGTAAGTTCGAATTTATGTTTAAACAATTAGAACTTTTGATTTTTGAATTTTATTCTTTGGTTTGACGTTAGGTCATATCGACGCCATTTTTTAAGAGATATATGTTAGGAAATGTGTACTCGTATCTACATTTTTATATATCAATGGTTATTTTATATGTATATTAAAAGTAATTGCTAAATAATGTTGTCATTTTTGAAAAATCTAAGTTATGTTGTTACTATGCACACTGTATTGACGATAAATATATTATATAACCTATAGTTTCAATTTAAAATATTGTATTAATTTTATTTAAGACGTTTACATAGAAAGATAATATTGTTTCTGAGATATATGCTTTTAAATTCTAATTATTTGAATTACCTACATATATTTTATATTGAATTAACATAATAATATAATAAATATTAAAATAATAAATAAAAAGCGCACACCGTGCATTAATTTCTGATACAATAAATAAGTAAGCAATAATAATAATACTATAATACTCAAATATAAATAATATAATATTTAAAATATAACAATTAAATATATAAATTGTGTATAATATTTTAACATTTTATATCAAACGAAATTATTTATTAATCATTTATTTCATAGCGCTTTCAATAATGTGAGTCGAAAATTCATATTTTATCTACGTTTAAAACCTGTTAATATCTTTTAATTTTTTTTTTATTTTATCTGTGTTCCAACGTGCCTAAGCGTGTAATATAGTATAGAATAAACGTAATATCATATATAGTATGCGTGTGAGAGAGAGATGCAGACAGACAGAGATGCACTACATCGATCTATTCACACACAGACCTCCACGGGGTTTCCGTTTAGAAGAAGCTCTCACGAAGTCACCTGCGAAATTCGACATTTTTTATCATTGAGTTCATATACTCTATAGAGTGCGGGTAAGAGTCTACATTTGAGTTAGTCGCTAAAAGCACGCAAAATTACATAGTTATCCTAAAAAAATAAAAAATCGGCTAAATAAGGGCTTCATCATAAAAATATCATACTACATTCTGTGATTTTTTATTAGTAAATAAATTTGATACACTCTATAGTTTTATATAATATGAACTCAACAACTTTAATTTTAAGGCTCAAAATCGATCTAATTTGTTAGTGAGTGTTAACATCTATTCTCCCAAGCAACTTCGTGAGTTAATTTTAGTTTCTACGCTTTAAATTTCATGCTTGTATCTTATTTATATATATTTTTGTTTAAAAACAGGTTTTCCCCCTAATAATATAATTCTACGTTACATTTATATACTCTACGTTATTCTATTTTATACTATGCGAGCTAAAGTCTAAATCTGACGATTTGAAATACTATTTTTTATTAATTTACTATTGATTACACTTACCTTTTATCTAAATATTTTGAATCCTGAACGTAGCATGTATAGGTATGTAAAGTGTTGAATTATATTTGAGATAAAATTTTATTTATTTTTGAAAAAAAGATTATGGAATAGAACACTATAAAATCTATACATATAATAAAATTCTAACTAAGCTGAATCTGTACATTAAATATTTTTTGGAAAATTTTATTGCAATAGACATTATTATCGATACAAAGGCCGAATCTATAGTTTTAAGAATTTTTGTCTGTCTGTCTGGGAACGCATTACGAGAAAACCACTGAACGGATTTTAATGAAATTTGGTATGATGATAGCTGGTTACCGGATCAACATATAGGATAATTTTCACTGTGGGTGAATATCTCATCTCTGAGAAAACCCGAGCGGAGCGGCGGTGAATCGCTAGTCATCACTATATATAATCACTTTTTCCTAACAATATTCTTAAGTATTAATATTTTATAATCATCTATTAGTGTATTATAAAAAAATTCTCGTGATCAATTTACTAAAGACAGTATGCATCTATATTTTTTATTTATATTAAAATATTATTCTAGTCTACCACTCAACAAAAGTGTTAGAATTAGAATGTAAAAATTATTTAATTATTTTCAATCGTATTATAATAAAACCTATGTTATGTAAATGACATATTGTATATATTAAGATGTTTGTAATATTTAACTATAAATTATTAAAATTATAATAATTAAAAAAAAACTATGAAAAATTGGAATATAGAAATGGATTATATATTTGAAAAAATAATGTGTAGTGTTTAACTTATAAATGTGTAATGTGAAAAAAACCTGTCTAAATTAGTAAAAAGGATTAAGGAAAAATAAAAAAAATATAATAAAATCGTCACGATAATCGATTTAGAAATATAAAAAAAAATGAACACCAGGGAAAGCATTCATAGCAATATTGTCAATGTGCAAACAACTCTGTCTGTCCGTCTGTCAATTAACTATTCAAGCGCCAACCGCTGAACTGATTTTTATAAAATTTTGATTTCTTTCAAAAACCTGTTATCCCCGCCCCTCTCACCACCCCACTATCACTATACTAGTATTATATAAAAAAACAATCTCACATTGAATCTTAATCCTTTTTATTAGAATTTAAGACAGATTATAAAACGTACATGAAATAGTCGCATATTTAGTCATGACGTATTACATCCCAAATGAAGTATAGAAGTATTCACAAGATTAAAATAAACCCCTAAACAAAAGTATAATGTATGTATTAAGTATATATATGTATAATATGTAGTATGTATGTGTATAGTCTATTTTTTCTTACGTGTCTTAAATAGTAAACAAATATGGCGTACAGGTGACCAGAGATAATTCATAGAGATGTGCATGACGAATGAATGACTGAACTTAATGGTTTTTAATTTTTATGCAGTGAACGTAAAGTATTGGGTAGAAATAATACGACAAGTTATTTTAATAATTTTATTAGTCTGATTCCGATGATAAATTACTCGACTCTTCTGATATATGTATTATAAAATTAGGGGTCGGTGTATCTGTTGCAGCATCTATTAAGCCGTCAAGCTGCAACATTTTGTCTTCTTCTTTTTTCACATGTTCAATACAATTTATCCAAGACGCCGTACCAATTTTTCTTAATCCTTCTCTGACTAGCTCCTTGACTTCAGCCATTTTAAAACTTTTATTATTTTTTCCTACATGTGATTTTAATTGTGCCCATATTAATTCTATTGGATTTAATTCACAATGATACGGCGGAAGGCGCAGAACAATTATATTTTTAGGAGCGGCCATTTCATCAATAACTTTTTTATTGTAATTGTCTTTATTAAATTTTAATAAAAGTTGTCAAAATGTCACTTGTCTATTTTAAAATCAACGACGTGAAAGTTTTTTTAAGATTTTTTTGGCCTTAATATAAACTCATTTTTAAAACTTTAACCTAAAAAAGCAAAAAGCGGTCGGAAGTCCCTCACTCCGTTTTAATAAACTGTGCAATAAGATACGAAATAATAATAATTACAATAACAAATAAATAATAAGTATAAATTCATTAAAAGCAATTAAAAATCTTCTATATTCTACAGAAGACATTACTATTTTTAAGCCTAATAACAATTTGAACAAAATATCGTACTTTGTAATTTAAAGATATTGTTATTTTTAATAAGTTCAGTTTTCACTCTCGATAATTCATTCTAAATGTACATCTCTATAATTCAAAGACAAAGTAGCGTATCGAAACGTCAAAATGTTGTGTTCATATTTTATCTTTGGAAGTTGGTTCTGTCAATATTTCAATTTTAGCAAAAATAATGTGTTTAAATCAATAATTAACAGCTTTTATTAGTGTAATTCGTAGCGTGTGTGTTTCTGAAATAGTTATAAACGATAAAACCAAATTTATAATGTATGATTGTCCGAAAACAAGTGATTTTCGTTCATGGTAGTGTTTGTTTACCAATTAGGACACGTAAGAAAAAATGGACTATATATGTATGTATGTGTAGGTACATAGTGCAGTGCACACTCACCAATCTCCTCGAGTATGTCGTACTTGTCGTAGACGGAGCAGGTGCGTATGTCGACGGGCTGCGGCACGAACTTGCTGTATATGTCGAACACGTAGCTGTCGTAGTCCTTGACGGGCCCGTGGTCCGCGTTCGTGCGGATACGCTTGCCCGTCTCGTCCACTGCGGGGGTTGGCGTTCATTTTAGTTAATTTAGCTCATACGGTTTGTAATACGGTATTATTGGTTTCCCTTGTAACTGAATATGTAATTATATTTTGGAAGTTAAGTGTAAGCTACACATAAGTGTCGTATCAATTTGAAACTTAAAACCGTCATATAGGTATATATAAATATATAATATCATCTAACTAATTTTTCATATAGTCAAGAGTTAGATTGTGGAACTCTTCAAATGCAAGTTTAGGATCATTTTCTTTGTTTTGACGGGACTTATGCCTTACAATTAAATTAAAGTATGTTTTAAGACTATATATTACAAAAAGATATTTTTTTTATATAGCAAAATTGGATTTGGTGATATGCAGAAAACAGACTAATTGGAAGTCACATATGACATCGATCAAGTAATTTCATTATATATCAATATTAATTCCTTTTATCATTAAGTGCGTTAAAATAAACCAAGTATCATACCAGGATACTCCTTCTTCTTGAACTCCTTCTTGACAATGGCCTTGGTCTGCACGAGCGACGTGGGCTCGCTGGGCTCGGAGCGCCCGTAGATGTTCTCAGCATACACGCGGAACTCGTACTGCTTGCCCGACGCGAGGCCGGTGATAGCCATTGTTGTGAAGCTGGAATTGAATGGTTGTAATGGTTAAATCGATTTTTTAAGAATAAGAGTTATTTTTCACCTTTAAGGGTGGAATGTTACACTTGAAGTAGGATCTATTTAACATTGGCGAAGAAATTGTAATCCATATATCATTTCTTTAAGAACATAGTCAATTATTAATTAATATAAGAGTATTGTGATTTTTTTTTATTGATGGATGTTGTTCTTGTGTAATAAATGAAACTTTTTATCGTATATTTCCTGGGTGATGGTAAAAAATCCAAGAAAAATGTCAGTCACTTCAAAAGTTCAGACTGAAAACGTTACTATACTATTAAATAATAATAAGTTATCATGTTTCACACGCCAATATAAAATATCTATGTAAATTTGTAAATACCGATGATTTTAAGATTAGCCTACTTTCACACTGACACGAAAAACTTAATTAAATCCCTCATCCGCATAAAGTAAAAAAAAAAGTAAAATATCTTTATTTTTCTACATTTCTATAAAGAAATAGGGCAAAATGATACGAAAAAAATTGTCACAATAGATACATACCGTGTATTTCCAACCCTTATCCAGCTGGACATGGGGTGTTCTCGTTTCTCGACCAGATAGTTGGTGATGTCGGAGCCTCCGTCCCATACTGGCGCCTTCCAGGACAGCGCGAGCGAGTCCACGCCGATGTTGTCCACGCCGGGGAAGCGCGGTGGGTCGGGGCGGTCTGTGTATTAATATTGTATATTATGTTTAAATTTTATAATTAAAATATTGTGTATAGTTTAGTTATAGAGGCAAAAAAATATTTGGAGTAAGCTTAAACTGTGGTATATCATTGTGTTATTTTATGCGAGACGTCAGGCCATAGTCCACCACTCGGCCGCGATCTTGTGGACTTTACATGTCCTTCGAAATCTTGCTAGGTTCTCTCAAACACGCAGGACTACTCACGATGTTTTCCTTCACCGTAAGACAAATAGTAATCATGTTGAAAATAATTCGCGCAAAAAAATATCAATATCAATGGTGCCACTCCCGGGATTTGAACCCGCTTCATATCATAGGATGATTATGAATAAAAGTTAAAATATTTATATCTAAAATCAAAGATTATTATATAAATTGTACTTAAAATAAAAATCATTAAACATCATTCCCTGATGATCATATAAGAAAAAAATAATATTAATTCTTTACTAACTACGTCTAAATGTAGAAGAAAAAAAAACACATACCACTAATTTCAATGTTAATAATAGCAGAGTCCTGTCCGAGTTCGTTCTCAGCGGTGATTCTGTACGGGCCGGAGTCCATCTTGCTCGCGTCACGGATCGTGAGGATGGCGTGGCGTTCTGTAATTGAAAAATATTTATATTATATTAATAATAAATAAACCCTTTATTGTGTACCCGAAAAGAGAAACGAAAATATAAAAATATAGAAGGTACAAGAGAGAGTAGAAAAAGTATAATAATAATAATAATATTAACACAGTGACACTATTTTGTTAAGTTCATTTGTTATTAATTGACTATGTTATCTAATCTTGGAAAGGGCTCTTAATTGTCGTTTGTTTAGGTATGACCTTTGTCCGGATGATAGAATAAAAATTTGATCATTATGCATTCGATTTTTCTTCGGCTTTTGGAGACGACCGCTCTCATTTTAAACTGTTTCGTTTATAACGAGAAAAGATAGCATTTTCGGCCAAAACAGTTATAGGTTTATACAGTATACAACCTTAGTGATCAGTGCCAATATTTTAAGGATAAAGAATTTTAAAGGTTGCAGACCCGGTAACATTTCCACAGCTAACGCCACCGCCCGTCAAAGTCCACCCACCTTTCCTCTCCACATGGTAGTGCAGGCCGGACTCGATGGTCTCGCCCTCGCGCACCCACGTGATGCGCGGCACGGGGTGTCCCGTGAACGGGATCTTGATCACCACGTTCTCGCCCTTGTCGAAGTATGCCGTGTCTCGGAAACGCGGTGGCACGTTCAGTTTTGGTGCGGCTGTGGGTTTTATTTATTATTATTGTAAGCCTAAAAATGTATTTATTATGTAGGTATAGTATTATGTGATCTGTGGTATAACTTAAGTAGGCAAAATAGGTTCAAAAATGGCGACATCTCTACTTTTTCCGCCTTTAGTTATACCAGCATAAGTTCGTGTTAAATCCGTACAGTGTACATTACATTGTTTGAAATAATAGAGACCGATCTTGAAAATATTGGATTTAGTTCCAAAACCAATCTAAAAGTTACGATACGCACGTATAAGAAATAATTTGCGGCCTTTGTGACTCACTGATTTTCAAATGCATACCCCTGTCTATAACCCATTAATTCAGAATGAATTAACTCAATTTTTCGCTCAATCCTAACAACCAGACCAAATCAAGACATACAACATATGATATCATCGTTCATAACGATACGGCAATCGTACGCATCCTCAGCAAGCACGAAAGCCGAAAATGAGCGAGCTCACTCATATCAAAATGAAATATTTTTGTCCTTCTTTTCGTCTTTCCTTAACACATCAAGAGCAGAAGACATCTAACATATAACTCACTCATAATAAGCAGTTCAGCGCGAGTACTCTTGACGCCGGCGCTGTTGACGGCGCGGCACACGTACTCGTCCGCGTCCTCGCCGAACACGTCCATCACCGTGAGGAAGTGGTTGTCGCCCTCGCTCCAGATGCGGTGGCGCGGACCGTTTGTTATCTCACGAGCACCTGGGATAAGAGGATAAATATTAATTATTACACGTTAGGTATATACAATATGTTAAATATTAATTAGTTTTCTTTGAATGTGTTGAATCAGTTTAGCTGGTACTCTTGCACTAAATAAATAAATATGTTGGGACATTACCACACAGCACCATCTAGTTCCATGGTAAGCTACGAGGCTCGTATTATGAATACCAGATAGTTGATACACTACACATATATAACTTTAAATACATACATATTATAAATATAAACACCCATGACAGGAGTACAAACATTCGTGCTCATCACACATATGAATGCCCCCAGCGGGATTCGAATCCGCGATCGCTGGCACTGTAAGTAGAGTCACTAAAAACTGAGCCAAACGTGTCGTCAAAAACTAACTAACTAAGGTGAACTTTCTTCTGATGATAAATAAAACTACTAAAACTAATGTACTGCTGGTACAATAGACTTTTATAGAACTTCGACAAGAAGGGCAAGGCCTTTAACAGGGGGCCAACTATACATTTATAATTATTAACCAAACACTTTTAGAGAGAACAAAACCATAGCGCGATTCAGAATACACTTAACGCCATCTTGTATAAAAAGAAGTAATTTAAAATGTGTAATCTAAATATGAACTTGAATGGCTTTGAGTTTGGTTTCCCTAGTTGGTACTTAGTTTGTATTATTTATGAATAGCATGTGTCATTGCGAAAAAGCATTAAGCTTGATATTCTATAGAAAAAATACTGAAATAAAAAAAACAAATGGACGTTAATAAACAAAAGTGATAATTTACTTTTATTAATTCTATTGAAACTTGAACATGACAACGTCTACTACTGACGGATCAGCTAGTATTATATAAAATAAAGCTAAAATATTTGTTTATATAGTAATTATTTTTGCACCTACGCATGTTATTTAATGGAAAAATAAGGAGACAAAAAAATATTCTTGAAATCATTTTCTACTTTCTCAGAGTTAAAAAAACAAACAATAGTCATCGACGGGATTTAAGCTTCAGTATTAACAACAATAAAGTCTATAATATATATAATAAGCATTCGCTGCTAATTAATTGATTTATTAATCGATTTAATTAAAAAAAAAAAGAATATGCCAAATAACTTACCCTTGTACCATGTGATGGTGGGCTTGGGTGAGCCAGTGATAGTGCACTGGAACTTGGCGTTGTGGTACTGGATGCAGTTGGCGTTCTTCAGAGGTTTCACGATCTCCGGTGGAGTGGCGGCTGGAGATTATATGATAAAATATAATAAACGATATTGATATTTGTCTTATATTTTTTTTTCATTAAAAGTAATTGAAATAGGCAATCATGAATAGACAATGATAAATCTGAATCCCTGTTTGTATAGCATATTCAAATAAAACTATTTGTATATATTATATTTTGATTTTGCCTGTCTCGGTGGTGCAATAGCTAGTATGTACGCCTGCACACCCGGTGGTCATGGGTTCGAGTCCCGGGTCGGGTCAAGTTTAGTTATTGAATCTTTCTGTTTAGTAAGCCGTAAGTTGGCAGTGTTTCACCCCCGTGCCTCGGAGAGCACGTGTCGCGTCGGTCCTGCGCCGATACTCTAACCGCTCGTGTCTCGTGTCGTCCCACCAGAGTATGAGTGACAGGAATAGAGAGTGCACTTGTATCTGCGCTCTCTCTTACGCGCGCTGCACTATAATATCTCCTGCGCAGTTGGCTAGTCTCGATGAGATTGGCCGTCGTCTCCGGAATCGGTCAGGAGAACTTATTATTTTGATTTCATCCGGTCCATCCGGTCTACTCACCCTTAGGGTCCACGACCTTGACCTGCTGGCTGTTGGTGCTGGGCGGCGAGAGGCCGGCTTCGTTCTGTGCGGTCACGCGGAACTCATACTGGCGACCCTCGATGAGGTTGGCGCAGTTGAGCTGCGTCGGCACGCACAGCGCCGCGTTCACGCGCTGCCAGCCCGACGAGCCCACCTCGCGCTTGTCCACCCAGTAGCCTGCAAACGATTTATATCATTATATATCTTAAATAAATCAATAAAATAAATAAACAACATTTATTACGCGAATATTTGACATTATAAATAAAATTATCTTTTCAGTTTTTTTTGCGGGTTTCTTTCGATTTTTGGTTCCATAAAATCATAAATAAAAATAAAGAATATTGTAAGGTACTTTGATGTAGTTTTTGTATTTTTGAAATTATTTTGTACTTTTGTGTTTCTGTAACGACTATATAATAAATAACCTTTGAGATGTCTTAAACATTAGTCTCTCATATGACCATAATTGCTGTAAAGTTTAAAGCCTTCGAAACGTTGGAGACCAAAAATCAAAATAAATACGCAAAAAAATTTGCAAAGATTGTTTAATTTAAAACATGTACCACAAAAACAGTAAAAAAAGTAACACAGTTAAAAAAAACTTAACTTAATCTAACGTAAAGAGTAGTAAGTAGAAACTTGAAAATGAAATCTTGACCATTTCATAAAAATAATAAAATAGGCTCAACAAATTAAACAAAAATATATACCCTATTGATTATAGAATTATTGGCTAAAGTTAAGATTAAAGGTAGAGAAACATGTACTTGAGTAATTTAAAAAAAAAGTTATTCAGGATTCATTGCGAAAAGAAGTCGAAGAAATCTTTAACTAGCAATTATAGTAATCAAAATATAAATAAAACAAAATGACTTTAAACATATACATTAGATATATTAAAATTATATGTTTTATAAATTTTCTTACCCTGTATCCTGGCACCTCCATCGCTTTCGGGTTTATCCCATTCCAAGTGGACGAAATGTCCACCGACTTCAACGATCTTAGGAATGCCAGGTGCGGATGGTGGATCGTATGGAAGTTTAGCCTGAGATATACAAAAACATTAATAAGTATAAAATTCCAAGTATTGAGTGAAATCAAACTTTAAGAGTATTTCATTTTAAAATTAAGCAAACCACAAGTTTTTTTAAATGATTAAATGAACAATTTGTAATATTTTAGATTAACAAAATTTACTAAAAGCCGTTTTGCTGATCAAAAATTACAAGTATAAATCAAGCAGCTATATTAAATTTCCTTAACTTTTGAAAATACGTAAAAAAAAACAAATATCAATAAATAAAACCAACCTTAACAGGATTAACACCCTCCAATCCTGGTCCGATACCATTATCGTTGGCAGCATGTATCCTGAAGTTGTACTCTTGTCCCTCGGTCAATCCATGGACCGTAAACCTCGTGTCCCGGACAGACGAGGCTATAGTTATCCAGGTAGTTCCAGATATATCTATCCTTTCAACCACATAATGGGTGATAGGTAGGCCTCCATCGTAGGTAGGTGGTTTCCAGGCTAGGGTGCATGTATGTCTGGTGATGTCTGTCGCTTCGAGCGGTCCTTGCGGAGGTCCGGGCAGACCGGTCACGGTCACGGAGAACGAGTCTGATGTTTCACCGGAATTGTTCTTGATTGTTATCTTGTATGTTCCTGTGAAGAGATGGGATGCTTAATTATGAGTAATTTACATCTTTGGGTGGACTATAACTAAAAACGGTTCATGAGTCCAAATTATGTTCGTTAAGAAACAAAAAAAAAATGCAAAAAATAGACCATAAATTATCTAGTCGTAATTCAAAAATTATTATTTACTAACGACTCGTCCTCGCTCCGCTCGGGTTCGTCCCTGCTTACATTTTAGGGTTTAGTATAGATTTCTCAAAGATGAGATATTTTCCTGCAATAAAAAGTATCTTATATGTTGACCCGGATAAACCGGCTATCATCATACCAAATTTCATCAAAATCCCTCCAGTGGTTTTCCGTGATGCGGTTACAGACAAACAGACCGACAGACAAAAATTCTAAAAACTATAGAATCTGTTTCTGTGGTGATTAATGTACAGATTCTTAGTTACAATTTTATTATATATATATATATATATATATATATATATATATATATATATATATAGATTTACTTACCCATATCATCCTTCGAGATATCCTTGATGAATATAAGGATATAATCATCGAAGACAGTAAACTTGAGGTGTGGTGATTCTGTGACCTTCTGACCATCCTTGGTGAGGGTGACGTCTGCGGGCTGGTCTCCAGTGTAGAGGATCTTGATCTTCGTGTTGTCGTGCTCGGGGAGATGCAGGTCGCCTGGCATACGTGTGATGCGCGGTGGGCCTAAGGGAGGAGAGTTTTGTATGAATACTTGTAATACTTTATTTCACAAAATATATATGATATTTATGACAGTTAATATCTTGTAAATAAACAACAGATGTGCAAAGAGAGTCTTATCACTAGCAGAGATTTCTTACAGGTAAAGGATACAAAGGACTTGACTAGGTTTCAAAAATAAGAAAAGTACATAAAGTATTTTTTATTTACTCGCTAGTCTAAGCAGTCGTGATTCTATACAAAATGTCATTCGTGGCATTATGTATTTTTTATTTTTATTAGTACAACTAGCGACTTACTCTCGCTTCGCTCGGGTGCGTCCCTAGGTACGTTTTAATTTTTTTGAGCGAAACCCTAATTCTTTTTCTAAAATAAAAGTAGCCTAAGTTATTCTTTATAATATCAGCTATCTGCCAGTGAAAGTCCCGTTAAAATTGGTCCAGCCATTTTGGAGATTAGCCGGAACAAACAGACAGACAGACAAAAATTTTAAAAATTGTGTTTTTCTTATAAGGTCCGTATATAATTACATATGCATTTAGTATAAAGCTGTTATTATGACATTACAAACAGACAATTCAATTTTATTTATCTGTATAGATAAAAAAATCATAGAAATACAAATAAACATACATTCTACTATACACCTTTATATGAAGTGTCACGCAAAAGTAGTATGTTGTATTTTACCCTAGCTTTTGCCCGCGGCTTCACTCGCGCCAAGTTTGATTTTATTAATTGATATTTACTTCGTTTCACCTCTACTATGAAGAGGTAGTTTTTGAAGAAAAATACGAAACACGCGTTTATTTACTTATTGACAGGAGTAATTCTGCGAATTTTCGAATTGATACATCTCTCTTATATAATTTTTCCATACAAATTTGAAACCAAAAAATCCGTTCTTAGCGGAAGCCTACATTATAATTACTATCTGTGTGTCAAATTTTAACCCAATCCGTTTAGCGATATGAGCTATGCAGTGACAAATCTGTTAGTCAATCAATCGATTTCTTTTTATATACATATACAGATTAATTTTGTAATGTGCACTTACTTCCAATCTTAAGATGTGTTGTGCAGTAAATGTGTCCGAGACTGTTGCTAGCCTCGCACGTGTAGTCGCCCTCGTCCGCTTCGGTTGCTTCCAGAATGTTCAGTTTCAGTGTACCTTCGCGAGATTCGGCGATGAATCTGGAAGAAAATTGATAATTATATAAACACTGAAAAATATTATGTTCATAATCGTATTAATATAATATAAAAAAAAAAATGTTTCTTAATTTAAAAAATTATATCATATAATTAATGTCTATAAGTAAAAAAAATTCAATATGGTAGAATAGGTTCTTGAGGCACTACAGAAAATTTTATAATTGTCCTTGAAGGACCCCTAAATAAGATAGTCGAGGTATGGCTGACGGGTAGCAGCACCCTAGCAACCCTTGAATTTTTTTTAAGGGAAATTTCTTTATTAAAAAAATGAGGCGTTTTGAAATTTTTATATCCTTAAGTTAGATATTTAAGGATAACAATCAAAAAGCCAGACCAATCAGTCGGGTTGAGGTCAATTTGAGAGTAACATAGGTACATAAAGACAAATAATCCCAACAATCCAGATTAATTTTGATAGATTTTTTATCTGCTAGATGAAAAAAATTAAGTTACAGAACTTCTTGATAGAAAAATCCAATTGCTATATCCTGACTTTTTTCATTATCACATAACAATATAGCATTGACATCCTCACCTGGTGCCCATGACGATCTCACGTCCACCCTTGAGCCACCTGCCCACGGGCACGGGGCTGCCACTCGCCACGCACTCCAGCACGTGTGGGCGCGCGAGCGGCGCGCAGGCGCTGGCCGGCAGACGCTTGAGCCACTCGGGCTTAGCACCACCCGCTTCCTCGCCAGTGCGCACTGGGGTAGTGCAGCTTGACGGCTCGGATTTACCTGGAATAAAATTAATATTATCAAATTACAGGTTATCAAATTACTATACAACGTATGTATGTCTTACGTTGAAGTAAAACAACACGAGAAAACCTGCAAGTCTGAGATAATCTACCAAGTTTTCAAAAGACGTGTGAAATCCGCCCGCACTTGGCCAGCACGGTAGACTTATGGCCTGATGTTCCTTGTATTGAAAGGAGGCCCTTGCATTAAAAAAAGGCTGAATATATACATCTATATATGTAGTTCTAATTTTAGACCGTTAATTGTAAAAGTCATCGGGAGAGGATGCCCAATAGATAATAATGATGATTTATTTTTTATCACTCAATATTAACGAAGATTAATAGCATGAAATTATTTTTAATAGAATTGCTATTGCATAAAAAAAAATTATATAATTTAAGAAAAACATAACTCTATAATTAAATTCATTCAAAAGATCATATTTACTTTATATAATTTTACCATACATACATCCTCAAATAAACATAAAACCAAGTACGAATACAAAAACCAGTCACTAACCAGCAGAATTGCAAGCAATAATCCTAAACTCGTAGTCGGCCTTCTCGCTGAGGTTGAGCGCGGTGTAGCTGGTGTCGAGCACGGTGTAGTCGTTGCACTTCAGCCACACCGAGCTGCTCAGCTCGCGCCGCTCGATGATGTAGCCCGTGATGCGGGACCCTGGGTGTACGGATATAGTCAAATATAGTTATAGTTAGTTTATATTATATACATTTATTAGGGTATGCCAAAAAAAAACTTTTTTTTCTTTAGTTATCATGGAAATATCGTTCTAGATGACGAAAAGAAAATTTTGATAAAGTTTGAGCTCTTAATGTTAATATTAAGAAGTGGCTCATCATGATTTTTTGTTTTCCATATAAATAAAAAGGGTTTTTTTTTTTCAATTTTTCTTTTTTGAAATTTTAATGCGCTCAAACGAATGATTGTCTAGTCAAATTAAAAACATATTCTTGTAGGGAATTAAACGAACTACAAAAAAGGTCTAATATTATGGTTTTTTGTTTAGTCGACTCGTTAAAAAGTTATTCGAGGTTAAAGTTCAACTTTAAATGGTAAATGATGACTTACAATTTTTCATACTCTATCACAAAATTGCGGATTTACATGGGAATGTTTTCTTTGTAGCATTAACATTGAATTAATGATATCCCAGAATAATGCATTAATGTGAAGTTTTGTTTAAACAATTTGTATGAAACAATCTATTTTGTGTGGTGAACTTTTACCCCCCACGCAAAAACGACGGGGTTTTATAAGTTTCACGTGTTTGTGTGTCTGTTTGTGGCATCGAGGCTCTCGAACGGATGAACCGATTTTGATTTTGTTTCTTTTGTTTGAAAGGTGAATTAGTCGGGAGTATTCTTAGCTACGTTTAATGCAAATCCGTCCAAGATTGTTGAGGGCTTTTTAAATTTTTAATTTATATTTTATTACATTCACTAATGCATTTCCAGAGTGTAAATTCATGTATTCATTATACTATTTATATCATAAATCATTCAAAATTAACTTTTTCAATTACAGTCACCCACTCCCTAAATTACTGAAGTGATAAAACGAAAGCAAACATTAACAAGAGTGTTTTAGGTACATCACGCAAGTACTGTACATTATATAGATGTCATAATTATATTTAAAGAACATTATTTCAGTATTAAATAAATAAAAAGTCCAACGACATAGCTATAGCCAAGGGTCATACCTCCGTCCGACGCGGGCGGGTCCCAGGCCACGTCGACGTAGTTCCTGCCGACGCGCAGCACGCGCGGCGAGCGCGGCGGCGCGGGCGGGCCGGCCTTGCCGCGCACGCGGAACGGCTGCGAGCTGGCCGAGTACTTGCTGTAGCCCGCCGCGTTCTTGGCGCGCACGCGGAACTCGTACTCGTGGCCCGGCTCTAGGTTGTATGCCTGTGTGTAGGGTATTGTTGGGGTTATTTATTAAATATATTCGAATCGACAACGTTTTTTCTTTATTGTACTAATAAAAAAAATACATATTGCCAAGAATTATATTTTGTATAGAATCTTGCTGCTTAAATTATAAACTATTACATAATATAACAATGTTATTAGCTCCACATGTCAATTCCTAAATTCTAAACATTGTTCTTTTTTTGAGAAAATAAAATAAATACCTTATAAAAAGTATTAAAATATAATATTACCTAAAAACTATTCCATAGCTATCCAAAAAAACGTCAACCAACAAAAACCTTCGCTCTATAATTTAAACAACACAAAATGTTTATTCCAACCTTATCTCATATCATACCTGATAATTGCAGTCCTTAACGAGATAATCAGCGCTGTTCCACACGTTGTCCTGCACGTCGCGGAACTCGATCTTGTATCCCTGTATGCGCGCGCCGCCGTCGGAGCGCGGGCGGTCCCACACCACCGTGGCGGTGGAGCCGTCCCACTCGATGACGCGCGGCACGCCGGGCGGGTCGGGCGTCGTGAATGGGAACTGTGGATTTGTTATAATCATTGATAATAATTGTTATATTTTTGGCAGTGCAATATTTTTGTTATGTTAAAGTTATTTAGAAAGTAGCCCAGTGGTAACGCGCTCGCTTGGAAAACCGAGTGAAGCGAGTACAAATGAAGGGTCTCGCACCTCTGATATTTTCACATGCGAATCATTTCTAACATGATTACCACTTGCCTTACGGTGAACGAAAACATCGTGAGGAAACTTGCATGTCTAAGAGAACCTTGCAAGTTTTCGAAAGACATGTGAAGTCCGCCAACTGGACCTTGGCCAGCGTAGTGGACTATGGCTTAATCCCTCCTCGTATTGAAGGGAGGCCCGCGCCCAGCAGTGGGGCGTTAAAAAAAGGGCTGAATACATACATACATACAAAGTTATTTAGCTTATAAAACTAAGTTTGAAGCCGCTACTTAAAATCTTAGATCATTTGTGAGATTTTTAAATACATATTACATATATTTTTAACACAATCAATACTTGTTAATACAGTTTCTACTTTACAAATATTGAAGAAGGAAATCTCGTCGTCTGAGACAATCTTATTAGTTTCGAAAGAGCTGCGAATTCCCGCATTTGCCCATTTAGGGATCTATTTGGTGAATTATGACATAATCCCTAGATGCTTAATGTTAAAAATTAATTTATTTTTTCTAAATATAATGTAAAAGCGTAATTTGGAAATTTATGCATCTTTTGTCTGGATTCACAAATAACTAATAGATGTCTGTTAGATTCTCAATCCTCAGCCATGTGGCTTAATATCTTGATTCATATTCTATTCGAAAAAAAAATATATCACTCACTTTAGCTGTAATGTAGTCCTCCATAGCCAATGGCTCCGAGACGCCATACTGGTTCTCAGCGCGTACGCGGAACATGTATTTCTTGTTGGGCTCGAGACCCATCACGTTGTAGTGGCAGTTACGTACGAATGATGAGATCTTTGACCATACCTGTGTTGATAAATTGATATTAAATATTATGAAGTACTAGGTATGTCTTTATGGTTAGTATGTAACAGACAAATTATAATAATATATTATATACATATGTATAAATACTTAGGTATAATGAGATGTTGTGGGTTGTATAATAACATGTTTTCCAGTGCGAATAAGATAATCTCCCGAGGTAAAATATGTCTTCGAATACAGTTTTAAGATTTTTATAGCTGTCACAAGTTTTGGTAAGATATAAACTTGTATAATATATAATTATGAAGTAAAAGAAGTAGTAGTACAACAATGAATTATTGTTACAGACTGGTTCAGAAGCCAGAGTATGCTATAAAATTATTACAATTTAAAAATAAATTTTAATAAATAATTAAACGGACAGAGAATTATCTTGTATAATATTTTTGTTTTTATTAAATTATCAATATATAATAGTATAATGCAAAAAATAATTTAAACAACTCACTCCAACGTTGTCCATCTTCTCCACAATATAGTTGGTAATGGGAGAGCCGCCATCATCTAGCGGTGGTTTCCATGACAACGTGCATGTGTCGGGAGTGATGTCAGATACATCGAGTGGGCCCACAGGTGGAGACGGTCTGTCGACTACTAGAACCTAAATTGAAAAAAAAAAATTAAATACGAGTACTTGTATATCATCTTATCTAAATATACTATTTATGTAAAAGTAAGATAATTAGCCATTAATATATAAAACCATAAATACACATTTCCTAACAAATATCTTATATATCTTGAAAAAGTGGCGTCGTTATATAACGTTAAGTCAAACCCAAGAATAATGTTCAAAAATCAAAAGTTCTAATTGTATAACCACAAATTCGGACTTACGCACACCACATAAAGTAATTTTTTAAACGAAACAGCGTGCGTTTTTAATTTTGTCATTTAAAAAGCAATGAACAAAAGAGATTTGAAAAAAGCGAGGACTTCTTCTTTTTGAGGACTCTTTTGAGACCTTAATGGCGCATCTTGAGTTTATTATATCAACGCCATTAGCATAAAGTATATCTTAAATTTATATAAGAAAACGTCGATATTGCTATTTAGCAGCTATTTCATTACTTTTGTAAATAAAAATATTTATATTCAAATTAAGCCATATCTAAAATTATTAAAAAAAAAAAGATCCGACATTATTCGAAGTACTTCAATTTTGTATCTTAAAATAGAAACTTACTCTGCAAGTGCCACTGTCAGAGCCCTCGCTGTTCAAAAGCTGTACGGTGTAAGAGCCGGTGTCGGATCGCTTGGCGCTCGAGTTTATGAACACCGTGTCAATATCTGATGTCACAAACCTGATGCGATGATCAGGGAACACTTCGTCATTGTTTATTATCCATGATACCTGAAATTGTTATAATTTTTGTAAGATTTCCTAGAATATATTCCAAGTTTCATCATATAATACGAGACAAGAATAGAAAAATAAAAAGATTGTTGCATTTATATACGAGTACGTTTGTTAAATTTAATATAGTAACAGAGAATAGTAAAGTTTTCTCACCTTTGGTCTTGGGTTTCCAGTAAATGGCACGGTGATCTTAATTTCTTCACCAGCGATAACGGTGATGTCCCTAAGGCTAAGGTCACTAGTAATGCGAGGCGCATTGGGCGGCGCGCATGCGCGGATTGCGTCCGAGCTCTGCGAGTATGGCCCTTGGCCGGCTGCGTTCACAGCGGATACTCTGAATTCATATTCATGATTCTCAATCAGTCCTGTAACTTTGTATGTGGTGTCTGGAATGTGTGCATGAGATGCTTTGGTCCATTTATCTTCAGTAATCAGCCTCTTTTCTAGAATGTAGCCAGTGATTGGAGATCCGCCGTCGTGACGCGGCTTCGACCATGTGACTGTGATAGATGACTCTGTAGTTTCCACTGAGCGTGGCGCTCCAGGTGCTCCAGGAGGATCGAATGGATGTCTCGCCCTAATTGGTTCTGTGGTCTGCGCTGGATCTGACTGACCGTATTGGTTCTCAGCCATAACCCTAAATTCGTAGCTCTTTCCAACAGTCAAGTTCTTCACCCGTAAGAACGGTGTTGTGACGTAACCGGACACCTTAGTCCAGTTAGGTGTGCGAGCTTCGCGTTTCTCAACGACGTAATTCGTGATTTCGCCACCACCATTGTCCTTTGGTGGGTTCCAGTATAATGTGAGCGCTTCGCCCTCGAATTCATCTGCTCGTAGATTTTCTGGTTTACCAGGTCTATCGAGAACGCGTACGTTGATAGTAGCAGTATCATAACCAGACGGATTACGTAACTGCAAGCGGTATTGACCACCGTCTGATCTCTTGGCATTCTTAACAACAAGAGAAGCGGAATCAGGCGTAATCTTCTGGAATATTCTTGAATCACCCTCGACATCGAGTAGATTATCATCAGCGAACCAAGATGCAGTTGGTTGTGGGAATCCAGTGTATGGTACGTGAATAGAGAAGTCTTCTCCAGCGCGTACAGTAATATCCCGAACACCTCCGAGGTCCATGCACGGTTTGTTTGGTTGTTCAGCAATTGTGATATCACCAGTCGGCTTGCTTGGCTCAGAATTGCCTACATCATTAACAGCAATGACCCTAAACTGATATTCTTCACCTTCCTTAAGTTTAGGTACAGTGTGTACAAGGCTTGGAATAGGGACGTCATTAACATCTTTCCAGTCTTTGTCTCCCTTAGCCTTTTGTTGAATGATATAGCCTTTAATTTTAGCTCCACCATCGCTCTTTGGTGGTCTCCACGACAATGTAACAGAGTCTCTGGTAATTCTATCAGGTTTGGGCGGTTCTGGTGCGCTAGGTTTAAGTCTTTGTGTCTGGGCAACAATGGGTTCGGTGGGTTTGCTAGGTTTGCCTGGTCCAGCTTCATTTACAGCTATAACGCGGAATTCATATCGGTTGCCTTCACGCAGATCTTGCACTGTGTAACAAGTGTTGGGAGTTGGATAGTTATTCACCTTGACCCATTCACCACCGCGTTCTCTCTTTTCTACATAATATCCAGTAATTGGTTTGCCACCACAGTTTGTAGGTGGTTTCCATTCCAGAGAGCAACTGTTTGCACTATAACCAGTAATATTAGGTGTGTCTGGTGCATCTGGTGGATCAAATGGTAATTTAGCCACAATTGGTTTGCTTTCTAATGGTTCAGATAGACCGTATAAGTTTTCAGCACGGACTCTGAATACATACTTTTTGCCTTCAGTCAAGTTCTTAACAGTAAATGAACATTTAGGGCAGAACCCAGCAACAGTACGCCAGTCGTTGACGCCATATTCAGCAACCTCAACAACGTAACCAGTGATTTCACTACCACCGTCGTCAAGAGGTGGTTGCCATGAAAGGCTCATGGACTCATGAGTAACTGGGTTACACACAAGTGGGCCTTTAGGTATTCCAGGTTTATCGACCACAATGACTTCAATATCAGCGGAATCTTTTCCATATTCATTGGATGCTGTAATTGTATACTTGCCAGCGTCTTCTCTTGTTGATTTTTCGATGCTAAGTTTAGTTTCCTCAGCTTTGGTTTCAGCCGAAATCCTATAAGATGGTACAACGGGAACGGTTCCCTTGGTCCATGTAATCGTAGGTGTGGGTGCACCAGTTATTGGAATGTTTATATTGATAGGTTCACCAGCCCTGACCTTGATCTTGCGTCCAATTAGGCCATCAAGCCATAATTTCGGCTTCTCTTTCATTGGTTTAGCAATAATAACGTTAGATGGGTCAGAAGGTTGTCCAGGTCCAGCTAAATTAACAGCTGATACCCTGTATTCATATTGATGGCCTTCTTGAACTCTGTCATCTTGATATTCATTGAATCTTACAGGTTCTCTGTTCATCTTAATCCATCTTCCTGTTGCTCTGTCGCATCTTTCAACATCATAGCCAAGAATGTTGGAACCACCATTGGAAATCGGCGATGACCATTTGATTTTGATGTGGTCTTTGTCGGCCGAAACTAGTTCAGGTTTGCCAGGCTTTCCAGGTACTGTGTACTGGTTCTTGGCGACAATTGGTTTGTCTGTAACTAACGGTTCAGATCGCCCTTGCAAGTTTTCAGCAAACACTCTAAATTCATATTTGGTGCCTTCAGAAAGACGAGGTACAGTTGCATGATTATATTTAGGATTGACATAAGTAACGGCTGGAACCCAACCACCACCATGAGTCAAATCACGTTTCTCAATGACATATCCAGTCAGTTCACTGCCACCGTTGTCTTTGGGTGGTTTCCATGACAATGTAACAGATTGGGCAGTGATCTCCTCGTATTCAAACGGTGGTTGCGGTGGTCCAGGTACATCCAACACAATTAAGTCGAAGCTACCTTCATCAGATCCCGAATCGTTCTTCAGAGACAAGTGGTATTTACCAGCGTCTGATCTCTTGCAGTTCACTGTGTGAACGATTGTATGATGTCCAACCGATGTAACAGTTGTTCTTTCGTTTGTCACAACAGCTTTGTCATCACAAGTCCATTTAACTTCTGGAATTGGTTCACCAATAAAGTCGATATCGATATGGAAAATGAGCCCAGCCTTGATACGTACTTCCTTAAGTGGTGTCAAAATCTTGGGCGCTACGAATCTGTCCTTAGCTGTGACGATGTCTGACGGTTCACTAGGTTCAGACTGTCCAGCTTGGTTAACAGCGATAACTCTAAACTCGTAGTCTTGACCTTCGACCAAGTCAGGTACAGTAGCTTTAGTCTGGCTAGGTGGTACGTGAGCTGCATTAACCCAGTATGGACTACCTTTTTCTTTCTTTTGAATGATATATCCAGTGATTGGAGCACCACCGTCAGATTTAGGCGGAGTCCATTCTAAGTCAACGTGGCTCTTGCTCCAGTCAGTAGCCTTAGGCTTGCCAGGAGCTGAAGGCTCATCGAATTCATTCTTCGCAACAATAGCGCGATCTAATTCTAATGGTTCAGACTGTCCGATAGCGTTTACTGCGCTAACTCTGAACAAGTATTCCTTCATGTGAATAAGTCTTGTCACTTGGTGAGATAAGAATGTGCTCATGCCAGCATCTGACCAAGTACCGCGAGATAAGTCCATCTTCTCGATGACATAATGTAAGATTGGTGAACCACCATCGTCCAATGGTACTTTCCATGACAAAGAGCAGGAATCCTTTGTAACATCGGATACGACCAAAGGTTTTTCTGGTCGAGATGGTTTGTCTAAAACAGTAACGTTAGCACTCGCCGAGCAAACTCCGAGATCATTCTTGAGGGTCAATTTATAAACGCCTCCGTCAGAGCGGACGGAAAATGGAATGTCTAGGATAACCCTGTTATGCAAAATCTGGATATCAATCCTGTCCGATGGATGGACGAGTTTGCCATTAATCTGCCATTCGGCTGTTGGTTTCGGAGATGCCTCTATCGGGATCTCATATTGGATTCTTTGTCCAGCCTTAACTGTTTTATCAGCGAGGAGCGTTTTATCGAATGTTGGAGCGCAGAATCTGGCTTTAGCCACTTGTGGCATAGAAGCGTCAGATGGTTCACCATTTCCAGCTTTGTTAACGGCAATGACTCTAAATTCGTATTCTTCTCCCTCTTGTAGACCAGACACTGTACCAGTAGTCTTGTTTCCTGGTACTGTAGCTGCAACCTCCCACGGACCGTACTTCTTTCTGGCCTCGATGATATATCCAGTGATAGGTGAGCCACCATCTTTCTTTGGCGGTACCCACTCCAAGTCCATGTGATCCTTGTCCCAATCCTTGACAACTGGTGTGCCAGGTTTGTCTGGGGTTCCGTAAGGATCCTTGGCAGTGATTGGCTCTTGGCCGACAAGTGGCTGAGATTCACCCTGCTTATTGACGGCACGAACTCTGAAATTGTAATCGTGTCCTTCGATAAGGTGATCAATACGCATATTACAGCCCTGGACTTCTCCAGCCGGGACCCATCGAAGGTTTTCTTGATCCATCTTTTCAACAACGTAATGTGTGATTTCACAGCCACCATCGTCCTTGGGTGGCCTCCATCTAAGGCTGCAACCTGATTTGGTGATATCATCTACACGCAATGGACCTTCGGGTGGCAGTGGTACATCCATAACCAATATTTTGACTGAAGCCGTGTCTGTGCCATTAATGTTCTTAGCTTTAAGAGTGTAGGTACCAGAATCAGAACGTTTGGCGTCAATCACCCTGATCTTCGTGCTGTGGGAGTCATTAACAACCTTGATTCTGTCAGTATTGAGAACCATGTTCTCTCCATGAAGCCATTCCTTAGTGGGAGTTGGTTCACCGGCAACCGGTACATCCAACTCGTAGTTTTGACCAACTTTGACCTTGATATCGAACATGAAGTTCCTGTCGATCTTAGGCGGCAGGTTCTTGGGCCGGGCCAAGTGAGGCGCGGTGCCATCGCTCGGTATACCTTTACCGGCCTTGTTGACTGCACGAACGCGGAATTCATACGTGTTTCCTTCGATAAGGTCTGGTACTTTACCGGATGTGACGTCACCTTCGATCTGTAGAGCAGAAAACAAATTTAAATACTATTTGTCCTGAATTAAAATAAAATTCTAAAATTTTCATTGTAATTTCTAACTGACTAAGCCATATTTGACAACCACGTGGCGTAATTATTTAAGTATATTTGATCCCTATGTCAGGGATGAGACAATATATCCTTTAGGACGAACATATATTCAGGATATATGTATGTATATGAGGATTTAAGTATATATAATATTTAATGTTGGTACATTAACATACAGCACCATCTAGTTCCATGGTAAGCTACTAGGCTTGTGTTTGAAATATTCGTGCTTATTAAACAAATGAATGCCCCCAGCGGGACTCGAAGCCGCAACCGCTGGAACAGCAAGTAGGGTCACTACAAACTGAGCCAAGCGTGTCGTCAGTTCTTATTTATACAGACACAACAAATTCATATGACATAATCGAATTAAACGTACCTGTGCACATTCCTCCCAATCCGGTGCAAATCTGTCCTTCTTTTCAATAACGTAACCAGTGATGGGAGCTCCACCATCTGTTTCTGGTCTGGTCCATTCCAGTTCGACAAAGTCCGTGTCAAAGTCCTTGATCTTGGGCGTCCCGGGTTTACCCGCAACGTCGAAGGGATTCTTAGCTTCTGTCGCGTGTGGTGTCGTGAGTGGTTCAGATTTGCCTTGTCTGGAAAACAAATATTTTTGTTTAGCGACACATTATGTTTCAAGACACGCGGTAGCGTGTCCAGCCAAGTTCAAGCCAAAGGAACTGGCGACGCAGCACCGTGTGTTATTTTATTAGGTTTAACGAGAATGTTGTTTATACGATATATCGAATTAACGCATATTTTTATATTTTACTCGGGGTCACAAATAATGGCACTATAAAATGTACCACTACCATTTCTATCACATAATTGATTTCCCATTTCGTTTCCAGGCTATTTAATTAAAGCGAATTATCAAAGATTTATTATAAAATAAAAAAAAATAGTCCCACAGAGTATCACACACCCACACCAATTTGTCTGATAACAGACGCTTTTACTTCTCGAACTAGCAGTACATTCCATAAAAAAACACTATTTTTTTATTGAATTAACTATCACATACTCTGTTGTACACTACACCTAAAATCAAACACAAATAAATACAAAAACGATCCTCCCATACAAAACAAAATCTCACCTATTAACAGCGCGTACTCTGAACTTGTACTTATGTCCAGGCTGCAGGCCGTCCACGGCGAGGCTGGTCTGTGGGCCGTCCGTCTCGCCGGCGGTCACCCATCTACCCGTGGCCTCGTCCATGCGCTCCACCACGTACTTCTCTATGGGCTGACCACCGTCGTCGGCTGGCGGGTTCCAGGACAGTTTGGCGCCGTTTGCGTGCACGTCAGACACCTGGTTTAAAGGAGTAAAATAAGCATTTGACCAAATTTTTTGGATCTGTTTGATACTAACATTCGAAAAAACATATAATTTTCCACAACGTAATTATGTTATTTACTTTTACAACCTAATAAAATACTTTTTATTCATTAAACATTTTTTATAAAGATACCTAAAATACAATTTAAAAAGTACGAAAACGCACCTTAAGAGGTCCTCCAGGCGGACTGGGTACACTCAGCACAATGACCTCAACTTCAGCAACATCTTTACCGTTGCAGTTCTCAGCAGTAATGGTATATCTGCCGCTGTCTGCTCTTGTCGCTGACTTGCAGTTGAGTTTAGTGTTGTAGTCCGAGTGTTGAACTTTCATCTCGCCACCTGATTTCACCTCTCGTTTACCCAGGAACCATTTGGTTTCGGGCATTGGTTCTCCAGTGACCTATGATATATAAGATTTAATATTAGTTACTTCTTAGACAAAATAATTTTTATTATTTTAAGTAAAAATAGTGAAAATACTGTCAGCAAGTATATTTTAATTTTCGTTCCATGACTACATAGTAGCGTAACAGACAATAAGAATTTCAAAGCCAATAAATTTAAAAAAATCTATAAATTTGAAAAAAAATCTTCTTTCATATAGGAATAATACAAAAACTTTGAAAACTCACCTTGACATCAAATCCGAACTTCTGTCCGACCTTAATCTTGATATCAATAAGGTTAGTTCTATCGATCTTAGGCGCCAAGTTCCTGGGCTTGGCGACGATGGGGTGCGTGCTGTCGCTGGGCACGCCGGGACCGGCTTTGTTTACAGCGCGGACTCTGATGGACATAACAATATATAAATATTATTCAAATTTAAAGAATATTAGCTTAAAAAAACATAAGTACTGTAATTTTGATTATGAACGTTCAAACAATATTAGTACCATATTGTGTATTTAATCGGCTAAACTAAAGAAAGAAAAAGAAAGAAATTATTCTCTAACAAACAGACCTCCATTTAACTATTGTATCAATTTAACAAGACGACCTTAACTTAATCGACCAATCAATGGAACTCATGTCACTCAACCTGATGTCACACAGCAATTAGTTTTTTCCTTGTAGTCCTACTTTTCTAAGTTGCTAAACTTACACGACGTACGCTTTAATGGACGCAATTGTACTAACTAACAAATAAAAAATCCAACTCACCGGAATTCATAAGTCTGTCCCTCGACCAAATCCGGCACAGTGCACGTGGTCTTATCCGCAGGCACTTCTAACGCCTTCTCCCAGTTGCCGAACTTGTCCTTTTTCTCCACGATGTAGCCTTCGATAGGCGCGCCGCCATCTTCCTGCGGCGGGGTCCACTTGAGGTCCACGTGGTCCTTGTCCCAATCCGTGACGGAAGGTGTTCCTGGTGCTCCTGGAGATGTTAAAAGTAATCAATTAGATTTAGAATCACAGACAAGTATGAAAACTTATCTTCTCTCTGTAAAATTTTGTTACATGAGTACATGATGATTGTAAAACCTATTATACAGCATGGCGTATATGTATAAGGGACGCTCCTTTGCGGGTAAACTTTTTAAGTTTAATTAAAAGAATTCATTAATTAAATCAAACACCGTAACATGACTTATATTAAAATAGCTTAAATTATTTGCTTTGAACTATATTATCTAGAATATATGTACCAATGATTATCTAGAATGTACTAATTAATCCCTTCATATTTTATGGCATAGCATAAAAGTAGAAAAAAGTTAACGATAATATAAAAAAAAACTCTTACCAGGTTCATCGTATGGATTCTTAGCAACAATCTTTTCTTCAGAAATAAGCGGTTCGGACTCTCCCTCCGTGTTGACGGCGCACACGCGGAACTTGTACTCCTTGCCGGGAGTCAAACCGGTCACCTCGCAACCTAACAAATAACAATCCTCAATCACAACACATTTGATAATAATAAGATAAGATAAAAAATAACAAAATTTCGGAGATCATTTTAATGTTCCACACTATTCTTTTAAAGCTTAATAAAGTATAATTAAAAAAATATAAAATACTTAAAAAAAATAAACACATTGAACATCAGAGATTCAACAAGAAAAGATTAAGCCCAAAAAAAGTCTTAAAGCCGTAATAATAATTACAGATTAACTAATCCAAGTAGTTTAAACTGACATTTTCTGTACAAAATATGAAAGTGATAATAAGATGATTTTTCTCTCTCCCTTTCTCTCTGAGATTATTCTATGTTACTGTACATAAATTATTATTCACAACTCACGAGGTTCATCAGATCTAGCACAGGGAACCCAAACACCAGTCTCGGTGTCCAGTTTGTCCACTTGGTAGTACTCGATGGGGGCGCCACCGTCGTCCTTGGGTCGCTTCCACTTAAGCGTGCAGCCGTCTTTGTGCACGTCGGAGATCTGGGAATAATTATTTTAAGCATTACATATGAGTTTATCCACAGGGTATGATAGTACAAGATGGCATGGATTAAATGAATGTTTCAACGAATTATATAATGGAAATTGAAAGTGTAAATGATTAACTTAGTTTATGATTATCATAATCTATACTAATATTATAAATCGAAAAAAAAATTATAAGTTGTTTATAATGGATAAATTAAAAATCCGCTAAACTGATTTAGGTGAAATTTGGTATGAAGACAGTTTAAAGCCCTAGGAAGGACAAAGAATAGTATTTATCTCGGAAATCATCCCCTAAGGGGGTCAAAAGGGTAATGAAAGTTTGTGTGGGGAATCAATCATACCCGAGCGTAACAAGGGTGTGATTGATATAAATAAAAGGGTATAATAAATATAAAAAAAAAATACCTGTAATGGTCCTTCAGGCTTAGCAGGCTTATCAGTGACCACTACATTGATAGTAACAGTGTCCTTCCCGCTGGAGTTGACCGCGGTGACGGTGTACTCGCCCGAGTCGTCGCGCCGCACGGGCCGCACCACCAGCTTCGTGAAGTACTCGGGACTGTCGATTGTTACCGCTTTGGATGGACGCAGCGGCATGTTCTGGTATCTGGTGTTGAAATTGTTTATATTAGAGATTTAAATGAAAGTTTTCAACAGATATGCATAATATGCAAAAATATGTATGACTTTGTTTAAAATACAAAGGACTCGATTACTGCAAATATGATTTAAAAAATAGTTGATTATAATATATTTTTTTATTTCAAAGGAAATACAGCTATCGATTTTGATATCTGGCCTTATTTAAAAAGTGATTCAATTCAATTCTCTTATTAATGGCTACAAAGCTTGTCAGTTGAGCGAATCAAATATGTAATGTTAAGAAATTCTGTCAACCCTAGCAATAATTAATATTCCATAGCAATATTATAGCTTGACAAAAATGAGATTATAAAAAATTTTTTTAAGTTTCTTTTAAAAACTTATCCTACATACTCTCCTTAACTAATTTAAACCCTCCCTATTTACCTCCATTCCACAGCCGGAGCTGGTTCACCGGTGATAGCAGCCTCCAGCTTCAGAGTAGATCCGGCAGACAGGGTGACATCACGGAGGTGTCTCCTGTCAATCTTTGGCGCCAGGAATCGAGGCTTGGCCACGAAGTTCTTGCTGGCCTCAGACGGCTTGCTCTGACCGGCTTTATTTACGGCTATAACTCGGAACTGGTATTCGTTTCCTTCGATTAATCTGTATGGGAGGAAAAGGTTGAGAATTTGTTATTTTATGGTCTCTTAAAAATAATTAAAAACAAAAGAAATATTAAAACAGTAAAAAAATTTACATAAACTGTTTTCTATATATATGCTAAGCACAAAAATCCCACGATTAGCACAAACATTTTTTTGACACTGGGATTACATTTGCATAATTCCCTAAATAGAAAAATACAAAATTCTACGTATAATAATTTAAAAATAATAAAAAAAAACAATACCAATTTAAAAAAAAAACTACAATACCAACCCATTAATAGTAGCACTTGGCGTAGGCGTGTGAGTCTCCACCGCCTTCTCCCACAAGGGGCTGTACTTGTCCTTCTTCTCAACAATGTAACCAATGATGGGAGACCCTCCATCTGATACTGGCGGCTCCCACTTGAGGTCCACGTGGGTGGCCGACCAGTCGTCTGGGACTGGTGTCGATGGTGCTTCGGGCACGGCTGTGGAAAGAATTATTATGGTTAGTTTAACCGATATCTAAGAGAGAGGTTTGCAATTTGCTTGTATTTTCGTGACTTGAAAAAAAAGCAGTTTGGTTTTATTAAAAAAAATCATCCTATTTAATCGGAAAAGTTAGGTTTTTCTAAGTGTTACGAGTAATTTTGAATACTAATCTTAAATAGGACTTGGACTAAATAACAAGATTTATTTTCCATACATACAAAATATCCGATTATATATTATATTTCATCTAGAATTATCCTATAAGAAAGATTAAAAGAGATATATTAATAAACTAGATATACTCACTGAATGGATCTTTAGCGACGATAGAGCCGAATGTCTCCAGCGGCTCAGACTCGCCCTCCTTGTTAACCGCCTTCACACGGAACTTGTACTCGTGTCCAGGGATCAAGCCATCGACCTATTAATAAAAAACAAATATTTATAACATTATCATTAATGGAGAAGACTAGCTGAGTATAGTGATTTGGTGTTGTATAATTTTGGGAAAATAAGCTTTTTATATTTTTTAAGGAAGCCAAAGGGTCAACAATTTACTTGACGCTACCTACAGTCATCTGCAATCAAATGAGTTGTGAATGTATTGCTGGTCTTTCAATTTGGGCACTTGCTACTTGAAGAGAACATTCATAATTAACGAATACTTGAAGGGATTAAAAAAAATGTTTTACGTATAGATATACATAAAATAGCTAGTTTATTATTTATTATAATATATATACCTCCATTTCAGGCACATTGCCGAGTGTCTTGCCGACAGGCATCCATATGCCAGTTTCAGGATCATACTTCTCCACCACATAGTTCTCGATGGGTTCCCCGCCGTCATCCTTGGGCCGCTTCCACTTGAGCGTACAGCCGTCTTTGTGGATGTCGGACACTTCGAGAGGACCTTCAGGTTTCTCGGGTTTGGCTGAAAAGAAATTGTTATATTAGAATAAATTCTAAAGTAAAATAATTAAGATAATTCCGTTTTACAAAATCGTTAATTTTTGATATATTATTTACCAAACAGATTGTAGTCCAAACAATTTCTTTCTATTCCATAACATTAAATACAACATAATATAACTAAGGAATATTAAAATAATAACAGCTTAGTGTACTTACAGACTACAATAATCTCGACCTCAGCAGTATCCTGTCCGTATTTGTTAATGGCCTGTATCTTGTAGGTGCCGGAGTCCTTGCGGCGCGGGCTCGAGTGCTGATACTTGCTCAAGTATGGCACGTTCACCACTGAAAACAGATATATTTCATATTTTACACACAAAAATAAATTAAATGTTATAATAAAATTATTATATCCTTAAAAATATGTATATAGTTAAAAATACTAGTTAAAAGTCCCGTCCAAATCGGCCCAGCGCTTTCGGAGATTAGCTTAAACAAACAGAAAACAGACAAAAATTTAAAAATATATTTTTTGTCTTTTAAACACCGTATACACTTCAATTTTATGTATTTGTATAATACCATCTAATCCAAAAATAAATAAACTAATATGTAAATAAATATGTTGAGGCATTAGCGCAGAGCACCATCTATTTCCATGGTAAGCTACGAGGCCTATGTCATAGGTACCAGATAGTTGATACACTACACATATATAACTTTAAATACATACATATTATAAATATAAACACCCATGACTGGAGCACAATCATTCGTGGTCATCATACAAATGAATACCCCCAGCGGGACACGAACCCGCGATCGCTAGCACAGCAAGGAGGGTCACTACAAACTGAGCCAAACGTGTCGTCAACTACATATGTATAAAATAAACATACACTTAAGCCCGTTGCCACTGCTGACGGTCTTGCCGTTGAGCGACCAGGCCACGTCGGGCGCGGGCTCGCCCGTCACCTTCACGTCGAGCGCGATGGGCTCGCCCTCGTGCACCTTGATGGGCCGCAGGTTGCGACGGTCGATCTTTGGTGCCACTGGAATCAAATATTATAATAAATTAATACCATTATATTTCGTTAGATTTGTTTTATTCAAGATATAGGTAGGTCATTTCCATTTTGAATTTTAGTGTAATTAATTTAGCCTAGAACGTTAAGGAATAAGAGTGATCTAAAATCCAAATCACAATACCGGAAGTTTTATGAGTTTATATAATATTATAAAAACTTGAATTGTGGATAGTAAAAAAAAAGTGCTTCTTAGTATAAATATTGACAAAATTTGATAAGTAAAAAGTCATAAATTTTTACGTCTTAATAATATTAAAAGCAGATATACCCTAATGTAATTGCATATTGACATTCCAGTGATACAATATACCAAAAAAAAATTTTTTTTTACTAAAATATTTATTATGAATGTTTAAAAATAAAAAAAAATATAAGTAATTTAAACAATACTCACATCTCCTAGGCTTGCAAGTGACAGATTTGCTAGCGTCACTGGGCTCGCCGGGGCCGGCTTCGTTCACGGCCTTCACTCTAAATTCGTACTCTGTGCCCTCATCTAGGTTGGGCACTGTCGCTTTGTCGTTATCGTTAGGTCCGACCTGTAAATAATACAAAATTAGTGTTTTAAAATAATTAACATAAAGTTGTAACCGTATCTTTATATATAAAATTCGGGTTTGCGTATGTTCGTCGCATTACTCCTCATTGGCTTGACCGATTTTGACGATTTTTTTAAAGTTATACTTCTTTTGGCACGTTTGGAAAAAATATTAGAGTACAATTATTACGATGCGCGCGCACACTGAAAACCAAAAAGCGACATGATGAAGTTAGCTGCATTCATTTTACAAACAGAGAGTTGTGATATACGGAATGAAATCTTTAGCTATTTTTGTTCTGTTACGTCAAAGAAGTATAACTCCTTACGTGCAAACATAAGTACACATACACGATTTTTTTTTGTTTACTTTTAGTCATGTGGATGGTTCTTAGTTACAGTTGGACACGATAGGTGATTCTGTTGTCGAGATTCTGTTTTTTTTTTTTTAATTTTCCATTTGAGTCAGGTTTGTGGTGAACCCATTATTACTAAAATCCAACTAAAATCATAGTTGTATCTATTTAAAAACCAACCATATAAACATACCTCACAAGCTTTCACCCATTTGGTCGACCCAACTTCTCTTTTCTCAATAATGTACCCAGTAATGGGTGCACCGCCGTCTTTGATGGGTTTGGACCACTTGAGGTCCACGTGGTCTTTGTCCCAGTCCAGAACTTCTGGTGTTCCGGGCTTGCCGGGCTCATCTATGAGTAATAAAAATGAAAAATTTTAGAAGATATATAAAAACGAATATTATTTGGTTTATTTGTTCGCACATTGCTTTCTACGTCACATAAATATTAGATCATTCACATAAATGATCTACAGTCTACAAATTACCTTAATATCCATAGTAAATAAATCGATATGTTCAAAGTAAACTTGTACTTATAAGGATGATATAACTACAACGAAATAATCAACTCACCGAAGGGATTCTTAGCAATAATGGACTGCTCTCCCTCCAAAGGCTCGGACACTCCCTCATTATTGACCGCAGACACTCTGAACTTGTACTCATGACCGGGCACCAAGTTTTCAATCTCTGCCTTCGGATCCTTAGTCTTCATAGCCGGGAGCCATCTGCCAGTTTCTGTGTCAAGTTTTTCCACTAGATAGTGGTCGATGGGGGCGCCACCGTCGTCTAGCGGTGGGTTCCATTTGAGCGTGCAGCCTTCTTTGTGGACGTCGGATATCTAAGATAAAATAATAAATTAGAAAAATCCTTTTAAGAAGTAAATTTAAAAAATATATATATTGAGGCTAAAGTCTGATTTTTAATTCGACGGAATTCTGACATTTCAGAAGTGTTGTCAACTTTGAAACATTGTCACTAAAAACGGAAAGCATTTTAGCAAAATAAAAAAATAAACGTATCTTGAATTTAAGGTTTCAATTAGATAAACTAAGACTAAAAAAATGATTGATAATTCTAAAATGGTAATTATTTTTTTTAATATCATATTATTGAAGTTACAATAATTATTATGGAAATTATTTTTCTATTACAGGGATCCCTGTCCATAATCCATAGGTTGCAAGCCTTTTTTAGGAAAACCCCTTTGTTTGTAAAATCTTTGCTTCTTGTAAGAACATATTATTAAAGAAGAGGATAAAATGTGCCCTTTTAATGTTTTGATGGATAGTGTTAGTGATTCTTTTATAATCTACATTCGGATTATATGACGATGTTGACGACAATGATGATATACTCGTAAGAGATAATGATTTATAAATATTTTCATTTAAGAAATATCTTGTTTTACTCTGTTATTTTTTTTTTTTTCATTTAACCATTAAACATTTATAGTTAGTGTGCATTGAATGCACAAAACAAAGACTATTTACAATGTCATACATATTATAGTTTAGTTGATCTAATTCTGTTTCATATATTTTGTTATTTTAAATTAAAAAATTCAAAGCAGAAAAGGTTTATGATATCTGAATTATCAAAGAATGACAGCTGTCATATTTCCGTGGAATTAAAAATCAGACTATAGTATAATATTATATGATCTATGATTGAGGTTAAAGATTTTTTATTACAACCTTACTTTTCCATAATCGGACTAATTTCATAAAATTAAATTATTGTATCAAATAAAATCACTTTTAATAATTCAGTAGTCAATATAAGCAAATCAATAAATTTAATTACCTTTAAGCATAATGTTTTTTAAAAGAATTCTGACACAAATCGATCTCAACACTTTTACATATTCACCAATCATCTAACACTTAAAAATATGCCCATATATATATATATATATATATATATATATATATATATATATATATATATATATATATAGTCCATTTTTTCTTACGTGTCCTAATTGGTAAACAAACACTACCATGAACGAAAATCACTTGTTTTCGGACAATCATACATTTTAGATTTGGTTTTATCGTTTATAACTATTTCAAAAACACACACGCTACGAATTACACTAATAAAAGCTGTTAATTATTGATTTAAACCCATTATTTTTGCTAAAATTGAAATATTGACAGAACCAACTTCCACAGAAAAAATATGAACACAACATTTTGACGTTTCGATACGCTACTTTGTCTTTGAATTATAAGGATGTACATTTAGAATGAATTATCGAGAGTGAAAACTGAACTTATTAAAAATAACAATATCTTTAAATTACAAAGTACGATATTTTGTTCAAATTGTTATTAGGCTTAAAAATAGTAATGTCTTCTGTAGAATATAGAAGATTTTTAATTGCTTTTAATGAATTTATACTTATTATTTATTTGTTATTGTAATTATTATTATTTCGTATCTTATTGCACAGTTTATTAAAACGGAGTGAGGGACTTCCGACCGCTTTTTGCTTTTTTAGGTTAAAGTTTTAAAAATGAGTTTATATTAAGGCCAAAAAAATCTTAAAAAAACTTTCACGTCATTGATTTTAAAATAGACAAGTGACATTTTGACAACTTTTATTAAAATTTAATAAAGACAATTATAATAAAAAAGTTATTGATGAAATGGCCGCTCATAAAAATATAATTGGTCTGTGCCTTCCGCCGTATCATTGTGAATTAAATCTAATAGAATTAATATGGGCACAATTAAAATCACATGTAGGAAAAAATAATAAAAGTTTTAAAATGGCAGAGAAGGATTAAGAAAAATTGGTACGGCGTCTTGGATAAATTGTATTGAACATGTGAAAAAAGAAGAAGACAAAACGTTGCAGCTTGACGGCTTAATAGATGCTGCAACAGATACACCGACCCCTAATTTTATAATACATATATCAGAAGAGTCGAGTAATTTATCATCGGAATCAGACTAATAAAATTATTAAAATAACTTGTCGTATTATTTCTACCCAATACTTTACGTTCACTGTATAAAAATTAAAAACCATTAAGTTCAGTCATTCATTCGTCATGCACATCTCTATGAATTATCTCTGGTCACCTGTACGCCATATTTGTTTACTATTTAAGACACGTAAGAAAAAATAGACTATATATATAAACATAGCATCCCACAAACCTTCAAAGGTCCTTCAGGCTTAGCAGGCACATCCAGGACATTAATTTGGATAGTGGCCTCATCCTTCCCACTGCTGTTCTCTGCCTTAAGCACGTAGGTGCCGCTGTGCTTGCGCGACGCGACCACCACTGAGAGCTTCGTCCTGTAGTCCTCTACGTCCACTGAGAGATCATCGCGAGTGGACAGACGCTCTTTGTTTTGGAACCTGGTAAAAAATATTTGGGTTAACACTTTGTTAGATTTACGCGAATGTTTGAAATTTTGAATAAAACTATGTTCTTCGGATTTTTTCGCGGATATTTTTGATTTTTGGTTCCCGACGTTTCGAATGCTTTACAGCAATCATACAGAAACCAACGTTTCAGACGTCTCAAAGGTCATTATGTCTGTAACAACTATATATTAACCTTTGAGATGTCTAAAAACTTAGTCTTTCCCGTAACCATGATTCCTGTACAGCATTCAAAACGTCGAAACGTCGAGAAACAAAATTCAAAATAAATCCGCGAAAAAATCCGAAAAGATAGTTCTGTTAAAAATATTTGAGTTATCTGGTTAATGGGTACTTTTTTATATAAACATGCATAATTACATTATTTATACTGTCATATTATTTAATAATACAATGGCATATAATGGCAATAAATATGTGATGTTTTTAATTTTTATTTTCAGAGTACTAACCAAGTCTTAGTCGGTGGAGGTTCACCGGTGACCTTGACGTCCAGGCGAATGTTCTGTCCAGCTTTGAGCGTGAGATCGCGCATGTTGGTGCGGTCGATCTTTGGCGGAGCTGCAATATAAAAGAAATATTTTTAATTATATTACAGCTTAGTAATTTTGTTTCTAGATATTTATCTAATCTTGAACAAAAAGTATCCTGTTCCAGTATCACTCATACTTTTTTTTTAATTATATACAAAAATCAATGAAACCTATTATTATAAACGATGCCCGGTCAGTTCAATTATTTAAAAAATAAAAACAAAATATAAAAATATCTATAATTCTGTCATCCAAAATAAATTATAAAAGTACCAATAGGACTATAGCTCTAATCTTTCTTACTTAAAAAATGCCCCCACAATTGAAATTCGTGTAATATCGGTTATCTTATAACTCTTTAAACGTAACTTATTCCACCCGCTTAAGTCCAATAAGCTCAGAAAGAAAAACCTCTCACTACTGAGCAGACCTTAAAAGAGTTCCATTTTTTTATCGAATGTACGGAACTAATAGTTATTATTTCTTTAGCAAAATCAATATATTTCTCACCAAATCGGTCCTTAGCCAGAAGGCTTTCGGATGCCGCAGAGGGCTTCCCGGGGCCGGCCTTGTTGACCGCCTTCACACGGAACTGGTACGTCTTGCCTTCGATCAGGTCCGGGATACGAGCTTCTGTCTTGTTACCGGGTACCTTTAGAAAAAATAATGAATATAATGTTAGCTAATTTATTATTAGTTATAAATAGTAATTACTCTTCATTACATATAAACTAATCAGATGTACCATTATTTCTAGGGATTTTTTTTTATATTATTTTTTTACGGTTCTAAAAAATATTTTAAGAATTATTCTATCTCTAAGGCTATTTTTGCGGTTAGGATCGTACATTATATATAAAAATATGTTTTACAATTCAAGTCTGTATAAAAATTTACATATTTTGTAAAATTTACTATAGTAGTGTAATTATTTGTCATTTTTTATAAAATATTACCCCATCGTTAAAATCATTTAGAAGTAATTATTCTAATGTTAAGGTTAATATTTTTTTTTCTAAATTAACAACCACAACAACAAATAAAAAAAATACAATCGTATTGAGTGCCTCCTTTTTCAATTCCCTAAAGTAGTAACAATATATCTCACCTCAACAGCCTTAACCCATTTCCCAGTATCCCTGTCCTTCTTCTCCACGATGTACGCGGTGATGGGCGCGCCGCCGTCGTTGGCGGGCTTCTCCCACTTGAGGTCCACGTGGTCCGCCGACCAGTCCTTGAAGTCGGGCTTGCCGGGCGCGTCGGGCTCACCTGTTATAATTAATATAATTAATTGTAAATTAGTATTTAGTGTATATCCATATAGATATCATAAAAATATATATAATAAAAATGTTATACCGTTGGTAAGTATCATCACTTGGGAATGGCTAGACCGATTTGCCTATTATTTAAAATGTCCATAAAAACCCTAATAAGGTTTTTAGGGAACAAAATTGGATAATTTGCCTGGAAAATTACGGAATTCGAAATAAACTGCAAGTGCTCTTTACTATACAATTTTTGTATGACCTTAAAGATCGTAAAATATCGATCGAAATTTAGTCAGCATGTCAGCTAGTATTATCGTAATTTATTACTTAATATTATTAAGTTATTTTAACAATTCAATCTCACTGCTAGGCATAGACACTCATTCAATACGAATTAAGTTCGTTACGAATTAAATCTACTAAACATTTTAAACTACAATTTTACAATCTCTATCACTCACCATAAGGATTCTTAGCAGTTGTAGCAGTTTCCGTAACCAAGGGTTCACTCTCACCCTCTGGATTGACTGCCTTCACTCTGAACATATAATCTTTGCCCTCATTAAGTCCTGTGACATCTGCTTCAGGTGTTTTCGTCGTGCAGACGGGCACCCATCTACCGGAGTCTGTATCCATACGTTCTACGACATAACTCTCGACTGGTTCTCCACCATCATCTTCTGGTGGTTCCCATTTCAGCTTGCAGCCGTCTGCTTTCACATCGGACACCTGGTGGTGAAAAAAAAACATTGTAAGTAATTTAGTTAAGTATTGATCATGTGTGTAATGTAACTTACATTAGTGTAGTGGTTTATGAAGTTGATGAAATTGATCTTTAAATTCGGTTTATTAGAGAAGGAAGAATTCTTGTACACAGCAAATATATTAAATTACCGTATTTATATAATTTTTTCATAGTAGTTATGTAGAAAAAATGTTGTAAGTAGATGTCCTTGTTACATCCATTTGCAGATAGTACAAAAAATGAAAAGTTTCAAACAAGCTTAATATTATCATATAAAAAAACCTATGGTGTTTTTATATGATGACACCATAGGTGTTTTAGTGTTGTTTATTTTTTTAAGACGACCCCATAGGTGTTTTTATATAATTTTAAAACGAAATATTTGTTTTTTTGTAATAAAATATTAAACACCAACCTTCAAAGGTCCCTTTGGTTTGGCCGGTTTACTGACAACAGTGATCTCGATCTCAACAGTATCAACACCGGAGTCGTTCTTAGCAGTTACCACATACTTTCCGCCATCTTCTCTCGTCAATTTCTGGAGAGAGAATGAGGTGTGGTAGTCTGCGTTCTCTATCTTTAGTCTGTCGGTGCTCTTTAGAGTTTGGTCTTTGAAGGTCCAAGTGATGGTAGGTTCCGGTTCACCCTTGACGTCGGCCTCGAGTTTCAGCACTTGACCGACCTTGATCTTACGGCTTTGTAGATGTTTGCGATCGATTTTAGGCGCCACTGTGGAGAAAAGGAATTCGAAATTAATAAAATAATAGTTTATATATATTTTAGAGAAATTTTTGAAAAGATTAAATTTTTTCGATTTTGTAGATCTTGAGACTTTCTCTGTGTCGGGTATTTAATTGGGCGGAAAATTGAGCTGTCAGCGATGCATTTTGCCGTAGCCATCAAAGAATAAACAATGAAATGTTAAATACGAAGATATACAAGACGGGAGCATCAAATATACGTTCTCCATGTAGCAGCATATTCAAATTTTAAATTCTTCTATTGAATTCTAAATTATATTTTCACCATTTCGTTATCGTCGTATCTTAATTTATACTTGCAAAGATTATCATGCTACTCACTCTAACATCACTCAATGGATTTGAATAAAATTCTGATAGCTTATATTACACGCTTAAACTAGTCAAAAATACCAAAATTTAGTCAAACAACACTTACAGAATCTAGGTTTGGCAGTGACAGATTTGCTGGGCTCAGAGGGCTCTCCCTGTCCCGCTTTGTTGACGGCGATGACGCGGAACTGGTACTCGTGTCCCTCCTCCACGTCCGTCACACGCCCCGTGGGACGCTCGCCCGACGTGCGCAGACAGTCTTGCCATTTTCTATCATTATAATTATTGAATAAATATATATTTAATCGTATGTTTAGAAAAGTAATGTAATTAAGATGTTATATTTGGAGTATTTTTTTTATTTTTAAATTCATACTAGATACTGAGTATATTAAGTCAGTCAGTTATAAGTCTATCTATACTAAACCGTATAACTATTGTATTTTTGGCAACAATAAAAACTTCTAAATTTTAACTTAAAAGTACACCTTCGTACTATAGATATTTTTTGTTAGGTACCTTCTGTTTCTAACTACAATTAAATCATTGAACGATAAATTCATCCTACAACATTAGAAGTATTAAACAATTAAAATAAAATCATCATACATATAAATTTATATTTAAATAAGTAAAAAGACTCTATACCTTTCTCCCTTCTCCCTCTTTTGAATGATATATCCAGTGATGGGAGCGCCGCCATCTTCCTTCGGCGGCGTCCATTCCAACTCGACAAAGTCTTTGTCCCAGTTACGTGGCTCTGGACGTCCGGGCTTGCCGGGCTCGTCTATAAAAATAAAAAAAAGTATTTATATTTGACATTTTATTTCTTTTAATTTACTATTAAGAATCACGAAAAATTGTCTTTAATTTCAATTGATAAATAGCTACGTTTTATATATAATTCATAGTAACAGCACGACATAAAAAAAACCATAAAGGTTGTCGAAAAAAAAAACATGGTGAATGATTTCGAAGTTGAAGCGCTTTAATGCCATCTATTGCCAATTTATAATTATACCCCGCAACACTAAAGCGTTCACCCCACGTCTCATCTCGCACACCTCATACGATTCCCCTTTCTAGATGCTTTCGTTAGACGACTGTAAGGTTACTAGACTGTGGTAATATAACATAATATATTACCGAACGGATTCTTAGCGATGATAGGCTTCTCAGTCTCCAGTTCCTCAGACTCGCCCTCCTTGTTGACAGCCTTCACGCGGAACTTGTACGGTTTGCCTTCCTGCAAGCCGGTCACATTCGCCTTCGTGTCCTTTGCCGTACCGCATGGGATCCATTGACCTGATGGAAAATCGCAATTTGCTATCAATCAAAATTATTTTAAAACTCATATTTCTCATATATCGAGAAAGAAGAATTTACGATTGTGCGCATTTTTTCAAATCTGTTTTGCTTATTGCTTTTCGGATGACAAAATTAAAACGCACGTTGTTTCGTTTAAAAAAGCACATTATGTGGTGTGCGTAAGTCCGAATTTGTGTTTAGACAGAACTTCAGATTTTTGAATTTTAGTCTTTAGTTTGACTTAACGTCACGTGTCGACGCTACTTTTTGAAGAGATATTTGTTAAGAAATGTGTATCTATGTTTTTATATATCAATTTAAGAACTATTTTATTTAACTTTTGACTTACCAGTAAGTGGATCAAGTTTCTCAATCTCATAGTATTCGATGGGAGATCCACCGTCGTCCTCGGGCTTCTGCCACGACAGAGTGCAACTGTTCTTGGTCACATCTGCTACTTCCAATGGACCCTTGGGTTTCGTTGGCTTGCCTGATAAAATAGATAATCGATATAATAATTAAGTCATTAACTAAGTAAAATTATTATTTAATATTTTTTTTTAAATTATATTTATTAAAATAATACGAACTAAAATGAAATAAATAATATTTAATATTCAATTATGTAACTTAGAATTTTAAAGAAATGTTTAAAATTAACTAATATTGTAAGGTACTTTAGTGCCATTTTTGTATTTATTGAAATTATTTTATAATTTTGTGAGCAGGTACTGTCTGCAATAACAGTACAATGACCTTTAAGACGTCTAAAATTCTAGTCTCTCCCATGATCTCGATTGCTGTAAAGCAATCGAAACGTCGGGAACCATAAATCAAAATAAATCCGCGAAAAAATCCGAAAAGATAGATTTATTTAAAATATCAAATATTCGCGTAAATCTAAGATAGTATCATTAATTAACTATACTTTTTCAGGAACTAACAGACTTTTTATATACAAATTATTTGAAAATTAAGATTGACTATTAAACAATTTTAATTTACTTGTATCTTAATTTTTCACAAAATAAGTTGTAATAAACATTTCTGAGATTTTCTGAAATATTCACAAAGTAATTATTTATTACTGAGGGAATATTTATACATATACAATAATTTTTAATACTTACCAACAATAAGAATTTCAACTTCGGCCTCATCTTCACCCACTTCGTTCTTGGCCTTAATCACATATTTGCCACTATTGGCGCGTTTGCTCTTGGTCATCAGGAACTTGGTGTTATAATCAATGTTGATGATCTCCAAGTTCTCCCTATTAGCCAGCTCTTGGCCTTGGAAGTGCCAAGTGACTGTGGCTGGTGGTTCACCGAAGACCTTGACGTCCAGGGAGACTGGAAGACCAGCTTTTACGGTGATCGGGTTCAGGTTTGTACGGTCGATCCTTGGTTTCACTGTTGGGAAAATTTCAATTAATTATTATTAATGTTAATATAAAAAATAATTATAAGAAATAATATAATACAAACAAGGTTAGAAAATTCGATTCCTTTAAATTAAAAGTAAGAAGTTGAGCGATAAATAGTTTATAGTTAGTTAGTTTATAGTTTATAGTTTGATATTATATTTTTGTCTTTAATAATTAAAATTCTCTTTTAGCCATTTAGCTACGGAACCCTATTATTATTTAATATTAAGGTGTGTATACATACAGAATCTCGGCTTAGCGGTATGCCAGTGGGTGTTTTCGGAGGGCTCGGACTGGCCGGCCTTGTTGACGGCGCGCACCCGGAACTGGTACTGGTTTCCTTCCTCCAACTTGGGGACTGTGCCTTGGCATACGTTACCGTGGACTTCTGCAGCCTGGAAATAATATTATATACTTTTAATAAATATAAGAATTATTAGAATATTGATCAAATATAAGTTTAAATTAATTTTTATATATTTTCAATATTATATTTTCAAGAGATTAACTCAGTGTTTGCTTTAAAACGGCTTTCTAGCTTGTAGTGTGGGAAAGAATAGAACATACAAGTCGAATTTGTCTTGAGTTTTAATAATCAATTATTTAAAAAATATTGAATTAGCTAATTAATTAATATAATTAATATAAGCTATAAATCTACACATCAATTTCATTAACCCACGAACAACTACAAGTATATATAAAACCTAAAAATTCTTTATGTTATAAGTAAGATATAAATTTCAACAACTAACTTTAACAAATTCGCCTCTATCCCTGTCCATGACTTCAATAATATATCCAGTAATGGGTGCTCCATTGTCTCTGATAGGTGGTTCCCATTTTAACTTGGCCGACTTTTCGTCCCAGTCCACAATATCTGGGAGACCAGGTGGGGCTGGTACATCGTATGGGTTCTTGGCTAGGATGCCATGGTCCGTTTCCAAGGGTTCTGATTCACCCTCTTCGTTCAATGCCTTTACACGGAATTGGTATGTGTGACCTGGTTCCAAACCTATAATAGGAATTATTATTAAGTATTATTATTCATTTTAGCAAAATATTATTTTTATTGTAGATACATCTATTATTCAGTAATAGATAACGTTCACATTTCACATACATAAAATTTGTGCTATTTTTGAACTCTACAAACTCAACAAATTTACAATATCTATTTCAAGGCGATTTTAAACAAAAATCCTTTAGATAAAGCACTTTTAGTTTGTCCTTAATCACGCATTCTACAAGCAATTGAAATTTCCAATTTTTCCCCTTAAAATCCTCCCCTCATTTGCACTATAACAACATCAAAAGAAAATCTTCAAATCGATCCAGTCGTTCTAAAGTGATGTGCTTTTATTTATATAGATTGAGAAATTAGAAATACATACTGTACAATATAAACGCAACATTTAAATATAAACACAAAACCTATCTTATTTCTGACAACCCTAAAATCCTACCCACAACACCCACTCACCAGTAACAGTGGCCTCAGTGACATCAGGGTCGATGGTGCCAGCGGGACTCCACTTCCCGGTCAAAGTATCCATCTTCTCCACGATGAAAGCGCTGAGGGGAAGTCCCCCGGTGTGCTTGGGCTTGTTCCATGACAGTTTCACGTGTTCTGCGTGAACGTCTGACACTTCGAGCGGGCCTTCGGGTTTGCCTGGTTTGTCTGTGGATGGGTTTATTATATTGACATTATTGTAAATACGTTAGAAAGGTATAGTCCTTTAAGACAAGATTTATAGACAAGATTCTATAAAATACGATATGTCTAAAAAGATTCTTTACAAAATGTAAAGGAAAATAAAAATAAATATTTTAAAAAGTAATAAGTATTAAGGTTTGAACTTTACTATTTTTTTAGTTGTTTAATATCTAATTATAATCATTAATGACAAATATTGAAAACGAATACTTCATTTTCAATATGTATAGTGGAGTAAATTTCAATACATAATTTAGAAGGCCCATTCATATACTATTTTTAACTATACATTATTATACCCTCTCGATATAAATGAGTTCAGTTTCTAACATACCCAGTACAGTAATCTCAACGGTGGCCTCATCTACACCAGAATCGTTCTCTGCCTTCAGTGTGTAGATACCGGTGTTCTTCCACGAAGACTCGAAGATCTGGAGACGGGTGTTGTAATCCTCGTTCTCCAGCTTGAAGCCCGGGCCGGTCTCGATGACCTGGAATGGGTTATTTTCATTAGTTTCATATAAATTTGTAACTTTTGGCATGGTTAAATAAATAATTTAATCAGTGCTATGTAAGAAAGGATTTCTTAATTTCTTTCTTATTTAACAAAATTTCGCTAAAACTGAATTTAATTACAATTAACCACAATTAATATAAAGTTAAAGAAATAAAATAAAAGTGCCATGTGCACATAGACTCTAACGTTTATCGAGAAATGTTCACATACGAGTAGTATATGCATACATATTTAGTCATCTGTTTACCTTTTATTCTTTGTTCACTGTTATAAAAAACTCAACTTAAGATATTTCTTAAATGTATCATTGTACTCTTAAATTCTTAGATTTATTCATTTTCTAATATCTCTACAGTTCTGCATAATGGCAATAAATAAACCAGAAATTAAACGATACCTTGTTGGCGAAAGTCCAGGTCTTGGTTGGTGGAGGTTCACCCTTGATGTCGACATCCAACTTGATCGTAGTGCCTGCACGTACGCGTACCGCCACCATCTTGTCACGGTTGATGTGTGGTTTCACTATGGAATAAATTATTTGTTATAACATGTAATTCCATGTTGGGAACCGTTATTTTCAAGTTTCTATGTTTCTAGTTAAATGACGACTGATTCAAAATATTAAGCAATACATCCTTAGGGCGTGAGAAATAGGGGAATATGAATATCGAGATTTCGTGATTAATAAAGTCAGAAGAATTTACAGAATTTTATAACTTTTTAGCTTTGAGTTCTTTAATCTTTAATGTTAAAAAGTGGTTCATCGTGATTTTTGATTTTCCATATAAAAAACAAGGGAAATTCCTTTTTTTTTTGGAATTTTAATGCGCTCAAACGAATTATTTTCCAGTCAAATAAAGAAAAATCTTGTAGGGTATTAAACGATCTACAAAAAAGATCTGATATGATTTTTTGCTTAGTCGACTCGTTTAAAAGTTATTAGAGTCGTTCAACCTCAAATGGTAAATTATGACATTTAAAATTTTTCATACTCCATCACAAAATAATGGCTCAAAAACATAAAATATCATATTTACATTATACTATAATATTATGTAAGTGGCAATTACGTTATTATATTATGTTATAGGTACTTACAGAATCTAGCCTTGGCCACGTGCGGCTCCGTGGCGTCTCCGGGCTCGCCGGGGCCCGCCTTGTTCACGGCGCGCACACGGAACTGGTACGTGTTGCCTTCCTTTAGGTCTGGCACGCGGGCTTTGCATTCTGGAGTCTGTTAGTTAAGATTGTTTTAGAATTTATAATATAGTCCAATTATATTTGTTGATATTTCGTCATGTTTTTTTGAAAAGAAAGTGTCGCACACTACTTTCACATAACGTGATTTTCAGGATTCATAAAAAAAATCAAACTTTAATGTACCTAAACAACTATTTAAAATGAAATAATAATATTTTTTATAAATATTTATAATTTACACATTACTGCAATGTAAAGTAAAACATTCAAAATCATGAAAAAAAAAACTACAAAGACTAAATACACAATTACAACCCACTTTTTAATAATAAAACAAACAAACGCACGTACCGTAGTAACAAGTGCCTCCTGCCAATGCCCGTACTTCTCCTTCTTCTCAATGATGTACCCAGTGATGGGAGCACCACCATTATTCTTCGGCGCCTCCCACTTGAGGTCCACGCGGTCAACATCCCAGTCTTCCAGCGTTGGCACTGATGGTTTTCCGGGGATGTCTGTGGTCAAAAAGAAATTAGAATTAATTATAATATTAGTTAATGGCTGAATAGAGCATGATTTATTAAAAAAATATTGCCTAAGAATGAAAATAATAACTTTTTCTTAAATGTCATTTACGCCTTTCTTAAGTTACCAAATATGTTAGGATTAGCCAGTAGTTGAAAATATAGTACTACTATCTTATGTACATAAGATAGTAGTACTGTATTTAAAAAAAATTAAAGAATATACTAATATAGTAGAAGAAAATTAAAGAAAATCTTATCGTTCATAATATTTTCAACAACATAATACTTTAAATTAAACTGTATGTTTCAGATTATTTCACGGTTTTATTTAGTTTTTGATCGTCGATTTTTTTACAGCAAACATGATCCTGGAGTTTCACAAGAAAATACTCACCATAAGGATTCTTAGCAATGATAGAGTGATCAGTCTTCAAAGGCTCCGATTCTCCTTCATCATTCACAGCCTTGACCCTGAACTCGTACTCCTCTCCCTCCTGCAGACCCTTGATCTCCATCTCAGTGTCATCAGTCTTGCCGACCGGCACCCAGCGACCCGTCGCCTTGTTCAGTTTCTCTACCACGTAACCGGTCACTGGCTTACCTAAAATCGTAATGACAATTGAGTATTATTAATAAAATGCTATTAATACTACTAATAATGAAGAGGTTTTTAAATTATTCTATTGTTTTTCATTAAACATATCTATTCTAATATTATAAAGGGGAAAAAAATGTTTTTTTGCTTGTTTGTATCGAATAAGCTCCGAAACTACTGAACCGATTTAAATTAAACTTGGTAAAAAGATAGTTTGAGACCTTAGGAAGGACATAGGATAGTTTTTATCCCGGAAATCATCCCTTAAGGGGGTGAAAATGGGGATGAAAGTTTGTATGGGAAAGCAATCTAGGGAGGAACCCGATAGCGAAGCGAGGATGAGTCGCTATAGTCCATCCAGTCATCCATTTCTAATAAGATTTCCACTTCAATCCATACTATTTATACTATAATATATTCATATTATAAAACTGATAGTTACACTGTCTGTTACTTCTTCACACTTGAACCGCTGAACAGATTTAGGATAAACTTTGGCAAGGACATAGATTGCATCCAGGGAACGGACAGCGGCTACATTTGATCCCCGCCCCACTTACCCCACAACCGAAGCCTTGGGCAAAAACTAGTTTTGAATTAATATGCCATTGTTTTACGACGTTATTAATTTTTGAAAGAAACCAAAAAGAAATAAACAATACACATAATCCTCCTTTTCCATGCAAGCTTGTCGCCATTCTCGGTGACGTCAGCAATCATCAAATGACCGCCAGGTTTTTTTTTAGTTTTAACGGTACGGCCGTTTGATGGAAGAAGAATGCACTATGTACCAGGACATCATAAACAACAAAGAGGTCAATACAAACCACTATCTTTCTCTAGCATTTTCCACGTGAGATTCCAGCTGTTGTTGATGACGTCAACGATGAAGAGCTAACCATGATATCGATAAGTACCAGGACATCATAAACAAAACACATCAATACATACCACCATCATCCTCCGGCTTTTTCCACGAAAGCTTGCAGCTGTTCTTGGTGACGTCAGCAACCTTCATTGGACCGCCAGGTTTTAAATTTTTACCATGTCGTTTGATGGAAGAAGAACGCATTATGTACCAGGACATCATAATCAACAAAGAGGTCAATACAAACCACCATCTTTCTCTAGCATTTTCCACGTGAGATTCCAGCTGTTGTTGATGATGTCAACGATTAAGAGCTAACCATGATATCGATAAGTACCAGGACACCATAAACAAAACACAGATCAATACATACCACCATCATCCTCCGGCTTCTTCCACGAAAGCTTGCAGCCGTTCTTGGTGACGTCAGCAACCTTCAATGGACCGCCAGGTTTGCCCGGCGCGGACAGCACGGTGATCTCCACCTCGGCCTCGTCCTTGCCGTGTTCGTTCGTGGCTACGATACGGTATGTACCGGTCATGGAGCGGACCGCCTCTTTGATGTCTAACTTCGTGTTGTAGTCCACGTTGATTACGTTCTCTGTTACCTGGTATATGGGAGATTTTTATGTAGTAAACAATGATGAAGGAAAGTCATGTTATTTATTAGTTACCATTTTATTATATTAATATAACACAGATAACTTGATATTTTTTTTTATTTCTTCTTATTTTAATATATAGTAAAAAAAACTCAGGCCTTATAATAATTTATTTAAAATTCACATTGGAGATTAGTCAAAAAGCAGATTTAAAGCCAAAAATTAATTCAGTTTTATTCTCAAATTTGTCAATTGTTGGAATATTTTTATTTTTAGTTTTTTTTTTTAAGTTTAGTTTATAGTATTCTTTACACAAAAAAAATCGACAGACTTCAAAACAGCCAAAAATGAAAATAACGAATGTCCATGTATAAAATACCTCCTTTTCTTCCTTCTTCCATGTCTGGAACCATTGCACTTTGGGCGCGGGTTCTCCCTTAACGTTGACATCGAAGAAGATCGCCTTACCGGCTCTTACTGCCACCGCCTTGAGGTTTGTACGGTCGATACGTGGTTTCACTGAAAAAAAAAAGATGTTTTTATTAATTTACTTTTCAAATTAAGAAAAAAAAAATGTTGAAAGCCTAAATAAAATAAGTAGAAGACTTTTTACTTAGTATATAACTGTGCCTAATTAAATATTGCGTAGCATAAAATAATATTCTAATAACTTTTTATATAAATAAAAAAAAAATAGTTTCTTCTTTGTTGTGATTCTTGAAAGAATTATTGCACTGTAATCTTAATATCTTTATACAAAATATTTACTTTCCCAGCATCACTCTGAATATAAAGTACAAAAAAAACCCTTGAAACAAAATCAGAAAAAACACAAAATATACATATATTTATCTTACATGCTTTGTGTCTAATAGTAGTCATCTTGGTAGGCTCAGAGGCCTCTGAAGGGCCAGCCTTGTTGACGGCGATCACGCGGAACTCGTACTCACTGCCCTCAGGCAAACCTTCCACTTTTCCGGTCGTTGCGCTACCAGGTACCTGGTGAAATTAAACATCATTTTTAGTTAGTTTTTCTTTTGTGAAAAATTGCGTATTAGAAAAGACACCTATATAGATTAACTTAAAAAGCAAAACCTTATCTAAATACAAAATTTGATCCAAAACGTTAGAGCCGTTTCCGAGATAGACGAAATAAATATTATAAAATATATATGTCCTTCTTTCATCAAATTAAATTCTCATTATTTATTGTTATTATACATTCATGGATAAAACAATATTATCGGCTAGACAAATTACTTAAAAAAGTCTAATTATGCTATGTCTCTTTGGTTGTTATTGAAATTATCGATGATTTTTGACGCATGTATCCAGGCTACCGTAAAAATCACTCCTGTATCATTTACCAAGTCAAACTTCAAATTAAAATTATATAAATCTCCATATTCCCTTCTCAGTCAAAATTACCCTTGAAATTGTAAATATACTAGCTTAACCTACTTATAATATAAATATACTTGCTTCCCGATACAAAATTTCATCTCCATTTTCACCCCCTTAAGGGATGATTTCCGGGATAAAAAGTATCCTATGTCCTTCTCCGGGTCTCAAACTATCTTCTTACCAAATTTCATCTAAATCGGTTCAGTAAATCCAGAGATTACCCCCTACAACCTCACAAACACACAAACTTTACCTCTTTATAATATTAGAATAATTTTCCGACTTTTTTTTTAATTTTAGAACTTATAAGAAACGATATAAATGATTCTTCTAAAAATATAAATATTCAAACTATAAATACCTCCGCAGCATTCTCCCAATCACCACCCTTAGGTCTCTTCTGGATGATGTACTTCTGTATGGGAGCTCCGCCGTCAGACTTGGGGGGTTCCCATTTGATCGTAGCACTTTGGTTGTCGTGGTCTGCCACTTCGACACTGCCGGGCTTATCCGCGACATCTGTATAAAATAATAAATAAGTAAATACAGTTGATACACTACACATATATAACTTTAAATACATACATATTATAAATATAAAACATCTATGACTGGAGTAGAAACAATCGTGCTCATCACACAAATGAATGCCCTCAGCGGGACTCGAACCCGTAACCGCTGGTGCGGCAAGTAGGGTCACTACAACCTGAGTGACTGACTCCTATTCTGACTGACTCCTATATCTAGCCTATTTGTTACTCCAGGTAGTCTATCTATACTAAATATCAATTAAATCCGTCCAACTCTTTCAACGCAAAGGAGCAATAAACATACACACATCCTAACTTTCTAATTTATAATAGTATTCCAATAATATACAAGGAGATAAGCAAACACGTGGCAAAGTTACGTTACGATACGTCAAACTTTTTTCTATCGCCAATACGAAAAATGTAAGAAAAAATTTAAAATCTTATTGTATCAATTAATAGTATCATAGCTTGATCTTTACATATGTAAACCACATAAATCGTATAAAAAATCTCACCGAAGGGATTCTTGGCAAGTATTGCCTTCTCAGTTTCCAAAGGCTCTGAATCACCCTCGTCGTTAACCGCTGTCACTCTGAACTTGTACTGATGACCTGGTTCCAGACCAGTCACCTCTATTTCCAAGGGTTTCTTATCACCAGCCACCCTATTATAAAATAAAAAAAAAATAGTATTGAATTACAAGGCAATAAAATGGTACAATTTTGTTTAAAGGTCCTGAATAGATATAATGACAAAAGTTACTCTTACGCTTTTCACTTATACACGGTTTTCATGATAACAGAACCGTAATGCTTTATCATATCATTTAAGTACCGTACGGTTGGAAATGTCATATGAAAAATATTTAAGTATACATATAAATAAAAAAAAATATTTTCGCTTACCTGCCAACACGGACCCATTTTCCAGTGGCAAGGTCCATCTTTTCCAGTTCGTATTCTTTGACTGGGGAACCACCATCGTCTTCTGGTTTCTCCCATTTAACCTTGCATCCTTCTGCGTGAATATCTGTGACTTCCAAAGGTCCTACAAAAGAAAGCACGGATCGGTAAATCAGAAGGGTTCTAGTACATAAAAAAAAAAGGTTATCATCACTCAGTTAATAAAATGAACGTCAACCAAAAATCCTTAGGCATATAATTTGCCTTTTGCGAAATAGAAAAACATAAATAAACGAGAGGTATTAAGGGACAATGATCATTCCGCTATAGATTATGTATTTAAAAACAAGGCATAAAAGTCTTACACTTTTTTCGACTTAACTGTAATATCTTGAGGAAATCCTATGATAATCAATTCAGATCATAATATACTTTACTCAAATAGACTTTTACAAGAACTTTTGAATCGTCACTCTTTACTTTTTTTTAATTTAAATTATATGATAGTACGCAAGTCCGTGAGGAATCACCACTGGATTACCAAAAAAAGGTTAAAATCGATCCAACTACCACCGTTTTAAACAATACTAAAAAGAGCTAATTAAGGAACACTCGGATACATTAAATCTAGATGTTAAAAACCTTATTCCATCATGTGCAAAACCGCCTAAGTTGTATGGACTTCCGAAAATACACAAGCCTAACCTTCGTTCCATAAAATTTAAGCGAATTTTAGTCTTACCTTTAGGCGGGCTAGGTTTGCTGAGAACAGTGAGCTCAACAGTCTCCTCATCGAAGCCGTTGCAGTTCTCTGCTCTCAGTGTATATTTGCCAGTGTCGCGTCGCACAGCGTTGACAATAGTGAAGTCTGTGTGGTAGTCTACGTTTTCGATCTTAATACGTTCTGTGTTCACGAGTTTAACGTTCTCACGCCATGACCTGTGGACAATTACAGTGAGCGAGTGAGAATTATTTTTTTTTTTTTCGGAAATTTTGAGCATTACCCATTAATTGTTGTGTTAATTTTTTTTTTCAATATACAAGCTATCGTATAACTATTAATAGTGTGCGTAGGCATTTGAACGTTTATGGTAGTGGAAACTTGCGTACATGCTGCCCCTCCCCCCTACTATATATGTATATAAAATTTTCTTAATCTATAATTATTATTTTTTTTACGACGTAGTTATATAGACTGAATATAGCGGTTTTCTATTTTATGCCAAACATACGTTACATGAACGCGCTTAACATTGCATCACGAAAGTAACACATAATATACTGAATATTATATTGAAATATACTGACACTCATACTAAATAAATTGATATGTATTATGTTATCTATATGTAGCATAGATATTACAAGAGTTTCCGAGGGGGACGGCGCGTACGCAGTCCCCACTACCAAAAATTACGCGTCCGAGTTATCCGCATTAGGGATAATCGCAGAGGTCAACCCAGCCGCAGTGCAATGGAAGGGCCTCGCTCTGGGGGAACCGCCTTCTTGATCACGGTGTCCCCTACGCCAGGTAAGTATGCTTTCTCTAGCTAGACCCACCGGTAGTCACTGTACGCGAGAGCATCGTGACAGCGCGATGCACGAATTGTGTAAAACCTAACAGAGCCATCTATCGAGCTTAATACTAAATCAGTTTTTTTAATGAAATAACATAATAATAATAACTTTATAGATTATTTTGTAAAAGCAAATACTATGTGTATTACTTATTATTTAGATTTATCTATTAACTATTTTGCTAAGTTAACATAAAAATTTCCATGTTTAATAAAAGTAGTAAAGCGCCATCTATCCAACATTTCCTATACTATTTTCATCTTGATTACATCATTTATAACTAGAGGGCGTCATCTACGTAAAAAAAATATAATTGGAAAAATACAGTATTGTACTAGCCTTTCTGAATTCTGTCAGTATAGATTAATTATTATCAGACTAATAAAACACGTTCTAAAATTTTTTACGGCGACCAATTTTTTGGGTTAATAAATATACTGGATGTTTAAAATTTTATTTTTCTTACCTAATTTTAAATAATAGATAACATAATAAACGTGAAAGCAATATCACCTAAAGACACCATAAATTTAATTTAAACTTTGAGAATTGTTGGAATAATAATAGGGTTCAGAAATATGTAGACACTCAATTTTTGTTCAAATAATTCCTATTAAAGTTACTAAATAACATGATTTTTTAATTTTTTATTGAATTTTGGCCACTTTCTGTATCAATATGATGTTTTTTTTTTGCATATCGTTTTATTTGATACTTATTATGGCATTGTCTCTGAGAGTTCAGTAAATTAACATTATTTCTCTATAAACCTAGTCTTAATCAATGATCTTAACTGGAATTATTTACAAAACTATTGTATAAAGGTGTTGAAATAATAATGTGATAATCAACTTTTACAACTCTCCTGTAGTTATTTATCTCTTTGGCAACGCAGTCCTTTCACTTTTGTCTCTTTGTCAACATATTAAATAATAACTACTATTATTTCTTGTAATTTCCTTTACATAATCTTAATTTGTCAAAGTAAAATTGTAAAGGTTGTCTTATTCATTTCCATATAATTTATTCATTAATTATCTGATATATCTAACAGCTTCTGTTACAGCAAACCCGGAGCTTTTCCTTCTTCTTTGGTACATGATTTGTTTTGTAGTAGTAAAAATACTTAAATTTTGTTTGGTTTTTAAATTTAATTTATTTTTATTATAATTATTAAAACAAAATTATTAGTCTAAATAGGCTGATACAGGAATCAATGATGATATGTATATTTATATATTTTTACTACAGAGTACATATGTATGTACTTTTTACTATGATATGAATTTATGAGGGGGACGGCGCGTACGCAGTCCCCACTACCAAAAATTACGCGTCCGAGTTATCCGCATTAGGGATAATCGCAGAGGTCAACCCAGCCGCAGTGCAATGGAAGGGCCTCGCTCTGGGGGAACCGCCTTCCTGATCACGGTGTCTCCTACGCCAGGTAAGTATGCTTTACTCTCCTCGACCCGCCGGTAGTCACTGTTCGCGAGAACATCTTGCCAGCGCGATACAGAAATCGCTTATAAGTGATCAGCGCCATCTGGCGACACATTTTGTTTTTTAATTTTAATATTTGTATTAATTATTTGTACAATTTAATATAATTTAGCTTTAACAATTCGAAATATAAAAAATATCATTATTATTTAATATTTAGGAACAGTATATTAAATATACATACATTTGAAATATATCAAAATAAAAGTGAAAAACAACCTTATTATTCCTATAAACTAAACACATCATTCTTTTTCCTGATAAAAATAGTCTCTTGTATAGTAGTAACGATATATTAATAAAATGTCCCGATAGCGAATGCGGTGACCGCCGATAATGGCGTACATGTGCGTACAATGTGCGCATTTCATTTATCTTATTCCTTTAGTTTGAAATTATATATGTATTTAAAAATTGTCACAAAATTAGTATTTGTTTGCCACAAAAGTTACACACCATTTTTTATATAATATATATACATATAAGTAAAAATACACTTACCATGTGCACTCTGGTGGTGGTTCACCAATGACGTCCACAGACCATTTGTGAGTGCGACCAGCTTTGATGATCACCGATTTGAAGGTGAGGCGTTCAATGCGTGGTTTCACTGGTTTAAAATTAAAAGAATCATTGATTAACAATTGATTTTATTAAAATATATATGAATATTTCAGGCTATTTCTGTTTGTTTGAATAGTAATAGATGTCGTTGATTCGCAAATAGTTAAAACTGTTTTGTTTTATAAATTAACGAATAATGCAAACTAACGAAAGGTAAATATTGCAAAATTCATTCTGCATTGGAATAAAATAAAATTAAGTGATTTTAACAATTTTTTACCATGATAAAAAACTCATAAAAAGTAAAAACCCCATCTATGAATGACTACAAACACATCATCTGATTGCTGATATTATTGCTGATAATATATTACGGGTGCATTATTTCTTTTCCCTTCACTTAGAATTTTTTTTAAACAATAATATAATTTTTTGGGATCTATTTTTTTTATTTTTTGTTAATTTAACACATCTTTAATAACAAATCAGTGCATGTATCGCATATATTGACATTTATTTTAAATAATTTTTCTTTGTTTGTGATGAGATCCCATGCTAATAGTAGGTATAATATTATGCAAAGCATACATGAAAATTAAAATATTTTAGAAAATGGTGGTTCATATGTAAGAAATTTAATCCAAAATAAATAAAGAGTAATAATATTAATCTTACAGTTCCTATGCTTGCAGAGATGGTTTGCTGTGGGCTCTGAAGCATCACCAACACCAGCCTTATTGTAGGCTTTGACACGGAACTGATAGATCATCTTTTCTTTCAATCCCTCAACCTTTGCTTCGGTCTTGGTATCCTCTGTCTTTTTAACCTGCACCAATTCACAGAAAAAATTAAGTAATTTAATATAATAAGATGATAAATTGATATAAAGAATATCAATTTTTATTCCTAACACTGTAATTTTATTGGTTGCATTATATTTCAATAAGAGATAAGATTCTCTGTAACATATATAATATCATTATGAAATATTTAAAAAAAAATAATTACCTCTATCCAATCGGCAGTGAATTTATCCTTCATCTCAATAACATATCCAAGGATAGGACGACCACCATTGTCAGTTGGTGGTTCCCATTGTAAAGTAACTGACATGTTATCATAGTCAATGATGTTAGGCTTACTGGGTGCCTTTGGTGGGTCTGAATAAAAACAATGAAATAAAATAATATAATAAAAATTTAATTTTGCTTTGCATTTTTGATCTTCCATGATGCTACTAGATAAAGGCTCTAACTTTTTTAGATATATATGGTAATAAAACTACATATACATACTATTCATATTAGGTTCCTATTTAAATTATATTTAAAATGTAAAGTTAGCACAATCTAATGTAACAATATTTAAATAAATAAATTGTTCATCTTTAATTTCTATTTAAAGGAAATTAATTATTTTCACCTGCATTGTTATCTTATAATAACTATGACTAATGGTTATAAACATTTGTAATATATGATATAACTTAAATAATTTATAAAGAGATAAAAATGCGCTCTATATTTGTTTGTAAACAAAAAGAATACGCGCCAAATGTCAAATGTCAATAATTATGAAACTGACGTTTGTGTGACATTCATATAGGGCAAATACGTTCCCTTTTTTATAGAAAGAAATAATTTAAAAAAATGAAATTCAATTTAAAACCTTTTTAATACATATTATTTATATACAACATGTATCATAGCATTATAAAAACTTGAACTCACCATAAGGATTCTTAGCGACAATAACTCCATCAGTTTCCAAAGGTTCAGATTCGCCTTCCTTGTTGACGGCACGTACTCTGAACTTGTATTTGTGGTTTGGTGTAAGTCCCTTTACTGTGAACTCAGTTGGTTCAGGACCGCACTCACCACATGGCACCCAGTTACCAGTGTCCTATTAAAGTGATTTTAAATGAATACTATATTATAATATATGGTCATCATAAAAAATTTTTCAACCTGTTAAATTATTCAAAAAAAAAAAAACAAATGGTTTTTTTTTATGGATTTAAAATCATTTTCATCTTATTTAAAATTTCAGATTTATAATTATATGATCAAACGTGGTTACCTACGTGCTATGTCAGATGTTATAAGTATAATACAACTAGCGACTCACCCTTGCTACGCTCGGGTTCGTCCCTAGTTATGTTTTAACGTTTAGTATAGATTTCTCTGAAATGAGATATTTTCCCACAGTGAAAAATATCCTATATGTTGACCCGGATAACCAGCTATCATCATACCAAATTTCATCAAAATCTGTCCAGTGGTTTTCTCGTGATGCGGTCACAGATAGACAGACAAAATTTTTAAAAACTTTAGATTCTGCCCCTTTATCAATAATAATTACTGTTTATGAAATGATTTTCCAAAAAATATTTAATGTACAGATAAAACTCAGTTAGAATTTTATTATATGTATAGAATTATCTATTATATTAATAATATAATATTTTTAATTATTTCTTTTACATACCATATCCATCTTTTCAAGCGTGTATCCAGTAATATCGGATCCTTGCCAGTCGTCTGGCTTTTTCCATTTAACTGTGGCTTTCTCGGCACGAACCTCTGTGACTTCGAGAGGGCCATTTGGTCGGTTAGGTTTGTCTGAAAATAATATTTTTACCATTAAAAGAACAATATTTTATTTTTAACATTTTAAGTATTGTAATTTGAAAGGTAATTTTCAACCAACGAAAAAAAAGGCGGAGGTTCTCAATTAGGGTAATTAGAGGTAATTAAAGACTAATAAAAATGAATTATATTTTACCTAGTACTACAACATCAGCAATGCTCTCGCAAGTGCCTGAAGAGTTCGTAAGTACCAGCTTGTATTTTCCACTGTCAATTCTGGTTGTCCTTCTCACGGTTAGAACAGTATTTCTTTCATACTTGTCAATCGTGATACGGTCGCCATCGTCATGAATTTCCTAAACACATTCAATATATGAGCAGAAAATTTAATAAATCCGTCTAGTTGATCATATTTTGATGGATAATTCTTCATTAAAATGTTATTAGAAGTTTTATCACTCAATCCTTATTGTATGTTTTCCGTCAAAATATGAAACAATCGTTACACAACATCGAATGTTAAGTGAGCATACATTGAATTGTGTTAGAAAATATGTGGCGGCAGCTCCAAACATTGAAGAACTGCCTTATAGCGTTATATACTTCATGGTACTTTTGCGTATAGACCATGTCTCAGTGCCCGCTATAAAGGTTAGATATTTCGTAATATGTGGTGGTGTACATACACCTTGCTTTATCATAATATAAGATGCATTCGAACGAGATAACATAAAATGTGGTACTGAAATATCGTTTAACAAATATTGATGTAAACGATGTAGGTATATCATGCGTGTGCAGGTATGAGAGTAATGTTATCATTCAAATTCTATTGTATGTATTTCTCGCCTTAATGCATCTAATAAATATTAAATACACCGAAAGCTTTTACATTGTATAAACATGTAAATTATCGCATCCCATGTTTGCGATAAGATTAATGCGATCGTGTTTAACAGATTTATTGGCAGCCATTATTTTCTTTGCAGATTAATTAATTTAAACTGCTTTATTTTATGTCTGAAAATTTGGCAACTTCTTTTAAGTCAAAAGTATATTGCAGTTATTAACTGGCTGTTGAGTACTTTGGCCAATAATATCTATTGAACACAATAAGGCGACTGTATATATTTTGTAGTGTAATTTTGTTAGCACATAGTGTAGTACAGAGTAAATTGTAAGAGTAATTATTTAAAACATTATGACAACATTTATTTTCACCCATCTGACCTTCTCTGTGTACGCCTTTCCACGTTTCTTTTTTGGACAAAATAAAATATATTAATAATTGATTTTTAAAAATATGATTGATGACAAAAACTAATAATTTGGAAAATATTTAATGAACAGAACATGATGTATCAACACTTATAAAAATAATATTCATGAACATCTGGATTGCGCGTAGCTTATTAACCGCTGAGGAGGGAAAGTTTAGTGAACCAAATATTTTATAAAGTTGAAGTACCTCTTCTCCTTTAAGCCATTTGACTTCGGGTTCAGGTTCTCCACCATACTTAATATCGAAAGTAATAACATGGCCTTTCTTTATGATCATACTCTGAAGTCCTTCACCCACGATGTAAGGCTTAACTGTAAAGAAAAAAATAAACTCTGTTATTTGCTTATTCATGTAGCATTAATTTTTAATAATCATTATTATGTAGTGAAGTTTAAAACTTTATATTATTTCATTGACTCACCAAATCTACACTTAGCGACAATAGGTTTAGTGCTATCACTAGGTTCACCAGGTCCCGCTTTATTAATAGCGCGCACCCTGAACTCGTACGTGCAGCCTTCCTTAAGCCCATCCTGGGTTGCCGATAGCGCGTCACCAGGTACTTCGACACCTTTCACCCAGTCTTTGCCGAATTTCTCCTAAAAATGCAGAAAATATGTATATATAAGTTGACCAGAATAAATAATTTGTTGAAACTTGAATGTGTTATCAAAAAAAATAATAGTATAATCAATTACGAATTTGTAAAAAAAAAATAAAAGTAATTTCAAATTTCAAGTCGTAATACCTTGTACTCAATAATGTATCCAGTAATTGGAGCTCCACCATCGTTATCGGGCTTTTGCCACTTGAGGTCCGCATGATCTTTATCCCAATCGGAAAGTTCCACATTTTTGGGCTTAGATGGTTCATCTATAAAGTAATACAAGCAATATTAGTATTAGTAAAATTAGATATTGGAAAAGCGAAAAAAGAAACAGATTATTCATTTACCCCATGGATCTTTAGCAAGCACTGGCTTGGCAAAAAGTCCAGGTTCACTGGAGCCAATCTTGTTAACAGCTCGTATTCTGAATTTATAAGTCTTCTTCGGAATGAGATCCTCAACTTTATACTTAGTTGGTTCACCATAAGGAACTTCAGCAACACTGTCCCAAGCTGCTTTGAGGGACAGATCCTAAAATGAAATTAAAAAAAAAAGTGTTTTATTCATATTATTAAAAAGTAAAATTTTGAATTACCTTGTTTTATTATTTACACATAAAAATATATTTATCAATCCATAACAAACATGGAAGTAATAAATGTTAAAATACGAATAATTAATGCAAAAACGTGAGTTTTAGTATTTTTTTTTTTTATGAATTTACCTGTCTTTCGATAACATATTTGATAATGGGTGTGCCACCATCATCTTGAGGTGTTTTCCAAGCAACAACACAAGACGTCTGAAAGACTTCTGTAACTTCAACTGCTTGCGGTGGTGTAGGTGCAGTTTGCATAATAATGTTAACATCTTTGGAATCTTCTCCTTGAGCATTTGAAAGTTTAATCTGGTATTTACCAGAACCTTCTCTGGTTGGTTTCTTGATTTTGAAAAGAACCTTCTCTTGTTCAACAACTGCTTCAACTTCCTTATTAGGTAAAGGTTTGCCGTCTTTAAGCAGTTTAGCTTCAATTGGTGTTTGACGGGTACCGGAAACTATACAAAAATAAGGTATTAACAAATTTGAAAATTAAATTTAAAACATTTTTTCATAGATTTTTTTCTATCTGTCCCTTCCTTCCGTCGACCTTTTTATAGTGACATAGACAATTATACGTAATATATATATTATAATTATAGCTTAAAGCACACGAAAAACGGAGCCTATTGACACAAGCATCTTATTCGTGCTTAAAATGAATCTCCAACAACTTGTATGTGCAATTCTTGTATTACTGTTTTTTAAATCCACCAATTTTTAACTTACTTTTATAAGGCACTTCGATGACGAATTGATGTCCAGCTGGTCCATTGAATTCGTCTGGGCAATCGATTTGAGGCTTAGATTCACCTTTCTTTACAGACAGCTTGCAAGATGAGCTTAGTTTACCAGACTCGCATAGGATTTCTCCATCATCCTCCATTTCAATTTTGTTGAAAATCAACTGGTGTTTACCTCCGCCCAAATTCTTAATTTCAACCCTATATCAAAAAATATAGATTTATATAAGAGTGCGCATAATAAGAGTGTCAAGCTACATACATACTTAGAATTCTTTTAGACTGAAATTAATCTTAGTTCTGTATTTCATTTAGACTACAGTTGTACAACAAAAACGTGTCCTATAAATTTTTTCGTGGCTACATAGATAGATATTCAAATGTTTTCAAATATATTGAACCTTATATTAAATATTGGAAATATTATATACATATACTTTTGAATTTATTACAATTTTACTGAAGTATGTGCTATATGATTGTAGAAATAAGCAATGTCATAATAAGAGATATGCCTATACCTTTCATTCGGCACGATGGGCACTCCATTAAAGGACCAAACGGCTTCAGCGGTTTGGTCTTGTAGCTCTACTTCAAGAACAACCTTGTCCCTCTCAATTGCTTCTGTGTCCTTCAACTTCTTATTGAAGCGATTAGAGTCTGCAAGAATAATATCAAACAAATTCTTTAAAAGATGTTAACTCTATAAACTATATAGCGAATTTACTGGACCACTATTCTAAAGACACTGGAAATAAAACGTAATATGATCGAATTTGAGAGATTATATTTCACTTATCCATCTAGGTCTAGGTTCGCTAGCTTTAAACAATGGACAATGGCCCCTCCTTGTCGGTCTTTCAGGTCAAATAGAATTAATGGCTATTACGAGTACGATTATAAAGCCAAATATTGTGAAGCATTGAAGATAAATTAAAATATTATACAAAAAAGCTTAGCGGTTAGAACTTACAATTGACGATCAATTCGCAGGCAGTCTCATCGGCGTTACTGACACACTTGAAGTGGCCAGCGTCAGTAACCTTCGCATCTTTGATGACCACCTTTCGTTTGCGACCCTCCTTTACAATAGTAACTCGTTTATCAACCTTAAGAGGTTGGTCGTTTTTGTACCTAAAAAGTAATGAATAAAGTTTTAAAGGTTTTCTTGACATATGCTTACCTTGCCTAATTAAATTGTTAAATTGTGACTTCTATTTCTTGTTAAAATATGTTAATTACCATTCAATGTAATGTTCATCGTTTTTTATAAAAAAAAACCTACCATTTAACATCACCAGCAGCGTCATCTAATTCACAAAGTAGTGTAATAGTATCCTTTTCAATTGCCTGCTGCGATTTAAGAACCTTGGTGAACTTGTATGGGTATTCTGGGGGAAAAAAATCGATCGCATAAGTATTTTTTACGAATTACGACATCCATAATACTTATAAAACTACCTCATAATAGATTTATAACCAGATATACATAATTATAATATCAACTTGATAAACAATATTTTTTTTTATAAAATTTGCTTTCTATAGGTATAAAACTTACCAATAATTTTAACTTCACATTCAGTCTTATCTGTTTGCTTTTCAATCTTACAAGTAAACTTTCCGGCATCTTCAAATTTGGCTTTTTTGATTATTAACTTACATACACCGGATAAATCTTTTGATATTTGTAACTCTTCTCCGTCTTCCAGTTTTGTTTCACCCTTCCACCAAGAGACAATGGCCAAGCTATTTGACACTGCACATTCCAAGACAACTTCATGCTTTGTGTATCCAGTGATGGTCTTCTTAAGTGGTTTTATGAAACTGTAGGTAGGGTCAGGTTCTTCAACTTGTAAGAACGCGGTGCTAGTAATACCACCGATTTCAATTGTAATTTTGCCTGTATCTTCAACCTTAGGGTTCATGATTATCAGTTTGTAGGAATCTTGCTCGTTAGTCATTTTATATTTAGATCCAGGGAATAACTCCTATAAACGAAAAGTATTAGTGTTGGTTTGTCAAATATGTATACATTATTTAATATTCACATTGTAGAGTATCCTGAAAACTTACATCCTTACGGAAGAACCATTTCGGCTTGGCATTAGGCTTCGTGAAAATTGCTTCAAACGTCACCTTCTTATCTTTACCTTCCTTTGCATTTTGATCTACGAGGGGCTTCAGGAAAGACTCTGGTTTCTGAAAGTAGTACGTGACCCATTAATATACCTTACTCGGTTCTTATTGTAATTGGTGCAGTAACAAAAAGTGCTCTTCAGACAAAAGCTGTGTGCGGACCACCCTTAACCTTAACTTAACATTTTATTGATTATACAATATCAGAAGTGACACAGAATACAAATGCATGAATGTGGATGAAACAATTGAAATTTATGTGATAACCGAGGCGTTAAATTCATCAGCCACTTTGTCACCGTCACCCCTCACTTCAAACATCATGCGTTTGTACAGAAATTGGAATTTCCTTTCTATTGTAGAAATGTGCGAAAGTGGGCGAATACGAAGACTTTCTTGCACAGTGTATACAACGATCGATCAAAAATAATGAATGAACATTTCTTAATAAGTCAGCATTATAGTTGTGGTTAAGTACATTTATTCATTATTTTTGTCATAAACACGAAAATACTTTTAAACATCGATGACACTGTACAATTCCCGGTGCGAAGTGTTGCTATGCAAAATGTCATATGTGTGCAGAAGAGCCGAGAGTACAGAAGAAGATAGATGGTACAATAGATGTGCTATTATATACTATTGAAAGTGAACTTAGGTTTCCACTAAAGATTTCGAAGTAATACAGTGCTTGCACTGATAACTAACATGGCTTGTCCTGTTGAGCCATGATATCTAAGTGTTGTGAATGTAAAGCAAAAATATTGTTGACTAAGCTAAAAATCCTGTTAGGCATTGGAATGTTGAAAAATAGATGAGATATTTTTTAACTTTTTCGTTTTGTTTCGATTTTACTTTCGTTAGGTATAAATTTAGATTTAAAATTTTACGCTGATGATAATTATGGTTTATTATTTATTAATTTGACATTGACCGATATTTATTATTTGACTGATATTTATTCTTTGTAGGTCATTTGTTGGTATATTTTATTTTTAGATATCAGTGCAAGACGATCAATTCTAATCTTGCTGGACAGATTTATGCTCAAGTGTAGACGTGAAACATATTCTTGTGCGACAAATTGCATATAGTGATACAATTCAAGATGCATTGTGTCATCTAACGACGGACAAACGCGGTGTCAAACCTCGTTTCTTTTGAACGAGTGCAGCACCGGCCAATCTGGAATCAGTTCCGCTAGAGACGGTCTTCTATTTTGGGATCTCTATAAAATATCCACAAATCCTTAGTGATCTTTTAATGATTATTTCTTAAAAGTAATTTCTTATTTCAAGAGACTATTTATGAGACGGATCGATTTTACATATTAATAGGTACATACAAGATGAATTTTTGGTAGGTTAAAGTAATATATTATTTATTAGGACATCTTAAAATTTTAATTATAAGATGCAAAATTCCTACTAGCACCTCTATTGTCTATCTTACTTATTATAAAATTCCAAAATCTGCATACATCGGATGCATCAACTGAAATTAATAATGATTTAAATGAATACTTTTAGCACAAAAAGACGTGACAAAAGCTCCTCAAACCGACGTCACAGAAACCTGAAATCAAATTTATTTGACAACAATCCAAGAAAAGTGAATGATCATCAATTTCATTCCACTTACATTCCCTGAAAATAAGGTTAAGATAGAAAAGAGTGAAGTGGTGATAAAAACCTTGTGCTAGTTATTTAAAATCCATTGTTTATGCATTGTCATTTAAATCGCCCTCAAGTTACCATTACCAATTTTTGTGGTAAAATAACTTTTGAATATTACAATTCAATTGGCAGTTTCGAAATATTTTAAGGGTCGTTTTGGTAATGATAGTTTAAGGGGATAATTTTAGTTATTTTATTTATCATTTTAGATCATTCCATGTTTTATAATAGACTTCGATTTTATTGGAACAAGTTTAAGTTTAGATTTTTTTTCTGTTAGCTTTATATGAGTTATCGATTTGTTGTGATTTAAATTGTTCCAATAGAAAGGAATCTATAATTTTAAAGTTGTACTTTTATGTCTCCTTTTTATCGAACCTTTATTTTGACAGCCTCCATCAAAGCGGGCCAATCGGGTATTATTTCGGGGAGAGACATACGTCTCCTTATTTGATATATACCCTAGAATTGACATCAAACGGTATAGATACGTCTTTAAATGTTTGTCATTTAATCAATGATCCAAAGCAAAGTTATTTAAAAGCAGTGTAAAACTTTAAAGTGAAGCTGCTTACAGTCGTATGTTCAGTAACGACGGTAGGTAATAGAGAATGTTAGGATGTAGTAATATCGTTTTATACTAACACGAAATATATCTAGTATTTTTCTCGTTAACCAACCAGCCATTGTATTAGTGTACTTATTTTATTATTATTATAACAATTTGGTATATTTATTGTTATACAATCAACTTCTTCACAACGTAAATACAATAGATAGCGTCATTATGACAATTAGTGTTGTCAGGCTCTTTTAGTGGGTCCTTGACATTAAAGAGTCTTTATTGTAAGTGAGTATTAAAGGTATAGATAGATGGTGTCTCATAAACCATATTTTGTATAGTATTTGGAAACTGTTGCAAATGTATAGAAACATAAGATGGAATGAACGATGATATTGTATAAGTGGCGTACTGAGGACCTTGAACCAGGACCAATTTGAGGAGTTTCTGCGTTTGTAAGCCGGGAATCTACACATCTCGATCCCTTCTGATACGACCACAATGTGGCCGTCGTCTTCGAAATATCCAGTCTCTAACCCCTAAGAATTAAATATAATGATGCATACGATGTACTACAATTTCGTATATTGAACTAACTTGTAGCAGCAAGGTTAAATATAAAATGATTATTTAAGATTATATTAAGTAAAATTTAAAGACGAAAACTTGTTGTTACAAGTTAACTTAGTAATTGATTTGACAATATCGTTTGTAAAACGCAATTTTGCAGTTATGTGTGTATTATAAGCCGTAAATGTAATGTGTAAATTCTAGGTATTCTTTGAAACATTGCCTTTAAGTATATCTTACAAGTTACACGTTTCCAAACAGTGTTTCGCTGTTTTATTATAATTGATACAATGTTTCCTGAACATTATATATTTTTTTAGAAGTTAAAGAAGATAGGAATACTAGCCTGATGGAGCTGTCTAATTTAAAATTTGAGAGCTAATATTAAAACTATCTATTTATTTATGCTCGATTCTTTTTAGAATCACATTATATATATTCTTAAAAATAACATTAGCTCCCATTTTGTTTTATTTTGAAATTCATGTTTATTTATTTATTCATTTATTTTTTATGATTTATATCACCACTTGAAGGTTATATTTCAATAATTGATACAATCAATTATTGGTTAGTACGTCTATCTTACCTTTTCGACCTTCTTTAGCGGTGGGATGGGTTTTTCGGTTTCTTTCAGGTCACCCCAATCGGGGTCTTCCTTCTTCTCACCCCACTTGGCATACTTCCTTTTCTTGAGTAGAGCACGGAAGTCCATACCACTGGCATCTTTGTATCACATTTGAAACGTTATAATGACAACCATAATAACTCATGAGAAAAAAATTAAATTAAAAAAAAAATTTGAATTAGATACAACATGTATATTTTATTTTGTGAATTAGATCATGACTTCACATTTAACATTAATATAAATAAGAGTTTAAATGTTAAAGATAATTTAATATTATTTTACTTAATCTGTAGTATAAAAACCTCACTCACCGGACACATAGAGCTGCATTTCCGCGGAGTCTTCGCCATGGATATTGCTAACAACGACTTTGTATTTGCCTTCATCATTGGGTTTCACTTTTCTCATGCAAAGTGTTATTAGACCAGTTTCACCATCAGTGACGTATTTGAAACGGCCACCCTCAATGATTTCAGTAACACCCTTATAAAATTTAAATGTGGGTGCTGGATTACCCTCGACTTGAACGGTAAGATATCCAGTTTGATCTATTTGAAACGAAAACATTTCATATTTATAATTCGCTTGACACTCATCAATGTTTAAATAAGACAATTAAAATATAAAGACTTCCTTTTTGAATAACAAACCTTCAACAGCGGAGTTGCTTTCTTGAACATCAACAATTTGTGGAGGTCCTTCTTTTGACCCAATAGGCTTAAGAGGTACTGAGGGTTTGTTGATCAAATCTTCTAGATCTTGAATGGAAGGCCTTCTTGCATCACCAGACTTTCTTCGCTATATTATTAATTGAGCATTAGAATATAACTAAAACTTATATTATATTTGTTAATCACATTTAAATCGACACAGACGTAACATAATAAAGTTTAGTTTTTAGCACCGTATTAGGAATTTCAAACCTAATACAATTAAAAATAAAAAAAAAATAACATGGAAATGTTAGAAAACGAACAGTAAAAATATTTATAGTATCATGGAATGTTGATAACATACGAGTATATTAGATATATGAGAATTCTGAATATTTAATCACCATCGTATTTTTTAGTGTTGATAAATAACTGATAGTGTTTTCATTTGACATTGAAGTTGCTGTAACTATTCTATTTAGTTTGAAATTAATATCAATATTTTAATTACTTAGAAATTAGTTGAACCAGTTAAGTCATCGAGGTAGATTGGAAACGATTTGGTGTTGATTAAATTTAGATTGAAAAATTATACCGTAACTAAATACAAGACACATTAGTTGTGTTATGACAGATGCTGTGCATCATGTGCGTTCGCCAAATGACCCGACAATGAAGATCTGGACTTCCTGATAAATGTAGCGCAAGTGTTGAAGCAACACTTGAAAATAATTACAACCGTGAATTATAGTTGTACTTTTGATATTACGAATGATGTCATTACTTATTTTATTGTCATCGAAGAAGTACTTTTGATGGAATTTATAAGTTTTGAGCTGCGTTAACAGTATCTTCTGCTTTCTCTAAACTAAGCTATTGTTGTTCTAATTCTAATAATAATATATTAGGGGAAAAAGGTTATATATAATTAATAATAATATTTGACCTAAAATTATTAATCTTTACATTACGTGACCAACACTTACACTTAAGCCTAAGAAAATTGTATGATATCAACACTGTTTATAAGTAGCCATTCGTAAAAAAAAATATTTTAAAATTTTTGGTACTGTTCGTCTAGTGGTCGAATTCGACCATAATTATTATTTAGAGGAAAACATATTTGAACTGATTTCACCTATCTATATAAAAAAATAACTTGTACCAAAATATTTCAAATTAAGAACAATAAAGCTTCCTCATCTACAGCTACTATACAAAAAAAAGAAAATTGGTTGACAAACCGAGGAGAAAAAGTACTAAGCTACATTGTCTTTGCTTGCTTTAATAAATTTATTATGCTATTATCGATTGCCTGATGAAATAAAATTTACATTTAAAATAAGAGCGCTAAAATTTAAGAAAAACATTTTTATGTGCACCATTGATTTTATATGCAGAATTACAAGAATTTCAAATATACCTCGATGAATTCAGGATATGGAATCTAATAAATAATTTAGAATCATGCGTACTTACCCCAATAGGTTTTGGTACAGTTAATGAAGCAAGTTGTTTGCTTGCTAAAGATGCCATAATGTTAAGCACATTAATTATTATTATCAGTAAAGATACCACAATACACTAAAAACTAATACAGAAATGTATTTTTAAAAATGTCACAATGTCACAGGATCATATCTATTTTCCATTATACCCGAATTTAATCGCGAAAATAAATAGAATTTAAGACTATGATATCTAATTTGCTTATATTGATAATTTCAGCCATATTGGAAATCTCCAGTTTTAAATAATTTAAATACGTTAAATGTCCAACCACTCTGTTTTAATCGATAAGATTATGTGATAGTATGATTGTGTTTCGATTAGGGGCAGTTCGATAAGTGTCGTTCCATGTAAAAATGGGCGCGAATCTGAAAAGACTGAAGGGCTCGTCGTAGGCGCATTGGCTATGGAGCGGGCGGGGACGGGAGAGCGGTATCTATTTGTGCACAGCACAAATCAGCAGACCGATTCAATTAATTATCAGATTAAGGTGAGCATCCGTGTGTACTTGGACGATGCTGTTAACATGTGTGTGGAGTTGTCGTCAACTGTTATCAACCGTAATTTATCCGGTATATTTGGACATAAGGAAGCGTATTCGCGACAACTACAGTTGTATTCATTCATCGTTGTCACTAAACTTCTAAATCATTTCGATAGTTCCAGTACTTGCAGCACTCATATATCAATTAAAAATTAAATCGATGCTAAGGTTGTAAGCGCTGGCTAAATCAAGATTATTACATCATGTGATAAACGTTATCGCATTTATTAAAGTATAAGATTTGATTAATTTACTTCTTGCTACTTAATATTACTACATATAAGTACCTGAATATATCTTTAAATACACCAAGAGGGGATCGGGGCAATCTATAAAGACACTTTTCCACCTATTTATTACACGTGAATAGATAGTGACGACGTGGGAACCGAACTTTCGCTCATATTAGAACACAGTATATAACTGAAGGCGAAGCCGGCCCGATGGCTGTATCTATTAACTATAAAAAAATATTTCAGATATAAAAAAATGTCATAAAGCCCCATTTTTTGTAACTATTCCACTTATCTCCTCTTATAATTTTAATTAGGTATTTTTATTAGATTATTGTAAAACACGGTCAAAAAATAGTACTAATGCGTAAAACTTAAGTGAAAATGAAATCTCGTAGCAAAACGCTACGAATTGTTTTAGTTGCGTTACTTTACAATTGATGGAAACTTATATTGATTATATCTATAATATTTTTTAGAATCTACATATTAATATTTTTTAATTCTTTCTTAATTCTCTTCTGATTTCATCTGATTTTTTATTACATTTTATTGAAAATCCATATTAGCATTAAGAAACGTTTTTTTTCTTATCTAAGCGAAATTTGTTTGCTTTATTTTCATTGTTTTTATTTTTCACCGACTCAATTGCTTTTTAATTTATTGAAGGTCCTAAAAATTATGTATGGGCTATATTATATTTGAAATAGCAAATATGTCATAAAATCAACAGAAACATCAAATATAATTTTCAGATTTATAAGTATTTTCGAAGTGTCACAAATCTATCATCTAGACAATAAAATAAGTTAGAAAAACTTTACTTCGTAATTTCTCTTCCATGTGATACACCTGTCAATATAGATATCAATAATATAACTTCACAGCCAATACTTTTAAGAACTGTAGCTATGCCAAGAATCGAGATATCATAACAACCTGCCGTAGGACAGACTACCCACGCGCCTCTCTTGGTATGAACCATATCTATATCTACTTGTCAATCACATTTACATCTATTCTATTCTATTTGTAGCGCGTCCTTGTTTTTAATAATAACACAGTCTAATTATGTGGCGCTATGGAATGTGCAATGTTCTTTTTCGAGTGTATTTTGATCTTGTTTCTCAAACTCTTGAGTAACTTGATATTCCATTTGATTTAAATAGCAATATTAGTGATATATGTATGTATGAACTTCTATTGGCATCTAAAATTTATCTGTACAGATTCGCTCACATTATTCATAAAATATCATGTCAGATTGATTGAATGTAACTAGAAAGAGGACATTTATTAAAATCACATGTCACAAAAATCACATGTGCCTATATTTTTGAGCTTGTATGAGTATATTTTAATAAAAATGCCATCAATTATATATTATTTAGTTCAGACAGAAAATAACTTTGTCAAGTCAATTTGGACTCCATGGGCGTAATACATAAACACTTTAATTTTAATATCATTTAAGTTTGTTATTGTTATATTTTATTCGTTACATCGATATTGTAGCGATTCGTTAAACAATTGCTTCTAATAATATATCCCTGATTCAATAAGTCATTAGTTTTGGCAAGTTACAATAATTAAACAGACCGATATTCACCTTGGCCTAGCTCCTAGCCTTTATTATAAGAGTAACTATCAATCATTGGAATTCGCCAAAGAGCTGGCATCACTGGGTTGGTGTCTATCTTCTTGATATTTACTGCCCACCATTCTGATTTTAGTCACCGCGTAAATATAGTTTCAAATTCATGTCAAGAATTGTCTTTTATTTCATCACCTTTTTAACTTGTTCATCATTCTACCAATGTATGACTATCGTGGTAAACAACGCTAACGTTAAGTTTTGACCGAATTGACTTCTTGGAAGTGATTATTAAGTAATATTTATTTTGATACAAGCATGCTTACGTCGTAGATACTGTTTGGCTGCAAACTAGATTCATTAGTTTATAATTAAAGATCTTTGTTTAGCTTCCGCTTCTATATTCAATATATTTGATTTATAAATTAGATACGACATAATTAGACACGACATTGTTTTGGAATGCAATCTATAAACATATAGATTTTATATTACGATTTTTACACGTTCATGTTTTGTGGCATCTTCAGAGATGTTATTAACTTTGTTAGCGTTTTACCGTTCTTGTTTACCTGTTCCAGCAAACAAATGGCGTACACTTAATATAATAAGATTATTTAGTACATAAACACTCATAATTTCATTACAAGGCTAAAGCAGAAACACTAATTAGGGTAGCGTGGGTTGTTGATGATATATAACAATTAAATATCGGGACAAATGGTTTATATTCAGGCTTATCCGTATCCCGTTATTTAATTATACTTTAGTTAAGTGCAAATCATGCAAGCAAATTATTTATAATACTAGGTTGTTTGCGGTAAAATGTTAGTCAAGAGTTGATAAACATGTTAGAACGAAGTGTTAACTGCTCTAACACTACAATCGGAATGTAAAATAACTTTTATCACTATTTCAGTTGCCTCTTCAGAAACCTTTTCCCTTTTATTTTTGAAACAAATTATACTACGGCTTCGGAGGTCGTTTTATAATCAGTTTCTTTAATATGTTTTTTTTATAACAAAAATAATTAATCACTGTAAAAAAGGTCTATGTTAGCCACGAATCTAATTTTTTTTATAACATAGATATCTAAACATATATTTTCACACCATGTATATACCTCGTCCGAAAGTTCGCCCGGCCTGCCGCGTTTCTTTTTTGAAAAATAAAATTGTTTTAGTAAAACATTCTCTGTTAATTTGTGTATTATATAAAATCTTAATGCATCAGTGTATGATGAAGTAATTTGTCTGCTAAATTAACATTAGGTGTTAATCTTTTACCTATTACAGTAGTGATTTGTACAGATGTGTAGTATTGTAAATATATTTTTTAAAGTTGTAAGTATTATTCTAGTGAAGGTTACAATTGGTGAAATTAAAGTTTTAAATAAAGCTTGACTAATAAAAAATATAATCCAGGTCATCCAGGTTAAGGTAAAATTGAAGCCATTCTAGAAGTTTCTATTAAGCTTTGCTTGAGAAAAAGAATCATAATAGATATTTTAACTGAAAACCTTAAATAATTGATGTTTTATAACAAAAATGTATTTACTAATAATATTATGATTCTTAAATGCCAAAATTTCAAAATCAACTAAATTGCGAAATAGCCAATTGCTCTAGAAGTAGTACCCCCGCTAGTCAATAAAGCGGCTTTTGATACTCGTATGTCGGAGGACAGACAGATTTGATTCCTACGAGGGACTATAAGAAAGTGTAAATCTACCTTTAAGTATGAATTAAGAACCAAACATAAGTTGTGGAATGTAAAAAGAGTTGAAAGACAATATATAATTTCTTGTGTGTACATTGTAAATTGTCGTAAATAAGTAAGAGTGTGAGAAATAAATAAAAAATAGTTTAACAGATACATTGTCCGTATTGTCACGTGCGAAAAAGAAAAAAATAAAATAAAAATTGAAATTGAACAAAATGCTTTGCAAAGCGAGCAGCGTCCACCTAAAATTGACCAGACCCAAACAATCTCACCTTTTTCTCGTCTAAAACTTCTCCAGGACGTAATTTGGTGACCTGTTTTTAAAAAAATACTGGTAATAACCGCGAAAAAATAATTGTGGCCTATCTGTGCCGCCGAACCTGGGAACCCTAGACCCTAATATATAATCTAGACCTTGTCAGTAGTGCAATAGTTATTTTCGTTATGTGATGCACCACTTTGTTATTATTGTTAGTCGCCGTTTTAAGCCTATGATGTTTAAATAGATTCTTACGTCGTGTGCTTCAGTTAATGCCCGAATAATATAAAGAACCATTTATTGTAAATTTGTGTGCATACGTGCGTATAAGCTGTGCAGTTTACTTGTGTGCTCTGTGTCACAAAAATTGTGCAATGTAGCCAGGTGCTCTATACGAGAAAACGCCTTAAAGAAGAATACTGGATATTTACATATTACATTACATGATATAGTTTAAAACTTTAAATTCATTCATGTTTTAAGATATTTTTTGCCATTAGTATGTCTTATATTTGTCAAAATATTATGTAATTATCCAGATTGCTTTCCTTGATAATAGTGCTTTAATCCGCGCCAGATGCAAATGCAATAACATCATTTCTTTGACAGAATAACAGTTAAATTTTGTCACGGCAACATCATAACGGATAGCATTCAACGAATTATTATTATTCGTAGCGTTTTGTCTATTACCTTCTTCTCTTCGATCACCTCACCAGGTCTTAGTTTTCTATTTTCCTGTGGATTACGTGTTTTACCGTCTTAATAACTACATTGATTACTAGTGACTTTTTCTTGTCGGCACGACCTACTGTGTAAAATCTAAGATCTAAAAAGCCAGGAATAAGGGTTTCTAAGCTTCATATCACCCAATTAAATCAACTATATCCATCTCCGTTACTTAAGCACGAGGTTTAGCATTGTTCAAAGGAGGTACTTAGGGTATTTTAATGTTACGGGTTCGGCTCGACAGAATAGGGTCTACAGGGCTCAAAAATAAAAAAAATGTAACCACGCACCTATTTAAATTTAATAACACAAAATATTTTCACAAGATAGAAAGTGTTCCTGTGTAGTGTGATAAAATATTAGTGTTCTGAAATAAGTGCGTGCTCTAAATGTTCTTATAATAAATATACCTACAAAGAATATTCTATGCTACAATCAGACAGCACAATACTAGGTAATTTTAGGTTATAATTTTCATACCTTCAATGTGTAATGTTGATATAATTATTGTAATTCAATATGTTTCTTATTATTAAAATATTCACAATTTGCTTGATTCTAAGTACGTAAAGTTTACATACCTCATCGCTAATTAGTAATGATGGACGTCTTCCCATTTCTTCTGGAGGTGGAATGAGAGATCCTCGTCTAGCTGGAGGTGCAGGTGATAGGGATGGTTTTCTTGCTGCATCCGGTTTCGGAGACTTGTCACGTACAACTTCAATTTTAGGCGTCACTGGCTTCTCTTCTGGTGCCTTAATTTCAGGTACCTTTGGTTTTTCAGCCGGCTGCGCAAATATCAAAAGGATTTTAGTAACGAAAAAAAATTCTACTATTATGCATAATTTTGAAGGGTAAGTATATAATTATTAATGGAAAGTATAGGCGACTGTATGTAAAAAAAATATGATATAACCTTGTCTTTTTCTGGCTTTTCCCTAGTAGTGGGTGTTGGTGAAATCTTTTCATATTTCTCGAGTTCAGGCCTTTCATAATCAGGGATTTCAGGTAATTCTTCAGCCTTCTTCTTTGTTGTTGTGAGCTTAGCCTTTTTAGCCTCTTGCTCTACTACTTCTTGTTTAACTTCAACTTTCTGTAATTAAAAGAATGTATTATAAATATGCCTAAAATATATTATTCCGAATATTCTTCGTTTCTTTCATTTTATCCCCGACCTTGAATTAATTAAACATGTAAATAATAACTTACCCTGTGCTCTGCATACAATATTAAAAGAGCTGAAAAATTGTAAACTGTACAATATATTAAGTTAATAAAAAGCTGAAGCAAAAGCTGGGAAAATAAGTATACATATAAAAGTGAAGAAATTATGCAGTCACAGTACACATGGCAATATGACCACAGACGTAACAAAATAACATCACTTACGATACTTCATACATTTTTAGAAAAACTTACCTTAATTTTATTTAAAACATGCAGTTTATTTTTATGTATTATTTATTTATTTTAGCATCTACTTTATCAAACCTATCTAGTATCTACTACATCTAAAAAGTTATTGAATTTATTTTCTACTCTATCTACTAGTGTTTCTTTATTATTACATAACATTAAGAGAATTCCAATTATTTCAACGAATTATGTGCTTTACTACTAAGTGCGAGTGCATTGCAGGTGTTGAATTCAAATCTTGTGAAAAAAGTGTGTGCATTGTGCCAAATTTCTATGCCGTTATTGATCTTTTGCCAATTTCAATACCTCGTCAGGTTGAGGTCTGCTGCTAATATCAGCTTGTGGTATTTCTAAAGAAGCCGGCTTTTTCTCGTGTATGCCCTCTGAATCAGCCTAGAGATCAGTAAATAATGTTATTGGCGACCATACGAATTGTTAAATCCGAAATTGTAAGCGTTATAAAAATAACCTAATTGACTGACGTACGCTTACATTTTCAGATGTTCTTTGATTGTGCAAGGATGACTGATGTGTGCAAGATGTTTATTTGAAATATATCATGATGTAAGTGAGGTGGAGTGTAATGTGGGTGGTAAGTGTCTTTTGTGTATACCTGAGGAGACTTAGGTCTTCTCCAAGGCACAATATCTGGTGTTTCGCGTAATGTAGGTGTGTATTGATTTTCTAATTCCGGTGTTTGTTCCGCCTAATAAAATTTTTAATTATTAAATATATTATACAATAAAAATAATATACTATTTTATATTGATCATAGTTTTGGATTTTAGTAATACCTGTGGGATTTCAGGAATAGCATCCCAAGAAAATGGTACTTCATTTGGTTTTGATTCTGGTTCTGGTGTAATAAGTATGGGTACCTGACGAATTATTGTTTTATGTTAATTAAATACTATTTTATTGTTAAATAACGTATATTTCAAAAAATGAACTACTTATACCTCTTTAGGCTTTCTCCAAGGATAAAGTGTTTGTTCTGTAGGTTTGTCTGATATGTCATTTGATTTGTTTATCGCATTATCAGGAACCTAATAACATTATTAAATAAGAAAAATTGCCAAGTACATATTTATCGAATTTGTTAATAACGAATTATTTACCTTATCCTTTTCTTTTTCTACTGAATCTTTAACCTTCAGTAAACTTTCTTTAGGCTTGTCAATTTCCTACAAGACAGTATACATTACGTTAATCCACGAAATATATGTATTACTAGCAATTTTCAATTAATAAAGTAATACTATTAATATTGACTCTATTACATTAATATAAATTTAAGTACCTCATCCAGTTTATTTGAGTCAGTATCAGGCATGTCGAGTTCGTCAGATTCAATTTTATCATTTGTAATTTCGATTTTACTTTCTGAAACCTTAGTGTCCTGTTGAATTAGAAAATTTAGATATGTGTTATATACTGCATGATTTTGAATTATAAATTGTATTAATGTTTTTAAAATGTACCTTGCTAGGTCTACGTAATGAAGCCTTTTTATATTCAGTAGGCTTATCATCGGCTTCACGTTTAATTGTCTTATTATCGAGTTCATCTACGTCCATTGGACTTACTATAATATCCTATAAAAATTATGAATACTGTAAAATCATCCTATTTTAAATAATTACTAAGTTAAATATGACTTTTAGCAAATTTTAACTACCTCTTCAATTTTGCCGGTTTGCCTTAAGTTTTTATTCGGACTATCAATAGAAGCTTTTCTCGTTATTTTACTTTCTACCGTTTCTGTCTCTTCAATATCCTGTCCCCCGTTAAAATAAATTATATTATAAATATTAATTAATTAATAATAAATTAAATGTTTAAATATTATATAAAGTTATACCTCAGTTTTACTATATCTTCGCCTAGATTGAGTTAGATCTTTAACCTTCGGCTGATCTAAACTAATACTACGTTGCGTTTTTACTGTAGCTTCCTATTAAAGTGAATATAGTGATATTAGGTGAAATGTAAATATGTAACGGTATAGTATGCGTGTGTTAAAAGGTGTGTGTACCTGTGTGTCTGATTTCGTAGGTCGCCATGAATATATATTTTCGTTTAGTGTTTCATCTGTTGTTGGATTTACCCTTTCGTTATCTTTGTCATCCTATTCACAAAATACAGTAATTAAGTTACATAGGTATCTACGTTATATTCTTTTATACATATTCTTATATATTGTTTATTTTTTATATAATGTATTAAATTCAATATGTGTACAAATACATAAACACGAGGACGACACAATAAACAAAGACCACGTATATATGAATATTTGAACAATATGGACGTATTTACAAAAGCGGTAACATACGTAGTATAATACATTTTTTTTTGACATAGGACATAATATATCATGCATAGTGCCTAAAAGCAAACTTACCTTAAGTTTTATTTGCGCTAATTCATTTACTACTTCTGGTTCCCTTACGATTTTCTAAAATAAATATCAAATAAATAAGCAATGAACTATGGGCATTGGAAATTCAAAAATAATGAAATAGTAATGTATTTTTCTTTTGAAAAGTGGGTTTTTAGATAGTTAAAGTTAACGAAATCCATACTAAGAGCTTAGCCATATACATTACCATATCAAGAAAAAAAAAATTTACTTGCGAAAAAAAAAACTACTAGTAATAATGTTGGAATAGGGAAAATTTGCAATAAGCTATCAAATTGAAAACATTAGTCATCTCTGCCAGAAGCGGTATTTGGGGTTTAATACCAAATTAATAATAAGCCAAAACAAATTCATTAACTACTAAAAAAACCGTCTACTTCAAAACTTAAGGATTTAGCCAGTGGGATTGCGACTTGCCATCATAACTTTGCCAAAATAACTGATAAAGTTTTAATGTTATCTTTCAAATGTATAGAAATATTTGGTCAAATTGAATAGTCCTTACCTTAAGACCAGTCTTTTTAAATTGTGAAACCTGTTCTTGTTCCGAAATTGATGCCACCGATGATTTTCTGCTTTCTGAAGTTTCTTTTGTGATCTGTAGAAATGATATGTTACGATAAGATCAGTATCAGTAGATCATAGTAAGATCATAATACTACACCCATTGACGGATTTTAAAACATGTCTTCATTTATGTATACATACATACATAAAAGTTCCTAATAAACAAGTAATCAAGACCATCATGAAACTCCTCAATGATTGGGATATAGGTAAAAGTTGAATATAAATTGAAGGCAGATCTTATTTAAAGTTACATTGCAATATAATATTACGCTTTGCTAACAATATATCATGATTAAAAAGCGAAGATCAGAGTTCAGAAATATATCAGTTAATGCTAGAGTTATCACTCAAAATAGCAAGAAAAATATCAGATATAGTAAATTCGCTTAGTTAATCCCTAAACTGTCTCTTCACAAGATTTGCTAACGATTAACATTTTATAGAATAATCAATAAAAATAGCATTTACAATCGGGAAAAGCATTTAGATAATTTGGAGGAAAAAAATTCTTTCTGTGTTTCCCGCAAAATCATAATATTTTAATAAAATATAACATCACAGAGAAATGATCGTTGAAATTTTATCTATAGCTCAAGTTTAAGTTTGAAATTCCAATTTAATATAGTAGCAGATAAAATCAAGTTGATAAGGAGTTATTAATGAATATTAATGCAGACAATTGTCTCTCGCCAGTGTGCACATATCGCTAAGTGGCCCTCGAAGTGGCAATTAGCCAGCGAGCGTTTTTTTTAGTAGCTACAGGTGCTCGAGACCAAACAAAAACTTTGAATTTATTCAACATTTTCTTAACTAAAGAGCAGTAATTCCTTTCACACTGCGCTATCAATAACACAGAGAGTAATAATTTACTTATATAAATACACTTGGTTTATATTAATTTATGAAAAAATTCACCCACTGTTAACAATTCTTAATCTTTTGGCTAGCTTTTAAAAACAAGACGAACTACGAGTGTGTTCTTTTATTATATACTTAATTTATTAATGATTATTGTTCAAGAGTATTTATATTATATTTATTAATTCCTACCTTAAGAGCTTTGTTTTCGATTATAGAGCTGCGTCGGCTTTCTGTCCTGACTTCCTGAACCTAGGAAAAAATGTGAAAATTTTGAGATAGTTCTAAGTAGATTTTGAATTTATCAAAGATATGGAAAATTTTTTGGATCGCTGCAGCTATTAAATTGACACAAAAATATTTCCTAAGTAACTACATATTTATACTGTTTTTAAAATTAACAATTATATTCGGATATTTTGCTAATTAAGCACAATTCCAAAGCTAAAATAATTGAAGTTAATTTTATAAAAAACACAGTTTCTAATATCCAAGGAAGAAATAGTAAATATACAAAAAAAAAAAAAAACAATTTTTTTTTAAATTCGTAAAAAGAATTGGTAATCCATAAACTTGGCAGATTGCACAAAAACTCCCAGCGCAGATCCCTTCAAATCCTGTTACTTTAACACTACGCTATCACTACCACTACACATCACATAGGATCACTAACCACACTTTCGACGTACGTTTCGCTTGTATGTTTCTGAAACCGAAGCATTATCAAACTTTAGACTCCACGACGGACATTCGCAAAGTGAAACTCTTGCCAGATTTACAAACTTTTATAGACTCTCTTCGAGGCAAAATTCTCCCCGCCACCCACGTATACCCTCCAATATACGATAACAATGAACTTCAAAGCTGTATTCACTCAACAGAACGATTACATTTTAAGAACTATCATACGTTTGCTGTCCTCATCTGAACGATTGCAAGCGCATTAGGATCTACATTTGGAATTATTAGAGAGTTTAAAAAATGAAATATTTAATTTGAACAATACTTTTAAAAAAAATTACAAATAAACATTAATTTATGGGATCTCTTGCTACAAGCATTTTGAATTTAAACTAAAGTACCTGGGCAACCGAGCTTCGCTCAAATTTCTTTTTTGTTGTATCGTATTTTTTAGATAAAAAGAAAACCGCTTGAAAACTCGAAAACACGCGTTTTCCCAGACATGAGATTAATTTAGATCGACTTTTCGCCTCCGAAAGACACCACATACTAAATTTCAGCGAAATCGTTAGAGCCGTTTCCGAGATCGCCGGTATAAATAAATAAATAAATAAAGATATAAATATACAAGAATTGCTCGTTTAAATATATTAGATTATATTTTCTGCCCAACAGTTGCAACAATCTTAAAAATCTGGAAAAATTTGTTAAGTAGGTATATCTAGATTTTGTATTCTTCTTTCATATAATCAAAGGAGCACAACATTGTTTAACTAAATATTAAAATATATATACACTAAATATTATGCTGATTCAGTAAGGAATCGTTCTGTACCTATCCTAAGGACATATCCGTAAAAATCATAATACATATGACATCTTAATGGAGAATGGTCACTTACCTCACTTTGAATGGAAGATCTTCTGCTTTCAGTCTGAAACCGAAACATTACGTTTTCAGTTTTCATATGTTAAAACTTATATATGTCAAAACTTATTACGATTACATAAACATGAATATATGTGTGTATATATATATAGTGTAGTGTAAATAGATATAATATATTATGTATATACATTCATATAGTATTCCCCTTTTGAAGGAATATAAAGTAAAAAACACAATTACATGAGTTAGCACATAAATTATAATGGTGGCTGTTGTTTCCAAAAGTCTCAGTAAGATATTTAGCTAATAATATGCATATGATTATGATCATCACACCAACCTATTTTTTTCCTACTAAAAACTCTATTCATTCCATTTAAGAATATCAATTTCAATATATGTATTTTTTTAATATTTTCCCCTTTGCTGATCTTATTTCTAAACTTTAACTTTTGAAATCCATATAATATTGTCAATTTTTATAATTTCATTAACAAATGAATGGTATATAAAAATAAATCTCGTAGTACAGGAACATTTCACAATTTTTTATTCACAATATTTTAAAAACTGGATTGGGAATTATAGGAATATATTATTATTGAAGATGGTAGAAGATTAATTACAAAAGGATGAGAAAATTATTTGCTCTGGAATGACCTAGTTATAACGATTATTCACACCAAACTCTTTACCTTCACAGCAAGATGTTGTTGTTGTTGAGCAACGACTTGTATCTGCTATGTTAAAATTATTTTGTTAGTTTCAACGTTATCATTTTATCAGTTTTAGTTTTAAAGTGTCAAATAAAGAAGATTTAAAGCCTAGAAGAAAGTTCTAAAATAGTTAATAAAGATATTAATCATACTAACCTCACTTTGCATTGATGTTCTTCTACTGTCAACCTATAAATAAAACAGAGAGATTATTCACTACATATTATAAAATAAAGTCACCCGACGCGTCTGTCTGAACGCGATAAACTCAAAAACTACCGAAATGGTTTTCATACGGATTCTACCATTAGATGAAGTGATTAATGAGGAAGGTTTGTGTATAATTCATTAAGGTTTTGTGTAAATTGGCTGAAATACGACGATGATTGTTGAAGATGTGGAAAAAAATCATGTCGACTGGGAGCTTTATTGACGTGCGCCACGTAAACTAATAAAGTTATATGAAAACAATGTGTTACAAAATTATTCTTCGTAAAAAGACCTTCCTATTAAACTGTAGCAACGCTATGTGCACGTACCTAGGGACGCACCTGAGCGGAGCGAAACGATTCGCTGTTAGAAGTATGATCGCGAATTCAGCTGTAGTTACATAAACGTTCTTAGAGTACTACTAATCTTCCTAAAACTAAGTTTAATATATGTACGTATGTATGTATAATATCAGAATCTTACCTTAACTTCCTTCTCTTTTTTCTCTCTAACAGTAGGAGTAGGTGATATTTTTTCATATTTTTCTAGAACTGGTCTCTCGTAATCGTCAATGAAATCTAATTCGTACTGTAAAATAAAAACAAAATGAGTCCACGATTCTTAAGCTAAAGAAGAGAATTAGTGAAGACATTCTAAAGAATGAATTCATTTGACTTTGTGATATTTTAGGTAACTAAAATATATTTTTTAAATACGATATCAATAAAACAAAATATAATTACAAGTAAACCTGAAAAAAAAAACATAAAACAAAAAAAAAACATTTAATAGCAGCATGCGACTATGATCAACCACTTTTTAACAACGACGAAGATCCAGCGAAGCTTAATTAAATTCGATCCAGATACTTTAAAAATACCGCAAAGTGTAATATAATGTGTTTGTGTATAAAGCATTGTGTATTTCAAAAAAAAACATATAGTATAGTGTAGTGTAGTAGTGCTGAATAAGTGTAAGGGAAGAAGAAAGTGTAAGAAAAAGAAAATGAAGAGAATAAAAACAAAGTAACAATGGGACGTCACAAACAATTTTCAGTATTTCAAGATGTTTACCCCATCAGTATTTTCTTTATAGTCAGAAGGAGAAGATGAAGCCTTTTTGGGCTTTTCAGGTATTTTCTTGACAGTTTTCTTAAGTTGTGGCACTTCGAATTTACCTCCCTTTATGGTCAGAGGTTCCTAAGTACACAATATACGTAAGTTATTCTAACTAATTGGAATTACTACATTATAGAAGCAGTTTTCCTAGTGCAGGTGGAACTAAAACATTAGTATGATTGTGCGATACTTATGTCTACAAAAAGGTGCAATTAATAAAAGTTTAGTTGAAATCGAAAGAATTCTATAATTTTTTAATCATCTCAGCTATCTACTATTTTTTTTTTAATTTATAAGTATTTTCAAATTTCTCTACCTCAGCCTCGGTATCTTTCTTGACGACAGCTGGTTTTTTAACTTTAAGCTGAGCCGCCTCGGAACCCTCCTAAGAAATTTTAAATTCTTTAATATAAGGTATATAATTTTTATTTGTTAAGAAATTTATTTTTATTCTGATGCTGAGATAATTAGAAAATAAGGAAAAATAAGTACCGTAGGCTTTTTCTGAGCAGGTTTCTTTTGTGTTAAAGATGCCTCCTCCGGAGCAGTTGTGCTCGTCTTAGTTCTAGGCTTGGTAAGACTGATCGAATCTTCAATATCCTCACCCTAAGCCCACAAGTAATAGAAAAAGATGTGAAAAACTTAAGCAAAAGTGAAAAATGTCAAAAAATCAAATACGTCTATAGTATTGTGATCTAGTAAAATAAAATCATTTCCATAATGTGCAACTAGATAGTGCATAAAATACAGACTAAAAGAGAAAGGAAGAAGAACAAAGTGTAAATGTCTCGTCTAAAATGATGAACTACATAATTATTAAAAGTGGCAATCTGTGTGTTTTTCTCATAATTGCGCAACTACTTGATACCATAGATGATATTACCTTTACAAGAATTAAAACTCTGTCTAATATGTTTGATACCGTTAAAGGTAAGTCATTAGAAGACTTTATTCCGATCTGCGAATGATTTTTGAATTTTAAATATATTAATAAATGATTATTATAGTAAAGCTACTTTCCCTATAATTGTGAAAATTAAGTTTTGTTTTAAATTCTTTAAAGTACCTGTTGTTCCTTATCTTTAGGTGATGGACGTTTAATAGTCTTTTCCTCAACAATTTCTGGTTTCTTAATTTTAAGTTTTGCTTCAGCCTCATCCTCCTACATAAAATTAGGTGTTTAATATATCCGTAGCTTTAACAACTAAGAGCAACTTTTAACTATGAATTAAGCGTGAATTCGAATATAATGCTTATACAAACCGTGGGCTTTGTTTCAGCCGGGGTTTTATGTGTAAGGGAAACGTCTTCAGGTTCTTGCCCTGGTTTTACAGGAGCTTTTGGCTTAGCAACACTGACACTTTCGTCAACATCCATTGGCTATTAAGAAAAATTACGTATATATAAATTGAGTTCTCTCATAATAAAAACATTATTAAATTAAAAAAATCCTATTAATTGCCGTACCTCTGGCTTATCTTTGACTGATCGTCGTCTTTGTACGGTAGCAGAAGATGCTTCATCATCTAGTTTTTTATCCTCCTAAATAAATATTTGCAATATTTTATTTCTTGTAAATAAATATTTTATAATTTTACTAACGATTTTTTTGTGACAATAACTAAAGAAATATTTATTAAAAATATTAATAGCCTATTAAAAAGTATAGGAAAATGAACTATTACCGTTATAACTAAATTTGCTTCTACAGCTAGCTCTTACAGCATAAAAATTATTATTATTTATATATACAAATTGCGTTCTTTCATAATAAAAACACTATTAAATGAAAAATATATAAACATATTAATGGCCGTACCTCTGGCTTATCTTTGAGAGATCGTCGTCTTTGTACGGCCGCAGAAGATGTTTCATCATCTAGTTTTTTATCCTCCTAAATAAATGTTAGCAATATTTTATTTTTTAGTAAATAAATATTTTATAATTTAACTAGCGATTTTTTTTGTAACGAAATATTTATTAAAAATATTAATAAAGTCAATTAAACAGTATAGGAAAAGAAACTATTACTGTTATACCTAAATTTGCTTCTGCAGCCTAGCTCTTACAGTGAAAAATTTATAAAATACGTAATAAATATAAAAATAAGAGTAAATCTAATAAACTTGTATGTATAGTGTGAATCTGAATGTATACCTTTTTCTTTTTCTCAATAGGTGTGGGTGTAATTTTCTCGTACTTTTCGAGAACTGGCCTCTCATAATCGTCGATAAATTCCACTTCTTCGACCTTTAAAACGATTATTACTTTTTGTATTACTCATTTTTTAGATAGTTTTAGTAGATAATCATTAATTGTATATAAAAATGTAATAAACAAACAATTTTCTATTAATGTGGATAGTATTATTTGTGAACTTAAAGGAAATAGGGTACAGTGCAAAAGAACACTATATGGTGCAAAATCAGTGTAGTATTAATATATGTATGTATGTATAACAAATAACTCTGCGCTACTGAACACTTTGAACATTCAAAGCTCCTCATAGCATGCAAGCAAAGCTATACATCCTCTTAAGGTAAGTAAGCATTAATAAATAGCTGAAAATATACGTATTATAGAAATATTATCATATGTGAGCGTCTTAATATAGATATTTACAAAAAAGTGAAACAAAAAACGCGAAGATATATTAACGGCCTAGTAAAGTGATTTTGTCATATCTGTTAAGTGTTATTGAATTATTCTGTCAATGTTATTTGGTAATATTTTAAAATAACATAGGATTTATTTAATACCTCTTTTTCTTTAAGAGAGGGGCGTTTCTTAGCCTTAGGCTCATCTTTTTTAATAGTTTTAGGTTTTGGTTTCTCATCTGGTTTTTTCTCATCCTCCTAAATTAAAGAATAGTGTTATAAACACAGTATTTTTATATAAAAAAAGTTAAATATATAATTTTTTTTTTTTAATATTATGTTTTATAAGTTCTGACTACCTTATCTTTGGCAACAGATCGTTTTCTAAGTGTTGGCATTTCAGGTTCATCTTCTTTTGGTTTAGGCTTTATTTTGCCTGTCATCATATCAGTTTCATCCTTCAAAAATAATAATTAGATCAAGTAAGTCGATAAAATAAGTTGAATACAAAAATACTTTTTTGCAAGATAACCAAGATACCTGAGTGTCACTAGGACGACGTTTATCTTTAGGAGTAGGTGTAATTTTTTCATATTTTTCGAGTACGGGTCTTTCGTAATCATCTACAAATTCTGGAGATTCCTAAAAATGTATTTTCCGCAAGTTATTAAAAGATATGAATTACGATACTTTAAAGCAGGATTTTGTTTACAAGTATTTTTATTTAAAATGACAGATAAGCTGTTATATTTAAAATATATAAAAATACCTCACGAACTCCGTTTGATTTCTTTGACCTATCAGTTGGCGTTGGAGTGACTTTTTCGTATTTCTCTAGATCTGGTCGTTCGTAATCATCTACAAATTCCTTTTGTTCTTCAAGCTAAAGTTAAATAGTTTGATTTTATTGTAACCATATCATAATGAAATTAATTTATAATTATAATTCAAACAAATTGTATTATTATTATTGAATAATTTCAAAACTACCTTTTTCATTGGTTTTTTAGATTGTGCTACTTGTGGTTCTTCAGATTTTTCTTCAACAGGTTTTATCGGAGCTTTGGATAATTTAATCTGCGATATTTCATCTACAGGTTCCTCTGGTTTAGGTATACCCTTTTTAATACTTAGACGCTTAGGTTCTTCTTCCACCTATTTTATTATTATTATATATTATTTTAAATGTTATATGAATTAAAAAAAATAACTACAAAAATATAAATATTTTTTATTTTAATATTTTAAAGTGATATGGCTAATTTATTTTTGAAATAAATATACGATAATATTTTTAAAAAGGTTTATACCTTCTCTTTTGTTTCCACTTTAGGTTTTTTCTCGGGAATGGATGTAGCAAGTGAAGGTTCCTCGTCACTTTCATCTGGCACACTTTTAACGCTCTCAGATAATGATGCACGTTTTGTCTAAGATCATTGAGAGTAATTTAAATCAAATGTTATTATTAGAAAATACATTAATAATAAATTAATGTATTTATAAATCGTAAATTAACGTGTGAGTATAGTATGTGTCGTGAAGTGGTTACCTTGGGTGTGTCAGTAACTTTCTGTTTCTTTTCGAGAGGTGTAGGTGTAATTCGTTCATATTTCTCCAATACTGGACGCTCATAATCGTCAACAAACTCGAATTCATCCTAAAGTAAAAATATTTTTAGCACATCTACATAAATGTTAACACAACACACAACAAACAACTGCGTTACTACTTTTTGTAAACACATCATGTATTCATAAATCATAGTGATTTGAAAAATACCTTGACTTAAGAATATAACAATGATTTTGATACAATCAAATCAAGTTTTTCATAAAATAACTTTGTACATCTATATAATACAATGTATAAAAGTAATAAGTTGTTATCACTTACATCTTGTTCCTTCTTTTTAGAAACAACCTTCTTTTTGACAACTTTCTTCTTTTCCTCAGTCTTTTTAGTTTCTTTCTTCTCTTCCGGTTTGGGTTCTTCTTTCGGTTTGACAGGTTTGAGTTTTGGAATACCTTCTAATTTAGCCTCGGCTTCAGGTACCTTTTCAGTTTTCTTTTTCTCAATCTTTTCCAGAAGTGCTTTCTTTTCTTCTTCTGTTTTAGCTGTCTTTTTCTCAAGTATTTTTTTAGCTTCTTCTATTTCAGCTTCAGCTTTTTTCTGTTCTTGTATTTTTGATTCCACTTTTTTAGTTTCTACTTTAGCTTCAGTTTTTTTAGCCTCGATTTGAACTTCTTCTTTTTTGGCTTCTATTTCAACTTCTTCTTTCTTTGTAACTTTCTTAGCAGCTGCTTTCTTTTCTTCAATTATAGTTTGTTCTTCTTCCTCTTTTTGTTTATGTACTTCTTTCTGCAGTACAAATTTAAAGATAATACTGATGTATATAAATTTATATTATTATCTAATTACTACAAAATTTTATTATTTCATCTATGCATTAATTTTTTATTTATTTTATTTTATCCTATTACAAACCTTTTTCTCATCGACATGATTCTCCTCGATGACTGATTTTTCTTCAACAATTGACATTTCTTCTTCTGATTCTTCAATCACCGTGGTCTCTTCTTCTTCCTCCTCCTTTTTCTTTTTCTATAATAGAAACCCAATTATATAACACGTCTCCTTATAAAATTAGATTTTTAATCAAATTCATACTTACTTTTTCTTCGATAATTGTTAAGTCCGCACTAGACTCGTCTTCTCCAAATTCATTTCTTATAACAACTCTGTAGTTAGCTACAAATTTCGTTGTTACTTTTTTTATGAACAGTCGAGCATTAGTACCATCAAAAGATGTGCTAATCTCGGAAGAATCTCTAATAACAGTAGAATTCTTATACCATGTACATCTACAAGATTGGTCCGACGTTTTGAGAACCGCAACAAATTCAGCTTCTTCGTTTTCTTTTCTTGCCTACGATACAAATGTTTTGAAAATTATTTTACATATTTCATAATTTTCTATTAACATTAATCATTATAAAATTAATATAATAAATTGTAAATAAAAAAATAATGTAATAAATAAAACGAATTTTACGTACCAAACTTCTCAGGTGCTTGATGATCTGCGGTTTTTCTCCTTTTTCCTCAGGAATATCAGTTATCTCAACTTGTTGCGATGTCGCTTCACCTTTCTCATTCTTAGCGACAAGCTTATATGATCCTTTATCGTGTTGTGATATGTTAGAAATTTCTAATTTGACTGCAAATTCACCCTAAAACATAATAAACAAGTACATTTAAAAATGTATTAATAACGTCGTATAAATTAATATTACATAATATAGATAAAACATAAAAATAAGTGGATGATATTTAGTGTAAATAGTGTATTTAGCAGAAATAAAATATGTGAAGCGTGTGCCGAAAACTTTTATCTCGTATAGTAAACGGCACTATCTAAAATGATGAAAGGTCATGTCAGCAACTATGTAGTAATACACAGTAATACTCCAGTAATACACAAATTAGTTACTCTTTGAAAGTTCAGTCATACAACAAGTTCAATAGAAATAACTATCACGAGACCATGACCATAATGATTAAAAAAAGCTGATGCAAAAATGAATAAAAACATGTTGTTTTGGTATAAAGAATTATATATCAAAAACATGCGGTGGAAATATGAGTTCAAGAAAAAATTGTGGAAGATCTCGAGAGACTGTTCCAAAATAAATGCTCAAAAGGAGAATGGAGTGAAGAAGGGTATGATGTGACATTGAAATAACTAATACGATTGTGCAAAGATCGTAACATTTGGTATCCTTTTGTTAATCGCTTACTTACTTCTCTTACGGGCTCGATAAGCACAGTATGTCTAGAATCTTCTTTGACTGCACTGGCTTCCTTGAACCATGTACAAGATGGCGCAAATTTACTTAACACTTTACATTCAACAATCACAGTCTTCTTTTTAAGTATCTTAATGATCTTTGGTTTTTCTTTAATAACTGGAATGACTGCAAAAAATAACGTAGATTAATTTAGAAACAGAAATTAAAAAATATGCAATAAAACATATGACATAAATATGGTACAAAATACATACTTTCAATATTGAGCGTTAGATTTGCATTGAGCTCTCCAAGTTCATTTTTAATGTTGCATTTATACAATCCGGAGTCTTCAATACCAGGGTCGATGAGTTCTAAGATGATAGTGTAAATATCTTCTTTTACTTCGACTCTAGTTTTTATTTTCGACGAGTCCCTGATTTCTTTACCCTCGTGGTACCAGACGATCGTTGGTCTAGGGCTAGCTTTGACCTTGCATCCCATTATAACTAATTTTCCATTTTCTTTCGACTGTATTGTAGGTTTTTCAACAAAAGTTGGGCCTTCACCTTCAGGTTCTGGCTCAGCTTCAATATTTAAGTTAAGATTAGCATTGCTTTCTCCAAATTCGTTTCGAACATGACAACGGTAGGCGCCACCGTCCGCTGCCGTCGGGTTGGATAAAAGTAATACCAATTCATAAACGTCTTCACTAATAACAGATGATTTGATTTCAATTTTACTGCTAGCCTTAATAACGGTCGAGCCTCTGTACCACGTAACTTCAGCCGCCGGCTTGGCTTTACACACACAACGCATTGTGATGAGTGTGCCATCTTCGTTGGGAATGATTCGTGGTTTTTCCACAAACGAAGGTGCAAAACCATTTTCGTCATCCCCACCTAAACAACAAAACACAATTCATAATTTACCTGTTCATAATTTTAACAAATTTGTATCATGCAGCATAAAAGCTTTAGGCTTTACATGCGATGCTACTGAATGCGTACTTTTCTATTAACCTAAATTTCAACATTTTAATCTTATATTACCTTGAAAGTTCAGAGCAATATTTGCATTGCTCTCACCAAACACATTGAAAGCGTTACATCTATAATTTCCTCCATCTTCCTGTGTAGGACTTAAAATTTCAAGAGTGAGATTAAAAGTATCTTTTCCTATAGCCTTTCTAGACATCTTCATTTTGGCACCGTCTCTAATCTCTTTATCCCCGTGAAACCAGGTAATATCTGGCACAGGATGTGCTTCTAGGATACATTCCATTATTAAAATATCCCCTTCTTGCCTAATTGTAGGTTTTTTAGGAAATCTAGGTGCTTTGCCATCTGGTATTCTGTTTAAAAGATAAAAAATTATTAAAGGGCCCTAATCCATATTTTGTATCCGTAAATGATTAAAATAAAGCTTACTTAGGTTTATCACCACCCTGGAAATTTAAGTTTATTTTAGCTACGCCTTCACCGTGTTTGTTTTTAGCCACAGCCCTGTATTCTCCTTTGTCGGAATTTTCTACACCTATTATTTCTAATCGCGCCATATGATACAATGTTTGATCCTCTTCTAATGATATTTTATATCGACTGCTTTCTTTTATTAATTTCTTTCCATGGTACCTGTGTGCATGTTTCTATGTTAAGATATCAGTTAATTTATAAGGACATTAATTTTACAATAATCTTCTATAAAATGTCCTTACCATGTGATGGTTGGTTTCGGTTTGCCAACACATCGACATTCGAACGTTATTTTGGTACCATCTTCCGATTGCCTGATGACAGGTCTCTCCGTAAACGTTGGTTTGATAAAGTCTTCAGGTACGGGCGCTTCGTCGCCTATATCAGTGTTTATATTAGTAAATAGTTTGTTTTCTCTTAAATTGCCACGAAGAATTGCAGCTTTGTCATTAAAATTCATTGAAATTTGGCGAAATATTTAAGATGTTTTCTTACGACTTGTGTACGTATTAATAACAACGCAGGTATAAATATAAGAGTTAATCGAGGAGAAGTATAGTTAATTATATCAAATAGATATACATAAATAAATTTGTATTATTTCTTTCTAAATTGGATCTAGAATATATCTTTATCAGTACGCATTACAGTTGCTAAGGCTACTAATATCTATATCATACGTGCGTACGCTCAAGCATAGAATAAATTACAAATTTTAAAACATTAAACACAATATAAAACGCTCGGATGTAATATGTTAGTTAAGCTTTAGCGAGACATGTGAGGAATGAGATTTAAATACATATATTAAAATAATATTAATTAGTATAATGAAAATTTTATAATTTTTTTTTAGCACTTGAAGTGTGTAACTGAGTAATTAAAAGAAATTATTACTTAAAACCTGTAACAATTGTTACAACGTCTTGTTGTCTTTTACAGAAAACATCTTAAAATGTATACAAATGAAAAACACTACCAACAAATAATTTCAATACGTAACAAAAAGTCATAAATTGAGAATTAGTTAATGAAAAAGCTGTGCTGCAACTTCTACGTTCACAATAATGAGAATCTATTACATTTATAGGATTAGGATCACACATACAAAAAAAAGCATCAACACTATGAAGCGAAATTCTTATTTTTTTTTTTTTTTTTACTTTAATTTTGACATTTAAATTACTACTTAAATGAAATACGTTTGAGCTGTTGTGTGTGCATGTATGTATGTTTGTGAACCTCTACGTGTAAGTGCATTTTTTTTGGACAATCATTTTACTACAATTTACATAGTATCTCATATAACAACTACAATGTAACATGCTTTACTAGTATATTTATTTATTTTATTCCAGTCAACTTAATATTATATAGATTATATATGCGTATATTTAATGTAATTTAATCTTATTTTTAAATTATCTGTCCTCTTATTCTAATACATGTGTGGTGTTCACATTTTTTAACTTATAGTTTAATAATGTTTATATTTTTATTTGTTGCTGTTTTAACATATTTTACTTTTATAATTTTATTTTTTAAATTTTCATTACCAAAATCTTAATCAGACTTACTGTCGAAGTTTAGACTGATCGTAGCGTTACTTTCGCCGAGCTCGTTCTTGGCCGTCACTCGGTACTTGCCAGCGTCTTCCACAGTCACGTTGTTGATTTCTAATGATGCGTAGTATGATTTGCCTTCTTTGCTTACTGTTAACTGTAATGAAATACACATATGAAATTTATTATTTTTTAACGTGATTTATCATAGTTGTTAAATAAAAAAATCTTAATTCCTTAGTTAATTTGGTATTAAAGTAAATTGAGGTCATTGTTCAAAGTAAAGATATATTCTGCTTAAGGTATATTTGGGTCAAGGTCATTCCTCACAAACTGGAATATTTATGCTCTAACCTTGTAACACAAAAACATCAAAAGTTTAACACGTTTAGATCTAATTGTGCATGATACTGATAAAATAATTCATTTTCATATTATTAACAAACTACTTTATTTCAATGATTTCTTGATAAATTTAAGCTATTTTTATAATTTTATTTTAAAAATACCAATTGCTCGTCAAAGTTAGCCTCAGTCAATTTTGGGAGTGTTGCTTTAATAAATAAAACAAAAACACGTGACGTTGCTTTTACGATTTTATATATTATACCTTATGCCTCGAACTGTGTTTGACTTCCATAGTATTGTGGAACCAGGCAACACTGGGTACCGGCTCAGCCTCGATGCGGCACTCGAAGATCAGTCGCTTGCCATCGTCTTCTTGACGAATGGCTGGCTTGCGCGCGAATGTTGGAGCTTTACCGTCTACTTGTCTGTTGAACAATATTTTAGTTAGAACTTTCCCTTACGATTAAAGTGTTATGAAATTAAAACAATGTAGCAAAACTACCGTAATTTTTAAGTTAAAAAATAATGTATTCAGAAATTGTTGTAAATGTTTCAAGATAAAAAGGTAAATAATTTGTAATAACATATTCATTGCAATAGTAAATATATCATCAACAACTTACTTTTGTTTTTCTTCATCAGCGGCTGAAAAATATAATAAATCGTTATTAATTTTAATATGTAGCAAATATTCCAGTATGAAAGAATGTTAGGAATATAATCTTGAATTTTATACGTTGAGTAAGATTGATTTAGTGCAAGGCGCTCTTAAACAAATCAGATTCGTGAAATAGTGTTTTAACAGTTTCTGCGGTTGAAAGTTTACTTTGAATAACATCAACCAGACATAAACATTCGGAATCGCAATAGAGATGATCTCAGAATAAATCCAGGTGGTCTATATTTCTAGCTCACTCTGAATGCAACTGATTAATATTGTTTATAGCGCTTTAGTTTACTGATAACATTTGAATACAGATTTTAAATTTAAAGAGAGACTTAAGAATGTAAATAAAATTTGGCATGAGCAGTTAAAATTAAGATTAGTCCTAGACTTGTGTAGGCATCAAGCTCGGTGATAATATATTTGCCGACGATGTTTTAGACTGGTTGAGTTTGGCTTTTTGCTCCTATTGTTTGTGTTACCGTAGTCTAAATATAAATATTCGATAACCACTGACTCATCGTCTACAACAAAAATTCTTTGGGATGTGCTATTATTTCATTTTTCAGTCTAAAAATTCGCTTCTAACAAATGTCATTAACGACGCCATCATTTTAAAACAATCTGCCGAAGAATTAAATTATTGTATTTCCTAGGTTCATTTAAATAAATTAGAAAGCGACAAGAAAAGTGTAGTTTCATTATAATTTTACATATTTAGCCATTGTAACGAAGATTTAAGTAAAGTCTCTGGCAGCGGTACGATGCTTAGACCTGAAGATCAGTGGTGTGCATTAGGAGATAATGATAATGATGAGTCATTATAATAAAATAGTTATAACAAATTCAATTCTTAATTTAATAATAAATTGTAATAAAATAGTTTTTCACAAAACTAAATGAAATAATGAAACTTAGATAAGTGAAATTATTGGCAGGGTCGATATTGTTTGGGTCCTATTTTCGTCAAAACTCATTGCCCCAATCATTTTGAATCAGTGAAGGAATCGATCGTTAAATTTTTGTTGACATTTATTTTTATCTATGAATAATGGCGGTATTTTCGTATTATATATATTCGTAAATAAACTAGTGTTGATTTACGTGATTGGTTTTAAAGCTTGAGAACGCGCACATTTATATATACAGCTAAGATAATCATAACTTAAAATGTATCACAGAATTACGTTATACTTTTTAAATTAACATTATTCAGTTGTTAATGGATCTCAGAGAGATATTCCAAATTATTTTAAAATAGTACATCTATATAAAACTGTCATAAAAGTTTCAGTTCTAATTTTTGGCTTGTGTTTTGTTCTGACAATTTCATATGAGCAGTTCCTATATCATGATAAATAGTATTTGAACACTTACGACTGAAGTTAAGATTGATGGAGGCGGCCACCTCGCCCATCTTATTCTTAGCCTTCACTTTGTAAAGCCCCGCGTCGGTCTCGATCACGTCGTCCAGTTCCAGCACCACCAGGAACTTGTTGTTCGCGATGGGCTGGATCCTAATAATAGAAATAGAAATAGTTAGTTATTTAATTATAATGTATTTATTGCACTAATATTATACATATTAAAGTTTGTATATGTGTTTGTTACTTCTTCACACTGAAATAGCTAAATGAATTGGGATGAAATTTACTTTAGAAGTACAAAAATTGACTATGACATGAAGTAGCACATAAGCTACTCTTAAATAATTAGGCACCCACCCGAGTGAAGCAAAATAAGTCGCTAGTGAATAATAAACAGTGTAATTCAACTAGCTGGTACTGTGTCAGAGCTGGATTTACACTAGGGGAACTCGGGACTAGTGCCCAGGGTGGCAAAATTTCAGGGGCGGCAAAATTCGAAGGATAAAAAAAAAATCTTCGCGTTATCGGAAATGGTTTTTTATTTCCCAAAAAATGAATAATTAAAATTTTTTTTTTGCATTTATCAAAAATTGAATTTTATCGAAACTTTATCCATTTTATGCAAAATTTCGATAGTGGGGCGACATTTCTTACATTGCCCACTGACGGCGCTAAAGTTGAATCCGGCACTATACTGTGTTCTCTTAAAATTATTGAACATGACTTTTAACGGAGCGTATAAACGCAATCTATGATACCGGCAATACATTGTTCTTTTGGTGCTGAAGATGCTAATTATTTCCCTCACTGTAACTTATAAAACTCTCCTATCTTCATATTCGCAGAGCATAAATCTCGTAAAGAAGATAAAACTTAAACAAACATTAATAAAATATTTTCAGACTTTCGTTATTTATCCTCAGATTTTTTATGTTTATAGTATGTGAGGAATTCTTAATCCAGATTCTTATTTAAGATTTCTATTAAATTAGATTTTCCCATATCACTTTTTTTAATATACTGTAAAATGTTTATAAAATAGTAGTAATTTAATTGTAGACTTCACTATACATATATTTAAACATGTTTCTTTTTAAGTTAACAACTTGGGCGATAGAAGTTATGGTCAAAAAGGACTAGAATAATGCTTCTTATTAACCGACCAAAAAAGAGGAGGTTCTCAATTCGTTGGAATCTTTTTTTATGTATCTTCGCCGCGATTATTTGCAGTTGCATGAACTGTTTTGGAAAATTCTTTTTTTTTGTTTCAAAGGGTGCTTCAAAAATATCTGATTAGGTATCTATTCTGAATGAAAACCGCCGTTTAGTTATTTTTTACTTTTTAGTGCCTGGAGTTCAGTTTTTTTTTAAGTTTTTTGTGAAGACATTCCATATTTCCTAAAAACCTTCTGAAATTTTGTCTTATAATTATTTGTCTTATAATATATAAATCTGTTTTATATATTTATTGGCTTTAACATATTAGTTGGCTTTTACATTAAAAACACAACATCATATATTTTGTTAAAGATCGTCTTCAGTATAGTCATCATTATTCTTACTTAAGTTACGAATTAGAGTACGCTCCGCTTGAATTGATGCGAACTCTCGTACTCCTAGGGAAGATTCAATGTAAAATATCTATCAATCGTCCTAAAAAGGAAAATTGAAGATATTTTTGATTTCCATGATTCCATAAAAATGACGAAGGTCTTCCTTTATCATCTAATTTATGAAAATGCTTCTTTTCTGGGATAGAAAAAATCTTTGCCAATCCTGAGTACTCTAAACGCTTGTAAAACTCCTTGATCTCGGTTTAATAGTTTAAATACAAACAGATAGACATACAACTTGTTTTTGGTATCCCGCAAAATCAAATTATAATATTGCATATATTCTAATGATGTAACCTATGGCGTCGATCAGTCTGTTAGTTTACCACACAATATTTTATTTGAATTTACGACATTGAAAAAAAGGTTTTCTGTTTCATCCTAAAATATTAAATCAGCAATTCTAGTATACACATATTACATATATAATATAAATTTATATTTATTCGTGTATTTCAAAAACGGCTCTAACGATTTAGATAAAATTTTGTATTTAGATAAGGTTTATAAGTTTATCAATGTACATGTCTTTTCTGAAAAAACAAACGCAATTTTTATATCTTTTCCGGAAAAACGGCTCGGTCACCCAAATACTGTGAGTCAGTCAGGTGGCACAACCGCGTAAGTGAACAAATTATGATTTGTGGATTAATTTTGGAACGGCAAATAAATAAGTTAAATAAATTTTATCAAAATGTATTGTAAGGGCTATACGACAAAAATAGCATCCCCCTTTTCTTATATTCAAAGTTTAAATTAAAAAAAAATGTGTAACAGGATAGCTAACAGGTCAAATATAACTAAGTCCCTGAATTTAAAAATTATCATCACAGTGCATTAATCATGCAATACCACGCAAGAGTATACGAGTATAAGAAATTTACGATATTTTGGTATTTTGAATGTCGGTTTGAAGATCTACAGTAATGACAGATTTAATCTTTATATTTTTTCCAAATATTATATTATCTTTTTGTGTATCTGTGGTTGAAAAAATCATATTCTCTACGCAAAAGATCACTACACAATTTGCAATATTTTTACGAAAAAACGGTTTAAAACGGTACATACGCCATGTTTATCAGATGTTTTCTAACCACTGGACTGAGTGACCACCAAGTAGGTACTTTCGACAAAACGCCATTGTATACCCCAGCTACTGAGAGAAGCAATTGAAATACGTAAGTTCAACTGGGAGAATGGTTTAAAATATGTCAACTCCGAAAAAGAGGAAATAAAATTTGGCTAGTATAGTAGAAGTAGTATAAGGATATGTTGAGTTTTGTGTCTCGTAACATGGATCGAGTTACAACTGACTCAAGTAACAATTGTAGTGTTAGAATTAAAAAGAGGGTAGATCTAGGGTAGCAAAATTTCACTATACCAGTAAAAATGGCGTTTGTAACAATGCCGAAATATCGAAAACTCATAAAAGTAAGTGAGAAACATGATAAATATTCGTTATACATTATAAATATATTGTCAATAAACATGAAAGCTTAAAGATATACATATGTTTGAGATACAATTTGTAGTATAATATTTTTAAATAAAATATGTCCTAACTACCATTAAGCTCTTAAATTGAAACAGTTATTTAAGCTCTATAAGGAAATAATTTACAATAAGATTGTGTGACATTTTATAATCATAGCTATATATATTTTACTCTCAAACGATAATTTCTTACACAATTGTTATAATAATAACTATACAAAATTCATTTGTTGTATCGTCGTCATCTCAGCCCAAACATGTCCACTGCTGGACATAGATCTCCCCCAAAAATTATAAATTATTATCATTGATTTCATTTTGACGACACGTTTGGCTCAGTCTGTAGAGCCTACTTGCTGTGCCAGTGGTCGCGGGTTCGAGACCCGCTGAGGGCATTCATTTGTGTGATGAACACGAATGTTTGTACTCCAGTCATGAGTGTTTATATTTATGATATGTATGTATTTAAGTTATATAATATGTGTAGTGTATCAACTATCTGGTATCCATAACACAAGCTTCGTAGCTTACCATGGAACTAGATGGTGTTGTGTTTTAATGTCCCGATATATTCCCAACATATTGTATACTAAGTTATATTTAAATGATGATCTACCACAACAATTACGTACCATATGATACAAATAAAACTAATTCACTTTTGTCCTTTTTTATTAGTAGACGACCAACCGTGCCAATTGTGTCAGCTTTCGATTGTCTTGGCTTCAACAAAAGGAACATTAAGATCGAATCGTCAATCGGTCAGGCGACCGTGTCGTTGACCCTATCAATGCGATTCAAATTAATTGTTTAATTGCCCCTTGAGAGGAAAACAAAACGTTACTGAAATATATGCGCAATTATCACGCTTTTAAGTTCATTACTTTAATGCAATGTTGTGACAAGTTGCCATATAAATAACGAGACCTGTATTTTACTCTTACTTTATGAAAGTAAACAAATAATTAAAGGTTTTGCATAAAGAACATCAAATAAAATAATCTATACTAATATTATAAAGAGGCAGAGTTTGTTTGTTTGAATGCGCTAATCTCAGGAACTACTAATTCAATTTGAAAGTTTCTTTTTCCATTAGATAGCCCGTTTATTAAGGAAGGCTATAGGCTATATATCATCATGCTACTACCCAAGGGAGCGGAGCAGTAACCATAAATGTCAATAAATCGGGTAGACTTCCATACATATTGTAAAACTGATTTTTATAATCAAACGAATTTAACGCGTGTGAATCCGTGAGGCGCAGCTTGTATTATATAAAAGTCGCTGAATAACATAAAGCAAAGTGTTTTTTTTTGTAGATTAAACGCAGCCGAAGCCGCGGGTTCTGCTAATTGAATTATATTTATAAACTTCAATATTTTTAACATAGCAATAAAAGAAAGTAGAATGCAGTTGGCAAGAAATTACAATTACAAAGTAATAGAGTGGGTTTTAAAGGCACTCTGTAAAAGTATTTACTAACTATATCCGCGTTCTACATCAGTAATATTATATGTGACCAATCGTCGCCGTAGTATTTATTTGTTCAAACCACCTATACTTGTAGTACTTTACAATGAAAGATTTTGTCTCTTTTAAAAGCAAAGCATTATTTCTAACATTGATATACTTATATAGATAAAATATATATTTATCAGATTTACTAAAGTAAAATGAATAGATTAAGTTTAACCAATAGAATTGGTATTCAAAATAATCAATCAATAAAATAGGCACTGAGATGACGCAATTTAAATGAAATCTATACTAATATTATAAAGCTGAAGAGTTTGTTTGAATGTTTGTTTGTTTGTTTGTTTGGTTGAACGCGCTAATCTCAGGAACTACTGGATGTAATAGAAAAATTTTTTTGTGTTGCATAGTCCATTTATCGAGGAAGGCTTTAGGCTATATATCATCCTGGAAAAATGTACGGTTCCCGTGGGATAGAGTTGTTTTTGTCTAGAGACGAATCCGAAGCGAAGCGAGGGTGAGTCGCTAGTAAAATATAAGGTTTTTGATTTAACACCTATTCAGATGAATGAATAAAAAATATAGCAAGAATTAAAACATGCTTGAAAACTTACTTAAACTGTGTTCTAGTATCTTCCTTGAGCAGTTCATCGCTGCGGTACCAGCTGATCTCAGGCTTGGGAGATGCCAAGAGTTGGCACTCGAAGATCAGCTTGTTGCCGTCATCCTCTTGGCGCAACTGCGGCTTCTGCGTGAAGCTCGGGGCAAAATCGTCTGTCACCCCCATAGTGCTAGGTGTTTGTCATCACTGTTTGAGAATTATTGCTGTGTCTACTTGAAACGGACGAACTAGGGACCTGTTGAAGAAAATTGTTTTATCATTTTTTGGAAATATTGTAACTAAAAGAGTAAAAATATACTATTTAGACTCAATTTGTCAAATTTCAGATAAAAGTTATCCTGTGTTTTAATTTTAAACTGATTAAATCCAAAAATAAAAAATAAAAAATTAATATTTTTAATTAAATAACTGTTCTATTTATTAAAAATCAAATAGTATTTTATTTACATTGTATTTTATCCTATGAAATATCTGATATTTGAGAAACAAGGCCTAAGTTTAGTTAGCCACAAGGTTGTAGTGCTAGTAAGCTTTAATTCATTCACAATTTACAGGTGCAAGTTAATCTTCCCTAAAAATAAAATGAGAACATAGTTATTCAGTAAAATCATCGCCATTGCCATGTTTTGTGATGTGGCCAATCGAATTAAAAAGTAATTCAAATTAAATAAAAAAAAAATCAATTAATCTAGAAATGAATCTAATTTTCATCTATTAACCACAAGTTTTACTTTTTATGTCATGTCATGGACAAAAACTATTTATTTATTGCTTATAAAGCAATCGATGAAACTTTATTAGTTCGATTATTTAAAGCAAAACAATATTTTGTTGAGCTATTAGTAATATTATCATTGTGGTCATCATCGGATTTTTTTTTATTTTTTTTTTAAGTTCGATAAATAATTTTACAAAATTTCACGTAGGTTATTGCTAGTTTCTAAAAGTATTAAAATATGCTTTTTTTAATATAAGAGAATATTTTTATACAATTTGAGCATTGAAATTTAAACAGCTATACAGATAAATAAAATTGAAGTATCTGTTTGTAATGTCAAAATAACAGCTTTATACTAAATGCATATGGAATCACATACGGTATTTATAAGAAAAACACATTTTTTTAATTTTTTTTTCTGTCTGTCTGTCTGTCTGTCTGTTTGTTCTGGCTAATCTCCGAAACGACTGAACCAATTCTAACGGGATTTTCACTGGCAGATAGCTGATATTATAAGGAACTTAGGCTAATATTAAAACGTACCTAGGGACGCACCCGAGCGAAGCGAGGATAAGTCGCTAATTTGCATATATAAAGTATTTGCGACTTACGTTGATATTATCACTTATAGCAAACTCTTTTTTAGTTACTTCATTTTCATCATTTATAACTTTAAAAATGTTGTATAACTTTTTTATTATCTGCATTTAGTGTAAATCATATTACTACGAAACTAGTAGGTATATTACAAAATTGTAACGTTATCTGACGTTATACTATAAATTAATACGTTTTTCTTTCTAATAATTTAATTATAATAAAATATACTTACAAAGTTAATGATATCACAATGTAAGATATCAGAACATCAAACTGAGATATCAGAATTGATACTATTACTTAATACAGTACATGTCATAAGCAAAGACGATCTCAAAAAGTCCATCTGTCCTCAGTACCTCCTGAACTCCTTATGCATATTTATCAAAATATTTTTTTATTCTTGTATTTTATATTACAATCGCATTTTTATTTTATTTACGCTACTTACATTAAGCAGTAAGAAACTAGATATACAAGTAATGAAACTTATGTTACTCTTTGCTAGGATCGGTTGAAAATGACTGCCATCACAAGTTATGACCAATTGATAGATGTCAGAAATGCTTTCTCTCAGCGACCAAACTTTATTTCCCTTTTTTTTATTATAATAAAGTTTTAGTTGACTTTGAATTATAAGTTTGCGTTAAAGGGTTGATTCTTTTTAAACATTAAGAAAGAATTAGTACGTCTTAAGCCTTAGATTAAGAGCGATTTACTCCAAAATCATAATAATAGTATTTAAAAAAATATATAAATAATTAATTATAGGTATTAATTTTAATTTGAAAGTCATAAAATAATTGATTTAAATGTTTATTTAAAAAAAACTGTGTTTTATTATCATAATATGAATTTTTTTATTTATATTCAATGATTAAACTTTTCAGCACTACCTGTACACATTAAGCATTCTTTATTATATAGAGTATATTTATTTACAGAAGTGTATGATTAAAACTTAAGTCCATATTTAAAATATAACTAGGGGCCAAATAACTGTGGGATTTCAGACTATTTAAAATTCTGAATATTTCATACATATTACATATGTAACGCACACCATCGTATGATTTTTCTGTCACGTAGATGTATTCAAGTCATTGTTTTTCTATTAATAATAATAATATCTAGTTTTAGGTCTTTACAAGTACTGTTATATCTTATAATTCTTTAATTTTAGTTAAAAGTCATTCATTTTATAAAATATCAAATTTTCTTCGTCTATAAGTTCAGGTACCAACAACAATAGCGATAATAACTTATCGCTAGAATCGCCACAATTATCTTAGATTAAGGAATGACCAAGCTTAGGTACTCTTAACTTTTAGAGTTAGTGATTAGCCTTCTCTATATCTATACTCCTGTAATTAAATGTACCGTCAAGTTATTTTACATCACATCTATTTTATAAAGGTTCTTACTACGTATAAATAATAAGTATTTATTCGTAGGGTTCTTATCATATTACACGAACTCATCTCAAATGATCAGTAATACATCATCGGTAGTATCTAACCGACATATAGCTGAAAGCTCTCAAATGACTCATATTCAGCGGTCAGCGCCATCTACACTAGCAAGGTGAAGTGTGACGTGTGGGTGTTCAGTTAGAATTTTCAGAAGTATAAGAAACGTCGCATCTATTTTGGTAACCGTTGAAGGCCTCGGGATCTTTTCATATTCTTATAACTTCCGAAGTTACCTAACGGTCATTCATTTTACTAAATTTTATTGAACTCAAGCAGAATTTTACTCAGCAAGTTAAACTCAGTCTATGTCTAAATAAGTTATGTATTTCAATAATTTCTCTATCTTTAAACGTAATTCAAATGTAAAATATCAGTGTTTCCAAAATATTGGGTTTAATTTTAATTTATCATCTACCTAGTCTATTTTTCCAGTTCGGGATGTTGGAAAAAACGCAATGTAATCATCATACATACCGTTTGGAACTGATAAAAATCCAAGTCACAAAGTCAAAGCACCAAACACAAACACACAATAAGTCAAATTTGACGTACTTCGAGAACTTTATGGTAAAGCGCAAATTCGAGATATAGGGTTGTCGCCGGCGGCGGGACGCGTCGGGTCGTTTTCGAAATCGTAACTAAACTACAAAAAGTTGGCGATGGGCCGAGGCGGTGTGGGAATGCGCGTGGGATGTTGCAGCCGGTTGGATAACCTACCGTGACGTACCAGTGCAGAGGTGTTTTCCGTCGAAGATAGAAAATGATCTAATTATTTAAGGGATGTACGATGATGGATTCTTAATCATTGGTACATATGAGACTCTGCATGGTTCACAACATATATTAAATGAATTTAATTTTTTATTTATTTCTTTATTTAGCATTGATTTAGCATTTCTTTTTTCCTGTTTATTCCCATATTTTTTATTCAACAATATCTAAGCAGCACTACTTTTAATACTTGTACCATATACAATGAAGAGGTCTTAGCTTTGTTTCAATTGTCGCTATAATAAACTAGCTATAATAACTTGCTTGATTCCCCATACCAACATTCATCTCCATTTTCACCCCCTCAAGGGATGATGATGAAAAGTATTCTATATCCTTGCCAGGGTCTCAAACTATCTTCTTACCAAATTTCATCTAAATCGGTTCAGTAGATTCAAAGATTACCTCCTACAACGTCACAAAATCACAAACTCACAAACTTTACCTCTTTATATCATTAGTATGGATTGACAATTTTTTTGTCTCGATTCGTTGAATATTTTCCGAATTAAAGGAAATTGAATAATTATATTCAAATTTAAAAAAGCTATAAGCGTATGTGAATATGTAAAAGAATTGGAAACAACTAGTACTAAAATATACGAAAAAGAGCTTATGAGATAGCAAGAGGCCCTGAAAAACAATGTCGTGGTAGAATGGGAAGCTGATGGTACCGTTGGATTTCGTCGTATTCGTATTGCGAATATTGCGTATACTTAAATGCATTTTCCAACGCTAACTCTAACAACTTTATAATTTAGCATATGACTCATTCAGCGAAAGGGATGGTCAAACGAAAATCTTGAGTACTCTACCGATCGTGCATGAACAAAAAGAAGTATTTTAGAGGCTAGAACTTAAAAAAAGAAAAACAACATTTTTTTAAATATCTCAAGGGACATAACATGATTATTTGCGTGTATGTATAATATATATATGTATCTATGAACACATTTTTTATTGGCATTTGAAACCTGAAATGTTTCGACCCTAGTCTGTTATAAATCTTTCACTTCATCACTACAACAAACGAGCTGAGTATTATTGGTCCTCGTATATCTTACACTTTTTCGCACTGTTCTTCATTAAATCGTCTCTTGGCAACTGGAGGATGGTCATGTGATTAATAAATCCTCAGGTGAATTGTCACAAAATTCGTCATTGTTGAGTCAAAATGGACTTTTAGAATTTATTTTTCCTGTATGTACTGAAAATAATTTCATATTATAATTATTTGACACAAAGTGGTCAGGTGTGAAACGGATTTATTGATTACTAGCGACTCACCCTCGCTCCGCTCGAGTTCAACCCTACTTACTTTAGTATAGATTTCTCAGAGATGAGATATTTTCCCGCAGTAAAAATCATCCTATATGTTGACCCGGATAACCAGCTATCATCATACAAAATTTCATTAAAAATCCCTCCAGTGGTTTTTCCGTGATGCGGTCACAGACAGATAGACAGACAAAAATTCTAAAAACTATAGATTCGGCCTCTGTATCGATAATAATGTCAATTTCAATAAGATTTTCCAAAAAATATTTAATGTACAGATTCGGCTTAGTTACAATTTTATTATGTGTATAGATTTGCGTGAGAATTTTGTATGTATTTACCAAAGAAATAGGAATTTTCCTAACAAAGTTTTTGCAATAAGTACACTACATCCGATGGAAATTACTATAAAAGGTTCAAAAAACGCAATCTATTAAATATTTATGGTACGGATGGAAAATTCAACAGCCTGAGTTTCGCAAAAGAATCCCGTCTCTCCAAATATGAACCCTAAAAATATACATTTTTTTTAAATTGAAAATTTTAAATAAAACTAATATTTGGAGTTTGCTAACAAGAAAATAAACATTGAACTTTGATATAATCTACAATAATATTATAAGTGCTAAATAATATAAACTTTGCAAAGCTACGATTTTAGCACAGTTTTTTTGAATACATCCAGATTGATCGTAAAACAATACGTAATCAAGACCAGTATTCCATTCAATTACAATATGTGAATAAATATGCCAGAGGGCAGGAAATTTAATTCAAACAAAAGCAGACAGGACAAACAAATATAACTCCCACGCGTCTAAGTCCGGGACATAAGCTTCTATTTTACAAACATTTGTATGGAAGAACGAAATAATATGCGTTCGTACAAGAATAGTTCATAAATTGTACATATTAGTTTACTTGTAATATTTGTATGTTAGTATTACAAATAAATGCCTGTGAAGCTTTTCGATATTGCATCTTCGTCCGTATACTTAGATATTCATGTTTAATTAATTCATACTATTTTCTTCGGTTCTTATAATTCGTGAATATGAAGGTGAAGATATTTTTCGAATGAATTTAGGATTTAATATCGCCACACAATAATTATATTTAAAATAACAAAAATGTACATTGTAAATATAATTTGATGCATTCGTAGATAAACAGACAGACAAAAATTCTAAAAACTATAGGTTCGGCTTCTGTATCGATAATAATGACCATTTCAATAAGATTTTCCAAAAAATATTTAATGTACAGATTCGACTCAGAATTTTATTATATGTATAGATGTGTAACGGTGTTGATCCCTTTTTTCTGAGACAAAAAATACAAAAATGTCATACGCGCTAGAATCTGCTCTGAGCTATGATAAATTTTATAGGAGCTATACTTTACTTTTTAAAAGCAGAACCTGAAACATTAAAAATACTTGGAATTAAGCTATAATTTAATGCATCTTGACCATCAAATATAGCTTTGATTTAAGCTTTTTTTCATTGACAAATACTCGTGATAACGTCTTCATTAATTTATGTGCTTTGGCTAATATTATATTATTTTGAATAATAAACCTATCATATTCACGTTGGTTTTCTTATGATACTTAAAAATATTCAGCACGGCGAGTAATTAGTGTTAGGGTTCGCTATTAACAGGGTTCACTACACCTTTAGAGGAGCGAATATAATTTTGGAAATACTCGGATGCCGGAAATATACTATCTAGAAGAATACTATCTACATATTTCAAATGTCCTTTAAAAGTTTAATTAATTTATACAATAATTTTGATTATTTCATATTAGTAAAATAATTTATGAAAATTTTAATATAATATGCTTTTTAACTGTTTCTTTGTTGAAAAGTATTAACTTACAATAGGTTAACAGTAAATTACAATACTTAGAAAGTCCCTAGATGTATTCAGAGTAAAAGTAGCATTTGAAATAATATTCCTAAGAGCAAATGATGAATGAAAATATAAATATAATTTAGATACAGGAAAAAATGCTTTTCTTAAGAAATAGTATGGCTTACTAATGCCTATCACAGATGCCACGCTACGCAAACAAATGATCAATTTCTTACGTCTCGTGATTTGGCCACAATTCTGCAATCTGATTTATTACATTCAAATTTGTTCTCAGAATCACGGTTTCGGAATGTCTTTAAGTGCACGTACACAGAAAATATTTTTGATTGTGACAAATATCGGATTTGGATGGAATTTAGTACGTAGGGTACCTAAACTCTACGTATAAGGCTAAGAGCTAGACTAATACATAGGTACCCAAAGACGTACCCCAGCGAATCGACTGTTAGACTCTCGTCATTTATAACTTTCCTGAAGATACTAGGTATTTCATTTTACTAAACAGATTAAACCATTTACAAAAATAAAAGGAATTTCATTTTGTTTATTAGAATCGGTTAGAACAATAAAATATCTCTATAGTCCATGGATATTTTTAACCCTTCTGCTTACCGGATAAAAAGTATTTTGTATTAAACTAATATTATTTTGTTTTCTTGTTTTATTAACAGCTTACCACTAGTTGCTTTTTTACCTTTAATAATGATATTAAATCGTATGCACAATGTTACTCTACTGCACTTCTTGGCTTACTCCAATTTCTAAATGTCTAGGCTGGCAACCGTGATTCACGTTGGATTTTTCGCAATTTGTTTTAAATTATACTAACTTTCACATGATCTCCATAAAAAAAAAAAATTATCCTTTACCATTTTTCCATAAGTATTATAATTGCCTATGATAGGTTACGTTTTAATTTGTTTACGTTTTAATTTGTTTACGTTTAATACAAAAACTTTTTATATGAAAAGGGTATAGAGATCTTTCTTCGGATATTCTTCTACTATTTCTTCTTAAATATAAACTCAACCTCTAAAATAAGACTCAAGTAGATTGGTGTGAATTTTTCACACATTCTATAAGTAAAAACGATATTTAATAAAAAGTTTTTTTAATAAAATTTTAAATACCTACAATTAATTTTAAACTGTTTGCTTAGTTTTCGTCGTGAGCAGAATAAAAAATCTACATAGTTTCTAATCATTAATTTTAATAAAGCATTAATATAAGATGTCGGTACAAAGGCACCTTTAAAATTCAAATGTGTATTGATAATAATTAGATAAATCGAATTGAAAAAGTAAATCTAATGCTATTATCGTTTTAACCTCATATTTTGAAACCTTGAACTCGTCTTTTTGTAAAAATTTTTGAACCTTAGTCAAAGGTATGTTAAATATTTACAGTTGAGGCAGGTATTTTATAACCGTATATTTAAAATTAGTTAATGATGTGGCTAATTTGTGACAAAGTAAAGGCGTGGGACGCATCTAGCTCTCACGCGCTTTCTTTTGTTGAATGTTTTCTTAAAATAAATATCGTATGTTGTTTTGAAAATAACCATAAATTATGAAGGTTTAAATTTAATAATATCTTAGTACAGTGGACTCTCGATAATTTGACACTCGGTATTTTGAATCTCTCAATAAATTTAAATTTTTCCCTGTTCCCTTGAAAAACACTCGATAAATTGAAAAAAATCAATATTAAATGGTTTCCTCGGTAATTTGAAGTTGAAGGAATAGTATCTTATCCACCAACATTCAATCGTTTCATGATTCTACTTTTAGAGGTTTTATATTATAGTTATGTCCTACTACTTAGGCCATAGAGGCTGATCTCATTGAGTCTAGCCTTTTTTTTGAGTATGTGGAACACCACAGACATATTACGTCCGTGTCATCCGTTTCTTTTGAACTATTTTTTATTTTTCGCAAATTTTTTTGATACTTTATTTTATTTTATTTGAGATAGTTTCTAAAATTTTCCAGACAACATTTCCAAATTTTTCCCCCATTTTCAAAATTTTATTCGCACTATCTTATTATATAAAAGGCAAAGGTGATGACTGATGTATCAACGCACAGGCCAAACCCTTAAGGCTAGCAAATTGAAATTTTGCACATGTATTCCTCATATGACAAAGGCATTCACTAAGGAAGGATTTTTCAAAATTCTACCCCCAAGGGGGTGAAATAGGGGATAAAAGTTTGTATGAAACTTTTTATTCCTTGGACATATTTGCCGTATGAATTGAGTACGGCAAAAATAATGAGTTACGTATTTCAGCGTTTTCTAAAATTCAACCTCTAAGAGGGTGAAATGGGGGATAAAATTGTGTATGAAACTTTTTATTCCTTGGACATATTTGCATGAAATTTCGTATTTTTCGTAGTCGATCGCGAGCGAAGCCGCGGGTTCTGCTAGTTGTAAATATTTATAAGAATAATTTCCGAATAATATATTACCGATAGAGTTTAGAAGGTAGCCAAATGGGTTTGTCAACTACCAATCTATGACAGAATTTATTGTATTATGTTTGCATTAATTTGACTCCATATGCCTACTTACAGTCTCACACAACACGTGGACTCTCTTACTTTGATCTCCATAATCTAGAGTTTATTCTATATCCTTCTGCTACTGTTATAACTAGTGCTGACCATACAATGTATTTAATAGTCATATTAATGTTAATTTTAATTCAATGGATGTTTTGAACTAGGCTTAATAGAAGTTTCTTTGCAGGGAAAATAGAAATTAGAGTAACATTAAAGCTATGCATGCTAAAGATAAAACCTGGTGGTTTTTAAAATAACATAGTGTAGGTATTGAAAGTAAAATTTAATATTTCAAATAGACACAAGTTTTTAATTACTGCTTTCGAGTCTGCCCGAATCGTTTGAAGTTTAGGAATGAACACCTGCCAATCACGTTTCAATCATCTACATATAGTAAGCCTACTTACTTATATCTAAACATTTACGACTGTCGCTAATATTAATTATATTTCGTCTTAAGAAATAAATATATATGCATATCTACTGTGCTCCTGTCACTGTGGGTTTACCTTGGTCAAGCATATAAATAAAAATATCGACTTACCAGCTTTCGTAACCCCATTTCCAGATAACAAAAATATTGTATATGATTAATTAATTTAGTTATTTTTTATTTTTTCCTATTGACGTAATACCGACAGTAAAATAAACTCGGCGAGCAAGTTATAGAATTCTGCGTAGGCGCATGTATTGTGTCCAAGAATTTCTGCCCGAAATGCATTATATGTATTTCTAAATTCGTTAACCTGACTCATATATGACGCTACTTGTTTACTTTGATAACAAGTCAAAAATACTTCTTCTAAGCATCGGTAATGCAATTATCTAAACCAAATAACTTTCATAAGTCTATATAGGTAATAGGAAAAACACTCAGTAGTACTCTATCAGAAAATACATACATGTACGTTCCCTATAATAAGAATAGATATAATGCAGAAATAAGTGAGTTAGTTTATACTGGAATTCGATTATATTAAAACTCGGCATAAAAAAACGCAAAATATCGCTTTCTCAGTATCGGGCATAAACGAACTAGATGATTTTATGATTTAAAAACATCATAGTCTATCTATCTAGTTTGTACGCTTAGATCTTTTAAACTTCGCAACGATTTTAATGCAGTTTTCAGCAATAAATAGAGTGATTCAAGAGGAAGGTTTATTTGTATAATACATGCATATTATAGTACAGAAAAGCCGAAAAATTCAAAGATTTATATTGTGCGCTTACATTGCCTACCTAGGGACGAACCCGAGTGAAGTGAGAGCGAGACACTAGTATTTCAATATAATGACCATGACAGTAAATACAGAAAACTCTGAATATCTCTCTATTTAGTTTTCATTTTCAATCTCCGACGCAATAAGAGGTGTGTTATAAGTTTAACATGGGTATCTGTGTATCTGTCTGTGGCATCGTAATGCCCAAACAGATGAACCGAGTTTAATTTAGTTTTTTTTTTGCTTGTAAGGTGACTTTATCGAAAGCGTTCTTAGCTATAAATCAAGAAAATCCATTTAGCTATTTGCAGACCATCAGTTCTTTTCTAGACGGTAAAAGAACATGAGCAACTTCCATAGATCTAATCGATTCAAATCTTGGTATCCCGTAACTTTAATTACATAGCAATAATATAGTAGCCTTGGTCTAATACTATAGCGTCTGTAAGCCTTTAGGATTACACTAGCTAGAATCTGCAAGATACTCATCTCTTTACTAAAATACCGCAGAGATATCGTTTTTATAGCATAGCTCATTGAAATGGCCTCAATAAATAGACTATTGTGTTGTTTTTTTTTAATTATTAATTTAAAAGTTATAATAGAGTTTTGTATAACACCCCTGTCATTTCAACTTTAATAGCTTCACTTGTACAATAATTTACAATTGTTATTACAATTGTATACATAATCAAACTTAAGCAGTCGATTTTCAATTTTTTACTGTAATAAAGTAAAGGCATGGTATATTGTATTCAGCCCTTTTTAACGTCCCACTGCTGGACACGGGTCTTCCTTCAATACGAGGGGAATCAGGCCATAGTCCACCACGCTGGCCAAGTGCGGATTGGCGGACTTCACATGACTTTCGAAAACTTGCTAAGTTTTCTCAGACATGCAGGTTTCCTCACGATGTTTTCCTTCACTGTAGGGCAAGTGGTAATCATGTTAGAAATGATTCGCACGTGAAAATATCAGAGGTGCGAGACCCGGGATTTGAACCCGCTTCACTCGGTTTCCGAAGCGAGCGCGTTACCACTGGGCTACCACTGCCTATGGTATATTAGTAATCATAATATTTTATGTTATTAATAAAAATAATATATCACGACCTAATTAAACTGATACTTATCACGGAAATAATATATTACGAATATTACGAGTGAATTGAAAATGTGATAACATCCTTTGCTTACGACTTCAAAGAGCAGATGTTTCGAATATCATGACTCATAAGTATGTTTCATACACATCATATTTACACAATGCCAAATTCTAGGTCAAGTGCATCAAAATATAGAACCCACTAAACAATGTAGGGTAAATTGTAAATAATTACTTTTAATTTGTGCATTTTATACATCTTTTTAATTAAAATTAAACCGTCATAATAATTAAAATTCACTTTATTCAAGAATTTCAGAAAAATCAAGGCTTTTTGGTTCAGGCTCTTGCATGAACATAATGTAATGTCATATGTAATGTCATTAGAGTAACGTTCGATTACTAACGTGCGATTCCATCTACTATCCTATTTAGTCGCACGTCTACTACATACATCATCATCATCTACTACATACATCATCAGTTAGTATAAAAGCAGAATGGAAAGCTCAAGTAGAATTTTTATGTTTACTTTACCAATTAATATTTGTTTAATTCAAACTATTTCCTTTATACTTCTAAGAAGCCCAAATGGCTTCTTAAAGGATGGCTCGGTTAAGCTAACAGATATAATTCAAAAGCTGCAATTTTAAGCTGTTCTTAAGTTTGTTAGATATGCTTAAGCTTTTTTTAACAAAATTAGAGTTCGCCCAGGGGTCGGTATTTATCCCCCTAACGTGTGTTCCCCTTGTGTTGGGGGGTCTCATTAGTGTCCGGCAATTCAACCGGGTGCGAAGAGAAGAAACACACAGGGAAGTGGCCCACTTCGGTGGGCGGTGTATATATTTATATATATATTAAATAATGTGAATAATCAGTAATTAATGATTTGTTTAAATTCAATCCCTGAAGTATTTAAAAAAAAGGTTTTTTTTTACTATTTTTACTTCAAATTTAATGTGTTTTTATCAATTTAGTACGACATGACATAAGTAATGTACGTAAAACTTATTCATGCCATTTATGTAGAACCTATCGTAGCACCGCGTAGCTTGAACTGTTTGATGCATGTTTGACCATTACTCTTAGTATACCCGTGTTTGTATTTTGTAACAACTATACACTATTCGCGCAATATTTTAACTTAAGATCAATTCAATAGTCTATACTAATTTTATAAAACTGAAAAGTTTGTTTGTTTGGTTGAACGCGCTAATCTCAGGAACTACTAATCCGAATTGAAATTTTTTTTTGCATTAGATAGCCCGTTAACTGAGGATGGCTATAGGCTATACATCATCCCGGAAAAATGTACGTTTCCCGTAGGATAGATTTGTTTTTTTCTAGGGACAAACCCGAAGCGAAGCGAGGGTGAATCGCTAGTTTAACTATAAATTGCAAAAGCGCAATTTAAAAATACAAATAGCATATATTCGCATATTTTTAGTTCGTATTTTAGGCAGTCGGGCTTTTAATTTTGTAAATTAATTTCTACAATAAGTAAACTCAATGGTAATATTTTTAATTTCCAAAAAATTTTACTTCCCCTATTTACACCTTTACTGGATGATTTTTTCCTTATCTTTCCTGTGTTGTATAAGGAATTCTTGTGCAAACCGTGATTCCAGACCGCGGCTTGGGCTGTGCACTGTCTATTAGTAAATAAATGAATAAATCGGACTAATATTATAAATGCGAATGTTTGTTTATATGTTTTTGTATATGTGTATATTTTTTTCTCTTTTATGCTCTAAGGGCCTGGTGAAAGGGCTTGATGAAAAACTCAGAGATACATTGACCTGGAGTAACACACAGAAGCAATATTAGGCCTCAAGTCGCTTAGTCGCTAATTTAAAAATGTCTATTAACTCCTCGCGGACCGCGAGCACACCGGTGTGCTAGATAACAATTGAATTCTCGGAAATTCGCACGGATTTCTTAGAATTTGTCCGGGAGGGAATAATAATTACAGAACAAATGAATCCCAGCTGATATTTTTCAGTACAATTTTCTTAATTGTAACGGAAGATATTTTAAAGAGACAAGCATCACTACAATTACTCACGAAGTGGTAAATAACACAAATTAGATGAAAAACACTTTTTGTTATTCATCCATTACTCATGTGACAGTTGACCTCTATAGATAGGGGACTCTGCCAAAACTCATAACCACATATTGAGTTTAATTGATACATCTTACGATTATGCACTTATTATTTATAGTATAAATGTGCCAAGAAAGTAAATCATAATTTTAACCTTAGTTCGAAACATACAGTGGTTTATTATGACAGTTCCAAAGACGATTCCAGTTTCAATAACTATTAAACAATCATTATAAAAACTGTGGTAGCCCAGTAGTAACGTGCTTATAAAACCAAGTGGATCGAGTTCGAATCCCATGTATCGGATTTAAAATACAATATCGGTATATAATATACCTAATATTCTCACGTGTGTATCATTTTTAAAATGTGCCATTTGCCAGGTGAAGAAAAACATCGTGAGGGAACCTGCATGTCTGAGAGAAATTTTCGAAAGAGAGCAAATTTCCGAAAGACATGAAGTCCGCCGAATCGCACTTGGCTATTTGGCGCTATGGACTGGCCTTATCCCCTTAGTATTGAAGAGAGGCCCATGTTCAGCTGTGAGACGTTAAAAAGGGCTGAAAACAATCATTATTTGAAACGCTGCTACCCAACCTCCTGAATGTCTTCTCCTAAAACCAATTGAATTCCGACTTTAAAAAGGAGACTTTAAAGAAAGTATTTGAGAAAATATGTTTTTTGTATATGATACCTTCGCCAGTTGTGACCGATTTAAATAATTATTTTGTCAACTAGCGGCTCACCCTCGCTTCATTCGGGTTCGCCTCTAGGAAGACAAAAACAAACATATCCCACAGAAACCGTACATTTTTCCGGGATAAAAAGTAGCCTATGTGTTATTCCAGACTATAATCTACCTCTATGACAAATTTCATCCAGATCCGTTCAGCCGTTCTGGCGTAAAAGAGTAACAAACATTCTTACATCCATACTCACAAACTTTCACGTTTATTATATTAGTATAGATGAAAACTTTACACCTCAAGGATATTGTACCATGACTAACTAATTGTATTTATTTTAGTTGTTTTTAACAATTTTCTTTGAAAATTCTGAGTCAGATTTTTTAAACAGAATTTACACGACTTTTTCTTTAACCTAACCTTATCTGTTGATCTTATTTTTCTGATTACATACTGTAATTAAGTTCAAAGAATTAAATATAACGTTAAATTCTGTAAAATACAGGTTATTTTGGACGGATATATTTTATAGAAATCCAGTCGATCGTGACGATTGCTCGATTTTGTGTATGTGCCTACTTAATACATCATACATTGATATCGTAATGGAACATAATATGATATAAAATGTATTTGTATTAGTTACTTTGTAGATTAATTAAAATATTTATTTAATAGGAATTCCGACATGCATTGATTAGATGATGCTTTTAAATATGACATGACATGCTCTGTTCATGTCATTATATATATTTTTAATGTACTAGCGAGTCACCCTCGCTCGGCTCGGCTTCGTCCCTCCTTACGTTTTAAAGTTTATATAGATTTCTCAGAGATGAGATATTTTCCGGCAGTAAAATTAACTCGGATAAACAGCTATCAAAATCCCTCCAGTGTTTTTTCTGTAATTCGGTAACAGACAGACAGACAGACAAAAATTCTAAAAACTATAGATTCGGCCTCTAAAGTCTATTTCAATAAGATTTTCCAAAAAATATTTAATGTACAGATTCGGCTTAGTTACAATTTTATTATATGTATGGATTTATATGTGTATACTTACATATGTATATAATATGTAGACATCTATTATAAAACGAAAAGAAGTGAAATGATATACTTTACTATTCTCCTCATAGCAAAATTTCTTAGAAAGTATATGATTTAATGGTTCTAATGCGATTAATTAATTTTAAGACAACAGCCTTCGAGAGTGATAACATCAAGCTTTATGAAAAGTTCGAGTGCAGCTTTTATTAATAAGCTTTCATAATTAGATTTCACATTTCGTAATCTGACGGTTTGGCAGGTGGCCATCCTGACAGAGACAGCGATACTTCATCGCATGAGTAGGAACAGGACAGGTGATAATCTCGTGTGAAAAATATTTATGCTAAGGCCTTCTGTTGCTATGAATTCAACTATGAATAGGTTGGTTATTTCTGAAACTTGTTTGAAGGTTAACTGTTTCGTTTTGCAGAGAATTTTCTGGTTAACTGAAGGTTTCATAGTGGTTTCACATTTTATTGTTGTTGGTAGATATTTGAATAAATATTTACGTCTTACGAGTATCGTGTATTGCTTGTACCTAACATAGGCACTGTGTACACTATACAGGATACCTTTACGTACGTAAACTCCTACTAATATTATATGCGAAATTTTGTGAGGATGTATGGATGTCTGGATGTATATAGATGTACGGATGTTTTTTACTCTTTCACGCAAAAAATACTGAATGGAATAATGTAATTACAATATAGCTCATACATCAGAATAACACACTACTTTTTATCCCGGAAAAATGTACGGTTCCCATGAGATGGATTGTTTTTTTTTTTCTAGAGGCGCTAGTAATAAGTAAAGATGAGATTACTTAGTCCAATATTACTTTTTCCTTGATATGTAATTAGTAATCTCATTTAGGAAAGAGCTGTAGATTTCACAATAATAATTTTTTTTTAATTTTGTAGGTTTTAAGATAAAAAAGCAAATGCATTTCTTATAAATACTCTTTTGAGCTGTTTCAGTGCACACGTCACAAAGATGTCACAGTGATGTGTGTGTGAAAGATGTGTGAGAGGGTCACATGATTGTTATAAAACTTTTTTAATACTGTACATTATAATGTTAATTATTAATAAAGCTTAAATTAAAGAAACTTTTACATACAACCACAAGTATCTTTTATTTTTATAATAATGTGGACCAGAACTATAGAAACATTCAAGTAAATCTACAGATAATATCTAGTTTATAATTTTCTTGAGCATTTTGTTTTGAAAATGGAGTCATGTTTATAAATTGAGTGGTGGTTGAAAGACGAGATTATAATTTAAGATCAATTAGTAATTTTAGACTACGTGCAAACTATCACGTTAATCCTATAGTATAACGTCATTTTGTTCGCTGACTAACAGAAAGTGTCACCTGTTTTTATATCTTTATATAAATAGGCAAAGACAAAACAGTTCAGATTCTTATTCTCTTCTGTTTGTCAAGCGATTTTTTTTTTGTTTAATAGCTATTGACGAGCTATTTCTTATCAATGAAAAAGTCAATAAATTATATATATAGTGCATACCTAAAAACCTTAAGTTGCTAGAAGTATCCTACATTACAGACATACATACGTAAGATTTTTTGACCGACTTCATAAAAAGAGAAAGTACTTTATTTTGTAAATTACTTGTGTGCGTATGTTATTGCATATCATCGCCAACTGTGAATGAACTTTTATCATCCTTTTTTTAATTTTCTAAATAATCACATCTAATTAAGGGTTAACTTGAATTAAAAAGGTTCCTTATTGGTTTCATGAAGTTTCATATAGAGCTTGCTTATTCATTTATTCATAAATTATGTCGAATCAATACACCAGAGCTAGTAATTGCTAGAAGAATAACGTTAAAATAATGAAATACAATGTTAAAATATACAATTTAAAGTGCAAAGATATAGAGAAGGAAGGTATAAGGATTACAGTATATTGAAATAATTTTCACAATTGATATATCTGGGAATCTATAATATTAACAATACTGTGAAAAAAAAGTTTAAACGTAACGATAAAGTTAAGTCTAAAATTAAATTACATTTGATCTTGTACGTTACACAGTAGTAAAAAACAGTTGACAAATTGCATCATTAATTTTTATTGTCTTTCGGGCAAGTGAGGCTTGACGGTATTATCTAATGGCAAATTGTCTATCAGATTTGGCACCTAAGAATATGGACTACAAAAATATATTTTAAATATAAAGAAAACGAAATTGCGTGTACGTACTTGATAAAAAGTGTGTTTATTTTTATTGTTTATTTAAAAAACCAACTGATGCAGTTTCAAACCGAGTCTTGCGTCTTTGAGATTTTCAACAAGACCATTACTAATACTCGTATTAACAATGCGGGTAAGGAAAAGGTCTTACATTTATATATGTTTCCTCAAGAGAGAGAATCTAAATACTTTCTGAAAGATATAAAGTCTAGCCTAATCTTTATCGCAATGAAAGGAGGTCTATCAGTGGGACGTTAAAGTGAATTATTATTAACAGGCGACTCACCTTCGCTCCGCTCGGGTCCGTCCGTAGATACGTTTTAACTGTTAGTATAGATTTCTCAGAGATGAGATATTTTCCCCCAGTAAAAAGTATCCTATATGTTGACCCGGATAACCAGCTATCATCATACCAAATTTCATCAAAATCTGTCCAGTGGTTTTCTCGTGATGCGTTCTCAGAATAACAGACAGATAGATAGATAGACAGACAAACAAAAATTCTAAAAACTATAGATTCGACCTCTTTATCGATAATAATGATTATTTCATTAAGATTTTCCAAAAAATATTTAATGTACAGATTCAACTCAGAATTTTATTATATGTATAGTATAGATGTCACATATTGAATGTGAAAGCGATTATCAGTCAGGCGCCCTTTTAAATGAATCCACTTTACTCTAGTAGATATGCTAAAATATTATCCGACTTGTAGTGCTAACATTTGTGAGTTTTATTTGGATAGTTTTCTGAGTGTGACTCATTTTTTTAAGCTTTAATTTTTATGTGTAAAAATCGTGTTTTTAGCTTTAAGTGTATCCGGTACTTGCCGCTAATGTCGAAGATCCAGATTTATTTTAATTTTCTGACCGAACGAGGTTTTTTGTAGGACAAGGGGTAAGTAGTAAGTAGGTAGTAGTAAGTAGGTCTGCTTCCCGGATGCCCAATTTTTTTATAGATGTTCATTTCGAATTTTTAGTTTGCCACTAGAGCTCATCATATGTAGCTAAAGAGTGAAAACTACAATAAGATAGTAGGATGATTCATTTCTAATACATTTTTTAAAATTAAAACCTATTTGGGATTAAGCCAGATTGACTTATAACTTACATATCTATCTATTGAAATCGTTGGCTTCCATTCAATGTATTGAAAGTTTTACTATCAAATTTACTTGACTTCTTGCTTTGCACATGGGCAACATGTGCATAATAAGCAATTAGTGTTGGGTTTCCATTTACGTTGAATATAAATAAATGACATTGATCTGAGTTTACGTAATAATAAAAGATAGTTGTAGCAGTGGCAAAACTCTTGTTTGGAGAACCAAGTGAAGTTCGTTCAAACCCTTCGACGACGTTTGACTCAGTTTGTTGTGTGTGTGTACTTGCTGTGCCAGCGGTCGTAGGTTCGAGTCTCGTTGGGGGCATTCATTTGTGTGATGAACACGAATGTTTGTACTCTAGTCATGGGTGTTTTCATTTATAATATGTATGTATTTAAAGTTATATATGTGTAGTGTATCATCTATCTGGTATCCATAACACAGGCCTCGTAGTTTACCATGGAACTAGATGGTGCTGAGTTAATTTGCTAATATATTTATTTATTTATAAAAAAAAACCCCGGGTCTCGCACCTCTGATATTTTCATGTTTCTACTCGTCTTTCCGTAAAGGAAAACATCGTGATATCGAATACATGCCCAACTAGTTGTCGAAAGATTTGTGCACTGTGCAGTCCGCCAACTCGCACTCAGCTAGCGTAGTGGAATATGGCCTGATCTGCCTCATGTTGAAGAATGAAATCCATATCCAGTAGTGGGATGTCAAAAAAGAGTTGAATGAGGAATAATAATGTGCAAGTCTAGGATAATTTGCATGCACTTTCACTAAACAATCTCTTTTGAGTACCTACGTTTAAATAATATATACTCGTAATGTTAATGGCTGTTTCAATTGGATTCTGATATGATGGGTGGAGTTATTTTATTAGTTTGAGTCATTTCTTATTGTTATCAATAATAATAAAATTCAATATATATCTGGAAATAATCTTACTTAGTCAAGAATATTAATTTGTTATTAATGAAAAATAACATAAATGCATCCTATGGTAGAATACTCGCTTTGGCGAGACGTGTGAGATTTTTACTGAGCCAATAGAAACGACAAAATAAAACATTGTGAGAAAATCTGCATGTCTGAGTGAACCTATTTGGTTTCTATTAAATTTGTTAAGTCTGACAACACGCATTTGGCCAGCGTGATTGTCATCATTCCACGCATTGGCAGATGACATGTACAGTGGGACGTTATAAATGCCTGAATAATAACAGAAATGCATTAGCAAGAAGTTTTAGATGAGACTGTTATGAAAAAGGAAGTTGTGAGTCTAATTGAGATAGTGTGTTCAATGTCGAACCCATCGTTAAATGTTACGAGCATGCACTTAATTTACCTTCAACTAAAACATCGTAAAGTTTTATTGTTCATTTGACACTTAATAGCAATAATAAGGTTAAACATTTTAATGGGCTTACTTTAGACATATTGACTGTCTACAATCGTTTGCGACAGTAGAAATCGAAATAGAAACTATTAAGACTATTTAAATTCAATTTAATTTTCTTCTTAATGGCTTCGAAGCATGCCAGTTGAGCAAAAAATACTTCACCAATATCACATAGAATAGAAAAATTACAACAGTTTATTATAAAATTTAAATATGACATATATATGACATAATATCATAATCGAATATACAGAAATCTCATGTCACGGTGTTTGTGGTCGCACTCCTCTGAAACGGCTCGACCGATTTTAATGATTTTTTTTTGTTCATTTGTTAGGTATGAGAATAGATCGTAAAGTGTTTTTCGCCCAGAAGGGCGAAAGAGGGGTAAAAACCCCCACCCCCCATTTCTTTATCGCGATTTTAGTTTTTTTGTATGAACAATATTGTATAAATACACAGCGACGAACCCGAGTGTAGAGAGGGTGAATCGCTGTAAAACATAAAGCCATAATTTTTTTTTTGTAAATTAAACGCGGGCGTAGACGCGGGTTTTTGCTAGTAACATATATAATTCAGATATCTATTAGCGTAAACATTAAAAAATGAGATCTTGTCTATGTCTTCTATTTCTAGACTCAATTAATTATAATTATTATAAAACACATACACAAATTTTTGAGCACTCTGTATAATCTATACTAATATAAAGAGGAAAGATTTGATTGTTTGTTTGCATCGAATAGGCTGAGAAACTACTGAACCGATTAAGATGAAAGGTAAGAAGATAGTTTAAGACCCTGTTAAGGATATAGGATAACTTTTATCCCGGAAATCATCAATTAAGGGTGTGAAAATGCGGATGAAAGCTTGTATGGAGAAGCAAGCTAGGGACGAACCCGAGCGAAGCGAGGGTGAGTCGCTAGTATTTTATAAAATTGTGTAAAATAGATCTAATATCTACTCTATTCCTTAGTAACATATTCATTCAGTCTTCATTAATATCCCCTTGTGGAGCACAGGTCTACTTCGTATTGAAAATTGCGCGGGAGATCAAACCGTAGACCACCACGCTGGCAAATGAGAGTTGCTCACATGTTTTTCAAAAATTAGTTAGGTTCTTTCAAACTTTTAGGTTTCACGATGTTTTCAACTGTAAGATAAGATAATTCGCACTGAAAATATCAGAGGTTGTAGACCCAGAATATAAGTCTGTTATCCTTTAATTAAATTGTTTTCAATTTGCTTGTTTTTTATTTGTGTTAGTATATTCTAAAATAATTTAAGCTATACCTCGAAGATTTAATTGAAATTTTGAACTAAAAATCTACTAAAGGCTATTTTAAGGTGAGCGTAGTAATTTTTTAATGACTCGAAATAACGTGACAGAAGCTGCGACGAAACGACACGGGGATTTACATTATTAATTAAGCACTAATACTGATAAATGATGAAACATGTTTGGTTCTGAAATCGAACAATTATAAATTGGATTCAATAGATTCGATTACTCTATTTCAATTTAGATGCAGACATAGACAGGGAATGCTGACAGACTTATCTATCAACGCGGTAGCTAAATCGTTCGTAGAAATGTTACATGTACGACCTACTTCTCATTAGTCGTATCGAATTAACGTGTTGAGGGACGCGGGAACACCGGTGGTTCAGTTAACAATTAATTTCTTAAAAATTATCCTGGAGTCGTTAAATAATTGTTGAACCAGTAGTGGATTTACCAGCAGGCTGAGTAATCTTAAGCCTAGGGCGGCAAATTTTAGGGGCTGCGAATTTAGGGCAGAATTCTTTTTTAACGTTATTTCAGAAAGGTTTATGTACAAATTCGAAAGAAGATTGAGCTTTTATTAGCTCAAAAATATACCCAAAAACTATTTCTTGTGTCATATCAACCAAATTGTTGGATTGTAAAAATAATGAAGTAACTGAAAATTGTAGAGGTGAGGGCGGCAAATATTGTCGCGTAATGGAGAGTGTGTAACGTCATTACACCAAAAATAATAATTAAAAAGACACGTCTGAAGCATGCTTAATGCATCCTTAGACAGTTGTCGTAGCGTTTCGAGAGAGGCATCAAAATTACTAGAAGTTTCGAGATTTAGACAAGGACAGTTAATCGTAAATTGCCATGTGTAAGAGTAAGAGAGGAACAAAACATTCGAGAAAGGCATCGAAATTACTAGAAGCTTTGAATTTAGACAAGAACAGTTAATTGTAAATTGCTGTGTGTAAGAGTGAGATAGGAACAAAACATTCGAAATTACTAGAAAGGTTTCGAATTTTCGAATACTAGAATGTTCTTTATTTATGTATATAAAAAGGCGGCAGTGAAAAGTGAAGAAAAGTGGAGTGAAGATATGGTGAAAGTGTATCTAGTGATGAAGACTAGTGTTCAGTGATTGAGTTTAACCAGAACTGTTTATATACTGCGCGTATTAGTGAATCTCCATAAGTCCTCTTGTTAACCAAGAGCAATAAAACATGAATAGTGCAAAAGACGTGCTTTAACTTGTGATCCCCCAACTCATAGATCGTAACAATATAAAAGAGCTTATAATTGGAAAATGTGTAAATCCGCCACTGTGTTCCGAAACTTTGTTGCTCTTTAGGGTTTCGTAACCAAAGGGTACAACGGGACCCTATTACTAAGACTCCGCTGTCCGTCCGTCTGTCTGTCCGTATATCACCAGGCTGTATCTCATAAACCGTGACAGTTAGACAGTTGAAATTTTCACAGATGATGTATTTCTGTTGCCGCTATAACAACAAATATTAAAAATAGAATAAAATAAATTTTTAAATGGGGCTCCCATACAACAGACATGAATATTTTGCCATTTTTATAGATAATTATACGGAATCCTCGTGCGCGAGTCCGACTCGCACTTGGCCGGTTTTTAATATTCGCATCATATGTTTCACAATCGATTTAATATAATCGATTCGATTATATTAAATTATAATCTTATCTAGATTAAAACTATCGGATTTGCTTACGATGATATTTTTAAATGTACTACACTTAATGTTGTCGAATATGTCAGAACCGACTTTATTATTGATGTACTCAATACCGTCATAGCCAATTTAATAATACGTTCCATATCATTCAATGTTTAACTTCAATGTTTTTAACGAAACAATAATAAGGTTTATTTTTACGTGATTTTAACGTATCATGAATGTTTTGTATTTTTAATTATTGTAATTCTACTTTTATGTACTTCATTACATTTTGCTTGATTAGATAGCGAAACTTATATTAATAGTTTGTGCAGTATTGGCATACTAATTCATTTTTCTGCAATGTGTTATTTATTGTTGATGATTTTTATTTCGGAATAATGCAAGTATATGACAACAACATAATATTATGAGCGATAAAAGCTATACATAGTGGCATAAGTAGTAAAGAAAGATCTATAAAATATTATTTCTTCCGATAAAATTGATACATGAGTCATTTTAGACCAAAAAAAAAATTGTGTAATTCAAATTTGTCATTTTCAGCCTTTTTTTAAACACGTAAATAAAATTGAAAAAAAAACTCCTTGTCTATATAATAGTGGTCAAAGCCATACGCTTAGTACGTACATATTAAAAAATCAAACTTAAAGACGCTCACCTGAAAAATCGCAAATTTAGAGTTCCGAGTCTTTCAGTTGGAATCAGCGATTTCAGAATGTTGTAATGTAATTTATGAAGCAAATTAAAAATAGAATAAATAATAAAATTCATTGATTTTCACACGAAACCATCGCATTGGTATATTTACTTTCCGAAGTTCAAGCTTTTTTGTGATATTATAATAAGCTTAAGTTTATTTTGAAACTTTCATATTTTATTAATACATTTGTATATAAATTAGTATTACATTAATACTTAATGAATAATAGAAATGATGATTACCATAATAATGATCTAATACACGTGATTTGGTCACACGCTTTTCCATCCACAAATCATATGCTATGTATTATAGTATCGTACGGCGTACCTGCTGTAAATCATATACGTACATATTTTACTTTATAATTGCCACTTTATAAATTTAATTTAATTTCATTATTTTATATTATTCCTGTTAAAATATAAATAAATATCATGAAAACTCCCATCGTTTTAAAACATTAACAAAAGCGATATTATTAAAATCTGGTTCTGACATTTAATACTATGTGAAAACTAAAATCCAGTCAGAATCTGTAACTGTTGAGTAATATTATTATATACATTTAGCGCAGTTAAAGTTATTTTAAGACGAATCTCGCAATTTCAGCGACGGCGCTCTATAGAGCGTTCTCGCTGAAATTGATAAATTAATACATTTACATGCAAAGCCCATTTGAGTCTTGTTCCGCTGAAAACCATATCATATCTGATAGTTTTATAAAAGAGATTAATGAAACACCCGACGTCGGCGGTGACTCTCGAAGTGTGGCCGAAATATATCGCAGCGTCGTAGTTCAAAAATAGTCTGCGCCGACCGACGCCGGGCTGCATACAAAAGTGGTGTGCGGAGCGACCAACATTTCGCCTTATCAAATTTCCCTACCCACACCCATCGCCCACGCCTCACTCAAAATTCCCATTCCGACCTCAACCCCCGCGGCCGGCGGTCATGCATTAGTATGTTAGCACATTCCAGTATATCCACTTAACCACCGCACTTTGAAGCATTAATCGATTAATAAGCGCACCTCCGAACTTACACTGTGCACTGCACGGACACCGCTATGAACACTTTCGCGAAGCCGAGACGGTTCGCTCTCGGCGCCAGCCACTACCAAACTGCTTACCACGGACCCAACCCGCGGCAAGACGCTCCAAAAATACCCCTCATTGTGTGTACATTCACTTATAATACCTAGGCTTTGGTATAAATCTCGCAGAACTTTATAAATAGTACGGGTTCGATACAGCAAAGGTATAAAGCAGTAGATGCAGTCGGCGCTATTAACCTAAATGATTTAACCTGGATACAATGACGAATGCGCACGCGCAGACGCAAGAGTCAACTGATATCTAGATTGGCGATAGATAGTGACAGATACCAGCTGTTACAGAAATTGTCAATTTTACTTCGAATGTTAAATATTGATCCGTAAACAAAATTATTTACATTATAGGCATATTGTAGAAGAAACAGAAGTAAATTAATCTTGATTGATTGAACTGATCACAAGTGAATATTTGAATTATTCTAAATGTAGATAGCATATAAATAATAAATATATTTTAGTGAATGAAGTAGAAGTCAAAATTAAATTTACTTTTAAATGCAAGTAAAAGTTTTACTTTTAGCATAGAGCGGCGTTAAATTATCATTAGGATAAGCAATATAGTGTCAATTGTGTCACTATATCCTCATTACACTACCAGAAATAGAAAGAATAAAAACAATACTTCAACGTCACAATACACGTGGATGTCATCACCAAAGACTTATCTCGGTCAAGAAATTTTTTAGTTAATTATTATTATTCGTAATAAAGTCTTCTAATATTTATCGACAAATATAAAGCACTCGCTGTCTAAATTTCTCCGTGTTGCCTTAACTTCTATTTCCGTAGTTTTATTGCTTGGCTCCTATATTCATGAACTTTATAGGGGAATTGCGTTAGTCGTCTGCCAAAATTCGCACTTTTCATGTTACTGCTTTGTATGAATTAACACAATATGTTCTGAACAGATACGTTCCTAAGTAGGTATATTATGTGAATGACCGATATGTTTTTAGTATTAGGTACAGTAATTATTAGTTTATATTCTTTTGAATTTTACTGGTTTAAGGTTTTTTTGAAAAATAAAATTTTAACTGCTACTTTAATTTATAATTTAACACAATTTAACCGACTTCCAAAAAAGAGGAGGTTCTATGTTCGTCTGTATGTATGTTTTTTTTATGTATATTCATCGATTACTCGGAGACGGCTTGACTAATTTTACCACTATAAACTATATTGTATTAAGGTAGCTCCCGAGGTGATCCTATAAAATTTTATTTGACATATAGTATACCATTTTCGAGAAAATCAGGAGAGACCATGAAATTTGAAGTATGTATGATAACAGATTTACTTAGACTTTTTTACCTACTTATAATTGTCATATCAACTTAACACTTTACAGGTAGTTGTAATTCCAATGATAGTATATTAGTATAGTGGTAATTTGGTATCTTGGAGCTTATCTGATGGTGATACGAGAAAGTTGATAGTGGAACTCCTCAACGGCTACTAGTAAATACGTTGAGTTTGAGCTTGTTTAGTTTCATTTGACAAGTCCAATACGTTACAATTATTTTTAGAGCCTGATTTCTAGTGTCACTCATAAAAGTGATTTTTTTAATTTGTGTCTTCATTTAAAATTTAGCAGCATACTAACATAAATGGCTTAATCTTCATTCAACCAAAACAACGGTTACCATGGCATCAAACAGTTGTTATTGTCTGACAAATGACATATAATATTATATTCTTTCTTTCTTTTCTTTCTTTTGGGGCCACTTTTACATGGGTAGAGGTATTTCATCGTGCACAGAAAAAAAATAGCTTTAATTTGATATATAAATGATGAATATACGTCATGAACGTACCAATGTAACAAAAACATCTTTTATGACTGGCAGCCCCTTTTGCGGCCACTTTTACATAGGCAGACGTAGTTTTTCTGGTACAGAAAAAAATTAGCTTTCATTTGATTTATAAATGATGAACATACGCCATGAACGTATAAATGTAACAAAATATGACCTGTTTACACCTGGCTGCGAAGAGGTTGCGGCCAAGTGCGCAAAGGCAGCTATCACTTTTCATGTTCTCTACGTATATTTCTGTGAAGTGGAGTATAATTCATTTAAATAACAAGTGCATCGATTTTGTCCCAAAAAGTCAATTATTATTTATTTAATTAAACATACTAGCGGGCACATTTTAATAGGCACCCCGGTCAAAACATATTGTCCCTTTTATTATTGTATATAAAAAATTGATTTTGATTAAATACGCTATGAACGTAGCAATCTTGCAGCCGGATCTTAGTCCATTAAAACATCGGGTGCAGAGTTATCATTTTTCTAAATTTCAATTTTTTATAACTTTTAAATATTTTATTAGTAAAATTATTAAGCAATATTTACTTACCATTTTGAAATAATCGATCTTTATCTATACATCTATACAGATAAATAAAATTAAAGTGTCTGTTTGTAATGTCAAAATAACAGCTTTATACTAAATGCATATGGAATTATATACGATAGTTATAAGAAAAACACAATTTTTAAAATTGTTGTCTGTCTGTCTGTTTCGGGTAATCTCCGAAACGGCTAGACCAATTTTAACGGGATTTTCACTGGCAGATAGCTGATATTATAAGGAGTAACTAAGGCTTCTTTTATTTCAGAAAAAGAATTAGGGTTTCGCTCAAAAAAAAACTTACCTAGGGACCCGAGCAAAGCGAATGTGAGTCACTAGTTGTTAATATGTCAAACCTCAGCTAGCATTGTGTTTTTGTTTGTCTGTTCAATTTATTCATTTTATATTAATATCAATATTTTATTATTCCATTATCAAAGGAAAAGCATAGGTTTCTTACGGTATAGGATGGAAGTATAGAACTAATTTTGCTACGCGATACTGGTTGATCTTACAATTATTTTGTTTTAATATCTAACCAAACGAAAAAGCTGTCAACAAAAGAAACGTTATATAATTTATTAAATCCCTAGCCCTACTTTTAAGGTGCAATTTATTACCTAAAAAAATCTAGACTAATGTCTAAGCAATAAAGTAAATCTACGAGTACCATATTGATTTGGTAAGTAAAGCAGCTAGTCACTTAAAGGATTGAATGACAATATGTAATATATGCACGTCTTATATAATACTAGATAACGGTTTAACGGTTAATATAGATTTCTCAGAGATGAGATATTTTCCCGCAATAAAAAGTATCCTATATGTAGACCCGGATAGCCAGATCATTACACCAAATTTCATCAAAATACCTCCAGTGGTTTTCCGTGATGCGGTAACAGACAGACAGACAAACAAAAATTCTAAAAACTATGGATTCGGCCTCTGTATCAACAATAATGTCTATTTCAATAAGATTTTTCATAAAATATTTAATGTACAGATTCGGCTTAGCAAGAATTTTATTATATGTATAGGTGACAAAGTAGGTACTAAGTACCTACCTGGGTGAGGGAGCCTCGCACGGTGTTTTTATCGGTTTTTTTTTAGAAAAGATATAAAAATTGTGTTTTTTCACAAAAGACGCCTACATATGTAATTAAAGTTTAAAAGCAAAACCTTAGTTAAATACAACATATATAAATTCAAGAATCGCTCATCAATTAATTTGACGACACGTTTGGCTCAGTTTGTAGTGACCCACCCTATTTACTGTGCCAACGGCCGCGGGTTCGAGTCCTGCTGGGGGCATTCATTTGTGTGATGAGCACGAATGTTTGTACTCCAGTCATGGGTGTTTATATTTATAATATGTATGTATTTAAAGTTATATATGTGTAGTGTATCAACTATCTGGTATCCATAACACAAGCCTCGTAGCTTACAATGGAACTAGATGGTGTTGTATGTTAATGTCCCAACATATTTATTTATTTATTTAATATTATAAGATATTTCAATCAAAAATATTTTAATATGGTTACTAACATTTTTACATCCAAATGCAGTTTGCTTAAATTATGCTCAAGATGTAGAAGAAGATTTAATATTGGATGTATGTACATTGTACAATGTACATATGTCATCCAATGTTAAATCTTCGTCTGACCTAAAAACACTACGGTGAAAATATCCTAAAATTATTATAAAGTAAAATGGTAGCAGTTCAAAATCAGGTTACAAAATGATCCAATGTACTCTATTACAAAGTAAACGTATTTTAATATTAAAACGTACGTTTTTGGGAATGCGCCAACTTATTTCTGAAACTGGAACGATTTTTCGAAATAATTGGCGATTTTTTTAGCATTTCAGTGGTTGTTCGTGTATTTTCCTACATTTGAAAAAATATTGATTTTAAATATTATCAAATAGCATGAAAAACTCACATACAATTAGACATTTAAGCTAATATTTTTAGCAATATTATTTAGTCCGTATGTCCGATATCACAGTGAAAAGACTCGGTGATCTTTCACAATTCGTACTAAAAATAACGTACACTTCTATACATAGACGACCGTAATAACGCAGTGGTTTATCTGACTAGCTCTGCCTACAACACTAGAGGTAACAGGTTTGATTCTGCATGAGGAAATAGCATTTTAAAAGTTCGAGTTTTATCAAACGTACTTGATTACAGATGTCACGTCAAGTTCTACGAATGGCACTTAATTTTATTTTACAGTTATTTCAATATAATATTGGCATACAAAATTAATTATTTTCGAATTAAAAACTTTAAAAACCATTTTCCCACCTAAAGAGTAGATTTTTCCTTGTAATAGGACGACCCCTGAAACAGCATTAATAGATGTTTATTATTATATTATGTACCTCCTCCTTTTTTGAAATAGACCAAAACATAGGTTTTATATAAGTAAGTACTGTTTCTTATACTAATTTATTCTCTTAAGTATTCAAAATTAATACTGAGTATAGTAAATCAACTAATTTCTAACATTTATTACACTACTTCGATATCCTTATGATTAATTTACGATGATGATGTTTAAATACTAAATTATCTATATTAACGTCACAGGATACATGGCAGTGATTTAATACTGATTCTATTGGGTAAAATCAGAACAACATGCATTTACGAAGTACTACGAAAATATGTATGTTGGCAAACATATATGTAATTATATGAAGAATCTATTGCCACATGTGCACTTTAATTATATTAATGTAATTGATTCAATTATACAAAGTACCGCAACGTTTATAATAAAGGAGTAACCCACTTGTCCTTTGTTTGCCTTGTACTCGTAAATCTATACATATAATAAAATTCTAACTGAGTCGAATCTGTACATTAAATATTTTTTGGAAAATCTAATTGAAATAGTTATTATATCGATGCAGAGACCGAATCTATAGTTTTTATCATTTTTATCTGTCTGTCTGCCTGTTACTGCACCACGGAAAATCTGCTGGAGGGATTTTGATGAAATTTCGTATGATGATAGCTGGTTATCCGGGTCAATATACAGAATACTTTTTACTGCGGGAAAATATCTCATCTCTAAGAAATCTATACTAAACATTAAAACGTAAGCAGGGACGAATCCGAGCGAAGCGAGGGCGAGTCGCTAGTTTTCAAAAAGACAAATAGGCAACAGACAATAGATTTATTATACAATGTCATATCAAATAGTGTTTTTAAAAGAGGATCAAAAGCTTCAGTCTCGACATATATTGTCGAGAAGAATAAATCAAATGTCAAAGTGATTTAAGTCACATCAAAATTCGCGAAGTATACACAACCAAAAATGTAACAAAACATCATGTGAGGCCAAAGTAGTATGATTAGTGTGAGAGGTTTCCTGTTGGTGATGTTGAGAAGTGCGTTCATCGTTGCTTTCCTCAGCATCCCAGATCGGGTTGCCGCCTTCACTGGACTCAAAGGCTGGTCCAGGAAGGTGCTGTACAATAAGATCGACCTCTGCACTCAGTCTTGCTATAGTCAGATTATTCCGGGACTTTACTTGAGCAATGCAAAGGCAGCTTGCGACAGAAATGTACTCCGGCATCTTAACATCACCCATGTCCTCACAATTGAGACACGCAGGTTGCCGAAATCAACTTTTATTGACAGCAACATTAGTACCCTCTATATTAGGGCCAACGACACTCCTCAAACCAATCTCCTGCCCTACTTCCCAATGGCCAACGCCTTCATCGAGGAGGGCTTGCAGAAAGGGAATGTGCTCGTCCACTGTCATTTTGGAGTTTCCAGATCCGCCACCCTTGTCATTGCATTCATCATGGAGAAATATAAGCTGACGTACGAGCAAGCATACAACTTTGTACGACAAAGGAGAAGTTTTATCAATCCTAACCCTGGGTTTGTGAGCCAGTTGAAGCAATATCATAAGATGAATTACGATGTGAGCGGGTTACAGAGATTCGAAGCGTTCATGAACGTAAATGCAAGAAAACATAAATATAAAATTGCATCCTTGGCGGCTGTAGTGATTGGGGTTATCGTTCCACTCGCCGTCTTAGTCGTGTAACTGTAACAGTTTCAACAAGTGATTTCTATGCCTCATAGACTAATTGTAAAAATAGTAAAACATATGTAAATCATGAATAAAATATTTTTAGTTTGAAATATTATTATTTAATATTATAAGAGAGTAATTTTTATTAAAGAAAATAATAATTTAAGACAAATTTTGAAGTCCCTAAAATAGAATTCCTATTTTGAGTGTCCTCAATCTGGTTTATATAATTTAATGAATAAAACGCAGTGATGCGGGCGTATTTGCGCAAACAATTCCGTTAACTTTTATTATTTTAAACGTTGATGAGCTTATTTAGGTTCGTCACGTTATATATATAAAAGTGCAACTAGTTGCTCCCGATTCTGCGCGAAAGTTTACTTCATAGATGTTTTTATATCTATACTCTTTAAAGCGATTAGAAGAAAAGAAATAAGTATAAGTATAATCCTACTGTACATTCGTTCTGTCATACTAAAAAAACCTAAAATTTATAGTATCTTAATTCAACTAAAGATCTCAAATCACTCGTGAAATCACAACACCCACTGATACTGCGAAAATTATAAATATTCTTCACCTCAACACGATATTCAAATCTGCTTAAAACTATATTAAAATTTACTTTTTCATAGCAAATTGTTTCATGTAAAATATTTTAACGCACAAATTATCATAAATGATATTAAACTATCAGTATATTATAATCATTTAAGATTACATAATGATATCTTATTTAATATTATTTACCTATACCTTAATTACAATATATGGAAAATCTCAAATCGTCTGTTTGTTATGTCAAAATAAAAGCTTTTTATTAAATTCATATGAAATATAACGGTACTTATAAGAAAAATACAATATTTAAAATTTTTGTATATCTGGCTGTTTGTTCCAACTAATCTCTGAAACGGCTGGACTGATTTTAACGGGACTTTCACTGACAGATAACTAATGTTATGAGGAATAACTTAGGCTACTTTAATTTTAGAAAAAGAATTAGAGTTTCGCTCCAAAAAATTTAAACATAGGTACCTAGGGACAAACCGAGCGAAGCGAGGGTAAGTCGCTAGTCCTTAATATATCGAAATAGCAGTAATATATCAAAAGTTTATGCGCATGATTCATATTTAATCAAATGGTTCGCATTAAATCTTGGATGCACCTGATTCCTATCCAAAAAGTTGTATGACATTTACACCTACGAATTGTTGAGTGAACTATAATCTTATCGTTTCATGAGAGAACCTTATGTATGGAGTTTTATCTCATATTTAGGTTTATTTAATCTCTGTACGTAAAGTTAAAATTCATTTCTGCTAAAAACTATAAAAGTAAAACAAAATAATTGAAAATACATAAAATTTTAGGCAATGACTAAAATTCATAAGTGTCTTCGAATGGAATAGAGGGCAATGACAAGTTTGAGAATGACACCTCCTAGTATCTAGCATTATACCGCAAAAAAAAGAAATTTAAGAAGAAATTGTAATATTTAGTGCTAAAAAACGACCCATACCATACCTTCTTCTCTCATAGATAGATATAATGCTTTACCTTCTTCTGCTCTCCTTATCTGTAATGTAATAGAACTAGACTTCTTAAAAGCTTGGCCTAAATTAAGCGACATTTACTTAACATTCACTGTTTTTATTGTTATTGGTATAGCCTCTAACTCTTTTACGGTGTAATTGAGTAACATAATACAATAACATATGGATCTAATTAATAATAAAATAAGACAGTTACATTTGATTAAAGCTTATTTTTAATCTATAGTCGTTCCAGTTAAATATGATGTGGGTGCGGCATAATATAATACAAGTATACATAGGTGGACTGTGGATGTGATAGTTGGATCGATTTACGCTTGAAGACAATTCTCATGTTACAAACCAAAGCTTTTTAATATTTTTTTGACAAAACCTAGCAAAAAATATATATATATTTTAATATCTCTGTTGACATGTTACCTAAATCTCGATTATGAAACCGATTATTCTTGCTTTAGTTATATGAAATTCGTTGCGCACTTGTATGCTAAAATTTCTGGTATCTTTAGGTTTATTTATATTTACTTACTGAAATTTTTTAGACTTAAATACTTAAATGTAAAAGAAAAATGAAATTTATACATTTGTGGTATCTGTAGCCTTCTATGATCATTATAATATTATATTGTATATATTATTACATTGTATTACAGGTATCGGTCACCCAGTGGTAGCGTATTCGCTTAGCATACCAAGTGTAGCGGGCTCAAACAGTGTATCTTGCACCTCTGACATTCTTTTGTACAAATCATTCTCTATATCACTTGCCTTAAAGTGAAGGAAAACATCATGAAGATATTCGCATGTCTAATAGAACCTAATTAGTTTTTAAAAAACCACCAGCCAGCGTGGTGAACTATAGCCTAACCCCATTTGAACTGAAGGCACCGTGCCCAGCACTGGGACGTTAAAATAGAACTATAATATATCATTGTATTACAATCCTTACGGTTCCCTATATTATTCAAAGCCAAAATGTTAATAAAGTCTTTGCAAAGAGATCGTGCTATTTAAACATGATATAATATTATCGCTGTTAACAAATCTTGATGTTTATTATAAACTAGCAGAACCCGCGGCTTCGCCCGCGATCAAACTACGAAAAAAATAAACTTTTTCGCATAGTATATTACTTGCAAAATTAAGTTCGTGTAAGTTTTATTGTTTCTTAAAGATATATGGAAAACAAATTAAATTTTAGCGATCGTAACTCAAAATATCCAGTATCTTAAAGATGTTAAGCGTATATTCCGTAAATAAATATACACTTTAGGTATTTAGCAAGCTCCACTACCTGTGTTTTTTGCACATTTTTCTACTCCATCTTTCCAAAGTTAGAGGGAGAGAGTACAATGATACAATCGCATAGATAGTTCACGACTTTAGAATCATGTAACTCGGCTAATACGGGGTTTTTTAACTAACATACCTACTAACAGGTTAACATCTACGTTATTTTTAAAGATCCAGTGCTATGTACACCTGAAGCTTATAGCTTCCCTCCTTCTCCTTCTTTTATAAGTTACCCATATAAATTGTCATTCTTATTTTAATGTAGCTTTTTTCCCGCGGCTACGCTCGCGTGGACTGAAAAATTTGCTCAGTTTTAATTTCCATTCAGTTTATATGTTGTCATATCCAATTTTTAATATTATGTCTAGATTCACTTAACTTAGTATACGCTAAAATACTAACCACAAATATACCACACTGATGAATGTTTTGTCTAGTTCTGGGATTTGCTAAAACGTTTCTGTGAGAAGCTATCATCTCTTAAGTCTACGCCTGCTACTTTTAACGACTGGCTCTGAGATACATATATTATTGGTCATTTCAATGCAAACTTTAAGAAAGAATTACAATAGATTAAATTCAAAAGCGTAGTCAGAAGTTATCAATGGTATTCGAGGTATGAATTCTGATTCCCTCCGAGCACATCCAGCAAACACAGTGACCACTATAATGTTTAATGAATTACTCATAGTCTAATCCTGTTACATAGCTTAGGCGACTTTTTTATTGCAGATATGCCATCCTTCAGAAGGACTATATAGATAGCAGGATACTCTCTAGCTAGGTTCTCTCTCGCGCTCTAAGTCTGTTATAATTTTCGCTACTGTGGCCAGCCGAAAAGTTATACATAATTTTCCTTTGGATTCAGAATAATTTCCGTTGCTACTTTATATCCCACACAATAAGTGTGCACTTACGGAGAAGTTGAACTATGTTACTCTATTTAAATATATTCAACAACCTAAAGTTCAACGCCCACTTTTACCCACTTAGAGGCTGAATTTAAAAAAAAAACTACAATACATGTTTGTTTAATTGTACTAAAGAGCATTAATACCAAGTTTCAAGTAATTCTGATCATAAACAATTTTTTCCTCATATAAACAGCATAACCCCCTTTTACCCTTTTAAGGGGTGTATTTCGAAAAAAAAATGATATTTGTATTAATAACAATAATGTAAATACTATTTTACGTGCATCAATTACAGAGTTTCATACAAACTTTCATCCCCTATTTGACAGCCTTATGGAATGAATTTAAAAAAATATTAAAATACGTATTTATTTAATTGTATTGAAGAGCATTAATACCAAGTTTCAAGTAATTCTGATCATAAATAATTGTTTGCCCATATAAACTTTATCACCCCCTTTTACCCTTTTAAGGGATGAATTTCGAAAAAAATCTGATACATATATTTCTTATTTTTTATCTTAAAGCTAAATACCACTTTCCATGCATTTCGCGTTAAGAATGACAGAGTTTCATACAATCTTTTATCCCTTATTTTACCCCCTTAGGGGATGAATTTCGAAAAATCCTTTCTTAGCGGATACCTACATTGTATAAAGAATAGGTCCTCCAAATTTCACGTTTCTACGACCAGCGGTTTAGGCTGTGCGTTGATCGATCAGTCAGTCAGGACAAAGCATTTTATGTATATATAGACTAGCGACTTACCTTCGTTTCGCTCGGGTGCGTCCCTAGGTACGTTTTAATTTTTTTAAGCAAAACTCTAATTCTTTTACTAAAATAAAAGTAGCCTAAGTTACTCCTTATAATATCAGCTATCTGCCAGTGAAAGTCCCGTTAAAATTGGTCCAGCCGTTTCGGAGATTAGCCGGAACAAACAGACAGACAGACAAAAATTAAAAAAAAAATGTGTTTTTCTTAAGTACCGTATATAAATCCATATGCATTTAGTATAAAGCTGTTATTTTGACATTACAAACAGACGCTTCAATTTTATTTATCTGTATAGATAATTCTGTTTTAAACAAAATTATCATAGAAATACAATTTGTACCATTCTATCATATAAGAGAGCGTAATCAGTACATAATCTATAACACCTATTACCCTGAAGCCAGAAGAGATCAACTATTTTAAATAACAATGTGCAATATGTAAAGTCTTGGAACACTCATATTTTTTATATGCCTGGTGGCTGTGGTGACATGTTATTTGACAGCCATATCATTAACTATGAACGCATTAGATAATTTGTGTGTTTCATTTGAATTTTCATGTTTTTCCTTTGAAATTACTATGACGATGTTGCCAAGAACAATCCTCCAAATTTTAAAGACGCAAGTATATTTTACTCGAAATTGTGTATTATAATTTCCGCCCAGCTGTTAAAATCCTATGTTAAATTTTGTTGTTATATTTGTATCGTACATATCTTTGTTGTTTGTCGGCTATTAATTGAAATTGTATTTTGGTCTGACTAAATTTAAATCAGAGGTCACTACTCACAGGTGCTGTGAGTTACTTATGATGAAAGGCATCAGACGTCGTAAACAATGCAATATAATGTTTGATTCAATTAGAATACCTTAGTTGAAACGTGCATAGATTTAAAGAAAAATATCTGTCTCTAAATGGAGCCAAGCGGAACTTAATATTTTTTATGTTGTCTTTGTATGGATTATTAACGTAATTATATTCTTTTTAGAATGCTTTTATAAGCTTTACGTATTGCTACATTTGTATCTATATTTTCAAATCTTGGGAGTCAATTTTAAAATATTTCCAACTACTCACCCTCGCTCACGATCGCTCAGGTTCGTCGCAAGTGAAAAACAGAAACAAATCTATCCCACGGGAACTATTCCAGACTATAATCTATTTCTGTGCCAAATTTCATCCAGATCCGTTCAGCCGTTCCGGCGTGATTTTACGTTTAGTATAGGTTTATATATATAGTTTATCCTATATATTGACCCGGATAACCAGCTATCATCATACCAAATTTCATCATAATCTATCCAGTGGTTTGCTCGTGATGCGTTGCCAGTTTCCAGGCAGACAGACAAAAAATATAAATACTATAGATTCTGACTCTTTATCGTTAATAATGATTATTTCAATAAGATTTTCCAAATTTTCCAACTCGATTTAGTTAGAATTTTATTATATATATATACATACACATTGCAAATAAAAATTATACTAGCTTCTATAACAAATAAGTACCTACTATCTATCGCATTAATAATAATAGTTGCATGGTACATTTTATTGTATGCAATTAATTTATTCTCAGACTCCCATAAAAAATTTAAACCGAATCACCCGACATCATTTACTATTTTATCGCACCTTTAACGTTATAAGTGCGTTCTGTGATTGATGTTTAGTGTTCTGGACTGAGGTCATGTTAAATAATGCACGCAGAGTCAGCGCTTTTAAAGTTTAGTCATAGATATTTAAAGTATATTTACGTATTTGCATCATTGGCGTAGGAACTAGACTGCAGAAGACTGTAAGGTACACTTGCACCAAAGTTACCTATACAGATAAATAAAATTGGAGTGTCTGTTTGTAATATTAAAATAACCGCTTTTAACTAAATGCACATGGATGTATACACGGTACATATACCAAAACAACATTTTTTACAATTTTTGTCTGTCTGTCTGTCTATCTGTATGTTCCGGCTAATCTCTGAAATGGCTAGACCAATTTTAACGGGATTTTCACTGGCAGATAGCTGCTGTTATAAGTAGTAACTTGGCTACTTTTATTTTAGAAAAAGAATCAGGGTTTATCAAAAAAATTAAAACCCATGAAATTATGAACAAAATCCGCGTACGGCGTACGCACCCGAGCGAAGCGAGGGAAAATCGCTATATAATTTAAATAGCTAACCGTGAAAACGTACCCAGGGACGAACGCGAGCGAAGCGAGCCTGAGTCGCTAGTCCTACATAAGTTTAGCAAATATCAAATTATGATGTTTAAGGTTTGCTAAATATATTATTTTTATATATTTTTTGTATATATGTACGTATATATGTATGTTTATATCATTTTATTAATAACTCTGTGTGCACACCCCTTCCACTTCACACTTTGCTATTTCCTACACCTAAAGGTTGCCTGGAAGAAATCGCTGTTTTAGCGATAAGGCCGCCTCTTGTACACTTTCTTGTTATTGTATTGTTTTGTCTTCTTTTTGTGTATGCAAAAAAGAGTTTTTTTTTTATATTTTTTACGTTCGGGAATGCCTATACGCATACCATCTGCATATATTACGGGTGGTTATGTCAAGACTTAGCAAATCCAAAGGAACTTTCCCGCCCTTTTGTAGCGCCGTATGATCAATTACGCACTTTACCCAACGGCTGGCCTACTGTGGCAGACCACAAAAATAAAAAGATTGTTCTCACAATCCACACTGCTATCAGAGAAGTACCACAAGTAACCCACATGGTATGCTTAACAAACCTACAGGGGTGGGCCGCCTCCCAAATACATTTCAAGACTTTAAGCCCGACTGTATTGCGGACGCTACTGAGCTCGCATTTATTATATTAGTGCGATTCATTTACGAACCAATCTCAAATAGATTATTAAAAGTTTTGGATGGCTTTTAAAATTTTCTAGGTAACAAAGATGACATATATAGGTTGAAGGTAAAAACATTAAGACCATAATATTTGGTAAAGAAATTATTTAAACCTACTGGCAATAAATAATTTGACGTTGAAATAAATACCTATCTACCAAGATATCTTAAAATAATTTATACAAAATATTTAAAAACTCAAATTTCTAAGCGTCAGTTCTAATTAAATAACAAATTTAAATAATTACAATATACTTTAAATAATCCAGAAAAGTAAACATTATTTCTTATTTTATAAACAATATGTTAAATCAGTAATCATTCTGTGGATTTGGCACCAACACGAATTTTTTACAGTATCCGGGAAATGTAATATGCTATAATATAGATGTGAGCAAAGACTATCCAGTTTTAAATCTCTAGTTAATTTATAAAAATGTTTATTTTGTACTAATATTATTTATGTATAATAAGTCGTATTTCATATTAGAATACAGTGAATTTTAACTTATTCCTCCATTGACCAACTCAGTACTGATGGGAGAAGTACCGATAAAATACTCAACACTTTGTCCTAAAAAAATTATATTTGATAAATATATTTGATATTGAGTCTATTTTCGACGTATACAATACAGATATACAAACCAAACTTAATTTTAATCAAAATGTCTTCTTAATAGGTACATATGTATTTATTTTCCTTTATTGTGTGTATCATTTAAAAAAAAAACTTTAAATTTTATTTGACCTACATCTTCGCTTTCTCTCATATTTTACATGTATACAATTTTTTTAAGAAATTTTGTATGTGTTTAAAGAATATTTTAATATACTAGCACTAGAGTCGAAACTATAGTTTATAAAATAATAACTAGGTGTCTGTTACGTAAAACCATCTAGACTTAAATATTCCTTTACAGATATGCAATTTGTTTCAGATTTGGAAAACTTGGTTTCATAAAAAACATATATAAGTAATATCCACTTTCATTATTTTATCCTATCGTTAAATTTTTCGCCAAGCGCATGCAGATTCCGTTTTTCGTAAGCAGTTTTATTGATAGCGTCTGCTGGCAACATATTCCAAAATAATTGTCTATTTTTGTGATGCCGACGTAACTGTGTGGAATGTACACGACAAGAGGCGTTATTTCTGTTATATAAGATTGAAGTGCTAAAATTTTGACTGCTTAAAAAATATTTGTTTGTTTGTCTGTTTTCAATAAATGAACCATAAACATATTATGTTCTTTAAAAAAAAGCAAAAAATGTAATTTTTCTATTTCAAATCGGTTTATTTCTAACTTTTTAAAGAAATAAAGATGGTAGCAGAGGTGATATATTATATATAATATGTATATCTACTTTGCATGAGATATGTTAGTTTTGCCTAAATCCTTAACTTTTTTGTCAAAGTCACATAAATAAGACGGAAGCAGACAGTTATAAAAAAATAAACAAAAATTAAAACTTTTGTATTATCCAATGCAAAAATGTTTTAAAAAAATTGCCTTAGTCTATATATTTGAAATTACAAGCACTTTTTATGTTTAAGATATTATAGACCTAATCAGACATTAAAAATTTCTCGATGCTTTAAAACGTAATTTGTGAAAAATTGTGCAATCAACAACGTCATATAAAATAGTATTTATAACGTTAATTGATGTCGTAAAATCAAAAATCGGACAAATGCGAGTCAAATTTGTACATCGAGGGTTCCAGGACGCTAAATTTATTAATGAAATTTTCTTGGTTATAACGAAATTTTAATATTCACTTAAGCTTTAAGCTCAATTATACTCAGTTTATCCCATACGTCGAAAACTACTTGACACATCATCTTATTCAAAATAATTTTGAAACTATATTAAGATTAATATTTCTCAAAATTTCAACAATATGTACTTTTAAAATTAAATTTGACATAACGCTTAAAACTTTAAAAGCGAGTAACATGCATATGTGCATAAATTTATTTTCAGCCTTCAATAACCTAATTTATGGAGTGTCACCAATATTTTTTTCCGTAACTCAACTACAGCATTGTCTAGTGTCTAGCTTTTAGCAAGAGATCTTTTAAATTTGGGGTACAAAGAATTGCTTCTTTATAGTTCAAGAAGAATATCTGGGAAGTACTGGTCGTAAACCGCCTTCATTTAAAAAAAAAATAGCTATGATGAAACTATTTTTCCCTTTTGGCTATGGAACCCTAAAACCATGTTTATGTAAAAGTTTTAACTTTATCGTTTTTGTATTACATCCTATTTTAATTAGATTTATAAATATTTAGATGTGTGATAGTGGGATGTAAGGGGACGAACCAACACCTCCTCGCCCCAAGCCAACCTCACCTGCACGCGGTACATCCTGCCGACCGACAGACGAGGCTCTGGCGACCGACCGATGGCGGTATATCCATCTAGGCGTAGCTAAATGCAACAGGCCGGTGACGGGCAGCAGCGTCACCGATGCGAGAAGCTACGCCCCCCTGCAATCGCCAACCCGCCTGCCCAGCGTGGCGATTATGGGCAATTCCTCTGAATGCAGAGACAACAAAAGCCACGGCCCCCAGTTCCCGGCGGCCCCGCTATTCCTGGTCAAGGTGGCGACCACGGTAACGGCGGGGCGGGGGGTGCCAAGAATCTCCGGGCTACGGGAGGCCACCAAAACCGACTGACCCTGGCGACGTACAACGGACGCACGCTACGGCTTGACTCGCATCTGGCGCAACTTGAGGTTGAACTTGGGAAAATTAGGTGGCATATTCTCGGGTTATGTGAAGTCCGAAGAGAGGGGGAGGACACCATAACCCTCGAGTCGGGCCACCTAATGTACTTCCGTGAAGGAGACCAACATTCCCAAGGTGGTGTAGGGTTTCTGGTCAATAAGTCTCTCGCCGACAACGTTGTAGAAATCTCCAGTGTGTCGAACAGGGTAGCGTACCTCATCATCAAGCTCACTGAGAGGTATAGCCTCAAGGTGGTGCAAGTGTACGCACCGACCTCGACACACTCGGATGACGAAGTGGAGGAAATGTTCGACGATATATCGAGAGCCCTCCACTTCACTACAAAGACCCACTACAACGTTATTATGGGAGACTTCAACGCTAAAGTGGGAGTACAGAATTGCAACGAATCGGTAGTAGGATCCCATGGATTTGGAAGCAGGAACCTTAGGGGGCAAATGCTCGTTAACTTCCTCGAGCGGGAGGGGCTCTTCTTGATGAACTCTTTCTTCAAGAAGAAGCCCCAAAGGAAGTGGACGTGGCAAAGCCCCGACGCTACGACCCAAAACGAGATCGACTTCATCATAACGGACAAAAGGCACATATTCAGAGACGTCTCCGTGATCAACAGGTTTAACACCGGCAGTGATCACCGACTTGTCCGAGGCTCTCTGAATATTGACTTTAAAGCCGAACGTGTCCGTTTGATGAAGGCCAGGCTCCGACCTACTCCGCTCCAAATCACGATGGGATCTGAAACGTTTCAGTCCAACCTGGAAAACCGATTCGCTGCCGTGGAAACCACAACAGACGTTAACCAGAACCTCAAAAATGTGGTTCGGATCCTCAGGGAGGAAGGCACGAGATTTTGTGAAATGCAGCGTAAGGGCAAGAAGTCGAAGCTTTCGGAAGAGACTTTAGGGCTAATGAAGGAACGACGTGAAAACCCACCCGTCACTCCGTCAGCAAAGCGGGCTCTAAACCGAGAGATCAGCAAGCACGTACGGCACGATCTCCGGTGCTCTAATACTCTTTCGATTGAAAGAGCGATCGAGCAGAACCGGGGATCCAAGGTGTTCGTACAATCTCTTGGAAGAAGCCACCTGATAAAGCTGACCACAGAAAGTGGAGAAGTTGTTGCTTCGAAGCCGGCAGTCCTTTTGGAAGTGGAGAAATTCTATGGCCGGTTATACGCTTCGCATGCATCTCGTCCTGATCCCGAAAATGAGTATTCTAGAGCTACATTAACACGCCACTACACCGAAGACCTGCCAGAAGTCAGCATCGGCGAAATCGAGATCGTTCTTAGGCAGCTTAAAAATGGAAAAGCCCCTGGAGAGGATGGCGTTACAACAGAACTGATAAAGGCAGGAGGTAAACCCGTACTGAGGGAGCTCCAAAAGCTTTTTAACGCCGTCCTGTTTGAAGGGAGAACTCCGGAGGCGTGGAGTAGGAGTGTGGTCGTCCTGTTCTTCAAAAAGGGAGACAAGACCCAGCTGAAGAACTATCGACCCATCTCTCTTTTAAGCCACGTATATAAGCTGTTTTCAAGAGTGATCACGAACCGTCTTGCGCGAAGACTCGACGAATTTCAACCCCCGGAACAGGCTGGGTTTAGGAGCGGATACGGCACCATAGACCACATCCACACAGTGCGGCAGATTATACAGAAGACCGAAGAGTATAATCAGCCCCTGTGTCTAGCATTTGTGGACTATGAGAAGGCCTTTGACTCGATTGAAACCTGGTCCGTTCTGGAGTCCCTGCAGCGTTGCCAAGTAGATTGGCGATACATCCAAGTGATGAGATGTCTGTACGAAGCCGCCACCATGTCCGTCCAAGTACAGAATCAGCAAACAAGTCCTATACCATTGCATCGAGGAGTGAGACAAGGGGACGTTATTTCCCCGAAATTGTTCACAAATGCAATGGAGGATATGTTCAAGACGCTGAACTGGAAAGGACGTGGCATCAACATCAATGGCGAGTACATCTCGCACTTGCGATTTGCTGACGATATCGTCATAATGGCGGAAACGATGCAGGACCTACAACAGATGTTGAACGACCTAGCTGATTCTTCTGAACGCATCGGTCTACGGATGAACCTGGACAAAACCAAAGTCATGTTCAACGAGCATGTACTACCGGAACCGATTGCAATGCACGGAAACGTACTCGAAGTTGTTCAAAAATATGTTTACCTCGGGCAGACATTGCAGCTGGGTAAAAACAACTTCGAGGGGGAGGTGATCAGAAGAATTCAGTTGGGTTGGGCAGCATTCGGGAAGCTACGTCGAGTCTTTACAGCGTCGATCCCACAGTGCCTAAAGACGAAAGTCTTCAATCAGTGCGTCCTACCCGTTATGACTTACGGAGCCGAAACGTGGACACTGACGGTACGGCTGGTCCACAAGTTCAAAGTCGCTCAGCGGGCTATGGAAAGGGCTATGCTCGGCGTTTCTCTGCGTGATCGCATCAGAAATGAGGTGATCCGGCAGAGAACCAAGGTGATCGACATAGCCCACCGGATTAGCAAGCTGAAGTGGCAGTGGGCTGGCCATATCAGTCGCAGGACCGACAACCGCTGGGGTAAACGAGTCCTGGAGTGGAGACCGCGAACTGGCAAACGGGATAGAGGGCGTCCCCAGGCACGGTGGAGTGACGATATACGCAAGACGGCTGGCAGGAGTTGGATGCGAGAAGCCCAAGATAGATCGAAGTGGCGTGCATTTGGAGAGGCCTATGTCCAGCAGTGGACGGATAAAGGCTGATGTGTATAAATATTTATCTCATTTCACGATAAACATGGAGGCCCAAATAATTAAAGAAAAACTCAAACATATCATAAGAAATTTATTCAATAATTTCGTTAAAATTAATGTTTAAAAATGTTTACAAAAGTTTTTTTTTTTACAAACAATAATTTATTACAAAATACAGTATTTTTGTTCTATTACACTTTATTTGTGCGTTGATCATATTTTAAATAGATATAACAATACTTAGACCTAGTAATCTCATATAAAATATTAAACTAGGAGATTCGTTGTCTTCGAAACACTGCTTTTATTGCCATCGTACAAACTAACAAACCTTACAAAATAATCCTTAACGCTATTAACTACATTTTAACATTTGTAAAAATTCTAAAAAAAACTCTTCTACTTTGTACAATTAAATTTAATTAATAATCTCAGTTGAAACTTACAGTATTTATAAAAAAAAAAGGTAAAATAGCTGTCTTCACTATAATGTACTTACTAGAAAAGGCACCTGCGAAATATCAATAAGGAATCAAGGCACTTCTAAAATTCATTGTTCTATGTACAAATATTATACATAAAAGGCACTGTTCTAAACAATCTTTAATAGCAATATTGTATTTAAATGGAAGACATCTTGAATAAGTATACATTATTTACAATAAAAAATCCCATAAAATGTGCATGTCTTTTACAATTTCATACCTAAGACAGATTTTATGGCTAAATAGGATAACTTTATCAGCAGTTATATTAATTAGTAGAAAAAATATTTCTTAAGGCTCATATATATTAAAGTACTTTTGACTTTAACAAAGTTTATATATATTCAAATGTCATGGACAACGATTGATAAAAACACACTTCTCTCATCGAAAAACGAAATGATAAGGAAGGAGGATATGATAACTGTAACTTAAAAATGTTTTTAAATCGTCTAAACTGTTGTATATAGATTAATATGTAAGAAACCTGTATTTAATGTATTATAAAAAGTTAAATTTAGAATTTATCATTAGTCAGTCTCTTGAGTAAAGTTACCTATTGCTGCACGGTTTTTTAAACTTATAAATAACCTCTAAAGTACTATAAATTGACGTAACTATTGTATCATTTGCAAATATTGGTTTTCTTCATAAAACGAAGATAAGGAAGTTTGGAGATCGTTCACAACCATGTTGTCTCCGCCTTGGAGAGGATGCGTGCTGCTGGAAACCATCTCTGAACTCTTCCAGTTTTCACAGTTCTCTACATATTCCAACGTCCTCTGGTAGGTTTCTTGTCGCATTGTATTCTGGTTCTTCTTTCTTCCGTTCGTAGCCTCTATTTGAGATTGGGATATATCCCATACTTGAACATCCGCTTGGTTATTTTGACTCCTCAAACTGTTCATGCTACAGTCAGTCTGTTGTTCCCCAGCATTTTTCATCATCTGATTGCAATTTATTGACATTCTTGTGCCATTAGGTTTTTGACTGCCAGTAGACATGTTCACGGAGTTCTGAACTGATTTCTGCATATTGTGTTTATTGAATTGGTTTCCTGGATAGTCCCACTGGTTGTAGGATCGTTGTTGATTATAATATTGGTTATTGTTCATCATGGCTTGATTATATTGATGATTATTCTTCGGTGGTGGTGGTCCCATTACATTAGATACATTTGCTACGGTGTTATAAGGAGGGGGTTGGGGGTATTGCATATTTTGGTTATATTGTGCATTTTGAACTGGAGGTTGACAAGTGTTTTGCTGTTCGCAATAACTGTTCAACGCACCACGATTCATATTGCCACTATTATCAACACTCATCATAGAAGATCTAGACATTTGCATTGGATGCATCTGATTGCTTTGGTTCGTATAATTCACAGGCTGTGGCACGTAGTTCATCTGGTTGTTATATACCATATTCTGATGATTCGCTGGCATCATTGGAATTTGCAGCTGATTTTGATTGAAATGCGACATCATAGGATATTGCTGCATGTTTTGATTTCTCATATTAAAGTTTTGGTTTTGCGTTGGGTAAGGTGCTTGATTATAGTTTTGGTTTTGGTATTGATTAGGAACATTATTATAGTTTTTATTAGGTATTTTACTGTTACAGTTCTGACGGTTATTGTATGGTGGAGCTGTCAGTGCAGGTGGATTCATCATCATATTCTGATTCTGACCCTGAACTGGTTGAACTGGATTCATGGTCATGTTCGTTATATTTTGAACCATAGGACTCGTAACAGGACTTTGTAAGCCAGGATGCATTGGGCTAGACATTCCATGGCTCATTGGACTAGCGATATTTTGAGCCATGGGACTAGCCATATTCATCATGGGACTAGCAATATTTTGAGAAATCGGGCTTCCAATATTATTGTGACGGGGACTCATCATCATTTGGTTAGGCATTTGAGGACTCATTAAACTTTGCATACTTTGTGGACTCATAGCGTTGTGCTGTGGTGACATAACACTCATGACACTTTGCGGACTCATGACGTTATATACACTAGGGGGACTCATAATGCCATGTGGCATATGCTGCGGACTCCTAACACTTTGAGGACTCATAGAACTATGTGGAAGACTCTGAGGACTTAGCATACTATGCGCTAAATTTGGACTCATAACTGTTTGTGGGGTCATTACAACAGTTTTAGGGCTCATGGCGGGCTTTTGAGGTAGTGGATTATTCATTCTCATTCTATTAGATTGTTCAGTTTGATTAGCAGCCATAGTTTGTAATGACTGCAACGGATTATTTGTAGAAACATTACTCGTAGGAGGTTTTGCGTATTCTTGTTCGCATTTTTCAATCGCAACTTCGGGGATAACTTGTTCTTGTAGAGGAGGACTCTTCTCATTGGGGGACTTAGCAACTAAAAGAGAGCCACTGTTACCGGACATACTAACGTCTAATGACCTTAAATCAACTTGGATATCACTTATATTGAGATCACTACCTATGGCACCTAAATTTTTAAGAAGAGAGTCATCACTAGTGGCGACGTCACTGATTTTATCACTGGAATTGTTTGTGTTATCAATATCATTGTTTATAATGTCTTTGGTTGTGTTGTCATTCTCGTTGCTTTTTCCTTCAGGTTCGGGATTGGCGGAATCAGTTTTGGCTGGTGCTACCGGATCAGTTCCCAATATTGATTGGTTAAGATATTGCATCATTTCATCTGGTATCACCAGCTTGTTCTCCACCATCTCTCCCTCAGCAACCTTAAATGTAAAGTTACATATTATAATATAACTCGATCTAGAAATAGACAATAGATGTAATTATTGTATTTTTTTGTGTTCAATAAAGTACCTGTTCAAGGTTGACTTCTTGATTTGGGTGGTGAACTTGAGCCGTAGTGATGACCACAGTATTCGTAGAGTTTGAACGCGACTCCTTATAGTTCACCTCATGATCATCTTCAGTTTTAAATGGGAATGGAGCATCACCCTGAAAATTAATATCTTTATTATTAATACTATAATAATAAAATTGATTAATATAAACGAAGGCAGTGGTAGCCCAGCGGTATTGCGCTCGCTTGGGAAACCGAGTGAAGCGGGTTCAAATCTCGGGTTTCGCACCTCTGATATTTTTATGTGCGAATCTTTTCTAACATGATTACCACTTGCCTTACGGTGAAGGAAAACATCGTGAGGAAACCTGCATGTCTGAGAGAACCTAGCAAGTTTTCGAAAGACATGTGAAGTCCGATAATCCGCACTTGGCAAGCGTGGTGGACTATGGTCTAATCCCCCTCGTATTGAAGGGAAGCCCGTGCCCAGCAGTGGGACGTTAAAAAGGGCTGAATACATACATACACAAACGAATAAAATATTTAATGTATCTAAATTTACATACTGCATATTTGCTTGAATTGTAAAATATAATAATTAAACAATTATCTTACCACGTCATCATTATTGCAAGGGTAAGGTTGATAACCTTGGGCTTGATCACTGAGATTAGACTGCTCTGATAATCTTCTAGCTTCTTCTTTTATTTGAACGTTTGGATCAAGCTCTAAGGCTAACTCTTCTGCTCTCACTTCTGAGCAGGTGACACCACGGAGAAGTACAGCCTTAAAGTAGTAAAAACAAAATATTGATATTAAAATATAAAATATATTTTATTTAAAATTTCATATTATATTCAAATATAATTACTTTAGTATTCCTGATAAAGGATGTATACGACACGTTTGGCTCAGTTTATAGTGACTCTACTAACTGTGTCAGCAGTCGCGAGTTCGAGTCCCGCTGGGGGCATTCATTTGTGTGATTAACACGAATGTTTGTAATCCAGTCATGGGTGTTTATATTTATAATATGTATGTATTTAAAGTTATATATGTGTAGTGTATCAAATATCTGTGGTGGTTTGTGCTGATGTCTCAACACATTTATATTTATATTATCTAAAGAACTTAGTTTTTAAGATTAATTTGAATGTTAAAAATTCACAAATAAATTCCTGATAACATATTTCTAAAATAATACCTGATTGCCTTGTGAAGTCCTCACAGCCTGAACAGCTGCTAAAGCTGAAGAAGGCGGTGGCGCATACCCAACGCATGATACTTGACTAGATCTGCAAACATCGAAATCATAAAGAATTAAAAAAAAACTATTATAAAACTATGATTTGATATATTACTATTAAGTTTAATATAGACTAAGTTTTTTTCAGAAAGGACACCGACTTACTTAATTAAAAAACAACTTAACAAGTGATAAATTAAAAATTTTAAAAACCCCCGACCATCTTGGGCCGATTTTCATCAAACATAGCTAAAAACACTTCCGACTAATTCACCTTTCAAAGAAAAGAAATAAAACAAAATCAAAATCGGTTCATCCGTTTGGGAACTACGATGACACAGACAGACACACACAGAGACACGTAAAACTTATAACACCCCGTCGTTTTTGCGTCGGGGGTTAAAAAGCAAAACTAAATCGTTAAGCCGTTTCCGAGATAAACGAAATAAATGTACATACACGTATTGCTCATTTAATACTATAAGATAAATAATATAGTAAACTTAAATTATTTTTATTTTATTATTAAATAATAATTAATGTAATATTACCTTCGACTACTATCAGGAGATAACTGATCGTACACATTGGTGTGCTGCGAGATCAGTCTCTGCGGGCCGGCGACGCCTGTAGTTGTGGCCACCGCGCCTGACACTACTGATGCTTGACTGCTTTTACGAGAAATGTCTGAAGATCTAAACAAAACAAATCATTTCAAATTAATTTACTTTACATTGATAAATATAAGAATATAAGCTTAAAAGCTAAGAGATTTAACTAGTAATAACTTTATAAATTAAAAAGTTATGGACAGTAATTAAAAAATTAATTCCAAACAATTCCTTCAATACATTATATTTTTAAATATATTCTTTTAATAAAAAAATTATTAATATATCTTATTTTGACGTTTGGCTCAGTTTGTAGTAACCCTACTTGCTGTGCCAGCCGTCGCGGATTCGAGACCCGCTGGGGGCATTCATTTGTGTGATGAGCACGAATGTTTTTATTCCAGCCATAGGTATTTATAATATGTACATTGCACATATCTAAAATTGTATACGTGTAGTGTATCAACTATCTGGTATCCATAACACAAGCCTCGTAACTTACCATGGAACTAGATGGTGCTGTGTGTTAATGGTCCAACATATTTATTTATATATTTATTTTATCTTTAATAGGATTGAAATTTACCTTGCACTATATAAGCTGCTACCAGATGAAATGCCAGAATCTCGCCTCGCGTTCGGGAGCCCAGACTTCAACTCTACCGTAACATTCGTACCACCAAGTTCTGTTCTACCTGGCATTACTCCTATAAGAAAAATGAGTTAAATAGCGTTAATTTTATAATACTATTTTTCAATTTCAAATATAAATATATTTTTTAAATGTCTGCGTGTCAAGCTTTAAAATTGTAATGTTTTCAATTCTTTCTGACGTCCCAAAGCTGAGCACGGGCCTTCCTTCAACACGAGGAGGATCAGTCCATAGTCCACCACGCTGACTAAGTGCTAAGGCTAAGACATGTGATTTCCGCTAAACCTAGCGGAAATCACATGTCTTTCGAAAACTTACTAGGTTTTCTCAGACATGCAGGTGTCCTCACGATGTTTTCATTCACCGTAACACAAGTGGTAATCATCTTAGAAATGATTCGCATATGGACATATCAGAGGTTCGAGACCTGGGATTTGAACCCGCTTCACACGGTTTCCCCGGTATCCCAAGCGAGCGCGATACCACTAGGCTACCACTGCTTAAAAATTTATAATGATCGTCCATAATAAATATTTTTTAAATTAAAGAAATCTATGGAAATATGTTACCAAAAACACAATAATCATAATTAGGTTTAAAGAATATTTATACACAATGAAAAAAAAATCTAATAAGAACAATAGATTATTATATATTTCCGAAAAAATAAAATTCGAAAGTAACTTTTAAGCCAACACTTACCTCCTATATCAGCGCCATGTATCGGCGGCATCAATCTCCCTACACCCATCTTGTTACCAAAGCGGGGCGCGTGATGGTGGGCTCTGGGCTCTCCTATAGCTACCATTGCTCGCAACATCAGAGGAAGTTGTCCTACTTCACCGACCACTTCTTGTTCGACCTAAAAAATGTAAAATTAAATTAAAGTTGCTATTTTTATATAGATGATTTTATATTTCACAAGAATACGCGCAAAGTAAGTGCAGTAAAGTTTTGAGTGATCAGACGCAGGCCTGACAGCTTTCCGTGTTTTTCCCCAACTTTAGGCTATTACAGGCTAGTATTTAAATTTTGACAGAAAACCTCAATAATCATACTTAACCTAACCGAGAACTGAACGTATCTTCTGATCTACACCCGCTTGATAACCACTAGACCAAAGAGACAGTGACGGGCATAGAGAGCATATAACTTAAAATATTAGACAAAAACTTTTAAATACTCTACATACAAAGAAGTACATAATATTTACCTCGCCATCGAGCCTAAAGTAAGGAGCGCCATTTTCATCGCTGAAGCCACCAAGGCCTGATCCGCCGAAATCCAACTCCCCGCCACATTGCGCTGATAGCTGTTAAAAAAAAACTTATTTTTATATATTCTAATAATGTTATCAATAGTTTTTTTTTTAACTATGGCTAAATATTACTATGCTGCTACTACTTTTATTTAAGCTATTAAAACTTGAGTATAAAACTAAGGATATAAAAAAATTTTAGAGGTCGGCATTATTCGCTACAACATAATTTTCAACTAACGTAGTCTTCGTATCGTATAATCTTTAATGTAACTTTTTAATTTGTTCGAAGAAAGATTTTTATTTTATTTTTTTTAATAAGATTAATAATATCTATTTGGACAAATATGTATACTTTATATATAATTACAAATATGTATACGTAATAACATCTTATAACCAAACAGCGGATGTGCGAAAGTGCAAGATATTCCTATAACGCAATATTTTTTAAAAATAAATATTTTTTATTATAAAAAATATATATATAATAAAATTTATACCTGATGTGCAGGAGTATGAAGACCATGGGGTAATGGAGAAGCAGGACTCTCGCTCTTGACTGACGCTGAGGACGTATGACCTCTAACTCCAATAGGTACTCCTCCTTCTTCTGATCTTGGAGAAGATCCAGCACCTCCTCCACCAGACTCCGCTGAATCGTCTCCTCGGCTACAACCTGGTGGAATAATTATATTTATAACGTAAATTGTCAATGTATAATGAAATAATGAACACAATTAAAAAAATAAGTATAGTATGGCTTTAATAGATTAATAATTTTTATTTTATTTAGATTTATAAAATATATTTTCATATATCGGCCTCTTATTTATGAGTAATAGCTAATTATTAATTTATTATTACAAAAGTTACGAAAAAGTTAAAAGTTTCGAAACTCACCCTTATGTTTCTTACTAGCGTAGAACTCAGCTCCATGGACTGTTTTAACATGCTTTCTGAGGGATGAAGGGTCGGTATATCGCTTCGTACACCCCGGAGCTTTGCATACATATGGTTTCTGAAAGAATTAATATGCAATCATAATCCAATTTTAATTACTTAAAAATAGCTTTATAATAATACCAGCGGCTTACCCTCGCTTCGGGTTTGTCCTTGGGTACGTTTTAAATAGTTATTAGCCACGAAGCCAACATTTTTTTTTTCTTATTTTGGGGGTAGAATTACTTTTTATTTATAATTAGCTTAAATATATTTATTTAAAATATAATTAGCTTATTAAAAACAAAATTTTTGAAATAAAAAAGAATTACTCAACGTTTTGAGGAGGCCCACTGATTTTTAAAATATTTAATTTAAATTTTTGGTTTGAATGGCAAAAATTTTTTTCGACCGATCATCTTTCAAAACATTCAAGAATAAATATATTCGTCATATATATATTTTAAAAGCTACAAATTCTAATCCCAAGCTAAGAAAAAAAAAATTTCGTTCCACTCTAATGTAGGTATATGAGACATATAATCGTATACAACTTCTAAATATATATTGGCCATACACGGGCAACAGATAGTTGAAACAATCGTTTTGTTTATATTGCAAGTAAAAAATGTAAAAATTATACTTTACGTATTTCCTGTACAAAGTAAAATTAAAAGATAACTATGATTATAGATCTTTTGAACTTACCTCATTACTATGTGTTCTATTCTGATGCTTGGCTCTGTCACTTGCATTAGAAAAGGCTTTAGCACAGCCAGGATATTCACAAGTGTACGGTTTCTCCCCAGTGTGACTCCGTAAATGGGTCTTCAGGTTTTCTAATCTTGAATACGCTTTACAACAACCTTCAAACTGAAATATAAAAATCAGAAAAATCATTATTACTTGTCCGTTTCTTATTTTGTCACTACACATTATTATATTATTATTGTATGTATTCAGCCCTTTTTAACGTCTCACTGCTGGGCACGGGCCTCCCTTCAATACGAGGGGGATCAGGCCATAGTTCACCATGCTGGCCAAGTGCGGATTGGCGGACTTTACATGTCTTTCGAAAACTTGCAAGGTTCTCTTAGACATGCAGGTTTCCTCACGATGTTTTCCTTCACCGTATGGCAAGTGGTAATCATGTTAGAAATGATTCGCACATGAAAATATCAGAGGTGCGATACCCGGGATTTGAACCCGCTTCACTCGGTTTCCCAAGCGAGCGCACATTACCACTGGGCTACCACTGCCTATATTCTTATTGTACTTAAATCAAAATATAAAATTAACAATTACAAAAATAATTTACAAAAACTTCGTTTGTAAAAGTGGACTTATCTCTGAAAGGGGTCTATTGCTGCTAGGAAATAGATCATATATTTTAAATTCAATCGATCAATACTAAGCAAATTTCAAGTTATAACTATAACTTCTTTGTATTTCATATCATATAATAATTAGCGGCTCACCCACGCTTCGCTCGGGTTCGTCGCTAGGTACGTTTTACATAGATATTTAAAATAGTTATTTGCCAGCGTTAGCCATGTAATTTTTTTATATTTTTCTGATGTTTTAATACTTATTATCCTATTCCGGACTAAGAGAAATCCAAAAAATCAAATATTATAACGGCTCAAGAACGGCTGGATTATAACGGCTCAAGAACGGCTGGACCAATTTTTATAATATTTGATTTCATTTATTACATTCAAATAATACTTACGGTACATTTATGGGGTTTTTCCCCTGTATGCCTACGCATATGCACCACCAACATGTATTGAGCTTTAAACGGTTTTTCATCTCTTGAACATCCTACCCAACGGCAAACAAACGCTTTTTTACTGGCGTGGATGTGGTCGGTGTTGATATGCTTCACCAAATCGTCTTGGGTTGGAAATTCGAGCTTACAGTCAACCTGCAAAATAATATTATAGTTCATAGTTACTACATATGTATATAGATATAATTTGATTTTTTACGGTACTTTGATATGTAGAGCTGCTATTAGCTTTTCAAATTATTACGTACCCAATGGCAATTAGTTTCTATAAAATCTCCTGGTTCATCCTTAGAGTCTAAACCGTCGTGTACTGTACTTTCCGCTGCAGCTGATAAAGGTTTGTTACTGTGCATGCTGTCCCGATGTGACAACCCTTGTGGGGACTTTCGTTGGGTAAGAACGTTTGATGCACTGTAAGAAAAAAAGATATGTAATTATTAAAAGTCTACTTTTTATCTGAACTTTTTAATTTTAATAAATAGGAGATCAAAGAGAAATCAAGCTCAATTTTTTTTTTTTTTTGTTAATGGCGTCAAAGCGTGCCAGTTAAGCACAGATTACATCGCCAATATCACGTAGAATAGAGAAGATATTATGGAGATTGGTGAGAAATCATGTTATAGACTCTCGGAAATGTTAAGACGGTGTTATTTAATAAGCGGGACTTTAAAACAAACGATCTTTTTGGTTTTGTCGCGGTTGATACTAGGGACTTAACGACTGCGATTTTATTTACCATTATAATTTAATACTAGCGACTTACTCTCGCTTCGCTCGGGTGCGTCCCTAGACACGTTTCAATTTTTTTGAGCGGAATCCTAATTCTTTTCCTAAAATAAAAGTAACCTAAGTTACTCATTATAACATCAACTATCTGTCAGTGAAAGTCCCGATAAAATTAGTCCAGCCGTTTCGGAGATTAGCCAGAACAAACAGACAGACAAACAGATTTTTTTTTTTAAATTATGTTTTTCTTATAAGTACCGTATATAATTTCATATGCATTTAGTAAAAAACTGCTTTTTTACGTTACAAACAGACACTTCAATTTTATTTGTCTGTATAGATGTATTACGTATATCACATTCTTTTCCTTTTATTGTATTATATATTTTAATTTTGTTTTAGTTTTTCAAAAAGATATACAGTTTTTTGTATAGTTTTACCTATCAGCTTCCATTACACTAGTGATTTCGGGTTGTTGTGGTGGCTGCTGCATATGCTGAGGAGGTGTTCCATCCAGACAAAGTCCAGGTAAGGAATCCACTGGGGCCCCAATTAACAGCTGTGTTGGTGACGAAATATGAGACCTGAAAAATATTAAGAAATATTTACAGCTTCCCTAAATATGTGGATATTTATATAAAAATAAAGGTTTATTTATTTTTCCACAATGATATATAATTTATGTGATTGAATTTTAACTTTGTTAATGATTGGGTACATCTTTAATCCTTTCAATATTTTCTCTATGTCTTTGTAGGCTGTTCTAATATATGATAATCTTTCTCCTGTATACATAGGATGTATGTATATATTAATAATTGCTTAGAAGCATTGATTTCTTGAAAATACCACTAGATTCTCCACTTAATTCTTAGAGTAATAAAAATCTATAACTATAACACAGCCATTTACCATATACGGGAATCGAACCCACGATTATACACAATACTGCAAATAATGAGCCAGTTGTATTTTAATATATTAAACTATATTTAAACATATCTAGGTAATCCTTACCTATGAATACCAGCCACAAGATGCGCATGCGCAGCATGATGAGCAGCGGCGGCTGCTGCTTGTTGATGAGCAGGGTCGAGTAATACTCCTCCAGGGAGTACTCCACTGCCACCCACCACTCCACCACGAGCCAGAAGTTGTTGGGCGAGTGACGCGTGGGATAGAGATAACGCGGGAGATATTGCTCCTAAAACATAATGATATAAGTATATTACAGGACATGGTATAGTTTAAAAGATATAACTAATTATGACGAGATATAAGATAAGTGAATGGGAGGCCTTTAGAAGTCAACCTTTACGATCTCAGAAACTTTCATTAGCGCGTAAGATGAAGGAACCAAATCAGATTTTTAGACTTAGCAGGCGTAATACATCCATACTTACTGACAGCATGAGATCAGAAGAGATCATGAGTATCGCCGTCTGTTTGCTATGTTTTCACAAAATAATCACTAAATAGGTTTTGATAAAATTAAGCAAGGGCACAAATTTATAATTTACTTTTTATCCCCAGCAGCTCATGCGAAAGGAGCTGCGAGCAAAAACTAAAATCGTAATAAAATATAATAATAATTTCTTTAATTAACTTAAATCTTAAGCATAAACTTTTAACTCCGTATATCTACTGTATTTAAGTAATAATAAACATATTTTTAGCAAAACTTTAAACCATACCAGCACTAAGATGTCCATAGCTGCCAGTGGAAGCTGCAGATGGAGCTCTTACGGCTAAACTAGCCGGCGATGCTCGAATCACGGCTGCCAAATCTAAGGATTCAGCAGAATAAGGACTCCAGGAAACCGCTCTCTTTCTATTAGCAGAGGCACCTATTGCACCTCCTGATAGCCTAAGTCGATTGGGAGACGCTATTCTTGAACCTGAAATACCATTCAAAACCCATTTAGTTGAATAATAATAATATTTGAAAATATAATAACAATATTTAAAAAAAAAATCTCAGCAACTTATTTCAACAAAATTCGGAATGTAGAGACAATTTTTCTGGATATATGCTATTTTTAATTGATAAACCATGTGAAAAAGTCACAGGGAAATATTAGATTTTTATTAAAAAAAAGCTACTGTATCTAAATCATTATTCTATATAGAACTAAAAGTAAAATCATTTTAGTTTCCGTTTTAAAAGAATCTTTTATCCTTAAAAAATGCACAAGACCAGAAACACAAGAAAGTTATCATTAAATAAAAAACAAATAGCATAAAATAAAGTTATTATTATTATTAATTGTACAATTTTATAGTTTAGTTACCTTCTAAGCTTAATTGAAAGTCCTGACTCGCAAGCGTACTCCCAGCGTGAAGCTCTGGATGTAGACTTCTCGCTGCACTTAAATATTCTAAGCCTGAAAAATTTGAAATTAATTGAAATCATATATCCATACATATAATAAAACTGTAGAGGTCGAATGTCTGTACATAGAAAAAAAATGCTAAAAACCGAGTCAGGGGGATGTAAGAAGAGAAATAGAACAAATCCAGATTTTTTTCATTTTTTTTATTTCTCTGTCTGTTCGTCTGTTTGTACGGGCTAATCTCTGAAACTGTTGGACTGATTTAAATGAAATTTTGCATAAGGTACCACACCTTACCCCGGTCAACATTTTAAATGCTTTTCATACCGGAAAATTGAAGAGTTCCCGTGAGATAGTTAAAAAGCTATAGTAACTTATACAGCTTAGTATACAAAAACTACTGATTGAATTTTAATGAAACTTTACAATAATACAATTCGTACATCAGAATAACAAATAGGATTTTATCCCGCAAAAATGAACGGTTCCCGTGGGATAGATTTGTTTTTGTTTGTCTAGAAGCCAAAACGAGCAAAGCAAGGGTGAGCCGCTAGTGTAATTCTAAAAATAAAACTATTTTAAAACAGAAACAACAACCATCAAAAACCACTAAGGAGTTCATAAAATTTAAATACATTTACGTAGTCTATTCAAAAGTTATCGATATAGCTTTATTAGATATGCCATAAACAATCTAGTCAAATTAAATTCACAGACCGTTAATAATTTATGAACCGTTTACGATACAAATGAATTGCAATTCGATATTATTAATAGAGACGCATTCATTAATCCAGATTATTAATTAATAGAGACGTACGTACGTACATACGTCTGGATTCTTACAAAATTTCTAAGAGTTTCCACTGTTTGAATGTCATGAGTTCGATTCCGATACGCGACAAGTTTCTAGAAAATATGTATGCCTCTGTGAAACACATCTAATATTAGACTAGTTAGGTCGTTAAATATTAAATTTGTACCGAGTTTTATTGAGAATGTTCTATGAGTGTTGTAAATATAAAAAAAAACTTCACGTTTTTTCCTTAAAAAGAAGCTTTTTTAGACGCGTCGGAAAAATAATAATCTTTAACGACCAGTCTAATATAGACTAGCTATAGATTGAGATGTCAACAGAGTTCCTTTGAATATAAATGTCCACTTATTGCCTGACGTGATTAACAACCATCCTCTAGACATTTATGAGCTATCCGTAAGATACCATAACCTGCTAAATTAGGAGCATCCCAAGTATTCGTTCGCTAATTGGAAACACAACACATCGATATCCTTCTCGATATTTCCTCGATTGTAAGAATTTTATGACTCATTTTAGGTTAAATAAAACCTCAAAGCAATTTAAACATTTCAAAAATTTTATTCGATATAAAAATTTTACCGTACTTATAATGCCATAAAATAAAATAACAATTTTATTTAAATTCTTGAACGCTAACATTTTAGTTGGCGTAACTCCCTGGGGTCCAGCGCTTGTTTGCTTAACACAAATATTTAACAGGTATCTATATTATTCAAGTTATAACAAATCATTTGACTTATTTTTTGCGTGCAACTTAAATCCTTCTCGCAAAAACTTAAAGCAAAAAATACACCAACAACCTCGCATATTTTATGCCAGTTAATTATAACGTTGAGCAAAAACAATCTATTACTTAACCGTGATTATTTAGTTATTAATCAAACCTAATCAACTCAAAGCTTCATCACGAACGTGATTGCTCGCGAGACTCCATTATAATTACATGCCTTATACCTTCAAAAACAAACACGTTTTTAAAGCGCAAAAAGAATGAGACGTCTTGATTTGTTGATCACGCTCGTTCGAGCCGAGGCGGGCGATTTGGGCTAAAATAATAGGTTGATGCAAAAGGCGCGAGAGACCACCAATTTGGCGGACACCCAAACCAATAAGAAGACGAACGCGATTCCGAAAACCTCCCGAAATATTGTATGTGGTCCGTTTGACGCGCCGCCTGACTACCAAAATTTTTATGTCTTCATCTTGGGATATCTGTGAGAACCGCCAGAATCATCGATATTTCGAGCGATAAAAAGCGGCCATCGATGGACCCGAGGATTGTACGTTTTAAATTCCACCCGCCGATCGCAATAGTCACCCCGACATTCGTCTAACGCGAAAAAAAAACGTTATCCGAATAGTGACTTTATATCTTTTTTCGAGGTATTGAATATCGAACAATCGGGTTGATCAATTGGGTTGACTTTAGATTGTATATAACCGGCTATTACCGAGTCGGTTTTCGACTGATGTATTAATTTTTATCGCTCTCGATTGGGCGTAAAATTACTTAGGATGGACGACATATAGTGTGGGTTCGTGGTCACGTGTGGCGATGAAAATGAATGTCAATAGATTTGTCTGGCGGCGTCTTTAGATGGCATACGTAGTGATTTTGTAACATATACTAATGAGGCAAACACTAAATTATGAATTTGGTTATTTTTCGGAACGCGGCGAGATAAAGGCGTTGGCGATGTAAATTTGTAATGTCATGGATATTTATAATATTCACAGATCGATAAATGATTGCATGCTTATTGATCTTTTCTACAGATAAGATGCTGGCTCATATAGAAATTAAATATTCATCGATTGAAATATTACCTACTAATTTTGTAGATCTAACTTAATCAAGGTATTGATAGGAACTATTAAGTATCAAATCACATTTTAATATGTATTTTGATACTGAAATACTTAATTGTTTATTTTTAGTTTATTAATAATCTATACAGATAAATAAAATTGGAGTGTCTGCTTGTAATATTAAAATAACCACTTTTTACTAAATGCATATGGATGTATACACGGTACATATACCAAAACAATATTTTTTACAATTTTTGACTGTCTGTCTGTCTGTCTGTTTGTTCCGGCTAATCTCTGAAATGGATTGATCGATTTTGACGGGACTTTCACTGGCAGATAGCTGACGTAATAAGGAATAACTTAAGCTATTTTTATTATAGAAAAAAAATAGGGTCCCGTGAAAAAAATTAAAACCAAATTAATTAATTAATTTTCTTTTGGGAAGCAACATAGGGACGAACCCGAGCGAAGCGAGGGTGAGTCGCTTGTTCTATATAAATATCTAGTCTCTACACACAAAGTAATAGCAATAAATCCGAATTATAATTCATTATAGCCTCCTTCAAAGAAATACACCAACCGAATGTAATTCTGCTGTTCAGCCACAATAAAAGTATACAACATCACTACACGCGGAATATGTTTAAGCGTAAAAGCAATTTTCTCATTAAAACATCAGTTGTCATAAAACGATTAGTGATTCGTCCGCAAAAAACTTAACGAGGTTTTTATACCATAATCAAGGCAGGTAGTGCGATATAACACAGGTTCTTAGAAATTGACGAAAAAATATTAAATTTTGAACAGGGTTGATGCCACGCCGCCGTTTTGTTGTTTTTTTAGTGCGCAGGCGCAACGCTGTCAGATGTGCTAAGTTAACTGTGTAAAAGATAGCCTTTTAATAAAGGTTATATCTACTTTACATCCAAATGGGCATAACGTAATAAAATTTTGTATAACTAATAGTGTTCAAAGGTATATGTAAGAAATAGGTATTTTAAATGAAATTGTCTCTCTAAGAATGAAAAATGCGAACTAAAGTAGTATATGAAGACATTTCCCACTAACTTCTGTACAATATTCAACCTAATAGACTAGTCTACTATGTAAACAAATCTTTACTTTTACCTACTTGTTTTTCGTTTTCAAACTTTATATATACATATGTAAGATTCAAATGACAATGCTATACTTTGATTCCATCGAGATAATCCGAAGATGGAGTTAATAATCAATTTTTAATATCTCATTGGTGATATGTTTTGACAATTTTATAATTCCATACATTGCAGTTGCAAAGCGTGTATACTTAGTTTTTTGACACTATATTTTGTCTTGTACTATTTATCATTTACTACATACATACTTACAAAAGTATTTAAACGAATTTAACATATACATATGTATATAGTACATATAGATGTACATACATTTGAAGCTAAAGAAATGGAAAAAGAAGAAATAGAGAAAAATATTATATAGCTCATTAATTCAAAATCTGCAGCATAGCAACAGTCTAAATCTAAAATATCATAGCATGTTAAATTTTCCACTTTAATGGATGAACGCATTTTTAATACATTTTGACATAAATATATCTAAGGTCTTAAACGAGGACAACTATTCACACTAACCAAATCTAGACTGACATGAGCAAGGTAAGTCCTATATAAATAACCTATGTTGTTCCCTATGACTTTTCTTTATTTCATGTTAGTAAATAGTAAAATAGTTTTGAAGATTTTCGTATAAGTGTATTTTGTATTGTGAAAATACTTATATTTTATACTTACATGTTTGATAATCAAATATGGAAAACATATATGTTGATAAAAACATAACTTTAAAGAAAACTTACAATTAATTCCAAGAATAAGTACTATGTTTATTAGAGAACTAATATTATAAAGCTTAAAAGCCAATTAATAAGAGGATTGAATTGAATATTACAAAGTAAGTGAATCGAAAATAATTAACATGCGCTACAGAATACAGTAGCCACAAAAACTTCTTTGTCTCTTAACACTAGGCGAATATTTTAAAAACCTGAGAACCCGGTTTTTATATGAAAATAATATATTAAAATTATATAATATATTAGAATTTAATATTAATATATTAAATTCACAATATTAGAAATACGTAAAATCTATTTATTGCATATCATTTTTGAAATTACCGAAGTGCATTAAAATCTTTTGCCATAAAAAGCTATATTATGCCTAAGTAAGATAGAGCCGTGGTCAAATACGAGTGAGATAATCTAACAACGTACAAAATAAATAATTTCATAAAAACATCTTCAAACAAAGACGTAACAAACACAAATGCTTAGAACAACCCCAAACAGTTCTATTAGAAATCTCATAAAAAACTTGAAGGGTGGCAATTATCGGAAGATATAGAATACCAAGCCGCGACCACATGTTCTTCTTCCGGCAACTAATTAAAGGCTGCGGTTTAATTATCCTTTGGAAGTATTGGTTTGTTTTCGAACCCTTGGGGTGTTAACTGCGTGTCCCGAGTGTGGAGATTTACAGCTACATAATTATGGATACAGAACTCACCCTTGTTGGGTGTAAAATTGGAAACTACCCCTATTTATTATTATACAAATAAGGTTTTATTACAGATACCTTTTCCTTGAAGTAATCGAGATAATCGGAGAAGATATAAAAGTAGTGGTCGAATTTCTTTGTGTTATATAATCAAAAAATACTGTGTTTGACTCAAATATATTTCACCTTTTTTCAGATTTGTTCAGTACTTTTTCTTCCTGTGTTTTATTTTGTTTCGCAGCTATTGAAGAGCTTTAGTGTTACTATAAAAAAATTTTGGACACAGTTAGTTTTTTCTTTCCATATATGTTTCCCTCAAATTTTTAATAATGATTATGATCGAGTTTCGATCGCTGTGCGAATACAAATTTAAATAAACACTTAAAATCCACTTTTAATACATCAACTATCTATATTTGTCGTCGTAAACGTCATAAATCTCAAGATGGCACACATATAAATCTGACTACGCGTCAGCAAGTGTTCATTTCTGTACAATTAATGGCCAGACACATCTTATTTCAGATTTTAACGCTCTACGCCTTAGTGCTTGGAATGTTAACCAGAAATAACTAATGTAAAATGTACACTTATTAGTTTTCCAACGAAATGATTCAAAATTCTTTGTTGAAATTGGTGTAATTAGTTTGAAAAATTATATTTTATTATTCCAGCTAATGTCAAAAGGAGTTCATTGTTATCGTAAATACTCCTTTTATATTCTAAACAAAGCTTATATTAACTACTATAAAGAGTGGAGTATATTTTAGTACAAATTTCGTATCATTAACCAGCTTTATGCAACAAAGACTAAGATATTAATTAAAACTGAATTAAAAGAACATTAGAACTTGGTAATATTTTTTTTTAAATATTTATGTTGTCAAAAAACTTGCAAACCCAAAACCAATATTATTCTGTCCATTCTAGCGGAACCAAAAACAATAAGTCACAAATAATTCAAGTTGGCGACACTCTAACCGTTGCTTTTCTTGAAAATATTATTTGAAACCAAAACACATCGACACCATATGCGGGAATTCGTATTTTGACAAAAACACGTGTTAACTCGATAATGAGCTTTCTCGGAAAGTGCGGAACAAACTTTTGCTTAGTTACTTCGAAATTTTGCTGTTCATTCAAATAAATATATTTTTAGATCTAATTTCGATTTGAAGCTAAAATTTCTACTTAGTTAGCTCTTTTTTAATAACGCTTATAATTTAACTTGAAGACTAATGACTTATCCTCCCTTCGCTCTGGTGCGTCCTTCGGTGTGTTTTGCAACCTAATACGAAAATAAATATTATTACCAATAATAATCTATTTGTTACTCCATATATCCCTGAACCTACTCAATATATCTGTATACTCATCCAAATCTGTTCAGCGGTTTTAACTGAAGGAGTAACAAACAGACAAACATGCAAATTTTCACATTTTCAACAGTAGACATAATACTGATCGTATTAATAACTAATTAATAAAAAAAACCTAAAATAAACCTAAAATTAATAAATAAACCAAAACGTCTTGACAGGGAATTTAAGCAATATATCAAGATCTTATGTAGGCGAGTGACGACCGCAGAGTCGACATGGTGTGAACGTTATAACTGACTACTAGTTTTCATAGTAATAACAAAATAGCTTATGTCACTGAGATATAGTGCAGTTGTACTTTTTATTAGTAAAAGAACCTGGGCGACCGAACTTCGCTCGAAGTTCTTTTTTGTTATATCGTATTTTTTAAATAATAAGAAAAAAAAACAGAAAAGTTGAATAAATAAAAAAAAGAACATAAGTAAAAACTTTGTATCCGGACCGGGATTCAAACCCGGACACAAGTGATTGTCTATCTTGCGTCTTAGCCGATTGAGCACGATGCTTATGCCCGAGTGTAAGAAATTATCGACCACTTTTGCGTGGAATAATGCGAAAGAAAACCCACGTGAAAACTAGAAAACACGCGTTTTCCTAGATATGAGACTAATCTAGATCGATTTTTCACCCCCGAAAGCCCCCACATACCAAATTTCAACGAAATCGTTAGAGCCGTTTCCGAGATAAATATATAAATAAATAATAAAAATATAAATAAATAAAGATATAAAGATATATAAATATACAAGAATTGCTCTTTTAAATATATTAGATTAGAATAATTTTAAAATCAGTTCAGTAGATACTTTCAAAGTTTATCCATTGCACACAATATTTCGTGGACAATGTAAATAACTAAGTATGTTTATTTAACGTTTTTTAAATGAGTATCTAACTTATTATAATTCATGAGCTATCTGGTTTTTATGATTGCAGTCAAAAAATCATGACTACACATTTTAAGAGTAAAAATATTATTAATAAAAAATATCGTTAAAACAATCTCTTAATAAGGTTTTATATCACAAGATAAGCATCTTAATTCAATAAGATGTAAAGATATATGTACATATTACGTAAATTTTAATTTTATATAAAAACTAGCAGAACCCGCGGCTTCGCCCGTGTTCGCTGTTCAATCTACAAAAAAACTCTTTGGCTTTATGTTATATGATTCAAAAGAACTCATAAAAGTCTATTTGTATATAGTATATTTCGATTTTGCCCGCCTCGGTGGTGTAGAGGCTAGCATGTAATGCGAAGGTCCTGGGTTCAAGTCCCGGGTTGAGCCAAGTTTAGTTATTGAGTCTTTCTGTTTAGTAAGCCAGTAACAGCTCGGAGTTGGGAATTTGGCGGTGTTTAACCCCGTGCCTCGGAGAGCACGTAAAGGCGTCGGTCCTACGCCTTAACTCTCATCGGTCGTGTCGAGTAGTCGTCCCACCGGAGTATGAGAGTAACAGGAATAGAGAGTGCACTTGTGTCTGCGCGTACACTTGTGCACTATAATATCTCCTGCGCAGATGGCTAGTCTCAATGAGATTGGCCGCCGTGGCCGAAGTCGGTCGGGAGGACATTATTATTATAGATAAAATAAATAAAGTTCAATTCACTTTAAATATGAAACTAAGTAAAAATATCTAAATACATGTTGATTTTAACTGTCTAATAGTCTTATCGATAGGAAAGTTCGTAATGACATTTGAATAATACAATAATTTAGTAGATACCATCGAGCTGATCTAGCAAGGAGATGGATAAAACATTTCTTTATAAATTAAAACAAAAAATGGTTGTTTTAATTAACGTTGAATTTCATAAGTATTAAATTATTAATACAAAAGATAATATTATAATGAATCTTGCAGATTATTCGAAATATTATCGATTTTTAACCAAATATAACTTCTAACATTTCATTAAAATATCATCTATATGAAATATTTAAATTTTAAACTGTTTTAAGTTTTAAAGTTTTCTTTAATTGGACTCTTCGCTATTCCTATACAATATCTATATAGATAAATGAAATTGAAGTGTCTGTGTGTAATGTCAAAATAACATCTATTTACTAAATGTACATATATTAAATTATATGTGTCAAATATAAGAAAAACTGTTTTTTTTTTATTTTTGACTGTCTGTATCTTTGTTCCGGCTATTCTCCGAAACGACTGGACTGGTTTTGATGGGACTTACACTGACAGATAACTGATATTATAAGGAGTAACTTAGCCTGACTTTTATTTTAGAAAGAGAATTAAGGTTCCGCTCAAAAAAATTAAAACGTACTTAGGGAAACACCCGAAGCGAAGCCAGGGTAAGTCGTTAGTATAAAGTATAGTAAAATAATTTGTCCTAACAATTAATTTTTGAATATATCATCCAATCAAGGAACAAAAAGGTGCCATTAAAAATAGTTAACGGTCGATGACCGAAGTGATTACAGATTTATAACATCAAAAATCATTCTTAACTACGTCTTAATAGACACCGTTGTAATCGATTTTCACACACAATAATCGATGAATAGAATCTTTGAATCGATTTATGCACATCCTTTATTGGTCTATAGCTTAGTATAGGCTAAGATTATTACGAGATAAGATATATCGTTTGACAACCCATGACTAGACTTGTGAATGATTTTGTCATACAACTCGTGTTATAATGTTCTATTTTATAATGGTAAGCTGATTGAATGGCATATTACCTCGAAATTAACGCAAAAATAAAAATATGCTTGCTATCATTGGATACATTTAGACAGGTTGTATAAGATGACAATAGGTATTACCATTGAAAACTATCACCTATAGGTATATAATACATAGTACCTGGGCGACCGAACTTCGCTCGGAGTTCTTTCTTGTTATATCGCATTGTTTAGATAAAAAAACCTAAAAACTTGAATAAATACAAACAAAAAACAAAAGTAAAAACTTTGTATCCGACCCAGAATTCGAACCCGGACACCTGTGATTATCAATCTTGTACCTTGGCCGCTTGACCACGATGCTTATGCCCGTGCGTAAGAAATTATCGACCATATTTTGAGTGGAATTATCGGAAACAAAAAAGCATGAAAACTGGAAAACATGCGTTTTTCCAGATATTAGACTAATCTAGATCGATTTTCCGCCCCCGAAAACCCCTACAAACCAAATTTCAGCGTTAAAGCCGTTTCCGAGATCGTTGGTATAAATAAATAAATAAATATACAAGAATTGCTCGTTTACATATATTAGATTAGATTAGATAAATGAAGCCGAAGGTAAAATCAGTTTAATTTATGTAAATAAAGTCTAATAGTAAAAGGAAAAATCATTGAATGGAGAAAGCAGATTTGTACTTCAAATAAATTTAAATAAAAAGAGCTTAAATGAAATTCAACATACAAATATTACATATTTTCTAAAACTATTTGACTTTTGACATCTATTTACATAAGTAGCGATATAAAATGTTAATTTATAGCTTTTATTAGCGCTACTGGAATACACTTCACGTGAACAACCAGCCTTATGTGGCAAAACGCCATGCACATTAGGATTAGCCCCTCGTACGTCTAACACATGAAGTAATTACGTTTTCTATCGAAATGGGAACCAAAAAACAGGAATCAATGTTTCTGGGAACAATTATGTGCGTGTGTCGTGGGCGTAACGGTGTGGTACAAGATATAAGGTGTGATAGGTTTTAAAATTATTAAGGTTTTTTTTTCAAACTCTTTATAAAATAATATATGCCTATGACTTCACCCTTACAAGCTAATCCTAATTAATTCAAAAGAATAAATTGCTTTTCATGGAATTTTATATACACCTGTATCATCAATTTCAGTCTACATTTGTTTTAACATTATATATTCCTATGTTTTCAATTAATTTATGCCATTTAGTTTCTTATGAAAATTTTGCAAAAATCGTAAAAAAAGTATATATGTTTTAGATAACTACCATTAAAAAAGACTTTTATATAGTTGAGTTGACATTAACCTTAAATATACCTTACATTGAGAAGAGACCCAAGTTCAACTTCGAGATATTAAACTGAATTATTAGCTTATATATAGTAAGTAGTGCCTAATTTTGGCGAATGTAAATTAATTTCAAATATACTCACAGTTTAAAAAAAGTGTTCAAAAGTCTAATTTAATAAAATTAACATTGATCTAGTTTAAAAAAAAATATAAAATAATAATAGTACTGTATTTTTTTTTCATAAATTAAGAAAAAATACTCAATAACGCTACCTCTTATGACACGCGCCATGCAAGCTTACACCAATAAGATGAAACTCGTTTCAAAGATGTCTCAATCTCGATACCGACCGGATCAATTGTGCTGACGGGTTTTTTTCATTCGACATGATCAAACAGGTTTCTCAAAGAAATTGTTCCCTATAATTCCAAACGTTCAAAGCTATTATTTGTCTATCTATTATGTTCATCAACTAAATTTATAATTAAATGCTTAATTGCTTCAGTGACATTAATTAAGAAATATGGCGATGTTGAAATTCTTGTAATCAATTACTTGTTTCGAGTGGAGTAAAAAAATAGTGGTCATATCAATGACAAAAGATAACCTCAATGCCCGGATACAATAATTAAAACGGAAAAGTTAACTAAACACACTCACAGCATGATCCTATAAAGGTTTATTGTATAAATAGGTACTCTATCCATACACTTGAAAATAATTCAGAAGAAGTAGGTTTTTTAAGTTTTTATTTTATTTTATTTTTATTTTTTATTTTATACTGTATAAAAAATCTGAAAATATCACTGTAGTATGATACTGCTAATAAATTCCTTCAAGTAACAAATTCCAATAAAATATCACAACGGGTTTTGAAAAAGAAAAATAAAACTTATGACTTGAATAATGTTAATGCTAGCGCGATAAATGACAAAGAAATTATCGCTTTTAAAGCGGAGAGAAGAGATATTTATTAAATTGTTTCACTTGGTCATGCACAACAGGCTATCGGTTATGGACGTCGTCAATCACTAAGCTGGGTCGATGTTGGATGCTCTCAACTTGGTAATAAAAAAGAAAGAGTATATGCTGATAAATAGATCAAGCTTTCAACAAATTCCAATAAGATAAATAGTACGAGATTAGACACGATGTGTCTACGATGACTTTTACTTTACTACATAGTAAATGATAAAAAATTAAACGCCAATAAGGACTTTTTTACAAAGTTATAATTACTGAACAAAAATATGCGGGAACATTTTTAGTAAGCAGTTATTAAAATCTTAAAAGAGCTAACGCTCCGAATTCCATCAAGCTAATAATTTAAAAACAAATTATACATACGAAAGGATTAAAAAGCGTAAGAATTTAAAACAAGCCTTTTCTTGTACCCGAGAAAAGGTTCCAGAGACCATTTCGGTGAATCGGAATAAAAAGTCATTCAATTAAAGGACCCGCGATCAAAATTAAGCCTTAGATGTTTAAAATGCATTAATCCGGTCACTTGTCATGCGCGGGCGCAATCTTTGCGTCTCTTTCTAAAACCCGTTCCGGTTTACCTCTCGTTTCATTTTGAGAAAGATTAGAGCCAGGAACATATCTTTGACAGAGAAAATTAAAAAACGAAAAGTGTCAGATACCACTTTGGTATTCAAAGCCCTGGAAACCACAACATGCACAATGTTATGTGAAGTATCGATTAAAACTTGAATAATTACAATTAGACTCTTTAACTACACTACATTAGATCGTGGAGACATTTCTGAATCTATCAATATCGATAACTTGTCCATTCGTTTGACATCTGCTATCATTCCTTCTCTTTTTATGGCTGCTGTCTTTTTATTTTATTTTAATTTGGAAGTAACATGAACTCTCAATCTTTCGTTCACAGTTTTTACGCTCGGTTAACTCAGAGTTGGGCCTTAATTTACGATTATCGAAGGTTGAAGACTCAAATATCGACTTCGTTTGTACAAATAATAATTTTTCGCTATATCAAGTTTTATGAGAGCAACTTAACGATTTTATAATCTCACACTAGCAGCATAAACAGTTTATGACTTTAAAATTATTACGAATCAGTACCATTTGACTTGATTGCGAATTTGAGTAACTTTTTATATGTTTGATAGTAATCAACATGATCGTGATACGGTTCGTGTTTTCATTAAATATGATTATTATTTGAGAACTGATGATGTAGCTTCAGTCATAAAAATTTAAGCACCGAGAAGTAAGGCTTTTTATAATTTTTTGGTTAAAAATACTTAAATTTAAGTTTCAAAAAGTGTATGTAACTTTTTTATTATGGCTAAATTGTAAAGTAAAATTGTTTACGTCCATGATTTTGTCTCTTGATTTTAACTTACTGCAAGTCCGTTGTTTTATTCAAGATATCATGTATGAAATGAATCAACATCTTTATTACCGGTAGCTTTATAACTTGGGTTATTTTTTGTCTTTCTTAAGATGTTCTACAAAACATTGTTGTGCATTTAAGGGATTTGAACTCTATTAATAATGGTTAAGGTAGGAATCACATTGATATTATGCTTCGCATGTCTAGTTATTTGTTTTAAAAGGACTTTATCGCGACACGTAGGCTCGATTTGAATAAAAATACAATTTATATGTGTCGGAGGGTTTGGTACGGTAATATTGGGTTACGGAGCCGGTTGGACAACTCAGCTCCCAATTTTTGGTGCATTTTTAAGTAAGTTATTAAGTTTCGGTTAAGGCTTGTCACTTTTGTTGCGAAATTTTGTATTCAAATTCCACATGTAAATAATATTTTAACTTTTGAAATATCTCCAAGAGTTGAACAAAGATAATTAATATAAATTATTATTGTAAGGATTTTTTAATTAATAATACAATCTAATCATTGAGATAAAATCGATATTTTAATAAAAATTTAATTGACTATTAAGAAATCAATGATACAGTGATAATTAAATGTGACATATATCAAAAAATAATAATTTCGGTAGCAAATATATTGTGAACATTCAAAGTGTTTAATACAAATTTAATACAGTCTAGACAGAGGAAAAATATTAATTTTAATACAGGTATTGGTATCGGTTATCTATTTAAACCACTCGACTGTTAAAATACCTGTTATTGGTGATGGAGTCTTAGAACAGAATATTATCATATTTTCATGTCCATATCGTAATTAAATCAAACGTGAATTTAATTTTATAACTTGAAATTTTTTTGAGGCTGAACAGGTAAAAAATCTTGCTATTACGAAATAAAAAGACACGGAGTCATTAAGAAATCAAATATTTCAATATAAATAAATCTTTTCACGAAACACTTAAAACCTCATCCAAGGCTCGAACCCGCGACCACTGAACCAGATAGGCTACCAACACTACATGACCACAAATCCAAGTATATAGAATTTCCCTAAAATCTGAGCAAAAGGAAGCAAACGAAAAACAAAATGTTTTAGCACGAAAGTAACTTAAGCCTTCACGGCCAAGTTTCTGCATCGAATCGAAACTGTTTACGGTTAAAAGGAAAAATTGCATTCTATATCGGATTACTACGGCTGCCGAGGTCCCCTTACACGTCTTTAGATAACGCTCAATTAGGTGCCTTTTTCATTTTGGACGGCTTTATGCAACCAACGGTAATTTATTCGTCCCAATATGGTAATTACGTTCCTTATTTGATTTTTCGTATCAAGACGTCTTCTTAAATCGTACCACTAATGGAGATATTGTTGACTTCCGTTTTATTCTCGTAGCGATTAAAAATTAAGATATTTTTATATAAAAACTATAAATTATAAATATACATCCTTGAAGTTTCTGAAGCTGAATTTCACGGGATTCGTATGATGTCCCCGGGACGATATAAAGTGATCCTTCTCACTTGTCCATAGTACATTGTACAATGTTTATACATATATACAAATATATATTAAATAAACTCAACTATCCGTTAGTCTATTGCTAGAAGGACAAACAACGGACAAAATTTTGCATTTATAATATAAAGTAGGGATAATTAGCTGACCTATACATTTCGTGTCCAAAATATATGTGCATATTTCCAATCTCTTTTTGTACACACCACAGTTGAGACATTTTCAAAAATAACGAAATAGTTTCTTTCCAATTACGTCAAGAATTTCAGCAGCTGCACATTTTGCCTTAAATACCTCGTCCTAATGGCTTCATTGTAAATCGCTGTCAACTTTTTCATCGTATTTAAGTTATGACGGGAATCAACTTGGCCATTTAATTGGTCACGATAAGTACACATTGGTATTTCGGTCAAATCTTACCAATAAATAGCTTTTTTACTTCCCTACACTACTGTTGAAGACAATTATCATGATCTACCTTAAAAATTAAAGTACAATAATTATCTATACAGATAAATAAAATTAAAGTGTCTGTTTGTAATGTCAAAATAACAGTTTTATACTAAACGCATATGGAATTATAATATACGGTACTTATAAGAAAAACACAATTTCTAAAATTTTTGTCTGTCTGTCTGTTTGTTCGGGCTAATCTCCGAAACGGCCGGACCAATTTTAACAGGACTTTCACTGGCAGATAGCTAATATTATAAGGAATAACTTAGGCTACTTTTATTTTAGAAAAAGAATTAGGATTTCGCTCAAAAAAATTAAAAGGTACCTAGGGACGAACCCGAGCGAAGCGAGGGTGAGTCGCTGTTATAAATAAAATATAAATAAAATTATAAAACTGTAAAATAAGTTTTTATATAAAATATTATTAAAAAAGAAATGATGTATGTAAAAATAAATATTTTAATATAATATTTATTACATTACAACATCATGACATTTTAATGCATAACCCTTATTATAATGAATTATTTACCCAGAGTTCATGTGAACGATTATTTTTAATCTGTGCGTCAGGTTTCTTAGCCATTGGATGGAATGCCCTATAAACTAGAGACCTACTGAACTATCGAGGTAATGCGTGATATAATAAACAAGGTTATTTACCACATGAAAAAGTTAATGCGTTTAAATCAATTGAAAAATATTAATTTTTTCCTAGTTTTCGTTACTATGTGTGTAATATTGTTATATTAAATATTTTTTTACGATAATTTTAAAAGTTTCAGAAATGTATCCCCTCCAAATGAACAAAAATTCCTTTAAAAAAAAAACTTTTTGAATTTTTCGCGGGTTTATTTTGATTTTTGGTTCCCGACATTTCGAATGGCTTACAGCAATCATGGCCACTGAGTCTAAAATTTTAGACGTCTCAAAGGTTTATTATTATATAGTGACCTGTGACTCTTACTCCAGTCATTATAGAAAAATCCAAAAAGATACTTTCATATAAAATATTAGAGATTCGCGTAAACCTAAGAAAGCAATATTTACTTTAATATAGTGTGTGTATAAAATTAGGAAAGAAGAATTCTACAATAAGCCTACATGCTATAACTGCATCTGATTAATGTTTTAAAATAATATTAGAATGATAGAAATCGTACACATTGATACATATAATAAAACAGTAACTTAACGAAATCTGTATGTACATGAAATATTTTTTAAAAACAATGACTTTAACGTATTGTGTACAGAATATAGACCCCGAAACAAGAGACATTAAAAGTTTTTCCACTTTGGCTGTATGTCTGTTTGTCTGTTTGTGTGGTCGCATTTCATAGAAAAAGTACTGGACTGATTTAAACATAATTTTGTATAGTGATAACTAATTACTGGGGTAAATATTTAGGATACCTTTTACTGCAGAAAATTCTTTCATTCCCACGGGAAAACAGAATAACTGGTTCTATAGAGTCGTCCTTAGAAATTAATATGAATAATGCTGGTTAAACCTTAAAAGATACATCGAAACAATGTACTAGAAAATTGTAGCTCTTAATATGGCCTACAGAAAAATCTGCAATAGCATAATAAGTCGTATAAGTCTTTCTCCTAAGGTACACTCGCAATAACTATCACAGGACAACAAAATCGACTTATTTTTTTGTTGCCTGAAGTTTTTCTACTGTTGTTTACTAATTTTGGTGCGCTGATTTCAAATCTACCATCAGATTTTTCGTAGCAGCTCTAGTTTTTGAGATACAGGTACCGTCTTAAATTAAAATAAGTAGTCGACAATTTCAATCAGTAGCAGTCAAGGGGCCATCCATAAATTACGTCACACGAATTTCGTGATTTTTTTACCCCTCCCCCGTCCTTGTCACAGCTGGTCACACTTGTGAGACTCCCCCCCTCCCTAGTGTGACGTCACATATTTTGCAATTTTATATCCATTTAAATTATTTTTTATTTATTATTTATAACATGAACATCAATTTAAACATTTCAAGAAATTGATAAAACAAAAAACGATTACTTTACGATTTGGAAATGTGACGTCACGAAATCTAGGACCCCTCCCATCCCCCTGTCACACAATGTCACACTTCGTCGACCCCCTCCCTCCCCCTTAACGTGTGACGTAATTTATGGATGGTCCCCAACTAAACTAGTTTCTGTATAATATTCATTATGACTTCCTCAAGAAGGACATCTTTAAATATTCTCAATTATTTTTGTGTTATTTGTGACGAATATATGTACAGAAATTGCACTTAAAGGTGTCCGACTTCGTGAAAAAAAGCAATTTTGACTTCTTCGGGTTTCCATTGCCAACAAACGCCAAGCTCTGGATACCTATTTTGGTGTGTAAAAGCTGTGTTGAGCCTTTGCATTTATGAGTTAACAAAAAAAGAACCTCTTTCAACTACAAAGCTGCAGTAACCTGGCGTGAATCATCAAATCATCATGACCACTGTTATTTCTGATGTTTCGAAAATCATACCAATGAACCGTAAAGATTGTTCTAAATGGATTTATCCCAGCTTACAATCTGCTATAAGACTGGTCCTAAATATTAGTGATACATTAGTCCCACAACAACCATACATCCTCGGAACATCCAGAATAGTGCAACCAACAAACGAATAATGACGACAATAGTGGCGACAGTGATCTTAACGACCTCGGTTGTCCTTGACCACTAAGCTAACACGATCTAAATGACTTAATAAGGAACCTTCAACTGTCTAAGCCTGCATTAGAAATTCTAGTTTCCCGATTGAAAGAAAAAATCTGTTGACGAAAGAAACGCAATAATCGTATTACCGTAACAGGGAAAACAGTTTTATTTCTTTATTGAAGAAAACAATTTAGTAGTTATTTATTGCTCTACTAGTATCCAGAGATCGTACAATATTTGCATATAAAACTGGGGTTAACAAAAATGTTAAAAAGAGGAACGCGCTTTCACCAGAATACTAGTACTATGGAGGAGAGATATCAGGATTACTAGAACGTAAATATGATGACTGATTATTCTTGGAACATTCAGAATAATACGCCTAACATACCTCATGCGATAAAATCATATAAAAGACAATTTTATTCAGACTAAGTATATTTAATAATTTTTTATATCTGAAACTATGTGCATTTTAGTATAAAATTGCGTCACCTCATATCTGTAAAACTAGAGCTGCTACATGAAAACGGTTTAGTTTTTTGAAATTAGCGTAGAAAAACTATTCAGATTCATGTACAAAACTTCATGCAACATATATGCTGTTGTCCTGTGAGCTATTCATATCTATTTAAAACGTGCCTAGTTTAAAATATACAAAGTTTTATGAGAATCGATTACTTTTTATAAAACTTTTAATAAACCCTGTTTATGATTTTAAAATCTATAAGATAAGAATACGAATAACTATGAAATGATTAATAGCTGCATTTAGAACCCTTGCACTTATCCATACACAAAGCTACACAACCATGCAGAACAAATCGATAATATGCACTTGCGGCGAACATAACGTGTAAACAACACAATATATATGGCCTATATAAAAATATGCACTGTCTTAGGCGAGTCTGGAGACTATGAAATAAGGCTTAAAGCCATAAGTAAAGGTGTCGCATTTAAAATTCCTGGGAACTATGAAGGTATTTTCCAGCGAGCTGTAAGTTCTTTAAAATTTTAAAGCTTATTTGAATTATTTTGTTGCATTTTTTAACTTAGCTGATGTGGTAAATGAAAAAGTGTTTGTTGTAGCATTTTTTAGCAACGATGCCCCAATTACAGATCCAATGATCTACTTTCTATCCCGACACCAACTGTCAATATGTTGCAATGTTTACTTTTTAACTTAAAACGTATACTGACTTCTAAATTACTTTAAAACTAATTATTCCACTTACAGAGATAGATTTGTATCTTAAAATTTAATCAGGTCACCTTTAGAAACCTATTATATTTTTAAAATATCACGAAAATCAATCGTAAACAATCGAAGATGATATCGTATAGTATATTTAAAAATATACAATCAATTGGCAACCTCCTTGTAGAACTAGTAACTAGTTACCTCACAAGTGCTATATTTTGCCATTTGACATGAGACAAAGCTTTGATTGTAAGAAGTAAAAAAGTACCTACTCTTAATGCTATAACCGCCGCAGCCTGAGAAAAAATTATTCTTAAACTAACGACTCACGCTCGCTTCGCTCGCGTTCGTCCCTGGATACGTTTTATTTTTTTGAGCGAAACCCTAATTATATTTCTAAAATAAAAATAGCCTAAGTTACTCACTTGGCACAAAGATAGTTTACAGTCTGGAATAGCACAAAGGTTACTTTTTGTCCCGGAAAAGTTTACGATTCCCGTGGGATAATTTGTTTTCGTTCTTCTAGGTGCGAACTCAAGCGAAGCGAGGATGAGTAGCTAGTATGTAATATATTGAATTAATTATAATTAATTAATAACCACAAATTAATTCTTTGACTTCCATTGTATCACAAATAATTACGTTGCCAACATAACAATCTTAATTTTAATAGCTTTTAAACATTCCACCATTTAAAAAACATAAATAAAAAGTAACTTAAAATGTCTTAATTGCAAGGTCAGAATCCCAACCCTTCGTTACTAAAATGCATGCCAATTTTAACCCGTGACTTAAGCACAGGCTGTCCTTTAATAGCCTTTAGTATATCAGACATCATATAGAAAGAACAAATGTATTTTGCACCTTATGATTTAATAATAAAGTTGCTTTTTATTTGAATCGACTTAGAAAATAAATGGTAGCAGTCGTGAGTTCAAATCCTAATTAACACCTCGGTGTATAGATAAATTGCACCGATAGTGTACGGATGTGGCGTTTGCCGGGTTTTTGTGTATTTACGGTCCTTATGGCATTTAAAGATTCTCTATAAGAATAGATTATGGTATTTACTCTAACATTACCATTATTATAAATGTGAGTCTCCTTTATAGAACATCTTTCTGCTATAGTTACTTTTTGCCATGAAATAGTTATTGGCATATACATAAAAGCTACTTTTTATTCTAGTATATCTTGATGTCTCTTGAAATTCCTTGTTGTAAAGTCGGAATAGGAATTTGTGATATACAACACCCATGATATATCATGATTTTTATACTATAGCATCTCAGTACGTATTGTTAATAAAACACAATAAAGAATTCGAAGAGCAAAATGCAAGACCCAGATGATCACTTCATTTTATTACATCGTCTTTATCTTTTCAGTGTAGTGTTTCATCGTCAATATTATCATCACAGTATAAGGTTTCTAGATTGCAAGAACTCTTAGAAATTGTTTCTAGATTGTAGGGACTTAGTAATATAGTCATAACTTTTGTTTTATTACTAGTTATAGTCGTCTGTATGTGTAATATTCATCGGAAATTGTTGGTTCGATTCCGACACCATCTAAAGACAAAATTTAGAGCAGATAGTACTTGCCAAAACATATTATAAGTCTTGATATGTACGGAAAGTGTAGAGCTTAAATAGGGTCGAGTTTCTCTAACTTTAAAGCTAGGATAAATGCATTGTTTAGTTTTAAAAAGCTTTTAATTTAAAATGTATATATTTTATTTCTTTTAAGACCTATAATTTTAATGTCCTCGTGTGGGAGTAACCGAATACCGATTGATAAGATATCTGGTAACATAAATTGTATGACGTGGTGTTTTTCATCGGTACTTGATTTATACGTTTAAGTCGGTTTTAGATGTAATGTTAAGGAAGAATCTTTGTATATAAATAGAATTTACGTATCTAAATTTTAAAGTTTCTAAATTTTATTTATTGATAACACTAAAACTCGATAAATACTAAACTGTTTTATTTTTACTCATTTATATATAGATTATTATTTACTCAGAACGAATTAATGTACTCATATAAATATCTAGCTAACGTCTAACTTTCAATGAGTTATGCTTTGTACCTATCAAACAAATAATTCTTATTTCTTACCTCGTAAAGTATTAGCTCCATATAGCGGATGGTCGTAGGGCACGGGGCGGTAGGCGGGGTGTAGGGCGGCGAGGTAGCTCAGCTCACTGGTCGCACCAGCCGCCGCCGCTGCTGCTGCCGCTAATCTGTACCAAAAAATGTTGTTAATTGCTGTGTTTCAATATTTTTTTAATTATTGGTTTACTTCTTTAAAATCTTCTTTTGATCTGTAGCTTAAGAATTGCTTTATCAAGTATAATAAAGCTGTAGACGTGTAAATTGCTAAAAACTTAAGAATTATCATTTAAAACGATCATGAATTTTAAATTATATTAATCAAGACATTTGGTTGCCAATAAAAAGCAGATTTACATATGATAACTGCAAAATCGGTTAATTTTCACCAAAATCAGTAATTTAATATTTTAATTTCACCGCTGATCATGAGGTTGAAGGCTTTAAATTGGTATAATTTATTCTATTACCCTAATGCATAATCATGAATTGGTATCCAACGATAAACGTCTGGAATTCGGGTTCCAAAGCACCTTCTAACCACTAGGAACAATTTGACAAGTCATAAAACTTCTGCGACACAAAAGACACTAAACCAAAAAAGCACCTGCCCTATTCAAGGCATTCAGCCCATCGCTTCAAGGTCTAACCGTGGGGTTCCGAAAAAACTAGTGAAGCACGACTTTGGCATCGATTTCGGTTTTCAAACATATGTAAAATTTAGGCCATTTATTGTTTAGAATTTAAAAACTATAATCTTCACAAACTATTTTGTGTTTTTGTCGGTCAGATGAAATATAATTTAATCGTTTCAGATTTTAAAAATTGTTATTTAATTACCATAAAGGTCTCGTCTAACCTCAATGTCAAAATCTAAGGAACCCTAAAGATGCGGTCGAAGGTATCTGTGATGTCTGGACATTCGATAGGGCAATAAGCGACGTCTGAGCGAAATTTTTGCTACACATTAGTAGACCCAGAAAAAATGATGAAATTTTGCACGTTCATTTGCGCGTAGTTTTTAATTTTCTGCATTCGTATCTTTACACATAATTTTTTTCTCCTTAATAGCTTGAACAATATTGATGATTTTTTGTGGATGGTCATTACCTATAGTTGGACCTAGGTGGCGTTATTGTCGTGATCCATTTTTTTTTATTTTCGACATTAGGATAGACACACTATCCTTATGTCTAGTATACAAAGACATAAGGATATGCATACTATAGATAGCCTATTAATAAAGCAAGCACTAAGCAATTTATAATCAGATCTGTGATTTTATTAACTTTTCATACTATATTATAAAATAAGGCGCAACATTCTGTTTGCAATACATGAGTCATAACATAGACAAACAATATCAAAACATTGCCCTTTTCCCACGTTTACTTCAAAAAAACAAATCGAATAAAGCGATAGCGAATAGCGAAAGGCGAATAAAAGCACAATAGTGCACGCGCAATGCGCTCAGTAATAAAATTATTAAACAAATCAACCTCATAACATAATAATGCGGCAAGAAAATTGTCGGGTGGGCTCGGAATAAAGAAATTATCCAACTTACTGCCCAGACGATTGCGCTCCTCGAACAAAGACGTAGCATTGAGAAAGGAAAAAAAATATATGGCCGCTAACAAAATAAAATAAAACAAGTGCAAGAACACGCGCGCCTGAGCACGTCGTGACGTCTTCATGTAGCCCGTCTTCCTCATCCTCGGGATTGGCCCTATCGCCTCCACAGGTGTGAGAGGGACGACACTAAGTAAACACTTCCTACTAATAGGAAGAAAGTTTAAAAACAGTGCTGGACGTGGAACAAGTTTTACAGATTTCGCGCAGACGACCTCTTTTGGATTTTGATGTTTTATTTAGGGTCATTCGAAAAGTATAAGTTACTCGACATAATTGAACGCTGACAAGACATTGAAAAATTAAAAAGATTTATAAAGATATGGGTTTAAAAGATATTTTTAAGTATCCACTTATGTTAAAGTTTTTGGACTAAATTGATCACTACACTCGAAAGGGAACAATCAATAATACATATTACGACTATATCTATATCGATTATAACGAGTTTGATCCCCGTACATGGCATATATCTAACTCAGCAACTCCGATTTTTAAGATCAATCCTTCCGTATTTTTTGAGATTATACAAAGGAGTTACTTTCAATCCTTTCAAAACTCTAATCCTATGATTAAATTTTTCATGTCTATGTATTAAATAGTATAAAATAGATCTTTAATTACAACCTGAGATCTTATATTTCTTAAAACAATTATCAATACGATTTAATATTTTTACTTTATAACATTTATGCTTTTTGTTAGAATATATTTAAATAAGGCATTTATTTAGATGGCTATTTGAAAACTCCTGCATCTCAGGCAATTTGCTTTCATTACGGAATATTAGTGTTTTAAAAAGTTTTATAACTAAAATTATAAGCAATAAAATACGATTAGAGCTGCAGGACTCAGTTATTTATTTTATTGTTACACTAATTATGATTGTAATCTATCGAGTGTATGTTGAAGCAATAACCGCAGATGAGTTTGTACATTTAGTACTTTATTGTATTCAATTTTTGCAAATACATGTAACTAGCGGTTCACCCTCGCTTCGCTCGGATTCGTCCCTAAGTACGTTTTAACGGTGAGTATGGAATAGATAGATTATCTATACTAATATTATAAAGCTGAAGAGTTTGTTTGTATGTTAGTTTGTTTGTTTGGTTGCACGCGCTAATCTCAGGAACTGCTAATCCGATTTGAAAAATTCTTTTAGCATTAGATAGCCCGTTAACTGAGGTAGGCTATAGGCTATATATCATCCCGAAATATGTACGGTTCCCGTGGGATAGATTTTTTTGCCTAGGGACGAACCTGAAGCGAAGCGAGGGTGAGTCGCTAGTATATTATATTACTGCTCCGCTTTGCTTGGGTAAAAGCAAGACGATATATAGCCTATCTAATGCAAAAAGATTTTTTCATATCGGATTAGTAGTTCCTGGGATAAACGCGTTCAAGCAAACTCTGCCTCTTTATAATATTAGTATAGATATTTACATATTAATATTATAAATTTGAAACTCTGTCTATCTGTTACGCTTTTATACCTAAACCGCTGAACTATTTTGATGGATTTTTGTATAGAGTTTTGTGTCACGATAATAAAACTTGAGGGTGTGAAATGAAACTTTAAGTCCTAGGTTTTTTCTGCTAAAGAGATAAAGAAGTATATTTAAAGATGAGTTATATATTTTGATATATTATACGTATTTATACAGAATAAAGAGTGACATTTTAAAGACACAAGTAGTAACAAATATAAAAAAATTAAAAAGTTCTTGTCAAATTCTCTATATAGATATTTTAACAGTTTAATCGAAGCCGTTTTCATTAAAAACACGAATACATTACCACTAAGCCATTGGTGTCAAAATAATAAAAAATCTATTTATAACCAACCTAACCTAACTCTTTCCGTCAGCTCATCGGGCGTCGCAGCGTGACAAACCCGTACAGTCACTATCTCCATCAGGTTATTGATGACACCCCACCATCTGATAGTGGCCACACGCGATTTTACATGCATGTACATGTTAAATGGAGATATAGTATGGTTTTTTTTGTATGACTAATAAAATTGATTTCAATGTTATTTTCTAATACTTCATTTTATATACGACAAGCTTTTCGCCTATACTTTGCTCTAGCTTTAACTTTTTTATTAAAATACATAATCAAAATTTTAATACACAAATTATGTTTGTCTGTCATTAAATTAGTACAATTTTTAACTAAATTTCGTTCACCAGTTTGGAAAAAAAACCTCAATCCTGAAAAAAAAAATTTAACCTTTTTTTGGGCTATAAACGAGAGGTACTTTTTTATATACCAAATAGATTTGATAAATTACCGGCCAGTGACTTAACAGTAGCCTATGTTTTACTCCAGGTTATTCACGTCAATATAGCTTATCTGTATACCAAATTTCATCAAAATCCATTTTTGCCAAGCCAAGCCGTTTCTGCATGAAGAAGTAACAAACATACATAAACACTAAATTATTGAAGAGGTTATCTAAAATCAAAGTACAACTATTCTGAGCGAACATATTAAATATGAATAAACTATGCGATCAAAGCCATGGGCAAAAGCCAGTATTATACACATACATATATATGAAATTTCTTAGATTTAATATTATTTTGAACAAAAACATAAAGGAGTATAAATTTTCATGTGTTAACGTAAGAAGTTTATGTCTTCATAATATTCACGCCTCATTTGAATAAAATCGTACTCCCGTTTGTAAGGATTTTCTTGACAAATAATGCCAAAGCTTAATTCTCAGGTCCTTAACATACGGACAAGATTTATGACGGTTTAAAATACCGAATACCTTTTCTCGTTCTTCTAAAGGATTAAAGCAGTTCGAAACCACAATTCTTAAGTTTTTCTATAACATCTAAGTATTTTAACTTAACAGTGATTAATCTATACATATTATAAAATTCTAAGTCAAATATGTATATCTATACATATTATAAAATTGTAACTAAGCCGAATCTGTACATTAAATATTTTTTGGAAAATCTTATTGAAATAGACATTATTATCGATACAGAAGCCAAATCTACAGTTTTTAGAATTTTTGTCTGTCTGTCTGTCTGTCTGTTACCGCATCACGGGAAAACCACTGGACAGATTTTGATGAAATTTGGTATGATGATAGCTGGTTATCCGGGTCAACATATAGGATACTTTTTACTGCAGCAAAATATCTCATCTCTGAGCTAAACGTAAGAACGTAACTAGGGACGAACCCGAGCGGAGCGAGGGTGAGTTGCTAGTTAAATATATTTTGGAAAATCTTATTGAAATAGTCATTATTATTATCGATACAGAGGCCGAATCTGTAGTTTTTAAAATTTTTGTCTGTCTGTCTGTCTCCCTGCCTAGATACGCATCACGAGAAAATCACTGGACAGATTTTGACGAAATTTAGTATGATGATAGCTGGTTATCCGGGTCAACATATAGTACACTTTTAACTGAGGAAAAATATCTCATCCCTGAGAAATTTATACTAAACATTAAAACATAATTAGGGACAGACCTGAGCGGAGCGAGGGTGAGTCGCTAGTTTTTTAATAATTTATTATTTAACCATTTAATGAAATCTTGAAATATGAAGATTTAACTTTTTTCATATTATGATCTTTGTATGACGAAACAAAACCAAAATAATGTTTTAAATATAAGCTTTGCTAAGTTCTAAGTATGTATTAATAACTATCTAACTTTAAACTGAGCTAATATTATGTATTACCTATACATTTCAGTTTATTTCGTAAATTCTACAATTATTATCTTTTTTTCTGTTCTTTCTATTTACGTACTAAAATCTCAATAAATCTTTAAATAAATACGAAAATATTAAATATTATAGTAAATAATAAAAGCTTTCAAACCTATTAACTAAGCGCATCAGTGCAATAAGAGATGAAAAGGCGGTTTAAATATACGGCATGGTGACATTAACACGACAATTTCAAGTCACTATACAGGTTGATTTATTTTTGGACGAACTTTAATAACTAAGCGAATCCTAAATTATTCTTAATTGCTTTCATGGTCAATGGTGCGCGTTTAAGATATCGTTGAGATGATTTTTCTTTCATCGTCAAAATATGCCGTTTTAAAATTAATTTAATAGATATTGTCTAAAAATACTATATTAAGATTTTAAAACATATTTGCTTTATTTACTATTAAAAAATAATATTATTGTAGTAGAATAAAAAAAAATACTAAGTATATAGGTAGATGTATATTGTAACAAAAAAAAATCAAATATGGTTGATTTAAGATAATAACACTAAGAGTATAATCTCGACAACATCCATATAATCGATAAATGATTTAATTATTTAAATATGGATAAAAATAACTATGACCTCAGTCCTACGATCATTTAACTAATGGCCCGTTTCGGTCCCCTGTAGAGTGGACACGGACGGTTCGACGTTTTATTTTTCATTACGAAGCGACAGCTCAATTAAAATAAATGAAACTAAATATGAATCACCCTGTGGTGTGAAGGTGCTTTTCCAAGAAGTCAGCGGGTGTGCTATTGTGAACAATAATTCAAGATATTTCTATAGTTTTACTTGAGATGATGTGAAATACTACCGAGGAGGGTAGGATTGCAAGTAAAGCAATATTGTGAAAGTATGATATGGATAACAGCTTAATGTCCTGCTGTTTGACAAAGGTTTCTTTTATGGAAGACTGCGTCTGGTTTTTTATGCATCTTTGCTTTTCTTATTCTTGTGAGAGTTGATAATTTTTTTCGTTAACAAAAGCTTATTAAATTGCACAATTTGTATTATTAAAAATCTAAAAGAAAAATCTAAAAAAAGCCAATGTCAAGATTGCACTACTATAGCAAATACGAAAGTTTATATGCTTGTTACTCTTTTCCGCTGAAATTGCTTAAACCTATTATATGTTAAACTTATTATATACTACATGTACTTAAACCTATTATATACTACATGTACTAGTATTCACATGGTGGTCAAAATTCGAACTTAATCATTATTGAAAATTTGGGAAAAATAAAAACGTTTCAATAAAAAAAAAACGTTTTTTTATTGATAAATGATAATACTAAACCTCGTTAATAGCACTAAACAAAAACAAAAAGAAAATCGACAGACAAACAGAAAAGAAAAAGTTACTGAACTGCTTTATCTTTGCCTATTAATATATAGAAGATATATGAAAGACATCGATGTTTTTGTAGCGAGTCGCAGAAGGTACCTAAGGATGCACCCCATAGGAAATCAGGGGTACTGTTTGTATAAAGTAAATTAAATAAAATTTTATGCTGTGTTAAGAGTTCCTTAAACCCATATCTAGTCCTAGTTCTATTTATAGTTTTCTATTCAAAGATATTTGAATTACAAACATATCGATTTCATTTCTAAACAGACTTAGCTATCTATTGATGCTAAATGATTTCTTGTTCAAAAGATTAATCTATACATACTCGTATAATAAAATTGTAACTAAGCCGAATCTGTACATTAAATATGTTTTGGAAAATCCTATTAAAATAGACTTTAGTATCGATACAGAGACCGAATCTATAGTTTTTAGAATTTTTGTCTATCTGTCTGTCTGTTAGCGCATCACGGGAAAACCACTGGATAGATTTTGATTAAATTTGGTATGATGATAACTGATTATCCAGGTCAACATATAGGATACTTTTTACTGAAGATCTCTGAAAAATCTATACTAAACGTTAAAAAGTAACTAGGGGCGAACCTGAGCAAAGTGAGGGTGAGTCGCTAGTTTACATATATGTAAGCAGTCAAAAGTCAGTTGCCATGTATGAAATAATTAATAAGATATCAAATAGGTTTTATTAGTGCGATTGGTTAATACGGAATTCCTATATTTTTATGTACATACTAGTGTCCATCTTCGCTTCGCTCGAGTGCGTCCGTACGTAGGTAATTTTCGCATTTATAACATAATATACTCTCATAATTGCTTAATCGGTTATATTTTATAAGTTATAACGTTTTTCCGTGGGAATTAGGTATTTTACTGAAGCAAAAAAATCACTTTAATACGATATTGACGTAAAAAAACTAATGACAAACAAGCAAACAAAAAACAAAGAAACACACTATCAATTTATAATTTGGACTAATTTAAACAATAATAAGAATAGTATGGTAGATCATGATAAGTTTTTATTGTGGATGTGCAAGAGCCTGCACTTCACAATTTTTACTGTACAGCTTGAACTAATATCATTTAATAGATGCCGCCTGATGTCACAATTCTAAGCGCTCCTACATAGGTATAAGGTGAGTCATGCTAAGTGGTAATGAACTTAAAGCTTTTGATAAACTGTGAATTTTAATGTGTGGGACTCATCGAGCTCAAACTCGATGAGTTTCACCATCCATCCCCCATCATCAGATCGGCTCGATCGTTCCGAAATTCAAATACCTACTTGGGTTTCAATGGGATACAATCAAAAGCATGTTTAGAAAAAAATATAGCTTTAACCATTCAAGGGCAATTCTTTAGGTACGTATATAGTAATTATTATATTATAAGCATAAATATGTATGAAATACGTATGTTTTGTGTAACAAGTGTTCTGATTGGTAGAATTATGTCTACTGCAAAGATTTTATCACCATGTATTTACCAAGTAATTACACATTGTTCTCATATATTATTATCATTTCAATCTGTACCTACCCATGTTTATTTTTTATACGACCATCGTTATTCAATTGTAATAAATGCGAAAATATGTTTGTTTGTTTATATATTACACCCTTACATCACAATATCTCAGCTAATCATAAATATGGATATGTCTTGAAGAATATAAGACACGTATAAGCTTTTTAAAAACATTATATATATATATATATATATATATATATATATATATATATATATATATATATCAATTGCTGTTCGTTAGTCTCGCTAAAACTCAAAAACGGCTGGACCGATTTGAATAATTCTTTCTTTTGTTTTGTTAGGGGTGGTTTAAATATAAAAACAACTTGCGAAAACAAAAAAAAACAGCTGGAAAATCAAAAAGTTCTGAACTGTTTATTTTGTATGGGAATCACTAACCGTTAAAACGCACCTAGAGACGAACCCGAGCGAAGCGAAAGTGAGTCGCTAGTCGATTATATTTATTGATCATAGATTTAATTACTGAACAGCATCGTTTGTGTTAAGGACATTTTATGCGGTTTCTAAAATGACTCTGTAAACGAAAAATATAGTGTAACGAAAATACCGTGGACTGCTGACTACTGTCTTTCCCAATTTCACTCCGTTTATCTCCGTAGGGGAAATTTTAATCACTAATAATAGTCATTAATATAAATTATTTTACAATTATATTAATTAATTAAAATTCGGTGTAAATTACGGCAAAGGATATGCAACTGTTTGGCATTAATTTTTTCTGTAAAAAAAAACAATACTACTTGTCCATATAAAAGATTGTAATCTCCTTTAACTAAAGGATGAAATATTTAATTTTGACTTACTTGTAAAATCAGAACATACTATCTTACTGTGTTATTAATTATTATTTACTTTTATTAATTTAAAAAACAATAGGTGCATACATATAAGTAATAACTCTATCTGTTGATGATTATTTCAATTATTTTTTGCTAAGGACATTGAGAAAAAAACAAAGTCACTACTCTTTTTCTCAATACCCTCCATTGATTCCGCAAAAAAAAAACTTGCAATATAAAAAATATAGAAGTTAAAAAATTAAATAACTCCATCACTTATAAAGATATCTAAAACAAGTGAATTATTATACAAAATTTTATACAATAATCATTTGACCTAAATAATAACAAGTAATTAAGATAAATGAAGTGTTAGGGATCGACGCTCGTTAATTTTAATAGCCTAATTATTTATTTAACACTCACATACCAAATGTATAAAGATTTGAATAAACTAACGTTATATTATATACATCGCTTATATCACAAATGTTAAAATTTAAAAGTGAATATTATGTATTTTAAACAGACTTATTTTTGGTTCCCAGCGAAAATAAATCCGCGAAAAAATCCGAAAAGATAGTTTTATTTAAAATGTCAAATATTTGCGTAAATGTAAGAAAGTATTAGGTGAATATGTATGTACTTTTGTTACATCCAGCAGAGAAGAGAAAAGAGGACAGAAGTAACTAGCGAATCGGTTTAAGGGAAGTGAAATTTGCAATGAACATACTCTTAAATACTGAATCAATACATGTGTATACTTATATGTACCAACCAAGCAAGGCAGATCCTGGGTCAAAAACTAGCTTATTTTGAATTAATTCACTAAATGTTCTTATTTTCTAGGAATGGAGATACTTTACTATATTCTATGATTGCTATGATTATTTAGATATAAAGCAGTTCATACTTTTACACCCGAAAGCTCCAGTCGTACTAAGTTAAGACGGTGTAATAAAATGTACATATATGCAAAAAAAAATATATAATAAAGCTATCATCAAGAAATATTCACTGAATTAGCTTATGCCTCCCCCAAAGCTCTATTTTGAGCCCTAGTACCTTATGTATATATAATACGGTATTTATTTGGCTTGTTCGACATCACTAATGGCCTGTAGAATGAGTTTAATTGGACTATAAATCAGATAGCGCTATATGTATATGGTCAGGACTTTGCAATAAATATGATATGATAATAATACCTCCTCTAATGCTTCTAACATTATCAAATATTTAGTTGTTTCGCCGCACTTCCTGGTCCATTAACTGATATTTGGCATTCATTTTAGTCTTTAAATGACTTAATTATTATAAATATTTAAGTTGTGAATAAGAGAGTAAATAATATATTATACAGGATGGATTTTTGAGACCGGACTTAACAGTCCGTTGAGATATTCTGAACTGCATTTACAGATTTTGGAAAAAATGTACAGTCAGCAAAAAAATGTTAAAACACCAAAAAAAAAAAAACAAAATCTCTATGGGACCACTTAAGGTATAAATACTAGAAATGACAGAAGTCGCCGATTATATGTCGCCGATGATATATATGTATATATAATCTTCTTCTTACTTCTTTACGCTATAGCAAGATTTCAGTAAAATACGAAGATCGAGCACTTGTTTAACACATACGCTTTTCATCAATGAATGAATGAATTTACAATTTACCAAATAACCTAGACACAGAAAAAAACAAATACCTATATTACAGATATAAACCAATATGTCTGTATATTTTTTTTTATAGATTAATAGCTATTATAGTGTATCATTTTCGAAATTTCATCGCAATTATATTTATTTCCTGCAAAAACATTAACTTGATAAATGTACAATTATTCGACAGTAAACCGCAAAGTAATTCCCAAGAGCGGATCGTCATCAACATGATATTTGTATAGACGTGAATAGCTCCATGGTTTTACTAAAAGCCATAAACTCGCCTATCAATTAAAGCTACTACCATAAAGTACAACTTGTAAAACACCTAACTGTTATTTCTATGAAAGAATTTATTTGAGTTGTTTTATAATCGCTCGGCATCTCAAACTTTTATTGACTTTGTACTGTGGAAAATTGATCAAACACACTATATATTTATTGTTATATCAAGTCCTATGGTAAATACCGTCCTTTTATACAAATATCAATAAACTACCGAAATAAACATCCTGTTATAATTTTAATTGTAGGAAAGAAATTACTTTATAGCTACAAACCACAGATAACACAATTCTTATGGTATAGTCATCTCACAGAAATAAATAAAGTGGCCCTTTTTGAGTGTTTTTATTCGTTTAAATAAACAATAAATCGCGTTAAATCACATGTTTTTTTTTTGTAAATTGTAAACCTATTTTATTTATTAATTTGACGTGATAGGATTAAATTTAAAATATAGTAAAATTCAATTTCCGTTTATTTAAACAATTTTTAATCACGTTTTTCATCATGGCAACAATTCCCAAAATGTAGACGGCACTTACATACTCTTTGCTTAATAGCTGATTTTTCAATCATCAGTAAAATTACGGAAATTAAAATCGCATTATTTCAGTTTCCTTTATTTAAAAATATATTTTTTAACAAAAAAAGTATATTTTTGGGATGAAATTATTTATAATTAATTTTCAATAAAATAACAAATTCACACATATGTACTATCAACTATTGACATCTATTTGAATTAATATTTCTATTAATGATGAGATCCCATGCCATAAACTAAGTTTAAGTGATATTACACAAGTTAAATACTCGTACTAACGTTTGAAATTAAAGTTTACACATTGAACATAATCTATTATTTATTTCTCACTAAACGCAACACATAATAACCATACCAGAAACAATAAAAATGAAATGAATTTAAAAATATGCCCATGGGTGTCAGTTTCACCATCCTCTTCCTAGTAATCAAAATTTTATGACATAAACAAACCTACAAATGAAAATTGCCCATAAAAGATAGCGTGGCATGTAGGGAAATAAAAGCATTTATAGACCAGTGAAGACACGTGTCCAAATCTACAGTAATATTATATAATATAACTCTGAGATTGTTAGAACGTACTCTCTGGAAATACTTGTCAAATTTTGATAGTTCTTTTTGCATTTTATAGCCTACGAGCGACTCATGCTTGCTTCGCTCGCGTTCGTTACTAGGTACGTTTTCACGGTTAAGTAAGTACCTACTTTAAAAATTAAAAAAATATATATATATATCCCTTACTCGAGCAATGATTCCCCATACAAACTTTCATCACTCTTTTCACCCCCTTGATGGATGATATCCGGGATAAAAACTATCCTAAGCCCTTCCCAGGGTTTCAAACTTTCTCCATACCAAATATCATCTAAATCGGTTCAGCGGATTAACCGTGAAAAGGTAACTTCACGCTACGAATCTTATGAGCGTAGTACATAATTATATAGAGCCGAGGGCCAAGTTTTTTCAGATTCTTATTAAAATCTCAATTCATTTAAATGCATCATTTGGTAATTACTACTGTTCAATCCTAATAAAAATTAACAAAAATTTAAATCACATAAAAATATTAAGCAATTTGATCAAAATACAATAAATTTAACATAATAGGTATAAATACAAACAATATCACAGTCAATACTTCTAAGTGAAAATACCAATGTCTAAAGACGATAATTGTCGTCATAATTTCTAAAGACCGACTTCACCTTGCTAACATAAAACATAACTCACGTGCCCAGTCCGATGACCCCACCGGAAGCAGGCGCAATCATATAGCCAGATGATTTATTTGTAAACAGACGAACGTCAACGCGAGACCAATATTATGCGCACGCGTACGACAATGTTTGTTCTTCATATACTTGGATATTTTGAATTGACTAACATAACTGAACTAGAGTATATCATACTGTTGATATAGTATATGTACACTTGATGAAAGTTCACAGGGTTGGTTTATATGATTGTATGTAAAGTTGGTTATGTTAAAAAGCTCTTGATAACTTGTATGTGTTTCTATATTCATTTCTCTAATATTTTATTATTTACTATCGATTTACCCTCGCTTCGCTCGGGTGCGTTCCTACCGTCTAGGTACTTTTTTTTTTTGAGCATAACCATAATTCGTTTTCTAAAATAAAAGTAGCCTGTTACTCTGTATAACATGACTTATCTGCCCGTAAAAGTCCCGTCAAATTCGTTCCAGCCATTTTCGAGATTAGTCGGAACACACAGACAGACAAAAATTTAAAAAAATGTGTTTTTCTTATAAGTCTCATATATAATTTCATATGCATTTAGCAGACAGACAAACACAGACAAACGGGCAGACAAAAGTTTTAGAAATATAAATTGGTTTAATGGAATATTCAATATCAATAGAAATATGGATAATTTAATAGTTCAGTCTGCTTTCTCTGGCAATACTGTAAATTTACAGTACCTTAAAGTACACTAATACCAGCTATGTAGCTTTGTAAGTTTTATATCTTTTATGTGACTTAGAAGATAATTTTGACTTATTGTAAAATTTTCCACTGATTCATTGCATAAACATGAGCGAATATAAATTACATGACAATTTATATGTATTATATACATAATTTCTGCGTGTTGACTTAATATTGTAGATTCTATTTAAATACTTTTCGATGTTCTTGAATTTGTTTATTTATTTATATTTGTACCATGAAAATATACATTTCATAAAATAAAATATTGCTTTATTTTAAAATAACTCTAAAAAAACTCTTTCAGATATTTCTTCCAGAAATCCTTCAGATGTGAGAAAATTATCCAATTAATTTAGTATGGATTAGGTATATACAATATATTAACAATTTTCATTTATTAAAATTTATCAATAAATGTTCATTAATATGTATAATTTCATTTAAAAACCATACTTATTCATTCACACGCGCCTCCTACGAGTGTACTAGCTTGTTTACATTAGCTGTCTGTTTATTTTTGCTTCATATGGATTAAAAAGCTACCAACTACGTTTTAGGCGTTCATTAGACTTTTTATTCTAAACAAAGCGCTTTTATTACTTACAATAATTTTGTCTAACTATAGTACATAATTTTATAGAAAAAAAGCTTTTTCAAAGCTTAGTCATATAAAAGTTCATGTTTAAATGTGAGTGCAGATTTTAATGTACATATTTTTTGTTTGTAATAAAAATACAATGTAATATATTATATATTTATTTAAAAGTATTTTATTATAAAAACATAAAAAATGTAACTAAAATATAATCTATACATATAATAAAACTCTAACTGACTCGAATCTCTACAGTAAATATTTTTTGGAAAATCTTACTGAAATAGTCATTATTATCAATACAGAAGCCAAATCTAGTTTTTTTTTAATTTTTGTCTGTCTGTCTGGGAACGAATCACGACAAAACCACTGGACAGATTTTAATAAAATTTGATATGGATAGCTGGTTATCCGGGTCAACATATACGATACTTTTTACTGCGAGAAAATATCTCATCTCTGTAAAACTATAACAAAACGTTAAAATGTAACTAGTCTAAATGTAATAAATGTAATACATATCTACTCTAAGTTATTCAACTCACAATGCTACGAGTAAAAAACTTTTTAAATACATTAAAAAGTAAGCTTTAAATTGTTAAGTAACATATTTTATTCGTTAAGTTAAAATTTAAGAGAACAAATAGGTGCTCTTAAAATCAAACTGATAAATAAAATTAAATAACGTAGTGTCTATATACTTGATTATTTAGTAATCAATATTAATACACAGGGTATCGCGAGTTGACCTGTGACCGCACAAACATTCCATCATAGCACAAAGAGCATATTATACGTTATGAGATATGTTTCTCATGAAATTTCATACTTACAAAGTAATTAGCTGTCTTGCGCAGTAATGGCATATCTATTTGAAACTGTCTAGCATCTGAGATCATAGATTTGACTCTTGTACGTTTGAAATAATTTTGCCCCTATTTCTAATTGTTTATATCTATTATCAAGCCTATAAATTAAGATATTTTTTTAAATTACACTTTAAAATTTTAGTGCATGATTTTTATTCATTTATATTTAGCCGACTTTAAAAAAGCACCTCCTGGTGGTCATTTCGGATGCAGGTAACGTTCCTGGTGTACGTTACGCTTTATGAACTGTTTCCTAGGTTCCACCCGTAAAAGTGGATAATTTGTGAAGCTAAATGTCTACAACTTAAACAAACTCGTAGACAAAAATAATTAGAAAATAAAATTCTTATCCACACAAAGTCATTACACTATTTTAAATATTAAAATGCTAAAGAGTGTTACTGCTTCACGATATAACGGCTGTACAGATTTTGATGAGATTTAATGCACAGATAGACCTAGGAATATCACATAGATCCAGGAATATCACATAGGCCAATAAAATGTTTTTTAGGTTTCATTTTGAACAAGTAAATAGATCCCTAATCTCACCATTTTACATACTCCCATACAAAGCGAGAGAGACATTTTGCATTTTATTTCCAAAACAAAATATTGAACACAAGGCCAAACCCGTAGGCAAAAGTTAGTAACCAATAAGATAACATTTAAAATACTTAACAGAAACAAACTAAGTTTCATTCCAGCGTACATTCACCGAGACATTATTAGAGCTGTATTATTTACTGATACTTTAAGCCTTGTCCTGTCATCGAACATATTAACCTCTGGTGTCAACAGTCCCTATCATGCAGATGCAAGTAGGATTCGCTGCTTTCTAAGATGACGTAATGATATTAAATGAACAACGTTTATATTGATTAAAATGATAGACGGTTGTGTTGGTTTATTAATAGAGCAATATGGTTATTTAGAATCAGAGTACTGTTAAGCTTTAATGGTTGGTGTCACTTAATTGAATAATTTAATAGTTTGAATTTATTTTGTATTAATTATCGTATGAAGCTAAAAGCTTACGAAAGCGTTACTATTTGTTTATAAATTGAAAGCTTTATTAGAAAGCTCAATTTAATTTTATGTATAGTGTAAGTAATTGAAAATAGATTTAATGATTTTATAACTTAGGGCTATTATTTGTATCGCAAATACATACTTTATTTTAAACTAGCGACTCCCCCTCGCTTCGCTTCGTTTTTGTCTCTAGACAAAAACACATCTATCCCACAGTAACCGTACATTTTTCCGGAATGATATATAACTTATGCTTTCCTCAGTTAACGAGCTATCTAATGCAAAGAGAATTTTTCAAATCCGATTAGTAGTTCCTGAGATTAGCGCGTTCAACCATACAAACAAACAAACTCTTCAGCTCTATAATATTAGTATAGATTTAAAATAGCCTATAACTGATGTAAACCATTTACTCGCGCTTGATTATTCATAATTTAAAAGCGATAGCAATAAAAAAAGCTCTGCTGGTTTAACTTTTAGTAATATTAAAATGTATAATCTAAATAAAATAAATTCCTATAGTTGAAAGAAGTAAATTTTAATACTCGTTAAAAAGAAAATACATACGTTAGTTCATTCAACAACTTTTTACGTTTTACGTCCTTTTGAATATTTACCTTAACATATTATGGTGCGCCAGACACTATTTACGGATATAAACGTCGTTTTAATTAAGAAAGTATAAACAAATGAACCAAGTTCATGCTAGGCTAGTACGGGTGTCCAAACAGTTACTAAAATATATTTACACCGACGTTCCCAAAGTAAACTGATATCCATACTTTCCATATTTAATACTAGCAGAACCTACGGCTTCGCTCGCACTAAAACTATAAAAAAAACTAAAAGGTAGATTTCATGCAAACTTTCATCCCCTATTTTACCCTGTTAGGGGTTAAGTTTTAGAAAACGCTGAAATACTAATTCATTATTTTTGCCGTACTCAATTCATGCGAAATTTCATGTAAATATGTCCAACGAATAAAAAGTTTCATACAAACTTTTATCCCCTATTTCACCCCCTTGGAGGTTGAATTTTAAAAAATCCTTCCTTGGTGTGTTTGTTTGTTTGTCCTTCTTTCACGTAGAAACAGAGTTTCGGATTGGCGTGATTTTTTGTGTGGAGATAGTTAGAATGCTAGAGAGTAACGTGGGTTACTTTTTACTGCGGGAGATTATCTCATTCCTACAGGAAAACACATTATAATACATCAACCCACAACAACTCATCATACCTACGTATATATAAATATAAAATATATAATCCATCTATTCCATACTAACCGTTAAAACGTAACTAAGGACGAACCCGAGCAAAGCGAGGGTCAGTCGCAAGTATAGAATATATAGAAAATATTAAAATAATCATCTCGCACTGAGACAATCAAAATTCTATGGTATTAAAATTATTAAATATCTCATTTGTCATACAAATGTCATATTTTATTGAACGCTTTTTAATAAAACGTATGTTTTGTAGTTACGTTTGTTTACTTAGGAACCGTCGATGTATAGACGTTATAAAAATCCAAATGAGTCGTAAAAGGGCCGCTTGGTGCGCTAGGGTATTTTTTATTGAGATGCTGAGTTTAACGGCCGCGAGTCAGCCCTTGCAAGGCTTTTGACCTTTATTTGTAACAAAAGGGTGAAGGTGTGTTAGTTCTGAAATAACCTAGAAAAATATAAATGAAATTTTATATATGTAGATATATTTTTTTATGTCGATTAAAATTGACATGAGCATTCTCCATATCAAGTTATTAAAAAAGTGTCCTTAAGAGTACCATTAAAGACAAAGTACGAGCTCAAATAGTTTTGTTATAAAAAACAAAATAGCTAATACAACATATGAAAACACTGAAGTTGCAACTTTAAAAGCTTGTTCAAACAGCTTTCTTGCTATTATGCCTAATGCAAATTACCTCCACACACGCAGCATCATAGGCATATTGAAAATTAATAGTTAAAAGTAAAATAATTAAAAGAACGTTATTTCCAATATAACTTTTTCATTAACTTTGTAAAATAAATAAACTTTAAAGGTTGTTTTACGACTAGTTTTATAATTATTAAAAGCATTAACTCAATTGTGCCTTTTACGATACTAAATATCATCCTCATCTTATATTTTCTTGAATAAAAACAGACTGAATAATTATTATAAAGTCGTTTAAATTTTAATAGGTTAAGTAAACACAGGATCACCTTTTAGCAATGATAAGACTATAAAAATTAAGGACTTTATAAATAATAATGTTTCTTTACATTTCTATAAATTGAAGAAATTTTACTGCGGTCATAAACATGATATATAAATACATAATATCAAAATATAAAACCTTCTACTGAATTGAACTAAATTATATGTTTTGTATTTATGAAATTAATTGACATAATGTTTTTTTTTTCATAAAAGAAACTACTAAGAATGTACTAAAGTAAACCAATAAAATTAAAAAAAAACACTTTAGATATAGCAATATAACTAACCTAGCTATTTAATGTGGATTTGTCTGTATTACAAAAATTAAATGTCAACTAACACTATTAATGAAATATATAAAAATACTAAAGTACTTACTAAAGTACTATTTTTTTTCTAAATATTAGTGTAATTAATTTTACTTTATTAGATTTACGCGAATATTTGACATCTATACATATAATAAAATAATTGTAACTAAGCCGAATCTGTACGTTAAATATTTTTTGGAATATCTTATTGAAATAGACATTATTATCGACACAGAAGCCAGATCTATCGTTTTTAGAATTTTTGTTTGTCTGTCTGTCTGTCTGTCAGTGATCGCATCACGGAAAAACCACTGGGCGGATTTTCATGATATTTGGTGTAATAGTATCAACAACATATAGGATACCTTTTATTGCGGGAAAATATATCATCTCTGAGAAATCTATACTAAATGTTAAAACGTAAGTAAGGACGAACGCGAGCGCAGCGAGGGTGAGTCGCTAATTTTAAATAAAACTATCTTTTCGGATTAAGTCTAAGGTTTTAGACATCTCAAAGGCATTTTACATTTTTCAGTTTATTACATCCATGTTTGCTAAAAGTCACTATACCTATTATATAGTATTATTTATTAATTACCTTTAACTTTGATTTGCGTCGAAAAATCAGTCAAAGGAATTAATTTTAGCCAAAATGATGATGAAAACATTTTAAATATACTAGTGCTTGCCCAGGGATCGACCTTCAACCTTAATCATTTTTTTATTGATAACTCTAAAGCTCCTTAATACTCGTAGCTACTAAACAAAAAAGAAAATCGCTTGACTAACAGAGGGAAAAAGGTACATAGCTGTTTTACCTTTGTTTATTTATATGTAAATTATGCTTACCAAATAAATAATATTAATTTTTGCTTAAAAGTGAAAGTAGAGTAATTGCCTAAATTTAAAAATATTTTTTATGTACACCTTTATATTATTTTATTACAATTACATATACCTCCGTACCAATTTTTCTCAAATCCGATGAACCACATAATGTGAAGAACAAACACACAAAGTTTCACATTTATAATAATAATTATTATTATTATTTAACTATAATATAACATATAAAAGATGAAATATAAGCTAATATTTTCAATGCTTAAGATGTTGTCACTGTAAACACGAGCAGGTGCAGTATTTCCGAACGCGCTTTGATAACGTATAGAGTTACAAGTTCGTTTTACGTTTCCATGTTAGAATGAGCTTTACAATTATAGATTGTCGGTCTTGTTTTGTGAAATATGACTGTTTGACTAAAATTTATATGGAAATTTATATGGAAAAGGGGTTGCAAAATCTATATCTAATATATGTATGTCTATTGAGAGCATTATGCTTGTATTCAGCCCTTTTTTTGTGTCCCACTACTGGGCACGTGCATCCCTTCAATACGAGATGGATCAGGCAAAGTTCACCACGCTGGCTAAGTGCGAGTTAGCGTTCACGTGTCTTTCCAAAACTTGCTAGTTTCTCGTAGACATGAAGGTTTTCTAACGATGTCTTCCTTCACAGTAAGGCAAGTGGTAATCATATAGGAAATGATTCGCACATAAAAGTATCAGAGACATGGGTTTTGAACCCGCTTTACTCGGTTTCCAAAGCGAGCGCGTTACCACTGAGCTACCACTGTCGCTTCGCTCTCGTGTAACCCTAGGTGCCTTGGAGTCCAAGTCATAGTCTACCTGTGTACTAAATTTCATCCAAATCCATCCAGCCGCGTGAAACCTTCAGCGTGAAGGATAAGCAGAGGCTGAGTGGCACATTGCCTAATTATTATTACTCTCCAAGTACATCAATTGATTCTCAAATGAAAGCATTTGCAAGAAAGCTTATATAAGCAAAGCTAAAATTAACATAGAATCTGTAATAATGTAAGCTCTACATTAAGAGTATTTTTTTTAATTTCGAATCAAATTTCATTAATTCCCATGCCATTAAAGAGTAAAAAGCTATTATTCCATTAATCGACGCGGAATATAAATCGCAGGTTCATTTTACGTTATTGTTCAAAACCAATACTGGATCACATTAAAACCGGCAATATTGGAAAGAGAAATATCAATGAATTCATATTTCAGTAGTAAATGTAAGGAGAATGTACTGTGGGACTAAAAATTCTATAAAAATAACTATTTTGATTGGCATTACAGATTTTCTTTATTTTAAGGAGTAGAATTCTTCTCCTATCTCCTCATTTTCTTTTGAAGAATAAATATAATAGATGATAACTGTTTACTTTTTTTACCGGTAATGAAACTGTGTTAAAAAAACAAGATGTATGGTAAATACAATAATTGTATGCTAAATAAGTAGGTATGTATGAGAAAAATTTAAGCAAAATAAATTATTAAATAATCTATACCCAATTTTTTGAAACCATAGCCACTTCAAATCAAACTCATAAAAAAATAACCTATTATATACATACATATACATATATAGTTGAAACATAAATACATAACAGATATACGGACAGACGAGATTATCACTGTTAAAATAATATAAAAGTCAAAAACCTAAGATATTTAATGTTAACGTTTCAAATATTTAATACATTTTCAAGCTTTCAGTTAACAAACAAGATAGCTTTTACAGCAAACTTTCAGTCAACATAATTATTTTCAGTCTACACCACGGTATATTTGTTTTGAAAATATTAGATATTAATAAATCTTCTAATAAATACCTTGTTGAAGCCATTAAACCGATCTGAAGCACGCACCACATTTAATGAGAACAGGTATTGCAATTGTTTAGCTACTGTGCACACGCAACGTTGCATGATACGCTTTTTGCTGGTTTTTACCTGCCGATATTTTATTTCTCCTTTTTTTATTCGGTGTTCGAGATTATTAGGTTTAAAAATGAGCTGAGATTGAATTTCAACTAATATGACCTTAATTTTGTTGCAAAATTGTTTATTTTGTATGCGCGTGAATTGATTTCTTTAACGGTTGCCTTTGTTGTAAATTTTAGTAAACCTTGTAAGGTTATGCTATAGTATACGTATATAATAAATTTATGTATGTTATAACAAATTATGTATATATTATGCACTATTGATGGCGTCAATTTTTACATTTTGTAGAAATCTGAAAGACCTGTATAAATAGAAACATCACGCACGTGAATATATTCGAAAGAAACATTTGTATAATATGTTTTCATGTTTCGAAGTATGTATGTAAGAATAATTTCTAATAAAAAATAGGTATATATTTTAATGATTGGTAAGTATATCTATAGGTACTTATAATTTCTTAAAATTATAAGTATATATACTTATAATTTTTGTTATGTCACAACCAGTATTTATATTTAGGTAAAGTAGGATGTGAATGGTCGAGGTGATGATTTAAAGGCGATTAGCCCAATTATTGTCTTGGCTACGATTCCAGTTGAAAGCTACAAATAATCTGTATAATTGTACTATTTAATGTTTTTTTAATTTAAATCTTTTTTCTTTCTTTTCTCTAATTAAATCTTTATTTAAATTGAATTTTGAATCTATACTAATATTATAAAGCTGAAGAGTTTGTTTGTTTGTTTGGTTGAGCGCGCTAATCTCAGGAACCACTAATCTGATTTGAAAAATTCTTTTTGTATTAGATAGCCCGTTAACTGAGGAAGGTTATATGCTATATATCATCCCGGGAAAATGTACGGTTTCCGTGGGATAGATTTGTTTTTGTCTAGGGACGAACCCGAAGCGAAGCGAGGCTGAGTCGCTAGTAAAATAAAATTAGCTGGGCGAGACCTGGGGAGCTGTAGTAAGCTCCCCGGGCCTCGCCCTGCAAAATTTTATTTAAACGTAGCTCTTTAAGGTATTGAAATTTACGAATGACACCAATTTAAATTCCTTCGTGATGTAAATATTTGATCTACACATATTCTTAACTTACTAACCGTAACCTCCAGCGTAGAAGTACAGATGATCTCTACAAAAAATATTTCACATCGATATCCCGTCAGCACTTTTCGACTTCCATTTTAAGTAAATTTTGAGTTTTCTACCTCGAAAATCATTATCTTCTAAGCATTCCTTACCGAGAGTAATATATATAAAATGAGGAATAAAGCAACATTGTAGGGCAAGCAATCTGGTACACTCATAGCTCAAGCCTATCTATTTATAAACGGTTATGACAATAGTGCACTGTAGCAGGATGCAGGGAATGACCAATTTATGGCCGGAACTGTTTTATGGGACGAGTGACCGATCAGATATTTTTCGAGGGTATGGGGGTCGGAGTACGCTTGATTAATTTAATTTTAATTAAATTGATATGTAAAGGGAAAAAAAATAAAGAGTGCGTGTATGAATGTGTACACGCGTAAGAAGTAAAACTTCTGTAGGTTATCGGTACTCTTTATGAAATTCAATTTATGTTTTAAATAATTAGGATAGGTGAGATACTAAAAATAACGCATATTAGGCATATTACAATCATACATTTATAGAATATCATTTAAGGAAAGAATGTAATATTATATATCATTTGTCAGACATTAACAACGGTTACCATGGCAACAAACGTTCGCCTCGTCCGTAACGTTGACTTTCCCATTTCCCATTCAAACCTGCCTATAGAAGTTTTCACTTCAAAAAACAATTACTGTCTAATATCAGAGGTTAAACTAAACAATACTAATGATTTCTTTTATGTAATGAAGGTTAGTAATAAGGAAAGGTTTTTGAAAGTCCATCCCAAGAAGTCTTAAAACATTTATATTGTCAATGAGAAATCCCATCGAACTCACGCCTATAATAATTTTTAAATAGATTCGGGCCACGGCAGTCGTAGGTTCGATTCCTTTCGAAATGAACATTTGTGTTACATATCAATAATTGAGAACAAAGAAATGTACCAGAGAGTTAACGCAAAACCAAGCGAGGAAAATATAAAGCTATAAAAATTATAACAACACGTGTTATTTCAAAAGTGACACAAAATTTATCTCTCTCATTTTGCATTTTTTCACAAGTTGTAATTAGATTTTGACATTTATGTTTAGTGCTAGTCCTCTACGGGCGTTGGGCAGACGCTTCCAAAGTACAGATAAATCACTCGAGGGGTACGTGCTAAGTTAAGTCCCAACATTTTTTGTATTTCCGAGAATAATAATTGGACAGCAATATAGGGAATTGTTGTAAACGTCTAGTCATGTAGCAGGATGTACATATAATCGTTATGGAAACCATATATTGTAGTTTAGTAAATTCAAGAATAAACCTGACGTTTGGTTTATTCAAGAATAAGACTGAATAAGTCTATTGGGGACTTACTTAAAGATCTGTGCCTTTTAACAATGCATTTGTTTTCTTTACAGTTACTATTACACTCTCGAGCGACCTGTACATTTTATATACAGTACCTGGGCGACCGAGCTTCGTTTGGAGTTCTTTTTTGTTATATCGTATTTTTTGATTAAAAAAAACTAAAAACTTGAATAAATACAAAAAAAAAACATAATTAAAAACTTTGTATCCGTCCGGGATTCGAACCCGAACACTTGTGATTGTCAATCTTGCGCCTTGGCCGCTTGACTACGATGCTTATGCCCGAGCGTAAGAAATTAGCGACCATATTTTGCGTGGAATAATGCGAAAGAAAACCTCATAAAAACTCGAAAACACGCGTTTTCCCAGACATAAGACTAATCTAGATCGATTTGTCGCCCCCGAAAACCACCGCATACCAAATTTACAAGAATTGCTTGTTTAAATATATTAGATTAGATAGTTATAGATAGATAATGACGTAATGTTTGACAATTTGGAAAAAAAATCAATCTTGAAGATTGTTTATTTTTAGACATGTCACATAAATTTCACGAAAATATTCTAGCACCAAAGGGAAAGAAATAATTTTTAAAGCATTTTATTTAACTTTCTTACGTCAGTTGGTCTTCCCGGTTTTAAAATGTATCATCTTTACTCACCTAACACTAGCATTCCATTTAGCATACGTTACTTTTTGATAATAAGACGAAGTCGAGCTAATAATGATACCATTGAAAACTAAATATTTTGCTATCTACAATGTACTCGTAGACGTCTCCCAACCCGCGCTTGGCCAGCGTGGTGGACTATGGCCTGACGCCCCTTGTATAGAAGGAAGGCTTGTGCCTTGCAGTGAGACGCTATGAAAGGGCTAAATACTATACAATATATGTACATACATATTTTATGAATCGATTCTCAAAAGCGTCACAGATAATAAGAAAATACTTAATACATTCTTTACACAAATGTTTAAAATTCATAATAATAATTGGATCCTACTAATATAATAAATGCGAAAGATTGTGGGGATATATGTCTGTATGTATAGATGTATGGATGTGTGTTACTTTTTCACGCAAAAACTACTGAATGGATTTTAATAAAACTTTACAGTAATATAGCTCATACATCAGAAAAAAAGATAAGCTACTTTTTATCCCGGAAAAATGTACCGTTCCCGTAGGATATTTTTTTTTTTTTGTTTTTCTATTTCTTTATATTTTGTATCGAAAAACTTCAACATCGCATCCTTACGCAGAATTACGAGGGCCTATACAAAACATTTCATATCATAAAAAAGGAACCTCATAAAAATTGACCTCATTTAAGTACCATATTATATAACATATAAAAATAAAGCTCAGAACTTTCTAACACATGTCCCCGTTCTTACAATACACCATTCTCTCGCCCGCATCCCGACCTCATTGTAGTCACAAATCATCGAGAAAATAAAATAGAATGATGAAACAAAAGCTTTATGATATTGTTCTACGTGTGTGGCAATGGATAACATGTGCGCAATTAGACACTACAGCTTTATCCTTAAGCTTACAATAGGTTAACATTTTTTATTGACACCAATATTTTGATAAGCTTTTAAGCTACTATGAAAACACTGACATTTATTATATTTAAAGTTTAGTGTAAATTTCTCAGAGATAAGATATTTTCCCGCAGTAAAAAGTATCCTGTATATTGACCAGGATAATCAGCTATCATCATACCAAATTTCATCAAAATCCCTCCAGTGCTTTTTCCGTGATGCGGTCGTAGACAGACAGACAAAAAATCTAAAAACTATAGATTCAGCCTCTGTATTGATAATAATGTAAATTTCAATAAGTTTTTCCGAATAATATTTAATGTACAGATTCGACTCGGTTACAATTTTATTGCATGTATACATTTTCAACAGTGTGGCAATTATTTTCAAAATACATACGAGTACATAGTCAAAGGACCATTCTAAATCAATACATTGAATCCGTTCACCTTCACAATTGATATGCAATGAAAAAAGACAAATATTCCAAACAATGTTTTCATAGATATTTTATTATAATTAATTTTATTATGATTATATTGTAGGTCTCCAATTTTAACCTACTTTAGAGAAGATATTTGTAGAATGTTACAACTAACTTTCAATTTAAAATAACCAAGTATGTAGCTACAAAAAAATTTTCATCCCTTATTTTATTTCTATAGAAGACGAATTTGCAAAAACCTTTTTTTGCAATTTATAGGGAACTAAATAAACTTTTATAAATCTAGAAGAAGTTGTTTTACTTTGCTTTTCAATTACAAAGTACCTAACTATTATATTTTTGTTAAAAAAATAGAAAGCAATCTCTATTTAAAAATTAACTTATCCCATTAAAAGAATATAAAGGACATATACATGAATTACTATTAGTTATAATTGTCGTCTTGTCTTGTCATGTTAGATCGTACTGTTAAGCGTTCAGTTCTTGAAAGCGATAAAATACCGGTTTCTGTTGCATCGCTGTATATAGTTTATACTAACCCGATGAGGTCGAGTTCTAGACTGAGAATTAATATGCAGGTGTTCTATATTAGATATGAAGATACTAAAAATGTCGTTTTAGAAGCTGCTTGCATATTTGATTTCATAATAATCGCTTTTATTTACAGTATTACCATTTCAATACGTATGTATGTATGGGGATAGGTATTTTTATTCTATAAGATATTTCCTTCAGTTAACCTAAGACAAAGGACGCGTTAGTTATCTCATACAAATACATATATATATATATACTGACTCCTGACATACAGGTTTTATCTAGTTTGGGAGTCAGAGGCTTTAATATTCTTATGTAACAATCAAAAATTGTGTCAATAAAGAAATATTGTATTGTATATAGTATCTCAATAGAGTATGTGTTTGTACTGTGGATACACAAAAAAGAAATTAAGATGTAAAACTAATTTTCCTCGCGACTTCGCTCGCGTCGTTCGTTGAAGAAGACGTGTCAATCCAGGCATATCTTACTTTCGTTGAAATTTCATCTAAATTAATTGAGCAGTCATAGTATTTAAGTAATAAACAAACATACAAAATTTTGCATTTATATAATAATAAAAAAGGCAGTGGTAGCCCAGTGGTAACGCGCTCGCTTGGGAAACCGAGTGAAGCGAGTTCAAATTCCGGGTCTCGCACCTCTGATATTTTCTTGTGCGAATCATTTCCAACATGATTACCACTTGTCTTAACGGCGAAGGAAAACATCGTGAGGAAAACTGCATGTCTGAGAGAGCCTAGCCAGTTTTCAAAGACATGTGAAGGCCGCCAACCCGCACTTGGCCAGCGTGGTGGACTATGGCCTATTTCCCCTCGTGCTGAAGGGAGGTCCGTGCCCAGCACGTGTGCACGCAGTGGGACGTTGAAAAGGGCTAAATACAATACAAATAATATGATAAATATAAAATAATACACAAATAATATGATAAGTATAAAATAGTACAAAATGTTTTCGAGTCAAAATAATATATTAATGAAAGCATAGAAGTTGACAAGTAAGAGACATTAAAATACCGAAGTACAAAGCGACAATAGTTACAAAACAAAAAAGTGTAAGAATTAGTGGGCGAGAAAACATGCGACGTCGATACATCAGTTCAAAGCTTTCTTAATGGAGAGACTCGCGACACCTCCTTTACCTCGAAAATTTGACTTTGATGAAGCAAGCGTTCAAGAGAACTCTACATTCAAGAACGCTAAGACAAGATTCTACAATCTTTGAAGAATACAAACTTTAAAAATTGTATTGAAATGAATATGATGGCAATGATATAATTTATTTGTCATACTTAAGAATATATTTGCTTTAGAAACCTTACAGTTAACTTACCTGTAGGTGATCCTAATACATATTTATTACATATATTTATTAGTTTAAATTTATTCTTAAATTATTTACTCGTAGTTTGTTCACGGACGACATCTAAATGCACTGACTCTCTTGTACCGATTCAAAAATAAAGTTAATTTTGATAAATATGTATTATTTTATTTTCTCATATAAACTAGGCTTTACTTAAAACAATATCTTTGCTCAGGTTACTATACGCCACTCTTTGGAATGTACATAACAATTGCCTAAAGTTTCATCAAAATCGGATGATTTAAAAAAAATACATTATAAACAAACAAACACAAACACATACTCAATTTTATTTTTATTATATATAAATTAGTCATACATCAATAAATCGGCAGACTCGCAACACCTTCTTTACCTAACAGAATTGACTAACGAAGCAAACGGAGCAAAAATAACCGATCGTGTCCAACCCATTGTGCGTGATAAAATTAGAACGCTTCGAAATAAACACGTGGTAGCAATTATCGCAGCAGCGGGTTAAATGAGGCACCGTGAGTCGTTAATGGCTACACTCGGCCACGCTTCCGGCGTCGGCTTCCCAAACGAAAGGGACACTGGACTTCACTTCGCAGATGAATTCGAGGAAAGATGATTTATTGAACTATTACTAATAGCGTTTGGAAAATAACTTCTTTAGGTATGATCATATCGTTTTATTCGCAATTTCATGGGTTTTAATTTTTATGCGTGGAACCCTAGTTCTTTTTCATAAAGAAAAATTACCCTAAGTTACTCCTTATGATATCAGCTATCTGCCAGTGAAAGTTCCGTCAAAATCGTTCCAGCCATTTTGGAGATTAATCGAAACAATCAGATAAACAAACAGACAAAAAATTTTCAAAATTATTTTTTTCTTATAAATACCGTACATATTTTCATAGGCATTTAGTAAGAAGTTGTTATTTTGACATTACAAACAGACACTTTAATCTCATTCTATTACATAGATGTAAATTGTAAACGTTAGTAATCCATAGTAGTCCAATTATTATTTAAGCCATTAAGTTGTATTTTTTAATTTTTTTTTTTTTTAATTGAACCGGGTAAGAAAAATTTTATTATTATTTTATATAAATACATATGTTATTTATTAATCAATATTACAGTATCACTAAACAAAGTATCTTCTTGTATAATTAGCGATATGTGATCATAAACGTCGAACTCATAATAAAGTCAAATTTTCAGAAAGCATTGCACACGTTTTAACTTCACATCAATCAGCTTTGCAGAGTGCTTACTGCTTAGTACATTAAAATTTTTATTTTCCAAAGTATTTTCAAGCCACAGCATTCAGAAGCGGTACTAACATTAATCATACCAGTCGACCGACCAACACCGTTCTCTTTATACATCACGTCTTTGAGGCAAGTTCCTCATTTGTTGAAATGCTTGCCTTTATTAATGTCCGCCCCAATATTGTAAACGTCTCAATCCCTTTGATGACTTCCTGTTTCTTTGTTGGGGGCTCATTGATTCTTAGATTTTTAACTTTTCGGTTAGCGTAGATTAATGTGGTCAAATGATCTCGCACGTTCGATGTCGCAATAAATTACTATTAAGTAACACATTGCTTGCCCGTTTACAATGGGCCTCGTAAAATACGGTTACAGCCCCGCAATCTAAAATACAAATTATCTACCTAATCTTTTTCAATTTTTGTCCAAACAGAAACTACTATTATTACAGGCGGATGTTTACATGTGTACAGGAAAAACTTTAATAACTTGGTTGTTTATAGCATATACGTTCTGTATAAAGGTTCCAATTTAACATTTTATTAATAAAGATGATATTAATTGAATACGAAGCAGACCATGTCATTTTATAGGATCATTTGTTTTTTGTTTCGAATATAATATCGTTGGAATTTAATTTGTCTAAATTGATTAAGCGATGAAACGTTTTATATGAAATACTAGCAACTCACCCTCGCTCCGCTCGGGTTCGTCCCTAGTTACGTTGTAACGTTTAGCTCAGAGATGAGATATTTTCCCGCAGTAAAAAGTATCCTATATGTTGACCCGGATAACCAGTTATCATCATACCAAATTTCATCAAAATCTGTCCAGTGGTTTTCCCGTGATGCGGTAGAGACAGACAGACAGACAGACAGACAAAAAATCTAAAAACTATAGATTTGGCTTCTGTATCGATAATAAAGTCTATTTCAATAAGATTTTCCAAAAAATATATAATGTACAGATTCGGCTTAGTTACAATTTTATTATATGTATAGATAAATTGTCGTAAGCAACCAGTAGCAAAAGAAATTTATCATATTGTTGTTTGTAATTACGCGATGTAAATGTTATGTAATGCGAATACCACAGCCTGCAGCACACTGCAGGGACAAAAGCTTAATGAACCACTCTACTTTATGGACTAGTCCAATAAACAGAACTGGCGTTTCGGAACGAGCCCACAGCACGAACGGTCGTAATACTAAAGGACACTTGACTTGCAAGCATACACATATAAAATTACGCATACGAAAATACTAAATAATTGCAGCAAATTATGATAACATATAGTTTTAATCACCAATAAACTGTGCATATTGCGAATGAGACTAGGCTACTTTAAAATAAAACAAATGCGATGAATGTAATAATTTTGGAATAATCTTTATATTTTAATAAACATGTCGAAAGCAAATGAAAAAGTTGTAATGCTAATGAGAGATGTAAAATTGGCAGGTGCTTTACTTTATTACACAAATAACTACTACAGAATTAATTTTTTTCGATACTGTTAAAATATAAAGATATGATCTAACAGTCCTCTTCAATTGCAAAATATTAGGTATATATAGGTGTATTACCTATATATGGCTATCCTTTACCCTATTGTTAGAACTTTAGAATGGAAGAAAACTCATCATATAGAGTATTTTGGTTTCGGTATAGAAAAACTTTCGCCAACAATTTGTATTGTTTCAGTGAGTAACTAGAATGAGAAGACTTAATACGTGTTAAGTTTATCTTCACAAAGAAATGTATGAAAAAGAAAGAAAAACTTACTGTGCATGATGATGATAGTGGGTCGCGTGATGCATCGCGGTGGCTGGTCCAGGGGGGGTCGTAGCATGGAACGCCGCAAACGCCGAAGGAAACTGTAGTGGTAGGAAACCACTACCCGCAGTCCCAGGACCTCCGACCGACTCCCGATCAGGCATTATTCAAAATCCAATGGCATCATCTAGTCCCTTCACACTAATAATTTTAACAGTTTTATTATAAACATCACTAGAGTCTAAATTTATATCACAACACTTGTCAAGTTAAGTCAAATCTAAACTTTATTTTCTTTTTCATTGTCATTATATTATTATTGAATATGTTTTTGCTCATTGTTGATTGCACTGTATTGTTTGTATGTTTGTCTTCTCATTCTTCTTTATCTGAAAAAAAAAAAACAATTATAAATTAGTTAAAGTGTTACAATCATTTGTTATTTTGTTATAATTTAATATAAAAGGTAAAGTATAAAGGCTGCGTGACTTTTTAATTTTTCAATTGCCCGTATAATGCCTTTATTTCACGAATGACTGCACCCAAGTTATAATCAGTTCTGATCGTAACAAGTGTTAAATACGCGCAGTAAAATATTAGCCATAGTTTATTGTAAAAGAAGTTCCATTCTTAACTTTTTTTTTCTTTTAGGTATTATAAATTAATCGTTTTGAGTTACATATTGGTGATATATAAAGTCCACAAATACAAATGTAAAAAAATATTATTTTTTTACAAAAAAAATTAATTAAGTTTACATTTTTCCGACTTAAAAGGAGTCATTTGTTTCTTAAAATCAAGATTGCATCGGAATGAGTGTTAATTAGTGATAAAACTTAACAAATCGATGGAATGGCAAAAAAATCGGGCGAATAATTGAGCGAACAACATCAGAATTGTCATTATCACATACAAAGTAACTGACTCCAGATCAGGTGGTTTTAAGGTTTCTTGGCAACAATAAACCAAATAAAGAGCTTAATTTCCATGCCACTGCTGTTATTAAAATATACAATTACCTTGGCACAAACGAGACATAAATCTTACTTTCATGCATCAATTTTTTGCTTCCTTCACACGAAAGGTATGAGCGCGAGCTTACCTCTATGTATGTATTTCAAACATGTTATTCGCATTCCACTTCTCAAAACAAATAAACGAAAAAGCATAATTTGTATGAAAGTTACTCCGAAAGCCGTATATGGCACAATTATGAAATCATATCAAGATTACCAAGTAGTGGGCTTCTGTAGATGGCGAACATTTAAATTCGACAAGTTTTTGTAAAGTCAACTCTCCTTTTCTCTCTTAACTTTAGTACCATTTCGAGAAAAGCTATCAAAGTGAAATTCCTCATGTAATTAATGAAGATGTGATTGTTTCAAACATTGTCTCCTGAATAAGGCTTTGCATAGTTCCGTAACCAATTTTGAAACGTATCGATAAGTATGTTTCGATAAAAGAGATTTACGATGTTTTGAAGAACGAAATTGCCAGGCTCGAATATCGACTTTTATCGACCATTCAAAAATTGTATTCAATGGTTTTAAATATAGTTATTTTTTTAATCAGAAACGGTGTCAAGTGGTTTGAAATAAACATGCGCAAGCTTACATATCCTTTCGAAATGTTTTTGCCATTTGAAAGTTTACAATATAACATGTAGATATCTACACATCTGTTCTATCTTAATACAATCTTACATTGCATTACTTGTTACTTTACCTCATTTGAATATTTCTTCGCTAAAATTTGAATATTTCAATTATTTCAAACCAATTTGCTTATTAATGTTCAAATGAAACAACTTGAGCAGGTGCTGCCATTACCGCGATCCTCAACGAACGGACTTACACGTCCAATCAAATTTTATATACACAAAAAACTATTTACATTATAAAATGAGCACATCACTACCCCCTAAATTAGTGGCGTAATACTTGCGCGCATGCCGTCTCTCAATATGGTCCTTAATTACGATTTAATTGTTTTTTAGCCGTCGGATTGTTCCGAGTGTTCCAAGAAGCCTTTGGTCTTATGGTGTTACGGCTTGCAACTCGATTCGTAGTCTAAATTCCATCGATTTTACTTATCGACTTTTTGCAGTTCGATAAACTCGGTATAACAGTACGTAAATTGCAATTAGTGGAAGACATTCGTATTATTTAGGTTAAATATTTAATTATGATAAAAACATTATAACAAGTACAGTAAAAGGTTATTAACTTTTTATAAAACAATTACTGCTTCGGTGCTAATTAACCAGTTTTATCTTTCAATTATTACGTTATATTTTCAATAATAACTACATACTTACTTACGATTTAATTTGCCATTTCCAGTTTAATATATAAAAAGAAGAAAGTAATAACACGGTTAAAGAAAGATGTTTTATAATAAATATACATTTAATCGAAGATTATATAATTTTTCGACATTTAACGTAGATTTCTCAGAGATGAGAAAAAAGCTCCCGCAGTAAAAAGTATTCTATATGTTGACCATACCGGATAATCATTATACCAAATTTCATCAAAATCTCTCCAGTGGTTTAATCGTGATACGGTCTCAGACAGACAGACAAACAGACTAAAATTCTAAAAGAATGACTGCATGATAATAATGTCTATTTCAATAAGATATTCCAAAAAATATTTAATGTACAGATTCGACTCCTTTAGAATTTTATCATATGTATAGATAGAAAATTATTTAAGCCCCGCCTAGTTTCTTTCGCCAGCTTTTCACAGCTAGAACTAACGTACAGTAAAAAAAATAATAATAATTAATGTTGAATAATTGCTGAATTAAATTAAATATATTTATGTTACGAAAGTTCCAAATACTCTAAATGAAATGCTTACTTTTTAATTTAGTTTATTGATTTTATTTTACCGACCAATCTCCTTCGTGTCTTCTCCATTCTACGTGGCATTGGCGAAGTGAGTGCACAAATGACACACTTTGAAACCATTAACAAGAGAATTGAATTAAATTGTGTGTATATATACATATATATATATATATATATATATATATATATATATATATTCTGTAAGAGATCACTTAAAAGTTATTGTTCCATCATCATAAAGTCTAAATTGTGAAAATCGACCCAAATCGCGTAACATCCACTATTACTTATTGTATTCAGCCCTTGGGTGTTGGGGGGCACGGGGCTCCCTTCAATACGAGGTGGATCAGGCCATAGTCCACCATGCTGGCCAAGTGCGGCTTGGCGAACTTTACGTCTTTCGAAAACTTGTTAGGTTGTCTCAGATATGCAGCTTCCCTCACGATGTTCTCCTTCACCGTAAGACAAGTAGTAATCATGTTGGAAATGATTCGCACATGAAATTATCAGAGGTGCGAGACCCGGAATTTGAACTCGTTCCACTCGGTCCTAGGCGAGCACGTTACCACTGCGCTACCAGTGCCTATTACTTATTGAAGTCGGTCAGAATTGATTTGTAACGAGTAATTTGTTGATAATAAAGTTATTTATCTATCTAGCCGTCTGTTTAACATCAAAGTCAATCCAAATTGATATTCAAATACAAATCACTGCCAATTACGCGTCTGTCCATAAGCAAATATTGGAATAATCAGCCATTAAACGCCTCAAGCACGGAGCTATTCTCCAACACTACATATAAGTCAGTAGACAATAGTGACACTTATACCCTCTTCATTAGATATGGCCTCTACCTGCGACGGTGTGTTCTGAACACGAATTGTCTAATTAAATAGTCGTATATTAAACGTATACAGATATGTGACCGAGACACGTGTCTATTTGCAATAGTTGTTTGAGTTATTGTTCGCAAATTTTTTTTTGAAAGTTTAAATCTAACTTTTAAAGCTCTGAAATCTTTTCAAACGTTATCATATATTAACGTTTCATAAGTAACGTGCGTTACTAATGTATCGTGTTAGGAAATATGATGAATCATTAACTCGAAGGTAGTCTGGAAGAAATCGCTAAAGCGATTAGACCGCCTTTTGTGCACTTCTTCATTTTCTTCATACTTTGTTTTTCTATCTTTATGTTATTACTTTGGTGTACAATAAAGTGTATATAAATAAATAAATAATTATGTCATATGTTAATCTTACCAAAACAAAAACGTAGAAAATATTTTACCTCCGCTGGGATCGAACTTGCTATATAGGTACAGACACTGAAGTTACACTAATGCACAACAAAAGAACTGGAAATCTAATTACTAAAACAAGGTTAACCAATACTAATCTAACAATAGAGGCAACAACCTGGATAACTTGAATAAATCATAGGGTGGTAGCGACCGCGGTTAATCCTTTCAACTGGACTTAACATTCGCGGTGTAGTGTGTGGACATCCATAAATTACAATGAGTTTCAACGCTAGTTGCCTCGTATAAGGTTCTTGGGCCAAAAGAAGCGCATACGTGCGCGTCCGGCTGCTTAAAGCTTGTGAACTAGTTTAAGAGATTCTTTTAATATACATATTTATAATCTATAAGAATAAATAAAATTAAAGTGTCTGTTTATATTGTCAAAATAACAGCTTTTTAATAAATATGTACAAAGGTATACACAATACTTCTAAGAAAAGAAATAAATTGTCTGTCTGTTTTTTCTAGCTAATCTCCGAAACGGTTGGACTGATTTTGACGGGATATTCACTGGCAGATAGCTGATGTTATAAAGAGTAACTAAGGCTACAATTATTTTGGGTAAATAGTTAGGGTTTCGCGCAAAAAAATTAAAACCCATGAAAATGTGACTGTAATCCGCGTACCTAGGGGCGCACCCGAGCGAAGCGAGGGTAAGTGGCTAGTGTATATTATAAAGGAAAGATGAAATTGTCGGTAGATATTACTAGACTAAAATATGAAGACACCTTATGAGAGCTGATAAAAAAGGATCCGTAGGCGTATTAATTGACGTTGATTCAAAATGTATAGGAATATTAAATACAGGTGAAAAAGAAATCAACAATTTATGCAGAACTACAGTAGTATGGAAGTATAAATACCAAGCCATTTACATCAAATCTTTGCAAAATTAATATAAAAACTCTTAAAAAATGGTATATTGACTAAATAAACTTGTAATATTTACAATTACATTTAAGAGATTATTTAAAGCCTTTATAGTAAATCCGTTTTCAGTGGTCTACGATCCTAAAAAGATATTTGTACGATTTGTCAAGCTAGTGCGTCCATTCATCGTTTGCGTTCCGGACTATTTGTGACATTCCAGTTATTTCTATGCATGTTTATTTTAAAGAGCCCATATCTAAATAATTATTAATATATTTGTTTTATGCATTTACTAGCGACTCACCCTCGTTTCGCTCGGGTTCGTCCCTAGGTACGTTTTAACGGTTAGTATGAAATACAAATCTTTGAATTTCGGCTATTCTATACTATAATATACATGTATTATACATATAAACCTTTCTCTTGAATTACTCTAAATATTCAGAAAAACCGCATCAGAATCCGTTGCATAATTTTAAAGATGTAAGCATACATAAAGACAGACAGACAGCAGGAAGCGACTTTGTTTTATACTATGTAGTGATACAATTGTGAAATAATTACACAAAAGCAAGATTCAACTATTAAATAACTGTGCTTTTACTTTTTAATTACAAATAACTCAACACTCAATAACACTAGCAAGTTAGACACGTTAAGTTAAAAAATTCAATGTTTTGTAAGTACCTACTTCTTTTTACATTTTAATTTTAATAAATTTATTGTCATTACTTAACCTCTCATTTGTGTTGCCCACTTATGAAGCTTTATGTCAAAAATGCAGCTTCGTGTAGGGTGGTTTTAAACAACCCCTAAAACTTTCTCGCGGGTGTTTAAAATGACGACATCTGTAAAGTTTTGTATGGGAGCTATAGTAACTTATATCGTTGGAATCGTTATGAAATAACCTAACACATTTAAAAAACCACAATAAAAACTGCCTTACAATGTATTAGTAAATAGACCTGGAAGTCAGGGAACCCGATGTTACCCAAAAATCTACCTAAAAACCTTTATAACTTAAAAATAAAACCATTATTTCAAATTTTTGTTTTTTTTATTTCATAAGAACTGTATTATCTCACATTAATAAACAAAAAGAATACACCTCTCCATATATTTTTTTCACCACACAAGCTTTAGAAAATTTCACCCTTTTTTTTCACCCGCGCGAGTGAAATAAAATAATAAAATCCTTTACTTTTCAATATCGAAAACACTGTAGGTCAAGTGGCTTAGGGTAATAACTTTTTATGTAATACGATCCACATACTTGTTACAGACAGAGTTTCAAGTGTTTGAAGTGTTTAGTTTACAATAAATCAAACTACAAGCCAAGCACTTGAAATTAAAAACAAAAAAAAAGGTCTCTCAAATGTTCGCAATAATTGAAAAATTCTTTGCATTTATTTTAAACACTAATTGACCTCCTAAAATATGATTATAATGACAATGTTTTAAGCACAACGATAATATTATACGCTTCCATATTGAAATATTTCTAAAGTAAACAAATAGAATACCCCATCTGTGTAGACATCTTTTAAAATATGGTATTTTTTTATTACAATAATACGAATTATTTTTACATTTGTTTTTAAATTAAATGTTTCGTAAAGATCATAAAAATAATAGACTACGTGTATAATGTATTATATATAACGTATATAATACACAATGTTTATAATAAAGTTAACAAAAAATATCGACGAGAATGACGCCATTTTGCCGCGAATAATAGCGGCGATGTTTGTTAAAACCACTATTTCTATACAAAATCTTATTCAATTGTCCTAATCATGTAATTAATATTGATCTTTACTTACTTAGTCATAATGTAAATCCATTTTACGATCACTTTCACTCCACACACAATAGATATTATCACAAAAAGAACACGCGAACAATGCACACGGCTCGCGCGTTTCGACGAAACCGAGGGGCGACTTTGTATAGATTATATCTCAATAATAGTGTATTTTATAAACTTTGTCTTCAGTCTTATGCTATGCTTATTTATTTGAGTATACTGTGTGAAAATTAGAGCGATACAAATAAGATTTGAAAAATGTTATTCACTTACATAGAGGATGCGGAATTTGAATGATAAGCGTGCTTAATATGCACGAACTTTTGACGTTTATTTTGACACACTGCTTCAGAAGCACAGTCTAACACATGAGAGGTTAAAGTTAAAATATATTCACTGTATAAATAAAACTTTTATTTGACTTAGCATAATAAAAAAGTAATAAAATAATAATATATGTACATATATATCCATATTCTTAGAACAACTAGCACCAGGAACAGATAGTTTATACAGAAGTTATAATCTAATAGCATCGTATTCATTTATTCACATCCTCGTTATAAAGTCGTTAACAGTATCAACAATAAAATTTATAATTTCCAATAAAAATTTTTTGGAAGTGTCCAATAAACCTGCAGTGGCCCTACAATAAATCACTCTGATTACTGGCAACACAAAAAAAACTAGTGACCCTAATAAATAAATTTCACCTCCAAATTTTATAGCCTAACTTTAAATTCTAACTTGACAGTTTATACCATACTTCCTTCGACCGTGTCGGGAATGACAAGCCAAATAAAGTTGCGGCTAACTCATTATAATTAAATTCATAGAATAATAGACTCTGTTGCTTTAAAAATTAAGATTTTATGAGTGAATTAATTAAAAATGTGGTAAGTGTTAAGTTATTAAGTAGTCAACACTGTAGTTTAATAAAAAGAGAAACATCAAGCTCGTCCATGAGTGCTACGTGCATTTGGTTGAACCTCCGGTGTCAAAATTATACACTATTAGTATTCAATGCAAAATTACCTATAAGTCTAGACCTGTCCAATTACCGTAAATAGTAATAAATGTCTTTAGCTTTGTCTGCATATTGATTTTTAGTTCGTAGAAATCCGAAATATTGAAAGTAAATTTCGTAATTGCAAGTGAAGCTTCGAGTGTTAACTTCAAACGTGCTGATCTAATGAAAAGTAATATTTCACTACGTAGTGGTCAAAGTAGATAGGTGGGTATAAGTTTGAGTCATTACATATAAATATTAATAACTATCACGGTTCATGAGATACAGCCTGGTGACACACGAACAAACGGATAGACGGACGGACGGACGGACAGATAGACAGATAGACAGATAGACAGACAAACAGACAGACGGATAGCGAAGTCTTAGTAATAGGCTCCCGTTTTTCCCTTTGGGTATGGAACCTTAAAAAGGGAATACCACTCACTGAATAATCACGAAATCTCAAGATTTTTGAAAATTTATCCCTTAAAGGGCTGGAATAGAAAGAGTTGTATCCGTATTTTTAAACTACGCGGGCAAAGCCACGGGTAAATGCTGGTTAATCATAAACCTATTACCGGTCTGAGTGTTTCATTATAATTTCTAGCATGAAAAAATACTATTATAATAACTTTGAACTATTTATCTAAATGCATCCGAATTTCAATAAAAATAACAATAAAATATATTTTTAAACATATTTATGGACTGTATGTTGGTAGCGTTGAAATGTTAACATCGTTTATATTTATTAGTTTCTCGAATAAAACACTTTATTTTTGATGAGATAAATTTTTCTGCACCTGGAACATTATAAATGTTTCTCTGCTAATATTTATTTTGATGTTATATAGTATGGTAGCGTAGTGATCTAATAGTTTGCACTATCAACCAAACTGGATGTTCGGCATTCGATTCCTGTACAGTTTTATAGTTATATTAACATTCTAGCTCTATATTAGTCTGTTATCTTATTGATCGACTTCAAAAAAGGCACTTTATGCAAAAGCATATCATTTCTTGCATTTTTTTAATTTTATTTAAATAAGATGAATTTTAAAGAATTTCAAGTAAAATTTAATTTTATAAAAATATTAGAAATTTAGTCCTAGGTAGGTGTATAAAATTACACTATATCATATACTTAAAAAAAAAAAAAAAAACAAAAATCTGTACGTATAATAAAATTCTAACTGAATCGGATCTGTAGGTACATTAAATATTTTTTGGAAAATCTTATTGAAATAGTCATTATTATTATATATATAGTTATTAGAATTTTCGTCTCTGTCTGTCTATGAACGCATCACGAGCCACTGGACAGATTTTGATGAAATTTGGTATGACGATAGCTGGTTCCGATAACCAGTCAACGTATAGGATACTTTTTACTGCGGGAAAATGTCTCATCTCTAAGAAATCTATACTAACCTTAAAACATAGGGATGAACCCTAGCGGAGCGAGGATGAGTCGTTAGTAGTCATTAATATGGACGATTGATCCATAAATCATAACAAAGTAAGTTATATACGTGATGTGAGATGTAAATGCGCAGATTAATCTTTGAAAGTGTCAAGCTAGCAGTCAGCTGTTAAACTGTCAATTCTAAGTGGGATAAGTATGTTAGTGTTAATACTTATCAAATAATTCATTTCGATTCAGATAAAATGTTTATTAATAGCTTTGCAAATATGAGATGAGTTTAAAAAGAAGTTTAGATATATGTATCTCCTACTTTACTTTTAATCAATGCGTTTTACATTTTATTATTTTATATTAACTTTTTGCTTGCTGAATTATGGTGATGAGGTTTTCTTTGCGTGGGAATTAATTTATAATATAATAGTGTATAATAAAAATGATAATAATTTACTCAAAATATATTTAAAAGCGTTTGTTGTTTAAAATATATATAAAGATTTAAAAAACATGCAAAATAACGCTAAATCAGACCAGAGGAGTCGAATTCGATTCCCGTTTAGAACAAATATATCTATTTGCTTTATACGTATCGATAGTAACCGTACATAGACTGGCCTAGTTCTAACGTAGGTGTCACCCCGATAAATACATAGATTTACTTATTCATTTTCACTTCGTATTATCATCACATCGTCCTACACTTACATTATAATATAAATATTAGTAGGTATAATATAATCAATATTCGCAACTCATTCCCTACCCTTCACGCCTACTTTCTACCAAGAATACATTTTCGAAGAAACCATCTTTCGTCTACAAATCTGCCGACAGCACACCATGAATAAAACACATACTAATGAACTAATTGGTATTACAACTGAGTAAATTTGACAGTATTTAAAGAGAGAGGTGTAAATTACTCGCACTGTATTAGAATACTAATTTTACTTTGGTGCCATTTTTGATAATATTTTGTAAATTTGTGGGTAGGCACTGTCTGTAACAAGTATAGATGACCTTTGAGATGGCTAAAACTTTTCCGTGCCCATGATTGCTGTAAAGCAATACAAATTTAGTATTTATGTATTTCCGAAGCTCGAGATTTTAATTATTAATCTATATATATATATATATATATATATATATATATACATATCTAGGCAAGAGAAAACCGTTCATTACATTTTACTCCTCTATTTGTCAATTGTTTTCCTTTTTTGTTTATCAACTATTAAGGAGCTTACTTGCGAATAAAAGATTTTTGGAAATAGTTTTTCATATAATTATGTCGAATTTCGACCACTGGACTAACACTAATAATTTTAATAGACGTGCAAGTATTCTTGCTTAAAGCGCCTTAGGTCTGACTTAATTCAAGCAAGGGAATGAAGTGTCTCACGCGAACTCTATGTATTGACACAAAAAGGTAAAGTTCATATTATGGGATGCAACTGAATTATTATATGACCATTGATTGCCTCTTATAAGTGATATGTACTACTTAGTTTACATAAACAACGAAAATGTTAAAATAACTTATATACATATATAAATCAAATTAAAATAAAATCTCAAATATACTACAAAATTACGCCAATCGTACAAACAAACAAAATGCCATACAATTTTAAAATATTGCAAGCAATTGTCGAACTCAACCGCGCATTACAATTATCTGACGCGCGCATGCTTAACACTGCGGTTACCAATAACTTTTTTACTTTAAGTTTAAACTAACCGTTAAACTCTTAACCGCACCGACGATATGCGGCGTAACGATTAACTAACTAGTTAAAATTTAACTTATATCTTTAGAAAAACTGTTACTTTGTAATAAAGACGGTTTAACTAGACCTAGGTATTAAATATAGCCACTTTATCATTCGTTCCGTTTTGATCGTTAACTAAGATTTACGACTATCCATCGGTACGCTAGATTATCTCTGAGAATAGTTAAAGCTTTAATAATGAATCTACTTTAGTAGAGGACTAACACCCAACACGCATAATCCACTATAAAAGAAAAAAATGTAACTATATTGTAATATTTAGTGTGCCTTTTATTTAGATGCAACACCAGCTAACCATGTCCCCATCATATTTCTGAAAAATGTAGAATAGGGATCACAAACTATTTTTATAAATCTACACAGATTGAATCAAAAGCTTGCAAAGATTCTAAATCATCATTCAAATTTTAAATTGTAGGACAAATAGATTTAATTTAAATCAGACTAGCCTTTTCACGCGACACCGCTCGTTTCAATTATGTATCTTTATAAATTATAGCCTATATGTTACTATTAAGTATGAGTTATATTATTGTAAAGTTTTATCAAAATCCGTTCAGCAGTTTTTGCAAATAAGAGTAACAAACATACGGCCCATACATCGTCATAAACTTTCGCATTCATAATACGAGTAGGTACATATTAGTAGGATAAATAGACAAGGACCGCTAAACTAAATTGTACATTGTACAATGTACTACTAACATCGCGTTACTACTTTAATAAAATCGCATATAGTATGTTGGTTGAATATGTAGGGTACTACTAATAAAAAGATCAAAGTTAAAACCAAAATAATCAAAAGTAAACTAAAGCCCTTTACTGACTTTGAAAAACCAGAGTATATTTTTATAGTTATTAAAACTCTTTTGAATATTATGATATAAAGACGACAAGGGAAATTATTTTTTATAGTGTCCAATGTTAAATTAAAATATATAACGATCATACGTCGGATATTACGAGGCGGTGCCAGCGGAAGTCTGAGAATTGCTTTACGTCTGTTAATAAACCATTTTTCCATTCAAATGTAGCGGTAGTCGTATATTAGACGATTTTGCATATCCATACTTTTATGTTACGTTTTTATGTTAGTGTTTTAATAAACTTTATAACGTTATTTTTAAAGAGTTATAAAATATGGAATAACAGATTTAGATGGTTAATTGGTATCAAAATACAACGGTCATTCGCAATATCGCGACACGATAAGAAGCCAAAAAGTAAAAACAAAGCTAACTCCTCGTTACAATATAATAGCTATTATTTATGATGTTTGGTTACGTTCAATTACTATTGAGGTAATTTATACTATGTTTATAGTATGATTTGGTTCTGATATTATCTGATCCTGTAAACCAAAAAAAAAGCGTTCTTAAGCTATTTTGGGACCTATAATTTATTTATATGACAGGAATTGATATTCAACGGGCATTTTCTATCCCGAAATCAATCCTGTTGGAAATAATGAATAAAAAATGATATTCATGATAAATAATAGTCCTTGTCCCTACATCCTTGTCTACTTTAAAATAATCCAATAACATACGGTTCACGCCGGCGGGGCGACACCGCATTCTATATTACTTGCATTGTTATACTCGTGAGCTGTTAAGGCGGAGTTCCACTTTGGAAAATAAAAATAATAATGATATAATTATAAGAAATGCTGGAAACATTGTTCAAATTGATGCGAATAGCTTTATTTTTAGTTGAGTAATAAGAACCTTATTCCACGATGAAAAGTATTTTGTATTAGCGACTCACCCTCGCTTGCCCAGGTTCGTCCTTACGTACATTTTGACGCTTAGTATGGAATAGACTTTTTTTTCAAATTTTTTTTTGGCGAATATTTTCGATGTTTTAATCATTATTGTTTCATTATTGTTTTAATCATTATTGTTTATTCGGGACGGAAACAAATCCAACAAATCAAAAACCATGAAAATCGTTCCAGCATTTCTCGAGTTATAAGTGTTGTAACAAACCCGACATTGCTTTATATATATATATATATATATATATATATATATATATATATATATATATATATATATATATGTATATGTATATGTAGATTAAACACAACAGACATATGATCAAGGATAAATTCTTTATAAACGTTTCTAGTTCTTTATAAATATTGATTAGTTTGCTATAATTAGTGCAATATTGATAATTGATATATCATAGTTAACATACAAAGATGTTTGTTTAAAGAGTGATTAATGCGATCATTTTCAATTTACTACATGCACATAAATGATCTATAAACTGTAATTATCATAAATTACTTATAAATTGTTCAAGTATGTATTTGCTTTTGGCAGATTTCTATATCTATACGGATAAATATTTAGAAGTGTCTGCTTGTAATGTCAAAATAACAGTCTGTTTATCTGTTTGTTACGGCTAATCTTTGAAACGGCTGGACCGATTTTGACGGCACTTTCACTGGTAGATAGCTTTTTTTATAAGGAGTAACTTAAGCTACTTTAATTTAGAAAAAGAAATAAGATTCTGCTTAAAAAATATATACGTAAACCTATGACAAAATAATATTAACAATTTTTATAGTTTTTTATCCTTTCGTCGCCTTAATTAGGTAGCGTACAAATCGATATGCGCGTGCGCAGCGGTTTCTAAGAAATGAGATAAAAACCACCGGCGACACTGCATTTATTGTACCCAGGAATAATTTCCACCTTTTTTACACTCCCCTATCAATACACAGAAACCACTAATATCTATAATTTTGTACTAAAATTAGTTTCAAGATGATCATAAGTTGTTTGAATAATATTAAACTATATTTTTTGCTACGCTTATGGTAGTTACTAGTTATTACTAAGTAAGAACAGTTTAGTTGTTTACTTTACCATTGTTTAAGGAACTTTAATGATTTCTATGACTTATGAGTAAACTGGCTGTGGTAATTTACAATTATTAAGAAAAGTAGTGGAATTAAAGTTATAAAGATATTATATAATTATTCAATTTACTGAAATTGATCTCCATGCATATATAGTAAGATATGATAATTCAAAATACAACATTTTAACGTATTTTTTTTTATTTTAACGTTGTTATTGTTAAAGAACATATTATAAAAAAAAATAACTAAATCGCTAAGAGGATTATAAATAATTAGAACAAAATATTCCCTTTTAACACTAGAGATATCCTACGTATACATATATCTCGTCTCTACAGCCGAGACATATTACGAAGGGTTTTTTTTAAATCAATTCTAAAGAGTACATAGTAGCTTAAAATTACAGCAGCTTAAAATTGTTTGTTAGGCATGTATTTTTTACTTATAAAGAAAAAAAACTTTTTACGAAAATTGCCAAGTTAATGATTAAGTTTTTCACCTCCTTACTCACTCTCTCCTGAGAGTAGGAACACTAGGTATTTGTTACTTCTTCACACCATAGCGAGACAGTAGTTTTGAGTGAAATTGGAAAAACAGAGCTTTTATTGCGGATTAGATTTTAGATTATCGATATATAGGTACTATACGAGGTACCTATGCAGTGATTGGAGTTAGATTTAAAAACAAATATTTGTATGTGTCAAATAATAATATTAAACTGTTTATTATACACCCAAAAAGAAAAGAAAATATGCAGCAAGATAGGAAATTGTACAAGAAGCGGCCTTATCGCTAAAAGAGCTATTTCTTCCAGGCAACCTTTAGGTTAAAAAATAGTATTAAGTAAGAATTGACGCGAATATTGAAAAAAAAAATATTTAATGTGTACTAACAATATTATAAAGAGGTAGAGTTTGTCTGTTTGTTTGAATCTCAGGAACTACTAATCAGATTTGAAAAATTCTTTTTCACGCTACTACCCAAGGGAGCGGAGCATATAAAGTCATATAATATAAAGTCTATCTATTCCACACTAACGATTAAAACGTACCTAAGGACGAACCCGAGCAAAGTGAGGGTGAGCCGCTAGTATTGAGTAAATAGATAGCAAAAAATGTATATATTTCTAACCAGTACCTACAAGTATACGTAAATGAACACTATTGTGTGTCATCGAGTTTGATTGCATCAAGTCACGTCGATACGCTATAAATACAATTTACCAAGGCATGCTATAAAATTTTAAGTCTATGAGTGAATAGTTGTAGAGGCAATTTTAAATTTAAAGCAACTTGTGTTTCGGTCGTAGGATATATCGTTAAAAAAAGTCTATATTACTTAGGTTTAGCCAGGATTTCTATATTTAAAGGATTTTTTAAATCAATTCAGAATTTTTAGATTATCTGCTACATACATACAGACAAAATTATCTTTTAATGATAATATATAAAATAAATAATATAATCTAAACAGATCTTTTATCATTTTCAAAAAATCTTACCAAAAATTTAAATGAATACTTAATAAAAAGAGCGCAAGATATTTCAACCAACGATTTCGTGTATCGATGCCACATAAAACACTAAGCAAATTAAATATAATCATAATTTCAAACTTGAAAAATCGACCAGTCGAAGAACTTTATTTACGAAAAACGTCAATAAAAACCGCTGTGCGTGACTAACAGAGCTAAAATCGCTTCATATTTTACAAAGTACTTTACATTGTGTAAAGTCACAATAATTCAAAAATACGCGTGCAAGTTGAGTGTTGGATAAACAAACTTACATTGTTAGGTTTACAATGGAATAATAAAATATTCTCTCATTTAATAAAGCTAAATACAGTAATGTTGATGTACATGCAGTTATTTCGAGAAACCCGTTAACTAAATAATAAGTTTTAATAATATATCGATCGATGGTAGTGGTAGCCCAGTGGTAACGCGCTCGCTTGAGAAACCGAGTGAAGCGGGTTCAAATCTCGGCTCTCACACCTCTGATATTTACATGTGCGAATTATTTCTAACATGATTACCACTTGCCTTACGGTGAAGGAAAACATCGTGAGGAAACTTGCATGTCTGAGAGAACCTAGCAAGTTTTTGAAAGGCATGTGAAGTCCGCCAATCCGCACTTGGCCAGCTTGGTGAATTATGGTCTGATGAGGTCAGAAGCGGGACGTTAAAAAGGGCTGAATAGAATATATCGATGACAAGCGATTTGCCCCTGCTTCACTCGGGTTCCATAGGTAGTGCCTAACAGTAGCCTATCTTTTAAACCAGGTCATAATAATTTATTGGTGTAAGTTTAGGTTTAGTAATTTATTATTTAAACATCCAATTCGTGAAGACGTAACAAACATACACACATACAAATCGCGTTTATTACTATTCACTAGTTCCATGTCGGATTTAAACTGCGATTTGAATGAAATTTGGTTACATTTAACCGGATAACATAATAGTTCTGTTAAACCCACAAGAACATTAGCGTGAAGCAAAAACCTCATTGTTTTAGTCTGAAGCATAAGCAATATATTTACTCGATCATAATAAATTTATATTACAAAGAAACTTTTAAAGTTAAATGACTGAGCCGGCTTTTATTAGACGAATAACATTGACACTATAATTGTACTTAACTTTTTAAGATCACTCAACCATTGACAGGTATGCGTTGATAGCCATGAAAATACCATGAAAACATGCCATTACCTTTGCAAATTACCGCGTGAAAAATGACACCAATTAAGTAGGAAATATTTTTAATACGATGCACTCCCACCTTTTAAAGTACATTATTTTATATATGGGAGTTATTTATAAAACTTTATGCCTAATATGTTATATTGCGACTTGTGGCTTTGTTTACATGATTACTTTTTTTAATATTTTATATATATAAATATTGTTTAATATTAAATTTGTATATATATATCCTTGTCAGTAGTAGCCCAGTGGTAACGCGCTCGTTTGGGAAACCGAGTGAAGCGGGTTCAAATCCAGGGTCTCACATCTCTGATATTTTCATGTGCAAATCATTTTTATCATGATTACCACTTGCCTTACGGTGAAGGAAAACATCGTGAGGAAACCTGCATGTTTGAGAGAACCTAGCAAGTTTTCGAAAGACATGTGAAGTCCGTCAATCCACACTCAGCCAGCGTAGTGGACTATGGCCTGATTCCCCTCGTATTGAAGGGAGGCTCGTGCCCAGCAGTTAGACGTTAAAAAAGGGCTGAATTTTCGACCAAAAATTTATATCGAAAATTTGAATATAAATAGAATTATTTGTATACAAATACAATTTACCTATCTATATATTTAAAAAAACTATTTCCAAAAAAAATTGATAACACTAAAGCTCGTAATCAGAAAGTATATTATAAAAAATCATTCGACAAAAAGAGGAGAAATAGATACTAAACTGATGTTTGTGCTAGTGTTGCAAAAAAAATGTTTCTTTTCTACCGTGAAAAAAAAAACATTAAAAAACATTAAAAAAAAATAATTTTAGTAAAATGTAAGAAGTCAGAAAACATACTCCATTAAAACATTTTTTTTCCTATAGATTTTTTTCTGAATAAAAAAATCATAATTAAAAAAACACAAAGGTATTAAGTTTTTTTTTTTCAATATAGTGAAAAAAACAAAGTCGTTTTTTTTCATGTTACATCACTAGTCTTTGTCTATTTATATATTTAGACTAATTTTAATCGTCACTATCGATGTTAACCTAATATTGATATTACGCATATACCCGTATGTATATTTTCTAATACATATTAGTACATAGTAATATCAAAAGTAAATAATAAGGAAGTGTTAAACAATTTTAATCAAAAAAAGAGAAATTGAACATACGGAACATGTAAAAAATCGATTCATATTTGCCTCAATGCTATACGTTATCTTGATTGGCAGGTGCTACCTTATTACATTTTTTATTTATTACCACTCATTAAGTACCGTCCTCAGAAGGCGAGCGATTTTATAAATTAATGGTGTAATTGTAGGACTATCGTAGGTTAATTGATGATTTATAAGGGGGATTAGTGAGAACTTTTTATTATGCTAATGTTTGTGTTACTGAGTGCATGTATTGATGGGTCTAGCTTCATAAATTATACAGTATACAACCTCATTCATATCGTACGCTTTGAGTTAATTTGTAAAACAGACAAACTTGTTATATATTTATAGTAATGCCACCGTAATATGTAATACATACTGTACTAATAGTCATGGGCGGCGGCAGAATTATTTCCAAAGGATGCATCTGCTTCTTCACATTAAACTACTTACTAATCTTTAAATGATTAACTATATAATTTTTATTCATATTTTATTATCTTTTTTGCAGATATCTAATTTTAAACAGGGATTTACTCATACAATTTTATTTCTTTAATTTTTTCTATATATTTTTCTTCATGGCAGTGTTGGGGGAGGGGGGAGAGGGGGGGGGGCATGCACACCCCCTTGCGTCCCCTCCCGGCGCCCATGTTAATTGTTATGACAATGTAGAAATGTGTTTGTATGTAAGGTGTAAACTCGTAACCTGGTCTCACTCTGCCACTTATAGAACACCATTTATTCTAGTTTATCAAACGAATCCAAAGAGGTATTAGTAGATTTTTTTCTTTTTTTATGAACCCACTATTGACGGAAACCAAACACACAAAGCCTCACTAAAAAATTAAAATAAGTTAATAATATACTACTTTTTCAAAACCAGTCAAGAAGGCTATTCAAGTAAGCTGTACAAATTTTTCAATAACTTTGCTGAACTACAAAATTCTGTTATCTTTATGAATATTCTAGGAACTCTATCCTTTAGAATGAAATAAATCACAACTTGTTTTCCTTATATTAACATGTCATTCAGTTGATTGAAAACTGATGGCGACTCAAATTAAAATGTCAAGAGTTGAATACAAAAAATAAAATTGAAACTCACCGAATTCACCTTTAATAGTATCTGTAAACAAAATAATTTATTAATAATTAATAATATTTTTTATAAAGACGTGGGTGTGTAAAGGTTGGCGCACACTACCTGCTTAACACCTCAGTAGAAATATAAAATCACATAGAACAAACTTAATATGACTTAATTAAAAGTAACACAGATATTTTTAAACATTAATAAGAAGATATATTTTTGATAATCTGTACTACATACTACCGTGTTTGATACAGTAGGTCATCGGTTTCATTACAAAACATCGACATTTCTTTACTATATAATATAACTAGCAACTCACCCTCGCTTCTCTCGGGTTCGTCCCTAGCTTGCTTCCCAATACGAATTTTCATCCCCATTTTCACCCCCTTAAAGAATGATTTCCGGGATGAAAAGTATTCTATATCCTTCCTAGGGTCTCAAACTATCTTCTTACCAAATTTCATCTAAATCGGTTCTGTAGATCCAGAGATTAACCCCTACAACCTCACAAACTCACAATCTCACAAACTTCACCTCTCTATAATACTCGTATTAGTAATATAATACACAATTTACATATACTTTACATATAAATCTTCCCACAAAAATTCTTTAAAATGTCTTCATATCAAGAAAACATATCAAAACCTATTGCGTAGTTTAGGCGAAGTAAGCGGAGAAATAGACATACATATGTATTTTAGTGATTTCTACTCTATTTAAAAAAGTTGTGTCAAAGTCAAAAGCTTGGGAATACAAACTTTTGAAACTGTAGATACAGAATACACTGTACATTTTTCTTTCAACTTTAAAAAAGCTGGCTTAAAATAAAAGCGTTACATACACGATAGCCTTAGGAGTAAAGAGTACAGCTCCATAGATGGTGTTTTTAATAAGTCATTTGCATCGATTCTTCAATCGGTATACTTATTGCGAAGCCGCTATGTCATTTATTTTTTATATATTTAGATTACTGTATTAATATATCTTGGCATTCAACTCGCATGTAGATTGAAATGAAAATTGAATGGAAAAAAATTATAATGGATTTTGAATAAAAGAGTCATCACTTTATAGTGATTGGTTGTTTCAACATCTGCTATGCAATTATTACTCATAATGATTTTACTTACAGATAAACTATTCAATCGTTAAATAAAGTGAACACTTTTAGGATGTTTTCGCGGATTTGTTTTGATTTTTGATTCCAGACGTTTCGAATGCTTTACAGCAATAGCAATAATCAAAATACATCTGAGGAAAAAATCCGAAAAAATAGTTTTATTTAAAATGTCAAATATTCGCGTTAATCTAAAAATTATTATACAATGAACACTTTCTTCTAAAATAATAACTTAAATAGAAAGAAGTATCCCATTAAAAACACTGAATCGTTGGGCGACATTTCCACAATTTGTTCCCACTTTTTACCAACACATTAACCAACACGATCTAACTACCTTATCATTTTGAAAATAAGAGCCAAATAACATAAAGGACCTAAGTAAATATTACTAACGATTTAAAACCAACCATACATGTCAAGATATAAGGATGTTATTTCTTCATAAATGGACATGATTAGCAAGAAATTCATCATTTGAAGTACGCATATACAGCTTATTTTGTTGAGCTTAAGGTTTAAACTCAATCATCAGTGTTCTAATATGTCGTAAAGGTCTGTACGCATTGACCGCGGTCACGACAAAAAAGCTCTCACGCTTGCCTTCTCATCAAGTCGGGCTTTTCGATTATTCATGCGCTACGGTGTCGCGGGATGTTCTTCGATGACATAGAGTTGTTATTACCAACTAAGATAAAAAAATCAAAATCAAAAACAAAGCTATAAAAGAAAAATATTACCAGTAATAATCTAGAAAAATTAAAACAAAATAGAATTATATATATTTTTTACATATATTATTATAATACATACGGCATAATATATAGTATTATTTCCACATTTTAACAGGTAAATCTAAATACCTTTTCATTACAATAAAATCATCATTGAAAATCATCAAATATTAAATTCCAAAACTCTTACGCTTGCTTTTTACATGAAATTGTTGTTGTAACAACTCTACAGAAATCCCTCACGTAATCAAGTGACGGCTGATAGAGTCGGTCGAGATAATGACATCTGCGGTAAAAACTCGGACAGTTCGTTATTTATCATCCCGGTCTCTTTAATTATCAGCTCATGTATGGTGCGCGCGCCTGACGCAAGCGTAGTGTGCCACCGCCTTAATAGCGCCAGAATTAATTGGTATATAAAGTATTTAAATATAAGGTGTAAAATTACAGATTTTTCATATTAATAATATTTTTTTATGCCATCTCTGTATATTAAGACCTGTTTTTGCTCGCGACTTTGCTTGCGTGGCAACGGGATTCAAGGATAGCCTTTTTCACATGCCAAGATGCAATCTATGTACTCGCCAAATTTTATCGAAATATGTTCAGCGGTTTAAGCGTTAAAACGTAACAGACAGAGTAACATTCACGTTTAAAATATTAGCATGGATATTATTTTATTAAGAAACCATGTATTATTGGTCGGTACCATGTAAAATAAATTCTGTACTAGCAGATGTTATAGAAAAACCTTAGTTCGATACCTATTTAACGAATTTAATTACTTTATATCAATTACATTCAACATTATATAGTTACTGTATGATAAAAACAAATAATTACAGTATTCGAGAGCCTGCAATTTTATTAATTTTAATGCACTTTCAATAAAAAATTAAAAGCTCAAACAAAGGTGTTGAGCTAGTAAGATATTATAAAAACGCTTATTACTTCAAAATGTCTCTACCATATGCGAGTGTCGATATGCTGGCATTTTGTAATTTTAACCGTCGTTTTTATAAAAGTATTAACCATTAAACACCAACATTAAACATTGTTAACAAACTGCACAAGTCCCTATAAAATTTTCATGTAATTAATTCTAGAAATAGCTGACGGTGCGTGAAAAGTGTCTGTAAAATTAATTGAAATTAAAATAAAAGTGTAAAGTGTCAACATATACACATCCTATGCCTGGTTCTATATGTGTATTTTTTCAATTTTCGTATAGGTAATTATATTGCTAATTGCTATGTATGCGATAAAAACTTTTATTAGTTTTTATAGAGCTTTTTAAAAAAAAACCTTATTATAATTATATAAATGTTGGTAAATTAAGACTTTAAATTCAAAAATTATATTAAAAGCCTTACAACTAAGAGGTGATCCAAACAAAATCCATATAGATTCGAATAAAACATGACCTGTTACGCAAATGCGATCCACAAATCGATTATTTCCAATATCGAATGTTAATCACCTATATTTCAATTAACCTCGATATTAAATCGATTTTCGATAACGCCAGTATATCAGGACATTGTAGCCGCAATAAATCTGGGAGGGTTAATTAACTGCCAGTACAATGCTTTATTAGTGCTTAAGATGGCGTATGGAATTTTTGTGGTTCAAGATATAAGAAAATTAATTAATGTATAATAAACTAGAAGAAAAGACAGATATATTGATTTCAATTTTCAAAATTGAAAAGCAAAATCCTTACAAATACAAATTATGAAATAACACACAGCATGTGTAGTGATTGTAAACTCAAGACGTCATCTTAATAATTTCAAATGACACAGCGTATTCTTGCAAGATTTATTTTATTCGGCAAAAAATTATGCTTTTATAAATACGAAAGTTTGTTTGTTTGTATATAATAGGTATGTTACTGGAATAGCTCCACAGATATGGATGAAATTACACAAAGAGACTATGACCTGAAGTAACACATAGGCTGATGTTATACACTTATGTACCCGAGCGAGGCAAGGATAAGACGCTAGTAGTCCTTCAAGAAAATATATTCAGAGAAAAAGTTTTCGTAACCTCACGAGGTATAATATAGACAGAGAGTCATAGAACTAAATAAAGCCAAACAATACGTGTTTTAAAATAAAACAGTTCTAAAACAGTACGCAAATATTAATCAAATACTCATAATTGTGATAAATAAATAAATTTGAATAAATAAAACTAGCTAAGTGCTAACGCATTATATTGTAATAAAGAAAAAAGCAAATATATCATCTCTATCTCTCTTTCAAGGGTAAGAGGACTTAAGAAAACATACATTAAAAAAAATACAAATCGAATTGAGAACCTCTTCCTTTTTAAAGTCGGTTAAAAAAATGCAAAAGATAGTAATTATGTATATTCTTATTATTCATATTTTCTTCACAAAAATTGTAAATTAACGACTAGCACCAATATATATTTTCTCTAATTATTTAAAAAAAGTAAACGATCTGTACGGCAAAATCAAGAATAGTAGCATAAACAGCAAAATCACGCTACTATTTTTGGCTTCAACGTTTTTTTTTTTACTGACTCCGTCTATAGGTATATTTCTTTAGTCAGAGTTCGTAACTTATACCACACTGTAAAGTCGCGCCAATTGCGATTAACATCTTAAACTCGATACTGGTACATTATCAACTATCAGGTAACATCGCGCCTAGGAGACAAGAAAGTGGGAAAAAAGGTGGCGGCCCATGTACTGATTTGAATTGATATCAAGATGTATACTTATTTATATATTTTAGTAAATCTATATATGTATATAAAAAATAGTCGTGTAAGTTACACCATTTATAACTCAAGAACGGCTGGACCCATTTTGATGATATTTGATTTTTTGGATTTTTCTTAGTCCGGAATAGGACAATAAGTATTAAAACGTCAGAAAAACGTCAAAAAAAATATTAAAATTTGTATGGCTAACGCTGGCAAATAACTATTTTAAATATCTATGTAAATCGTACCTAGCGAAGAACCCGAGCGAAACTAGGGTGAGCCGCTAGTTTATTTTCATCCTTATTGTTCAAAATTTGAGTAGGTTTTTATTTATACATGTTGAGAGGCGCAGGCACACCGGTGTTCCAGTTAACAATTAATTTCTTAGAAATTAACCAGGAGGTCTTAAAATTCTGAGTCGAATCTGTACATTAAATATTTTTCGGGAAATCTTTAAAATAGTCATTATTATTGATACAGAGGCCGAATCTAAAGTTTTTAGAATATTTGTCTCCTGCCTGACTGTCTGTCTGTCTGAGAACTCATCACGAGACATTCACTAGATAGATTTTGATGAAATTTGGTATGACGATACCTGGTTATCAGAAACAACATATAGGATATTTTTTACTGCGGGAAAATATCTCATCTCTGAGAAATCTATAATAAACGTTAAAACGTAATTAGGGATAAACCCGAGCGGAGCGAGGGCGAGGCTCGCTTTCTGTAAAATAAATGTGAAATCCGAGATATTATCCTACAAAATTATATGTAAACTGAATTTCCATATAAATTCGTCTTTAAAACCTACACTTGACGCGTTAAGGCGAGGTCACATTAACAAATTAGTTTGTGAGTTAATAACCGATCACAGCTGCAGGCACTCCCACTGCCATATTTGTTTTCTTCGATGTTATCTGCCCTGATTCATTATTTTAAGTTTGACCATGACGTCAAGGGTAGAATAAAACATGTGAATTACCATACTACTGTTTAATTTTTGAAATCGGACTACATACTATATACATACCTATATGTATTCAGCCCTTTTTAACGTCCCACTGCTGGGGATGGGCCTTCCTTCAATACGAGGGGGATTAGGTCATAGTCCATCACGCTGGCCAAGTGCGAATTGGCGACTCACATGTCTTTCGAAAACTTCCTAGGTTCTCTCAGACATGCAGGTTTCCTCACGATGTTTTCCTTCACCGTAAGGCAAGTGGTAATCATGTTAGAAATGATCCACACATGAAAATATCAGAGGTGCGAGACCCGGGATTTGAACCCGCTTCACTCGGTTTCCCAAGCGAGCACATTACCACTGGGCTACCACTAATAATAATATACATATATACGAAAGTTTATATCTGTGTTTATGTTTGTCACTCCTGAACGAAACGAAATTTAGTCTTTATATAATGAACTGGAGTAACACATAGGTTATTCTAGGCACAATTAACTATAAAAGCATAATATGTCGGACTCAGACTTTTAGGTTTTACTACTAAGAAATTCCCAGTACTTGTGATATTGTAAACTATATAAGTCGAGCAATTAACTTTGCCTTGGCATGTTATTCCACATACAGACATTCCTATTTAGTGCGGTGTTAATTAAAACGTTAGGTAGGTGCAAATATCGCAATAAAACTATTGAATTATTTATCTCTTTATTTTATTTATATAAATATTTCAAGGACTTTTTTACCTAATTAATTATTTCCACGCAGTTGTCGTTGTATTGGGTATTGGATGTTGTATTTGGGTGGAGAACAAACGTTTTGTAAGGTCGATACAAACTTTTGCCTACAGATGAGTATAAAAAACTGCGATCTCCGAAACATAATATCGGTTATAGAAATCAAATATAACTAAAATTACATATCTCTAATCAAAAAGAAATTAAAACTTTTAGTTATAAAAATAATCACAATCTTTCACCTTCCTTCAAGCTTGTAGATGAACTTTCAAAAATGTCCATAAAGTATCACCTTTTTCGTAAATATGTACAGATAAATAAAACTGAAGTGTCTGTTTATAATGTCAAAACAACTGCTTTTATAACAAATGCATATGAAAGTATATATGGTACCTACTAACAAGAAAAAAACAATTTTTAAAATTTTTGTTTGTTTGTTCCGGCTAATCTCTGAAACGGCTGAAGCGATTTTGACGGGACTTTCACTGACAGATAGCTGATGTTATAAGAAGTAACTTAGGCTACTTTTATTTTAGAATAAGAATCAAGGTTCCGCGCAAAAAAATTGTGAAGAGAATCCATGCAATTGTGAACAAAATCGTACCTAGAGCGAAGCGAGGGTAAGTCACTAGTTACTAAACTTCATTATAATAATTAGGCATGCCGTTTTTAATAAAGAATAATATTTTTTTTACTGTCGCATCAAAGAAAACGAGGGTACCATTTACAGAAAGGGTGTCACAAAAACTTTGTATACAATTAGCAGTCGCGTAACTAAATATAGTCATGCCGGTGTAAACTAATTACACTTATCTTACGTGTAGATATTCCTGATACTAGCATAGATTATTATCATATTTATGTTGGTTTTTTGTTTTAAATAACGTATAATGTGTGAGTTATCTTTAATTTACCATGTAATTAGCATTTTTCATATTGAAATATTATTTTATGGCAGTGGTAGCATAGTGGTTACGCGCTCACTTGGGAAACCAAGTGAAGCGGTCTTATTCCTTGTGCATGCTTATTAATTGCCTTACTGTGAAGGAAAGCAACGTGAATAAACTTGTATATCTGAGATCCTAGCAAGTAGCGAAAGACGTGTGAATTCCGTCAACCCGCACTAGGCCAATTCCCCCAAGCCCTGCAGTGGGACGTTAAAAAAAGGGCTGAATTCATTCATAAAATTGAAATATTGAGGTGATGTCTGATGATGAAATGCATTTTTATAATTATTTATTAAAAAAGTAATTTCACCTTACCGTAGAATAATAGTCATTCTTCGATTCTCATACATCACGAGTGATCATAATAATTAAACAATTGATTTCGTCGAATAAAGATTGGTTACATACAACTAAGTGTCTCAATCTATACTAATATTAAGAGATTGTTTATATGTCTGTTTAAAGACGTTATCTATACATTTAATAAAATCACAACTGAGTCGAATCTGTACATTAAATATTTTTTGGAAAATCTTATTGAAATAGTCATTATTATCGATACGGAGGCCGAATCCATAGTTTTTAGAATTTTTGTCTGTCTGTTTGGGAACGCGTCACGAGAAAACCACTGTAAAGATTATGATGAAATTTAGTATAATGATAGCTGATTATCCGGATCAACACATATGATACTTTTTACTGCGGGAAAACATCTCATCTCTGAGAAATCTATACTAAACCTTATACATATATCTGGAAATACCTACTAATGAAATTTAAAAAACCGAAATGTCACCTGACGCAAACAAAAGTGCGTGAGAAAAAAAAATAACAGTAATATTATTCGAATTATTCCTTATACTCGTAAATAAGTCCGATCATAGAAACTTCAATTACAGTGCAGTAAATCAAAATACACCAATAAAACCCCGGCTAATAGTTCAGGCATACAATACTCGAGGGAAATTAACTTATAAATCTTCCGTTTCGACAGAGTAATATGGTAAGGCGGTATGCATGTATTTAAAGGGCTCACCTCTTGTTGGTACAAATATAAATACGGTATGATTATATATAAGGTTTATTTTCTTAATATTTTATCTTCTAATTGCTGGTTAAAAAATACGCCGCATTCAAATTCGCTTAACAGTAATATTTCTCTCTAGGAGATTTTTTTAAAAGATATGGAGTCGAATAACCACAAATAATACAGACGAGTCGAGAACTTCCTCTTCTTTAAAAACGGTTAAAATTAATTAGTCAACTTTAGATTTTTGTTTAGTACATATACCGCCTAAGTTTTATTTACGCTAAATAAATCGAATGATTTAAAATTAACACAATCGTGCAAAAACGATTTTACTAAGAAATTAATTTTTATATGTACCGTCTGGGTTATAAACACAAAAAAGTAAATTAAGTTAAACACAAACAATGTAAAATCGATTTCGTAGGATATAAAATCGATTTTACAAACATCTGCTAAACGAGTTATATGAAAACATCTCTAGTAATCCAACAATATGTTAAACTTTAACACCAGATCTGTTATCTGATCTTATCCAGACCACACGTGACCATCGTGGTATCAATAGCTATATTGTTTTTGCCTTTAAAACTCCGGCAGATTAACTTATAAATCCTTTCAAAGTAAACACGGCGCAAAGAATGGCGAGATAATGGGAGATATCGATGCGTACCATCGTTGCGATTCGACCACATTGCGTTGAGTTATGTCATATAGTCTGATCAGGTTTTTGTGACTTATAGGATGAAAACCTTTGAAATTTTTATTTAAACAGGCGTTTAATACATATAAGTTAAAAAGCTCGACTTGAGCTTTTGAAAAGAAAGTTTAAGGTTGCTAATAAATAAAAACAATAGAACAAAAATACACAGCATCGAGATGTTATTTTATATAGATGAATATTATATTTGATATGAATATATTTATAATATGTATGTATTTAAAGTTATATACGTGTAGTGTATCTACTATCTGGTATCGATAACACAAGTCTCGTAGCTTACTATGGAATTAGATGGTGTTGTGTGTTAATGTCCTAACATATTTATTTATTTAGGTTTAAAAATATACATTTAATGTTTTGTTCGCTAGCCAGACTCGTATTTGTCCATTTTAAGCATTATTAACTATGAAAAACGTAAAGTTTCAAAAAACTATCACTTGCTATTCCTATCACAAATGTTTACTTAAAACACATTTTCTTATGATTGTATCTTCCAATACCATCAAAACTGAGCCACCGCGTGACTGGAGTACGGAACAAGTAGTATGCACAATCGCATTGTTTACATGTAAATACTTTACATTTTACTCAGAATATGCATTGTGCTTGAAATGCTTTACAGACAAATAATTAATATTCATGCTATTTTAGTTTGAAAGCTATATAAATTATAAGTATACTTTTATTTTTAATCCTGTTTATAATTTTGTTACATAGATGCAATAAAAAATAAAACCAATTTAAAAAAAAAGCTAACTAACTAGGATTCACTTATATTATATGTAACGTACATAAATCGAACCCAAGACCTCTGGTCTATTAGGCACCAATGTATAACAAATTTGGTACTTAATAATAACAAAATTAATGAAAGAAGAAAAAAATCATTCAGCTTTTGCAAAAATCTAGCTCATTTACTAACAGAATTGTCGCATATTTTACTCCACACCATGTTTAGCTTCTTTACTTATCATCCCTTTACAAAATAAAATATAAACCGCCCACGAAGAGTAATAACCACATTTGTACGCACGCGTTTATTAACCAGTGTACGTTTCAATTGCACACAATTCCTACGCTCAGATATATTGCCCCTCCACTTGAATACAGATAAATATGAACATTAATACTGCCTTTGTTGGTACCAAGATGTGTTCGGTTCTGCTCGCTATCTACACTTTATAAAATTACCCGTGTGTACAGCTTTTGTTGGCATAAATAAGAAGCTTATTGAAAAGATTTCTTTATTGAGGTATTTTAAGTCTGTTTTTGACGATAGTTAAATAACATTAAAAATATTAGAATCCTAAACAAAAACGTTCCATTTAATTCTTTGGCTTGTCGCTTATAGTTGTACCATTTGGGCACAGTTTACTTCGCTAATGTCTTGTAGAATGGAGAAGACATGGTAACATAAAAAAAAAATTAAATTTTATTTTTGACACTTAATTGTGTCGGTTAAACTGAATTTAAACTGTCTATTAATTTATGAACTAAGTTGTCCACGTCCAAATCAGTACGATGCTAAAGTCTCAGGTGTCAAACTTCAAACACCAAACTTTGCGTCGAGGATTCAAAATAATCATCCTTTTTGGAGGCTGCTAATTAACATGATTGCTAGATGACTATATTTAACACAGGCATTGACATTTTTTTAATTTAAGGATTTTTAAAGACCAAGACATGTTTCTAAAGCAAACTATCAGCATATACTTTGTTTGTACAATAGCAAATGATTTCCAGAAAATGTATGCCGACGTACAATAATTATAAGGTGGAAAGTAAAACGGTCGCGCTTCTTACCAGACACAAAAATGAGTTTGGTAATTCCTCGAGAAATTTACAAGGAAACCTGTAATTATTCAGAACCGTTCAGACCTCCGGGACAGCAAATCGGTACTAAATTAGTGTTGTGACACGTAATTATCGATAAGTAACACATCTATCTTTGCAATAAGGGATGAATTCATAAATTCTGACTGGACCTGTACAGCAAATAATGTAAAAACGATAAAAATCAAAGTATTTCGTAAAAAATATCATTAAAGAATCACCTCGAGCATCAAATTGCAACGGCATCGGTATTTACTGTTTTAAAATAATGAAACTGAGTATATAATTGCGTAATAACTTAAAAATTGTTATGTTCTCCATTATTATTTCATTCTTATATCTTGTTTAAAAAAAGTAACATATTGAAAATAACAATTATATACATCTTTAGCAACTCTCGTTTATTATACCTAACTTTCAACCACAAAAATTAAAATATTTAATAATTTTAAGAGACGTATTGGATAAAACTAATCTAACATCACATCGTTTAAAGGTGGTCAGTTGCGCGGGCGGTTCTAAGCCTCTTTCCGAGATTCCATGTGGAATAATGAAGCCATTACCGCAAGAACAAGCTGAGGGCAAGCACATTGGTATGGGAAGAAAAAAATGCCTAAAACGCCCGAAGGAAATCTTGCGCCGACATGCTGTCTTGCTAACGTAAAATAAAAAGATATTTTGAGTTCGTTAGGACTTGTTTCGGTACGCTTTCGTATCCAAACGGTGTGATTCTTTTGTTTTAATTTGAATGCAAACTTGTGTGGAGCTCTATGTTAGGCAAAGGGGATTATTTTATGGGTGCCATGGATTACTTAGTATTTATAAATAAGTTATTATATTAGATAATAAAAATAAAAATTGACTTACAAAATCATTAGAGAAGTTTGATGCCCAGAAGAACGTCTTAATCCGACTTGATTCTCAAGCGTCATATTATTTTTGAAGAGTAATGAAAGCTCTCAAAATATAAATTAATTATTATCATACAAAGGAATGAGCAACTCACGTCATTAGTACACAAACCCTTTAGATAAAGAAGTAACATGACAAAGCGTATTTAGTAGACGAGTCTTTAATAAATTATTTCTTAATAGATGACTATACCGTTACTCTATAACAATTCTTGTCGGCCATTTCAGAGAAAATATCCTTTTGTAATAAAATCGATTTTTAATTTATAATTCTCGATTATTTGATTTAGTTTTATTAAATTAATTATGCTAAGTTAAATAAAATTTTAAATGAAAATTGCTGAATGATTTAAATCTATATCCATACTAATATTATAAATGTAAAAATAACTCTGTCTGTTGTTTTTTATATTTATATGGTATAATTTGACAAGTCAATGGATTACGTGGGTACGGCCATGGGCTTACCCACCTTTAATCCCCACTCTGATTTATCATACGAGAAATTTCTTATGCATGCTAATTGTCTACCTCATTATATTTAATTATAATAAATTTACATTATGCACATGCATCAGGCGTCAAGATCATCGCTGAAACAATTGACATTGGGTAACGTCATCATAAACTCTAGCGCTCCGAACATGTTAATTCGAGATCATTAAGAAAGAAAAAGACATGCGGTGATTACCTTACAATGTGAGATAAAAAAACTTTAATCAATTCAAGACCATAAGAAAGCGACAAACTTACGCCCACGATCCGGGTCGAAGGACCAGGAATAATAAGGTAATTTGTAATAAAAATAACCCAGGTATTTAATGAAGTCGGTTGATTTTTTTATTAAATTCCTACGCCAGTTAAATATCTAAGCAATGTAATATGGTAAATGAATAATAAAATTTGAATTTATATGAACTAGACATATCACGGTGACTCGAAGATTTTACAAGCTCATTAAATAAGATAAATGAGAAGCAATTCTACCGTTTCACAAAATGTGTTTTATAGGTGTTTTATTATTTGAAAACACGCGGCTGTCCTTTTCAACGTTAGTGAGTTCATACCGTTTATATCCACAAATTTATGACTTAATCCTACAAATTTGATATTTACGATCTGCTAAATAGCATTCCAATATTTTATTACATTTATTTATAATAAAATACAAAAATTGGATTATAAATATTTTTTTTTCTTTATCGTTATTTTTAAACCGTTTTTAAAATAATTTAAGCTAACAACATAAAAGCCAACACTCTCCATATCAAAATCCCATTATGCGTCAAAACCCACTGCTCTCAACCAAATACATTAGTACCCGAGATACTTCTAATAACTCAATCCTTACTAAATTATATAGGGCCGAGAACTGGCCATCACTATCATTAAAGCACATTCAATGTAATGTGGTGCGTCTTTTCAAATTACGTTAGACACGACCAGGGTTATTAATGCATAGGAAGCGGTGTAACAAGCTAGAGTAACATCTAAGACGACTTTATCTAAATATACTGGATAATATTCAAACCTATTTAATGTTACAAAATTATGTTACATTTGCAACGGAGTATGATATATGATTGGAATTTTTTCACGCTGGCAGAAGTTTTCTTTGGGTTGAACATTAATTGTATTGTTGTATTTTTTCGGTCTTATCAAAACTAATGATAAGTTTTGATCATATAGCAAATAATGCGTAAATATTAAATAATAATGTAGATTTGTTCATAGCAATATCAGAATCTAGACTGGCTCTTATAAAAGCCGTCAGAACTATAATATAATAAAATAGCTTATTATATGAGCATCATTGGACATACCAGATAATCGGGTACAGCTTTGCATAATTAAGAATGCAAAGAACGTAGTGTTGTTAATTGTAAGTATCGATAAAAAGTATTAGCAAATTATTCTAAATTTGGTTATTCTAAATTTATCAATATTAAAATTTTAAGCTTCTAAAACCTAACTTTTTCCCACTACTCTACTTGCGTAATTTTTCAACGTATAATTGCTCCACACCTATTCCCTCCTCAATAAGTGCGCTATAAGATTCAAGAAGTTTTTTTAATCTATCATGGTTTAAACGCGCTAATTACTGGTATCATCCAGTAATATGGGCGTTCAAACAAACTATTTATAAATTATTGTATATACCTACCATAAATATATATATATATATATATATATATATATATATATATATATATATAGCTTTTTTAAAAAAAAATTAAATGCAGTATATATAAATATATATATATATATATATATATATATATATATATATATATATACACACACACAGGGTGGAACAAATCGATGGGACATGGAAGAAAAGTACCTTAAATATTGAAGTTATCAAGATTTACTCAAAGGAAACATTTCTTTATTTTTAAAAATAATAATAACTGCATTTAATTTTTTTTTAAAAAAGCTTACCTCAACCGGGAATCGAACAAAATAAAAATGCAAAAAAGGACACCGTCACTATTTTATCGAATTAATCGATAGGGTCTATGGTAAGGATAAAATCTCTCGAACAAATATTGCGTCTTAGAATTAAAGAAAACGATGAAAACTTACAAATTATACATATCGACTCTAACATCGTGGAACAAAAGCATAAGACAAGGAAGAAAAGTGTTTTAAACACTGAAAATATCAAGTTTCACTCCAAAGAAACATTTTTTTTTAAGAATATGATAAACTGGATTTAATTTTTTTTTAAAAGAGGACCTGAACCGGTAATCGACCCAGCGAAAAATGCAAAAAGGTACACCGTTACTATTTTATCGACGAAAATTGTAGAAAACTGAAGAAAAGTGTTTTCCACTTTCTATGCGTTTGTTCCACAATGTTAATTAGAGTCGACATGTATGTATAAATTGTAAGATTTCATCGTTTTCATCAATTGTAACATACAATTTTCGTTCGAAACATTTCATCCTGTCTATCTACTAATTCGATAAAACAGTGACGGTGTACCTTTTGCATATTTCGTTGGTTCAATTACCGGTTCGGGTCACCTCTTTAAAAAAAAAATTAAATCCAGTTTATCATATTCTTAAAAAAAAAATGTTTCTTTGGAGTGAAACTTGATATTTTCAGTGTTTAAAACACTTTTCTTCCTTGTCTTATGCTTTTGTTCCACGATGTTAGAGTCGATATGTATAATTTGTAAGTTTTCATCGTTTTCTTTAATTCTAAGACGCAATGTTTGTTCGAGAGATTTTATCCTTACCATAGACCCTATCGATTAATTCGATAAAATAGTGACGGTGTCCTTTTTTGCATTTTTATTTTGTTCGATTCCCGGTTGAGGTAAGCTTTTTTTAAAAAAAATTAAATGCAGTTATTATTATTTTTAAAAATAAAGAAATGTTTCCTTTGAGTAAATCTTGATAACTTCAATATTTAAGGTACTTTTCTTCCATGTCCCATCGATTTGTTCCATCCTGTATATATATATATATAAAAATATTTTCCTTTACAGAAATTGGCACTTGCTTTGATTTAAGTTAATTATACTGCACTTTATTTATTTATTTTTTTACGTACAAGTACGTACAAGTAACTGTAAAGTGAAATATTAGAATAAAAGAAAGTATATCGTAAAAAAAAAGCAATTAAATCCAACAATCGCACATCAATTATTTAACACAAGACATTTAAATGCACAATTATGAATTATAAATAAATAACACATTAAACTGTTAAGAAGCAATTCACTTTTGTAAACCACCTATAAATTTGTGCGCACAAATCGTGCGTATTCATTTTCATTACATACATTCGTCACGTGGTTAAAACAATATACCTGTTTGAGCCCGACTCTTCGTTTTGTACCACGCCCATACCATTATTATAGAAAGCATAGGGCTGTTATCGAGTATTGATACCTTGGAGTGATATTATTGTGCTTTTGTTTGATGGAGTTAAGCCTTGTTTTTCCTCTTCAATTGTATTTATTACTGAATAGAATGGCATTGGATTTAATGTTTGATGTTATTATTAGTTTTGTATTAATGTATATTGAGATAATAGTTTTGTTTCTCACAAAATTTGTTTTAAGGAAAAAGTATAAAGGTTTATTAAATATTATAAATGCGAAGAAATGTTTGTCTACGTTTATGTTTGAAAATATAGTACATAGATAAATTATTACCTGGAGAGTCTATGACATATACACTACTATTAGTAATAACACTAGCCAATGATGGCTATGCCAGTATATAATGTTATAAATACATAACTCATCTATGGACTCACCCGAGCAAAGCGAAAGTACCTCACTAGTATTTTCTAAAAGCAGGATGTTTAACCATTTTGTTACTATATCCACTTGTGGTATATTACTTTTGGACCTTAAACGTAATCTTTACTTAACCCGTAAATGAATGGTGCAAGAAAAAACTGTCTGACTGAGTTCAGACTTTTTATGACTTTGAAATGAACTTTAAATTCCAACAGTAGTTAGTAGGCGATTAGACATTATTTAAGTGAATATATTTAGATCTAGGCGAATCAAATTATAAATGGTCGATATCGATATTAACTAAAGCAATCACTACTACTCTGCAACGTTATCACCTGAGGACTGTACGTGCTCTCGGCGCCCGCGAAAGTATTACTTGTGTATTTATTTCATTGCTTTTAACCTTTCAAAGCAATAGACCGTAGTACAATCAATTGGCAATCCCTTTTAGTTATAGTAATTATTATCTTATAATATTAAAGGAGCATTTCTTCTATTTTATATATTACATATATATAATATACATTTGTTTCTTCAAAACGACTATAAAGATTTGAATCAAATTTTGTATTTAGATAAGATTTGCTTTTTAAGTTTATCTACATAGATGTTTTTTTTTTTTTAAAAATTGCAATTTGTATAATATCTTTCCCGAAATCGCCGCGCATAGCTCAGTTGTAATTGTAAAAATTCAATTGTAAAAATTGTAATTTGCATATATTTAAAAAAACACTATATGTCAAAGACTATATAATGAAACATTAGAATATTTCTAAAATAAACCAAAGAGAGTCAGGTTTAAAAATAGCGAAACCACTTATGAATAAAGCTAACAAAATAATTATTCAGCTTTAAAAAAAGAAATATTAATTCTCCCATAACGATAGTAGAGCACTGCTGCCGTAGATGACAAACAGTACAAATGTTTGCGAAGGCAGTTTGCCGTGACGCCTCGCTGCAGCTTACTGCGCGCGTCAATATTTACCTGCGCCCGCGCATGCAGGGCTGCTACTTGTAGTATTTTAAAATTAATATTTCTAAATAAAAATAACATAGAAATAGGTAAAAAGAATATCATATCAACTTTTACTTTCTTACAACGCTTTTTATAAATTGTTAAAATGATTGAATTTTTACGTAGTTCAAATTTCTTTTTAATGTAAGCTTATTTATTATATTTAGCTTTTAATTTAGGCTTATTAATATTATTTAAATTTCTAGTTTCTAGTCTTATTAACATTATTTAAGTAAAAAACACTTTAAAAAAGCCCCAAAGGTTTAATATGTTTGAAAACTTTTATATGGCAGCCCTATACAAATTTTAAGAAATAACGAACGTGAAGCTTTTCTAGAGCAAACGCTAAGGCATCCACTTTACATTGCCGGTGTAGAATAAAACGTTACGAGAACAACTAGCGCATACCAATCATTGGACCTGAAATGATAAACAAAATAAATATGTCGCCTAATAAAACAGAGATGTTTAAAGGATATCTTATTTACTTAGGTGGATGACGACGGTTATTTTTTGTGTGACTCTTAATTTGTTTTTTTTATTAGATAAGGGCTACTGGAGTAATTAATATAATAAATATATAAAATGGCGTCAATATCCTAATAATATTATAAATGCAAAAGTTTGTGAGGATGTATGGATGCTTATTACTCTTTCACGCAAGAACTACTGAATGGATTTTAATGAAACTTTACAATAATATAGCTCATACATCAGAATAACACGCTGGCTATATTTTATCCCAGAGAAATGTGCAGTTCTCGTGGGATAGATTTGTTTTTGTTTTCCTTTTTGAGGCAAATCTGAGCGAAGCGAGGGTGAGGCGCTAGTATTAAAATAACTTCAAATTCAGTTATCACATAGCTTCTTTCTTTTGCCTCAGATGTTTATTAGGACACCGAATAGTTGAATGTTACAGCTATTTACTTAATTAGACCAGGATTAGATATTTACAGGATAGTAAATATTTTATATTTAAGCTGAAAATACACTATGGCATTATTTTTCTTAAAAAAAGACACAGTTATAATTATATATTAAAAGCTGACAAAATTCTACATTCAATAGCGTATAAGGTAAATATAACTTAGGTATCCTATAAAATCAATTTGTCTATGAGGCTATATTCTTTAATTAATGTCTTAATAAGTTCCTTATGGGAATACAGCATATATAACAAATTCGACCCCATCATTAGACCATGAAATAAACTTCCGAACAAATATTCAAAAAGTATCTGAAGTAAATCTGTAACATGACAGTAAAATGTTAAAAATCAATATTTACTCACATGATCCAGAATCCATAATATCAATAAGCTACCGTTTGCCCCCCGGTCTCTCTCAGTCAATATTGGTAATGCTTAAAGCCTTTCCTGGTATAACATTTAGTAGGCCTATTATTGTGTAAACTACTACTTGTTTTACAAAACTGACCCGTTTTTCGTATGTGGCAAGATTCAAAATTATGTAGCAAATGAATTTTAAAAACCATAGCATTTTCGAATTTTGTGCCTTAAGTTCATCGTGGTTTGTGTCAGACGATAATGTTCGCTCGGATATTCTGTTTATAAAGATATTAGGAGAGGTACTAATTTTCAGGAAATTTTAAAATTTAAATGTAATGCACAATTACGTGTTCTGTAGGTATAATAGCTTATACTGGGTTTACCGTACCTACATTTTTGGCAATTTTTAGGGTTTAGTATTAGTAGGGCCAACGGAAATCTATTACTAAGCCTCCGCTGTCCATTCGTCCGTCCGTCTGTCCGTCTGTCAGAGGGTTGTATCTAATGAACCGTAATAGGTAGAGAGTTGAAATTTTCACAGAATATTTATTTCTATTGCCGCTATAACAACAAATAATGAAAAACCAAGATGGCGAATTTCAGAAAATGCTGCCATGCAAATTAAAAAAAAACGATTATGGTACGGAATCTTTCGTATGCGAGTCCGACTCGCACTTGACCTTATTCTAATTGCAAAGATTATGTACCGATAAAAACATTTTAAAATATTACTTAATGAAGGAATTCGGCTTTAAATTCTCTTAAGGTAACAAACGAATTAAAGTACCTGTCAAAATTGTCATCACCACAATAGTATGTCTGCGTGTAAATGAGTTCAAAAAAAAATTCAACTTATAATATTAAATAGTATAGGCACATCCATACCTTAATATTCACTAATCCTCACTATTGTTAGGATTTTGCTTTTCATATTTATAAAGGGACGAATGGACAAATAGCTCTCCACTTGTTCAAACAATACCACAAAGACATAGTTTAATCCCTCTTGAATTCTGCAAATGAGACAAAAAATATTTGTAGGACATCTTCATGTTATAACATTATTTATTTTTTTAAAGACCAGTAGTTAATAGCTGATTTAACTTTGTGGTTTCAGCTTCATTAACTTCTACGTCTCGTTTCAAGTTGCCGAGAAATCGATGATTTTCACCATGGGGTTTTTACGTGAACCAAAAACTTATTACACCACATAGAATCAAACACCGTATCTTACGAAAGTACTAAAAATGAAAAATAATTATATTTTCTTTTTATTCATTATTGTAAGATAATGATTATAGTTGAAGTTTTACACAAAATAAACTTGATAGGCAATCAAATCGAATATCCCATGAGAAAAACAATCGTATATTTACGTGGGTGTTTTAATGATCTATACCTAAGGGTGGTCATAAAACAATGATTTTAATTAATGCTTTGGGCGCTTAGCTTGGTACTGTTATTATCTTAGCCGGGTACATAATAAACTTGTTCGTACCTTTTGTTTGTTGGACGTTAAAAAGTTGATCCTCGTCCCATAACTCAATTGTTGTGAAATATATATGTAATACTTGTTTGGAATACATTTTGTGAATGCTAAAGAATTGAAAGTGGGAGGCTAAAAATTGACACTGGCTGTTACTAACCACGTGGGTTAGGTAATAATCTAGAACAGAGTGAATATAAGTGTAGATTAATACTATAAATATATATATATATACCTATATATAATAATAATAATAATAATAAAATTTAAACAACGTAATATCTCTACTTAAAGTTACTAAGAATATAAAATAAATAATTTTCCAATGAAAACCCACAATACATAAATAAAGACTTTCTATGAAAGCCGCACTAACTATGATGCACATAACAACTTAATTCAAGTATCAAGATATGCCTCCAATAGCGCTATTGCATCATTGGGTCGAAACGTTTCTTGTACAAACAGTGGGGATCCGAGCTCGCCCACTCGCATTCCTACTGAAACTGGTTCTATGGACTTAACTAGTGCTTTGAGTTTATGCTACGACCTAGGGTCGTACAGTCAATCAGTTATCGATGTAGACGATACATTTAAGGAAGCTTTATACTATTACCCTGATACAAATATAACAGGAAACACTGCCTTAAATAAGTGACGTATCATATTTAATGCGAGGCAACATTGTAATGACAAGTTGAAATAATTAATATTAGTAACTAGCGACTCACCCTCGCTTCGCTCGTGTTCGTCCCTAGGTATGTTTTAACCGTTAGTATAGATTTCTGAGAGATGAGATATTTTCCCACTATAAAAAGTATCCTATAAGTTGACCCGGATAACCCATCCAACTTACCAAATTTCATCAAAGTCTGTCCTATGGTTTTCTTGTGATACGTTCCCAGGTAGACAGACAGACAGACAAAAATTCTAACAACTATAAATTCGACCTATGTATCGATAATAATGACTATTTCAATAAAAATTTCCATAAATATTTAATATATCCATTCGACTCAGTTAGAATATTACTATATGTATAGATGATAACATTGTACATGATTTAGAAATTAGAACAAAACTCGATAAAACAAAAGGAAATAATCAATTTCTTCCATTTCTAACATAATGATGATGAAATATAGGAAGATCAAAAAGTAATTTCCTTTCCAGTCAAGCTCCAAGCATATAAGCTTGAAACCAAACCAAACACATTATACTAAGCTGTAGGTGATAATAACAGTTTGCCCAGTCACTTAGCACACCGATGCGAGCTACTGAGGATCTCGAATATTTGGACATTATTATCTCGACGTTGATTTAGGTGTACCTTAGAATCTATGGTCCTAACCTTATCTGTTGCTACATTCGGTTTTAGGGAACAGAGCTTACGCGTGGGAAGAAAATGTTAGTAATTACAGAAGTTCAAAAATAAGAAAGACAGAACTCAAATTGTTTATTCTATACAGATAAATAAAATAATGTCAAAATAACAGCTTTTTACTAAATACATATGAAATTATAAACGGTACTTATAAAAAAAAAACACAATTTGTTAAATTTTTGTCTGTCTGTCTGTCTGTTTGTTCTGGCTAATTTCCGAAACGGCTGGACTGATTTTGACGGGACTTTCACTGGCAAATAGGTTATGTTATAAGGAGTAACTTAGGCTACTTTTATTTTAGAAAAAAATTAGGGTCCTGCTCAAAAAAATTAAAACGTACGTAGGGACGCACATGAGCGAAGCGAGGGTAAATCGCTAGTTAGTTCATAAATATCTTATCCAGACTAATTTTATTAACGTTACAATAACTCTGTTATCTTTTCGCGCCTAAACCGCTGAATAGATTTTGATAAAAATTTGGCAAGGACATAGATTGCATCGTAGAATCGGACACACCTTCTGAACCGGCTACCTTTTAACCCCGCCCTACTTATTACGCGAACGACGTCGCGGCCAAAAACTAGTAAGTAATGAATTGGCTCAACTATTTCAATAATATATTTTTATCATAAGTACTTTATGAATGGTGCCCAAAAATGCCATAAATATACAACAATAATTTGAAAGAAATCTATTAAATTGAAAATGATTGTTGACCTATAATAATGTAATCATAATCAACAAATGAATATTGGGTGTACACTCCATTAATATACAGGGTGAATTTTTCAAGTGGGCCTGAATGACCAAATCCGAAACTATGAGCCTGTTAACTGAGGAAGGCTGAGCAAGCAAGCGAAGGTGAGTCGCTAGTTAAATTAAATAAAATGTTTTGTTGATTCTGTTATTGAACGATTTTAGTCAATTGATTGTCTCGGGTAGATTATGAAAATGTGATAGGTACTGTCCAAAAACTAGCTTAGTTCTCAATCAACGTTGGTAAAATCTATACTAATATTATAAAGCTGAAGAGTTTGTTTGTTTGTTTGTTTGGTTGAACGAGCTAATCTCAGGAATTACTGGTTGGAATTGAAAAATTCTTTTTGTGTTGAATAGTTCATTTATCGGGGAAGGCTTTAGGCTATATATCATACCAGAAAAATGTACGGTTCCCGTGGGATAGATTTGTTTTTGTCTAGGGACGAACCCGAAGCGAAGCGAGGATGAGTCGCTAATTCACAAACAAACAACAAGTACTGAATCGTGAAAATAAAAAAAAATTTGCAAATTAGAAATGTGTTTTATTATCAATCGCCTACCCAAAAGTTAGAGTGCTAACATGATAGAATGTGTCACTTTAACCGACTCCATACACTTAAAGCTTAGTTGTATTTAGTTTTCTTTAACTGCATCAAATTAAACAGATATCAAATTTTAGATAATATCTATATCAAATGTTTTGCTTTAAGTGGACTTAAGTAGAGGAACAATAATTTAATAAAAAATTATATGAACACATGACCTGCATCAGATTTAAAACATTAAGCAATCATTTCATATAACGAGCGAGTTTACTCCGGGATCTGCCCGTCACTCAGGAGCTAACACGGACTTCCTGTCTGTCCGTCTGTCTGAGATAAGGTTATACACTTGATTATTTAATACTTGTGCTTATATCGTTTCCGGTAGTTTGTACAGAACAGATTTAAGTATTGTATTAGAATTCGGGTAGGCAGTGGTAGCCCAGTGGTAACGCGCTCGCTTGGGAAACCAAGTGAAGCGAGTTCAAATCCAGGGTCTCGCACCTCTGATATTTTCATGTGCGAATCATTTCTAACATGATTACCACTTGCCTTACGGTAAAGGAAAACATCACGTCTGAGAAAACCCAGCAAGTTTTCGAAAGACATGTGAAGTCCGCCAATCCGCACTTGGCCAGCGTGGTGAACTATGGCCTGATTACCCTCGTATTAAAGGGAGGCCCGTGCCCAGCAGTGAGACGTTAAAAAGGGCTGAATACAATATATACATACATTAGAATTCGTAGATTTTAGAGTTGGTTGGAGAAACATAAAAACAGATAATAATCACAATATATCTACACAGATAAATAAAATTGAAGTGTCTGTTTGTAATGTCAAAAGAACAGCGTTTTACTAAATGCATATGATGAATTTTGTCTATCTGCCTGTCTGTTTGTTTCGGGTAAACTCCAAAACGGCTAAACTGATTTTGACGGGACGTTCGTTGGCAGATAGCTGATGTTATAAGGAGTAACTTAGTTTTATTTTTGAAAAAGAATAAGGGTTCCGCTACAAAAAATTAAAACGTAGGTACCTAGGGACGTAACATTCTTTAATACAAACTCAACAATAAACTACAAGTAAATATTCAAAAGCCAAAACCTTAATCATTGCTCGTATCCAACTAACAATATATAGTGCAAATAGTTTTACTTCTAAGCGTCCAAAGAATAACCGAAAACAAAATAATTGTCTAGTTAAACCATGCTAAAGACACCTCGCAACTGATCTATCAGCACTATAAATTACACCCCACTTGACAGCTAAATGCACCTTTCATATTGTTTCTTCTAACAGGTAACCGAATGGCACGGGATTCGCAGAATAACCGGCAAAATCGCCAAATAGTGACGAAAAAATCATTAAGGCGTTCCAACAAAGGAAATTGTTTTGTGTTCTCGAAACTAGTTTCACAGATATAGACCGACAAAAAAGTGTATTTTGATGTCTAAATAGACTTGTCAAGTCAGGTAGAAGGGACCGTATCGGACACTCACGGTGAAAGAGTCATTAATTTACGGATCGAACCTTCGCGATTTGTACTGAATATTTATTTAATAATTTATAAATTCAATATCAGATTGAAGTTTTTTGGTTGTAAGCATACGTTTTTATTGGAATCGGTTTTTTTTATATTCTTATAATGGTTTTGATATAAGGTATTAGTTGTGTACCAATTGTTTGATTGAAGGATTGTGTTTCCTACGTTTAAACAACGAATACATACATATAAATATTCTCGGTATAGAAATTTTTATTGGATCATATACAAAAGTTAAGAACTATTATATATCCAATATAGAAGCAATACATAAATAACACATTAGTAGAAATATCTGTCTATAAAATTTAGCAAACCTCCATTATATAGTAGATAATAAACGTCATTTTCGCGCTTAGGTACCTACATAATTTAACCAACCTGTCCAGTAATTTAACAAGAACATATAATCGACATACTTTAAAATTTATATTTTATTCACTTCAGTAAAGAATTGAAAAAGTAATTATTATTTTAAGCTCCTAAGTGGCAACATTTTTTATAGGATTGCGTACAGATCTTGCATTCAATGAATTTATTACGTTGAAATCCCAAAGCATTACAACCTAATGGCAGCCAACAATAGGGAATTTATTTTACCTGAATGTCTGTTCTCTAACCCATTGTTCGGAAACAAATTCGGGCACTCTTGGACTTTTTTCGAGCCTTGTTAGCAACTCCACGGATAGATCTCTTTTGTGAGCACAATAGCGGGTTACATATTTATAAGTGGGTAGGTAGGTACAGGTGTTTTAACTACGCATCTACAACATCCTTTAGTCTCACACATTACATTGTGTAATATGTAGTTATATGGTAGTTAAAAGCCAAACATTACTGAAATTTAAATGATTTTAATCGATTAAAAGTTTATCATTTTTATCTCATAGTGCTTCCTAAGAAATACAGTATCACATCATAGTGATATGCAAGAAAATAATACAAATAAACATTAAAGAAAAATTTGAATATCCCTCGGTATTCGTATTAAATAAACAATGGTTATAGCATATGGATTTTTTTTAGAATTGATATTGTAATACATTAAGTTAAAATGGATTCCTTAAAAGTTAAAATATGAATAGACCATTGTTATGTTGATACCTGAACATAAGAAAGTGGTAAGAAAATGTACTTAACAAATACATACATACTAAAATTTTACTTATATTACTTTGGGGCTATAACTTTAAAATAATGACTTTTCTTACACAAAAATTATAATAACGCTTACTAAAGCATGATTCCCAAGGTTACTTTGCCAAAAAAATACATATCTATATTAAAAGTGTATATCACACTATTATAAAAGTGAGAGTTGTATGTTTGTTTGTTTGTCCTGTATACTGAAACGACAGGACGGATTTAGACGAAAATTAATATACAGATAGACTATGACAATGACAAAAAGTAAAGAAAGTAGCGCTAAAATGCTAGTGATGATTTTCTTAATACTCTATTTTCAGACAAAAAATGCAGACTTAAATTCGCAAAATTTAGCAACACCAAAAATAAAACATGTACCGCCGTTTAATTCTAATAATTTCCTCAAAACCATCTACTAACATTGGCGTCAGCACGTAATCGACAACAATGATGAGGCAGATAAAACCCAACGTTCAGTTATAAGGCACCGTGACTATTTATTTGAAGTAGAAGCAAATGCTCAAGCGGTCAAGACTCAAGATTTTTTGCCGGGTCGCCTCACGTTCCCGCTTCGGTGGGTCTATCAAACAGCGTAGGTGCACAACAAATAACTTTTTTAACTATAACCAACCAAGACCAATTAGTTCTACCCTAGAAAGATGACTCTTTCGACGCCGTTTTTTTCTCCATTTTATTTTGGAGAGGTTCGAATTTGAATCGCTCCTGTGTGTTTATTACTATGCTGACTGTACAAATATTTTGAGCTCGTATTTTCTGGTAATGTCACGCTTGAAGTATTTTCATGTAGTATGTAAGTTTTTATTAATAATGATTTTTAATACAAATCTATATAATAAATATACATTTAGAGCGAAAGCTTTAATAGGGTTTCAAAGTTTTCAAAAGTAAAAGTTTGTTTAAGATGTTTTTATTATTTTAATAAAAAATGATTTTGTGGTAATATCAAAAAGTTAGGAATTGTCTTATCTTAATTTTACATAAGTTCACATTATTCTATGGTACAAACAAAATCCATATACATATAATAAAACTGTAGAGGTCGAATGTCTTTACATAGAAAAAAAATGCTACAAACCGAGTCAAGAGGATGTAAGAAGAGAAATAAAACAAATCCAGTTTGTTTTTCATTTTTTTTTGTTTCTCTGTCTGTTTGTCTGTGTGTACGGGCCGATTTAAATGAAATTTTGCATGGTGGTACCTTATAAGGTATCTAAAATGTTGTCAACATTTTAGATATTTTTCATCCCGGAAAATCAAAAAGTTCCCATGGGATAGTTAAAAAACTAAAGGAACTTATACAGCTTAATATAAACAAACTACTGATTGGATTTTAATGCAACTTTACAATAATATAGTTCATACATCAGAATAACAAATAGACTACTTTTTATTCCGGAAAAATGTAAGGTTCCCGTGAGATAGGTTTGATTTTGTTTGTCGCTAGTTACTAAATAAAAAGATGTCAAATAAAAAGCTATAGCCATATCGCATCTCCTTCCCACAGCCTACAAAGGTAATTCTAATTAAATTTCTTCGTAGCACACAAGGTTTATAAGCTTCATTAAATTAACATGTGCTTCGTTGTATTGTATATTTGAAGCTTATAAATGTGCTTTGAAAAGTTATCACATATTCGTTAATTCTTCTCTTGTATAGGAATGAATCTATGAGAATAATATAATAAAATGTCTAACACTGCCATTATTTCCTTTTATAAAAGGTTGTTAATATTTTTATTAGTAATGTTGAAAATTTTCTTCGCAATTAAGAACTGATCGAGTATTTTATAGATTTACTTAAACTAGGGTCCGTCGAGTGGTCGATCGACCATAACCACTATTGAAAATTTGAGGAAAACATATATAATGAATAGAATTTACTTATCTGTATAAAAAAACTGTTTCCAACATTTTCACTGATAACACTAAAACTCGTCAATAGATACTGAACAAAAAAAGAACAGGTCAACAAAAACCTCTTTATATATATACCTACGTATAGACCTCTTTATATACGTATAGATATTTCAACGTTTTATACTTAAATATACACAGTTGGACGAATTCAAATTGTGTTAAAAAAACTATATCTTCTATACATATAATAAAATAATTGTAACTACGCCGGATCCGTACATTAAATATTTTTTGGAAAATCTTAGAGAAATAGACATTATTATCGATACAGAGGCTGAATCTATAATTTTTAGAATTTTTGTCTGTCTGTCTGTTTGTTACCGCATCACAGGAAAACTACTGGATAGATTTTGATGAAATTTGGTATGGTGATAGCTGGTTATCCGGGTCAACATATAGGATACTTTTTATTTGGTTTTTGGTCATCTGAACGCGGGCGGAGCCGCGGTCAACGCTAGTTTATGAATATAAACACTTTCTTGAAATATTTTGGCGTATTGCATATTTAGCTAACAGCATTCGCTTTTTAGGAATGTCAAGTTGAACCTACAACTATTTCTTACCCAACTGCTTAATCTACATTTAATCTATTCTATACATATAATAAAAGTGTAACTGATCACTGTTTATACATGGAAGATAGTTGAGAAAAACTATTATTGGGGGTCTTTATTAACGCAATAGAACCCAAAAATGATTTTTAGAATTTGTCGGTTTGTCTGTGCGTTTTTGCGCGTTAATCTCAGAAACGACTTGACCGATTTGGGTGCGGTTTTCACTAATGTATTGTGGTAAGCCTCATTTAACATTTAGTATTTGTTTTATTTCAATCGGTTCATTAATAAAAAAGTTATGTCAATTTAATGAATCTTATACTTTGAGCAATATGTATTAGCAATATTATACTTGCACATTGCTGATATTGTCTATATTGTAGGTATATAATAATAGCAGATTTTTTTTTAAATACGGTGGCTCTCGAAGAATAGAGTACGAGTATGTGATTTTCTTGGCTATTGGCTATGTAGTACATGTTTAATTATTATATAATGCATGTGTTATTGTGTTCTTCTATCATTCTGCGGATAAATATGAAATTAAAAAGTGCCTCTATATAGTATGAAGTTAATGTTATATCAATAAAATATGGATTACTATCGCTATAAAGCCTTAGTGTACAATACAAATGTCTTCATTTCGCCGTGACCGCGAATGACCGCACAACCAGTTCTAACTTACTTTCAACAAACAGCTTAATGCAGCAGTAAAAATTAAAACATTTGAACCTTTTCCAAATCACTTATTTGAATTTCAAAAAATCCAGTCTTTGAGGTTTAGTAGTTACTAATGTCAATATGAAGTAACTAACTGCAGTAGTTTTGTCGTCTTCCTGCCTCGGTGGCGTAGTGGCTAGCATAGGTATACTGCTGCACACCTGGAGGTCCTGGGTTCGAGTCCCGGATCGGGCCAAGTTTAGTTATTGAGTCTTTCTGTATAGTAATCTTCGTGTTATACTAACATTAAAACGTCCCTAACTTTTAAGATTAGTATACATTTCTCAGAGATGAGATATTACCCCGCCGTAAAAAGTATCCTAAATGTTGACCCGGATAACCAGCTATCGTCATACCAAATTTCATCAAAATCTGTCCAGTAGTTTCCTCGTGATGCGTTCCTAGACAGACAAAAATACTTAAAACTATAGATTCCGCCTCTGTATCGATAATAATGACTATTTCAATAAGATTTTCCAAAAAATATTTAACGTACAGACTTGATTCAGTTAGAATTTTATTATATGTATAAATTTATACTTGTGATTTAAAAAAATCTATTCGTTTTTATTAGCATCAGCCTTACTATACCTAAAATATACTTTGTTTTACCTTATAATTAGAAAATGATAGACGGTTATTTATTACGAACGAGTCGATATGCTATAAAATAATCTTACATTATTATCTTCTTACGATTACAGCCAAATGTTTCGAAGTAGTGATGGGATCGCTCTGTCCAAAAGTATTTTAATATTTAAAGAAATACAAATACACTTTGTAATGTATTTACTAATTACATTTAAAATTAGATTCAAATTCTGTCTCTCCATACATATAATAAAATTCTAACTGAGTCGAATCTGTATATTAAATATTTTTTGTGAAATAGTCATTATTATCGATACAGAGGGCGAATTTATAGTTTTTAGAATTTTTGTCTGTCTGTGACCGCATCACGAGAAAACCACTAGACTGATTTTTATGAAATTTGGTATGATGATAGCTGGGAAATATCTTGTCACTGAGAAATCTATACTAAACGTTAAAAACTTACAATTTCCTAATAATATGTAATACTTATATATACATCTTGAATTTTATGTTATAATTAGTGACTTCGCCATTCAGTCATCTTTACTCTTTGGTAATGCCACGTTTTGGTACTAACAGGTACCTTTAGGTATAACAGCCTACATGTTACTCTAGGCTCTGGGTATATACATAGTCTGTATAAATTTCATCCAAATCCGTCCAGTCGCCTCAACATGAACCAGTAATAAACTTACACAGTTGTATGTACGTACAACTTTCACATTATAATAATAGTGTCTATTGAACCCTGAGTAAAAGACACAATTGACACTTCTTACACTGCTCAAATCAAATCAAAATTTACTTTATCCTAATAGACTTTTACAAGCACTTTCGAATCGTAAATATTACATTTTAAATTTAAATTAAATGACAGTCATTTCTGTGAGGAAACTACCACCGAATGGAAAAGCAGTTCTGCTGAGAAGAGCCGGCGCGAAACTCAACAGTTGCTCTTTTTAAATATAATATAATAATAATTTACAATACATTATTACAATAATTATATTCTTATCCTAAATTATTATCAATTAATAGTAATCCCACACATTTGCATCAGTAAAGTATCATGCTTTCCTCAATAACTCAACTATTCAACACACCAAGAAAGAAACTTACGCATTCAAATACATTCCCTTATTAAAATTTATCCACCTTCACTATGAATTCAAAATGGTATAATAATAAAAAGATATTATCAACATCCGTATCCGTACGTACATCACTAGATGCCGGTCGTCGACATGACCATCGCCCGCTCTATTGATGATCAATCCAGTTGATTAAGCAATTATTGAAACCAAACGTTTCTATATTATCATTTGGGTTTCTCTTAACTTAAAATATTTAAGTACAGGTTGGAAAAGATTGTTTGCCGATTTAGTAGGAAAACGCTTACTTTATGTCTAACTAGCAGAATCTGCGGCTTCGCTCGCGATCAAACTACGAAAAATACGAAATTTCATGCAAATATGTCCAAGGAATAAAAAGTTTTATACAAACTTTTATCCCCTATTTCACCCCCCTGGGGATTGAATTTTGAAAAATCCTTCCTTAGTGGATGCCTACGTCATAAGAGGATTACGTGTGCGAAATTTCAATTTTCTAGCCTTAAGGGTTTGGGCCTGTGCGTTGATACATCAGTCAGTCACTTTTGCCTTTTATATATATATATATATATACACATACATATATATATATATATGTATATATATATATATATATATATATATATATATATATATATATATATAGGGCTCAATGGTCTTGTGGTTAGCATGTTCGGCAACAAATTTGGATATTGTGGGTACGAATCCCGGATCGAGTCAAATATTTTTGGTACATTGATATTTCGATATCAAATTATTAATAACAGCCTGTGGAGTTGGCGGTGTTTCACTCTCGTGCTTCGGAAGTACATAAAGCCGTCGATATGGTGTCTAATCTTTCACAAGTCGTGTCGAATTTGTCCTACGGAAGTAAGGAAGAGTTGAGACTTGACACTAGTGTTTGCAGGCATACTTGTGCACTATAATATTTCCTGCGCAGATAACTAACCTCCATGGCCAAATTCGATGTATTTTTTATTATCTATACAAAAAGTTTATTAATCTGACTTTGTTAATGCCTAGCTAAAAAGATTGGACTTTCTAGACTGACATATCAGAGCTAATTAGCGCTATCTAGAAAAAGGTAAGTCCTAAGAAATTATTTTATTAATTCAGCGTATAAATATAGAAAGTAAAAAAGAAGCCGGGGCAGGTAACTAGTTTCTCATATTTACCGTTTACATGATAGAAAATCCTTTGTCTCTTTTAACATTTTTTTTTTATATTTCTTCGTAATTTAATAAAAATTATATGTGAATAATAATATATTAATGAACATTAAAAAATCGTTTTTATTACATTTTTAAACTGTCATGCAAACGACTGCGCAGTGCAGAGGCATTTATATAAAACTATTTTTAGGTATTTTCATCATAAACATTTTAATTAGCCACAGTTAAGTAAAGGTCGAGTGGATAATGTGTTTATTGCCCACAAGGGATTACTTTCAAGATATTATCGTGTTGCAATTTTAATAATAACTGGCATTCGACCAGTGGTAGAAATTTGACCATAATTATTATAAATAATTTAAGGAAAACATGTATGAATACATTTTACTTATATAAAAGAATAGCGAATCACCCTCGCTCCGCTCGGGTTCGTCCCTAAGTTGATTACCCATACAAACTGTCATCCCCATTTTCACCCCTTAAGGGATGATTTCCGGAATAAAAAATATCCTATATCCTTTCCAGAGTCTCAAATTATCTTCTTACCAAATTTCATCTAAATTGTTCTAATAGTTTTTGAGTTTATTCGTTACAGACATACAAAAATACAAATGTTTTCTCTTTATAATAGTAGAGTAGAAGTGTAGATGTAGAAAAACGAACTGTTTCCATTTTTTTTTTATTGATAACATTAAAGCAATCAATAGTTAAACAAAAAAAAAAGAAAATCGTTTGACTAACAGAGGAGATAAAGGTACTGGATCTGTTTTGCCTTTGCCTATTTATATATATGTATAGAGTTCTAGTTCTAGTTCTTTGTTCTGTGGCTTATAGGCGTGCCATTTGGGCACAATTTACTTCGCCAATGTCGTGTAGAATGGAGAAGACTATGTATAGAGTACCTGGGCGACCAAGATTCGCTTGACGTTTTCCGGAAAAGATATAAAAAATTCGCTTTTTCAGAATAATACCTACACAGATAAACTTAAAAAGCGAAACTTTAAATACAAAAAATATATTTAAATCGTTAAAGCCATTTCTTAGATATAGACAAAATAAATTTATAATATATAAAACAAAAATTGCTCATTTAATATTAAAAATTATACATAGATAATAAAATTGGTTATTTGTAATTATTTTACTGTACCTCATTAAATTTATCGTTAAGCTCTAACTGCCTCGCGTATCCTTTAGTGACTTTTTACACTACTTATATTAATTAATATGTACTAACGACCTTAGTACTTACTGAAGTTGAATTTACAACATTGTATTCAGCCCTTTTTAACGTCTGACTGCTGGACACGAGTCTCCCTTCAATACGAGGGGAACAGACCATAATCAACCACTCTGACCAAGTGCGGGTTGGCGGACTTCACATACTTTTCGGAAACTTCCTAGGTTCTCTTAGACATGCCAGTTTTCCTTGACCGTAAGACAAGCAGTAATCATGTTGGAAATGATTCGCATATGATAATATCAGAAAGACCCGGGATTTGAACGCGTTTCACTTAGTTTCCCAAGCGAACGCGTTACCACTGAGCTATCAGTGGGCTAACACTGCCTTTATAACAATATACGCCCACAATAGCTTAATCGGTTATATTATAACAAGTTTTCCCGTAGGAGAAATATTCGTTCTTTAAAAAGTAACTTTCATCACCTTCCAATCTTCCAACTACTTTTATACAAAAATCACATCAATGCGAATCTACGTTTGGACGTAAAAAAAAACAAACACATTTTCACATTTATAATATTTTTTAATAAAAAAACAATATTAGTAAGTTTATATAATAACTAGCGAATTTCCAATACAAAATTTCATCCCCATTTTCACCCCCTTAAGGGATGATTTCCGGGATAAAAGTATCCTATGTCCTTCCCAGGCTCTCAAACTATCTTCTTACCAAATTTCATCTAAATCGGTTCAGTAGATCCAGAGATTACCCCCTACAACGTCACATACTCACAAACTTTACCTCTTTATAATATTAGTATAGATATAATAATATAATTTAATTTTTTCGTTAAATACTCATAGAAGTCACATTAAATAAAACAATTTTTACGTAGAAAATGTATTCAACTTAACCCTAAATAATATACAAAACGTCTGCATACAAACTTTTTATGTTCTCTAAATCAATGTATCGATGCAAATAAATCAGTGTTTATTCGTGATCTTGGGTCGGATCGAGTCGTGATATGAGATTGCGACTTGTCGTTCTTGTTCCGGGTATTTTCTACGGATTATGTTACTTAGAAATTATATTATTTTATTTATTACAAAAGGTACAATTGAAGGATTCATTATCGAATAGTTTTATTAGATTAATCGATGTATTATGTACGTTTTAACCTTTAGTATAGATTTCTCAGAGATGAGATATTTTCCCACAGTAAAAAGTATCATATATGTTGACCCGGATAACCAGCTAACATCACACCGAATTTCACCAAAATCTGTCTAGTGGTGTTCTCGTGATGGGTTTCTAGACAGACGGACAAAAATTCTATAAACTATATATTCTGCCTCTGTATCGATAAAAAATATATTAAATGTACAGATTCGACTTAGTTAAAATTTTAGTATATGTATAGATGTATAACATAGAAAATAATGAATGTGAAGTTTATTTAAGTAAAATAAAATTTTATAATTAGTAGAATATCTTTATGTTACTTAAATATACTGGAATACCACTAAACATTCCATATTTTTTAACTAATATAAAGCAAGAGCAGACTGTTCAGCAATTGTAATGTTTATATCATAAGAGGCTTATATTTTAGTAGTTATGGAACTTTTTAACTTTTAGTTTAGTTTTAAAGGAATTTTTACCTCAATATTCACTATCCCAAAAAGTAGATAAGTCATAGAAGTAATGAAAGCTTATTGTAGATCTTTAAGCTCGTGAAAGTTATCTATAGGTTTTGAGCGCGAAAAAATATTTTACAATTGATAAGATTATAATTTATATCCATACTAATATTTATAAATGAAAAAGTAACTCTGTCTGTATGCCTGTTACCTTTTCACGCTTAATCCGCTGAACCGATTTAGATGAAATTTGGTATGAAGATAGTTTGAGACCCTAGGAAGGATATAGGATAGAATTATATATTCAATACAGCTAAGATTTATTTACTATAGATGAAAAGCTTCTAAGTAATTATTCTTTTTATTTTACGCTGTAACGGTTGCACGGATATGAACGACATTCGAAATGGAGATAGTATATATCCCGGTATACCGACCACGCGGACGAAGCCGCGTTCACAATCAAGGTTTGCAAAATTATTATAATTTCAATGTAGTATATCATTTAACAAGAAGTAATAAATGTTATCGGCATAATTAGCCTTCGCTTTTATTAAACTACTAGCGACTCACCCTGGCTTCGCTCGGGTTCGTCCCTAGGTTGATTTTCCATAGAAACTTTCATCCCCATTTTCACCCCCTTAAAGAATGATTTTCGGGATAAAAAATATCCTATGTCCTTCCCAGATTTCATCTAAATCGGTTCAGTAGATCCAGAGATTACTCCCTACGACCTCACAAACTTACAAACTCACAAACTTTGCCTCTTTATAATATTATAGATAAAAGCAACTAAGTTTTTTTTAATATTAGCAGATAGAATACAAAATATTTTAAAAATGATAAGATATAAAAAAAATGTTCTGATAATAGGTGCTTGCTAGAAGGTTGCTGTTTCAATACATTTGCCGTTTTTAAGTCATTAGGACAATTAAAATCCTACTTGTAAGAATTAAAAAGGATTTTCTGAATAATTTCTGACCTTTATAACGCCATATTGTAAGTATACAGCGGAAATTATTATTTCTTAAATTAAAAATGGATAAATATTTACATATAATGTCTAGAAAATGATGACATAAATCTAACCCAGGTAACAAACATTTTCAAGCTACTTGAGGACGGATACTAATAAAAATGCAACATCAACAACGTTAGGTGATAAATAAAAAAATCCCGGCAATTCTCGGGAAAGACTAAAAACGTGACCAAACTGCAACACCGGCCGGGCTCCCCGTCGTTGGATTTCTTTGTTTTTAAACTTACAAAAAGTCAGCCCTTGGCCGAGGCAGGTACAAATGCTCTGAACCACATGTTGTAGTCCTTCGCTAAAACGAAAACTTGTCACTTGAGTCAAAAGGACGAGTTTAGGGACCGACGGGCGGAATTCCGAAAATGTTACCGCACGTTATGTGACTTTTGTAAATATATCTACTAATTATTTAATAAATAAAATCATTAAAAGTCCGTATCTAGAACATGTTATTTATTTAAGTAATGATAAAATATAGTTAATTTTAAAAAAGAACTACTTTGATAACAGTGAAATAACTTACTGCTCTGATATGCAGATCTGTCAGGTCATCTCGTGTCAAACTATATTGTGGCGGCAGCAATCCATTCGCATAATAATAAATACATCACAAAACACATGCGCACTTGACAAATTAATTTGTAAAAACTTAATTACACATAATTTTTTAACAAACATCCAGTCACACACTGTCACTCGAACGTTCAAAAGTCACTTTTTATTGATAAATAAAAATAAAAGCGTTTGTTTATCAAAAATATCGAGTAAAAAGTAGTGACGACGTCCGTCGCCGGCGCGGCACATACCGATATAGCAATAGGAGGACTCGGAAAGACCACTGCCGGCGATTTCATCTCAATCTCGCCCGTCGAAACGAGACAGTAACATGACAATAAACAATTGTAAAACGTCAGGAGTGAGAGAGACAGACGATTTCTCATTATGCGTGCACTGAGCCTGACATTTCAATCGCGCCGTCTCCCTCGCACGCTAAGTTATTTCTGTACAAATTATATGCGGGTGTATTTGTGCTGCGTCCCGCTCTGCCACGGATAGTGGTAACCAGATAATGTCTTAATCGCATTTTCTTAGCGCTATGCTGACTGATGCACTAACATAAACAATGATAATTCATGGATTTGCATGAACGATAAAATGTTTTAATGAGTCAACTTCGATGGATAAGTATAAGCTTGATGGGTGGGCGGAGTAATAAATTAGTATTCATAGTCTAGGTGTTTTTGTATTTCTGACTCTTCTCGTTGGTCCAACAAGATAGCCAAGGTTTGGTCCATCTATTGCCATATTACAGTGATTTAAGATTTTTGTAATTCTTATATGGTGCATCTAAGAACTTGAAATTTCTAATTGTTGATACACATATCGATACTCATATTGCAAGAGAATACTTAAACGATCATTGAATACTATATTTATTGTTAATATGTTATATTTTATAAAATAAATCATTTCGATAAACATAAGGTAATTAGGTGTTAAATTTAAATATATATAATTTAGACTTATACATTTTTAATCATTATCGATTATTAAGAATACGATTAAACTCGTGATATACTCGATTTTACTGCAAAATAAAAAGATTTAAGATATTATCTAACTTTAAAGATAATATACCTACTGTTTTCTTTAAAATCGATTTACAATTTTGCAAATATTTTGAATTGGTAATCGTAAACAGGGTTTTTTGTGGAAGTAATATTATTTATTTATTTATTTATTTAAATATCGAACACGCGTTTTATATTTTAACTTTTCTTGGTTTTCTCTACTAGGTAGATCTTTCCAGAAAAGCTCTGTTTAATTAAGTAGTAAGAACTGTAGAAACAAAAAAGTTGTATCATCTAAATAAGCTATTTTTCTAAATAATTATAATTAATCTTATAAATTTTATATTTAGAAACTAGCGACTCACCCTCGCTTTGCTCGGGTTCGTCCCTAGGTACATTTTTTTATTTGAGCGGAACCCTAATTCTTTTACTGAAATAAAAGTAGCCTATGTTACTCCTTATAACGTCAACTACCTGCCAGTGAAAGTCTCATCAAAATCGGCCCAGCCGTTTCGGAGATTAGCCGGAACAAACAGACACAAAACACAAATTTTAAAATAGTGCTTTTCTTATAAATACCGTATATAATTACATATGCATTTAATAAAAAGCTGTTATTTTGACATTACAAACAGACACTTCAATTTTATTTATAGGTATAGATTGACACCCCTACGTGAATCTGGATATGAAGCATCAAAAATGCAGTAAGTAAATCAGGGACACGATAATTATCTATTTGTTAAGTGGTGAGTAAATACTCAGCCGTGCGTGTTTGCGGCGGGGAGCACTATTAACATATTCTAAAAATGACAGATCTGACAACTTAAGCAAGAAATATTTTCTAGGAAATATTATAAAATACTAGCAACTCACCCGCGCTCCGCTCGGGTTCGTCCCTAGTTATGTTTTAAGGTTTCTCAGAGATGAGATATTTTCCCGCAGTAAAAAATATCCTATATGTTGACCCGGGTAACCAGCTATCATCAAACCAAATTTCATCAAAATCCGTCCAGTGGTTTTCCCATGATGCGGTAACAGACAGACAGACAGACAGACAGACAAAAATTCTAAAAACTATAGATTTGACTTCTGTATCGATAATAGACTTTCTATTTCAATAAGATTTTCCAATAAATATTTAATGTACAGATTCGGCTTAGTTACAATTTTATTATATGTATAGATAGGTATTGCTTCTTGCATGACTTAAAATTTTTGATCTTTAGGAATCAATCCCGTATAGTTCGGATAAAATGTCGAAATTCGACCGTAATAATTATTGAATTTAAGGAAAAGATGTATGAAAAAAATATCAGTATCCACTATCTAGTAGGTATCTATATAAAATAACTGTTTCCAATTTTCTTTTATTGGTAACACGAAAGCTCGTCAATAGGTACTAAATAAAAAAAAAGGAAATCGATCGACAAACATAGAAGGAAAAGTACTTACCGAATTGTTGTGTCTTTGCCTATTTATATATAGATATTTTTATGTATGACGACACGTTTGACTCAGTTTGTAGTGACCCTACTTGCTGTGCCAGTGGTCGCGGGTTCGAGTCCCGCTGGGGGCATTCATTTGTGTGATGAGCACGAATTTTTGTACTACAGTCATGGGTGTTTATATTTATAATATGTATGTATTTAAAGTTAGTGTCAACTACCAGGTATCCGTAACACGATCCTTGTAGCTTACCATGGAACTAGATGGTACTGTGTGGTAATGTCCCAACAAAAAACAAATATAGGTATGCCATCCTAATAATCCAAAATGCATCTTTTTTAGATCTGATTGTCAAAATCAAGCAACCGTTCCAGTAATGATCATTTGAATGGGTAAACGTTTAGCGGCATATCAAGCGAGCCTCTGTGGTTCAATCCAGTTAAACCATTTTATTAGCCGATTAATAATAATAATCTCACTCAATCTTTTCTTTTACCAGAAATGAAAAATACATAAACAAAATCTATACATATAATAAAATTGTAATTAAGCCGAATCTGTACATTAAATATTTTTTTGGAAATCTTATTGAAATAGACTTTATTATCAACACAGCCAAATCTATAGTGTTTAAAATTATTGTCTGTCTATCTGTCTTTCTATTACCGCATCACAGGAAAACCACTGGACAGATTTTGATGAAATTTGGTTTCGATGGTTATCGAGTCAACATATAGGATACTTTTTACTGCGAGAAAATATCTTATCTCTGAGCTAAACGTTAAAACGTAACTAGGGACCAACCCGAGCGGAGTGAGGGTGAGTTGCTAGTATTAAATAAGTAGAAGTTTGCAAAGATGTAATGCAAGAAGGCATAAGGGATGTTCCTACTGCGAATCATGCGCACATTTGTATCTCATTTGCCTCTATATGGCCATACATCATTATTAATATATTAAAATTTAAAGAACATACATCATTTATAATTTTACATTGGCTAGTGATGCGCTGATGGGATTCGATCTTTTCGAATATTGGATCGTGGGCATACGATATAATCGATTTTCGGATAGGATCGAAAGAATGCGATCCGAACTGCGAATCAATTCAACTCTATCAAATATCGAATCGCGGTCCAAACCACGGTAATGTTATATATCATTACCGTATCCAAACATTGTGGCTTGCACACAATGTAATGTAGATATGTTATTATTGGACGGTCAATCAAAGTAAGTACAATCTGGATCTTTAGATTTTTATATTACAAATGTAAACAAAATGTCGGTATTTTGAATCTTATTTATTATTGGTGTTTGCTATTGACGGCGATGGGTAATCAGATGACACGAAACAAACGATATGCACGTTTTAATTTCTAAGAAATAATGTGGGTTGGATGGGAAACTGCGAATATCTATGAGTACGAATATTTACGTATATCTTTAATAATTATTGTAAGTTTAATCTAAAAATTAGTCTTCATAGGTCAATTTAATTTTTGTTGCGTTTTTTAATGTTAAGTTAACCACCCAACCCTTTTTTGTTTGAAACAAATGTCATATATTAATATTTAAATATTGTATTCTCATGCGATTTTTTGGATCGCTATTTTAAAAATCGGATCAAATGCATGCGATTCGATTCGCAGATCGGACCGAGACGTTACGATTCATTGCGATCCACAAAATCGGATCGAGTTTAAAAAAAGCACATCCCTTGATTGCTTTAGTATGCGGTGGATTTGAATAACAAGCTAGACCCTGCTGCTAGCTGTACTGAATGTCAACTTAAACCTCTTGCGTGAAATCACATCACTCGCAAAGGGCTTATGAATCATGCATGATCCTTCGAAAACTAAGGCACAGAGCAATGTTAGTATGTCTTAATGCACTTCCAATAAAAACAGAAAACTCACATCTCGCATCGATAGAACGTGACAATAACATCTTAACGAATACAATTTAACATCGTAACTACTAAAATTGTAATTTGCTAATCTATCTTCTATTTTTATAAAAATAAAGTCTATATTCGATCATTGCATTGTGGCATTAAATGGATTTTGAATCGGAACTGGTTTTCGTTACGAATGAAATGCTCCAAGAAAAGGGACGGGGCTACAAAAAGCAATCGCGGTAAAGCAACTAAACTCGAAAGCTCAAAGGACTTGTGCTGTATTTTGTTTTGTCTGAGCGAGATAACTTGATCATCCTTTCCACTGTTAAAATGGACGTATGTTACTAAACTTGCAAAGTATTTTGAGTCTTACAACAAGGAAATAAAATTGATTTCTCATTCACATCAAGCGACATGGGTCGTTTAATTCCGAGCGTATCGTAAAAAGAACAATTTACAAGTTCGTCTGGTGCAAATAAGGACGGATGCTGTGAATGTATTACGCAAGAGAAGGACAAAAAACAGCCTGTGACCGGAGTTAAGGCTGTGTATTTTTTTCTGAATTATTATGCCGGTTTCGATGTTAATTAAGACATTTGTGCATATATAATGAAATAACCATATGAGTCAACGTTACGGACACCTAAAGCTGAGAGTATGTAACTCCAAACTCATTTTTTACGGCTTACTTGTATGACGAATTCATGGGAATGCTTACTTTTTGAAATTATAAAAAAATCAAAAATGAAATAACCTCTGTTACCAAAATTTTTGTGTCTTATATAAAATTATCTATATTAACTATTGCTATACATAATATATTAAAAATCATTAGTACAGACACCTATCCCTAGATTAGAAACACTGTGTTAAAGTTGCAAGTAAGAAGAATATACCTATTTTATTCATATCATACATGGTAAGGGTTCTGTATATTTGTTTTTATTGTTTGACTGTCAGACTGCTGGATTTATCTTGATAAAATTTAAGACAGAGATAGCCTACATTCAGGAGGATGTCTCGGAAAAGGTTTCCCACGGGATGGTGATCCCACAATTAGAGTCTGAGACAAGAGTAAAGTAGTGTAGCATTTGTAAATTAATTCATTTAGTTTTTATGTATGTATTCTCTAGAATTGGAGGTGGCAGCTTCTTTAAGAACAATGCTGACATTTTACTTTAATGTCTCTATGGATTCAAAAATGCTTGTACAAGTCTGTATTAAATTAAGTTATTTTTTTATTTTATTTCATGGAAGATACAACGTAAATTCTACTAGTGTCATAGTTTAACTGTTAAATACACCAAATCATGATCCATCTCTTCTCAGCAGAACTGCCTACCGAACCAGTTGGTAGGTTCTTCACTAACGGACTACACTCGTTCTCTTTAAATTAATGAATGACTCTATATAATATTGTAGAGTTTATTAAAGCGCATAATAAATATTTATTCGTTTCAATTATAACGTACCTATATGCTTTAAAACTACATTATGTTTGTATATCTTACAAAAAGTTACCAAAAGTTTATTATAAAGTAACAATCAAGAATTACATAACAGATAAAAAATTATATAAGAATGGCATTTACTGTTATTAATAAATATTAAATAACATTATTAATACTAAAAATCTTTATTACTAAATTAAAATATGTTTATATTGTTCTTGTACCTATATCTCTATATATTATGGTTACTTTGAGAACATACATACTTATTACAAAAATATCATTTAAACTACTTTGTATCTATACTAATATTATAAAGAGGTAAAGTTTGTGAGTATGTGACGTCGTAGGGGGTAATCTCTGGATCTACTGAGCCGATTAAGATAAAATTTGACCAGAAGATAGTTTGAGACCCTGGAAAGGACGTAGGATACTTTTTATCCCGGACATCATCTTTTAAGGGGGTAAAAATGGGGATGAAAGTTTGTATGGGGAATCAAGCTAGGGATGCATCCGAGCGAAGCGAGGGTGAGTCGCTAGTCGTCTATAATCCAATTCCGACTATTTGCCTGTCATATAGCAATGAACATGGTTTCGGCTAATGAGTCAAATCTTTTTTCATATCGCTTACAGAAATGCTGTGTAAAAAAAGACATATTTAATTTTTCATACCTTATTCACAATACATTTTGTGCAGACTCTTTTTAAATAAAACAATTTTCATTCGTTTTCTTTCATAATTAATTAATACATAAGCTCTTCAAACATACTTGCCAATTAACCATTAAAATATATTTTAACTAACTGTAACTGTGGTAACTTTAACATGAACATACAATGCTGACATTTACTCGTAGTTTAAACTAGTTGATGAACTAGTCCAAATTTCTAATTAAATTAAAAAAAAATGAGTGAGGCGAAAAGAGTCGCTAGTAAAATATAAAGCATAAAAAATATGTTTGTCTTAAACGATCATATGGAGACTTAATTATTTGTTTGTATGTAGGAAATTCTAACATGATTACCACTTTCCTTACGGTGAAGGAAAACATCATGAGGAAACTTGCATGTCTGAGAGAACCTAGCGAGTTTTCGAAATACATGTGAAGTCCGCCAATCCGCACTTGGCCAGCGTGGTGAACTATGGCCTGATCCCCTTTATTTTAAAGGGAGGCCCGTGCCCAGCAGTGGGACTTTAAAAAGGCTAAATACACAATAGGTACATACACATGTAGGAAATAATCTCTGGAACTAGTGAACAGAATCATAAAACTTTTCAGTTCGTTACCATTGAATAACGTACGAGTATACGACGTATTGGCTAATTTTAATGATGTAGGTATCGTATACGTACGAACGTATCCAAATATTATTATAGTACATAAAAATATATATTTTCTTATTTCTATGTAGAAAAAAACAAAATAGATATACCTATAGTCATTATATTAGTAGTTTACACTTAATCATGCAATATTATCACTGCACGTGCAATTCCGCTGACCAAATGCTACAGGAAGAACTGAGAACCGTGTGAATGCTTTATACTTACTTTTTGCCTTGTTAGAATAATTGATTTACGCGCTTTTAGCCTACATTGTCGAAATATATATAATAAAATTGTAACTAAGTCAAATCTGTACATTAAATATTTTTTGGAAAATCTTATTGAAATAGTCATTATTATCTATACATACACCGAATTTGTAGTTTTAAGAATTTTTGTCTGTCTGTCTGTCTATCTGGGAACGCGTGAAGAGAAAACCAGTGGTCAGATTTTGATAAAATTTGGTGTGATGATAGCTAGTTATTCGGGTCAACATATAGAATCCTTTTTATTGAGGGAAAATATCTCATCTCTGAGAAATATATACTAACCGTTAAAAGTATTTTTATTTATTGAGCTGTACAATTTATGCTAAACTAGCGACGTGCCTTCACTTCGCTCAGGTGCGCTCCTAAATGACTATGTGTTACTCCAAGTCTATTTATGTACTAAATTTCATCTAAATCGGTTCAACCGTTTCCGCGTGAAAGAGTAATGATGATAATAATAAATATGTTGGGACATTAAACACACAGCACCATCTAGTCCCATGTTAAGCTACGAGGCCTGTGTTATCGATGCCAGGTAGTTGATACACTACACATATATAACTTAAAATACATACATATTATAAATATAAACACCCATGATTGGAGTACAAACATTCGTGCTCATCACATAAATGAATGCCCCCAGCGGGACTCGAACCCGCGGCCGCTGGCACAGCAAGTAGGGTCACTATAAACTGAGCCAAACGTGTCGTCAAGTAACATATACACACACATACATACATACATACATACAAACTTTCGCAACAATTATAGTAGTCTGATAGAAAATTAATACAAACATATTTTAAGAATGCGGCAATATCATATTACTTTGTACTTTTAGTTTCTTTTTCTTTTTATGATTGGCATCACTAAATGGTTATTGTCCTACCATTCGCATCACGTAGACCAGCACAATTAAGGTGGCAGTAATCGCTACTAATTAAAATTGTAAAGGTGAAAGTGCTTGATGGTTTGTTTTATAGTTTGACCTTCTTGCGCAACAAAGATTTGATACGATTTTGCTAGAGATTTTTTAAAAAACTTAAGGGTAGAGAGTACCTAATGGTATCTATGAAATAAAGATTACACTTACATAAATCAGGATGATGATTCAAATAACACTTTCACTAGCACTTTTGAATCATTTATTTATTTTAAACATATAGACCAACCAGGAAGAAATCAGGCAGCTACAACCGGCTCCAAAAGCCGTTCTGCTAAGAGCCATATTCTTCTGGTAGGAATAAGAACATCTCAACTTGTACAAATGATAAGTTTGTGACTTCAAATCCTATTTCTAAACTACAGAACTTAGCTACTCTTAAAGTCTTTGTATTATGATAAGGTTTGGAACTCTTCCTTAGGGGATGAATTTATGTTTCTTTTCATCGATGATGTTATTAAAGATTATTCATAAATAATATAGTTATATATAATAATAATATATAATAAGCCCTGGTCATGGGCAGACCGTGACCACGGCTGGTGCAACCCAATCAGGACGTCGGGAATAAAGTATATAGCCACTTACGAATTCACGCGTTTAAGTACCGTAGTGTAATTATTATATAATTATGGAACGCGAAAATTAAAAAATAAATAAATAATGATGTAGTTATACTGTCACAATATTAATATCTCTAGCAGCAGATCCCAATAACCTATCTATCCTAACCTATTGTTTTCCCGAGGTATCCGAGATAAGCGTTTGACATAAACTCCATATAAATAATGTCAAATCTATCAATAGTAAGAGGAATAACAGATACGTGTAATCAGATTAGTGTTTCTTTTTTTTTAATTTTTTACCGATCACTCTATATACAACTGCTTTCTCCATTCTACACGACATTGGCGAAGTAAATTGTGCACAAAAGCAGTCCTAGAAGCCACCAAACTAAAAAACTGAATTGAACAACTAATAGATAGATAGATAGGTTATTGAGATTCACTATAAATGTCTTATCATTTTCTAACTTTCAGGGAAAAAAGATTTAAGATTATAATTTTATACTTCGTCTAATATTATAACAATATGGCCGTGTAGCGCTCGGCTTAGAATAGCGCTACCCCATCTCCTCTTGTAGGTATCGTAGAAGACGACTGAAGGATTTAGGGACATTGCATCTTGAGTCCCTTGATCGATGACGGGCGAATAAGAGCATTCTCAAAGAGAGTTGACGTCAGGTAGGCTGGTCGGAAAACTTTGCTAAAAGCAATTAGCAGTATGGACCCCAAGTAATTTGGAAAATAGGCAACAAAGTGGTGATCTAATATTATAATAATAACCGCAAAAGTACTAAATTACATACTTGAAATATAAATCATATAGCGTACTCTTTTAAAACAGGAGTAAAAAAGCAACATTTTTACAGGAAATAGACAATTGTTAATAATATTTCACGCATTCTTTCAAGGTGCGATAGTTCATGTACTAGTTTTACGAGTATATATGAGCTTTGCTTACATTTTTTATTATCTGCCAATGACATATTACTTCACTGGAAAATACTCTGAATTTAACCTTTAAATACATCGAGCTTGTCATAAATTATTTTAGCTTTTAATACTTTCAATAAAACTCGAAACTTATGGATCTTAAAAAATAATCTAATTAGATACTAATTATACTCTATAAATAAGGTCATTAAACGAGCAAAGGGTAACATTAATTATAATTAAATATAATATATTGTAACAGCTGGTGCTATACCTGCAACTTTATCTACCTAATAATAATAATGCATAATTTTTGTAATTTTCTATATAATTGCTTACAATGCGCTTATTTATACTAGCGGTTCACGCTCTCTTCACTCGGGTTCGCCTCTAGAAAAACAAAAACAAACCTATTCCACGGGAACCGTACATTTTTTCGGGATAAAAAGTAGCCTATGTGTTATTCCAGACTATAATCTATATCTATGCCAAATTTCATCCAGATCCGTTCAGGCATACATCCATACATCCATACTCACAAACTTCCTCATTTATAATATTAGTATAGATTCTATAAAATATTACCATTGAAATATAGTAAAAAAATCCTTTATCGATTTCAGTCGGTGACCTACCTCACTGATTGTGAAACTAGCAATCTTGCAAGGGAAATGTATGATGCACAGTTGTTTACACAGACACAAGTGCATTCTGAACTGTTAGCTAAGAATTTCTTGGCAGAACAACCCAATAAGTATACTCAATCTGACCTGGAATATGAACCTAGAACCTCAGAATCTATATCAATAGATAAAATACACCCATATAATATCTGTAATACGAAACTTCGTAGTGAGAACACTAGGGTTTCTTCAAAAATGCGTCTGATATAAAAAACTTATTTGCAATAAAGCTTATTGCCTCTAGCACTCCGCGTCATTAGGTACTCTTCAAAAAATCGTAGACCAGCTATAATATTTAAAGACTATGGACCCTACTAATAGATATAAAACCTAAAACGAACGGAAAATGAAATAATTTATAATATTTACTACATTTTCTCATCATCACTGATACTAAACCTGCAGCAAAAAGAAACAGGTGTTTGTAACCTCTCCATTATAGGGTTACTGATCTATTTCATATTTTAAGCTTGATTAACATAAATTCCTTCGTCACTTAAAAATGCATCTCTAATATAACACACTAGCTATCGCTCGCGACTGCGCTTCTGAAATATTTAAAATAAATAGTTAAATTCAAAACACATTTTTGTACATATTTCTGTTGTTTTTACACTATCAATTTCTGCTATGGTAGATTGAAATACAAGACTGGAATATATTACTAAAATTATAAATTTTCGAAAAGTAAACGAAATAATTAAAAACAAATATACTGTTTTAGTTTTTTTTTTCCTCCAGTTATATATTATTATCTATACATAAAATAAATCTGTAGAGGCCAAATGTCTGTACATAGAAAAAAAAATGTTAAAAACCGAGTCAGGGGGAAGTAAGAAGAGAAATAGAACAAATCCAGATTTTTTTGCAAATTTTTTGTTTCTCTGTCTGTTTGTACGGGCTAATCTCCGAAACTGTTGGACTTATTTAAATGAAATTTTGTATTACGATGCCTTATATCACCGGTCAATATCTTAGATACTTTTCATCCGGAAAATGAAAGAATTCCCGTGGGATAGTTAAAAAATTATAGTAACTTATACAGCTTACTTACACAAGAACTACTGATTGAATTGATTGAATCGTATTAATGAAACTTTGCAAACATATCGTTCATATATCAGAATAACAAATAGACTACTTTTTATCCCACAAAAATGTACGGTTCCCGTGGGATAGGTACTTAATCATGCATGCCAGGTCTAAATTAAAACAAGAAAGAGTCACCTCTCACACCTCATTACTCGTACGATCAAAGCGGAGGTCATATTTAGTAAAATTACAGACGCGAGCGGCGCCGGAGGCATTAACTTGTACAACAAAAAAATCGTTTTAAGTCACATGAATAACCAACAGACTCTACAATTATATTTATATGTATATATTTTAAAATTTAACGCCGTCTTAATAAGCCTAGACCGGTTTATGAAGAGATAGGTAGTTGTAGATAAACACATTATAGCACGGGATAGGATACGACATTAATTGAAGGGTTTTTCGTGTTTGTTTTTATGAGATTGGATAATGGGTTTATTCTGCTATAGATTGTGTTACGAAGGGGAGAAAGTTAAATGTTTTGTTATAGTTATCGCATTCTTCTTGCAGTTGTTACCTATTATTGGTTCATTTGTGCTTTTAGGTAGAGTAGGTGATATAAATGTCTATTTCTTTGGCATTCTCTCGAAATCGAACTAACCACCTCCGTTTACACTGACCATTATACAAAATAACCATCAAATATATATTGAAATAATTTAACTTCAGTATAAAACTAGTTTTCGCTCAATAAAATTTAACTATAGTATAGGTTTTGACCGACTTCCGAAAAGATGAGATGCTAAATTCGTTTACTCGATATCTTCGCCAATTGTGAATCGACTTTTTTAATTATTTTTAAATGAATACCCTGAATCTTATAAATTAAAAAAAAAAACACTCATAATGTTGGAAAGATTTTCAGTCAAATCTTTTTTTTATATTTATAAGTATTGATTTATGTTTTCCTCTTTATGGGATACAAACAGTACACGTGGTTTCGCCCGCGTTCAAACTTCCTATCACTACCAAACTTTACAGGATCACCCGCTAGTCTAATCTGAAGATTACCTGAAAATTTCATCAAAATCGCTCCAGCTGTTTTGGAGTCCATAAGAATTATACATACATTTACACATATCGATTTTTATATATATGTATATATATATATATATATATATATATATATATATATATATATATATATATAGATAGATAGCCCTCAGTCAAGTACTTACGATTACATTTTTCTCGTTATCGTCATGCATATGCTAATATTAATTGATTCTTGTGATACAAATTATTTTTAAAGCAAATGCAATTATTCCTGGTATAATATGTTTGCTGCCACCTGTGTATGATCGTTTTACTAAGTACGTATTACATTACACACGCCATTTCCATTATATTTATCGAAGTTTATTACTAAAATAAATTACGTTATAGCTATCGATGTTTTTACTTAAAAATTAATAAGCAATTTAGTTTTTAATATTTTCTATATAGACAAATGTTTTAAAATGTATTCGCTGTTGATAAATATTTATCATCTAAGTCATTTTAAGCTTAATGGTTTACGCAATAACCATAAAAAGCCCTCCTTAAAATTATAATTGATAATGAATAAGCTGTTTGAACCTGTATCAAAACTGTAATTTAAATTTGTGTATAACTAGCGACTCACCATCGCTCCGCTCGGGTTCGTCCATAGTTACGTTCTCGGAGACGACATATTTTCCTGTAGTAAGAAGTATCCTATATTATGTTAACCCGGATAATCAACTATCATCATACCAAATGTCATCAAAATCTGTCCAATGGTTTTCTCGTGATGCGTTCCCATACAGACATACAGACAAAAATTGTAAAAACTATAGATTCGGCCTCTGTATCGATAATAATGACTATTTCAATAAGATTTTTCAAAAAATATTTAATGTACAGATTCGACTCAGTTAGAATTTTATTATATGTATAGATTAATATAAATTGTATAACAAGCATGTACACATAAATTCAAACATAACATTGTTTAACTAAGTTTTTTAATTGACAGTGAATAATAAACTATACTATATAGTTTGTTTGATTGAACGCGCTAATCTCAGGAACTGCTAATCCGATTTGAAAAATCTTTTTGCATTAGACTATAGGCTATATATCATCTCGGAAAAATGTACGGTTCCCGTGGGATAGATTTGTTTTTGTCTAGGGACGAACACGAAGCGAAGCGAGAGTGAGTCGCTAGTTTACTTATGAAATGATTCAAAAAAATACGTTATAAAATATTCCTTACTTCACAGGTTCTATAACAGGTTTGATCTAACACTTTAAGCTAACTTAAAGTGACCATAATTATTAAAATGTATACCTAAATTATGCTTCTGCGTTATACAACTTGACAAATTCTAATTCTATTCACTATACGTTTTGTGTAAATCATTTCATATAAAAATTTAAAATCTCATGACAATTCTCAAGAAATAAAACCTATAAGTGTGAAAGAGATCGATAGATAAAAAGACCAAAGGATGAAAGAGAAGACATGATATAAAGTCATAAATATCGCACAGCTGGATTCTTCTTACCCGATACTTTTTTCTTCAAAAACGAACATCTCACCGTCGTTTACGGGTAAAGACAGTCACGCACACAATTCGAAAAATAATGTAACTTATAATACATATTTTTTTGCATTTGAATATTCAATTAACTTCAATCCTCATATTTAACTGTGAAAATTTGTAAAAATTAATTTCTAGCATATATCAGATTTTTTGCAAAATTATTTCAATTCTTGCACTTTATTTTTGGCCCTCATTTTTTTTACAAAACTGACCGAAGGAAGAGTATGAGATGTGTATATTAGACTGAGTAGAAAAACTACGTTGAATGAGTGAGTTTAACTAATCCAAAAGCATAATTAAAACTGTAATTAATTTTATTTAAATGTTACCAAATGCCTTATACCAAGAAATTTGATCTTTAACTTATACGTTGCACTAATATAATACCTAGAGATTATGTTATAAAGAAAAGTTGTACGGAAATGTGAACTTATATCTAAATAAAGAAATGTCTTCAAGTTTACTTATGGAGAGAAGTAAGTGTTATTTTTATTAAAACACCATAGAACACATAAAAAACAAACAATATACAAAAAGTATTCATACTTTAATTCAGAGTTTATTCTTTATTTTTTTTAATTAAAAATATTTTGCCTATGACAGTACATAAAGAGTAAGCTAATAAATTCAAATAGGCTTTATTGGAAACCCTACAGCGGCATCCGACACCGGCCGTATCAATATAGTGTGTTTTATTAATTCCACCCTCCTAACGATTATTCATGATATCACATCTTGTACGAGTTTTTATTTAAAAATATAAATAACTAAAAAATTGAGTTTTAAGAAATATTTTTTAAACAAAAGCACGTTGTTAGGTTTTTTATTTTCAGTGAAAGGTTTGTCGATCCGTTTAAAGTTTAATCTACTACTAGTTACCGAGGTTTAAGTAAGCATTATGCATATTTGCCATGAGATTGGCAATACATGTAAATGATTTCAACTTATGTAATATTTTAGAATAAAGCTCAAAATCAAACTTGAAAGTTACTTGTCAAAGAACAATAAGGTTTTTTTGAAAGGCTTTACTATTTTCTATTATCTATTAATAAAAATATAGTTGTTATTTCGTATAACATTTGAAAATAATTTTGGTAAATAATTGATACTCATAATACAAAAAATGACTGCTAAAGTAATTCTATCTGTCTGTCTGTCTGCTTTAAGCTCTCACGAACTGCATATTAATTTTTATTTTCAATAGAAATCAACTTCTACGAAAGGAATTTTTAGTTAATTAAATAAAATATATTAAGGAAACTATAATTGATAGAAACTATGATTATTAAGGCAATTACTGTGTAAAAATTTATATATATATATATATATATATATATATATATATATATATATATATTTTTTAATAGGAACACTAACAACATTTAAAACATACTAAATACTATGTTACGCTTTTGATCAATATACAAAATAATTTTATCAATAAGAATTTTCTAGAAGCCAGGGCGAATCGTTAGGCTATATTGTAGTGACAATGCTATAAATAGGTTGTGGGCACAAGTTTAGGAGTTATACGTATTGGAGATACAAAGAACGATAATGTTATACGATACATAAAGTAAAATCAATTAAGATATATCTACAACTTTTAGTTTAGGTTGTTCTTTACTATGTAATTATGTATTATTTTTCAAACTATTTTGTAGAGATTTAAATTTCTTAGGTTGGTATCTCTATATTTGGTCTGATTCTTTTCATTGTAATTTTACATGTATGTATGTAAATGAAGGTAGGTTTTATATATATTCCCTGTTTTTTATATCGAACCCCTTAATTTTACTGGGATTAAAAGTTATGCTCAATAGGTATAGTGATAGGTATTACTCTAGGACTCTACAAACAATCTCTAATTAGAGTCATGTTGATACATTTCTACCAAAAAAAAAAAAAAAATACACTTGAATGTTTATAAATTAAATTAACGATTAAAAACTTACCCTCAATTCGCTTTTCCCTAGGTGCCTAACAACCTATTTGTTACGCCAGGTCATAGTCTATCTGCGTACTGTGTCTTCCAAATCGGTCTAGCCGTTTTAGGGTAAAACAGTAACAAATATATACACATAAAAACTTTCGTTATTATAATAGTGGTCCGAAATCCGATATTGAAACCTCTATTCTAAGCCTAGCCATCTGCACAGAAGATGTTAAAGTGTAGAAGTGTCTGCTGAAGCACAAGTGCGTTCTCAGACACGACTGATAAGACAGATTCAGGATAGACAGCATTTTATTACTATTCTCCATCTTTTGAGTCTTTATATATTCTCCAATGCTCTCCAAGGCCTGCTTTATGTCCCCTTCAAAGTACGAAGTGTAAGAACGCTTACATACCTTTGCTACTAAAACTATTTTTTTCTCACGTACTATTATATGTATATACATTATACATATGTATCTGTCATCCAGGATTCGGAGCCAGATCTTCCGAAATGAAGTCTTAATACTATCTTTAATACAACTTTCAAATAACAAAAAAATTCAAAGAAAATTGACCTATTTTTATAAAATGACAAGCATTGAAGAATATTTATACCTCATTCAGTCATAAAAATCTAAATAGTTTTCATTATATTTTGCAAAAAGAAATCTATCCCACGGGAACCGTACATTTTTCCGGGATAAAAAGTAGCCTATTTGTTATAATGATGTATGAAATATATTATTGTAAAGTTTCATTACAATCTAATCAGCAGTTTTTGTGTACTAAGCTGTATACGTTACTATAGATTTTTTTAATATCCCACGGGAATTCTTTAATTTTCCGGGATGAAAAGTATCTCAGATATTCACCGAGGATATAAGGTACCATCATACAAAATTTCATTTAAATCGGTCCAACAGTTTCGGAGATTAGCCCGTACAAACAGACAAACAGACAGAGAAACAAAAAAAAATGTAAAAAATCTGGATTTGTTCTATTTCTCTTCTTACATCCCCCTAATTCGGTTTGTAGCATTTTTTTTTCTTTATACAGACATTCGACCTCTACAGTTCTATTATATGTATAGAATAGATATTCACCATCACCTTTTACGTCGTCCCATTGGGACTATATCATGTATCCATCCACACCTGTAACAAACAATTTAGTGTGTTCTATTAATGCCACCCTCCTAACGATTCATGATATCACATCTTGTATGAGTTTTTATTTAAAAATATAAATAACTGAAAAATTGAGTATTAAGACATATTTTTTAAATAAAAACACTTTGTTATATCATTTATTTTCAGTGAACGTTTTGTCGAGCCGTTTAAGTTTAATCTACTACTAGTTACTGAAAAAAAAGCAGATAAGGCCAATTTGCATTAATGAAATGCTACAAACTTCCTTTGTTTCTTATGATAAAATTTTAGTCTCTTAACACCGCCCGCGTACTAGGCGTTCGCGACCATGGTCCAAATGTAAATGACATTATGTTTTATTCAATATTGTAGACAATGAGAGCACAAACATCATATGACTATCATTGGTTCGGGACTGATGATGGTAGCGAGTGCAGTCATTTAGTCTACTTATGGTAATTTAGTTTGTCTTTAGCGGTCGACTGTGGCCTCTTAGGGTCACTTTTACAAATTACGTACCAGATAATCCTGTAGGTAGTGTGCTCAGGCCTAAAAACCCTATCCTATTAAACCTCATTTAGATTTTTTTTTTTGAGGAGCCTAATTCTTACTTTACGCTTGGCATCAAGTGCAAGCAGAATAAGGATGGAGGTTATTTTTAAAAATTTAATTCATTTATTTTATTATAACTATCTGACATTATTAAGTATTTTAATGATAGAATCTATATCTAACAGTCATGTTTCCATCTACATACATAATATCATATATCAGTTAAATATAATTTATATTTCAAGTTTTCTTTTTTTTTCGATGAGAGTGTATTAAGATAGGTATAAGAATACGTTCAGTGACGGCGCATCGCCTCCATATCCACTAATTATCACGTCTAACCCGATAGATAGAGATTTTGTATTTTTTTTTCTTCTACTCACCCACTTAATAACATTCTTCACGCCGCGGTTAAGAGCTGAATGGATGTTCCTTCATGGTGGAAGTTTTGGAAATCAATATGTGTTTACTTTTTAGTTTCTACACTAAACAGCGTAGGTAACAAGTGAACACATATATTCATAAATATATTTATAGGAGGTAGGCACCTTATTATAATAATTTTAATAATTATAAACATTTTAGAAAAATTAGATTTTCCTAACATATATGTACTCGTATGTATATCTTCATAATATATAAAATTCCCGTATCACGATGTTGGTCCTGGATGAACTCTTAAATTACATATCCGATTTTAACGTATCTTTTAAAATGTGTGATTTGGTCCAACTTAAAAGATAGGTTAGTTTTTATCCCGATTATTTCCTTTTTTATTGCAAAATTAACTATTTTCATGTCCACAGCAAAGCGTGGCCGGGACTACTAGTAACATATATTTTTAGGAGGTGGACCATGGAGAGTCATATAGTGTCACATAAATAAATCAAGTAATTTTGGTATACTTTAAGGTATTTGTTTTTCTAATAAATAATCTAATAGTAAATCAATTATTGGGTAATATTTCATAGTTTTGTAAAAAAATACATCATGACTATTTACTCCATATCTTTTTCTGTCCAATTCGCGTCCTAATGCTCCCGTCGCCAGCGGTCAATCCTAGCGGAAGTGAACGAAACCGTTCATTTCTGAGTCGAAACTTTTTTGTAAACTTGAAAAGTTTACGATTTCTAAAAGATAAAAAAACTTTTTGTTCTATGGGAACCAATAGATAGCCAAAGGTTACGGCTCTATAGATTTATTAGCACTTTACTGGGACATGCTTAAGCTATTTGTTTTTTATAGATGACATTGCAAATTTGGATAAAACAACAGTTACATTATATTATATCGTTTCATTTCAAGATATCTGAGAGACTGGCAAGGTGAAGAGAACGTTTATAAAAATTGGAACTTATCTACAATATATATTATGAATATACGATGAAACTTTGTTCCTCTTTTTAATATTACCTTATACCTATTTGTACAGAGGGGTATCATCGTTTTTTATTGGAGAACGCTGAATAGTGTCTTCGAAGAGTTAAACTGGACGAGATTTTGTTGGTCCCAATCCGAGACCTACTGCATGAAAATCTGTAGGTATTTCGGCCACAAGTTGTGACTCTGTTCTCCTTAACCTTAGCTCGAGAGACGCCTGCCCGGCCAGTATAACGCCTCCCCTTTACTCTCAACAAGTACTACGAACATGTCGAAATTCGTGCTGTCGGTCATTAATTCGCTGATTCTCTTCTAGATAATCAAGGAGCTTAGCGATAGACACACGCTCGATCACCTTTGAGAGTATAGAGGTTATCGCAATGGATCTGTATTATAACGAATCTGTGCGGTCGGTCACATTTTTAGGCAAAGGATGAACAAGGACAGCCTTCCATGAAAACGGAACTTGACTAGCAGAGTAAACATTTATTTTTTTTATATTATATTATTTACCTACTTTAAAAAATACATAAAAATCTGCACATTTTATTGTATTCAATAAATTTTAAAATAGACGCCATCTATTAAATAGTGACGCCATTACAATGAAACATACGGGTTGTAACATTTACGAAAAGTAATAAATAATTTGTAAATGTACCAGTAGATGTCACTATAGTCACGAAAGCGCTGAACTAAGTAGTAAATATTCTCATCTATAGATGGCGTTGTTATAATACAGCCATTTTAAATATACGACAAAATAGAAATAATTCTCAGAATTACATTGTCATCCGCATTTTGCCGGTTAATAAGAAAAGTAATCCTGAGGCAGTATAGTCAATACAGACAAAGCTAGTCTATGGAACGATTTGTTCACTGAGTTCTGACAGTCTGTTACCGCTTCTAATAGAAGTGGCTTGTGTTTGCCGTTTGAACGTATTTTTCGTGCAAATTATAGTGTTTTTTCAAATATTGTGACTAACATACATAGAAAATCTCGGTTTTATTAATTCCATGTTCAAGTGCAGTGATTTAAGTGTTATCAGTTAACATTTCTGTGTTGAAAACATGGTGTTGTAGCCGAAAATCGTTGGTGTTACACCAAGTTTGCCGGCTGTCTTGTTGTGGTGAGTACAATCGATATTTACCCCCTTTTATCCTGGTTCGTGCACCTTTTTCGTATTAAATATGCTACACGACTTTTAAGTACTGATTCTAATAAATCTGGCGGTTGTAGAATTACCGAATAGGTACTACAGTTTCTAACGTAATTAGACGCTTGAATATGTTAAGAAACGCGAGGACTAAAACAGTCACGGTATTGTGTTAAAAATATTCATTTATGGCCAATTAGCTATCTAATACCTATTAGATTGGCGAGATCGATTGCAAATGCAAGACTTCACATTTTTTTGTTTATATTTCCAGTTAGATGCTTACAGTGACTAAGTTAAAATTACTTTCTCATACGTAACTGTATGCCTTAATATGGCACGAGTTTATTGAGAGATTGTTTAATGTGATTAAATTTAATAATGCTATTTTATTCTTTTGTACATTAAGTGTTTTTTAAGTAATAAATATGTCTTTAATTTACTTTAAATGAGTACTTTAGGAGCAAGATTTTTGAAATAAAAACGTTGAGTAACGATCTGCTTATTTAATTTTATCTTTAAAATAAAACGAAAATTATAAAAAACTTTACAAATTATTTTTTTATTATTATACAATCCCTTTCCAATTAACACAAACCCCACTTTGTTTTGCCTGTCAACACTTAGTGCTTGTTTATTTTTACACCCCATGGATGTTAGTGAGACCTAGTATGTATGTATGAATATAGAGTGTAGGCAAGTTATAAGCTATTTATTATGTAATTAATTATCTTAACTGTTAAATTATTTCAATTTTAAATGAAAAAAATAAATAATTATAGATTTATTTTTTTTATAATTTATATTAAATGGTAAATACTCATCTAAGAAAGTTTTGATTGTGTAGAATTTGACTATTTCAAGTAAAAGTGTTACATAATAACTTTTTAATATGAAAAATAAAATAAAAATATAATGAACAATTTTAAAAAATACTCAGTGTATTCTGGATACCATTTTAATTATATATTCATCTTGAAAGTAAATGCATTAATTTTATCTGTCAATATCTCAATATGCAGCTAAATTATTTAAAAAAAAAAGTTATGTAATAAAATAAGTATGTATATATGCAATAATGATAATATTTACATATTTTAACCATATTGACTTTATTTCAACATAATTGATAATTTTATAATATTAGTGGTATAATACTGCAAAATTCATAGCCTTGTTTTATTTTGATGTTTGTATGATGTCATGATTTAATAATATGTATATTATATTATACTTTATTAATAAAAAAATCATACAATACCTAGTTTAAAAATAGTGTTTGAAATACCTGATGAGATCATATATGGTAATTTAAATGATTAACCTTGTGTTACATTTAGCGAATAAAGCATTTATGTATGTAACTTTTGCCCAGTTGTAGGAAAATATTAAGGATATGTATGGAAAAGATAAATATATTTTTTTATTGCTGTATAGTATGAAAGTAATAGGTATATTATATTGAGAACATTAAATTTTATGTTATTCTGATTTTTTTTTAAATTACTTTTTATTACTGAAACGTACAATAACTTCAGAATTACATAATAATAGTTGACGCTCTGTCATCTGTGGTCGAAATTCGACATTATACATTTTTTTTTTATTGATAATACTAAAGCTTGTCAATAACTGCTAAACAAAAAAAAAAATTAGTTGACAAAGAAAAACTGTTTTGTCTTTGCCTCATCTATACAGATAAATAAAATTGAAGTGTCTGTTTGTAATATCAAAATAACAGCTTTTTACTAGTAAAAAACGGTATGTTACGTAAGAACAACAATTTTTATTTTTTTGTCTGTCTGTTTGTTTCGGCTAATCTCTGAAACGGCTGGACCGATTTTGACGGGACTTTCACTGGTAGATAGCTGATGTTATAAGGAGTAGCTTAGGAAACTTTTATTTTAGAAAAAGAATTTTGGTTCTGCTCAAAAAAAATTAAACGTACCTAGGACGCACCCGAGCGAAGCGAGGATAAGTCGCTAGTATATACCTAATATAGATTCCATCCTTATGATTTATGAGTTAATTTTATTTGACATTTATATTTGATATAATCTATTAATAAAAAATAATGAAAATCCATCCATAATTGGGGAAGATATTGTGTGATATACACACAAAAATATACAAACGAAATGAGTAGATACCTACGTTTTTAAAGTCTGTCAAAAAATAAACGTAATAAATAAAATTTATTATTTAATAATATTACGCCTTGTTTTAATTTTATAATTCATAATTTCCTTTCATATTACCTATAAACTATCTCTAAATACCTTTAGTCTGTAGTTACGTTGCTTTATAATAGTTATATCAATATAATTAATATTGTAGTCTTGAAAACACAATTTAACTACCATTTTATACTTTGCGGACTTTTTCTTTGGGAACATTCTAAACAAGCACTCATTTATTATGCCTCAGTGGACACTCACGATACAATGACTTATCTGTTCTACATCTTAGTCGTAAATAAGAGGCGAATCGCGTTTTACTTTACGGTTTTACTTGGTTTTACGTTAACTGGAGTTTTTTTAGAGAAAAATATAAAATGTAAATTATAATAGTACCTATAACAAAAAATAGAGGAAATAACAGCCTTAGATTTTTTATAAAACTAACCAAATTGTATTTTAAAAGATGCCGCACACTGCAGATTTTCTATCGTCGGATAGTTGCACTCATAGTTATTTGATCGGTATAATAAGTAAGTGCGCATATTACAATGATTGGTATCGACCGGTAAAATCATACATTTTATACTCTTTATGAACCGAACCGGACAAAAATATAGATCCATAGAAAGTCTACAGTGTGCTGGCACTCTAAATCAATAACATATCGAAATTATAGCCATACAATGTTTTTTATTGCTTTGACAAAAGCATATTATGGTTAGGAAACGTCACCCCACACGTGCACTAAATTCGGTGAAAAATGACGAAGGAAATGTGAGTCATTACATTCTTTTCATTTTGAAAATAAAATCTGCATATACTACTAAATAATTTTATAAATGCGAAAGTGCGTCTGTTGGTAAGCAGATTTTTTTAAGTGATAACGTTAAATGTGACGATACAATTATAAAAAGAGTTGCTGATTTTTGATATCAAGCTATGTAGTAAAAATACTGTATATATTTATAAATCGAATAGTTTTAAAGGAAGGATATCGATAAGGTCTCATTTTCGCACCAGAATAACGAAAAATATTATATCATACGATTTGATATTTTCTTTATATATTCTGAAAGTAGACTGTGTGCCTGATAAGAAAATGTATTTTTGAGAAAACAAAACCAGAACTAATACTACTTGTGAGACGCCAAACTTTGGTCTAACTGGGATTTTTGTTCAAAATGTGACATTTTCAGTAACATTTCAACTTTTTTTATATACTATTTTTATTTTATCCAATAACTTTAGAATGGGAATGAAATGGTAAATGTGATACGAGCAGCTCGACTAAAGCTCTCAAATATGAATCATTTATACTATACATTATTATTTTTATATTACATACATATGTTTCGCCGTTACTACATTAATCTTAAGTGTCATTAGATAAAATTCTACGAGTAAATTATTATTGTTTTATTACTCTAAGAAGCTTTTACTGTATTAAAATATGATAAACAGACACACGATATTTATGTTAATGTATAAATTGAAAATACTTTTTCTTTCAATTGTGATTGAAAATTATTATAAAAATTATATAAAAATATCCTCTGGCATCGTAACTATTGGCCTTTTGCATATTTTTATACCCTAAGGGAAGATACCCACGCGGTACGCAAATTGTTATTATAGTATTGAAAAGGTCACGTGACTACATCATTCTTGTCAAAAAAGTATTTTAGAAAAGTAGCACTTTCCCGAGAATGTTAGATATCATCCCACGCTTCAATTGACATAAAATACTAGCTTCCGCTAGCAGCTTCGGCCCTCTCTATAATTATTATTTTTTTAGAGTATATATATATATATATATATATATATATATATATATATATATATATATATATATATATATATATATGTCACTACTTTTGGAACACGACTTCACTTACGTGGTATGTCGATACAATGTGTTAAGATATAGGCTATTTTCATTCCAATCAAATCTGCCGTTTCTGCGTGAAAAAGTAACAAACATACAATCACGCACACATTCATATTTATAATAGTATGAATCCGTCGAATAAGAAATAAGTAGTTACAATTAAAAGTGTTTCCATATACAGTTCTTACTCTCTCATGTTCTTTTAGTTGCGCTTTAGTAGGAACAAGTGTGAATTTGAGTAATTATAGTACAAATCCTAAAGATATGAAAGTTTGAAATAATATGGTACCTATCGCATCGCAGACCTTTTTGTAGAAGTGTTAAAGGTCTACATATTTGCCATAAATTGTTCTCACTTTTAAACGACCGTTTGGCCTGGGTAAACAAATAACGCTATGTATTTTCCGACATGCTGGACAAAAACCGTGATAGCTCGGCTAAAATACACAATTTATTATTTATTTATTATTACCAGTATTAATATAGGGACGTTTGTTTACAGCATCCCACAAAACCGTGTGATCGATTTGATTGTGGATATTAGCAATTACAAATATTATATAATCTATATATATATAATAAAATTCTGAGTCGAATCTGTATGTTAAATATTTTTTGGAAAGTCTTATTGAAATAGCCATTATTATAGATACGGAAGCCGAATCTATAGTTTTTGGGATTTTTGGACATATAGATGTCTGTCTGTCTGTCTGCCTATCTGTCTGGAAATGCATCACGAGAAAACCACTGGACAGATATGATGAACATATAGATTACTTTTTACTGCGGGAAAATATTATATCTTTACAAATTATCGATTACAAATAAGCAAAAAATTTTTATTACAATATTAGTATAGATTTTTACTAGCATTTTTTGGCGGCTTCATCCGCGTCTTTTAATTTTATAGGATTGCTCTGCTCTTGTAGATTGTAAAGTGATGTAATATAGTCTTAAAACCGTCCTTTAATTTTGAGCCAGTAGATCCAGTGATTAGCGCGTTCAAAGAAACTCTTCAGCTTTATATATTAGTATAACATATAATTATATATATTTTTATAATCTTATATAATTTTCGCTATTGCTCTCAACTTCGCTCATCAATAAAAATAATTTATGCCACAGGCCACTGAAGAATAGTAAACCTTATATAATATTACTTTTATGGTTAGATTTTATTCTATTCTTGAGTAGCTGCTTAAAATGGTCGTATCTTAAAGACTAGGAGCAGAAGTTCAATTCCCGGGACAAGTGCCTGTTTGAGTCATACACATGTACGTCATGGTCTGGTTAATAGGAAAGCGCATAAAACCCATACGCGATATAGCGTGAAGCAATTTATTCACAAAAAAGATACCGATTTATGACTGAACTAACTGAAGACCGTAGTGGCGAAATGTGGAGGTGAGAGATCTTCTATTGCGGAATCTGCAGGTTCGATTACCGCACTTGCATTAATTATACAGATGTTATACCGGGATGATGGGAATCATCCCTCAGAAGAGAGAAGGGGTATAACTTTGTTTTCTGTCTCTGTCTATCCCACAGGATAGAGCGTGATAACATACATATTTATCAACCTACGATCAAGGCAGCTAATTACTGTGAAGGTAAATAAGAAAACACCACTCCAGATAACTTAAAAGATAATCTAAAATTAGTATTCCTTTAGCGTTCAGAGCAACGCCCGAAGCTCGTACTTTATTTTTTATACTACACATGCGGCTCCGTCTTTGTATAAACACATATGGGGCGGTGACGTCACAATTTAGTCATACATCATAACCTTTATAAAACTCCCTCTTAGCATAATATTGTTTTTATTCATATTTTCTTCATTATCATGAAATTATGAAGTTATATTTATACACTCATTATTTTAATTTATATTTTTTGCTAATATATTTTACACTAAGCCGAGATTCTTCTACTTTTACTATTCGCTATCTATATATATGTATAAATAGGAAAAAAAATATAGTTCAATAGCTTTTTCTCCTCTGTCAACCGATTTTTTTAGGAGCTATTGACTTGCATATATACACGTAATAGGTATTTATTATTATCAGATAATAGAAACATTTTTTTGAAATAGGTAGTTTTTTTTATTATACATAGATAAATTCTATTCTAAACTGCCTCGGTGGTATAGTGTCTAGCATGTACGACTGCACATCCGGAGGTCCTGGGTTCGAGTCCCGGGTCGGGCCAAGTTTAGTTATTGAGTCTTTCTGTGTAGTAAGCCTCAGTAACAGCCCGGAGTTGGGAAGTTGGCGGTGTTTCACCCCCGTGCCTCGGAGAGCACGTAAAGCTGTCGGTCCTGCGCCTTAACTTTCATCGGTCGTGTCGAGTAGTCGTCCCACCGGAGTATGCGAGTGACAGGAATAGAGAGTGCACTTGTGTCACCGCGTACACTTGGGCACTATAATATCTCCTGCGCAGTTGGCTAGTCTCAATGAGACTGGCTGCCGTTGCCGGAATCGGTCAGGAGGACATTATTATTATTATTCCAAACTATTCTATTTGTATAGGGTAGTGGTAACCCAGTGGTTCCGCGCTCGCTTGAGAAACTGAGTGAAGCGGGTTCAAATCACGGGTGATGGATCTCGCACCTCTGGCTCTGATATTTTCATGTGTGAATCATTTCTTACATGATTATCACTTGTCGTGCGAAATGTAGAAAACAAAAACATCGTGAGGAAACCTGCATGTCTGAAACAAGCTAGCAAGTTTTCGGAAGATATGTGAAGTCCGCAAACCCGCACTTGGCTAGTGCGGTGGACTATGGCCGGATCCCCCTCGTATTGAGAGGCCCGTGCCCAGCAGTGGGACGTTAAAAAGGACGGAATACACACATGTTTTCAATGATCTTAGTCAAATTTTGATCACTAGGCGAAGACTAGTATAAAGAAAAAGTTAATAGTAATAAACTAAATTATAAATTGAATAAAATTTTAAGCAAGATCATATACCTATGTAATTGATTAAAAACAATTGAACACTTTCGCTTTAGTTAAAATAGAAAGGGTAACTAACTGAAAAATAAAACCTTGATAATTTCCATTAGTACTTATTTGAAAAACTTGAAATATTATTCTGTTTTCTGAGAAATAGTATTCGATTTAATACTTTCATAGATTTACCCGAATTTTTAGATAATCAAGGATTTATTTGTAATACTTAAACGTTAATTTCTTAGAAAAATCATTCACGCCTAGCCTTAAGTGGATTGATTAAGCTGTGAAGCGTGAAAACATATGTATGTCTATAACAGGAGATAAATGTTTTCCAAGATATAGTTTATCGTATGAATTACTAAGACGGATTGTGGAAGATCGTTTCTCGCAAGAGATCTCTGTGTGGTGTCTGCTATGGAAAAAATGCTCACTGATTATTCAAATATAATTGCTAGGAGAATCTAGAACTAATAATATGTTGGGACATTAACACACAGCACCATCTGGTTCCATGGTAAGCTACGAGGCATGTATTATGGATACCAGATAGTTACACATATATAACTTTAAATACATACATATTATAAATATAAACACCCATGACTGGAGTACAAACATTCGTGTTCGTCACACAAATGAATGCCCCTAGCGGGACTCGAACCCGCGACAGCTGGTCCAGCAAGTAGGGTTACTACAAAGTGAGCCAAACGTGTCGTCGACTACTAACTAACATTAAATGTTACAACTATGCAATATAATAAAACTGTTACGGGGTTTTGACCCCGGGTTTTGGGTTAACATTGGATATTATAAAATAATAATTAGGTTTTAACTGACTAAAATTATACCAACTTCAAAATCAATGTAAATAATAAATATCCTTCCTATAAGTGGGATTTTTTTACTTTTCAATTTACATGCATAAGTAGTAAATGAGATCAACCCTGAGGACCTTTTCATTGAAAAAAAATCATTAAAACTTTTCACGGTTCATAATTGGCGAAGATAATGTCAAGATTTAAGGGAAGGGTTATATAATTTTAACCAGCCGGTCTATTTATACGCTTAGCATTAACCAAAGGGCTTCACTGATTTTAACAGTTTTTTCTTCTTTTACATGTTATTTTTTGATGTAAAAAGAATTTGCTATGTATTACATACTAGCGACTCACCCTCGCTTCGCTTCGGGTTCGTCTCTAGAGAAAAACAACTCTATCCCATAGGAACCGTACATTTTTCCGGGATGATATATAGCCTAAAGCCTTCCTCGATAAATGGACTATCTAACACAAAAATAATTTTTCAATTCCATTCAGTAGTTCCTGAGATTAGCGCGTTCAACCAAACAAACAAACAAACTCTTCAGCTTTATAATATTAGTATAGATTAAACGTTTAATGTACGAGAGACTTTAATGATTGAGCATTAAAATATAATTAAATCGCGACGCCTCTGCGACTAATCGCGCTTGTTTATCTGTTATTAGCAGTTATTAGTTAGTATAATATTAATATTGGCTTAGAGTGAAATTCGAAATTGCTAATAGCATAATAGGTATGTACACATATGTAAATGTATGTAAAAGGGCAAAGACAAAACAGTTCAGTACTTTTTCTCCTCTGTTTTTCAGCAGATTTTCTTTTTTAGTTTTAGTGTTATAGACAATTTATATACATATATGTATGTTTTCCACTCAATAATGATTATTTCGATCAATGGGCGAACAATTTAGTTCTTTTTAATTGCTTTTAGCTTTTTTAACCCCCACGCAAAAAGAAGGGTGTTATAAGTTTGACGTCGATGTCTGTCTGTGTGTGTGTGTGTGTCTGTCTATAGCATCGTAGCTCTCAAACGGATGGAGCGATTTGGATTTGGTTTTTTTCATTTGAAAGCCAGTTTCCTTGCGGTGGTTCTTAGCTATGTTTGGTTAATATCGGTCCAGCAGTGTAAGAGTATCATGTAAGGCATTTTGGCGTATGATTACTCGATTAAGTGCTTCACGCGTGCCGGTGTAATCGTTAAATGACAATTAATTGATAACTTCGACCTGATGCTGCAACCAGAATGGTCTCCAGAGAACCCAACTCTTCGAAAACTCACGGCGAACATATCGTATTTTTTGGGTTCAATAATTAGTTTCAATGAGTAGGTGGTACCTTGCAGGTTATTGCGTAGGGGTTTTTTTAATTTTTTTATTTAATTAAACTTAATATGTATATTACGTTATTTTTGATTTGGTTAAATAATTATATCTTTATCTGTATTATTTGTCATTTCTGTCGCAAAAGCATTTACAAGAATTACACGTGTTATATTATTTTAACTTTTAAGGCGTGAATATAAAAACGTTGGGTGACTCGTTCCTTAGGTTCATTGTTTTATATAATATTCCATGGTCACGATTTGGCTTTATTTTTTTTTTATTTTTATCATTACTTATTTTTATAATTTAAAGTTCTTATAAGGGTGTTTTACATTAAAGTAATTGTTTATTTGCCCTTACTAAAATAAATAATTTTACATATAACTTTTTAAATTATCGCGTTCCATATTTATATAATAACTATACTACGGGACTTAACGCGTGGATAAGTGGCTATATATGTACCTTGTTCCCGACGTTTCGACTGAGTTGCACCAGCCGTGGTCACGGGCAGTCTGCCCGTAGTATAGTTATTATATAAATAATTTTACGAACTAAAAGTATTACTTTCATCATAAAAATGTATTTGCAAAGCTTATTATCTAAAGTTTCATGCTAATTATGAAAAACTTCAACGTTTTAACACTATTTTTGTTATTTTATTCGAATATTTAAAAGCATTTGCTTTAACACATCCTTAAAAGTAACGTATCCTACTATAGGTTGAATGTACCGATGACTATACTGTCTAATTTTAATAGATTTCTAATATGGTTTTGCTACCGAAAACGGACTTCGTAAAAGGTCCCTGCTACTGTTTACGATTTCTTAACACAATATATCCTGCCTGTTAACACCACTAACGTAAGTCATAAAATGAACGCTCGTGAAAATGAAATCGTCTAGTTTTCTTCGTAATTTTTTGACCGACTTTAATACAAAAAGATGTTTCTTAATTTGTGTGTATGCTATGCGATAGGCTAACCAAGTTTGGTAATCGTAGATATCTTTTTTATATAAAGTGCAAGGCTTCCTCCTTATAGACATCCCAGCCACCCCTTAATGTGTGAGGAATAATAACTTTTGAAGTTATTTTAAAAAGAAAAACGTGACAGAACTAGAAGTTTTTATTTTTGGTATGGTTAAAAGTTAAATATTTAAGTTAAAGAGGAATATACTGTTACACTGTAGTTATGTAAAATTACTTTGTAGCTATTCAGGATTTTTTTTGTAGCTGTATAAAATTACTTCACCTCTTTAAGAACAAAGAAAGGAAAACCACTTACACTATTCATGAACTAATTTTTTTGTAGGTTAACAGAATGGGCGGTCCAAAATATTAATGTATCTACAATAGTCTAATAGTATTTACATACGTGTCACTATGCAACAATCATGAATCACATATCATGTTATTCCATATATTTAAAGAATTGCTTTATGAAACTCTAAATTGATTGAATTACTAAAACGTAAAAACTATCTGAAACTGAAAATCTTGAAACTATTTTGACGAAATTTGGTACTCTGACAGACTGTGACTTGGAGTAACATATAGTCCACTGCTAGTGATAAAATTTACTAAAACTGCTGTATACATAATATGTAGTATTAGGCACATTGAAACACACCCGAGTAAAACGAGGGTAAGTCGCTAGTATTGAATAAAGTAAAGACTTAGTTTTACTCACTAAACTAGTTGTTTGAAGTAACTAAGAGAATACAATACTCTTAGCATGGCTACCACCGGAAGTCCGATAGAAGTTGTTAGATTTTGTTAGCTAACTGTTTTTATCTTAATAAACATAACAATTAACTGTGTGGGTAAGTTTGTTACAATAGAATACAATCCACGATCTTGATAATGTAACCCCAGTTTACAGAGTTTCTGCGAAAGAGGCCAACTACTGCAACGGTTCAAACCGACCAATATTACATGAACTTTGATGTTCTCTCAACATATAACCTATACGATATAAATGTAGAGGCGAAACAGTTCAAGTTCATTTGGTTCAGGTGCATAATATAGCCAATTGAATAAGACCCATGTGTTTCACTGAACTAATTCAATCAGGTTAAGGTTATGGAGCTCAACAAAAGACGGTTAGCTGTACAATAATAATGCAACTGTGATAATGATTGTTGCGTCATTGGCTCATTCAATTGTTTGATGTTAGCGTGCTTTATTGTCATTGACATTCGATAAGTATTCTATGGTTTATCTAAGCGGTGTTTTTTACTTTATTTATTTAGATTATAAAAATCTCTCCAATATATTTTATCTAGTATTTCTAGTTTACAACTTCTACAAAATAAAGATAAGTAGGTACTTTATCTACACATATAATAAAATTGTAACTAAGCCGAATCTGTACATTAAATATTTTTTGGAAAATGTTATTGAAATATTATATTATTATCGATACAAAAGCCGAATCTATAGTTTTTAGATTTTTTGTCTGTCTGTCTGTCTGTTTTTCTGTGACCGCATCATGGAAAAACCACTGGAGGGATTTTGATGAAATTTGGTATAATTATAGCTGATTATCCGGGTCAACATATAGTATACTTTTTACTGCGGGAAAATTTCTTATCTCTAAGAAATCTATACTAAACGTTAAAACGTAAGCAAGGACGAACCTGAGAGGAACGAGGGTGAGTCACAAGTTGTATATAATTTTAGTTTCGTGCGTAAAAATTAATACGATTTAAGTAATATTAATGTGTAGAACATCTCAAACTAAATGTTTATATCTTTTCTTTACTTTTTAAGGGAACTAAGTTTGTCGTCGATGGAATCATGTAATTGAAAAACTTGTGTTACACAGTTAACAAATGATTTGGCAAAAAGGAGCGAGATTTAAGGAAATTATTAGGGCACAAAAACATTGAGGAAAACTCAGCCTTTTGTTAAATATTGATTACGTTTAAGTTTGTTTCTAAGTTCTACTATGTTATAATATGTAGTAGATATTCAGCCTTTTATAACGTCCCATTTCAATACAAGGGGAATCACGCTAGTCCACCACACTGACCAATAGTGGGTTGACAGACTTGTCATATGTCTTTCAAAAACTTGCTAAGTTCTCTCAGATATGCAGGTTTCCTCACGATGTTTTCCTTCACCTTAAAACAAATGATAATCGTCTTGTAAATGGCTCGCACATAAGAATATCTGTTAATTTTCCATATAAACAGCGCTGGATTTACACTAGGGGCACTCGAGCCTAGTGCCCAAATTTTTAGGGACGGCAAGATTTGGAGGGTGGGAAAAAAAATTCTCTTTGCGTTATCGAAAATGCTTTTTTCCAAAAAAAAAAAAAAAAATCTTTATCGAAACTGCCCATTTTATGCAAATTTTCGATAATTGAGCGGCATTTTTTTACTATGCCCAGGGGCGGCGGTAAGGTTGAATCCGGCACTGCATATAAACTTTAACTAAGCCAAGGCTCACACTCCTCCGTACGCGCAACAAGCTTTATCTATACCTATCTATACTAATATTATAAAGAGGAAAGATTTGTTTGTTTGTACTGAATAGGCTCCGAAATTACTGAACCGATTTAGATGATAGTTTAAGACCCTGGAAAGGACATAGAATAGTTTCTATCCCGGAAATCATCCCTTAAGAGGGTAAAAATTGGGATGAAAGTTTGTATGGGGAGGCGACCTAGGGACCCGAGCGAAGCGAGGGTGAGTCAGTAGTAAAAGATACAAAGCTTTCTCTTGATTTATTAATGAATAAAATCGTATGCATTTTTCTAATTATAATTAAGTACAAAAAGCTGTTCACTAAATACGTACTTATGTTAAAAATCCTAAAGTCTGACAATTTAAATTATATCCGCCTACGAAAAAGTCACAAAGGTATCCCATTAATTCTTAATGAACACTACGTCAGTTTTGAAAGAGCAAGTTGCAAAAGGCCGGTGACAAAACTCATCAAGACAATTTTCTAGCCCAGTAATAATTCATTAGAAGCGACGTAGTAAATCGGGGTCAGTGGCTACTATAAGTGAAGAGAATGGACTTGACCATCCGAGTTGAACTAAATCTTCATACGTCTTTATATCCTGAATATATTCAATTATTGGTGCAATCGTAAGTGGCCGTTGATTTGGTTACAGAGAGTTTGTATGACCCATACATTTGTTTTACCAGAATTGGTAAATATTTCATTTTTGTGGCTTAATTCTTTTAAGGATCATATATTTTTACCATGAAATAACAAAATAATATACGTATTTCGTAGCTGCTAACATTCCATATATTAAAACGTCACATATTGTTATGGCTCCATCATATCATGCTTGTTGAGATGCAAGCAGATTTCAATATTTAGAACAAGTTTGTAATGAGTAATATGGTTTTCTATAGTTAGTAAATTTTTTTTTACCAGAAAGGTCTTTTAAATTATATAAGCGAAAATTTCAAGGTATGGTATAAGTAAACCGACTACAGTGACGCAGCTGTAGACGCCAGACTTGTTTCACACCCCAATTAACAATTATTGCAATCTCCTTACTTCTAATGGCATCGTATTTTCTCGATAAAACATTTATTGCACTTTATAACATTTTCCTTTATTTGTTACGTGTTAACTTTTGGGAAATGTTTTTGATTTTCTAGAATTGCAGGTTTGGTCGGTTGTTCACAAATAGTTGGGACAGTTCGAGCCCTAAACTATTTTAATTTATAAAAAACTGAACAACTTTATAGTTATATTAGCGACTCATTACGTTTTAACGTTTAATATAGATTTCTCAGAAATGAGATATTTTTCCACACGAAAAAGTATTCTATATGTTGACCCAGACAATCAGCTGTCTTCATACGAAAATACATCAAAATCTGTCCGGTGGTTTTCTCGTGATGTGGTCAGAGACAGACAGACAATAAACAGAAAGACAAAAATTCTAAAAACTATAGATTCGGCCTCTGTATTGATAATAATGACTACTTCATTAAAAATTAAAAAAAATATATGTAATAATTTACAGATTCGACTCAGAATTTTACTACATGTATAGATATCTTTATTATCAGGAATTATCATTTTTATTATGCATGTAATTATGTCAAAAAGTAAAATTACTTATTATCTATTTAATCTTTAAGATAAACCACTCATTGGTAGCAAATAATAAGTTTTTCTGACATTGTGTATCGCTTTACGTAACTTACACTAACTTTCTAGTAGATGAGCTTATGATATGTTCTCTAGAGGATACTAACTGTAACGCAACAGTTGTCAGTTACACATAAGTCAACTAAGTTTAACCAATAACAAAAACAAATATCTATATCAATAAAACATTATAAAAAATCAGTATATTTGAAAAAATAATAATACAAAGTATGTGGTATTTTTCTTTAATGAAAGAAAGAGGATTTATTATTATATAAATAATACTAGTGACTTAACCTCGCTTCGCTCGGGTGCGTCCCGAAGCTTGAATGGTTTAGGAACCTATAAATGAAAAATGTTCTTTTTTTGCGCCAGGAACCTTCACAGACGTATACAGGATAACCTCCAGGGTTTCATCACAATCGGATCAACGGTTTAGGTATGCATAAAGGACAAACATACGAACATTCATTATCTATACAGATAAATAAAATTGAAATGTCTGTTTGTAACGTCGAAATAAAAGCTTTTTGCTAAATACATATGAAATTGTACACGGTACTTATAAGAACAACACATTTATAAAATTTTTGTCTGTCTGTCTGTTTGTTCCGGCTAATCTTCGAAACAGCTGGACCGATTTTGACAGGAATTTCACTTTCACGGTAGATAGCTGATGTTATAAGGAGTAACTAAGGCTACTTTGAATAAATTAAAACGTACCAAGGGACGCACCCGAGCGAAACGAAGATAAGTCACTAGTTATGTATGTGGACAGATAGATTAAAAAGATTAATTTTATTATAAATCAATGCATGCAAAATCTTCAATTTTGTATAATTTTAAAGAGCAGATTATTTTTGTTCGACTCTTACAAGAAAATTCGCTTAAAGACAGGTTTTTCAATTAACAAGTAACATTTATCAATAGAGCGCTTAATTGCATTTCATGTTAACAAGATCTCCTGCAATTAATGAAGACTCTATTTGCAATGTAGAGTAGAATACCTTTCTTGATTCTAAAGCTGGATTTTAGTGTAAAAATTAAAAGTATTTTTTTTATAGTTTTATCAAACAAGTCTTTATATTTTAATGTGATACGTATTTTTTCTTGGCGTTTTCTTTAGAATTGTTTTATGTTCGACAAATAATATATATGCTCCAGTATTTATATTTCGAAAATGCTTTATTTGGTTTAATTTACTTACTATAATTTATGTAAGGACAAATTTATATTATTGTATCTATACAGATAAATAAAATTGAAGTGTCTGTTTATAATGTCAAAATAACAGCTTTATACTAAATGCATATGGAATTATATACGGTATGTACTTATAAAAAAAACACAATTTTTAAAATTTTTGTCTGTTTGTTTGTTCCGGCTAATCTCCGAACCGCCTGGATCAATTTTAACGGGACTTTCACTGGCACGCAGCTGATTTTATAAGGAGTAACTTAGGGTACATTTGTTTTAGAAAAAGAATTAGGATTTCGCACAAAAAAATTAAAACCTAGGACGCGAGCGAAGCGAGGGTAAGTCGCATAATATAGGCTCAGGACTAGAGTAGCGTGTATGAAACGCAGTGGATTTAATTGGGTTAATGTGAAAGTGCGCATGTTAGGAAATGGTCTGAAGAGATGATAACTTTCCGCGTGATTCCAATAGAACTTAGAGTAAATTAAATCTTTAATAATTATTAATTAATCTTAAGTACAGGTACTTGTATTTTTTATATTACTAGTGTTCGCTGAGTGGTCGAAATTCAATCACAATTGTTATTGAAAATTTAAGTAAAATATATTATATGTGTTGAAATAATGATTTTGCATCTTATTACTGGCAACTGAAGTAGTTCGGTTTTTATTATCTGTAGTATCTTAAAAAAATATTGTTTTTGTATAATCTGTATAATAGGAAGTGAAAAACGGCATCGTGGCTATGGAAAAAGTACAAAAGTATAAAAATATAAAAAATTGTAAGAATAGCTTAAAACTACAAAATAAAAGTTATAATTGAAGTTGTGCATCATTTCATTTATTTAACATGGTAGCAGAGCGTGGTTTGATTGATGATTGATTGGAAAACAAGAAGTTCAGTAATTGCGCAACAAATAAGGATTGCATACAAAATGGCCGCAGAAAAAGAAAAAGATTTTTCAATACAATTGCAAGTATTTGATGGTACAGGATATGACAAATGGAAATATAGAATTCAATTATTTTTACAAATGAAAAATTGCTACGAAGTGATTGAAAATGAGAAGAGACCAGATACAATTAAAGAAAACGATTGGAATCAAAAAGAATTGAAAGCGAAAAACTACATCGTAAATAGCGTAAACAATTCTCAGTTGGAATTAATCATTACAGAGACTAGTGCCAGAAATATGATAAGGAAACTCGATGCAACGTACTTGGCAAAGAGCAGCGCAAATAAACTTTTATGTAAAAGAAGATTATTAGAACTCAAAATGAAAAATAACGAAACACCAACGGAGTTCTTTAACAAATTTGAAACGCTAATAAATGAATTAAAAAACGCAGGTGAAGACGTTACAAAAGAAGATAAATTGAATTATCTATTATTGGCCTTACCAGAAAGTCACTGCCATATTGTGGATATTATAGATGCAATGCCAGAGACGGAAAGGTCAGTTGAATATATAAAAACAAAATTGTTATTAGAACAAAGAAAGAAATACTCGAGCAATAGTGAAGAAAACCTACAGTCATTTAACTCAATGTCAAATAAACCATATGGTATGCAATCAAGGAAGGATTCGGGTATGTTTATTTGTTTTGGATGTAACCAGCCAGGACATATTAAAAGAAATTGTCCTCGTCTCAATAATTCAACAAGAGGAGGCTATGTCAGTAACCGTGGAAATACAAGTTGGAGGGGACGTTCAAGTTCAAGAGGTCGATCAAATTCCAGAGGATTTCATTCAAGAGGTCATCATAGTAAAGTTGCTGGAAATGCTTCAGTAAATAAGGACTCTACTCCAAGCACCTTTATTGTTGAGGTGTTGTCAGTCGCTTCGCCAAGTAGTGAGGAAGTAAAATGGCTCTTAGATAGTGGTTGCTCAGATCATATTGTGAACAATGATAAGTACTTTTGTAATTCAAAAATTTTAAAAGATCCAGTAGATATAAAAGTAGGTGATGGTTTTTCTTTAAAAGCAAATAAAATAGGTGACATTGTTATGCATTTTAAGGTAAATGGCAAGTTGAAAATTATAAATATAAAAAATATTTACTATGTACCTAACATGAAACAAAATCTATTAAGTGTATCTAGTATTGTATCTCAAAATAACCAAATAGTGTTTAATCATGATAGTGCTGAAATTTTTGATTCTAATAATGTTTTAATTGCTGTTGCTTTTATAAAAAATAAATTGTTTGAATTGGTAGGTCAAGTTAGTCAGAAAATAGATTCAGAGTCATACACATGTAGTAGTCAAAGCATGACAAATAAAGAAAAATGGCATAGAATTTTTGCTCATACAAACTTTCATATGATTAAAGAGTTATGTGTTAATCAAGTAGTAAATGGTTTACCAAATAGTATAGAAAATGATTATATTCAATGTGAAATATGTTTAGAAAATAAAATGTGTAACTTACCTTTTCAGAATAACAGATATAGAGCTAAAGATATGTTAGAAATCATACACACTGATGTGAATGGCCCGGTGAATCCCACAGGATACAACGGTGAACGTTATTTTGTCACATTCATTGATGATTTCTCTAAAATTGCTATAGTGTACTGTATTAAAAATAAAAGTGATGTTTTTGATTGTTTTGTGAAATATATAAATTTAGTGCAGAATCAAACAGGCAAACGTGTTAAAGAAATAAGATGTGATAATGGCAGAGAATACATAAACAAAGATTTTTTTAGATTTGCAAAGGAAAATGGTATATGGCTGAAGCCAGCTCCTGCATATACTCATGAATTGAACGGAGTTGCTGAGAGATATAACAGAACTATTATGGAGCGAGCCAGGTGTCTGTTAAGAGAAGCCAAGATAGATAAGAAGTATTGGCCTGAGTGTGTGAATACAGCTGCCTATTTGGGTAACAGATTGTTAGCAAATACTGTGATTAGAAAAACACCCTATGAGATATTTTTTAACAGAAAACCAGACGTGTCTAATCTGAAAATATATGGCAGTGAGGTATTTGTGAGAGTACCTGACGAATGCAGAACGTCAAAACTAAATCCCAAGGCGTCAAAGGGAATATTAGTAGGATATACAGATACAGGTTACAGAGTGCTGATCGATAGCAAAGTGGTTATCAGTCGTCATGTGAAATTTATTGAAAAGACTGCAAGATGTATCAGATTCCCAGATGAAGAAGAAGAAGATAACGATATAGACATAAATGAGGAAAAATGTGAGAAACAGACCACTGAGATAGTGAAAGAAAATACCAAAGAGATGGATAGCAATACTGAGGTTAAGGAGGTGAAAGGTATAGATCGTCCACGACGAGAAAAAAGGTTACCACAAAAGTTTAATGATCATGTTGTCTATGTCAATTATTGTGATGCATCAGTACCATGTACTTATGAGGAAGCTATTAAAGGACCAGAGTCTAGAAAATGGGCTACAGCAATGGATAAAGAATTGAAGAGCTTAAAAGAAAATAACACATGGGATATTGTTGAAGAGCCAGCGGATAAAAATATAATTGAAGTTAAATGGATCTATAGAATTAAATCAAACGGAACATATAAGGCGCGTGTTGTAGCAAAGGGCTTTCAGCAGTTATATGAAGAAAATGAAGAAATATATTCGCCAGTTGCCAGAATGACAACTTTGAAAGTGTTATTATCTATTGCATGTGTAAAAAATTGGCAAATTGAACAGATGGACATAGATACTGCTTTTTTAAATGGCAATATTAAATCAGAAGTTTATATTTATCCACCAGAGGGTTATGAAGTTGAACCGAATAAGGTATGCCGTCTTAAGAAGTCATTATATGGCTTGAGAGAAAGTTCTCGGGACTGGTATGAATGTTTTCATGAATTTATGACAGAAATAATGTTTACTAGATCAAATTATGACTACTGTTTATATAAAGGAAGTATTAATGATAAAGAAGTTTATATAATCCTTTATGTTGATGATTTATTGTTATATTCATGTGATAACAATGCAATAAGAGAGTTAAAGGACACTTTAAGCAAACGTTTTAAGATGAAGGACATGGGAAAAGTTAAACAGTATTTAGGAATTGGGATTGAGTATAACATTAAAAAAGGGAAGATGTATTTAAGTCAAGAACATTACATCAAAAGTGTTGCTGAAAAATTTAATGTCACAGAATCAAAGAACTTTGAAACACCAATGGAATTAAACTTAAAGCTACTACCTGCTGATAAAATAAATGAAAATATAAAATACCGAAATTTAATTGGAGCTTTGCTGTACATAGCTAGTGGAACTCGTCCAGATGTGTCTTTTTCAGTAAATTATTTAAGTCGTTTTCAAAATAGTTATGATGATACTCATTATAAGTATGCTTTACGTGTGCTAAAATATCTATATTGTACTCGTTTTTTGAAGTTAGAATATAATACAAGTTGTGATATTGTCATGGAGGCCTATGTAGATGCCGACTGGGCTGCAGACATTGTAGACAGAAAGTCAACAAGTGGAATATTGATTCGCGTGTTTGGAAACACTGTAATGTGGAAATCTCAAAAGCAGAAGATTGTGTCTAGAGCTTCTACTCATGCTGAGTTTTATGCATTAGCTGACTGTGTTGAAGAAGTGATTCCTATTAAAGGAGTATTGAATGATATTGGGATAAAAATGAGTGATCCTGTAAAAATCTATGAAGATAATACTGGTGCTATAGCATTGTCTAAAAATGGTAAATTTTGCAAAAATTCTAAGCATATTGATATTAGTTACCATTTTGTGCATGACTTTGAAAGTAAAGGTTTAATTAATGTTCAAAAGATTTCTACAGATGATCAAATAGCTGATATATTGACCAAATCATTAGGTAAATGTAAATTTCAACAGTTTAGATATTTGTTAGGGATTACAGGTTAATGTTAATATTATTGTTAATAAGTTAGCAAGTTTTTTTTTTAATTTGTGTAGATTTTTATATTATGTTTTATGTTATGTGTAAACTTTGTTTAAGGATACAAAATCAAGGAGGTGTGTTGAAATAATGATTTTGCATCTTATTACTGGCAACTGAAGTAGTTCGGTTTTTATTATCTGTAGTATCTTAAAAAAATATTGTTTTTGTATAATCTGTATAATAGGAAGTGAAAAACGGCATCGTGGCTATGGAAAAAGTACAAAAGTATAAAAATATAAAAAATTGTAAGAATAGCTTAAAACTACAAAATAAAAGTTATAATTGAAGTTGTGCATCATTTCATTTATTTAACAATATGTGTAGATATTACCTATCTATAAAAGAAACTAACTATGTATATATAAATATTTTTTTATTGCTAACACACTAAAGGTCATAAATACTACTAAAAAAAAGAATTCGGTTGACAAACAGAGGAGAAAAAGGTACCAAACTGTTTTTTATTTGCCAATTTATAGATAGGTACAGATATTTTTTTATTATACTAAGAAAAATATCTTTCATTAAAACCTAAAATCTGAAGAGTTGTGATAAGTTTATTTTGCTTCAAAAAAAAAAAAAAAGAAAAGGGAACGGAAAGTTGCAAACAAATTGCCAGTTAATTAAAATTGTACAAACACTTGCTATAATTGTACAAATATTCCTATCGTTTTCTTAACAACGTAGAAACGTTTATAGAAGCTATGTCTACACTCTGCAGTATCAATATTTTTCCATCTCGTTCAAATTGTTTATTATTTGCGTTCGAATTAATTATTGGCTTCTAATATATTTTTTTTGTATAAAATTGCCGTTTATGGGAAAATGAATGGTTTTTAATAAATAGACTGACTATATTAAATATTTAATTATATTTTATCATTTTCTTAGGTATTCTTGATGACTATTAATTTCTTTTTGTCAAAAGTTCTAATTTAGAAACATTATCCGACGAAAGTTTGAGTGTTAAAATTATAATAATTTCCAAAACTAATAACCTAATTTTGTTTTAAAAAATAATCATTTTCGAAATTGTTTTTGTTTGCTGCTTGATAATTATAGTCTATTTAATAGGATATCTAACATCACATTATAACCCTAGGAACAAAACAGTTAATTTTTAATTGTATTCAGCCCTTTTTAACGTCCCACTGCTGGGCACGGGCCTCTCTTCAATACGAGGGGGATCAGGCCATAGTCCACCACGCTGGCCAAGTGCGGGTCGGCGGACCATTTTTAATTAGGTATGAGTAAATAAATGCGAGCCAATCCGCGGACGTGAACTAGTTTAACAATACTTTTAAAACATATATGGACCCCGTTCTATATTGGTATATATACAAAGATATACTCGTCCCAGAAGCACTCAGATAATGTAATGGACAAGATCCAACGGGGTGAGGTGACCGCGAACACTTCACACTTCACCGCATCGTTATCACAATCGATTTACTTCGACGCCATTTTTATGTGAGCAAATAGAGAAAGTATTTTAGGAACACTATGGTCCTATAATAACTATAAGAGCCTGTTTTTATAATACTTTCTTAGATTTACGCGAATATTTGACATTTAAATAAAGTTATTTGTGGGTAGGCTGTGTGTAACAACTATATAATACCTTTGAGACATCTAACACCTTAATCTCTCCCGTGACCATGATTGCTGTAAAGCAATCGAAACGTCGGAAACCAAAAATCAAAATAAATCCGCGAAAAAATCCGAAAAGATAGTTTTATTTAAAAGTCTATTTTTATATTTTGAATTTTTGTATTTTGGTTTTATTATTATATATGCACTAGTGTTTTCTCGTAGCTCCGCACGGGTCTTTTAATCTTGTAGAATTATTCCGCTCTCGTAGGCATATAATCATATTCATATAATCTTTTAAATAAAGGAAAAAATAGGCTTTATAACCCAAAAAAAATTTTTCAATTCGGACCAATAGCTCCAGAGATCGGCGCGTTCAAACAAACAAACAAACAAACTCTTTAGCTTTATATGTATATTACTACTCGTATAAATTAGAATTTATATGACATATTAACATTGAAAGAGATGAATAATGCTTTTCGTTAATTGATTCAGTTCAAGTTCAGTTGTAGGTAATAGGTACGTTTACTCAGATCAAAATTGTATTGTGATTTCATACATTAGTTTTCCTTCAGGACAGTATAAGTTCATATTTGAACAAAATGGAAAATAACTGATATAAGATAATAACAACAAATACGAATGCAATAAACGTTATAATGTGTAATTGCCCTTAATTGTATATTGAAGAGCGACAAATTGCAATTTTTATTGCCTTTCAAATCCGCGTATGGTAATTATGCTCGCGTGTAGGGCTAATTACGTAACGCAATATAAATCCGGATTAATTTACAAAACTTAAACCAGTATAGATATAATGCCTATATAAGTAATAATGCTTTGTGGAATTGAGCTTTATTTCCGATTCACACTGGTAGTATTAAAATGTAATTTTTAGGTAGACAAATAGACGCTAAAACGGACGAATTTGGATGATAATATTATGTATGTATACGAATACAGATAGATTACGATTTGAAGTAGGTAATAGATATTCTGCTGAATTTCTGTTCAAATATCGTTTGCCAAAGATTTATTTTAATATACATGCACATTGCACAATATACCATAACGTACTTACAATTTATTATAAATAAGAAAGTTTGTGAGTGAGAAAATTAGATGTTTTTCTATTAAGTTGCAAATGCAAATGGCTCCGTCCGTAAGTGCCATAGCTAGAGTCTATTAGAGATCAAGGCCAAAATAAAGATATTTTAATTTGAAATTTGAAATTGCTTGTAAGTACAATATAACAGTTTTATTTTTTACTAGCGATTCACCCTCGCTTCGCTTCGGGTTCGTCCCTAGACAAAAACAAATCTATTCCACGGGAACCGTGCATTAGCCTTCCTCATTTAACGGGCTATCTAATGCAAAAAGAATTTTTCAAATCGGATTAGTAGTTCCTGAGATTAGCGCGTTCAACCAAACAAACAAACAAACTCTTCAGCTTTATAATATTAAAATATTAATATAGATATTGAAAAAATTAAAAAATTAAAGCTAATTTCATAATACACGTGAAAGTATTAAATAAATATCGTCTATTTATTTAAATATAGATAAAAGCTATATCAATAGTAAAGATTGGACAGATATCAATGTAACTCTCAGTTTGATAAACGATAACAATTGTGACGCACAAAGTAAAATTGTCTGGGATTCCTTCATTTATAATGAGATACTGGGATTCAACTGATATATTTTGTAGCTATTCGTTTTAAATTCGAAATTGTGAAAAGGCGAACTGTCATTATTTTCATAGTTTTACATGTGATGACAGTATTTAATGTGTAGAATTACTGAAGTTATCATATTTAAATTCATATTCGATTCGAAAACGCTACCATAGTCCTTAGAAGACATAACGGAGAAAGATTTTTTGTATGCCATATTACTTAAGAAATTGATCAATGAACATTTTTTTATAAAGATACTTAGGTATAATTTAATTTAAGATGCTGCATTTAAGATACTAGAGCTAAGGTTAATAATTTCAACAACAACTCTATCTGCGATTTGATGTAGGTACTACAGGATACAAATATCAGCCCGTTACTCTACAATATATCTAATCATTTTAATAGTAAAAAATACATAAATTGTATCCAAATATCATCGTCATAAGAATATGTAAAAGTATAAAAACAAAGTAGACCATTCTGTGGTAATGTCGTGAATATAGAGTCACTACTAACAAACCTATCCAGCTTCCATAAGTTCCAACTTGTTCAAGGTACGCAGTTCAGGTAGGAAATAAAAAGAGAACTTACAAAGTACCTACAGCTAAGTTCCGAACTGTGGAACATTTTATGCAATCACCATTTTGGGACGAATTCACTGTGGTTGAGACTAAAATAAATATGTTATACTTTATTTTAAAGTTATCTCTCCTAAAGGAAAGTACGAAGATTATTACTTGCTACACAGTTGTTCTCTTAAAGTTGTCACCAATTGTGTTTAGGTAATTATTCTAGTTGAAATAAATATACAACAATGTAAATTGAACCTTAAATGTAATGCTTAAAGTTATTTTCACAAAAAAAAATTAAAAGCGCGCTCAAATCTTCAAATGAGCACTCATCATGATGTGGACATCATCGCTTCGATGGGTGAGAGTGATATAAGCTACATTTTATTTTGAATTTCTAGTTCATACAAGGCACGAGGAGAAGTTTCATAGTTATTTAAAGCACAGTTTATAGTGAGGAAAGCGAAAGGAGGGTTAGTGTAAATAAAAAAATCTCCAATTAATGCTGTTGAAGTCTAATTTGTTGAGTTGCTTCAATGGCGTTGAATTATCATTATCATATTATGTTGGTTCAATGATTTTAAAAGATAAAGTAATATCATGGAAAACCGACTTTATCCAAGTGCATTTCGTTTCAATGCCAAACAGTAACTAAATTAAACTAGAAAAGTTCGGCATAAGTTCGTATAATAATTGCAAAAAATACTTCAAGCATAACCACATGAGTGAGTTGAAAGCTTTATTGATTTCAATCTAAATTTTTAAAACCCTTAATAGTTATTTTCAATAAGTTTTATTTATTTATTTACTTATTGAATTACCAACAAAAGTTACTATGGTTAACACATAATATCTAGACACTACACTTAACACGTTAATGGCACTTTTAGTTATAGGTAAATACAGCATGATAATTATTATTAAAGTTTATAAGTGATCAAGTGGATTAAACTATAAACTTAAATTATTAAAAATTAAAAAAAAAAACAATTATAATTATAAATGTCCAAATAAAATGTCGCATATAATACAAATAAGATATTTTAAACAATTAATAATGTACAATAAAAATAATAATAATAACAGTTGCGATGTCACGTCCAGATGTCCAGTCAAGAACTTAAATACTAAGTTACTCGTTATTATATTTATTACTAGCCCCAAACAAACAAAAAAGATAATGGACCTCCAAGGGACTCTACCGATTAAATTCTTGGTAAAGACACCAAAACAATAAAAAAAAATGTTTAAAGAAAAAATATTTTATATAATATTCGAAAATTATATATCTACGACCTAGTGTATTTACCTACTTTGACAAATGAATAATAAAGTTTACAACTTTAGACGATATATTAAGCACAATTATTGTCATTTAAGATTACAAATGCCATAAAAAAATTATCAGCAGAATTTAATAAAGGTTATGTAATACTATAGCGACTCACCCTCGCTTCGCTTTGGGTTCGTCCCTAGACAAAGACAAATCTATCCCACGGGAACCATACATTTTTCCGGGGTGATATATAACCTAAAGCCTTCCTCGATAAATGGACTATCCAACACAAAAATAATTTTTCAATTCCAACCAGTAGTTCCTGAGATTAGCGCGTTCAACCAAACAAACAAACAAACTCTTCAGCTTTATAAAATTAGTATAGATTCTAGTTATTTCCCTAAAACGCCCCAAATTCATATAATATTTAGGTGTTCATTAGCAAATAGCTTAATTAAAGTTATTTATCAATTGATTGGTTTGAAGTGGTTTCGAGGCTCGGGCGGAGGTACTGGTGGGTAAGCGTAAAATTAGATTAACTCTGACCGATTTTTAACCAACCGCTAATAATTGTTGAATAGAGCCTGAAATAATTTGTTATTCAAGGCTTCGTTTAGGATTTGATAAACAAGCTGTTTGAAAATATGTTTTCATAACTTATAATATTATTCATTATTATAGATGCCTTTTTTTATCTGTTATGTTAATATGACGATGAATTATTTAATATCATTATTGTTAGATATAATTGGTGTATATATAGAATATCTTGTTTCCGCAAATTACCTAGATATTAAAAAAAAAAATTTGAATTGAAACTTCTTTAGAATCGTTGTGATTTGAAACTCGATGAAACTAAAATGCGACACTAAAAAGAGACAAACACACAAATATATAGGATTAAGCCGGCTAGAAAATGAGATAGAATACATTACACAGACTAATTGTTGTCATGGTAACTGTTGTTATTGTCTGACAAATATATAATATTATATTCTTTACGTATGTGATATTCTGTAAATATATGCCTAATATGCCTTATTTAATAATTGATTTGTTTTAATTTAATTGCGATATTTGCCAAAGAAGTTTTTCTTCAATCGCGCGTAAATTCGCGCCTATTAAATAGGCTTAAAATGCCCTATAATTTTCCCTATTACAAAAGTAAATATAATGAATAATATTGAAAAGGTTCTGACTATATGGATTATATTTTATTTATATAATGCGTTATCCTTTGAATTCTTCATAATGTATTAAAGATTAAAGTAATAGCTTTAGTTTGAAACGTCATTTTTATATAATGTTCATATTACTAGAAATATTTTGTAAACAAATGAATAACTTTCATAAAATTAAAAATATTCACTACGTTCAGGAATCGAATCCGTTATATGGGGCATAGTAATATCCAGCTTATTCCATATAAATGCCGTCTATGATGAAAATTTATAACTAGGTACATACGTCCTTTCAACAATGGCCGCGAAATATAAATGAAAGTGAAACAACGTTATAGATATCGGTAATATTTTAGTAATTAAATCAAAGCGTAATACAATAAACCTAATTTTCCAATCAATTTATATATTGAAGTTGTTAGCAACTCGTGCGCAGAATAAGTAACTTTGAGAGGGAAAGGCGGGAACAATGACTTATTGTTCGTTGTTTATGATATGTAATCTTAAGGTCGTTTACTTGATGTATCATAATGCAAAACCTGAGTAACTCTCAAAATTACCGTTTTACTGCTTTTTTATAACAACAAAAACTATATAGGTGATTAATCAAATTTTATAGTTACACCTATAAAAAAAATATTTTCGCATTAAAAAGTATCCTATATGTTGACCCGGATAACCAGCTATCATCATACCTGGTACATAAACAGTGGTTTTTTCGTGATGCGTTCCCAGAGATATAGACAGACAGACAGACAAAAATTCTAAAAATTATAGATTCGGCCTCTCTATCGATAATAATGACTATTTCAATAAGATTTTCCAAAAAATATTTATTGTACAGATTCGAGTTAGAGTCATATTATTTGTATAGATAGATAGATTTAGTATTTTTTATTATTATTTCCTCTTATCTCGACTATATATGATATAATCGGTTTTAAAATAAATATCCCGTCCTAACTCAGTTAGGAAAAAAGACATTTATTATCCTGTAATTATTAATTATACAATTGTGATTTTAACTTTTTTTTTTATTTAATTAAACTAGCAACTCACCCTCGCTCCGCTCGGGTTCGTCCCTAGTTACGTTTTAACGTTTAGCTCAGAGATGAGATATTTTCCCGCAGTAAAAAGTATCCTATGTGTTAACCCGGATCAGCAGCTATCATCATACCAAAGTTCATCAATATCTGTCCAGTGGTTTGCCCGTAATGCGGTAACAGACAGACAGACAGACAGACAAAAATTCTAAAAACTATAGATTTGGCTTTTGTATCGATAATAAAGTCTATTTCAATAAGATTTTCCAAAAAATATTTAATGTACAGATTCAGCTTAGTTACAATTTTATTATATGTATAGAAAAAGAAAATGCGGTATAAACTAAGACTCTTTAATGTAAATATTATTTGTTAATACTTTGTGTACTATTGTCGAAGAGTGGAAGGCGACTTGTTTCTGCAGTATACCTACATCTATATTGGCTTCTAGTTTTTCGCAATACTTTGATATATTTTTTGCTACAACTCCCGTTGCTCCTATTACTATTGGTATAACTGTGGTCTGTGTATTCCATAATCTATCGATTTCAACTTTGAGTGAGTGGTATTTATTTAATTTTTCTATTTCTTTAGGCCCTATATTATAGTCTGATGGAACGGTAATCTATTATTTTTATTATAAAATTATTTTATTACAATATATAATAACATTAACTCCCTTCCAAAACCACTTTCGTACAAAAATGAGAACGAGGTCAATATAGTCATTAAAAGTATCGAACATTATTATTAAATTAATATACCTAGTGATTTGGCATCGGTCTCGCGAAACGATCAAATCTAAACTCCCCGTTGGTAAAGCCATATTTAGATGGCCCGCTCCCACCGGTCGAGACGCACGAGAAGTTGTCTAAAATAATAACTGGAAATGTTGAAAGTTAAAGCAAGTTTCATTCTATAGACTGTTTTTCTTATTAGTTCATCTGTTTATGTTTACTTTTACAAGTTTCCCGAAGAATAAACTCTTAGATTCGCAATACTGTTTTGATATTAATTGATAGGGTCAGTGTCGGGTTTGAATAATTTATAGGCACCTGGCAACCCTGTCTTGGATTTGCGCTACATTTTCCAAATAAGATTTGTCTCGCCCTTTTTACCTCTGAAAGAGTAGAATTTCAAAAATATTTTTCTATACGGCTATATCATTTTAGGATTTTGAAGTCATAATTTTAACACTACACTAAAGTTTTAAAACCACGTAACAATATGCGACATAGTTAGAAATATTTTTAAATTCGACAATATTACTTTCTTAGATTTAAGCGTATATTTAATATTTTAAATAAAATTATCTTTACTGTCTGATTATAAATTAAAGAAAAAAGGTTAAAATTATGATAGCAAATTCCTACAATGCTGCTGTGTAGAAATTGTGTTTATTCAAAATCCAACATATTAGCAAAAAATTGTATTTTTCTTTATTAATTTTATAATAAATCACTTTGTTTAACACAATCTTAATCTCACTTTAAAATAGATCTAAATAACAACCCCAGTCCTAAAATAGACCTACATGTTATCTCAGTCTAATTCGATCGGCGCGCGCGCATCCAATGCACTTGACAGATGAGTCACGGGCACGGCCACTGCACCCGTATAAGCGCTTAAACTGATTTGTGTTTTGATAATAATATTATGATATATGTCTTTGAACTTGTTCAAAAGAGAATAAAATATCTACCGATTTTACTATAAATGCCAACTTCTTCCTTCTTGCCAGTTCGCAATCATAAGACCGCTCTTAGATTTTATGAATATAACGAATAAATACTATGAATATAATCGTCAATGTATTTTAGTTATATAGTAAAAACAGCTAAACCAAGGCACCATTTAAAAATCTTAGTATTTTTTATTGAAAATTCTTAATTGGAGGTACGTGATTACATCTCTTAGATTTTTTTTTACTGCTCTACCTATATATTGTATTCTTCAGGGATTTCTAACACATCGTATGTTCAAATCAAGATTGAAAATGTTTTAAAATTATTTTTAATGTTATCATTTCCATAGCTTAAAAGTCCTTGATAAATAACCTTAATTATTTACTTATGTAGGTACGGTAAACAGACGATAATATTATACTTATTGTTAATTTAAACGAAATTATCTTTTGGGGCACCTTAAGTAGGTTACGGAAATTAGTCTGGCATGTCTAATTATAAAATATTGAGTATTTGTAAACATTTCTCATGCAAGACTGACGTCACAGTGCAGCATGTGCGGAATTGTCTTTTGAGCAATCAGTTCGCAAGTAAAACTGGAGTACAAAAATATATATAATGTACTAACATCAAAAAAAGTCGACGATAACTATGTGAATATACATATGTAGTTTGGATATAGACTATAGTGTACTTTTCTAGTATGGAAAGATGTTCCAATATTGTCCAGTAGTTTCAAAGTTCATACAAACAAACAAACAAAAAATACCACTTTAAAATAGTATGAGATTCCGATTACGTTATTAATATAGAAAGCTAATTAAAGTACTTGTATGAAGAGTTTATTTTATTGGCTACAAGCAACAGTATCAGCTAAATAAATAAATTTATCAGTCAAATAAATGAAAAACGTAAAGCTCTTGATCAAAGGGTATTTCATATTATCACAAAGCTAAGCTTTGATTAAACAACTTTAATATAATTGGCCTCCATGTATCTGTTTTAATTTGGTTAAAAGCTGGCATGCGATTAACATTACCAACCGCCTATATATCAGCATACAGTGAATAATTTGATATCTTCCTTAGTTGCTAATGTAATTAAATTTTTAATTAAATTTTATAATTTACTGCTCATTTATTATTGTATAAATAAACTTTGTACGCTGGGATGAAAGTATTGGTTTAGGGTTAGTATACTTACGTACAATCCAGCCGGGCGCGAAGCCAAGATGAACTGGGAGGCGCGCACCTCAGTGGGGTGTGCCATGCGGGTTGCTCCTGGTACTTCTCTGATAGCAGAGTGGACCGTTGGAGTAACCCCATGGTTTATGTGGTCTGCTTTGGCATAACTGTCGTCGAGGCGTCGTGGTAGTATTCGTAAGTGATCCTACGCCCCATTAAGACAGGTTCTGTTTACTAAAAAGCACGGAATTCTGTTTTACACTAAAGATTTATTTTACCTAAATCGCTATATAGGTTATATTTGTAAAATTATCGCATTTTTATGGCTAGTGAATAGTAATTAAACTTTGGTATAAATGTTTAACTACGAGTATAAATTATAACTATGTTAAAAGCCACACAAGAAAATTGTCTGACCGCACATAACTTCAAAATTATCTTTATTATAAAAAAAGCAGATAGTTGCCAGTAAAAAAATTGGTAGTTACTGTAATATCTTAATACAACTTTGACTATTAAATAAAAGTGCTAAGTTTGAACTTAATTTCTAAATAGATGTACTTTTTCCTCCATTTTCCTTTCATAAACTGTGAAAACATAGTCGAAGACAAGTAATAAGCAATAAAACTTGATTTATAAGATTTATTATTATTATCATCCTTTGTTCACATAATATTTATATTGCAGCTTACAAAGTAAGGTCACGATATTCCGCATTAAAGAAGAAAATTAGCTTCTTTGAATATTAAATACAAAGAGGAGTCAATTAAATATTTGTTTTTACAGTTTATTCTAATATATAAAATTCTCGTGTCACAGTTTTCGTTGCCATACTCCTCCGAAACGGCTTGACCGATTTTGATGAAATTTTTTGTGCTTATCCGGTATCTATGAGAATCGGCCAACATCTATTTTTCATCCCCCTAAATGTTAGGGGTAGTCCACCCCTAAATTTTTTATTTTATTTTTTAGACAAAATTTTTAATTTCTATTTTTTTATGATACAACATACAAAAATACATACAATCCTCAATTTTCACCCTTCTACGATCAACCCTTATTTTTTAATAGCCATTTTAGTAATAGGAAATTATTTATATGGCAAAACAACGTTTGCCGGGTCAGCTAGTAAAGTTATATTATAGAACTTATATTCTATACATAATCTATACAGATAAATAAAATTGGAGTGTCTGTTTGTAATATTAAAATAACTGCTTTTTATTAAATGCATATGGATGTATACACGATACATATACCAAAACAACATTTTTTGTCTGTCTGTCTGTCTGTTTGTTCCAGCTAATCTCTGAAATAGCGGGACTAATTTCGACGGGTCTTTCACTGGCAGACAGCTGATGTAATAAGGAGTAACTTAGGCTACTTTTATTTAAAAAAAAAAATAGGGTCCCACGAAAAAAAAAACAAATTACCTAACTAATTAATTTTGTTGTGGAAAGCGACCTAGAGACGAACCCGAGCGAAGCGAGGGTGAATCGCTAGTAATCTAAATAAATATCTATCTCTGTTGATATTTCCTGGTCATCCTTAATGAAACTCGGATGAGTGACAGGTACGCTAAGAAGCTGGCTCTTACTTTAATAGTCTGAACTAAGCTTTACTGCACTGATAACACTTCGTATTTCAATTGTATCTAACGCTATGTTACAGGTAGTTATGAGGAATTTAATATATAGATCCCACTTACGAAATAGCACCCATAAATGCAAGCGATATCAGAAAACAGCAAGTGTATTTGTGCATTTTACTATGACGTTGTACAATGTACATACATATATGTATGTACTACAGGCGTTGCCCGCGGCTTTACCCGCGCATTTTATTTATGTGTAATTACCTCGCTTCTAAAGGTGTAACGTGGTACTAGATAGCCTATAGACTTCAATAATAGGCCTGTAAAATGCCAAAACAATTTCTCAAATCACACTAGCGGTTTAATAGATTAGTCTGTTTAAACAAACAAACAAATTTTCAATATAGATATGCATAGATATCGGGAAAAAATTGAGAATTCTAAATACAACAACATCCCAAATCCCGATATCTGATTCCTTGACAGGAAGCAATGTTCATTTAATTCTATTTTAACGATTTCTCCTAAGTGTCGAGACTGAGAACAAAGGGCCCAAATAGGATTGATTGGCATCCGTCACGCATCACCCGCAGTCAAAGGCAGTAAATCAGTGCTAGTTAAAACCCTTATTGTCCAGTACAAAATATAATATGTGAGATCAAGGGTGATGACCCTATGAGCTATCATAAAATAGTAATAGTAACTCTCTGTTCTTACGCTGTAGTTTTGTTTGTTGAAAGATTTTATTTTTCTTAACTTTAATTGTATTATAGAATCCTTTTTAGGGAAGTTGTTTATCCACGCGACTTCGCTCACATGGTAGGTACGATAAAAACTTGGTGATTATATATTGGAGTAAATGATTAAACAAACGCTAGACGCGAATATAATATTCAAAAACAATAATAAATAAGCCAAGTGAGATAATCATGCATTATAAAAAAGATTTGGAGATATGAATCAATCCAACTGAGAAGATGAAAAAAATATTTCACTGGATGAAATGTAAGTAAACATTCATAAGTGTACTTGGATTTTATCCAACGTTAAATTCGATCTCTCTCGGAGTCTTTTTGAGAGTACGGCACCTCATGGACTATAGAATTCGCCATAGTAGTCTAATAATTTTCTTTATTGTAAAAAAAAACTTACACCCATAAAAAAAAAAGATACGATATCTGTATGATATTTTTTAACTGCCTCATTGGTTTAGTGGTTGCCATGGACGTCTACTAATCCGGAGGTCCTGGGTTTGCGTCCCGAATAAAGCCAATTTTTCTGTCATAAAATTCTAAGTAACAGCCTAGAGTTTAGAAGTAAACAATATTTCAACGCTGCTAGAGAATACGTAAAATCGTCGGCCTACTTCTAATCGTTTATCAGTCGTGGAGTTTTGTCGTTCTACCGGAATTTGACAATGTTAGGAATAAAGAGTGCACTTGTGTTCTTAATGCGGTCCCTCGCCGGGATATTAATATTAGTTTAATATTAGTATTAGTTTAATATTAGTTTAACATTAATGTTAGCATATTAATATTAGTAATGCTCAGTTCTTCTCCCTCACTTACGTAATGGTCGAATCTGAACTGTTACATTACAAGCGAATGCTCCCGGTGAGGGACCGCCCTAGTATGGCAGTTGATCGTGGCTGAAATCGGTCAGGTACATTATTATTAATAATAATGTACCTATTATTTAATTTATACACTCACTAACAATGAAGAGATGATGCGGTCTATTTATTATCATAAATTTCAATTTTATGCTCGGAAATGCGCTTTTGCTAAATAGAACAACACTTAAGCCCTCAATGCGCTTAGTTCCGAGGCAGAAGAGAATAAATTATTTCAATTTTCCAAGTAATATCCTGCGAGAGAAAGCTTTTACATCAAGATCTAAGAAATATACTTTACATAGGTAAAGAAAAGTTTCACAGTGAAAAAAATCTGTCAGAGTATTTGGAAATATTCAAAAAGTTATTTAAATTTTGTATCTGTTTAAAATAACTTTTGAAACGTTTCGAATATTTTAAATCAGCTATTATCTAGCTAAGTGACGGCGAGTCTGACTGATAGGAATAAAAGCCGGTTAATCGATAGATTAAAAAAACAATGTACCCACTACCCATAACGTTTACATGTGTATGTTAGTTTGTTTGTTAGTCTTCCACGCTAAAACAAGTCACAGAAAGGCTCTTACTAGAACATAGGGCTAAAATATTGAAAAAAGACAGCGCTGATCGTTTCCATAAAATAAATATATGTATATGTAGGTACAGTATACTATAATATTTAAAGAAAAGTCGATGTTTTGATATTAGCTCACATTCGCCTCCTATTTATGAGTTTGAGCGAAGCGACGTAATTCACTAGTATATATATTACATATATATATATATATATATATATATATATATATATATATATCAAAGAACTACTTACATTGGGTTCTCCACACTAGAACTACGTCTAAATGAAAAATAAACTACTAAGTAATCTCGTATCCAATAAAGGAGTTACCACGAAACTCGTATATCTTGAAAGATTCGGACAATAAATTGCATGGTACCTAATGTATTTCAGTTAAATATGCCATTTTAGTGTGTAGAAGCATCGATTAAAAAAGTACTAGATACACAATCGTCGACAAAAAATGTCCTCACCGAATGAGCGCTCATTTGAACATTTGAGCGCGCTTTTAATTTAACATTTTTTTTGGGAAAACAACTTTAAGCATTGAATTTAAGTACAATTTACATTGTTGTATATTTATTTCAACTGGAATAATTACCTGAACACAAGTAGTGACAGTTTTAAGAGAACTTTTGAATGAGATTGTGCATCTAGTACTTTTTTGATCGATGGTGTAGAAGTAACTTGGCTGGTACTTACCTATTTATTTTTGATGTATTTTAGTAATTGAATTACTATTTTAAATGCGAATGTTTGTGTTTATGATGTGTATATTTGTATGTTTGTTATCCCCTCACGCTGAAAGGGCTAGACAAATTTGGATGAAATTTAGTCCACAGATAAAATATGATCTAACACATAGGCTACTGTGCCTGTTTGGCACCTAGGAATGTACCCGAGTTAAACAAGGTTAAGTCGCTAGTCTATACATAGGTATAAATAAAATGGAAGTGTTTTTTTGTAAAGTCAAAATAACAGCTTTTACTAAATGCATATGAAATTATATAGGTTCCTACATGCTTTAAGAAAAAAACTATTTTTAAATATTTTGTCCGTCTGTCTGTCTATTTGTTCCGGCTAATACCCGAAACGGCCAGGCCAGGCCAGGCCAAACTTGGTCCAGCCAAGTCAAGACAAAATTTGACTTGACTTTCACTGGCAGATAGCTTATAGCTTTTATTTTTCAAAAAAGTCAGGGTTCTGCGCAATAAAATTAAACCCCATGAAATCGTGATAAAAATCCACATACCTAGGCGGACTCACCCAAACGAAGCCAGGGTAAGTCGCCAGTATAAAATAAAAACCCCTCAAGAATATTTTAACGAAGTATAAACTTGCCTATCGTTTTCCTTTTGTGTACAAACGTATTGGCATGATCTTTAATTGGTAGTGGAGGGATAACAACTAGGCGTATTTTTTGTCTCTGGAATATCTCATTTGTTTCTATTTGTATTTATTCGCCTTTGAAATAAAAATCTGGCATAATAACGTAGTAGGCTAAGGATATTATCGGTACGACGAGTACGATATATTAAAATAAATTACATTACTAGCTAGGAGCTTTAATTGGCTGAGTTAAAGCTTTAAACATTCATTTTTCAGCAACTTTGCCTTCCTAGCACACCTCTACTGTCTTAATCAGTAATATTAAATTGTTCCTAGGTCTTGTATGTATTACATATTCATAAAAATTTCTCGACATATATATATATATATATATATATATATATATATATATATAGTTATTATTTAGAACCCATCTATCTTTTAAATCTAATATATCCTCGTAAAGGAGCTGAGGTAATTAATGTAGATCAAATGCTTTTCATAAGTAAATTGCTTGTGAAAACTGTCATACACCTGAAATAAAATATAACTTTATACATATTATAATTACACTAGCGACTCACCCTCGCTTCGCTCGGGTTCGTCCCTAGCTTGCATTAAATCACGATTGATCAGTTTTCGACCGGAGAGGAAAAATGGTTAAATTACTAAAATGGCTATTAAAAAATAAGGGTTGATCGTAGAAGGGTGAAAATTGAGGATTGTATGTATTTTTGTATGTTGTATCATAAAAAAATAGAAATTAAAAATTTTGTCTAAAAAATAAAAAATAAAATTTAGGGGTGGACTACCCCTAACATTTAGGGGGATGAAAAATAGATGTTGGCCGATTCTCATAGATACCGGATAAGCACAAAAAATTTCATCAAAATCGGTCAAGCCGTTTCGGAGGAGTATGGCAACGAAAACTGTGACACGAGAATTTTATATATTAGATAAATGTCTCAATTTCAAAGTAAAAAGAAAACATTCAAAGTAACATCAAATTGTAACATCATACTTTTATTACGTTTGAAGTATTTTTAACAAAGAATTGAAATGAAATGCTTGAAGTTTGACATATTTCGTAAGAATTTAATTAAGCTCTAGTTAAAAAATGAAAACGCCCAAATTTGTATCTGTAGCTCTGCTTTATGTTAAACTTATTATAATATCTATGACATAATAAAAAAGCTGTAACCGGTCCTATTTCCGTGAATCTTTTTAGAGATTATAATATGACTAATTCATTATAATATCAACTGATTTTAACAACATTTAGAATGTTTTTGTTATGAATATTGCATATTTTGTTGGTTTTAGCGATAACAGATTTAATGGTAATATGTTTTAAAGGTAAATATTTGTTTTCATTTGGTTTTATTTTATTGGCGTGACGGAGAACAAGCCAGCAATTGTCTGGCTCTAATTGGCGAGTAACCCTATGCGGCGCAACCTCTTTTCTGATCAAATTGACTGTGAAACTTTTGTTTTCACTTTTAACTATTAACCTTTTTGTTCGTTAAGTTCCATAAAATTATCAAGTTCATTGCGAAAATTGCATTTTTATGTCATTGTTTTTGGCTTGGATGCTGATATTCATCTTATTTCAAGACGTACTCTGCTGTGATAGTTAATGGTAATTCTTATTTAATATTACTTTTAATATTACTTTGTCCATATATTATGTTACCTACTAATATTATAAACAAGTGAAGTTTATAAGTTTATTCATGTCTTATAACAAGGATATAAACTTTTTGCCTAACACTGATCTTATTCTAAAATTTATTTAATTTTTGTTTATAGAAACGAATATTTTCTAAATTTTTGATAGATAAATAGGTATATTTATAATTATTAGCCGTTACTTTGTTAATTAAGATTTTAAATTTTTACTTCAAGCAAAGTAATTTAAACTATTACGGAATACATAACAGCATATTAGTCATATTTTATTACTATAAAGAGGCAGATGTTTCATGCGTGAACTAAGCAATTAAATTCTAAATGGTACAAGCTATAAAACTCTTTAATCTCATACACTTAAGTATTACAATAATATGTTGGTATTTGAACTTCATACTAAGACGGTGACGTCTACTGCGTCATAACGCTCTGCGGTGGCCGTTGCTCTCTTTTTCAGGAAATCAATACCAAGTTCATGAGAATGTTCACATACAATCAAACAGTTAAGTTTTTGCGACAAATATTTCCTTGCAGTTGAATTCTTATAATTAAAAGTAGCTATATATAATAAAATGAATTAGTTTTATTATATAACACCTCCTGGATAATTTCTAAGAAATTATGCATAATTTCTAAGAAATTTATTATTAAATTTATTGTTTACGCCAGCGTGCCCGCGATTCTCAACGGGTTAATATATTATATCACAAAAGTATATCCGTTATTATTTATTACATTATATTCACCGTAGTAAAATAAATAGTTTTTTAACAGTTATTTTTATTTTTTTATCGCGATGAACACTAATTCTGTACTTACTCAAACAAAAATTGCAACAAATAAATCTATATCGTATTCCATTAAATTTTTTCATATGTTTTACTAGCAGAAGCCGCGGTTTCGCTCGCGAATCAAACTACGATAAATACGTAATTTCATGCAAACAGGAATAAAAAGTTTAATACAAACTTTTATCCCCTATTTCATCCTCTTGGGGGTTGAATTTTGAAAAATCCTTCCTTAATGGATGCATTTGACATATGAGGAATACGTGTGCGAAATTTCAATTTTCTAACCTTTAAGAGTTTGGCCTATGCGTTGATACATCAGTCAATCACTTTTGTCTTTTATATATGTATATAGATGATTAGATGATTATGCTCTTCTAAAATGAGCTTGACCAAGCTTTTACTAAGCTAAACTAAATATGGCTAAACAAATAAGTCTTACTAAAATTTGACTGAATTCACCATACTATCGATCGGCATTGCAATTGCACTGGCTCAAGTGATTTACTATGTAGGGTGTTGTTTGGACAAACTACTTCACTCTTATTCCTATACGCATAAAAGTCGAAATAGTTATTACTTTTTAGGGTAAATGCAAGGGGTTCCGACCCATGAAATTTGTGCATTATTGCGTGATCTCTATGTTTTCTATTGTAATATAACTTTTAAGGGAGTGGGTTCAAGTGGATTTTGTTAGCCTAAAACTTTTTTTTTGCTTGATGAAATTGTTATTTCAATGGACGGTTTATTAAGTAAATTAATTTTTAAGGTATTTAATGCGAGACTATAAATTGATGGATAAAATATTATTGCACATCATACAGGATATGATATAATATGAATAAAATTTTAATAAATTTAAACGTGCATTAATAAACGCATACGCATGAATTTTTACACGCAAGTGAAATCTTTCTACTAATATTATAAATGCGTGTGGTAGAAAAGTGGGGATGTATATATGTCTGGATGTATAGATATATGAATGTTTGTTACATTTTCACGCATGAACTACTAAATGGATTTTAATCAAACTTTACAATAATATAGTTCATACATCAGAATAACACATAGGCTACTTTTTATCCCGGAAAAAATACGGTTCCCGTAGGATAGTTCTGTTTTTGTTTTTCTAAAATAAAATATGTGTGGCTGATAATTGCGAAAACTATAGATATATGTACTTACAATATAAAAGACTTAAGTGAATATTTAATTTTCTCTTTAATCATTTACACCGTTAACTCAGTTAAGATATCATAGTTATGCTTTTTTATGTGTCTTTTTTTATATTTTCGTCAATTAAGAACAGATTTTGATCATACTTTTTTTTAATAAATAGGTTCTGTTATGCTCACGGACGATCCCATATCTATATATATAAAATAAAGTAACACTGTTAGTTTCACCATTTATAACTCAAGAACGGCTGGACCAATTTTTATGATATTTGATTTTTTGGCTTTCTCTTAGTCCGGAATAGGATAATAAGTATTAAAACATTAGAAAAATTCAAAAATGAATAAATATTAAAATTTATATGGCTAACGCTGGCAAATAACTATTTTAAATATCTATGTAAAACGTACCGTACGCTAGGGTGAGCCGTTAGTTTTCATGATAACACGCGTGGAAAGTTACTTTTAAAGTTACTAGTTATATCAGATAACGCGTTCTCCGTTAATTACTATTTAATTTAATATTTAATTATTAGAATTACAACAAATTATTATCTAAGCTTATTTCTATCATCTAAATTTCAAACAACTTTAAACTCATCTTAAATTGTCTTCGCTTTAAATACTAGTTCCAAATAACTTAAGTTTCCTTTGATATTGCTTTAAGAGATCCAATTGGATATTATCAAATTAAATGCCACCTTTTGATCACAATTATGAAACTGAAAATGATAGATATTATTTCCAATGCTGGTATAATTTAATACCTACTTAATTCCTTATAAAATAAAATATTTGTACGTTTGATATAATTCCGTGAAGTACCTACTGATGAAGAAAATTAGATTCGGACTTGTTCGCGCATTTGAAAACTCGCGAATATTTGCATATGCATTAGATAGCACATACTCGTATAGCGTATTCGATAATGAAATGAAGTATATGTAACGCTCGCTCCGCTCGGGTTTGTCCCTACTTTCGTTTTAACGTTTAATATAAATTTCTCAGAGATAAGATATTTTATCGCAATAAAAAGTATCCTATATATTGACCCGGATAACCAGCTATTATCATACCAAATTTCATCAAACTCTGTCCAGTAGTTTTATCGTGATGCGTTCCCAGACACACAGACAGACAAAAATTCTAAAAACTATAGATGCGGCCTCTGTATCGATAATAATGACTATTTCAATAAGATTTTCCAAAAAAATTTAATGTACAAATTCGACTCAGTTAGAATTTTATTATATGCATAGCAACAGAAGAAACAGAAAAGAAAGAGTTAGTAGAGGAAAAATCCACTGTATTTTATTTTTACATAATTAATACAATAAAATAAGAAACAATACCTTGAAACACTGTTTCAAATCTGGTTAGATGTAAGACCATTACTGAAGTTGTTTCGTACCAGCCCCAAGGCGTAAGAGACCATTTAAACTTCCGTTTCTTGAAATAAACATGATATGTAGATGTCAGTTTGCAAAGGTTTGGCCAGTTTATAGTTTATACGTTTAGGTATTTATCATTGCAGTCCATTTGACATAAACTAGTACGTACATATACGGCATCATATATGAATATACTTCACTTTCTGAGTCAGAATTCAAAAGGCAAATATAATTTTTCTAATCAAAATGATATACATAACTCTTTAGGTTAAATTCCTAAAGAAATCATTTTAGTGATTATCTATTATCTAATATATAAAATTCTCGTGTCACAGTTTTCGTTGCCATACTCCTCCGAAAAGGCTTGACCGATTTTGATGAAATTTTTTGTGCTTATCCGGTATCTATGAGAATCGGCCAACATCTATTTTTCATCCCCCTAAATGTTAGGGGTAGTCCACCCCTAAATTTTTAATTTTATTTTTTAGACAAAATTTTTAATTTCTATTTTTTTATGATACAACATACAAAAATACATACAATCCTCAATTTTCACCCTTCTACGATCAACCCTTATTTTTTAATAGCCATTTTAGTAATAGGAAATTATTTATATGGCAAAACAACGTTTGCCGGGTCAGCTAGTTTTATTATAGAAATACTACTACTATTACTAGCGACTCACCCTCGCTTCGCTTCGAGTTCATCCCCAGACAAAAATAAATCTATCCCACGGGAACCGTACATTTTTCCGGGATGATATATAGCCTATAGCCTTCCTCAGTTAACGAGCTATTTAATGCAAAAAGAATTTTTTAAATCGGATTAGTAGTTCTTGAGACTAGCGCGTTCAACCAATCAAACAAACAAACTCTTCAGCTTTATAATATTGTAGTAAGTATAGATTTTCACCCTTTTCAGATTTTGTTCCTCGTTTTGGTCGTTTGGAGATTGGTCATCGTGGGTCGATGAATCGGTTAGTCAATTTAAATATATTAGTGATCGCCGCGTGGTTAATAATCAATCATAATTCATTAAGTTATATATTTATTGTCTTGCGTATATTACAATATAAATCTGTTCTCAATTTGACCACAGACTTTAACTATAAACAAAAGAGTATATATGCGTGTGTGTGTGTCAAGTACGTGGTAATGTGTGTAATGTTTTTTTATTGATTTAATGTATGTTTTATGCATAATTTAAAAAAAAATATTAGCATTCTGCACTCCTTCTCTATATAAACTATAAGTGTGGGAAATTTCATACTCCGTCCGCGAGATTTTCGTAAAAAGGGGTACGAAGTTTTTGCTTCACGTATTAATATATAGATGTTATTTTATATACATAAATTGAGAAATTGACAAACTCTACTTATCTAGTCTCATTTACCTACCTCACCCGGTGAATGGGTGTCAAGATAATTTTATATCGGAATTTATTTTTTAACCAAGATAAAGCTGTAATCATCGTTGATTCTTGACGTAACGATTATTATATCTATTGGATTTTAAAATGTTAACATTATGCCCCATACTTGATAAGCTAGTAAACTGCTATTATATAAAAAATAATATAAACAAAGTTGAGTAAGTTACACCCTTTATAACTCAAGAACAGCTGGACCGATTTTTATGATCTTTGATTTGTTGAATTTGTATCCGCCCTAAATAGCAGAATAAATACGAAAAATTCACGGAAAAAAACTACATGGTTAACGCTTTTATTCAGCACGTTTTTTTAACGTCCCACTGCTGGGCACGGGCCTCCCTTCAATACGAGGGGGATCAGGCCATCACGCTGGCCAAGTGCGGGTCGGCGAACTTCACGTGTCTTTCGAAAACTTGCTAAGTTCTCTCAGACATGCTTGGTTAACACTTATTAATAACTACTTATATATATTTAAAACGTACTTAAGGACGCACCCCAGCGAAGCGAGAGTCAGTCGCCAGTTAATTATAATAAATGCGAACGTGTGTATTTTTGTTTGTTACTTCTTCACGGTAAAACGGCTGAATGGATTTTGATGAAATTTAGTACACAGATAGACTTAACACACAGGCTACTGTCATGGACGCACCAGGGCTAAGTGGGGGTAAGTCTAGTCAGTGAGTAAGTTAGTTTGTAATAAATCTTTATCTAATTTTGCTTGTCTACGTCTATATATAATACTTAATACTGTCTGTCTGTCTGTTACCGCATGAAAAATCACTGGACAGATTTTAATGGAATTTGGTATGATATGGCTGGTTATCCAGGTCAACATATAGGATACTTTTTACTGTGGGAAAAATCTCATCTCTGAACTAAACGCTAAAACGTAACTAGGGACGAACCCAAGCGGAGCGAGGGTGAGTCGATAGTATATAATAAAATTCTAACTAAGTCGAATCTGTACATTAAATATTTTTGGGAAAATCTATTGAAATTATCATTATTACCGATACAGAGACCGAATCTATAGTTTTTAGAATTTTTGTCTATCTGTCTGCCTGGGAACGCATCACGAGTAAACCACTGAACAGATTTTGATGAAATTTGGTATGATGATAGCTAGTTATCCGGGTCAACATTTAGGGTATTTTTTACAGCGGGAAAATATCTCGTGACTCATCTCTGAGAAATTTATACTAACCGTTAAAACGTAGGGACGAACTCGAGCGGAGCGAGGATGAGTCGTAGTGTATAATACGCTTAAACATATATTTAAAAAAAAAACAAGACGATCATAGAACCTTCTCTTTTTGAAGTTGGTCAATAAACAAAATTCTTTCAGCGCGAAATGGAAATATTTGTGTTAGTTTCGTATTTAATATTTACCAGTAAAGTTTAGACTGAACGTAGTCTGTCAGCACTCGTAGTAGGTAAGATTCTTCTTATCGAACCATTTCCGTGTCTAAGTAAGTTGACGACCTCTTTAACGACAGAGGTGTTATTTTATTTCTACATATTGTGTTCCCAGTCCTTTGTAAATTTGTAAGGCGTGACTAAAAAGCTATTGTTTGCGAATGAGAGCGTCGCGATGTTATAACACTAGCTACCTGTATGCATAGTTCCGTAATTGATGTTACGATTGAAAGTTTTTGGTTAAACGTTTTTTTTTTGTCATATGTTTTTCGTTAAAAGTCTGGAAAATAAATAATAAATAAATATGTTGATTGACATTAACACACAGCACCATCTAGTTCTATGGTAAGAAACGAGGCTTGTGTTATGGATACCAGATAGTTGATACACTACACATATTATATAACTTTAAATACATACATATTATAAATATAAACACCCATGACTGAAGTACAAACATTCGTGCTCATTGCACAAATGTATGCCTCCAGCGGGACTCGAACTCGCGACTGCTGACATAGCAAATAGGGTCACTGCAAACTGAGCCAAACGTGTCGTTGTCACATTTTTTAGTCAAATATCATGGTTTTTTTTCTGAATACTTTTATATTTACATAGGCACCGCGAGTATAAAATGAAATCAAGTAGATACATAGTCAAATAAAAAGTTAAATAAAAACCTCCTTATAAAAACCTCTCAATTGTGACATAATTTCAGGATTACATTAATGAATGAAGCTATTCAAGCTCAACAACATTTGTACAGTAAATATATCTATGTATAATTTACTACAGTTAACGTATTCAAAACGTTTCTAATTATTATTGTAGGGCTTATTACACGCCACATTAGATGCTCATTAATGTGGGTATTACATTTGCCTGATTAAATTTCAATATGTATAGACACTAGGGCCAAGTTAATATCTTAAATACTATTTTATATTCTACTACTAAGTACATTTTAATGGTCAGTATAGATTTCTCAGAGATGAGATATTTTCCTGCAGTATAATCGTATATGTTAACCCGGATAACCAGCTATCATCATAGAAAATTTCAACAAAATCTGTCCAGTTGTTTTATCGTGATGCGTTCCCAGATAGACAGACAGACCGATAGACAGACAAAAATTCCAAAAATTTTAGATTCGGCCTCTATCGATAATAATGACTATTTCAATAATATTTTTCACAAAATATTTAATGTACAGATTCGACTCGGTTTGTATTTTATTATATTTTTATACTCTATATACAATACAAGTGATATTTTAGGAATATCTTTTTTAAAATAAAATAACAATGCCTTTATGTTTATTTAAACCAAAATAGATTAATTGTGCTACCGAATAACAAATTTCTTACGGTAGCCTTCTTTGTACTACGGTGTACCTACCAAAGGCTTCAAAATTAATTTAAAGTTAAAGATTCTATCCTAAGGGATGCAATTTTTATAGAAACTCATATTATGAGACCACCCTTGATACCTTTTTATTATACTAATTAAAGCGAAAAACATCGCGTATCATTACAAATCTGAGCACTTCCTGCTTGTTAAAATTGGTCAAAAACAAAATAATAAGATGGAATCAAAGTAGTGACTTATGTTGTTACTGTTTGTCAAATTTTATTTTCGCTAGCGACTCACCCTCGTTTCGCTCGAGTTCGTACCTAGCTTGCTTCCCAATACAAACTTTTATTCCCATTATCACCCCCTTAAGGGAGGATTTCCGAGATGAAAAGCCCCATGTCTTTCCCAGGGTCTCAAACTATCTTCTTACCAAATTTCATGTAAGGTTCAGTAGATCCAGAAACTCCTACAACCTCACAAACTCATAAACTTTACCTCTTTATAATATTAGTATACATTAAGCTGTTTTTGTTTAGAAATTTGTTAAGTATAGACGTCACACGGGGAAGAGGCATATTTAAAGAGCAGATGCAACGACAAAACACGGTCAATCGTAATCAAAAAATATTGACAATACTACCATCTGATTTCGATTATTCAAATGATTTTTATGCACCGAGGGGACTTGAGGGTAGGTCGGGGCATTTGACAAATCGCCCGAAGGCCAGACAGGGGGCTCTAAATGAGTACACGGCGTGTTTGTAATGTCGAGGGTGTGGCGACTATGTTTGTAACTTAAATCGATAAAATGACGAATACAATTCGTCTATCATTACTAATGGAAAACTCTATGATCTGATAAAAAAAAGCTTTACTTACTTATTACTTGGTTTTATAATAATATTTGCTTACAAGTCAGCTCTTTGTTTTTTTTACATAAATACTAGTTGACCGAAGACGTTGAACTGTGTGATCTTTGAGTTCATATGAAAATCCTAAAGAAACCACCACCTTCACTTTATGCTCTCATTTCTCAACCGTAATCGAATTATTTATAACATATACTAGCGGCTAACACTCGCTTCGCTTGGGTTCGTCCTTAGGTCCATTTTAACGGTTAGAATGGAATAGATAGACTATATATTATATGTTATATGCCTTCCCCAATAAACGAACTATCTAATCAAAAAGCGTTTTTCAAATCGGAATAGTAGTTTCTGAGATTAGCACGTTCAAACAAACAAATAAACAAACTGCCTCTTTATAATATTAGTATAGATTTAAGAAACTATCCAATTTATTCATCGACTCCAAATGATGCGCTAACAAACAAAACGTTTAAGTTTATTTATATATAAAAATATTCTTTTCTTACAGCTAACAGTTTTTTAAATTGTTTTTACTGTTATGTTTTCCTGCCGAAATTCTTTTTACTCTCTTTAAATTTTAACATTCATTCTTCATATGATATTTTATTATATTTTTTTAATCTTATCATAGAAAGTTTTTAATTCATCAGTATCTTTTTGATATAAGATGATTTATAAATAATAAATGACAGCATATCTATGTATGTATAAATAGACAAAAACAAAAGAGTTGAGTATATTTTTTCCTCTGTTTGACAACAGATTTTTTGTTTGTTTAATAGCTTTAGTGTTACCGGTAAAAAATAACATCTACATATATAAAAAAATTGGAAACAGATTTTTTTATATAGATAGATGGATAATTATTTTCAATAATTATTATGGTCGAATTTCGACCACTGAAAAACACTTGCTATAAGTTTGAAATATTTTTTATACTTTTTCGTGATTTATTTACTATCATGTATTTATTTTATAAGATTACTAGCAGAACCCGTGGCTACGCCCGCGTTCAATCTACAAAAAAAAACGTTGGCCTTATGATTAAAAAATGGGGAGTGTGGGTAGGAGGGTGGGGGAAAAGACTTTACGACTTATTCTTATATCTAGCAAATATACATAAAAAAAAAACATTAGAATCGGTTGAGCCGTTTCGGAAGAGTGTGACCACAAACACAATGACACGAGATATTTATATATTAGATTATTACCTTTAAACTTGACATATTCGACATTACAGCGTAGTCGCACGTATATTCAGTTTTAGATATGTACATCTTAAACAATGAGCCCATAGTCTCTCCAGACTGTCGCGACAACCCTTAGTCACGGTTCCCAGTGGGGTATCTTTCAAGAGTATTATGTTATTGTTTTCATAATTAGAACTTAGGACTTGATGATAATAATGATTATCTTTAATGATTATTTTATGTAATTTTTCAAATCGAATAGTCTATCGAGTGAATCACTACATAGTATAAAACAAAGTCGCTTCCCGCTGTCTGTCCCTATGTATGCTTAGATCTTTAAAACTAAGCAACTGATGTTGATGCGGTTTTTTTAATAAGTAGAGTGATTTAAGAGAGAAGTTTATATGTATAATACATGCATATTATAGTACAGAAAAGCCGAGAAATTCAAAGATTTGTATTTCATACTAACCGTTAAAACGTACCTAGGGACGAACCCGAGCGAAGCGAGGGTGAATCGCTAGTAGTCAATAAAGAATTATTATATACTATCTTAAAATTGTAAAAAAATATTCGCGAATCTATTCAATTCACGAATACTCAATCTTACATTTAAACATCGATTTGCAGCTAAATAATTTTTCAGCGATCTAACTCAGGAAGGGTACGAAACTCTATTAAAGTGTAAACGTCACGCCACTTTTTATGAACTTTTGTACTAAAACATTAAGGTTTACTTTCCTGTATCGCATTTATTTAATTAGACTTAACATTGCGCACATGATCTTAAACCTTAAATATACTTGAGTTAAATTCATTTTCAAGTGCCCAAAGTGAAAATAAGCTATATAGAGCCGGTGTCCCCACGTTGGGCGTCAATTATGAGTGTCATGGGACAATTTACGAACTTCAATGTTTGTTAACATTACTGAAAGTAAAAGATTACAGTGTTTACTTAAAATTAAATTTAGTACTTTGTATCAATATTTTTATATCTATACTTATAATATTATAAAGCTGAAGAGTTTGTTTGTTTGTTTATTTGTTTGTTTGTTTGGTGGAACGGAACTAATCTCAGAAACTACTAATCCGATTTGAAAAATTCTTTTCGCATTATATAGCACGTTAACTGATGAAGGCTATAGGCTATATATCATCCCGGAAAAATGTACGGTTCCCGCGGGATAGATTTGTTTTAGTCTAGGGACGAACCCGAAGCGAAGCGAGGGTGAGTCGCTAGTTTTTATATAAATAAGCAAAGACAAAACAGCTGTTCAGTACTTTTTTCTCCTCTGTTTGTCAACCGGTTTTCTTTTTCTTTGTTTAGTATCTATTGACGAGCCTTAGCTATCAATAAATAAAATAAATAAATATGTTGGGACTTTAACACACAGCACCATTTAGTTCCATGGTAAGCTACGGGGCTTGTATTATGGATACCAGATAGTTGGTACGCTACACATATATAACTTTAAATACATACATGTTATAAATATAAACACCCATGGCAGTACAGTGTTCATTACACAATTGAATGCCCCTAGCGGACTCGAACCCGCGACCGCTGGCACAGCAAGTAGGGTACAAACTGAGCCAAACGTATCATCAAATTAAATGATTATGGTTGAATTTCGATCACTGAACGACCACTAATAACAGAAAATGGCAGCAGCAGAAAAATATGGTTTTTGGCCCAAATAACATCCTCCCCTCCATCCCCTTGATATTGTCATATGTCACCTAATGAGAGGATGGTATCATCTAGGTAAATTTATGGCCTCATGTAAGCGAAACTATTAGCAAATGAGCATAATTATAACGTCCGGCTTTCAAACAGTGTATTACACGTTGAATTATTTTACAGTACGTTTACGTAATAAACATAAATTATTACAAGGTAAACGTTAATAATGACTTTAAAGTAAAATGTTATTAAACTTAAAAATTATTAACATATAAAAAGACTTGTTATCTATTAAAAAGGGGTATTAATTAAAGATAATAAAGTTATATAGTTTTTTTTTTTATCTTTATCCGTAGCGTGCGTAGCTGTGGTTGAAAGTTAGTTTATTGCTTTTAAGATTTCATAAAACATATAGCTCTATAATCATCTAATATCAAAATTTAATGATTATTATTATTCGTAGGTACGTTGTGACTTTTCAAGAATTCGTAGAGGGAAAAAAAACAATGACCTACCGCTATCTTATATTTCATTACACTTTTTTCTTTCTGATATACGAGTATACCCATTTAAAGTATATATTTTTAAAAATATTTGGTTAGTAAAGTAATGAACACAGTCACGTATGACTGAGCCAGAGATGTATTATTCATACAACTTAATATTGTTAGGTTTTTAAGTTCATATTAAACATAGCATATTCTTCAAATCGCTATATTATATTACTAGCGACTTACCCTCGCTTCGCTCGGGTGTGTCCCTAAATACGTTTTAATTTTTTTGAGCGAAACCCTAATTCTTTTTCTAAAATAAAAGTAGCCTAAGTTACTCTGCCAGTGAAAGTCCCGTTAAAATTGGTCCAGCCGTTTCGGAGATTAGTCGGAACAAACAGATAGACAGACAAAAATGTTAAAAATTGTGTTTTTCTTGTAAGTACCGTATATAATTCCATATGCATTTAGTATAAAGCTGTTATTTTGACATTACAAACAGACACTTCGATTCTATTTATCTGTATAGGTAATCTTCTGCATTTTTATATAATGTAAGTATTTGAAAATCACGTGTAATACATTTTGTAAACTTCATAACATTAAAGCATTGTTTTGAAAATATGGCCGAGGAAATTAACTCAGACATTTTGCTCTAGAAAAATATGCCAAGTGGTAGAAAATCATAAAGCATTTCACGGTCTTATTCACTTTCGTAGCCACTAAGACGGTGGGTCAAACAGTTATTTTTTTGCAAAAATATTATACCTACATAAATCTGGTTTTATGTCATGGTACGTTTCCTACAAATAAAAGTAAGAGACATTGCGTTATGTAATTTTTATGGACAATGAAAGTGGAAAGCCGCACGATACGTATATGTTAGTGCAAACGTTCTAAAGTAAAATAACTTTATTCTCTGCTCGTTGAACATGTAATACAAAAATAAGTTTGATTTATTTTGCTCTTTGTGAAATGACTCTTTTGACTGAACATGTGGTGATTCAATTGTTAGTGCTATGTTTGTATTTGTGTAATACTGTAAAATATTTTAAATAATGAGTATTATTATATCGTATATTATACCTTATACTAGCGGCTCACCCTCGCTTCGCTCGGGTTCGCCTCTAGACAAACAAAGCGAAATCTATCCCACGGGAACCGTACATTTTTCGGGGATAAAACGTAGCCTTTTTGTTATTCTGATATATGAACTATATTATTGTAAAGTTTAATTAAAATCCAATCAGTAGTTTTTGGGTACTAAGCTGTATAAGTTACTATAGTTTTAACTATCCCATGGGAACTCTTTAATTTTCCGGGATGAAAAGTATCTAAAATGTTAACCGAGGGATATAAAGTACCACCATGCAAAATTTTATTTAAATCGGTCCTACAGTTTCGGAAATTAGCCCGTACAAACAGACAAACAGAGTAACAAGAAATTTAAAAAAAATCTGGATTTGTTCTATTTATCTTCTTACATCCCCCTGACTCTGTTTTTAGCATATTTTTTTCTACAGTTTTATTATATGTATAGATTAGAAGGCTGTGGTACTTGGTAGCGCAGTGTTAACACGCTTGCTTAGGAAACCAAACAAAGGGGGTGCAAATCCTGGGTCTCGCACCTCTGATATTCTCATATATGAATCATGAATCATTTTTAACATCATTATCTCTTGCTTTACTGTAAAGGAAAACAACGTGAATAATACCTGCATGTCTGAGAGAAATTAGCAAGTTTTCGAAAGACATGTGAAATCTGCCAGCCCGCACTTGGCAAGCGTGTTGAGCTATGAGCCTGATCCCCTTTTTTTGAAGGGAGGCCGGCGCCCAGCATTCAGCAGTGAGACGTTAACAAGGGCTGAATACATTATATCTTATTTAGTTAATTATTCTATTTGGGATTCGAGCTGAGATTTCTGAAGTCTTAAGGAATGTTAAAGAATATTAATATATTCTAAATATTATTATTTGATAAATAGAGTAATGTTGGTGCAATGTGAGTTCGCAAACTTTTGTTTTCTCTCGATGATTATTCCTGCTGAAAACTATAAACTAGATTACGTACGGATCTGCAACATTCGAAGTGATGTTAATTTCGAAGCAATAACTACAATCGTTCGATAATTTTAATATATAGAAACAAGTCATTCAAATTATTGAAGCAATTTTATTATAGGCACGCTTTTGGGCTAAAGATTAAGTTCTGTTATAATATACTTAGATAACATTTCATTTGTATTTCAGATTACTTTATCTTTACATGTAACAAAATTCAAACTTGAGTCGAATCCGTACATTAAATATTTTTTGGAAAATCTTATTGATATAGTCATTATTATCGATACAAAGGCCGAATCTACGAGTATAGTTTTTACAATATTTGTCTGTCTGTCTGCTGTTAACGCATTACGGAAAACCCACTGTAAGAATTTTGATGAAATTTGCTATGATGATACCTGGTTATCCGGGTCAACATTTAGGTTCCTTTTTCTGCGGGAAAATATGTCATCTCTGAGAAATCTATAGTCTGTACTAACCGTTAAAACGTATCAAGGGACGAACCCGAGCGGAGCGAGGTTGAGCCGCTAGTTGTAAATAAAGGCAGAAAAGTGACATATACCATTAAGCCTTGTATCTGACGAAAAAGGACGGTGCCAGATCAAAAATATCCCTGATATAGGACAACATTAAAAGGTCGACGTAACAATATTTCTCCTTTATATAAGTGTATTATGTCCACATTCAATTCAGAAATAAAATATTTTACTTGAGAGATTCCTGAATCATCATGTTTTCTTCAACGTATAGTTTTTCTTGTTTCTCCTGGTATCACTGAAGTTTTACATACAATATTAAAAGTAAGTTACATAATTTAAATAAAACTATCTTTTCGGATTTTTTCGCGGATTTATTTTGATTTTTGGTTCCCGACGTTTCGAATGCTTTACAGCAATCATGGTCACGGGCGAGACTAAGGTGTTAGATGTCTCAAAGGTATTATATATTTGTTACAGACAGCCTACCCACAAAATACCAAAATGAATTAAAAAAATACAAAATGGCACCAAAGTACCTTGCAATATTTGTTAATTTTAATTTTAAACATTTTTGTAATTTTAGTAACTTTTATAATTGAATATGGATATTATTTATTTAAATTTAGCTGTTATTATAATATTTATTACATTTTTTTACAAAACTTTATTATTTAGTATTCATATTTAATGTTGCACTTATATTATATTTATAAACATAAAGAAATAAAATATTAATTATTCAAGCCGTATTACTGATCTATGTGGAATTTAAACTAAAAAACGTCGGGAACCAAAAAATAAAATAAATCTGGAAAAAATCCGAACAGATAGTTTTATTTAAAATGTCAAATATTCGCGCAAATTTACGAAAGTGTTATAAGTTACATAAGTTAAAAGTAGCTATACAGTATACATCCAAGATATTTTTATTCTATCGTGTAGTTAGTTTTTATGTTAATCAATGACCCATATAAAGGGACGCAGTAGATATTTTATTGATTTTTACCATCCAAGTATCCTTTAATGAAAATGCTATTATACTATAAATCAATAGAATACATCTCAACGGGAAGCTGTAAAGGAAATGTTGGATGTTATGACAATAGAATGTTTCAATCTAATACATTCGTTTTCTCATTGTATAACACTAACTAAAATTTGTACCTACATAACAGGCCGTTTAGTAAAATTAACTGAGTATTAATCTGAATCGTTCTAAATATCTTATTTAAAACACAAATTTTTTTTACTGTATAAAAGTTAATAAATTAAATCTTTTTTCTTTATTAATTAAAACTATATGTCTATTACATATAATAAAAGTATAATTGATCGCTGTGTGTACATCCATACTAATATTATAAATGTGAAAGTGTTTTTGTTTGTTTGTTTTTCCTACATTCACGTCGAAAAGGATTAACGTATTGGCGTGATTTTTTTGTGTGGAGATAGTTGGAGGGCTGGAGAGTGACATAGGCTACTTTTTACCGCGGGAGATTATCTCATTTGATCAGAAAAACACGTTATAATACAACCCAAAAAATTATTTATGATCAGAATTACATGAAACTTGATATTAATGCTCTTCAATACAAATTAATAAATATGTGTTTTAGCATTCTTCAAAATTCATCCCATAAGGGGTTAAAACAGGGGATGAAAGTTTGTATGAAACCTAGCTTTTAAGAGATTTTTTCGTAGTTTTAGCGTGAGAGAAGCCGCGGGTTCTGCTAGTGACAGATATTTAAGAATAACTATTATTATTGGGGGTTTTTATTAAGGCAATAGAACCAAAAACAACGATTTTTAGAATTTTTGTCTGTTTGTGCGTTTGTGCGCGCTAATCTCAGAAACCGCTTAACCGATTCACGTGCGGTTTTCTAATGTATTGTGGTAAGCTTCACTAAATATTTAGTATTTATTTTATTTCAATCGGTTCATAAATATATATATATATATATATATATATATATATATATATATATATATAAGGTATGTCAATTTGAAGAATCACCTAGGGACGAGTCCGATTTCTTAGGCGCCATTGCTTTTTTGGTACACATATGGAAACTAGCCCTTATTTCATTGTCCCATATTATAGGAAATCTTCCCATAATCTTTTACGTTAACATACTGCCATTTTCTACCACAAGCTTAAAAGAAATAGCATCTTACGAACATGTATTATACGTGCCTGAAGAATTTAACAACTCAGGCTTATACGTTAAAATATGGACGATTTTTGGTATACAGTTGTACAAGGAAGATCAAGTTGGTCTTAATTGAGAACGATACCCGAAACATATATAGTCCTCTCTCATTTCTTAGTAACGTATAGGAATATGAAAGTCACAAAATAATACATAAATCTATGTATAATTAACAGACGTTTACTCCGTGAATACGAGCACTTAAAATGTTTAGGTACGTCAGGTTTAAATTAATGTATGTACTTAACATTCTAAATGTATACGAGAAAAAACTAATTAGCATATACTTCATTAATAGTTTTATCTATGCTTATTAGACGGCCTTTCCTATGATGTTTCCGAAGAAGAGAAATATTTAGCTTAAAAATGAAAGTTAGTTCGCGTCATTTATTTTTTAATCTTTCAGCCGTATCCTTAGAAGCTACCAATGCAGCTATGTTGGAGCGACGGATAGATGAATGCTTGGTTGGTGAATACACTACATACTCAGACTTGCATTCATAAATTACAAGTGTAGACCTATTTAAGACGCGACTACTTTAGGAAAACTTGAGATTGTAATTAATATTTTAAAGTTTAATACATCAGTATATGAAAAATATATTTTTACAAGATTTTTTTCTAAGACAAATGTTATGTCACCAACAGTGTATTTATTGCCGGATTTAATAATCGCGTGATTATGATTCGATTGTATATTTTATTCCATTTAACTTATTATATTAAATTAAATTATTATTGGAATTTGGAAACACTTTGTCTCAATATTAAAACAAAAACAGAGAACAGATTAAAAATTCACAATTTTAACACTTTCTAAAAATATCATAATAGATAATAAAAAATATTGTGATATTCTAACTCGAATTGAAAATGGCCATGAGTTGACTTGCATGTCACAAGTTAAATACATAAACGTCCAATTAGTATGACCCCAAACAATCATTTAATTTAAGAGCCACATTGCGTACACGCAAGCCGTTCAACGGCTCCATTTTTCTCTACTGTGATTCAATGCTCCATTATATCCTCGAGTGATTTGTTTTATTTTGTTTCAGCTATTTATACTGTGGTTTAAATGTGTGTAGTGCAGTCAACAATTCAGTACGTTATTTTAATTTTAAAACATTTTAATTCAACTTAAGAACATTTTAATTAAAAGTCTCGTTTCTTACTTCCTCATTGTTTTATTTAGTTTCTTTTTTAAATTTCAAATATTCGCGTAAATCTAGGAAAGTATTATGTCAAGTTAGGAATCTGGTGCAAGAGTCCGTAAAATAATTATATGTTTAAGAACAACTTTATCATTAAATTATATATATTTAATTTGACTACGTTCGTTCATAAATCACGTCAACACCCACCATAACATGTTCAGTGGTTTACTCAATTTCCAATAAAAAGGTTAATTCTAACATATACAGCCTCCCACATACTTCATCAATCTTAGACGATAGTGATTGATAGTAACGCCTCGTGACAAATACAGTGGTATCAATGTCTTCAACATGTCAAATGTTAGCAACCGGCTCGGAGTGGATATCAGCAATTAGGGCACGAGAGGTCACATTTCCACGTTTTCTTCCATAATTACATCAGCAGAATAAATTTTAGATTTGAAGATTTGTTAGATTTGAATAGGAAACAATAATGTGAACAATGAAAGTTTTTCCTGGAATCTTTTACACGACTTCAGGCGTATTGTTATCTGCTTTTACATTAGTGATCACGGTGAATCATTGAGATTGTTATTCATCTGTTGCTTTGTACGGCCTGAGATTGAATACATGTATTTGTTCGGATCAGGCACGAAACAAAGTATCTAATCTAAGTATTCTAATCTATCAAAACAATTTAATATTAAATAATTGGCTTCGTTACGTATGTACTTATTGTACATGTGTAATATATAACCTATAGGTAGTAGTAGCCCAATGGTAATGCGCTCGCTTTGGAAACCAAGTAAAGCGCATACAAATCCCGGGTCTCGCACTTCTGCTATTCTTATGTGCGAAACGGGAATCATTTTCTTCAACACGATTAACACTAGTCTTACAGTGAAGAAAAATATCAAAGGAAAATCTGAATGGCTAAGATAACTTAGTACTTTTCGAAAGATGCTTAAAGTCCGCTAACTCACACTTGTCCTGCTAAGTACACCATGGCCTAATCCCTCTCGTATTCAAAAGAGGTCCATGCCGAGCCCAACAATAAGGACTGTAAAAAGGGCTGTATAATTACAAACTCAAACATGTACATACTTATTAGAAATGTTTAAATAAAAAAATACATGGACCATCATGATTTTGATCTCGGGTTTAACAAACGCATGACTAAATATGGTAATATAATCAAAGGTGCAAAGAAACAAGCTCTATAATGCCAATGGGCAGAGCGGTGCTTATAATCTTGAATGCATAATAACACTTCTGCAGTCATCCAGAAGTGCAGTTGAAGAATCTGCATAATATGTAGTGAAGTGTTGCATTTTATACAAAAATAACCTTTTCAGTGTACTGCTTATTTTGATAACTGCATATAACTGACTGACACTGACAGGTGCGGCGGTGGTAGCAGGTTTTATTTTCACTTATGGTAATTGTTTGTAATTAATATGTTAATACGTATCTGGTTAGGATATCTCATATTGCATAAAAGTAGTCAAAAATATTTTCTCCGTTCCAAGGGGAAAGCGGCTCTAGATAGATAGTTTATCTCGACGACACGTTTGGCTTAGTTTGTAGTGACCCTACTTGCTGTGCCAGTGGTCGCGGGTCGCGAGTCCCGCTGGGGGCACTCATTTGTGTGATAAACACGAATGTTTGTACTCCAGTCATGGTTGTTTATATTTATAATATGTATGTATTTAAAAGTTATATATGTATAGTGAATCAACTATCTGGTATCCATAACACAAACCTCGTAGCTTACCATGGAACTAGATGGTGCTGTGTGGTAATGTCCTAACAAATTTATTTATTTATTTATCTATTAGTCGATATGACGATATTGATGATTGTGTGCAAATATTTTATCACTTTATATTATTCAATATATCATTACTTATAATATATTTGTATTACTAACGATGTCGGAAAGTAGTTTTTTTATCGATCTTGTAAAGAAATGCGGTTGTTAAGCTATTCTTTTTACATATTCATCATGTCATTCTAATTACGCTATTTGTGAAAGGTGCATCGTAACATTCGTGGTATATATTTGCATATTTTTAAATTATGACTTCATTAATATCTGTTTATCTTTGCTTATGATAAAATAGAAGTTCTGATTATTTATGGAAAAAAACTTTTTGAGAGGTTTTGTAGAATGTAAATATATAGTAATTTATGTTGAGATTTTAATTTACATTTTAAGCTCTTGTAAAATCTACATAATAGCCTGATATTTAAGAATACATCCTAGGATTACCAGTTCTTTTCAATAAGAGGTCAATCTGTTTCACAAGATCTAAAAATGTGCTGATATTGTCGTTGTGCTCTACATGTCGAGTCCACGCTAGCTTCTCTACGAATTGACAACTGTTGAAATTATTGCTTAAATGTTAAAGTCTATTTCAATAAAGTATCATTTGAGTTCGCTTAACGAATTAATATCAGAAGAACACAAACCAAAGCAATTAATAAACAAAATATCTATCAAAGTTTAATATTTAGTTAACGAAAACGTATACATTCGTCACATGAGTAAACAAACGTGTGACTTCGAACAGAACATTTTTGTCATCACCTGTTTTTTGACGTATACACCCGGAGGAGGCGCACGCGCACCGGATGTGACATCACGTATACCGGTACAACTACGTAGTATGTTCCGCAACATTTACACATTAGTATGCACCTTGTATAATAATATGAAAAAAAGGATTTTGTAATCTATACTAATATAAAGCTAAAAAAAATAAAAATATTATAAAGCTGAAGAGTTTGTTTGTTTGTTTGGTTGGTTGGTTTAACGCGCTAATCTCAGGAACTACTAATCCGATTTATATAGCCCGTTAACTGAGGAAGGCTGGGATATATATTATCCTGGAAAAATGTACTGTTCCCGTGGGATAGATTTGTTTTTGTCTAGGGACGAGCCCGAAGCGAGGCGAGTCGCTAGTGCTTCAAATTATTGATTAAAATTGTATCTTGAAATGTGTTTACATTCCTAGTAAAAGATTAATAATTAAAACGTGCTATTTTTGCTATAATCAGCTTATAAATGTGAAAACTCAGTGTCGAATGTAGAAGTAAGATCTTAGCTTTTTTTCGATTAATTATTTATGTATTTACTCGACCTTTACGAGAAATGAACCTACGATCTCTTACATGTAAGGAAGTGGCTCTTAGACATATGTATGTATGTATACACCATTATCCTTCGACGATTATTAGGTTTCGTCTTATGTTGTTAAGTAGACGTCGGCTTGCAAACTAAAGTGCCATGAAACTAAATGAAACCTAATCTTGCGATGTACTCGTAGCAGTACTAATACCCTTGCTCTATCGAGAAGTCTGACCGCAATATGTAGCAATTCAAGCAAATTATAGGCTAAATCTCTGTTTGTGTTTTGATCCTATTAACTCTCTTAGAACAAATTAGAAAAAACATACTCCAGTTATCTATCTTTAATCTATATATATATATATATATATATATATATATATATATATATATATATAAATCGATACGTGTATGTATGTTTCCTATGGACTATGGACTCCAAAACTGCTGGAGCGATTTTGATAAGGCAATTTCGATTTCGATTATGATCAGGCAATCTTCAGATTAGCCCAACGGGTAATCTTGTGAAGTTTGGCAGCGATCGGAAGTTTGAACACGGACGAAGCCGTTTGTCGAATGTCAAAATCGTTTGACGTAATCGTTAACCAGTTTAATTACAAAAATACTGTTCAGATTTAATTCTGATATTCGAGGTAAATTATCTAAGTTAGATTAAAGCGATTATTTGTGGCTTAATTGCAAAAGTAAAAGAAAACGAACTAACAACTTTCTTTACATAGCGAAATTCAGCAGCTTTTTGCGACTAAAGATCGTCTTTCACTGGAAGTAATATAATTTTATTTTAATATTTTTTAACTGAAATGTTTTCTCTCACGGGAAATTTCAATAACCTACCCACTTATAATTTTCCTTACAAAAAATATTCATTTGACATAAATTCTATATAAAACAGTCGACTTAGTAAGGAAAACTATACATATTAATAGGTTATTAGAATCCGCCGTTGATGGACTTAGAAAACAATAAAGATTTGACCATTAAAACAGAGTTTTTGTGTAGGCCTTCTTAGGTCACGACCCGAAACTAATATCAAGGTCTCTGCCCACATATAAGTACCTATATATTATAGGAATACAGTTAAAAGATTTACTTTTTCTTTATATGTATATATCCTTATACGTTTTATTTGAGAATACTTTTCCTCGATTCGCATGTTTTAGTTTTTGTAGTTGTTATATTAATAGTAGGTAATCATTTTTTTACATGTATCTTAGTAATATTTCAAAAAATATATAAAAACTAGCGATTCGGTACGTTTTAACGGTTAGTATAGAATAGATAGACTATATATTGTATATACTTTATACATAGGTACAAAATAAACAGTTCTGAACTTTTCGATTTTCCAGCTGTTTTTTTTTTTTTGGTTTTCCCTGTTTTTTAATACTTAAACCACCCCTGATACACCCCCAACAAAACAAAAAAAAATATTCAAATCGGTTCAACCGTTTTTGAGTTTTATCGAGACTAACGAACGGCAATTTGATATATATATATATATATATATATATATATATATATAGATAGATAGATAGATATGCATTGTTAAATTTCAAATATTGCATATAACATTCAATACCAATAGTAAACAAAAAGAACTGTGTCTGTAAGAAAATAACAGAACTTGTTAATCTCATTTTATCTTCACGCCGCACCTAGCATATGCTTCGTACGTCATCGAACATTTACCATTAAGTAGTCTTTACCAATACGTGACGTCACAAAGGGAACACATAAACAATACAGTAGTTGATATTACATTGCACCACCTACGATATTATTTGCAGAGTACCTACTTGTAAAATACGAACTATTTCCGATCTCACCCACGTCGAAACTCCACGGGATTCGCCCTTGTTTACTTTAATTTGGAGTTACGACTCCCATTTTGTTACAGTTACTTTCTAATATACTTGGAAAAACTTTGCACAGTTTTATGCCTTTTGGGTTTTGTTTTTAATATACCTAAGTTATTCTATTTATGGCTTTCTGATGGGTTTTTAACCGACTTCCAAAAAGGAGGAGGTTCTCAATTCGTCGGAATCTTTTTTCTTCCTTTTTTTTTTATGTATGTTCACGGATTACTCGAAGACGGCTGAACCGATTTGGAAAATTCTTTTTTTGTTTCAAAGGGTATTCTTCCCCGGTGGTCCCATATAAATTTTATCGAAATCGGTCAAGCGGTTTTTAAATAAATGGCTTAATCGAATATGTTTTTATTAATAAAAATCCTTCTTCTTATAAATTACAAATTACCTGCTTATTACGTCTACACTAAAAATGGAAAAATAAAATCTTTAAAAAAAAAAATAAAAACCGACTTCCAGGCACTGAAAAGTACAAAATAACTAAACAGGGGTTTTCATTTAGAATAGATACCTAATCAGATATTTTCGAAGTCGGTGCCAGCCAATACAAATCAAAGCACATCGACTTCGAAAATATCTGATTAGGTATCTATTCTAAATGAAAACCCCTGTTTAGTTATTTTGTACATTTCAGTGCCTGGAAGTCGGTTTTTATTTTTTTTTTTTAAGTTTTTATTGTAGGTTGTGTCTTGCTTACTTACTTGTCATATCAAATATCGCATTTCCAAAATTTTTCAAATTCTAAACAACTTGAGAATATCGCATGTATGTATATGATATGGTAAAAATGGTTCAATAATAAAACAGTTATTTAAAATTTTGTAGAGCTATAGATTATTTTGCAATTATTAAAACATTATACAAACAATGAAACGTTATCATGTGCTTGACCTACTTGTTATTGGGTACTTTGTATTCTACTTGCGCTTACTTTCATATACAATATTAAAAGGAAATTGTTTTTCCATTACGCCAAAAAGATTCCTCGAATTTCTAATTTAAATGGTATTTAAGAAATAACAATACTAAAAGCATTGCGATTTCATCCTCCATCCATTACAAGTTTAATATCCATCTGTCTACTTCACTTCCGGAGGTTCTCCGTTATTGATTGTTTTCATGAAGCTTGAAAATTTTTGCAAAAAAGTACTAATAGTTATAAATGCCAAAATTTATGTGTATGTTTGTTTCTTTGTTACTCATTCACACAGAAAAAAATACAGGCGTCCCAACAATGCGATGGTGGAGAGGGGTTGCCCATAGTCCACCACGCTGACAAATTGCCGATTAGCAATCTTGATAAGTTTTTTTGAAAATTTTTATTTAAGTGCTCTCGGGTGTGCTTATTTCTTTATACTGTTACCGTGATATATTTGCACGTTAAAACCGGAGGTGCGAGAACCGGATTTGTTTCCGCGCTATTAGGTTTTCCAAGCGAGCGCGTTACCAATAAACAATTTATTGGTAATGAAATCTTAATGACTTCTTACAAGGTATGGTTGATGGCCGCAGGTCATGAGATCGAAACATCAGTCGATTAATATTAAAAAAATAGGAAATTCCGTTATTATAATTAATCTATACAGATAAATAAAATTGGAGTGTCTGTTTGTAATATTAAAATAACCGCTTTTTACTAAATGCATATGGATTTATACACGGTACATATACCAAAACAACATTATTTTCAATTTTTGTCTGTCTGTCTGTCTGTCTGTTTGTTCCGGCTAATCTCCGAAACGGCTGGACCAATTTTGACGCGACTTTCACTAGCAGATAGCTGATATTATAAGGGGTAACTTAGGCTACTTTTATTTTAGAAAAAGAATCAGGGTTCCGCGAAAAATAATTAAAACCCATAAAATTGTGAACAAAATCCGCGTACGGCGTACGCACCCAAGCAAAGCGAGAGTAAATCGCTATATAATTTAAATGAATATCTTAGGTGTAGCAAGGTACTATTTATGTATAAACATAGCTAACCGTAAAAACGTACCTAGGGACGAACGCGAGCGAAGCGAGCGTGAGTAGCTAGTCTAAAATAATTTCGAAATTGCAATATTCTAACATCCTACAGAAGCCACTGTTAATATAATATAATTATTCTAGTATACTAGAATAAAAAATACCCTAAGGCCTAAGAAAATTTTGGCTAACACAGTTTGGCTGTACATACAAAAAATCATGTCAACCTAGCGCAAAACCAATTTGAATATTTGAATGAATTCAATTATATAGAAATATTCACGTAGAAACAGGTGGGTTGAATTCCCACAGCACTTGCTAACTTGTTGATAAAACATGAAATATCTTCACGATATCACAGGTGTCTTATTCGTCACCTGCCTCAGAATTATTGTTTTTCTTTCGCATCTTTGTATTTTCTAGAAATGTATTTTATAAAACAAGAATAGGTAATATTATAATAAAATATTAACATAATATTTCAATTTTGACACTAAAATATCTGTATAATAATATACTTATATACTATACTTGTATAGGTATATAGATTTGTTTATGTATAGTTTTCTATAGATTATTTAATTGTATAACTAGCGAGTCACCCTCGCTCCGCTCGGGTTCGCTCCTAGTTACGTTTTAAAGTTTAGTATAGATTTCGGAGAGATGAGATATTTTCCCGCAGTAAAAAGTATCCTATATGTTGACTATCATGATACCAAATTTCATCAAAATCTATCAAGTGGTTTTCTTGTGATGCGTTCCCAGATAGACAGATAAAAATTCAAAAAACAATAGATTCGGTCTTTGTATCAATAATAATGAATATTTCAATAAGATTTTCTAAAAAATATTTAATGTACAGATTCGACTCAGAATTTTATTATATGTATAGATTACGATGTTAAAAACTTTCAGAACTCTTCATCCGAATCATTAAAGTACCACCACTATATGTTATTAGCATTATAACACACTTAACGTTACAACTGTTATGAAATGTTACTTACATATTTTATATCTATACATATAATAAAATTATAACTAAGCCGAGTCTGTACAATAAATATTTTTTGGAATATCTTATTGAAATAGTCATTATTAACGATACAGAGTACGAATCTATAGTTTTTAGAATTTTTGTCTGTCTGTCTGTCTGTCTGTGACCGCATCACGAAGAAACCACTGGACAGGTTTTGATGAAATTTGGTATGTGATAACTGGTTATCCGGGTCAATATATAGGACACTTTTTACTACGGGAAAATATCTCATCTCTGAGAAATCCTTACTAAACTTTAAAACGTAACTAGCGACAAACCCGAGCGGAGCGAGGCTGAGTCGCTAGTAAAGTAATAAGTGCCTAATTTAACGCAAACCGTGATTTTATGATTTCGAATTCACGCTTCGAGGTTCAGTTAACTCATTTGTATCATGCAGTCATTACGTTAACAGTATCGGAAATTGTAATTACTCGCCTAATTAAAGGATTGTATAGTTTAATGGCATTAGCTATTATACTATAATCGTGCAAACATTGTTATATGTGTGTACATATGTGGGGCAAATATCGTTATATATGTGGGGCGTACAGTTTGTAATGAATAAAGTAATAAAATATCGTAAAAAACTCCTAATGTGACGGAAATTAATAACTTTTCTAAGCTTTTATTTTTATTTTATACATAAATAAGTATATTGTCACCGTAAAATTGTAAGTGCCGCTAGTGTAATCTATGTCGCGAGATTGTAAACTGTCGAAACAAAATCTTTCGACAGTTTACAATCTCGCTAGATAGATTGTAATCTAGCGGTTTCACAATTTTACGGTGACATATACGTATATAGGTACATTATAATATGATCAACGTTAACTTTATGCAAAATTATGTGTGGTTTTTAACAGAACATCTTGAAAGATGTTTTTACTAATTAATTTGTAACACGAAAATAGTGTAGGCTGTTTTAATTAATTGTTCCTTTTAGGTAAGAAAATTGGTCTAAGTTGTGGGCAATGACAGGCGTACCTACATAATTTCATTATAGTAATGTTACAGGAAAAATCACTATGACATTGTATGTTACACCCACTGTATTATTAACTGTAAACATCTCAACGTTCCTGCGCACGAAAGTAAGTAATAAATAAAAGCAGTTACGCATTTAGCAAATGTGATCGTGTAAGGCTATTAGCGCTCAGGTGTACAGAGTCGACTTTATATCCATTGGTGTAGTATCTGAGTGCCTGTAAATTTTATATTATGATTTATGATGCCAAAACTCAAAATTTCAGGTAAACGCTTTGTAGGGTAATTTATCTTAATAATAAATTTTGAAAACGAAGGGGTTATTCTTTTTTATATTGCTTTCCCAAATCTTCATCAAATATGAGTCGAATTCGTTAATTAACTTTAATTAAAAAGCAAGTTTGGTTTAATATAAATCTAGTGGTTTCATATAAAAGTAACATAAAAAACCAAAGTAATAAGAAATGGAAGATACTAACCCAGTGACAACCCGCTCGCTTGGTAAATTATACATGAAGCATATTCAAACCCCGGGTCTCGAACATCCGATATGTTCATCTGCGAATCATTTTCAAAATGATTACCACGCCTTGAATGAAAATACTATAAAGAAATATGCTTGTATATGGGAACCTAGACATGTAAAGTCCGCCTCCCGCAAGGCAACGTGGTAGATTATAGTTTGATTATGGGACGTTAAAAAGGGCTCTATCAATAACTTATTACGCAATAAAAGCAGCTGATCTATTCTTATATCAATAAAAGAGCGACAATGTTAACCTTAAAAACAGTTTCTGTATAAAAATATCTTCATCCATATTAGTTTCCCTCCAAATGATGCCCTATAATGATGAATATTCTTAATTTACTTTAATTAACTTTACCAATGTCTGATTTGTTTGAAATTACAGCTTTCAAGGACGGTTGATGAAATTACTAGAGTGTAATTAATACGTATTAAATAGTTGAATACGAATGGTATTTTTGCCATCTACAAATATATTGTTCTATTATAAACCCATTTAATTTTGTCTATTCAAATAATAAATATATCTTTCACATGAATTGTATTTCAAAAGTGGTTATTTTAAACTTATTGAAGTTACTGTAGATGTTGGGAGCTAAAATCATTTAGTAGGTAATAAGATTTAATATAACTAAATAAAACATTTTACAGATAGTTTAAAATTCACTTTATCAGCGTTATTGCTATCCGCATATAAGTAATAGTGTCTATAAATCGTAGCTCTAAATTGCACCCAAGAGTGCGCTTCGATTACGGACATTCCGAAGAATTTCATCTTATGCAATAGAAAAGCAGAAAAATAAGAAAATTGGATACAGAATTCCCAAATTTATGAGATCAAGTGAGTTTATTATATATTATTCTACATACTATGTACATATGTACGTTTGTTACAGTAGTTTCTAATGAAACATTATTAGTAAAAAATATTTACAAAAAAAAAACCGACTGCGTAAAAAGTGAACTAAAAAGAAGAGGACAAGTTGACGAAGGAACATAGTATTATGCAGTCGGATAACACTCGCGTTATCAAGACGAATCGAATGACGTATGAATCATCAAAATCGGTTAAGCCGTTTAGTAATTGTTAGGGAATATAGGATCGGACATACATACATACAGGTCAAACACATAGCCCTCCTTTGGGTTTTTCGCAGTCGGGTAAAAAATAAATAGTAAACGATTAAGATGTCTTGTTTGAATAAAGCTTTGAAATAAAAAAATTAAAGCATTGTGTTATCTTCCAAGAGTTATAGTTTTCGCTTTTTATTCAAATATTGAAATCAATTTTCATATTAGTTACTAACAATTACGTAACCTTATTCAACGTTCTGCACGAGGATATAGAGCAGGGTTTCCCAAACTTTCTTCTGTTGAGCGTCCCCGGATTATAAAAAATATTTTCATGTCCCCCCCCCCCCCCTCCCCCTCCCTTAATTTTTTTTTATTATAATAAGACACACATATTATCGATTTATATTTACATCCCCCCTTTATTTATTTTTTAATATTACACAACACATTATTTTAACGATTTTTATTAATTTTAAGTTATACAAAATAAACCCTCTCTATACCCCTCCTGGTTGGAAACTTCTGATTTAGAGGATTGTAGGACCAAGTTAAACTCTAACTTTTCATGCACGTGCATTTATCAAACTTGTATATAAAATATTAAAGCTACTTCAGTTTTGATATAAAATTCACTTTGTAACTTCGCAAAGTCTGAAGGACAAGATTAATTCCTTATAATAAGTGCTGGGAAAAGTTGCTTTATATTTACGTAGAAAATTTTCCTTTCGCCCAGTAATTATGTGAAATTGGTGGTGTTCAGATTACTTCAGTTTTCTTCTTATGGAAAAGGAAAGTGTTTAGATGGATATTAATGTTTAAACCATTAATCTCAATCTTTCCAAGTAATAACAGTTGTTGAAATAGTAATTTATGTGTAGGTATTATAACTAAAAATATCATAACTTTACTAGTAAGCATAGATATTATGATTAGTTTAAATTACATAGCATTTATTTTAAATGTTTGGAAAAAAAGCTTAAATAAGATAATTTTTGGTACCTTAGGATAAAAGTCCTTATGATATATGAACTTAGAGCATAATGAAATGAATTCTTATCTTGAAGTTAATTTTGTGGGTCAAAGTAGAAAAAAGTCTTTATTTATTTAGTTTTTTTTTTTTTTAAATTAGTCAATCCTTATATATTATTTTCGAAATCATTTAGCCTTAAGCTTCAAGTTTCAACCTCAGTGTTTTTTGCGAAATTCTTCCGAAAAAAAATTAGAAATTCAATGAAATTCGAAATAAGCTCGGAACCTTCTTTTACACGAATCCGACTCGTAATTGACTACCTAATTTTTTTTGCTTTCCCGAACCTAAAAGAGCGTTTTGTTAAATAGTCTAATATATTTTGTTTTCAATAGTAACTAGAAAAGACACAAAAATTATGTTAAATAACTAGCGACTTACCCTCGCTTCGCTCGAGTGCGTGCCTCGGTGCATATGTACGTTTATATTTTCTTGACCGGGACCGTAATTCTTGTTCTAAAATAAAAGTGCCTAAGTAAGTAGTAAGTTACTCCTTATAACATCAGCTATCTGCCAGTGAAGGTCCATCAAAATCAGTCCAGCCGTTTCAGAGATTAGCCGGAACAAACAGACAGACAGACAAAAATTTTAAAAATGATGTTTCTCTTATAAGTACCGCATATAATTTTATATGCGTATAGTAAAAAGCTGTTATTTTGACATTACAAACAGACACTTCGATTTTATTTGTCTGTATAGATTATTATGTATTTAAAATATCAATAATTAAAAATTTATAAATATTAGATCTTGTTAACATTTAGTTTAGTAAGTTCCTTCATTAAAGACAGATTAAAATACATTTTGAACCACCTATAAATTTTGTTTAGGCCGCAACCATTATACATGACCAACGCTTTATAATGGAACGCGTAGATCAGGGAGATTAAGCTCAGTATTTTTGGACCGATTACTCAATCGAAATAAATTAAACTTAGCTATGTTTTCCGCTCAAATAATAACTTATACAATAAAAATAGTCACTGTCATTGTTGTGTTAATATTTTTTAACAATTATTACTTGATTATAATCTAAATAATACCTGTATAAATAATAACTTTTTGAAGTTGTACTTTTAGATTTGACTCAACCTGATGAAACTAAATTAAGTCATGTTGTTAACTCAACTTATAACCTACAAAATAAAAAAAATCCAAGCAAATACGATTAAGAGGATTGTGAACTGTATATTCGCGGCGCGGGTAGGTTTTTAAAAAAATTCTATCTGTTTCATACCGCTCGCTTTGCCAACCCGTATGGTGCGAGAGAGAGAGTTGCAAATCTTAAGAGGCAATTACCTACATTTCCTGTTTGAAATATTGTTTCGGGCAATAACGTTTTCACCCCCCTTTTACGAAATGAGACAATTTTGGTCTCATATGATTCAGTACACCTTAATCTAGGTCTGTACGTTTTTCTTTTTTAGTAGGTAATTCAGTGTAGTTTAATTAAAAAAAAAATAAAAACGCTCGAGGAAGTTTTTAAGTCGAAAATACGGATATTTAGAGTCAAATCTATCTCTAGAGTCAAAGTAGTACGAGACCTAGGTGTTATATTTGACGCAACCTTATCTTTTAGGCCTCATCTCGATTATATTACAAGTAAAGCAAATAGATCACTCGGTTTTATCATCCGAACTGCCCAGCCTTTCAAAAATTCAATCTCGTGGATAATTTTGTATGCCACCATGGTAAGAAACATACTTGAATACTGCTCTTCCGTATGGAAACCAATCTACGACATTCATATTAACAGGATCGAGGCTATACAACGTAAATTTCTAAAAATATTAAGCAGGCGGGAAGGTCTCAGGCGTGAGTTACCGACTTATACTGACAGACTTCATAAATACAAACTAAAAAGCCTGGAAGATCGCCGTGTTACATCAGATTTGTGTATCCTCCATAAAATAGCCAATGGTGATTTCAACAGCAAATTGTTAGAAAAACTAGAATTCAAAATTCACACCCACTCGATTCGTCAGCCACAACTTTTTAATATACCTTCGACAACTAATAATGTTTCCCAAAATAACCCTTTACACAGAATGTGTAAAACATACAATAGTTTAAATAATGAATACGACATTTTTAATGATAGTTTTTTAATATTCAAGAAAAAATTAAATAAATTATAGTTCCCAAATTATTATTATATTATATTATTATATATTATATTATTATTATTTTATATTTATAACTTCGATTATAACGATATGCTTTGTCTGTTTCTTCTCCTTTTATGAAATGTAAATATTATTTTCTTTTTATTTTTTAATATACATATTCAACTTTGCATGCACATATTGTAATATTGTTTTTTTTTTTGTTTTTTGGTTAAGTTTGTTTAAATAATTATATGATTTCATTTAAATGTTGTGTACAGATGTAATTGGATAACAAATTTAAATTGATATTTTTAGTTTTTTAATACGTAGTTGTGATTTTTTTAATTTGTTTTTCTGTTTCTGTTCCAAATAAAAATAAATAAATAAATAAACAAAGGTAACTCGTTGGTATCAAGCCTAGTAAACCGTATCAAGCGGATTTACGCCACAGATCTCCTACTACTGAGATTTTCATATGCTAGTATAATTTTCAACATGCCAATACCTTGATAAAAAACATCACAAGGAAAAGTCTCTGGATCTACTGAACCGATTTACATGAAATTTGGTAAGAAAATAGTTTAAGACCCTGGAAGGACATAGAATACTTTCTATCCCGGAAATCATCCTTAAAGGGGGTTAAAATGGGGATGAAAGTTTGTTTGGGGAATCAACATAGGGACGAACCCGAGCGAAGCGAGGGTGAGTCGCTAGTTATTATATAAACACACACATACAAAATTTCGCATTTATAATAGTAGTGCAATGTACGAAGGATATTTTTTGTGTGCTCGAATTTCAGGTTTATGTAGTCGAAGTTTGGGGCAAAAGTTTAATTAGTTCAACACATACAGTTCAGTTTATATTACGAATGTGTGTTGATGGTTGTGCCTGCACTTCTAATTAAAACGTTCAATTTCTAATTGGCCTGGCATGTTTATAATTGAGCGGTCCATTTCTTTTGTCCGTTTTAATACGCATGATCAGATAAATGTATGTATCTATTAGTAATTATAAAATTGTTTCAATAATCTCGTGAAACAATTTATAATCCAGCCATGAGTAAAAAGGCTTGTTAAAGTAACACATGTGCTATCTGAATTTAATTTTTTTTTTTTACAATTTTGTATAGGTGATTCTTTTTATACTACACTTACTATACTCAAAGATTTTTAAAATAAAACTATCTTTTCGGATTATTTCAGCGGTTTTGTTTTGATTTTTGTTTCCCGACGTTTTCAATGACGGTTCATTTACAGCAATCATGGTCATGAGAGAAACTAATGTTTTAGACGTCAAAAACCTTAGTGTCTCCCGTGACCATGACCGAAAAGATAGTTTTATTTAAAATGTCATATACTCTCGTAAATCTAAGAAAGTATTAACTTTAAAATTGGTAAAAATATGGTAGAGTAGTAGTAATAGATGGGTTGAAGCAAAATCAATGATTAAAATAGAAGCGATATAATTCAGTGCTCGAAAAACCCTTCTTTTTAGTTTTATCAGAAAATCGCTTCGCAAGCCTGAATCCGCGTACGTACAAAGTTCATAACCTGATCCAATTTCTCCTGCATTCAAATGAACGATGCATGGAAATCTCTTCAAAAGCGGGCTCGATTCTACTTTTCAAAGTAATCCTTTGTATTGTAAATCGGGTCACGATCTATGATTGCGCGAGACAAAGCCATTTTATGGATGCGTAGGGCAGGTAACACAGAATTTGCGGTTACTTGTAATCTGTGTCAAATGTAATGTTCCTTTAATTCATTGCTTCTGACTTCTGTATTGTATGATGAACTTCGCAAGGTCATAATTTGGGATTTCATGATTAAAGGATATTATTACTTTTTAACTGAAAAGGTACGCCGACTTCAAATTAATTTGAATGTAATTATATCAAGGGTAGGTATCAATTTCAAAAAGAAAATCTCTTGAGGGTAGATTTTATTTTTGAAATTTTATATAACATTTAAAATTAATCACAAAAATTGATTCAGATATTGTACCTACACAAAAAAAAACTCAAATCTAAATCTATCATTAATACGTCCTCTTTTTTGAAGTCGGTCATAAATGATCATCATATGTCCTAGTTTAATCTTATCTATGCATGAACAGACAAAGATAAAACAGCTTAGTACATTTTTCTATTCTGTTTCTCAACCGGTTTTCTTTTTTTAAGTGTTATCAATAAAAAAAATTGGGAACAGTTAGTTTTTTTTTAAATAGGTAAAGACGAAACAGTTTAATTGTAATAGTACTGAACTGTTTTGCATTGTAAGTACTTTTAAAAGTATATTCTCAGATGTACAATGAACGAATGAAAAAGAGGAGATTTTTTTTGCAAAAACGTAAATTCATATGTGTTTTCCTCAAATATTCAGTCAATGATTATTGCCGAATTTCGATCACTGGGCGAACATTGATAAGTTAAATATCAATTTCTTGCAATTTGTTGAGAGTAGGTACTTAGATATTACGATAAAATTCACCTTCGCTTCGGTCAGTCGGGTTCGTCCCTAGTGAAAAATAAAACAAATCTATCCCACGGGAGCCGTACATTTTTCCGGGATAAAAAGTAAACCTATGTGCTATTCCAGACTATATACTCTCTGTGCCAAATTTCATCCAGATCCATGCAGCCGTTCTGGCGTGTTTGAGTAACAAATATCCATGCAAACATACGCATTTATAATATTTATGGGATTAATGGGATGATATTAATAGGTTTACACTAAGTACATATCTCCTGTAAATTCCAATTATTAACAGACTATCATGTTGAAAAAAGTTTACCAAAGGCAATATTCAGTGCTGGATGGGTGCGGTCGCAACATAAAATTCTTTCTATTATTCGAGTTATTGGATTTGATTTATCTATAAAAGATGCGGTTGATGTTCTAGTTGCGAGGCCTTTTAATATTCACGAAGTGATTGGATGGTTTTATCAAACGATTGTGTTTTATTCCAACTAGAAAAATTAAGCGGTTTTCATTTAATTCTAGAAACTCTTTTGTAGAATAAACTAAAACGTTGTTAAAATGTAGTTTTGACAATTCTAAATGGAATTTTAAAACGTTGATAAAAGATTTTTCTTAAATTACTTTCTCTTTTGATGATTTAATTTGTTTGTTTCAGGTATGCGCATTTTACAACGCTACTTAACCGCTATTATGGAATGTTATTCTGAGAAGAACATTAGCCTAAAGAAATTACAAAGAAGGAATGTGAGTTTATTAAAATATTTGTGCGTGAAAACGTATATCTTACTAAATGGAGGTTAATTTTGTTGCTACCAAAAATATTCCTATGCAAATATTTAAAGAAATCAAAGAAGTTATGCCCAGCGACGTTTTATGTGATGCATAAATATAATATATTTTTTAAGTTTAACATTAATTTAGACTAAAACACAGTAAGTGTTGCAGTGCACGATTGAAATATAACGTGGGATAATATATTACAATGTACAAGTGTATGGAAAAACATATCACTCTATTTCCTAATCTCCAGTGTTACGTGCTTTTAAAGACATAAGGCATATATAACTTCTCATATCCGAAGTCCTGAAATTTTTTGGCTTGAACCGGGAGTCGAATCCAAAACCTCGTGATCTGTTGCCATATAAGCTAGCCTAATCACAGGACTAATTAATCTAAACTCTGAGCTCAACAGCTTACGTGGATTTAAAAATTGCCAACGCTTAGAATGGAATATTTAAAAATAAATCTCGGCAAAGGGTTGGGTAACATCAAAGTCCGGTGGGTTTTTTCCTATGACGTCACTAACAGGAGGACAGACTAATTACCACATCAAATATTCATATATTAAAAAGTGTGATACGTGAACGTCCTTAGCTCTCTATTTTCATTAAAATCTGATTTTACAATACCTAATTGGGAGGTAGAGAAAATGTTTTCTACGTTATGTTTTAACGTAAAGTTAAAATATTAGATTTAACGTAACGTTATATCTAATATTTTAACTTTAAATAATAACAATCTAAATCAATATTTTAACTTCTTTTTAAATTACATATAAAACAATAATATTGCTCAAATAAATAATTAGTATTTTTAATATTCTTTACGGTTATACATATTATAATTATAATAGCAACACTAAATAATATTAGCACTTAATAAAGTTAAAAAAAAAAATTGTAATATTTATAATAATAACAGCTAAAATTAAATAATATTGCTATATTTCATTATAATATTTATTAAAATTATTTAATTTTTTTTATAATGTTTACAGTTAAAATCAACAAAATATATTGTAAGGTACTTCGATGCCATTTTGGCTGTGCCATAGTGTCTGTGACACGTATATAACGCCTTTGAGACGTCTAAAACCGTAGTCTTTCCCGTGACCATGATTGCTGTAAAGCAGCGGTCGGCAACCCGCGGCCCGCGGGCCGCATGCGGCCCGCGAGGTGCCTCCATGCGGCCCGCGGCCCGTGAGTGTTTTATAAAGAAAACTTTTTATGCTTTTTAAGAATTTTGAATTTGTAATTACCGAAAGAATGAATACGTTCCTCGTCTCACAGATAAGCATTTAGGAGTCTTTTTAGGAATTGTCACATTGAATGTTGTAGTTGACATATTTTGTGGCATATGCTGTTTTTTTTTTTGCTCTCACAAGTGCGGCCCGCCTTTACTAGGTATAACCACCTTGTGGCCCCTGCCTGCTGAAAGGTTGCCGACCGCTGCTGTAAAGCATTCGAAACGTCGGGTACCAAAAATTAAAATGAATCCGCGAAATAATCCGAAAAGATAGTTTTATTTAAAACTACATCATATAATTTTTATTTACTTCACATAGAAGTGGTGTCCAAATTAACGATTTAACATATTATGTTTTAATAAAAAGCGTACGTGTAACGTATTCGTATCGTAAATGGTATAAAACTTTGTTATACATATTCATTCCTACTTACGATTTATCGTTTAGTATAGATTTCTCAGAGGTGACATATTTTCCCGCAGTAAAAAGTATCCTATATGTTGGTTGACCCGGATAACCAGCTATCATCAGACTAAATTTTATTGTAACAAACAGACAAACAGACAAAAATTCTAAAAACTATAGATTCGGCCTCTGTATTGATAATAATGTCTATTTCAATAAGATTTTCTAAAAAATATTTAATATACAGATTCGGCTTAATTACAATTTTATTATATGTGTAAGTTACATAATAGATATTTTACTACCTTAAATTTATTTTATTACCTTAAAGTCTTTTTCAAGTAATAAAAACAAAAGAAAATTAACATTATACTTTAATTTATATATAAGGCATTCAATGTAGAGTACATTTAATATTATAAAGTAGAGCTTACATTTACATATTTTCCTTTGAAAGCTGATAGTAGTACAAAAGAAACGTGGGCTGAAACATCAAATCCTATACCGTTATATCAGTGAACTCTATTAATAAACTGTTTCATCTTAATTCATGAATAATCGATCGATTTTATCTTCTACAACTTTGATAACGTTCTAGATTAGCTATAGCCCATTTACTTGTCGCTTAAAATACATGGAATTCATTAAAGTCTTATGACTAAATATTAATCATTTTGTTTGGAAAATATACTTAATAAGATTATTTATTACAACATAAATTATCTCTTGGGATTATTCTATAGTACCTACCACAATATATTTTACTAATAATCATTTTTATCTAGAAATGATTATGTATTGAAACAATGAAATACAGTGTTAGGATGTCAAATATTTAAGAGTAGTTATAGTTTACTTATATAGATATATATAATATGTACATTTGTAATCTTATTATATAAAAGGCAAAAGTGATTGACTGATGTATCAACGCACAGGCCAAAACCCTTAAGGCTAGCAAATTAAAATTTCGCACACGTATTCCTCATATGACGAAGGCATCCACTAAGGAAGGATTTTTCAAAATTCAACCCCAAGGGGGTAATATAGGGGATAAAAGTTTGTATGAAACTTTTTATTCCTTGCACATATTTGCATGAAATTTCGTATGAATTGATTACGGCAAAAATAATGAGTTACGTATTTCAGCGTTTCCTAAAATTCAACCCGTAAGAGGGTAAAATGGGGGATAAAAGTTTGTATGAAACTTTTTATTCCTTGGACATATTTGCATGAAATTTCGTATTTTTCGTAATTTGATCGCGAGCGAAGCCGCGGGTTCGGCTAGTATAAAATATAATCACACGTGTAAGTTAAACAATTTTTATATATGTACTTAAATATTTCTACTTGTTTTCTTGTTCGGTCACTATAGGAAGGGAAATCGATACTATTATTTTTTTGTATAAAATTATATAAAATATATGTATACGTACATATGTAAATACATCGAAAGTTAGGTAGGATGCCTATCTCATTAAAAAAACTTAATCTATCTAATATATAATAGCAAGCATAAACTGTAATACATGTTAATATTCTTAACAATAATACTTTAACTTATGTACTTATCAAACAAATAAAGCCTTGAACTACAACCCACTAGTTGTATTACAGCCCTTAAAATAATTTTCTGGGAAATCTCGTTCATGCTGAGTGGGTGCAGCTAACTGCATCGGGCCACGGGGAAGGCATACGCTCTCCGGCCATCGTGTGCAACGGACGCATATATTGGATCTTACGAACTATTAATCTGTAAGATGATCTGTAATTCGTCTTATCCATTGATCCTCCTAACTTTCTGGTCTGCATGTTTCATATGTGGCCTGTGTGTCGGCTGTGTTGTCATTGTACCTCTTATCGCCTACTATAGTTACATCTCTATGAAGGCTCCGTATGTTTTCCATCACCCCGATATGTCGTATAGGTCGATGTAATTGTATGGTATTTGTATTGATTTTGTGTGTTTATAGCATGCCGTGTATTACGTGAAATGTTTTTTTTTTCTATGTTTAGAATCCGTTAATTAAGTTGAAAAAGACAATATGTAACAAGTTATTAGAAATGTTTTATTTTTTCTCGTTTTGTTATTATTATATCTCTAACTATTATTATATCTCTAAGGTGCTTATTTAATTATTTCAAAATAGTACGAATTTTATGCAATTACGTTTTAACGTTTAATATAGATTTCTCAGAGATAAGATATTTTCCCGCAGCAAAACGTATCCTATATGTTGACCCGAGTAACCAGCTATTATCATACTAAATTTAATCAAAAACACTGTCCAGTGGTTTTCTCATGATGCTTTCCCAGATAGACAGAGAAAACTCTAAAAACTGTGTATTCGGCCTCTGTATCTATAATAATGACTATTTCAATAAGATTTTCCAAAAAATATTTAATGTACAAATCCGAATCTTATTTAAATATGTATAGATATGGGAATACATTCTTATGAATATGCCTAAGCTTAATATATGTATAATGTATGTGTGTTCATTTTTTGCTTGAAATATTCCATTAAGGTTTAAGATGTTTTTATTCATTGTATGTATAGTGTCGCATGATAAATGGTTTGACAGTATAGTGGTGTGCCCCTTATACATATATGTGCTTGTGCCGTATGGAAATTTTCTTATGACTCATCACGTTGCATAATTGATAGGTTAAAGTTGAAACAACCTAATAAATCTTCATGGTGTTTTGTATCTTTTTTTGCTGACATTACTAAATGCTTGTATTAAACAATTATGAAACATCTAAGACAGGTGGCAGGTTATCTTAATGTATGTCTTTATGCATTATTTTTAGCAAACTAAATGTATGTAGACCGTCATAACTTCACAACAGAGTTTGAACGAAATTTTAAAATGGTTAGCTGAAAAGTTTTCCGTCTCTGCCTCGGTTGAATATGTAGATTCTGAAATAAGATATTTTATTCCGTTTTATTTTAAATTTGAATCTACGATAGCAAGGAACCAACTTCGAGAATCGAGATATCTATCTGTATTTGATGCTTAAACATCTGGGAACATTTTCAATAATGCCAAGGCGTCCGTCAGCTTTGATAAAGTTAATGTAAGCCGTGACGTTTGAAATTAAACTGTGTTGTGTTACATGTTGCATGTTTGTTTGTATATCATAATGTAAGCTGATAATGGTTATATTATTGTGACGGTGCTTAGTACGTCGTAGGCAACGGGTTCATTTCTCGTACTTGGTAAATTGGAAAGCAAGTAAAGGCAGTGGTAGCCCAGTTGTAACGTGCTCGCTTGGAAAACCAAGTAAGGGGGCTCCAATCCTGGGTCTCACAGCTCTGGTATTTTCACAAATCATTGTCAACATGATTACCACTTGTCTTACGGTGAAATATAACATGATTAGGAAACTTGCATGTCTAAAAGAGAACCTAGCAAGTTTTCAAAAGACCAGCATGGAATATGGCCTGACCTTTATATTGAAGATAGGCTCGTGCCCAGCAATGGGACGTTAAAAACGGTTGAATACATCGATGTATGTAAACAATAATAAATATTATTTATTTATTATTAAATAAAATTGATTAAGTACGAGTTGAGAACCTGAGTTTGGCTTAACTTTACTAGCTTTGAGAGTTTGCACTAAAATTATTTTCGTGATATATGTTTCGCTTTATTAAAGCCGTTTGTTTTGTTCGAATGAAACTCCAATTCATTATCTATTCCATTACTGGTAAAATCTAATCTGACACCTGTACAGTAACAACTAAAATTTGATTTGAAACTACTCGTCAGTCTATCCGACCCGTGCGGCTAATGCATTATCTTCTCTTGGCCTATATTTCACGGAATTAATTTGGGTTTAACCCGAATATAAGGTTTTAAATCAAACATTTGGTTAAATTGTGCCTATATTTGATACTACGGATGTATGCTTCCGTACTATTAATATTTAATCTTGATATACCATAGAAAACTTAACGTTATTGTTCTATTTAAGCAAAGTCAAATCATAACATATGATTTCGTATTAACGTTTTAATTTTCCTTCTATGTTTGTGCTGCATACGCAAATAATTTTTCTTTTCAATGGTTATTCGAAGGGGTAGAATTTATTTTATTTTCTTTTAGTGGGTCATCCTATATATATGTACATATTATGTATGTATATGAAATATAACATTACATAAATTGAAGGTCAAAAATAATTTTTCGGATTCACAAATCAATTTATTTTGTATAAGATTCGATTAAATATATAACAATTAGAGGCTTACCCTCGCTTCGCTTGGATTCGCCTCTAGACAAACAAAAACAAATCTATCCCACGGGAACCGTACATTTTTTCCGGTTGATATATAGCCTATTTGTTATTCTGATGTATAAACTATATTAATGTAAAGTTTTACTTACTCTACAGTTTTGTTATATGTAGGTCTACAGATTATTTATATAATGTTAGTAATAACAAATATTTCTATTTTATCTACTGTTATATTATCATAAGTTTAAAAAACTTAATTAAAAATTATATAATGTATAAGGTTTTATTTTTATTGAAACTTTTAAATATTTATGTATAGCATAATTTTAGTATTTTTAAATACATATTATCTGTATTTACCAAATCATAACGTATTTTATTTTAAGTATTAACAAAATGTTGATTTATACAAATAAAATTAAAGCAAGTTATCGTCAAAAAAATGTATAATATTGCATGTTAATTGACAAAACTGGTTGTAAAGAAATATCTTAAAGAATACCAGGTGCGCTCGCGCATCTGCCCTTCTAGAGATATGCGCTATAGCACGTGGCCTCAGATATTGTCTGCATGACAACATAAAATGATTTTTTTTTTTAATTTTAATGCCATTATTGTAATAAACCCTTGGGAGGCTGTGAGAAATGTAGTACAATTTCTTAGGCTAGACGACTTTCTACAATCTATATGGTTCATAGAAAACTAAAATTATTGGGTATAAAGTAATACCGACATCAAAATCTCTTACAAGTAATTATTCTACCTTTGAAGATGGATTTTGTTAAATCAAGTATACCAGATTTTATCATTAAAAATTGTTAAGTAAATCGGTTCATATAGTGTGCGAAAATGGCGCATAACATGTACATAAAAAAACAGCCGAATGGAGTATATACTCTCCACTTTTTTGAAGTCGATCTATACTATATGGCTCTGGCATGTTTATTTGAAATTTTAGGTTTCATTTAGGAATTTGTTTAGGTTGGGTTATTCAAGTAAATCTAGTATTTTATACTATTTATGTAAAGTTGTATGTAAAAATGGTTTTATTTAATGGCTTCTTTCAGCTCGTATGTTTTTAAAATATTAAACATTTCAATGAGTGTAATGTACATATCTGTAATGTATCTAAACTAAGAATAATGTTTTAAGATCTATATCAGATTATTTTCATGGCGCTAAAGTAAAAATCAATAGGTGTTATTAGGTATCCTACGTCCATTTTCCAGTCTAGCGAGCCGATACCATAACAAAAGAGCGGGTCATCGCACTACGGATTACAAATTTACGGACCACTTAGTAAATCTATGTAATTAATTGAATTACATGTTTTTAATTGTGTTAAAGTGCAGTGCGGGTGTGGCATCAGATATTGGTTATAAGTAAACATTTATAATAAGGATATCAATTCAAATGGGAAACATTCTAAAAATTTCAAATTACTGATGAAATAACTTGGCATTAGTCTTTGCTAAGCCAAAAATGATTTATTTATCATCAAACTATGAAAAATTACTAGACTTGTCCTACTACGTCGTCTAAATATGGAAGAATGAAAAGAATTTTACTACTAAATGCCTTCATAAAACCTAACAAACACTTTTATTGATGAAGTAAATCTGCATTGTGGCTGACTGAACTTACTGGCTCACAGAAAAAGGCTGCTTAAAATGGGAAAACCTAATTTACTCCTTAAAAATATCTTTATTAATTAGATGTTTTATATATTATTTAGTGTATAATAAATACACCATGAACCTACCATCCATATGGCCCATATGCTCTATTCCCATAACTCTAAACAAAAAATCAAGGCAATTTATTTCTTCGTTGCATTGTTAAATAAGGAAGAACCAACATGCATACTTTGGCTTTTACAACATACAGATAATAGAATAAGTAATAAAATATAGTAAATTATATTTTTTTTATTTAAATGTACAAGGATGGTCAATCGTGAGAAACTGTACAAAGCCATTGTGAACTAAGCTTACTTTTAAGGTCTAAAAAGTAAAAACATATGATTTTGATTTGATTCAGTGTTTATTACTGTACTTACTAAAAAGTATTTTTAGTAAATATCAACTTTTTGGCATTTTTCTCTTAAATTCATATTTTTATATGATATTAAATACTTATAGATTAATCGAGTATTTCTAAAACAATACTGTATACGCACAATGTAATACTTTAAAAATATATATTTTAAAGAAAAAGACTTACTGGTGAGTTTCTTGGTGCTTCTTCTCATCAGCGGTCTTAGTGAAGCACCGGTAACGAATAAAAAAATATTTACCAATATTTTTTTTTATTTATTCCTTATGTTTAATTTAGTTCATATTATCATACTAGCGACTCACCCACGCTTCGCTCGGGTTCATCCCTAGATACCTTACGACGGTTAGTATGGAATACATAGACTACTTCACCTTACTTGATAAAAATGTTTGATTCCCCATACAAAGTTCCACACCCCTTTTCACCCTCTTAAGGAATGATTTCCGGAGTAAAATCTTATGTCCTTCCCAGGGTCTCAAACTATCTCTATACCAAATTTCGTCTAAATCGGTTCAGCGGATTAAGCGTGAAAAGGACACAGACAGAGTTACTTTCGCATATATAATATTAGTATGAATTGTTTATCTATAACTTTGATATAATTAGCTTAGTTAAATAAAAAGCCCAGTATATGCTATTATATATGTAAAAAAGAAAATTATATATTTTTTTTAAATGACAAAGAGACATGAAATATAACAGAAATGTTATTGAGGCAAATCATTTCAAAATTCAATTATGAATAACATACAATGGAATCTCGTGATAATTAAGTTAGCTTCAACCCGGGCAAATGATCTCTCTAAACAGTTTTATATATCTACTAGCGAGTCACCCTCGCTCCGCTTGGGTTCATCCATAGGTACGTTTTAACGGTTCGTATAGATTTCTCAGACATGAAATATTTTCCCGTTTTTTTTTTTCAGTAAAAAGTATCCTATATGTTGACCCGAATAACCAGCTATCATCATACCAAATTTCATCAAAATCTGTCCAGTAGTTTTCTCGTGATGCGTTCGTTTCGTTCCCAGACAGATAGACAAAAATTATAAAAACTGTAGATTCGGCCTCTTTATGGATAATAATTAGACTTGCAACAAATATTCGGCTACTATTCGGTATTCGGCCTATTCGGCTACTTTTATGCTATTCGGCCGAATACCGAATATCTAGATACTATTCGGCCGAATACCGAATACTTCAATATGTTTTGCTGTAATCAGAAAATAATAGGGAATATGCGTGTGATTAAAAGAAAGATGAAATATATTTTTTTTTATAATCTTTACTGCTTTTGATTTAAGCCTATATTAATATTTTTTAATGAAATTTGTTTTTGATTAAGAAAATAATTATTAAAAAGTGCAAAAACAGGTGAGAAATTCAAATTAGTTGAATCGCAACGCTATTAGTCAGACCGAATATGCCGTCAAAGTATTATAACAAAAGAGCGATAAGCGATTTTGTCGCTTACATTGAGTCGTTATTTCTGTGTATATCATACTGTGACGTCACGCCAAGTACGCAAAATGGCAAGCATTTAAAGTATCCGTAACGGTATGATATTTAAAAAATATACTAGGTATATACTAAATTTAAGTTTTCCGGGGCTGGATATATTGTTTTTTTTACAATTATATAACGACGTAAGCTGTTATATAAAAAAAAACTAAAAAAAATCGTGCATATTCCCTATTAATAAAATGAAAATATTGATTTATTTTATAATAATATATATTTCTTATAATCATTAAAGTAGTCATAGGTACATAATCACCTTCTTTATTACAAAAATTAACAAAAAAACTATCAAATGAATGTCTATGCACTTGAATTATCATAATTAAAATTTATAAGTGGAAAATTATGATGCAAAAGACAATTTTTTCTTTTTCTAGACAATCCCAGATTCAGACAAAAGACCATCTGAATAAATACTACTTCCTGGTGCCAAACAAGAAACAAACACGTAGATACAAGTTTTCTCGCCATGTGCTGACCGAATACTTTTGCCCAATATTCGGCTATTCGGCCAGAAAGCCCACCGAATATTCGGTATTCGGCGTAAGGCCGAATATACTATTCGTTGCAAGTCTAATAATAATGACTATTTCAATAAGATTTTCCAAAAAATAATAAATTATTATAAAAAAATATATTATTTAATATTTAATTATAATATATTATATAGATGTCACGAATAAAATATAGGTATAAAAACCCAAACGATTTCTTATTTTTAAAAATAACCATATTTATTTTACTTCTGATACTTTTTTGTATTTTTAATTCATAATGCAAACTGCAAAATTACAAGAAAAAATTAACCGTTTAATTTTTTTTTTTATTTAAAAAAGTAGCCCTAAAAACCTTATGAAAAATAAGTCTCTCAACTCTATCTCAATTCAATCTGAATCTACACTAGTATTAGCTGAATACATTGTTTTAGTCGACGGTTCATTAATTAATATTATTAATTGATAATAAAAAATATCCTCAACCTCATTTTATTTTATTAAAATAATCAATGTTAGGTAGTAATTTATAGTACGACTGGGTCATTTGGTAGTTTTGGTAGTTTTTGGTATAAGGAGAATGCGGTAAAAATTGTAATAGTGTATTGCATGTGGATTAGGCCTACTAGTATGGGATACCATGATCAAACAACGGGCCGCTTACTCTACCTCAAAGTGATGTGGAAAAGATTTTTTTAGCCAAAACGCATGTTGAAGTACACTCTGCGGCGCTCGTACGCCAAAGCTGTTGATTTTACAAATAAAAATCTTATTACATATATTATAGAAAATTTTCTCGAGTTCATTTTTTTTATATAAATGTTTTTATCGTAAAATGAGTCGGAAAGGAGATATTGTCAAAAAAACTGCCATTAGGCGCCATTTTTCGAATATGGCGGCGCGAGCGGCAAAGATACGAGGTAAAATTGAAATTCGGAAAGAGCACTTTGAAATATATAAAATCACCAATTTTCAATATTCCGGAAAACTTTCCAGGTAGCCTCTTTTTTTAGCACCAAATGACTGGGCTAGTTAAATAATTTTCAGTTAATTTTAAATTAACGATTTGGTACATTTACTTTGTATAGACTATAGACATTTTATAATGGTAATATGTAATAAAGGTTCTTCAAACTTTGTAGCTTTGAATAAATCACTACATAATATAAAACAAAGTCGCTTCCTGCTGTCTGTCCCTATATACATATGCTTAGATCTTTAAAACTACGCAACGGATTTTGATGCAGTTTTTTTTAATAGATAGAGTGATTCAAAAGGGAGGTTTATATGTATAATATATGCATAATATAGTAGAGAAACACTGATAATATTTTAGAGGTTTCTAATGTGATACGTAAATAACACATTTTTTTGCGCGTACATTGCAAATGCTAGCTGAACCCTACGAGATAGATCAAAGTAATGTACTACAATATTGTAAACCTTAAAAAGATCTACAAAAAAGTCCGCGATGGCATATATCTATCTCTTAAGGATAACATACTATATCCATTTTACTATATCCACACTAGGGACAAACCCGAGCTAAGCGAGGGTGAGTCGCTATTGTATTATATAAATTCAAATAAATGAATAAAACATTAAACTAGTTTAATTACAAGCATTGAATTTTTTGAAAGATAAAGCAAACATTTGCCAACAATGTTAAAATAAATTGTTACGTCGCTTTGAAACAACTTGGTGAGTTCCGTCCGACATGGTGAAAGTTTTTATAGGAATTTGGAATTGTATATTTAAACTCTGAAAATTTTTCACCGCTTATTTCAGGGCTATAAAGTCTGTAGGTAGTTATTTTAACAGTAAGTGTAACTTCTAACAATAGTGATTTATTTAGTACTTCAGTGCACATATGAGAACATATGAGAAGCAAACGTCTAGTGAGATAAATAAATAAATAAATATGTTGGGACATTAACACACAGCACCATCTAGTTCCATGGTAAGCCACGAGGCTTGTGTTATAGATACCAGATCGTTGATACACTACACATATATAATTTTAAAATTTAAATACATATATATTATAAATATAATCACCCATGACTGGAGTACAAACATTCGTACTTATCACACAAACGAATGCACCCAGTGGGACTCGAACCCATGACCGCTGGCACAGCAAGTAAGGTCACTACAAACTGAGCCAAACCTGTCGTCTGATGATGAGATGAAACAACCTCGTAAGTGTACCTATAGGTTTGAATTTGAAACATATGAAATCTTATAAAGCAAAGAATGTCGTTACACTAAATATTTTGCTTAAATTTAGTTTGTTCATCACGTACAAACAAAGCTAGTGGAAGCGTATTGATTGAAATATAACAATACATTTGAAGGCTTTACTAAGAGTCACTGTCAGATACATATATGAAATAGGCAAAAAGAACATATCTAAATAGATATTGAAAACTTGTCCTTTGCTCATTTCGGCAAACAGTCTGTCAGAAGTACTTAAGCATTTCAAACGACGTAAATAATTTCAAATTTTATTACGTACTAGCGACTCACCCTCACTTCACTCGGGTGCGTCTTAAAGGTACGTTTTAAATGGATATGAACAGTTATTGCGAGTGTACCTTAGGAGTTAGGAGAAAGACATATGTTATTGCAGATTTTTCTGTAGGTTTTATTAAGACCTACACTTTTCTACTACATTGTTTTGATGTGTCTCTTAAGGTTTAGCCAGCGTTAGACATGTGAATTTCTAAGGACGACTCGATAGAACCAGTTATAATGTGTTCTCGTCGAAATGAAAGATTTTCCTTTAGTAAAAAATATATTATCACTACACAAAAGTTAGTCAAAACTCAAAATTAGTCCAGTACTTTTGGCGTGAAACGCGTACACACAATCAGACAAACAGACAAAATTTTTAATAACTATTGTTTTGGGGTCTATATTCTGTACACAATACGTTACAGTAATTGTTTTTAAATTTTTTTTCATGTACAGATTTCGCTAAGTTACTATTTTATTATATGTACAGATTATATACATATGAACAATTTTGAAATTACTTTTAAAAATAGTGTGACTGATACGTTAAATATAAAGCATGAAATATGTTTTCCTCACAAAAGACCCTCCTGACCTTTTCGACCATAGATTAATCACCTATTCGTAGTAACTACACGTGTTCAACACAATATCGAGCGACTCTATAGTGTGTATTTATTTTAACGATGATACTGTTTATTAAAATATTGCCCATCGTTATACTTTTTCATATTTACAATTTATTTTTATAGGCAGTAAAGTTATAATTAAAATCCGTATAAAATGTTACGCTTTGGTAAACATAATCGTTCATAGCTCTCATCCAACTTATTCGTTTTTGGCATTTTTTCGAGTAAAAAAGATACTAGTAATTAATATCTAGTTGGAGCTTTATATATATAGTACACAAAATGTTAATAAATCGCGTGTTCGATTCCGCGATGAAGCTTAAATTCAGATTATTTGGACGTAGGTACTGATATCAGTCTACGAGTTTTAACAATATTTGAAAGGTAGAACGAATTCCACATTACTCATTCAGTATGTAAGAATTACGTAACAAATTCTTACATGCTTGTTAGTAAGAAATTCTAGGATCTGGTTTGAATATCAAACCTACTGTATTTTTATTGTTTAAAGTAAACTACTTAAATGGTTAAGTAATTTCAAAAGATTCGAAATTAGTAAAAGCTTCTTACTTTATGGGGACTATAGTTATAAATACGATAATTTTCATGTATGTATGTTTGTTACTACTTCACGTTGAACAGGTTAGATGGATCTGGATGAAAATTACACAGATACACTGACCTGGATTATCACGTAGGCTACTATTAGGCGAACTAGGGATGCACTTTTTTTTTAATGTTGGGAAATGTATTTACGCATACCACCTGTAGACATACAGGTGGTTATGTGGAACTCACCGGCTAGAAAAGCCAGTAGGTACTACCCACTAAAACCCAACAAAACCTCCCGCGTCTTAATGGAGCCTCGCAGGATCGTTTACGCATTCAACCCCGACGCCCCGACGGCAAATTTGCCGGAGCAGACCATACTAACCATGGGCTTGCTCCACCGTGTACCTACTCTGCTATCAGAGAAGTACTAGAAGCAACTTGCATAACACACTGGTCACCGAGGTGGGCCGCCTCCCAGTGCGTTTCTTAGCTTCAAGCCCGGGTGGATTGCCGAGCATTATTGAGCCCCCCCCCCCCCCCCCCCCTCACAACGACAAGGTGAACGCAAGTTGGGGGAGTGGGAGGGACTAGGGATGCACTTGTGCTAAACGAGAGTGTAAGTCAATGAGTAAATTGAATATTCAAAACAGTTCCGATCATTTTTCTACTCTGTTTACCTATTTTATTTATTTTTTTAGTGTAATGGCTATTGATAAGATTTAGTGTTATCAGTAAAAAACTGTTGAAAATAGTTTTATTTTTATATAGCTAGGTTAGTTCTATCCATAAGGATACAAGGAGAACACGTATGAAGTAAATAACTTAATTAATATATAAAGATCATATCTCTGTCACAATCCCACTAATTAACCTCACACCGCACACTCCTAAGTTAACCACTATTTATGTTTCCAACGGCACTAGTGAGAGCCGTTCGCCGGATACTTAGCGCCACTAAGTGTTATCAGTTTTCCTTCTCGCGTTACGTTTCGTTAATGTACTTCGCAGTTGACACCTAACAGCATCCGCACACTGACTTTCTAGCGGCCAATACATTAGTCGGACACGTATGTAGATATCTCAGCAAGATTATTTTTAATTTAGTCTTAAGAAATTAAAATCGCTAACCCCACAAAATGAACGATTGATAGGAAGGCTTTAGTGTACGGAGGCTGCAACAATCTCAGCGACGGAGATAAAGATGTGGATATCTAAATAAATGTATAGATAATTCGTCGGTCGGGTTAGTCCCTAGGTACATTTTAACGGTTAGATTTTTCAGATCGGATTAGTAGTTCCTGAGATTAGCGCATTCAAACAAATAAACTCTGCCTCTTTATAATATTAGTATAGAAAAAGATATTACATATTATACTAGTTTACTATGACATTTCTTTTTACACATGATCTTTGCTTTACGAGGTGCTGCGTAAACGGGGAGCTATAGTTCTTATATATTTACTATTTAGGCCTCAGACTAAAGAATAATATAGACAGACAGACAGTCATAAAATTTAATATGATTTTTAAAATAGTAAAAGTATACAAATGACAATTTATTATATATACTGAATGATTAAAGTAAATAGATATTAAATAAATAAAAATTAAATAATATTTATGAAATAAAAAAAATATTTATTACATTTTATACAAACAAAAATACAAAACTATTAAATCCTACTAATATTATAAATGCAATACTTTGTGAAGATGTCTGGACGTATAGATACATTGATGTTTGTTACTCTTTCACGCAAAAACTACTGAATGGATTTTAATGAAACTGTACAATAATATAGGTCAAACATCAGAATAACATATAGGCTACTTTTTATTCCGGAAAAATGTACGGTTCACGGGGTAGATTTGTTTTTGTTTTTCTGGAGACGGACCCAAGCGAAGCGAGGGCATAATACTAGTATATAATATAATTTTAAACCCTTGCTCTTAGAAAAATTTCAGCGAATAAAAACTGCAAATATTATACAGAAAAAGTTATGTTATTTAAATTTAAATGCATTTATTATTAAAAAGAAAACATTCATTCATAAAAGTGTCAGCTTTGATACTAACAACTTAAGTTATGAAAACACGTTTAAAAGCTAATTGAACAGGCTTCATCACTACGGTGTGAGCGAGATAACCTAATGTTTATAATATGTGAAAGAAAGAAACAGCTTAACAGTCAACGTAAATCACATCGGGTATGCCGCGAGCGCAGAGTGAAATTGCGCTGCATTCGTATTAGGAATGCGAGTAAAAGTGTATCCCAATACGTCGATCGGAGGTCCATGGTCACACTTCAATTATTAGGATAATCTTGTTAGCATTAAAACAAAAAAACAATTTTATCATCAAATACTTTTTTATTAAATGTCGTATTTGGTCTCAATATTTATGATGCGTGATAAATAATAATGCTTAAAATAAAAATGTTAAAAGACCTATTCATTGAGGCCATTTCGATGAGTCTGAACACGATATTTCTGCAATATTTTAGTAAAGTGTCAGGACAAGTTAACCATATCATTACAATCATCATTGAAGTAACGGGATACTAAGTTTCGAATGGATTAGATCTTTGTAAGTTGCTTATATCTTTTGACTGTCTAGAAAAGACGGCTGTACAGATTTTCTTGATTTATGGCAAAGATCACGCTCGACCAAGCACCTTTCAAAAAAAAACTAAATCATGCCATCCATACGCATTAGGCAGGTTCCATTCGGTTATGTAAATCCTAATAGTCGTTTCATGTATGCTTAAGATGTTTATAATTATTTAAAAATGCAGGAAACTATAAAGTAATTATATTCTATAATATACCTTTATCATTTTGTCATAAACATTATATGAGTAATATGGCTTATTATAGAACAAATTACTCATATACCTACCTGTCAGTCACATAAATGAAGGATAATTCTTAACGTTTAAAACGTGAATATCATACAGTATTATTTTATGATGGCATTCTAGTGTTGGAGACAAAATATTGATCATTAAGCCAAGGGTACACAGGTTCAATTTTGGGACGATTTATATGTATACTACGTATTTGTCACGGTTTAAATAGACACGTTTCGTTAACCACGTTCATGTGTTTTGTGCTAGTTTCATTTTTGCCAGGGGTAACATAAATCATGGTGTGACATGAGAAATAAATCTATCCGAGTCGGGGAGTGCATGCATAGGCTATAAGTATAATTATAGTTAACTAATATAAGTCAAAATATAAATCCACAAGTAGCACAGCAATTGGTCACCCTACAATCAACAGTATTCAAGGAGTAACCCCACGTAATTTTCGCTTTATTTTCACTTTAGATTTACAACTTAAAGGCTGTATGATGCCATCTTAAGAACATTAACATTTTTATGTATGTAAATAGTTATAATATATTTTTTTCGTTCGTGATAAAGAGTCTTTTATAAACATTCTAGCGACTTACACTGGCTTCGCCCGAGTGCATTCCTGGATAACCTAATAGTAGCCTATGTGTTACTGCAGGTCATATTCTATCCGTGTGGCGTGTACTAAATTTGAACCAAATCTGTCCAGCCCTTTCAGCGTGAAGTAACGACCAGACACACAAATACAAACTTGCATTTATAATAATATTTAGTAGTTATTCTTATTAATAGCCCGCTAGGTTTTGCTCTAGTATTTTATAGAATGCCAAAAGCACACGTTTTTATAAATATTTTATCAACTTGTTCATTTACCTCTTGGGGTTGATTGTGATTTGAGAACAAAACAAGTAAGTAACAAACTCATTTTCACCTATATAGGTAGGATAGATTTTATTATTAAATATGACGCAATAAATGGTAATACAGGGCTTTTCATATTAGAAACAGCGTGGTAACGTAAACCCGTTTAGGGAATAATAAGAAGCGACTTGGTACGCGTTTTGTATTTTAAAATACTCTAGAGTCAATACCATGATACTCCATTTATGAGATTTAAAATGATAATCTGAACTAAATAAACACAGCAATTAAAAACCAGTTAAATTGTCTATACGCCCGTTTTTACGCTGATAGCGTAATGTTGTGAAGTCTTTATATGTCTTTGAACCATTAAATGTTTACCCCACGCGGTAAATGAACTCCCGACCGTAGATGACAGTTTGTTCTCATTGTGCTATAATAATATAATGTAATATTTCAAATAAAAAGGCAGTGGTAGCCCAGTGGTAACGCGCTCGCTTGAGAAACCGAGTGAAGCGGGTACAAATCCCGGGTCTCGCACCTCTGATATTTTCATGTGCGAATCATTTCTAACATGATTACCACTTGCCTTACGGTGAAGGAACACATCATGATTAAACCTGCATGTCTAAGAAAACCTAGCAAGTTTTCGAAAGACATGTGAAGTCCGCCAATCCGCACTTGGCCAGCGTGGTACACTATGGCCTGATTCCCCTCGTATTGAAGGGAGGCCCGTGCCCAGCAGTGGGACGTTCAAAAGGGCTGAATACAATATTTCAATTTATTCACTACTATAATAAATCAATTTATTCACCACTCTAACACCAATTACTATTATTTATAAAATATAAACTAAAATAGAAGTCAAACAACGTACAACGAGTGGGTGGGCTGTATAAAAATTTAAAGCCACCGACCCAATTAATTATTCCCGTTCGAACCCGCCATGATTGGCTTAGGGCTGTCGATTTTATGGGGTTCCTCGTAAATCTTCTATAACGTTATAGGACTATAAAGGCCATATGGATTTAAGGGAATCAGATGCTAAAGCTGTTTAACTTTGAAATTGATGCAACGAAATCCTTACTAGAATCAGAATTAATATAAAGTAGCGACTTGCCCTAATTCTTTTTCTAAAATAAAAGTAGCCTAAGTTACTCCTTATAATATCAGCTATCTGCCAGTGAAAGTCATTTCAAAATCTGTCCAGCCCTATCGGAGATTAGCCGGAACAAACAGACAGACTAAAATTTAAAAACTATACGACTAATAAAAAACCGTTAACAGTTTACATATATTAAAATACCTATATGCAAAACTTCTTGTTTCACAAGTTATCAAACTACTAGACTTATTTGCTTACTTTTTCTTAAAATTGCTTGTAATAAGTATGGAGCTCTAGTTTTGTTGTCTTCGCTGTAATTTTAAATCATTCCCACGGTTCACGCATCATTGCACAAGATAATTTGTCCTTTATGCCCTAATTATAAACTATGAATTTAGTTCACGTTTCTTTGCGTATCCTGTTTTCTTTTCTTTGTAATATTGTATAAAAAATCCTTTTTTTCCACAAATTGATAATAAATATGTTAGGACATTAACACACAACACCATCTAGTTCCATGGTAAGCTACGAGGCTTGTGTTATGGATACCAGATAGTTGATACACTATAGGTACATATGTAACTTTAAATACGTACATATTATAAATAAAAACACCCATGACTAGGTACAAACGTTTGTGCTCGTCACACAACTGAATGCCCTCCAGCGGGACTCGCACCTGCGACCGCTGGCACAGCAAGTAGGATCACTACAAACTGAGCCAAACGTGCGGTCAAATAATATTAAATTTGAATTAAAATAATTGAAACATTAACTTTGAATTAAAATCTAAAATATTAAAAAAAAACAAATATACATATATTACTAGAATACGAATATATTATTGAGTGTGTCCGCTAACATAAGTGCATCAATGTAAGTGCCTCTATTCCTTTCACTCTTACATTTCGGCAAGACGACACGACCGGTGAGAGATCAAACGCAGGACCGACATGTTTATGTGGTCTATAAAGCACTTCCCAACTTCTACATACTTCTAAATATTACATTACAGTCACACCATAGGAAGGAATAGGGAAATATTTCGATTCAATCCGGGACTTGAAGCCAGGAAAGGGATCTACTGTACATTATATATGATAGACCGATCTAGAAACTTTATTAGAAAGAGTGCAAAGCTTTCTTTATATAGGATTTGTAAACAGTACCCAAGTTTCGTTCTAAAGCAGTTGATGCCTACAAAATATTTTCCTATAGCATCAATTTTCAAGCACTGTATTATTTGGCGCGAGTCCAACACAAGCGGAATACAAGTAACCAAGCAACTTCAGCATATTCCCTCTAACGCCTCATTTCTGATTCACTTATTAAACATCGCTGTGATTTTTTTATATCAATTTATATTAAAGCAATGAGTGTCGGGATTTTTCGTCGGTAACATAAACAGAAGCTTATAAATCAGTTTGCATATTACTAACTTAAAAATAAGGACTTTTAAGTGATGAAATGTCGTTATTTTTAAGTCGCATCGAAAATCGTTCCTTAACGTTTACTTTTCTTATAGTAGGTATATAATTTTTATGCATAATTTCATGTTTTGCGATGATTGTTTGTCTGTCAGTTAAATAGATTTTTAAAATACTAGCGGCTCACTCTCGCTTCATTCGGGTTCGCCTCTAGAAAAACTAAAACAAATCTATCCCACGAGAACCGTGCATTTTTCCGGGATAAAATGTAGCCTATGTATTATTCTGATGTATGATCCATATTATTGTAAAGTTTTATTAAAATCCATCCTGTAGTTTTTGCGTAAAAGAGTTACAAACATCTATACATCCAGACATTCAGACATTCTCACAAACTTTCGCATTATAATATTAGTAGAACTTGTACGATTAAAAAATAAATTGATAAGTAAAATTAAATAAAATAATACGTATTATTTTATTATAGGCATTATTCTACGTATGTAATATACTCGTATAAGTTTTATATGACACCGTGTCTTTACGGTCCTTTTCAGTTATTTTCCACTGAAGTACCTACATAAAATTAATACTCTCCATCTAAATAATTTTTGTTATGTGATATTTTTGCGAATCGTGCTTTATACCATTTCAAACATCCAGCTAGATCAATTTTCCAGACTTTTAAAAATAATTGAGTTGCTTTAACCCGACCAGAGCTGAAGGCTAGGAAAGAAATTGATTTTAAAATAATATCGTTACAGGTTCATAGACGAATTTATTGAAGTAAAATCTCGTATGTGTGTATGATACATTAAGATAAAATTAGTTATATCTTCTTACTAATAAAATAATTTTCAGAATTGAACCGGTATTTATGCATTTTATATCCGACATATGTACAAACTAACGTGTTATTTATTTGTAATGTAATTTTATACGCAGGTTTGTACTCCTTTGTACTATTATCGTTTCCCGATCTCCATCCCCGTTTTTGGCCCCCTTAAGGGATAATTTCCGGGATAAAGACTATCTTAGGTCCTTCCAAGGGTCTCATACTATCCTCGTATCAAATTTCATCTAAATCAGTTCAGTAGTTTTTGAACCTATAAGAAACAAACAAAAAAATAGTAAAATACAGTATGTAGTACTAAAATATTATAAACGTGGACGGACAGTGGCAAATGTTAAAGGACAAAGTTTTATATAACATTGAAGCTCCCTCTTTAACCCTTTGAATTTTAAATCAATTCAAATATACTTTATTCAAATGGACTTCTACAAGCACTTTTGAATAAATAAACCAAAAATCATTTTTAGTCGGCCATTACGCAATGTGATCTTTATGTTTCTACTTCTTGCTTTAATAATTCTTTAAAGGATTTCGTGATAAATCAGTCAGTCAGCGATTGGTATTGTATTTGGCTTGTAGATATGGAATAACCTTTTAGCAGACCAATACCTTTTTTCTTCAATTCTATTCAAGACAATTAGTGTAGTTTGTATTGAAGAAAGATAAATAAATAAAATAGATATTGTTTACAGTTAAAACCATTTGGTGATTGAAGTTTTCAAAACGCTCTGGAAATCTTTATTAGACTTTGAGCCCGCTGTCCTATTTTTTACATAACACAAATAGTTTACGCTCTATTAATCTACACAATTTACAAGTCATAAACTTAAACCTCGCAGTCTCGCTCCAATATCCCAGATTGTGCACTGTACTAGTTAAAGATGGACTTGTTTAGGAAATACCTGGATGTTAAATGATTTACGAATTTTAGTTAAAAGTTGTATATAATTGTATTCAACCCTTTTTAACATCCCACTGCTGGGCAAGCCGTAGTCCACCATGCTGGCCAAGTGCGGGTTGACGGACTTCATATGTCTTCGAATCGAAAACTTGTTAGGTTCTCACCGATACACAAGTTTCCTCACGATATTTTCCTTCATCGTAAGGCACCGTAAGCCAACCATGTTGAAAATGATTCGTACATGAAAACTTACAACTTTTTCGTTTGGATACGAAATCTTAAAAACAATCTCAAAAAACAATGTAGAAAATTATAAATTATCAATTATATGTACACTAGCGACTCATCCCTATATTTATCCCTAGCTTGGATATAGTAAAATGGATATAGTATGATATCCTTAAATTGTTTTAAAAAAATGTGTTTACTTACGATATCACATTAGAAACCTCTAAAATTAATATTTATTAGTGTTTCTCCTATATTATGCATGTATTATACATATAAACCTTCCTCTTGAATCACTCTATCTATTAAAAAAAATCACATCAAAATCCGTTGCGTAGTTTTAAAGGTCTAAGCATATATAGGGACAGACAGCGGGAAGTGACTTTGTTTTATACTATGTAGTGATTTACTCAAAGCTATAGTATAAAAATACTATGTAGTGATAAATAATAATTACTGGCATAAAGATAAAAGAAAAATATTTTGCTAATTTATTGCCACTACATAGTACATACATGCCTATGTTTTTTTTCCTTGTTTCATTGATTTTCCTGGCGAAAATGAATGTTACCTCTTTATGTTATTGAATATTTATTCATCCTATATGAGAATCAAAGTGAGACCCATGGGTATAGTAGAGGCAGTCAAGCAAATATAACAAACCACATTACAACACGACCATGAGCGTTTTGTTAAATTGGCATTTAACAATCATTTTTGAAGTTATACGCATTTTGGCACGTTTGGGAAAAATTATGAGAGTAAAGTTTTTACGATGCGCGCGCACACCGACGGCTAAAATGCGACATGATGAAGTTAGCTGCATTCCTTTTACAAACAGAGAGGTGTGACTTGTGACATACGGGATGAAATCTTTAGCTATTTTTGTTCTGTTACACCAAAGATGTATAAATTCTTACGTGCGTACATATATACACACACAGGTTTTTTTTTATAATAATAATTTTATGATAAATAATATTATGTTTATAGATTAAACATTTCCTTTGTAAATAGTTATTTGAAACTGTTAGAAATAATCAATTTTTCAAAACACACTTAAACGATTTTAAAATCGCTGTAAAATAATGTATACCCCTCGGGATGGACTTTTGCAATTGATATGGGACTAAACTTTAAAGTACACCCTATTCTTATAAAAAAAACATGAAATTAGATCCTTTAAATAGCGCAAAATTTGTGTAATATATGCAAGTAGATACGATGTCAGTCAAAAATCTTTTTAAATTTAGATCAACGACTGACGTTGCAACAAGAATGTTTAATGTTAGTCTAATTAAATTATAATTTATGTTATTTGTGTTCCTACTCGTATACTGTCAGTAATTAATCTTGCATATTATATTATGTACACGAGATTTGTGGCTTATTGTTAAAATGATAAATTAACCCCATGCTTATTGGCTTTAACTAAAATTTTTAACTAAATTATATATCGAATCGTTAAATAAACTACTGTACTGTAGTAGTTTTTCATAATTTTGGTGTCAGTTTTTTTATATTTTTTAATCACTTACATTATAATCTTACTATGTACTTATATAAATGCGAAAGTTTGGATAACTGGATGTTTGTTTCTCTCGCTAGAACGGCTGAACGGACCTGGATGAAATTTGGCACGGAAATAGATTATTGTCAGGAATAGCACATAGGCTATTTTTTATCCCGGAAAAATGTACAGTTACCGTGGGTTAGATTTGTTTTTGTTTTTCACTAGGGACTAACCCGAGCAAAACGAGGTTGATTCGCTAGTTAAAGTATAATTTGATTAATCAACATTTTCTATTGTATCTGTAATTGTAATTGCTAAGAGTTAGAAATAGAATTTCCAAACTTATTCAAATATTTTTAAAATTTTACACAATCTTTAGTACATTCTCATGAGCAAAACAATGTTTCAATACAATATTTTGATAGATAAAATCTCCAGCTGCATAATGTATTCTACACGCTTCGCTTATGATACAAGTATATCGTAATATGCAATTAAAACCAAGTAAATATTGATCCATGTATGATGGTAGTGCCATCTGTCGACAAACAACGTACTATACGATAATCGGTGATAGTTCCGTATATCACGTATAGATGGCGGTAGTATTACCTAGAGTTTAGAAAATAATTAAAAGCTGGTAAATACTAAATATAAATATAACACGGATATAAACAAAATTTACTCAGAGATATTTAGATAAAATATCGATTAATCCGCGATGTAATCCGATAAGATAATTTTATTAAGTATATATATATATATATATATATATATATATATATATATATATATATATATACACACATATGGCCGGAATCGGTCAGGAGGACATTATTATATATATATATATATATATATATATATATATATATATATATATATATGTTTCTATTGTTTATAATATTACTTAAAAATGCTCCATGTTACATACTATAGACCAATACTCCATTATATCTATATATATCCTATTAAATCTTATTGTAAATATTTACAACGCGCGAGATTCAAACCTGTGACATTTCGACGACGTCATATGTCATTAAATAATTTCTTGATATGATTTATCAAGAAATTCTTTAATTAACATAGTTTTGAACCTAGTTTATATTTAAAAAGAGGTAAATATTTTAACCCTAACTTTAGTTGAGTGCAAGTTTTTATTTGAAAACCAAATAGCAGCCGCATACATTTTAAAGGTTTAATAAAAAGTAAAGTTTGTTTAAAGTTGAAGCACAATCGTATTTCTCATTGTCAAAATATAATTAAAAAATAAGTCGTTTAAGGTACTAATTTACTTTTATTACACGAGATTGCTATTCCGTTGAGAATATTTTAATTCAGCTTTGTTCTAAACTTTATTTTAAAAGTTATTCTTACTAAAAAATTTAAAGGCGAAAGTATGTTTATTTTTCTGTTATGCCATAACGGAACAACCGATTTTTAATTTGCTTTTATTTTTATTGTTAGTGATTAAATATGATATGAAATTTATATATTAAAACTAGCAACCCACCCTCGCTCCTCTCGGGTACGTCCCTAGTTACGGTTTTAGGTTTAGTATATACTTATCAGAGATGAGATATTTTCCCGCAGCTAAAAGTATCCTATATGTTGACCCGAATAACTAGCTATCATAATACCAAATTTCATCAAAATCTGTCCAGTGGTTTTCTCGTGATGCGGTAACAGACAGACAGACAGACAAAAATTCTAAAAACTATAGATTCGGCCTCTGTATGGATAATAATGATTATTTCAATAAGATTTTCCAAAAAATATTCAATGTAGGTACAGATTCGACTCAGAATTTCATTATATGTGTAGATTAACCTTTGGATTTTTGTGAAATCCCGATTACATTACAATAATATTTTTCCCACCGCTATTCAAATTATTGAGCTGATGTGATGATAGAGTCAGAAAGTGAATAAAGGAAATCTCCATTGCTTAGGATACTAGTAAAACTTTTCGAATTAGGTGTCATTTGATTCATTTTGTCGAGTCGTATACATAAATCGGTCGAAAGCCACTTTTTGTGTTTTTATAGAGATAGTTTATCGACTGGAGAGTGATATATGGTTTTCATCTCCGTACATCTAGTATATAGGACCCGTAGGGAATCAGGATGTTGCGAAAAATACAAATATAGAATCAATAATGAAATATTTGTTTTTGTTAACAATATGCATTACTTAATACACACATAATATACCATAGACGACACGTTTGGCTAAGTTTCTAGTGACTCTACTTGCTGTGCCAACGGTCGTGGGTTCGAATTCCGCTGGGGGCATTCATTTGTGTGATGATCACGAATGCTTGTACTCCAGTCATGGGTGTTAATATTTATAATATTATGTAATTATTTAAAGTTATATATGTGTAGTGTATCAACTATCTGGTATCCATAACACAGGCCTCGTAGCTTATTATGGAACTAGATGGTGCTGTGTATTAATGTCCCAACATCCCAACATCAGCATATACATATGTAGTTCTTATTTTCTTAGATAGATAATTAGATAATGAAAGTCAAGTCTATAAGAACATTTATTAGTGCAAACGAGATAAATTGTGAGAGCCACAGAACTATGTTGCCAATTTCTTTTTCTGTTCTTGATCTAAATTTTATAACGAGAATGAGGTACACGCAGCGTGCAAAATTTATAAATAAATATCTTAATAATATGGCTATTCGTCGTAGTTTTATAATACCGGTCGTCCACAGTATATGCAATAAATAAAAAGCCAAATAAACAATGTTATGCCTTGGTAAAAAAGAATAAACTTCATCAGAAATAAAAATGAAAATTAAACATATTATATTAAATATTGAAAATAATACTTAATCTTACTATTCATATAAATGCGAAAGTTTGGATGGATGGATGTTTGTTACTCAATCACGTTAGAACGGATCTGGATGTTTGGCACAATGATAGATTATTATGATCTGGAATAGCAAATAGGCTACTTTTTATCCCGGAAAAATGTACGGTTCCCATGGGATAGATATTATATTTGACGGACGATTGTTCCTTTCAAACATTGACCATTTTGTTTGGCTTTAATTATCATAACTGTTTAATACGTACCTACATCGTATTCTCATAGATTAAATAATGTTATAATAAACAGCATGATGAATAAATTCACTGTGCTGTATTATTATTTTAAAAAACACTTAACATCCATCACTCTAATTCAGCGAGACATCGGGAAATAGATCTCACGGCGGAAGACCGCGACCTATTTAATATAACAGTATAGGAAGGAGAAAATACTCAGTTACTTGTTAATGGTTTGTTGACGTTTATTTTTATGACGGCTATCTTTTAACGGCAATATAGATTAATTTTGAGGCACTCTTTAACAAATCGGCTGGATAGAGGCAATCTTTTACTTTTATTTGTCATTATTATTACCTAATATACATATGAAAATGTCTGTTTGTTTGAATTGCTATTTTAACATTTAAAAACTGACGCCGTGGAGTAGCATATAAGATTTTATATGAACATATTTTTACAAATAGAATGAAAAAGGAAAATGAAATTTCATATTATGTATAATGAGTACCTGGTTTTACGAAAAAGATATAAAAATTGCGTGTTTTCGAAAAAGACCTTAATCTGAACACCAAATTTGATCTAAATCCTTAGAGCCGTTTCCGAGATACATATATATTCGTGTGTGTGTGTATATATATATATATATATATATATATATATGTATGTATACACGAATTGCTAATTTAATATTATAAGATTAATATAAATGTATTTATTACTTTTAAAGTTGTTTTTTTTTTAATATAAAGTTCAAAGAAACTCGTTTGTCTTTTCAAGTAAGATATAACTACTATGTGTCTATCAATAAGTATTTTACTTATATAAAAAGTTGACAGTCTACACTCTACAGCATTTCTTAGACAAAAAATGGGGTCTATTGATTGCTCTGCTTTTTGTGTGTTGTCTAAGAATTTTGAAAGCTAAATATGATGAAAATTTTAGCATGCCATGGATTCACAGTGTGGATGCTGTTTGGGTCATTTCAAAAACACATAGTTTTTCAGTGCACTCCTTTCTCTATCCGTAGGATTAAATGTCCTACTAATACCACTTTAGATATTTATGCTAAGATAGAACTGGTTGTTTTATTGTAAAGCATTTGAAACGTCGAAAACAAAAAATCTAAATAAATCCGTGAAAAAATCCGAAAATATAGTTTTAGTTAAAACTAGCGACTCACCCTCTCCCGCTCGGGTTCGTCCCTCCTTACGTTTTAATGTTTAATATAGATTTCTCAGAGATGAAATATTTTCCCACAGTAAAAAGTATCATATATGTTGACCCGGATAACCAGCTAACACCATACGAAATTTCATAAAAATCCCTCCAGTGGTTTTTCTGTGACGCAGTAACAGGTAAACAGACAGACAAAAATTCTAAAAACTATAGATTCGGCCTCTGTATCGATAGTAATGTCTATTTCAATAAGATTTAAAAAAATATATTTAATGTACAGATTCGGTTCAATTACAATTTTATTATACGAGATCGAGATTGAAATCTATACATATAGATTACAAATACTTGCGTAATAGTAGAAGAAAATATTATGAAAACTGTTTGTTTCTGTGTTTATAACACGCCAACTCTATATATGTATATACTCCCTCTCACTTTAACTAAAAATATCTCAATTGTATTTTTAAAATATAAGTATATGTAAAAATATTGCGGTTCCAATTAAGCAAACTACAATCAAACAGCGTCAATATTGTTTTAAGTGTATGTAATAATTATATTTTAACGTGGCTGGAATCTAAAAGTAAGTGATATTTAAGATTTGCCATCTTTTCACACGATCATATTAAATTTTATATAGCTCATTTTTTAGCGAAGCGTAGATATGTATAATGGATATTGCTATTTGAACTTTTTGAAAGCGGTCACGTTTTTTCTATATAGACTCACATTTAAAATGGCTTCACAATCATATTTTTTAATAAGCACTTGCTAATTTGCTTTGCTTTGCTATAGACGATGCTAAGCCACATAACACTTCTAATTTCGGAAATAACTGAAAATTTCTATGATGTAATTGTTATTAAAAAATAAGGCTACAGTTTTGAGCTATTGAATAATAAAGAAATTTTTTTTTATCTATAAATCACTCATTAGTCATGTGACTTAAATCTAAGTAAGGATATTTATTATGTCTATTACAATTAAAAAAAATATATTACCACTTAAGGATGATTAACCCATATATACACTTGTGATGAATTAAATAAATATTCATTGCTCCAGGGAGCGGCTAATTGGAAACACCGCTTGAAAATTTCATTTTACGCGAGTAACAAAGGTGAATTAAAACGCTCTCCCCGTTCCTTTTGTATCTCAAATTCGCTAGTGAATCGAATTTACCTTACATACGTGCCAAATTCTTTCTGGGCTATGTAATTAAGTGGATTTCAACGGAGGCGTGTTATATGGAGTGGGCACGGTGGTATGATAAATTGTAGATTGTGATAGTTTCAAATGGTTTTTGGTTGTTCTGTAAGATATTACATTGGCTAACTCAACTTTTTGAGCTTTACGAAGATTTTATACCCATAAGGGGTAAAGTGGGGGATCAAATGTATTGATTTATTTGTTATATTTAAAAATAATATACAAGAAATGTGTAAATAATAAATAAAGATTCTTTTCCTAGCTTAAAAAGTAAAAATAATAGTTTATATTTTTTATTATCATAGTTTATAATCAACATTGTCAGTAAAATACTAAGAAAAGAAATTATATTTGTTTAATATTCTCTTTTAAAAAGCACTATGACTGCACACTATACATAAATCTATACATATTATAATAAAATTGTAACTAAGCCGAATCTGTACATTAAATATTTTTTTGAAAATCTTATTGAAAGACTTTATTATCGATACAGAAGCCAAATCTATAGTTTTTAGAATTTTTGTCTGTCTGTCTGTCTGTCTGTCTGTTACCGCATCACGGGAAAACCACTGGGCAGATTTTGATGAAATTTGGTATGATGATAGCTGGTTACTGTGAGAAAAAAATCTCATCTCTGAGCTAAATGTTAAAACGTAACTAGGGACGAACCCGAGCAAAGCAAAGGTGAGTTACTAGTTTCTAATATTAGTAATGTCTCTCTTGTTGAAAAATAAAAGGTAGAGCTATATTTTTTAAATGTGACATTTTATATCGTGTAAGCTAAAATCATGATAAATTCCACAAGAAATGTTATTTCAATTTTGCAATTTTTCCCATAATACCAAATAAGTTATTGATAGTAAATATAGGTATTAATATTTGTATTATCATGAAATGAGAATTAAATATGTGTATTATATTATTAAAAGATAGTATTAGATAAAATAATGTATATGATAAAATATATGATATATTTTTATATATCAGACTAAGAAAATAAGATAAATAACATACAAAAATATCTATGCCAGATGTCTTTAAATTATTTTCATGATTTTGTGATAAGATTTTACAATCAAAATCGGCATAATTGCTTTATTCTTCAGGCACAAATGGTATTTTAAACATTATAATACCATTTTAGACTTCAACCAATATCTCTACTCTACGTTCTGTCTGTCTTCATTCTTTAAGACTGTTATTTCTATTAAGGTTGCAAGGTTGCTCGAGAACATTTTAGTTACGCTAATTTTTAGAAATCTAGAAAATGGTAAAATAACGAGAAAAAAAAAGAAAAAAAATATATATTTTTACCATTTTGGAAATTAAAAAAAAATTGTGAGCGACATCTACAAAACCTCTTTAGGCAAATTTTTGAGAAGGCTCTTATAATTGAAAACTAACTGTCGGATTTTTGCGCCACCCTAATCTATAGGTATAAATAAAAATTTCGATTATACTGTACTCTTTATTAGACTCTGCGTAAATAATTCCATGAAGCATCAAAGCGATCTTCATAATTGCACACCAGGTGTTCGACTGTCAATGTTTTAAAACGACTCGATTACTCAAAGAGAGGAAACTCTACTGGAAATTATATAATTCATCTTTACAATATTAGATGTGATAGAGCTTACGTTTTAACGTTTAGTATAGATTTCACAGAGATGAGATACAGTAAAAAGTATCCTATATGTTGACCCGGATAACCAGCTATCATCAAACCAAATTTCATCAAAATCCTTCTATTGGTTTTTCCGTGATACAGTCACAGGTAGATAGACAAAAATTCTATAAATTATAGATTCGGCCTTTGTGTCGATAATAATGTCTATTTCAATAAGATTTTCCAAGAAATATTTAATGTACAGATTCAGCTTAGTTACAATTTTATTAGGTATATGTACCTATAGATAAAAGAATTTCAAAGGATAAAATCATAAAATGACGGAACGGTATATAAATGAAATGATTTGATTGTTTCAATTCTGTGTTCTTCCAAGTTTTAATTTAATTGACGGAAAAATCTGCTGTTATAATCGAGAAAATTATTTATTAGTGTATAAAGGATTTATTTTTTGTAAAATTACGAGTATATTCAATACTTAATTGAATTAAACGAATAGAATTGATTTATTCATGGTATTTCCTTAATTGAGCTCTCGTTTCTTTGAATGATCTAAGTTATAACGTACTAGCGACTCACCCTCGCTTCGCTCGTGTTCGTCCCTAGATACGTTTTAATGTTTAGTATGGAAAAGATAGACTATAGGGTAAAGATAGGCTATAATATATAGCCTATATTCTTCCCCAATAAACCGGCTATCTAATGCAAAAAGATTTTTTTAAATCAAATTAGTATTTCATGAGATTAGCAAATTCAAACAAACAATTAAACAAACAAGCAAAGAAACAAACTCTGTCTCTTTATAATATTAGTATATATATTATATTGTAAGTCGTGTATGTCGAAAGTGCAATTGAAAATTTCAAGAAAGTATATTTTATCGCAATCAATATTGAAAGATATATAATATAGTATGGTACAAAGTTCAACCGCCTCCCGTATTAGATCAATCCTCAGCCTCACTAACGCACAATTATTTAGGTCAAGCACAGCAAACCATTAATAATGTAACAATAGAGATATCCCTGTTTTCATATGTATGAAAATGGGACAAAATCTCTTACACAAAACAAATAAAGAGAACAATTTCAGTTATTTATGCCCCTGTATTAACATAGCTGCCGAGTTTGCGACTTCATACTATAGTAGTTTATGAACTAAATATTCTGAATTTCCCGTACCAACTCTCTTTCAACGCTAACAGTTCAAATATTGTTTCAGATGCCTGCGATGTAGCCGGAGCTGTCAGATCGTCTAAATACAGTGTAGTGTCGATATTAGTGCGGTACATTAAAGAGATATTGAAGATGTGTGAACGCCATCGATTCGTTCTAAAATAAGTGATGTGCTGTATCGATAATAGATATCGATAGCCGACAAAATGGCGAGTATGGATTTGACGAATGAAGTCGTGAGATTGAGGGCGGAATTGGAGAAGGTCTCGACGGAGAGGGATATGCTCCTCTGTGAGGTATCCAATTTGAGGAGGGAGCTGGAACTCAGCGAACTAAAGCATTTGCATGATGACAGGTTAGTAATTAATATTTTAATACTATATAATATAATATTTCATATACATTTATATAAAAATATATAAAAAAAAATGTATAAAAGTATTAAAATCTAATGCTTTAGGAAATATTATCATACTTATGTATCTAGGAAACTAATAAAGTTGCCCTCTAGAGTTCAATTCAAATATACGCTTCATGTAATGTACTGTTTCGTTTAAATAAAACACAACATTGATGCATTATACATTTTTGTTTGCTATATTCCATTTTGTTCTATCACAAGTGATATTCCACTGAATTTTAATTTTCATACAAAGCATTGATATATAATAGTTTATTCTTTAGAAGTAGATAAAATAGTTATTAGTTATTACAATGATGTATAAAGGATTTTACAATTGAAAAAAAAAAACATTGTTATCTGCTTTTTTCCTTGCATTTCACAATATCCACAACAGGCTCATTTAAATAAATAATTACTCAATTTTATTTTTGTTTTAACGAAGCGGAGTAGAAAAAACGGCACGGACATAATTACTCGTCATAAAATATGATTTGTCATCAAACGCTTTTCTAAGATTTGTCGCCAGCTTGCCACAATTAATAATAACGTCTACGTGATGTTGATTGCTATTATTTTAATTATGAGGCATTTATTGTTTTTATTGGTGGGTCCACACTATAAAGATTTTTATATATACAGATAGATATCTGTACAGACATTGAGGTTTGAGTCAAATATTTTACACACACTTGTCCATCCAATGTTTATGCATTTTTATTGTTTCAGTATTTGATTTTTTTAAATTTTGCATAAAAAAACGAATTTAGCAGACCTCATAACACCTAAATACTGTGGTGAAACCTAAGATGTATGTAATAAGTTCATTTTTAATAATTGTCATTGTTTTTATTTAACACTTTAGATATCATAATGCTGATAATTTTTATTTAAGTATATTTCTACATACCAGTATCATGGTGGACCGCAAGCTTAGAAAAAAATAAAAATGGCGGGAGGCAATGCCATAAAAAGTTCTACTATAATATCTATGTAATAACATAAAGTCCTTCATTTTGAATAACATAGTACTAACCTAAACCTTACATAACCTATAAAGGTAATATGGAAGTTGATGGTACATAAATAGCCTGCACATAAAACTATCCGTCAAACAAAGGGTGCCTTCGTCTTGCGTCCTTTGTAAGGCTCAACAGTCGTCAGGACCTCTTATGCCATATTTCGTGTGGCTCAAGTTAAAAAAATATAGAGTACGTGCTATACTCTTATTTTTTTAAACTAAGAGCAAAAGAAAACGTTTCTGTGCGAAGTTTAATTTTACTAATTGGTGTTTTATAAAGCTACATTTTTTATTTGTATTACATTAAAAAGGTGTACCTCCAAAGTTTTTGATAATAACTGATAATATTTAAATATGTACTTAACATATTTGGTACGACTCGTATTTAGTTATTAAAACAATTAAATTTTAGATTTTTTTGTAAAAATTATGAGAATCTGCACATGTAACAAAATTTTAAATGACAATAAAGATATTCATTTTATTACAATCGATTGTTATCCTAAAAATAAAACTTACACACCCGCGTGTAAAAAATACACAATGTGAGGGTTAATACACAGGCTATAGTTAGTATTAAATAGGTAACCTACATATATACCTAAGATTTTTTTGTAGTTCCTATAAGTGTGTCATTGTATCTATGATGAAACTCTTTAAAAAAAATAAACATTAAAAAAAACTATTTACCTAATATTATCAAGTCGATAATTCAAATTCCCTACGATACCTCATACCTTGTACCAAATATATGAACCACCCCTATAACCATTGTTTAGCACGATTCCAGTTACTATCGTCAGACGTACTCTTCGTTTCTGACACGCCAAGAGACTATGATGATGTCAGAATTGCGGCCTCGAAAGGTTTTGACGTATTTTTGGGGGGTTGTTAGTGCGGTACACTCGGAATTGTTAGTATGTTATACTTTGGTCTTTGTTACCTGCCTGTTTTGAGAGGTTTATTGTTCTGCACGCTTTAGTTTGTCTCTTGATTTAGTCTACAAGAATGTAGAAATAATTCTACATATCTATACGTATAATAAAATTGTAACTAAGCCGAATCTGTACATTTAATGTTATTTGGAAAATCGTATTGAAATAAACATTATTATCGATACAGAGGCCGAATCTATAGTTTTTAGAATTTTTGTCTGTCTGTCTGTCTGTCTGTTACCGCATCACGGAAAAACCACTGGAGGGATTTTGATGAAATTTGTCATCACGATAGCTGGTTATCCGGGTCAACATATAGGATACTTTTTACTGTGGGAAAATATCTCATCTCTGATAAATTTATACTAAATGTTAAAACGTAAGTAGGAACGAGCGGAGCGAAGGTGAGTCGCTAGTTATTTTATAATGGAATATTAATCATACATTGAATTGTTAGTTGTAATCATAATTGTATTTGTGGACAGCATTTTAGATAAAAGATAGATTAGCAGAATATTTTCTGTTATAGTACTGATTACAATACGGACGGACGGATTTCACTACGGATTTTAGTATTTTATGTGGTATATAACACATACTTATGTTTCCACTTTCATTCTCATGGTTTAAGTGATTCCAAGGATGCCATATAAATTAGGGATAACGTTCTTGCGCCTTAATGGAAATAGACACTCGTGCAAAGCTGCACTCAGAATTATTAATAGGATTCGACCTGGCATATTGATATTTTATGTTTTATTATATAAAAGAAATGTCTAAAATATTACAATAAATTAATTTTATATTATTATAACTTCTACGAATAAATGCTTATTATTTACTCGTAGATTTTGATGTATGAATATGGAAAGCTTGTAAAAACGACTCATTAGTTAGTGTTGTAATGTGTAACAATATCAGATTTGTTTGCTCCTTTTTTTATTAACTCGACTTTATTAAAGAATGTTTTATATAAAGTTTATTTAAAAATAATTGTTTTTTTTTTTAAATACATACTTATATTTAATTATAATTATAAGTATTACCTAAAAAGATGCATATCTTAAAATTAATCGGCATATTTAAAGTTACTAGTGTTTGCCAAATGGTCGAAATTCGATTAGGATCATCATTGATTTTTTTTATTAAAAACTCTGAAGTGAGTCAATAGCTACTAAACAAAAAAATGAAAAAGAATATTTGCTTTGCATATATTATATAATAAATAAACATAGATGTTAAAATTACTCCCCTATGAGTGGATTTTCTAAAAGTATAGAACCATCCTTGACGCAAAAACCTATTCGATAAAGAGAAATGACAAAAACCGGCATACGAAGATCCCAAATATAAATACACAAAGATATAATGCACCCACAAAAATTGCACCCGAATTGAGTATGTGTAGAAGAATTATGATAGTATAGTAGTAAAAATCTGATTCATCTAAGAGCTCTTATAATAATAAGTGCTTCTCGATATAAAGTAGGCCTCATACAAATGTTTAAAGTTTGACCTGATTTTCTTTAGAAGTGAATCGTTTAACCAGTTATGTAACTTTAGCATCTGATTATTGCGAACCCCGTGCTCTTAAAGGTTATGCCAGAAGCGACTGTCTGTTTATTGAATTTAATCGAATATTATTTGCTGTACTGCATTTTGTACGAAAAATTTTTTGCTTATATTAAAAATATACTTTATTTAAACAATCGTTAAAGGAAATTTTCTTACAATTCACTAGTATCGGAAGTATCCACATACACAAATTAAGATTTTGATAACAGATACGAATTATTATCAGAACAATTACTATGATGTTGATATTCATATACTGTATAATAATAAGTAAATAAATGAATATGTTGGGACATTAAAACACAGCACCATCTAGTTCCATGGTAAGCTACGAGGCTTGTGTTATGGACACCAGATAGTTGAGATAACTCTAAATACATACATATTATAAATATAAACACCCATGATTGGAGTACAAACATTCGTGCTCATCACACAAATGAATGCCCCCAGCGAGATTTGAACCCGCGACCGCTGGTGCAGCAAGTAGGGTACTACAAAGTGAGCCAAACGTGTCGTCAATATAATATTTCTTTTTTATATATTTACATAATAGATACAGTTTTGTACTAAGCGAACCTTTTAAATGAATGGCGTTGTTTCTATTTGAAAAGCCTATTTGTTTCTGAGCAACTCATCGTCATCTCATTAGTGAGGAACTCCACCGAAATGGGTTATTTACCAATTATTTAATCCGCGGTTGCCACGACATACTTTTTAACATCAAAAGGTGGAAAATCTCTCTTGAAAATCCAGCACATTTCGTCCCAGTACGCTTAATGGAAACCAGGGAGTTACAGGATGAGTTATAATTTTTAAATATTTTTTATATGGTAACCTACTTTTAGTAAGTAATTAAAATAATAAAAATATTTGAATAACTATACCTAATATTTAATTATTTTCTTCTTAGCTGACATACTTGGCGAGATAAAATAGGAAATTGATAAACTTCTTAAATAACTCAGTATTGGTTGTCCTTGGAATATTATAATAGAATATAGAACAAAGAATTTAATCAATTATTTTATATTGTATAGTTATGTGGGTAGATACTGTATGTGAAAACTATATAATAACCTTTGAGACGTAAAACTAAAATCTGAGACCTGAATCTCTCCCGTGGGCATGTTGGCTGTAAATAATTCTAAACGTCCAATCGTTCGGAACCAAAAAAATCCTCGAAAAAATTAGAAAAGATAGCTTTATTTAAAATATAAAATCAATAAAAAAAGATAGCACGCCTTGGGAGTCAAGTGATCGCCTCTAGGCTTTACAGAAATATTCAAATTTATAATTTAATTTACAAAAAAGGTAATTAATATAATATGTTGGGACATTAGCACAAATTGAATGCAATGCATTAAACAATTGTGAAAGGAAATTTTCTTACAATTCACTAGTATTGGAAGTATCCACATACACAAATTAAGATTTTGATAACAGATACGAATTATCAGAACAATTACTATGATGTTGATATTCATATACTGTATAATAATAAGTAAATAAATGAATATGTTGGGACATTAACACACAGCACCATCTAGTTCCATGGTAAGCTACAAGGCTTGTGTTATGGATACCAGATAGTTGATACACTACACATATATAACTTTAAATACATACATAATATTATAAATATAAATACATATGTACATATTATAACGGAATAACATTAGTCCCGTTGAGTTTTATTTCGCCAGTTCTTCTCAGGTCTGAGGCTTCTTCTTTCCGAACTGGTAGTAAACTCATGACGTTCAGTAAAAAATTGTAATAATTTAATGCTGAATAAAATGTTTTGAATTTGAATACTTATTTTGTTAATGGGAAAATGTATTTGCTTCTTACTTTCTTTGTTTATTCTTTCCCGATGTTATAGATCAATGGATTAATGTGATTTCTTTTTTGTTTGGAAGTAATTGGATTGAAAATAATCTCATTCCCAGAGGAAAATACGTTATATTAACTCATATACAGATGTTTCGAATATGATTTTCTGTATGGAGATAGACGGATTCGGCCTCGAGAGTGATATGTAAGTTCTGTATATACAGGCTGTTATTGAAGTTAATCTTTACGTTATCTTTAAGGAAAATGTTTACGTTACGTTACGATTACGGTCGCGTTAGTTTACTATACGAGTGAATGTAGTTTATAAGCATTGCTACATTTATAAACAGTATCTATAGTAAATTTTTAACTCATTAGGTGTTAAAGAGAACTAACAGCTATGTAGGTTGATCGTTTTACACGCACGATTATCAGTGTTTACGTTTGGTACGAACGTTACTAAAAAAGATAACATTTGGTTGCAGGTCATTTATATTTTAACTGTCAAAGTGAATATTTATTTTTTTATATCAAAAAAGATTGGAAAAAAATTAAAAAAGAAAAAACTCAATAAGCGCGCTTAAAGACGCTTAAAAAATGATATTTTGCCATTGATTTTATAAAAAAAATCTCTCTTTATCTCGTGAGCGAATTACCTGTGACTTCAGGAAAATCTAAATGTGCACAAAAAAGGAAGCATACACGTTTGACCTATGTTAAGTAGTGTCACTGATAACTCAAGGATAATGTTACCTTATAGTACAGACTAACCCGCCGTCCTGGTTTATTATGGTTCACTGGTTATGTCCTTAAAGGTGCATTACATACTTAAATGATAATCAATAATGATAAATGAAGATGTCTTTTTTCTTTAAAAATATCATATGTTCGACAAAGATGTAAACTATAATAATTTATATATTCATATATTTATTATTTATGATGGTTTTTTTTATATCTTAATGCACTCCTCGATACCTACCTAAGTAATAGATTCGTGAGTATATTTTTTACTAATAAAAAAATCTCTATTTCCAAAAAAGAATTCCTATACAATATACCTGTATAATAAATAGGCAAAGACGAAACAGTATAATACTTTTTTCTCCTCTATTCGTCAAATGATTTTCTTATTTTTTGTTCAATAAATATTGACGAGCTTAATTGCTATCAATAAAAATGATTATGGTGGACACTGGTGTTTTATAATAATCATTAAAAAATGAGTCATCCATTTTGCCTTAGTACAGCAATAGAAATGACCATTGCTAATGTTAAATAATAATAATAATGAATTTATATTATTTTATACATACTGTTGTACCATTTAAACGTGAAATAAAACAAAAATTTATCAACGGATCTCTTTTGTAGTTCAAGTCCGCTACGACTGTGACAGACGTTATTCAGCTGTCATATACATGGTATGAAAAGTACAATGTAAGAATATCTATTGCGCAGTGTGAGGGTCGAGTGTTCTTCCTAAGACGGATTATGAATTGTAATTCGCCAGAGTTAGAGTAAGATGGCTTGATGCGACTCCAAAAGCCTATTTATTGTTGATTTTCCTTACTGGTAATAAGATTACTATCTCTAGTAAGGAAAACTTCAGATAAGTTATTGAAAAAACCTTATCAGAAAAAAATATCAATAATCTATATTTTTATACTAATATTATAAATGTGAAAGTTCAGATATTTGCATGTTTGGATGGATGTTTGTGACTTAGTCACGCAGGAACGGCTGAACGGATCTGGATGAAATTTGGCACAAAGATAGATTATAGTTTGAAATAGCACATAGTCTACTTTTTATCCCGGAAAAATGTGATAGATTTGTTTTTGTTTTTGTAGAAACGAACCCGTGCGAAGCGAAGGTGAGAAGGTAGTAATATAAATAGTTCGTCTGGAAATTTGTATATTATCTTATATGCTGTATCTATATTAATCTTTTAGTCAAAGGTTAAGAAATATAATGAAATTTAAAAGTCGGTCATGTGCGAGTCGAATTCGCACACGAAGAGTTCCGTACCATCGTACATGTACTTTTTATTAATATGACTTTTACTCTATGTACATGTGTAGTATATTAATTTCGATGATCGATTACGAACGTTAGAAAAATTATACTTATTTTTTTTTATTTTTTTGGGACATTAACACACAGCACCATCTAGTTCCATGGTAAGCTTCGAGGCTTACGTTATGGATACCAGATAGTTGATACACTACACATATATAACTTTAAATACATACATATTATAAATACTCGTATAAACACCCATGACTGGAGTACAAACATTCGTATTCACCACACAAATGAATGCCCCCAGCGGGACTCGAACCCGCGACCGCTGGCACAGAAAGTAGGGTCACTACAATCTGAGCCAAACGTGCCGTCAAAGTTTCTTGTATTTTTATTTAGTTTTATTATTTGTTGTTATAGCGACAATAGAAATACATACTCTGTCAAAATTTCTATTCTCTACCTATTACGGTTCATGAGATGTACAGCCCTCTGACAGACGGACAGACGGATAGCGGAGGCTTAGTAATAGGGTTCCGTTGGCATCCTTCGGGTGCGGAACTCCAAAAATCAACAAGATCATTCATAGATGTGCAATATTGATAGAAAACCTTAGATATACCTATTGCGCTCTATTTGCTAAGTGTGTAGGAAGGCGTAGGTTGTGTTCGCGTTTAAGGTTAATAATTATAATAAGCGTAAGAATTAGGCATAATATTGTCTCTTATATTAAAACAAAACTGATATGATCATATTTAAATACGTGTAGGTAAGTATGGAAATGGCTTTCCCAAAAATTTCACCTTAGAACAACGTTACGTTTTATTATAAAATATTATGTAAGAGTTATAACATTTATGAAGCAGTAGATGCGATATTCTTCATTAGTAAGATTTGTAGAGAAAATTTATGTCTCAAGCAAGTTTGTCGGAAACCTTAAAATTAAATTTCTGTCTGAAGAGGAAATTCAGTGCGCGTAATGAACGGTTCCGTACTTCTATTTTTATTTAAACGCAAGGTGTAGACGGTGGACGTTTTGCATATAAAGTGGTAGCATATGACTAAAAAATGGAACTGTGGTACGTATAGGAGACGTGAGAATCATAAGTAAATGTGATGCAAATGCAAAAATAAATCACCTTGCTTTTTACGATTTGTTGAAATACGAGAGTTATGAAATATTTGATAAAAATTCGTATAAAAATTTGGATTAACTTTATATTGATTGCGATATCTATGATTTTAGAGTTCCGTTACTCAAAAAGGAAAAGGTAACTCTTATATCACTTCGTTATTAGTCTGCATGTCAAAACTCTTTTTCTCAGGAACGTATACGAGGTAACAAGTTGATATTGATATCAAATACTTAAGAGTCCTATCAGCTGTAAAATATCAAGTTTATAAGTCAATGCAATAAAAAAAGCTTGCCAATACGGCGAGTTATTCCGCAAGTTTGGACATTCGCAATACAAATAAATTGAAGGCTACGAATTTAAGTTACTTCCCAGTTGACCTAGAATCATAAAATTTGACAAGAAGCAAGGTCTCGAAGCACTAGTTAAGAAAAAAATTTTCTTAATTCAATCTTTCGTTAATTTTTAGTTTTTAGTCACAAATTTTTTGTTTCCTTTAATTATACTAAAATACATTTAATATCCTGCTTTATCTTATTCTAGACTTAGATTAACACTTGTTTAACTACTTATATAATATAATAAAATAAATAAATAAATATACAAATATTTGTTTTTATTTATCAACTTCTTCCGTTTTCCATTTAACGTTATTTACATTATTATAAGTACATTTACAAAGAAGTAGTAGCATATAAATAGTACCTACAATATTTAATCATCCCTTCATCGGCCCATTCCCACTACTTTTTTAACCATTACAAAGAATACTTGCTTCTATAACAATGCCATCAAAATCGTCTTAGCCGTTTATCAAACGTACAAGCAGAATTACTTTCGCATGTATAATATTAGTTAGCACGCATATGGGTTGCAAATAGATATTGTAACAGCTGATAATACACATAATTCTTACATACATTGGACGAGACCATTTAACATTGACCTTCATACCGTAATTGACATCATTATTTACTCGCGTGGTTAGTATCGGTTAGAAGATGAACAGTTAAGTAATGAGCGTTAAATTGCTAATAGAATGGTTGAAACACTTACAATTTTATTCACTTATAAACAATGTTTGAGCTATTTCAATATTGCTACAATATTGTTTTTGCAAATTGGATTTTTTTACATTGTTTTTATTGTAGTATTATGATACGTATTTGGAAATATCTATACATATAACAAAACTAGCAACTCACCCTCGCTCCGCTCGGGTTCGTCCCTAGATACGTTTCAACGTTTAGCTCAGAGATGAGATATTTTCCCGCAGTAAAAAGTATCCTATATGTTGACCCGGGTAACCAGCTATCATCTTACCAAATTTCATCAAAATCTGTCCAGTGGTTTTCGCGTGATGCGGTAACAGACAGACAGACAGACAGACAAAAATTCTAAAAACTATAAATTCGGCCTCTGTATCGATAATTATGCCTATTTCAATAAGATTTTCCAAAAAATATTTAATGTACAGATTCGGCTTAGTTACAATTTTATAATATGTATAGATTGTAACTGATCGCTGTCTGTACATGGATGGATACACAGTACCCAAAACAATGATTGTTAGTTTTTTTGTCTGTTTGTCGGTTTGTCTGTTTGCCTGTGCGTTTGTGCGCGCTAATCTCAGAAACGGCTTAACCGATTTGGGTGCGGTTTTCACTAATGTATTGTAGTAAGCTTCACTTAACATTTAGTATTTATTTTATTTCAAATGGTTTCTAAATAAAAAAAGTTATGTCATTTTAAAGAATCATCTTCAAATATGTACATTTTGTCAAGTTGTTATAAATATATACGAACTTCAATAAAAGAGATAGATATTGTAGTTACCTACTACGTAAGTGGTTTCAATTTTCTTTTTATTGATATTTATTAGTAACTAGCGACTCGCCCTCGCTCCGCTCGGGTTCGTCCTTAGTTACGTTTTAAGGTTTATTAATTCTAGGTTTCTCAGAGATGAGATATTTTCCCGCAGTAAAAAGTATCCTATAAATTGACCCGGATAACCAATTATCATCGTACCCTTAATCAAAATCTGTCTAATGATTTTCTCTTGATGCGTTCCCAGACAGACAGACAAAAATCCTAAAAACTATAGATTCGGCCTGTATCGATAATAATGACTATTTCAATAAGATTTTCCAATAAATATTTAATGTACAGTTTCGACCTTTAGAGTTAGAATTTTATTATATGTATAGATAATTAGTAAGCATTTAGGTATATATTTATACGTTGTGTTTTTATTAAAAGCTATTCGCACTTGTAGCACGGTTGATTATTAAGAAAATAATGAAGAAAAACCTGTTGCGTTATCTCCCTACAGTATTTCATTCAAATGATACTCATTTACAGTTCACGGACGCTTGCCGTAGATACATAATTTCCTTCGCCAATTTTGCAACGTTACGCCCTACATTAACTAAATAATACATTATCGGTCCACAGTGTGCCGTCACCAACTAGCTTATTTTACTTTCTAAATTGTCTTTGCCTTTTTCGTTTTACCTGTCTCATTTCACGGTGGTTAAACGATTTGCGCAGTAAAAGTTTTGTAGTGAGAGAGAAATGAAATTTTACAAAATATTTGTTATCAGTGGTCCTGTATCGTACTCTGGTGTCATCTATGAATTCATTGTGCACATGAATATTAATTATAAGTTTCATTTGTTTGATGAAAATATAATGGATGTTTGTCATATGAATTACTACATTTGATATTATGTTTTATCATTTATTTTGAGCTTTATGATAAACTAGCGACTCACCCTCGCTTTGCTTCGGGTTTGTCTCTAGACAAAAACAAACCTATCCCACGGGAACCTCACATTTTCCGGGATGATATATAGCCTATAGCCTTCCTCAGTTAACGGGCAATCTAATGCAAAAAGAATTTTTCAAATCGGATTAGTAGTTTCAGAGATTAGCGCGTTCAACCAAACAAACAAACAAACTCTTCAGCTTTATAATATTAAGTATAGATTTCAAGTTTCATTGTTTATTCAATTTATTTATTTTGTTTTATCATCAATTTCTCTTAGCACTCATTTCATTGTCAACGTCTTAAACTCTACTAATGGATAAGACGTGTCGAAAAAGGCATTCTTGGCGTACCTAAAGAACAACTAACTGACCGACTAAGTCAAGACTCGCTAAAACATAATCATTATAAAGTAGGCTCCTTAAAACGTAATGTCGAAAGCCGTCCTAAATTAGGCTAATGTTGCCTTGAAAGCCCTCGACTGATCCCTCGAGAGTGTCGTTTTAATTACTCTTGCTAGAGGTGGTGGTGTTTTATCTTGTATCTGAAGATAGCCTCCTATAATTTTACTTTCGCGGTAATCATTCACTGTATTTTAATTTTTATGCTTCGTTCTATCACAAAAAGTTAGAGTAAATAACGCAAAAAAAATCATTTTCCAACGCTTTTACTCTATATTGCGGTACGTGGATTACGGATACTGTGTATAATTTATAAACGGATATACACCAGACCGTAACACATATATGGCCAATACATCTTGCCTAGCGGGAATCGATCCTAAACTTGTACCTACTAAATACAAATACTCCGACCACTACGCTAGACGTGATTATTTCTACTACTACGTTTTCAGTTTAAAATATTTAACTAAGATCACACTACTTTCAAGTTTTCAACTCGATTTTTAAAATTTCATCTATCTTTGCTTATGAACTAAAAAAAGCCGGAGAATATTTTTTAAACACTTGACAGATTTTGACGGATTTTATGACATAAATTAATAAAAAGTAATTTTAAAGTTAAAGAAGTTATGACAGTTTAAAATTTATTTATAAAAAGGATTGTTTATGATTTTTCAAATTAAGTCTTAATAACTTAATTTGATCCGAAATACCAATTAAAAGTTCAGATCTAAATAACAATTAATAGTTCGAGCCGTAACCGTAAACAACGTCCAAACATTGGTTATGATGTCAGCCGGCCTTGCGATATAAACACTTTCGGTTTCATAAACCTAGCCCATTAATGAATGGTAAGCAGAATAGCTTTACTTTTTGCTGTCTTTGTTCTCTTCCGTATTATGTATCAATGACAATCGAAATGCTTGAGTAGTTAAATTAATTATTTATTTGTTAGATATTTATTTATTGACGATCTGATTCAAAACGTTTTTATTCTTCAAGATTTTCACGTTATGTCATTTTCGCCAATTTATTATCGATCTTCATAATATTTTTTTTTTTGAAATAAAACTTCTTTACGCACGCTTGACTTGGGGAGTATGCTGGTGAATGCGTTACGAAAAGTGTAAATCGGGCGAGGCGAACGTTTGTTGCCATGGTAACCGTTGTTATTGTCTGACAAATGATATATAATATTATATTCTTTCCTTAAATGATATTCTATAAATATGTGTTTGTAATATGCCTAATATGCGTTATTTTTAGTATCTCACCTATCCTAATTTAATGAATAGTTTATATCTCAAGGATGGTTCCATATAAGACATATCATTTAGTCCAGTCAAATAGGGTCTGAAATCAAAATGTTGACACTCAACTTTGCATTTTTGATATAATGTAGTTTAAATGATACAAAAACAATGTGTAAAGGTTTTCGTGTCCGCAACCCCCGGCAAGGGTCCAAAATAAATTGTCAAAAGTTTTTTTTCGCAATTACTCGAAAACGGTAAAAATTAGACAAAAAAGTTTTAGGAAAAATGTGTAAAGCTTAAAATTTTGCATACAAAAGGTTTCATGACTTTTTTTCCTCCGGTCAAAATTAACCGAGTTAGGGAGGTTTTTAGACCGATCGGAATCCGTTTATTTTTGAAAGAAAAAAATTTAATTAAAACCTGAAGTTTTATGGTTTTAAAACATTAGCAGGTATATAAGGAATAGAAATTCGTAAAATGTCCCCGATGCCCAGCTACCCCCGCGAAAAACGGGGGGACGCAAAGCGTTGAAAAATCGTTTTCTTTAATTTACGGCTTACTGTGACGTTCTATCGAAAAATGTTTTGTACAAAAGTTATAGATCTATTAAAAATCTACAACTTTTATAAGTGACACTTTTACAATAATCGCAGTTTTCGATATACTAACAAAAAACTCGGTTTTTAGTTTTTTCTTGGTTTTTTAGTTTTCATTTCTACAATAAACTTTTCATTTTCATGAAACTAAGGGTCTGTAATCTTCGAAATACATATAATAAGCAAAAAAAAAATAAAAAAATAATGAAATTGAAATATTTAGCCATTTCTGAGAAATTTATATTTTATGGTCTATTTTTTGCAAATATCTCGAAAACTTTAAGATTATTGTAAAAGTGTCATTTACAAAAGTTGTAGATTTTTAATAGACCTATAACTTTCGTACAAAACATTTTTCGATAGAACGTCACAGTAAGCCGTAAATTAAAGAAAACGATTTTTCAACGCTTTGCGTCCCCCCGTTTTTCGCGGGGGTAGCTGGGCATCGGGGACATTTTACGAATTTCTATTCCTTATATACCTGCTAATGTTTTAAAACCATAAAACTTCAGGTTTTAATTAAATTTTTTTCTTTCAAAAATAAACGGATTCCGATCGGTCTAAAAACCTCCCTAACTCGGTTAATTTTGACCGGAGGAAAAAAAGTCATGAAACCTTTTGTATGCAAAATTTTAAGCTTTACACATTTTTCCTAAAACTTTTTTGTCTAATTTTTACCGTTTTCGAGTAATTGCGAAAAAAAACTTTTGACAATTTATTTTGGACCCTTGCCGGGGGTTGCGGACACGAAAACCTTTACACATTGTTTTTGTATCATTTAAACTACATTATATCAAAAATGCAAAGTTGAGTGTCAACATTTTGATTTCAGGCCTTATTTGATTGGACTAATTATGGGTGGAATTGAAGTAATTTTTCGATGTGCCTACACGATAAAGTTGGGTTAAGCAATCATGTTATCCAGTAGACTCTTAGAATGACAGTAAGTGTTACACATATATGTCTATTTGGTATTATGTATAGATGTATATTGATATAATAATGCAAAATGGGTTAGCGTGTTTAAAGAAACAAAGCTCTTTAAGTTTCTTATAACGTAACTTGTGTAAAGATTTTTTATATAATTTTCATGAAGAAATGTATTTGGCACTTTAAAGCGCTATTGGTTCTCATAATATTGTTTTGAGAATCCTCGCAAACGGGTCAATGCTCAGTCTATTAATCAGCGAGGTGTTGAAATGTTTGCAGATTACACGCGGTAATGCTACCTAGAACATGTGGGCATCGTTACCACACCTATGTCGAAATATCGCGTGATGACCCTAACCTCTTACAATCTTTTGATGACTTGAGTATTTCAAGCATTCAAGTCTGTGATTGATCATCGTAATAATATTATAATGCAATATTTAAGTACATACGTCTCTAACAGACAGAGTCTACTATTGAGACTTACTTGTAGAGTTCACAGGTTGGATTTCTATGCAATTGCTTAACGCCCAATGATAATATCATTAGTGTAAATAGAAGAAAAATAATTGAGAAAGCAAATTTATTATGTGTACCTTAATTTAGTAAATGTTCTTTTCTACTATTCGTACGTTAATATATTTATTAGCAATCTTGATTAAAACGTGAAATATTTAAGACCTCGATATTTCGTTTCACGAAAGTAGACGACAGGTTAAAATGGACGGATAGTGTTTAAATTCAACAGAATATGTTATTCATTGAAGTCGGGGCTTTCCTTTAATGTCAAAACATCCATGGTTCGTGTAACCTCGCATTATACAGTGTGTAATATAATTTTGCCTTGCCTACCTGTTTTTGACTTTAGCGACATATTTTGTCCGCCCACAAAATGCGTAGGCCTTCAGATTATTTCACTGGTTTGAGGTTAAAGAGCCTACCTCGGGAGAATGTTTTTGATGAACGTGTACCAAGAGAAATACAATATTTTATCAAAGGTCACGCGCGAAACAAATAGTTCTGTGACAGTGATATTTAAATAGAAATATTTAGTTTAATATTTCGAATGGTGCGTTAACAAAGTGTGCTTTTATTGATGTGACTCAAATTTAACCACCTACATAAGCTTTACTCGGATACAAGGCCAATATTTTAATTTAAATATAGCGACTTATACTCACTCGCTTCGCTCGAGTGCATCCATCCATCATTTAATTTTTTTTGAGCGAAACCCTAATTCTTTCTCTAAAATAAAAGTAGCTTAAGTTACTCCTTATATTATCAGCTATCTGCCAGTGAAAGTTCCGTTAAAATTGATCCAGCCGTTTCGGAGATTAGTCGGAACAAACAGACAGACAGGCAAAAATTTTAAAAATTGTGTTTTTCCTATAAGTACCGTATAATTTCATACGCATTTAGTATAAAGCTGTTATTTTGACATTACAAACAGACACTTCAATTTTATTTAACTGTATAGATTGTAGACTCCATTGCGTGCTTATACGTTTGTATATTAATATTTCTGGTAAACAATGTTTTAGTAAACGCTTACGCTTACGTATTCTATTTGCGAATGAAGAATTTGTTGTTGTTTTTCATGAAAATGAGTCCTGCAGTAGGATTTTATACTAAAATTTGTTGAAAATGAAAGGGAAAATTTGTGTGATAATTAAATTAACACTTTTCAAGTGATGGTAATGTTATGATTGATATTAAAAAAAAAAAAATTAACCGATTCAAAAATTAGAAGTTCTCCATTCACAATTTGATATCAACAGATTCTCTAAATATTTTTTAAATAAATAAGTTATTACTCTAGGGTTATATCATTTTCAAGAACAAAGTTCCACCCCTAAGGGTGAAATAATTACTTTTAAAGTAATTTTGAAGTCGGTATACTTTCTTGGTTAAACCGTAATTATATTTAAATAATTTATTCTAGCAAGCTCTGACGATAAATGAGTTTGTACGATAATCTGAAGCTACGGGGCGTATTATAATTAGTTCGGTATTACCAAATATCCAACATGAGGTACTAAATCATGTCATTGAAATAGATATCATGGTAAGTGGGTTTGCTGACAAAAAGATTATAACGTGCTGGATGGTGCTGTGTGTTAATGTCCCAATATTATTAACTTAATACCTTAACACACTGACTGTTTATGACAACAAAGTCTTTATGTTTTCGCTTGTCGTGGTAGCCTTTAAGTAGGTACCTATAACAACCTTTCCAATTGTAAAATTTAGATATGTAGTTTTTGAACGATTTAAGTGTATGTTCTGTTGGTTACACTAAATAAATAAATAAACGTGCGGGTTTACAGGTAGAAACGAAAGTTGGTTTTTAATTTTTTTTTTTTTTCAATATCCTTAATTCTATCAAGTTTCAAGCTACTATTGTTACTTTGAAAGAGCTGTTTTAATAAATAAAAATTGTGGAACTAAAGTAGTGTCTTTAGAACACGAGGTACCTACGAATATCTGTAGTATTCGAATTCGATGTGATGGCAACTGTACTGGTCTTTACTGCTCGACGTATAATTCAGATTCGATTTTTTGTATATTCTGTACTAGCGACTCACCCTCGCTTCGCTTCGGGTTTGTCCCTAAACAAAGCAAATCTATCCCACGGGAACCGTACATTTTTCGGGGATGATATATAGCCTATAGCCTTCCCCAGTTAACGGGCTATCTAATGCAAAAAGAATTTTTCAAATCGGATTAGCAGTTCCTGAGATTAGCGCGTTCAACCAAACAAACAAACAAACAAACCTTATTACCTTAGTACCTATATATTTAAAACTACCAAGGCAAAAGTTAAATCGGAGGCAAATGAGTACCAATATATCTTACAGCTTTTTCTTACAATCCACTTTACTAATGAGCAACGGTAAAGTTTACAGGAGATATAAGTTACAACTAAAGTAGGATTTCTACTATATACAGTGTAGAAACAACGTTTTAATACTTTTAATTTAAGGATAGTTCTCCTAAGCTTAAGAAAAGAACACCTTATGCGCGCTACTAAAAGATTTTCTTGTACCATTTAGCATTGTACTAATGAGTTTTTACGACGACCTCCTAGAATCTTTGTTTTTTTATCTTACCACTCGACAAAGGATCGTCAGTATGCATATTGTCTTTGAAGATTTATCAAGTGTCCGCTTTAATTAATTTTTTAATTTACACAACTTTTAAAATTCTGTTGTATTCTTAGCTAAAAAATTGTAATTTCTATGAGTTTCATGGTGGATTTAACTAAATAAAAATAACCCATTTTCACGTTCAGTTAATGGTGATCTTATGACCTAGTCTTTGATTTGTTTTGAATGTTTTTTAAATCTATTTTGAAAGCCAGACAGACACACATTTTAATTTTATTTTCAATGGATAATGCTGTTAATCAGTATTTCTTGCAAATTTACAATTTGTGTGTTAAAAATTATAACAAGTAAAAAAATAACGCATATTATAATAATATTAAAAAAAAACTAGGAAAACGCCCCATATCTCGTTACACCTGTTTACATCAACGCCCCTCAAACCCTATATATACATAATATGTAATAAGACTTTTTACACAATTGCGCTCCTTTCGCCGCGATACTTTCGTTGCATAAATCAATAATAAATAAACATTAAAGTGACACAAGAGCATTTTACCACACGTTTCCTTTTAAGCCCACTTATACTTACAATGTTGCTAAGAGTACTTTAGTTTATATTACCTTATAATTAAAAAAAATATATAATAAAAATATATCTACATTATATCGTGAACATCTAGGGTTTTATTTAATACTGTAGAACTATAAAAATAATAATTTTAAGGACCATTAAGATTTTTTTAGCCTGATGTTGTTATATTTTGCTTAAGTATTAGAATTATAATTCATAGTGAAATTTAAGCTTATAATTCTCGCCAACATGAACATATTATTACTTAAGATTATTTTCGTATTGTGTATTATATTTTTCTTTTTTTTCCGAATTAAAAAACGCGGATCTTATTTTTTTGTTGCTTCCTCTGTGCTTTGGTTTTCCCTACAATCATTTTAAATGATGTCCGATAAATAATAAATAAAACGATACAAATAAATAATTGTTGTCAGAAATGACTATTACGATAAATTAAATTGTCATGGAAAAAAATTGGCTGGAGACATTAACTTGTGTCGATTTTTCTTTAAGTATTACTACGCGTGCAAGAAAAGTCTCTAGAAAGTATAAATTATTAGATTTTCGAAAGAAAAATATAACAATTTGTACAAGAAACATCTAAACTTAGTTTTATTGTTCAACATAACTGAATAACGCCGGTTCCAGACATTTAATGCGAACAAATCGCAGTCGCCTAAATAGATTTTGCAACTCCAGCCTAACTTTTATTACTCGATGTCATGCAGTTGATAAGTTTCATTGTGCGACTATACGTAATGGCAGTTTGTTGGTTGAAATACAACAAACAATATAACTGTAAATATTAAGTGGTAAATAGTGATGTTATGTAAATATTTTTGTCCGTGATGGTATTTAACTAAAGTGGAACAATGCGTGTCTTGGTAATGCAATCGGGCAAATCTAGGTTTCGATACAAATGTGTTAGTGAACACTGTGAATGTCCGCATAGGGGGTAAGTGTTACGATTAGTAATGACCTTGATGTTTAAAATATATTAAGAGATAAGCTTTATACCTGAATAAATTGTCTGTTTTGTCTGTAGCAAGTGATAGTAATAAGTTTTTAGTAGGTACAATTAAATATTAATTATTTTATATATGACGTGTATCTCAAGATAATTAGGAAATATGTTTGACCCGTATGATTTTTTGCATATATTTTGATTAAATATTGCCTTTTATATCCTTTAAGGGAATATGAATCTTATTTAAAACATTTTTTAACAATAACATTAACTTTTCTTATTTGGTTAAATTTGATCATTAGCGGGAACTATCTCTTCAAGATGATGTATTAATCATTAATTTAGATAAAGTATTATATCTTCCACTAGCGACTCACACTCGATTCGATCTGGTTCGTCTCTAGGTACGTTTTAACGGTTAGTATGGAATAGATACATAGACTATATATTACATGATACATAGCCTATATATTACATGATACATAGCCTATAGCCTTCCTCAATAAACGGGCTATCTAATGCAAAAAGAATTTTTCAAATCGGTTTAGTAGTTCCTGAGATTAGCACGTTCAAACAAACAAACTCAACCTCTTTATAATATCAATGTATAGATATGGCGTGCCAACAAACAAAAACCGGCTTTGATAAATATATTATGTATTTATTATACAATTATTAAAACGTTGTTAGTAAGAAGGTTTCGATCATATAGACAATATATTACTTTTAAAGCTTCTTTTTTGCTTCATGCCAACGTTTCAGATAAAATTGAAAAATGAGTTTTCTCAAAGAAAACAAGGAATATCAGTCATACTGTACCTATCACTGAAGGCAATTTTATATAGATACAAATACTTATACATCTGTCTTCGTCTTATATTTTATGTATGTATGTACATTGTACATTATGCGTTTATTACATATTTATGTATGATAATAAATATTATAGTTTTTTCTAATTATGTAATCCTTTTTAATATTCACACCCTCTCACATTGTTCTCACAGTTTGCATTTTCACTATACTTTCGGGCATGAAAGCAATTGCTGTTTTAGTATAATAATCTTAAGAAAGTTAGTAAATTCTCGTACATTTTCCAATCATACTGTATATTTTCTCTACCTCTAGAATGAACAAAAAAATGCTATTATTATTGTTGAATAACAAAATTGAGCAAAATATCGAAGCGATTTGTCTGTCTAAAGTATTCAGTGTCCTGTGTCACTAATGTATTCAAGATTACATAAAGCTCTCGTAATGTTTTCAAAAGAGCGAACATGCAAATCTAGTATTGAGAGCAACTTGTGAAATGCATATTGTAGATGATGCCGCCTTCTCAAAGGCTAATGGGACTTTGGCTAATTAAAATTGCGTGAGGAGCAAAATTCATTAGTTCCAGCACTTTATGTTCAAGGCTTAGCTCGTGTATTTAGGTTACATTTCCTTACTATTTCTTTCGTACAACTCTTATTGTATGTATTTAGCCCTTTTTATCGTCCCACTGCTGGGCACGGGCTTCCCTTCAATACGAGGGGAATCAGGCCATAGTCCACCACGCTGGCCAAGTGCGGATTGGCGGACTTCGCATGTCTTTCGAAAACTTGCTAGGTTTTCTCAGACTTGCAGGTTTCCTCACGATGTCTTCCTTCACCGTAGGGCAAGTGGTAATCATGTTAGAAATGATTCGCACATGAAAATATCAGAGGTGCGAGAACCGGGATTTGAACTCGCTTCACTCGGTTTCCCAAGTGAGCGCGTTGGCACTGGGCTACCACTGCCTTACAACCCTTATTGTTATTTCTATATTTTCAAATAACAGAAATCGTAAAAAAATATATGAACGAGCAAAATGCATGTTAAAAAAGATTACGCCTCATACGTACCCACGTATATGTCAGAATTTAATTTATCGCCAATATGACCTTTGTTTTCTGCCAGTCGAGGAGAAAATGTTGTCTTCTTAATGCCTACCTATAAATAAGTAAAGACCCTTAATTATAAGTAATAAACGCTTGTTTACCATTAATTAGTTTGACATGATTGTTCCAAAAGAGGAGTAATGTGTTTCGAGTGTGTGTATGTTTTTGTTTCTTTAGCATACCTACTCATGCCTTAACTTCGTAACAGATTTTAACATATTGATATCGTTAAATCAGTCTTATATTATTCGAATGAAAAACGATTTTTTTTTTTCATTTTTTAATCTATACTTACTAATATTATAAAGCTGAAGAGTTTGTTTGTTTGTTTGTTTGGTTGAACGCGCTAATTTCAGGAACTACTAATCCGATTTGAAAAATACTTTTTGCATTAGATAGCCCGTTAACTGAGGAAGGCTATAGGTTATATATAATCCCGGAAAATGTACGGTTCCCGTGGGATAGATTTGTTTTTGTCTCGGGACGAACCCGAAGCGAAGCGAGGGTGAGTCGCTAGTTAATAATAATTGTTATCTTCATTAGTTGTATGTAAGTAATAAGATTGAATAATTATTAGTTAACTCATTACTCAGGAAATGAAAGGCAAGAAAAATTATACCGAGCCTTCGATGACATGGTATTTCTTAATCATGTGTAATTTAATTGCAGAAATACATAGGTATGACAACTGTACCTTTGCTTTTATGTAAGAATATAATATGTAACGAGTTATGTAATAATGCAGCTTCTGAAACTTTAATTATTTTATAAGAATCAGGTGAATATTTTATTTGTATTTGATGTTTTAGTATATATTTCTATTATAATCATTTTCACGAGAGTGTATAAGTATAGTATAGTATAGTATGTATGTATGTATGTACTTGTAAATGTATATATGTATGTATGTATATGTATGTTTGGTTATAAAGACCAATGTGAATCACAAAAATCTAACCAAGAATGTTCAAAGTTTCTGTTGAACACTTTAATATCACATTTACGCAGTTGTTAATTACAGAAAGTTATAGAAAAAGACGTCTATTCCTATTAAGTGAGAAAAAAGAGTCCGCTCTTACGAAATTATTTTATAGTATTTTGTAAGGAAAACCTCAATTTTGTTTTCAGAACACCTTCTAACAATAAGTACTGTTTCTTATAAATCAGTCCAAGCACGTCCACCGCTACTTGTTTTGCATCGATTCGCTTTATTTCCTTCACGGCTTTGAGCGCTTTCATGTTATCTTTCTCTTTTTAATTATCATGGTTTGCTAAGACAAGAGAGAGATGCAAGAGCGTAGATAAGTTTATGAAAGATATATCGATACCGCGTAACACGTTCACCTAGTTAACGCTATTACTCGCTGTTGCGAATAGTCCGTTGTCCATAATGCGTAACTGTTTCAGACGTCATTGATTTATGATGTGAGTTTGAGATTATTGATTTATTTAGTTATAGTCAAGAGTTTGTTCGTTTTACAGCATATTCAAAATAACACGGGCGGAGCCGTGATAAAAGCTAGTCTGGTATATGATGATACAATTATAGATGTACTAAAACCATCGTATCCTAAATAATATCTTTGGAGAAACATTTATAAGAAATTTTAAACCAGCCGATTGATTTATCTTTGAGCTTTTAGTTCATAAGTTAATAAGAAATTATGGTACTATTCTTGTTTCATTTTATCTCACATTAATGTCCCAACATATTTTATTATTTATTCAATCGTTCATTCATTCATTCATTCATCTATTCATTCATTTTTTTTATTTGTTTATTTATTTATCCAATTTCCAACCAGGTCACATTATATTACTCGTAATGCATGTAAATCTTCTTTCTATCAAAGTGACAGTTTAAGGCTAGCTGTCGGTTACGGGTTATCGCGGTCGGGCAGTCGCGAAATGGTGAGACATTGGCGCCGGCGTTTCTGTTATCATAAGTTCCTTATGCAGTTCTTAGAAAATATATACATATAAAGATAGATAGGTACGTAAGTAAATAAATAGGTTTAATGAATATGTTTTTATATTATCCTATCAGAATATATTAATATTATTTAGTCTATTATATCTACTATTTAGTTACAGAAACTAAAATAAAAAAGAAAAAAATATATTCGGTCGAATTGAGAACCTTCTCCTTTTTGGAAGTCGGTTGAAAATCGTATCTACCTATTTGGTGGTATGTAATTAATTGTTCGTCAAAACATTCAATGGTATTGCAGAAACTGTGACAATTCTAGAAATAAGGATAAACTGATAAATAGGTATTTTGTGATGTAAAGTGTACATGTAGATATGTTATATAAATTCTGTAAGCAATATTAAATTGCGACTTTTTAAAACTGAATTTAAAGCAATGTTTTGGCGACGGTTCGTCTCATTAGATCAGCATCCCAAACGTGGTCGTCTTCACGGACTTACAATATTGGCATTAAATTTGAATTTATGTTCTGAAGATTCGAAAGTACTTGTAGAAATATATTTTTGATTTAATTATTTATGATATAAATAGACTGGAAATATAATAATTTAAAGTAATAAACAATGAAAAATCATAAATGCAATTTCATCAGCACTGAGTAAAGGCGCAGAGTATTCCAGAATTAATAAAAGACAATAGATCTTTATTGGACAATTTATGGATAGGTGAGTATTGACCGCAGACTATTGCGCCGGCGCCAGCCTTGTGATTGCGCTTCAATATTCAGTTACGATCATAACCAACGTTGCTTACTTTAATTTTGTAATACAATATATAGAAATGATATATATTTATTTATTTTTGTAAATTCATACATTCATACATATAAATAATATTGAAGTGTCTGTTTGTTATGTCGAAATAAAAGCTTTTTATTAAATGCATATGAATTTATATACAGTACCTACTTATAAGAAAAAGATAATTTTAAAAATTTCTGTCTGTCTGTCTGTTTGTTCCGGCTAAACTCCAAAACAGTTGAATTGAGATAAGGGACTTTCACTGGCAAATAGCTGATGTTGTAAGGAGTAACTCAGCCTTGCTTTTATTTTAGAAAATTAAGGTTCTACTCAAAAGAATTAAAACGTAAGTACTTAAGGACGCACTCGAGCGAAGCGAGGGTAAGTCGCTAGTTACATTTATAAAATAACTTTAATAGAAATTTTTCGTTGCAAATTAATGTATTGTATGTACTCAGCGTGAAAGTCAAAACAAGTTGCGAGATTCTATTACTTCTAAAAACGTGTTGAACAATATTTTCACACATTCAATATTGGCCAATAAAGAATTGCTTGGAGCTATTGAGACTGACCGAAGTTTGTTTAGTCGTAGACCGGTTCGAGCGACCTTGCGCCCGCGCACGTTCACTTGCCGATCTCATAGATGTTTTACAGCATTTGTCAATTGATTGCTTTTGTTTTTGTTTTCTATCTAATAGTTCTAGCTCTCCCTACTGGTTGTGTCAGTTTCTGATGTTGTTATACGCTTTAAACAGATAAAAAAGATAGACCTTATTTTGTTATGGGAAAAAAAAGGTAACTGACCTGTTTGAACATGCTTCGGATTGTTGGTTTTTAATGCTGTGATAGTTTTTATGGTGCTATTCAGGCTTTTAATTTACAAGAAGTTATAGTTTTGTATAGTAAAATAAATCGAAATCTTTTTTAAAGTTTAAATTGTGATAGCGTTTCTGAATTAACTTAAAATGTAAACAGAGACTGAATGGAAATATTTATCAGTGATCATCTATTTTTCATGAATCTTCAGTAGCATTGTGGAGAAGTAATATTGTTAATGTGATGGCAATGACCTTCAGAAGTAAATCACCTTGAGCTTCTATTGTTGCGTCCAACAGGTGTTTCAGGCTGTGTTCGGAGTGACGTACAAGCATGTCGTGTGACAGATGGTTCACGGCTCTACATACATACATGTAAGGTTTCGCAGATTACTAGCGGAAAAAACATATGGTAGACGACCGAGAATGTCGTAATTTCCTGCCATAAACCTCAAACATAATAAAAACCTCTTAAATATGTCAGTTTTTGTATGGTTTTTCTAAGTGTGATATGATATAATCAACCTTACATGCTTTTCCCCTATTAGTATAAATTAGAGAAAATGTCAAAGGGAGAAGAAATTGACATTAGTGGATAGAAAGTAAAGTCTTACTGTATTCAGCAGAACAGCGCTAGATTTATGATGTTAAGACTTAAGTACTGTACGCCAGCGCAGGCTTTCCATCAAGCGACACGTTGCTGAAGCGACTACGCATGCGTTAAGCCAGTCGCTCACGGCCGTTCGGATTGGCCGCACGCGTTGATTCTTCTCTCAACAAAAACATTTCGCAAATTAATACGTCACCAACATTTAATCTGAGTGTTATAAGTGAATAGTGCAAAAACAATTGTTCAAACACTTGGACTTGCCAAGGTTAAAAGTGTTATAGTGAAAAAAGGAGAATCTCGAATGTTGTTCGTCGGAGATCGTCACGCTTGTTGACCATTTTTTATTGGTTTGCATAATTCTCATACCTAAAGTCAAAACATATCATATATCCCAGTTCTTATATTTTTTTTTCTATTTGGAGTCGGACCAACACTTCTCATACTATATCTCCGTTGGCGTAATGACTCATTTACTTAAAATCCAAATTTCGTGTGGGATTTTGTAGCAATTGTGCATCTTAAAAATTTGCACTAAGCTACAGATGCTGGATGAAGGATGAGCGTGAGCGTTTTTGTGTACCGTCTTTACCTAAAATTGCTTATAACATTCCACGTTTATATTAATTAAATTATTCTTTATTAAATAAATTATACATGCAATTAATTAATCTACCGATAAAACCTGTACTTAAATAAGGAAATTATGTTGAAATATACGTTCGATATTTTACTATGTTATCGCTGTTAAAAACCTTTTTGTTGTCATAGTTTGGTGTCGTGAGAGTGTTTTATTTATGTACTCGTACGTATCAGGGCGATAAAGCGACATTTTTTCTCACGCATTATCGAATGTGAAAATAAAAGTGAAATGATATCGCGGTTCGCTAAATAAATATTATACAAAATTTTTAAAATAGAGGCATAAGGTTTTTAAAAGGTCTATTACCATTAAAGTCAGTAATTGCCTTATACGTTAGTGGGAATAAATAGACAAACATACCTATCCCACGGGAACCGCCCATTTTTCCGGGATAGAAAGTAGCCAAAGTGTTATTTTGATATATGAGCTATATTATTGTAAAGATTCATTAAAATCCATTCAATCGTTTTTGCTTGAAAGAGTAAATAACATCCATACATCTATACATCTCTCAAAATATTCCGTATTTATAATATTAGTAGAATACTGGACTAGATTTTCATAAATCATAATGTATAGATAACTATAAAAAATAAATATTTAAGTATTAACAAATATGTACTTCAATTATATTTTTATATAAATACTTATAGATAACAATTTAATAGTTGTTAAGTGCACAAATAAAGGAAGTGGTTAATCAGTTATTTAAAATTAAAAACGTGTCCATTTGTTTCAAACGTACCAACGTAAATATATCTACAGTAATTAGGTCCTCTCAATTATTTCTAAAATATTTTTTATCTATGAAATATTCTTATCAAAAATTAATTTCATAAATTCAAAAAGGCTTGAATTATCATTTAATTATATCATCGATGTCATTGTTCTTGCACTTGTCTTGTTCTTCTCGTAAAACAATCGGAGCAGTTGTTCTTTTGAACGCACAAGATATGCTGCTATCTGAATAAAGGGATCTGACTTGATCTTTCACCTTTAAAATTTTACGAAAGCTGTTATGACATCTTTGTTTTCGTTTATTAATGTCTGCTTAATTAAATTAATATTGTGACTTTATGCAAATTGTTTTGATTGTGTAACGTCTTTCACCACTTTTATTTGTCGCTGTGATACTTTAAATGATTTAAAATAGAAATCCCTGGGCCCATAGAACAATTTATATATAAATTATACAATATTAGCTGACACGACAGACGTTTTCCTGTTCCAAAAAGTGTCTGAACTTTAAGGTCAAGTAAAAATCCTTTATAAGAACGAGTTGAAGTTTTTTTATTTTTATTTTTTCGGATTTCTTAATTTTTCGAACAATTTTAATTTTTTTCTAAAAAGAACAATACTTGAGTTGTCAAGTGATGCGATTACCATAGAACAGTATATCTATACTAATATATAAAGCTGAAGAGTTTGTTTGTTTGTTTGGTTGAACGCGCTAATCTCAGAAACTACAAATCCGATTCGAAAAATTATTTTTGCTTTAGATAGCCCGTTAACTGAGGAAAGCTATAGGCTACATATTATCCCAGAAAAATGTACGATTCACATGGGATAGATTAGTTTTTGTTTAGAGACGAACGCGAAGCGAAGCGAGGGTAAGTCCCTAGTTTATTTATACAGATTGTTGTTATACTAATTGTTGAACTCATTTCTTAATCTATGTAATGTCCCTAAAGTAACATGAAGTTAATTTATTTTACTATCAGAAATTGATTTGAAAACAAATTAGGGCACTGATTCGTGAAATCGTTATATAAGACTTAATAACATTTCATTATAACTTCTGTCTTCTCATTGAGACATTTCACTCTGATAAGGAATTTCTTTCTTGGACATTTGTATCTGTTTGTCTTTGTGTTTAGCTTTTGATGTCGAAGATTCTCAAACTATTACATAAGTAAGATATTATATTCGGACTCTTTGACTCGTATTTCCGCAATGCAATAAAATCTTAACGGGGAATTACGTCAAGCAACGCTTTAATCAAACTTAGTCTTTTCATAAAAGTATACTAGTGAAGACTCGTTAACGTTAATTGCTTTACTATTAAACTTCCTCGATCTTTTAAAGTCAACTCGCTCGTTTTATACTTGTTGAGAATTTTATTTATGACGACCATTTGATAAATTATAACTGTCGTGTTCTATGCAAATGAAGCCGGTTCGATTTTTTGGTTTGTTGTGAAATGAATGCCGATAATGATGTGCGAAATGATATAACATAGTGCATCTAATGACGTGCTAAATGTAGTTTTAAAGCGGAGAATACAATACTGGAGCGCGTTAGTTCTACTAAGAAATTAATAAATACGCAAATGTCGTTAATTTAATATACATATATTATATACTAGCGACTCACTCTCGCTTCGCTTCAGGTTCGTCCCCAGACAAAAACAAACCTATCCCACGGGAACCGTACATTTTTCCGGGATGATATATAGCCTATAGCCTTCCTCAATTAACGGGCTATCCAATGCAAAAGGAATTTTTCAAATCGGATTAGTAGTTCCTGAGATTAGCGCATTCAACCAATCAAACAAACTCTTCAGCTTTGTAATATTAGTATAGATTTTAATTATATTATATTTTATATAGTTAATATAATAATATTTCGTACTTAAACCCGTTTTTATCATCTTATTCATTTGTCACAGTTCGTTGAATATTAACAAAACAAAGTCCATATAATTGCTAAATCAGCATCGTTTGAGCTAAAAAATATCAGTCTCTTGCAATACGGAAGTAGTTTTTGTATTTTCTTGAAGAAAATATTAAATGAACATCATGTTTAGCATTTTTTATGTATTATTTAGTACTTAAGAGTCTTCAGTGTCGGTGTCGTCATTTCATTGTTTTTAAGTGTAATGGCTAATTGTTGGATTAACCGACTTTCAAAAAGGAGGAAATGCATGATTTAAGCTTATTTTTATATAATTATGAAGATATATTATGTAGTCGAATGTAATAGTTGTAGAACCAATTTTAAAGATTAGTTTTTAAATAGCCATTATCAATTACGTATAAAGTAATAAATTATGTGTCGATTATCTTTGGTTTTATTTGATAATAATTAAAAACATAATCAATTAGGGAGTCATAAAATCATTAATTGAATATATTCTCACTATGTCAAATGACATTAATAGATGTATTCTTGCGTATTTTATTAAATATTGTATAACTAACAATTATGATCAATCTATATAATATTATAAAGAGGTAAAGTTTGTGAGTTTGTGACATTGTAGGGTAATCTCTGGATCTATTGAACCGATTTAGATGAAATTTGGTAAGAAGATAGTTTGAGACCCTGGTAAGGACATAGGATACTTTTTACCCCGGAAATCATTCCTTAAGGGGGTGAAAATAAATCGGTTCAGTATTTCCAGAGATTACTTCCTACAAACTAACTCACAAATTTACAAACTTTACCTCTTTATAAAATTATTAGGATTAACGTTTTTGAACAGTCCCAATGTAAATAACATTAAGTCGATAGTGAAAATAGGACTTGTAAAACTTAAAATTACCTAATCTTATTCAACCTTATGTAAAACAGCAGGTGCCACATATACATACAAAATTCTGGCGTCTAAATAAATAAGATGGAAACCGTCCTAAGAATAAAGGGCGTTGGATTTATGAGCTCACGTAGTAGTAATGCGTTCGCTTAGTTTGCATGGCAAGCAGGATCTATTTCTAGTTAGCGACAACATCACGTTTTCTTCGCATGCATTTTAATAATAATTTCCATTCTATCCGTGATCATATCAAAAATACACTGATCTTACTGGTTTTGTAACACAATTTTACTATATTTAAAGTTACTGTTAACTTTTGACATAGATTTATTATGTTAATTTATAATAGCACAAGACCAGGCTCACGAAGCTTACTTAATGATTGCATGAATATGGAGATTTCAAAGCGGTTTTGGTTGTTACGATCTGCATTTTCGGTTAACAAGTTTAATAAGTGCCCTTTGCGCTGAGAGATAAGTGAATTAAGTATTATGTACTACAATTTAAGTACTTATATATTACTAGCGACTCGCCGTCGCTCCGCTCTGGTTCGTCCCTACGTTTTAAGATTAGTATAGATTTCTCGGAGATGAGATATTTTCTCGCAGTAAAAAGTATCGTATATGTTGATTCAGATAACCAGCTATCATCATGCCAAATTTAACAAAATTTGTCCAGTGGTTTTCCCGTGATGCGCTCCCAGACAGATAGACAGAATTCTAAAAACTATAGTTTCGGTCTCTGTATCGATTTGATTGATGTATTTTATTAAGATTTTCTAAAAAATATTCAATGTACAGATTCAACTCAGAATTTTATTATATGTTTAGATATGTATAATGTATATGAAAAAGCTAAAGTAAATAACTTATATGTATATTCTTCTTAAAGGTTTTATTTCTCTTGTAAATGTTTAGAAATCCCTTTAGATAGAAGTAAGAGTTCGTAATTTCTTTAGTCTAAGTTATGATTTATGACAGCTAAAGATCGTCTTCGGTAAGATCTTGATTACTTTCGGTGGTTCCATTCATTCATTCTACTTATGTATATCATTTATTATTCAGTAAGAATATCTTTTGAATGTGACAATCTCTTCAGACATCTCTAGGACACGAGATAAATATTAGTTTATTCTAGGTCAAAGTATTTCCTATTGCATAAACGACTAATATATTATCAAGAATACTATATATTTTTTTAATTGACTCAGAAAATCAAAGTATATAACAGCTTAAGTTTTATCTGCAATTTCATAAACACGTTTTTTTTTTTTTAATTTTAGTTAACTACTGTTTAACCCCTTCTGGATAATTTCTAATTGTAAGAAATTATGGATAACTAAGAAATCAATTGTTAATTGATACGCCGGCGTGTACGCGTTCCGCAAGGGGTTAAAAATAAGATCTGAGAAGGGTCCTAAAATTTCTTATAGATTTTAAACGATTTTTATAAGTCTAAGAGTACACAAACGCAAACATAGACCAGTAAGAGATATGATTTTGTAGAAATGAACTAAGCTAAAGAAGATAAGATTTTTGATCTCCAGTTTTACAAAAGGTCGTCTTAATTTATAACATCCTATACATTTTATTTATACTACACCCTTACAATTTATGTAAAGCTGAAAAGGATACAAATGAAATACATTATGATAATTGAGGATTTTGTTACTCTAAAGATAAAGATTTAGCGGTTTTCCTGAAAACGTTGAGTTTCTTAGCGATTACGTAAGAATCTAGTGTAATGTGGGCAAAAAAATATTATTACATATAACCAATATCATAACGCACCACGTCTTCGTCACAAAACATGTAGCAGAATTACTTACAAAAAATACTCATTTGAATTCCTAAATATATCTTCTTAAAACAGTTCCGTAATTAAAATTATTTACTTCGCTATGAAAGCGAAAATATTTTGCGCGAGATTTCTCGCTTTTGAATATGAACGGAAAACAACTCCTATTCCATTCAGTACAACTCCTCTCATGTGGATGTTCGTATTTGTAGAGAAAATGAATAAACAATTAGGCTAATAATTAGGGAAATTGCTAACTCATTTTGTTGGTGTTTACTCAGCGGTTGGGATACGCTTGACTGAAATCCAATTGTTATTGCGACCTTTCCAAGTTGGAGGCTCATTCCATTTTCATATTAAAACTACTGCGTCCTTCTTCACGGTTAACTACTTTTTTGATATGCCTGGAAGCGTCAGTCATTGCCTTTTCACTTTTAAGTTTTACGTAATTACCAACGACGTTTTTTTTTGATTTGTTTAAAAGTTAACCTAAAATGTGACAAGGGTTTTATACAGAAATGTCAGTAAAACATTGTACGTTATCTTTCTCAGCAGAACTGCTTTCCGAGCTGGTGGTAGCTTCCACACGGACTGACTACACTGACGCTTAAATTGTCGATTTAAAAGTAATAAATAATAAATATGTCGGGACATTACCACACACACAAATGAATGCCCCCAGCGGGACTCGAACCCATGACCGCTGGCACAGCAAGTAGGGTCACTACAAACTGAGTTAAACGTGTCACCAAAAGTTTATTTCATTTCAACACTTGACTTCTATATTTTTGTCAAATGGTATTTGTTCTCTCAAATTGGAATTGTATCAAGCAAATTGATGTGAAAACGTCAATTTGATATATTTTACTTAATATGAAATATTTCAAGTGTCACTCTTGAGTCTTGGTTATTACACTAACCTACTAACTAAAGATGCAAGTTTCTTCCGCTTACAGTTCGAAACGAGGACGTAAAGCCTATGATTGTGTCGGTAAGAAATGCGATTACTATGATAAAGTAATTTCTCCTGTCTACTTGATGACTGATATTAAATTAATATTGCGTTTTCTTCACGACTTCAATTTCACAAGTGGTTGCTATTTCTCTTTTCTTGAAGGAGTTATTTACATATTAAATACGTTTGGTTAAAGTTTTCAAGTATGTAGTTAAATAATACAAAGATAACGTGTTTGCGAAAGTGTTCTAGGCTAATGTTATTTCATTATCCACAATAAAGTAGCACTAATATTAAAGTTGCAATTAAGTAAAGTAACTTTGCAGCTTTTTATTGGTATTCTGTGAAATTTCTTATAATAGTAGGTACATATTATCTACCGTTTTTTTTTAATTTGTCTTAAGTTAACTTTCTAAGAGCAATAATAATTATAACGTGTGTCTATGGAAATGAGATCCCGCGGTAAAAAGCCTATGTCACTTTCCAGCCCTCTAACTATCTCCACACAAAAAATCACGCTAATCCGCCACTCTGTTCCGACATGAAAGAAGGACAAACAAACAAAGAAACAAACAAACAAACACACTCTTTATTTAAAATATTATATATTAATATATTATAGTATGGATTCTGAACCCGTGACGTAATGTTGTAAAATATTCTGTTGTTAAAAGTTCCCGGGTGAAAATAAATGTCTTAAGCGGGAATCAAATTATCGAAAGCGTATAGACTCTGAACACGGCATCTGAAGTTTCCATATAAAATTAGCATACCATTTTTAAAGTGCCTTTTTTATTCAACGTTGCACCGCAATTTTCATTACACTCAGTGTACTCTGCAGTAGTGTTATTAAGTACCTGATATCGTCCGCGTAATAATTTAAGCGAGGGCCTCGTAAAAGCTGAAATATATCAAAGTTTGGTGTGAAAGATAAATCGCGAAATGCTCTTAGGTCATCAATATATGTGTGTACGTACTTATTTATTACTGAGCAGATAAAAGTCTAAAGAAGTAATGTGATAATTTGAATTTTAACTTCATTAAGGTTTTCTTTAAAATAAACTGTGTGTGGTTTTTAAACGCTTAGCGAGTGTTTTTTGAGATTTTTCAACTAGTTTTTCAATTTAAGTACCCGCTTTTAATGCGTATAAGAATTGTGCATGTAGAAGTAATAATGTAATGCCATTGAAGTGTTTAAGTACTTTACACCAAGCTTATCATGCACGAACTTGTAATACTTACAGGTAGGTATTAACATACATTATGTTTTATGATAACTGTTCATGTGTTTTAAAAATCACCATTTTATATAACATAAAGAAATAGAACAGAACAATAAACGTTATACGAATTTCTTTTTTTAATCTGCTGATATGTGCATAATATGTACTAGTGTTGCACCGGATATCCGTATCCGTATCCACGGATATCCGAGGGAGAAGAAAGATCTGTATCCGTATCCGTCACTTCGTGAAGCACTTCGAATTTCATATTCGAAGTGTAGGTAGCAATGAAACACTTTTGAATACCATTTAAATTATGATTATTAATTTTTTTAAACCACATATTTGGCACATTTGAATTGCACAAGGTAAATATTACATCATTTATTGTAGTGAATTACAAAACAGCCTTATATTTTTATGGTATGCTTATTAAAAAAATAATGGAATATTTAAACATTTACGATAGGTTATATGAGCTCCGTCCGTATTCGCGGATCCTCAACTTGAGACTAATGATCTGTATCCATATCCGTATCCGTATCCGCGGGTATACATACATTTTTAACGATCCGGCACATCACTAATATGTACATATCAGTTCTACAAAAAATAAAAAAGGACTCGCTTCAAAAGTATTTTTTCATATATAAGCTATTCTATAGTTTTAATATTCTAAAACCTAGATGTGATTCATATTTATTCTTTCAATATCCTAACTCCTAACATATTGTCCCTCGTCGATCTCGAAGGCCAATAGACATTTACTTGATTGCTTTGGAAGGGTTCTCGTGAAAGTTTCAAACACGATGTTTGCTTAGGGACGTTTCCGCGAGACTGTAGGTCAATGACCAAGATATCTGTTACATACGAGTGTATGCACGCAAACAACAAACTAAAAGTGGTATGAATATATTTGTATATTTTGGCGATTTTGATTTATCTTGAATGTTAGTAGTAAGCTATGGGCTCGGAAATGTATGTATACATGTCATAGTTTTTAACAATTACTAAAAAACGTGGATTTCAAATTATAACTTTGGATCTATAAAAGGTTTAAACGAAATTAAATATATATATATATATATATATATATATATATATATATAAACTAGAAAGGTATGTTCATAATTCACTTCATTTTAATTTAAAAGTAATTCTTCTTGTTCGTGCACACTTCGGAAACTTTGTCCGTTGTGTGCGTTTAAAAGTTCTTCTATCTCTATTGATCACCCTTGATGTTATATATCTAATATTTATAAACCAATTTTTACTATTATTATAAATATAAAAAGTAATTCTTGTCTGTTAGGTACCTTTTAACGCTTAAACCACTAAACAAATTTCAATAAAATTTGACAAAGGCATAGATTGCATTTTGGGATCGGACATGGGCTACGCTTGAACCCCGCCTCGCTTATCACGCGAGCGAAGACGCGGGCAAAAAACTAGTGAAAACTAGTTAATACCTACTAAAAAAGGGTCATTAAAATTGATTTACCGTTATGTATGTTTAATGAACACACAAAAAAATACAACCAAATTGAGTGCAGGCGATATTCTTTGTAAAGTGGAAAGAAATTCTATTGAATTCTATCCAGTCTTTCTCAAGTGATGCTCGATTGAACAGACAGATTTTAAAATTCTAAAACTGTACTTACAATCTTTTCCATTTCAAATTCCATACATTTGTCAGACTATATCACGTTGGCAAATTGCAAAACGTTTGTAAAGTATTATATATTATAATAATAGAAGTAATAAAGTGCATAGCGTAAAGTTATTTGAAGGATATATTAGAAAAGGAAAATATGAAGCAATTGTTTTGGCCACGAAATCAGAGTTGGCACATTTGGTAGCTAATAGCTATTGACGAGCTTTAACGCCGTTAAATATAATCATTGAAATTCAAAGCGTATGGTCTACGCGTACTGTTATTTCGATGATGAATGTCGTTAATTAGTCTTATTACTTGATTACCTTACCAATGAAGCAACTTATGCTAATCTATTTTTAAGCGGAACCCTAATTCTTTTTCTAAAATAAAAGTAGCCTAAGTTACTCCTTATTACATCAGCTATCTGCGAGTGTAAATCCCGTCAAATTACTACCTATTACCGTGTATAATTTCATACGCATTTAGTAAAAAACTGTTATTTTGACGTTACAAACAGACACTTCAATTTTATTTATCTGTATAGATTATGCAACTTTCTATCTCCACATAATGTTAGTGGTTTATGTTTTTGGTAAGAACACTTGTAACTCTACAATTTTAACCATTTTTATACACCAATTGTATTGTAATTACATTTATGTAACTTCCATGAATAAACATAGCACAAAGCGACTCTTTAACTTAAAAAGTTACTTAAGAGTTATTTCTACAACTTTCGTTAAGTTGCGTTTATTTTATCATTTATTATGTGCCTCGCGTAAATTTTCAGACGGTTCAAAGTCCTTAGGTCGGAACAGAAAGGCGGACACCGTCACGTGAATATAAAATAGCTTAACAATCCAAGTCTTAAACGTACAATTCGGTGTAAAGTGCACTTATGGACCGATGCTGACTAAAGACCTTGTTGATGTCGTCGTGACAGCCTGAGTATCGCATTGTATAGCCTATTGTCTACATTCTGAAAGTCAACTTAAACGTCTCCATACGGTGCATGGTGGAACACTTCTCTTATGTTCCTAGCGATTTGTTATACTTAGTTACTTAGTGTTATTCTTGCAATGAAAAGTATAACTAACTATAGTTTTATATCATTCGTATATATATATAAACTTTTAAGTTTTAAGTAATGGGATTTCGTTCCTATAAATTGTAACTAAAACGAATCTGTACATTAAATATTTTTTGGAAAATTTTATTGGAATAGACATTATTATCGATATAGAAGCCGAATCTATAGTTTTTAGGATTTTTGTCTGTCTATCTGTCTGTGACCGCATCACCGAAAAACTACTGGAGGGATTTTGATTAAATTTGGTATGATGGTAGCTGGTTATCCGGGTCAACATATTTTTTATTATGGGAAAATATCTCATCTCTGAGAAATCTATACTAAACGTTAAAACGTAAGTAAACGTAAAGTAACGTAAGTAAGAGTCGCTAGTGACTTTATACCTTTGGATAGATTTTATAGAATTATTATACGAGGATTTCTCGAAATATAAAATGGTCAACCAAAACCACAATCAATTATTTAGCTGCATCCAATACACATTCGTTCCTCCGGTACATTTTAATACAATTTTTTGCATATGTGACTTTCAACTAGAATATTTTCTGTTAGTATTCGTACTAAAATTGAAATTCATAACATACATTTTTTTGAAACGAAATATTGAGAGAATGTGAACGCTGTTAAATAAAACACATAGAGAATATTTTATAAACTGGAAAGGAAAATGATTCAGTACACAAAAATTAACCATACTGTGATTATAACATCAATATTAAGAGATATAAAACAACTTGTTATATATAGATAGAGTCATAGAATTAATCTAAATGGTATTCAATTACAGAGTCATAAGTTCAATCACACATTTAACATCGGTAGCTCTGTAAGATTCGCGAACGTTTAAAAATTCCAGAATTAAAAAAAAATAATACTTGAAACTTTTATTATACTTTTATATTAACGGTTAATTTAAATTTCTCACAGATGAGATATTTTCCCGGAGTAAGAAGTATCCTATATCTTCTACCAAACATCATCAAAATCCGTCCAGTGGTTTTCTCGTGATGCTTTCCCAGACTGACAGAGTGAGATAAATTCTAAAAACTATAGATTCGGCCTTTGTGTCCATAATAATGGCTATTTCAATAACATTTACCAAAAAATATTTAATCTATGTACAGATCCGAGACTCAGTTAGAATTTTATCATATGTATAAATACTCGTAGACGATGTTGCACTATATAATATGCAACAAAGTATGATTTTCGTTTCTGTTGAAGAAAAGTCACAATAGATTTTATTACAAAAATGATATTTTAGTAGGTCCACCCTAATGTGAATGAAAGTGTTTAAACCTGTTAGCCAATTGAAATGATGAAACCCACAACATTGGACAATAGACGATTTGCAACGTTACGTCACCAACAGATGGCGCTCTCACTTTCACTGCGCGTGATCAATGGGCGTTAGAAAAAATGAAACACGGTCCTAGAATCGATTATGTTTTTAAAGTTATTTTTACCATTGTATATGGTTTGGTATATATCGATTATAATACAATAACTGTTTGGAATACTCTGCTTCAGTAACGAGCTAGTAAAAATGTGCAATATTCGTGATTATATAAAATACCAATTAAAATGTAACGTCTTTACTTAATATTCCATTTTCTTTTTCATTTTTGAGTTATGTTATTTGATGTATGGCTTTTGAGCGTGTCAGTGTTATTTTATAAGCTTGAAAGTGTATTAAATCTGTACATGCAGTCATTATATATCTATATACAGCTGAAAACATGTATTATATAAGCGCCCAGATTCCAGATTAATAATAAAAGCGCAGTTTCTTAAGAACCTTAAGAGAACCTTAATCGAATTACGACATGGATTTAAATCTCACGCGACATTCATCAACACCTTATAAGGCCATGCAAGAAATGTTACATTATTTTATATTAAAAGAAGTATAAATTAAAAATTGAATGCCTAAAAGACCTTTAGGTGTAACTACAGTGGATAATTTATGTGCCGTTTTAATTATCTACTGTCTTTTTAATCATTTCAAATTACTTTATTCATATGTGTTTCTGTGTGAATGTTTGGTGTTTGTCATATATATTTTTTTATTGAAAAATTGAACTCCTTTTCCATTGAACATTTCTAATTTAAAAGTAATTTGATATTGTAAGCTAATTTGTGTTGTAGCTGTGATGCCGAAAATATCTACTTTGCGTAAATAACGTTGTACCCCAAAACTTTTAACTTTGTTGCTACGTTGATAATGTACTAGACGGGTATAAATTATTGTCGAAGTAAAGTAATAAATTTAAAATAATTCCTAAGTGATCTTTATGTTACAAGGTCTCTCCACAATATGGTTCCATCCGTAGAACAAAGTGTGTTTTATGTTTATCCACGCGAGCATATCTCGCAAAAAGCGTATCCTTGGCAACATGTCGGGAGAGCATATAAATACTCGTTTACAGAACTTAATATAGTGTAGTGTCCTATATAGAGTTAGAGTCGAGATAATCTAGAACTAGACGTAGTTGAGTGCATCTAAATATGTTATTCGCAAATGTATTAAGTAGGTATGTGTTATTACTTACATATATTATAGTACCCACATAATATTATCATAACAAAATTAATATGATTAATATATATATATACTAGCGACTCACCCTCGCTTCGCTCGGGTTCGCCCCTAGCTTGCATTAAATCACGATTGATCAGTTTTCGACCGGAGAGGAAAAATGATTAAATTACTAAAATGGCTATTAAAATATAAGGGTTGATCGTAGAAGGGTGAAAATTGAGGATTGTATGTATTTTTGTATGTTGTATCATAAAAAAATAGAAATTAAAAATTTTGTCTAAAAAATAAAAAAAAAAAATTTAGGGGTGGACTACCCCTAACATTTAGGGGGATGAAAAATAGATGTTGGCCGATTCTCATAGATACCGGATAAGCACAAAAAATTTCATCAAAATCGGTCAAGCCGTTTCGGAGGAGTATGGCAACGAAAACTGTGACACGAGAATTTTATATATTAGATATATATATATATATATATATATATATATATATATATATATATATATATACACATATATACATATATATATATATTTTAAACTATGATGGATGGATTTCTTCATCGTCAACTAAAACCTTAACTTCAGTTTTAATAACAAAGAAACACTTAAAGATTTGGTCTTTTTTAAACTTTCGCTTTCTCTAACCGGCTTCTTCATTTGTAAAAGTATTGTATTTCGCAATTTGCACTTTTACTATCCTGTTTCAAAATGATTGACAGATATTACGTATCAATCATTTTTAACAAAAATTACGAAGTTATTTTTACGGCACAAAATTTTTGGATAATTTCTCAATTTAAGATGCTTTCTTTTCTAATTTTTTTGTGTCTTTCATGTAAAATCAAATGTGTATTTCAATTGTTTTCTTTCGTAACCAATATTTTAATAAAAGTGATAATGATAACGAGATTGAGGACAAAAATCAACCAAAGCCGTAAATGACGAACGCTGCTAAAACCAGTTCTGATCAGGTACCTACCTCGAGGTCGACACGGGTCATACTGACAATGACCTTTAATACCAAGAAGATTATTATTGTAATTATAATTATTATGTGTCACAATCTTACACCTCCACTACTCTTTAGTTAGGTATATTTAATTATTATGAACTAACTTGTAATACAAAAAAAAACTAGATAAAAATAAGTAATTATATTTTGTAGGTACATATTTAAAGTTATATATGTGTACACTACACATACACATTAACTATCTGGTATCCATAACACTAGTCTCGTAGCTTACCATGCAATTAAATGGTGCTGTGTTAATGTCCCAACATATTTATTTATTATTTATTAATATAATAAATTAGCGATTTACCCTCGCTTCGCTCGTGTGCTTCCTTAGCTGCCTAGTCCCCTACGTGCTACTCCAGGTTATAGTACTGCCTGTGAACTAAATTTCATTCAAATCTGTTCAGCCGAAAGAATAATAAATGTACACACACATATGTAAACTGTCTCATTTATATTAGTGGTCTATAAAAAACTTGCAGCTTGCTATATAAAAAAATGTATAAACTGTTTTATAACGACAATAACAAGGTGAAAATAAATAAGTATTTCATTTATACTCGTATTTCCTCCTAATGGCCTTTGAAGTTTAGAGTATTTTGAGATCGAAATTCAACTTATATTTAGTAACCAGGTATGTATTTATTGGCATTGCCTTCGATGCTCGCACGATGCGAATGTTTATATAAACCGCTAGTGGTCGCAGACGGGCCCGCTCGTGTGTGACGACAGTAAACAACGTTTATTAAATCAACATTTTCTAAGCGCTAAAATTAATAACCTATCTTTCGATAATATAACATAAAGATAGGTAAAAGCTTTAACGTAGTGCTAAATACCTATTTCTATCAGAAATAGATATTTGTCAATACTAGCGACTCACCCTCGCTTTGCTTCGGGTTCGTCTCTAGAAAAAACAACTCTATCCCACGGGAACCGTACATTTTTCTGGGATGATCTATAGCTTAAAGCTTTCCTCGTTAAATGGACTATCCAACACAAAAATATTTTTTTAATTCCATCCAGTAGTTGCTGAGATTAGCACGTTCAACCAGACAAACAAACAAACTCTTCAGCTTTATAATATTAGTATACATAAGGGGGAGCATTTTATAGATGGAGCATTCATTTTGACCGTAAGAGAACTTTTTATATCTTTTGAGATTGAGAGAATTTTTATTATCTTCTTCTCCTCTGTTTGTAAACCGATTTTTATTTTTTTATTTAGTAGCTACGACGGGCACTGTAGTACCCTTCTAGCGAGCTTTAGTATTGTCGATAATTTATTTTTGGAAACGGTTTTTTTTTATATAATATTTATATTTGAATTTCGATCACAGGCGAACATATAATTTAGTATTTAAACAAAACGAACAAACAAAATGCGTATCGATACAATGAAACCAAGGTAATTGATACTTTTACTCCATTATTACCACAACTTAAGCAATACAAGCAGACCTTATTGTGGCATAAATTGACTTTCCGAAATACACTTATCGTTTTTCGAACTTAACTTACCTCATAAGTTATTGAAATTCACATCAACTATGTAGAACGTTTGTATATCGACACTGTTTAACTTTTATGTCCAAATAAGATGTGAAGGTTAAGTGAAAACTCAGTTATTTTAGGACACGTCTATGTGTATCCCCTAGGTGCCTAACATATCTGACAACACATAGAACTTTCAATATTATAATAGTATAATAATTGTAATATTAGTTTATATAATTATTATATACTAGTGACTCGTCCTCGCTTCGCTCGGGTTCGTCCCTAGGTTGCTTCCCTAAATAAAATTAATTAATTTGGTTTTAATTTTATTTCGTGGGACCCTACTATTTTTCTAAAATAAAAAGCAATAGTAAAAAGCGGTTATTTTAATATTACAAGCAGACACTCTAATTTTATTTATCTGTATAGATCATTAATTAATTTTGATTTTAGTTGAAATTGCTTCAAGTTAATTCTTCGTCGTCGTTACTTCGACTTATGTATATATCAGCTTGCGATCCCATTGAACTAACTCTGAGTTACCACAGCATTTTTTTTCATTTCAATATAAAAAAACACTTCGAAGTTATATCACCTAGGTACTAAAATATACCAGTAAATCGCCTATTTCGTTGTTAATGTCCGCCATTATCGAAATTCGGTCAAGAAAACACGACACGAAAATAAAAACATTAAAAGTTTTTAAATATATGTATTTAAAATAACAAGTAGGTGTAATTTTATTAGGTGTGGCGATATACATACACATCAATGTTATTAAAAGTAGCAATTGAGCTACTGCTCTCGATATGTCATAGCGACATTTATTCATCACACAGTTTAATGTAAATAAAACTTATTTGTAAATATAGATCTCGATTATTGATTGGTATGCTGTTTTTTATACACTGCATTATATATACCAATTTTGAATTTTTTAATACTAATGTATTAAGTCGTATCAGTAAAACATGATTGTAAGTTAGAATACAATTATTATTTACTAGCGACTCAGCCTCGCTTCACTTCGGATTCGTCCCTAGACAAAAAGAAATTATCCCACGGGAACCGTACATTTTTCCGGGATAAAAAGTAACCTATGTGCTATTCCAGACTATAATCTATATCTGGGCCAAATTTCGTCCAGATCCATTTAGTCGTTTTCGTGTGAAAGAGTAACAAACATCCATCCTCCATCCTTACAAACTTTCAATTTATAATTTATACATTAGGTAATGTTAAAACGTCACATTTAGTTAAACTAAATATCTATACAGTTTCAAAATTATTATTAAAATACATGTATGGAATGCTTAATAATTAATTATTATATAATGTAAACTGTAAACACGATACTGACACAAATTATGAAATAATTAGCCAATGCAACGTAATGCAGTACAGTGCGCGACTTTACAATAAGGGATTTTTAATTCGGCTGTATTTTTTGTGTAAATTAGTGTTCGACAGTTGTGAATCGTTTTGTTTAGTTATATTTTTAATTAATAAGATTTTTTTAACGTAGAGAAATGCATTTACGAATATGACCTGCATACATATAAGTGGTTATGTAGGATACGCTGGCCATATTGCCAATACCCGAAAGAAATAACGAAACCTCCGTTTGAATGGGGCGTCGCGGGATCACTTACGCACTCCACCACGACGCCCTGACGGCTGGCCTACCGATGCAGACCAAAACAACCAAAGGGTTGCTCCCACGGTCCACTCTGCTATCAGTGAAGCACCTGGAATAACCTGCATGGTACCCCGCCCACCGAAGTAGGCTACCTTCCGATAGTGTCTTGGCTTCACTCCCGGCTGGATTGCCGGACGCTAATTAGTCCCCCACCACGATAAGGTGAACAACATCGGGGGGGAGGGGCGGGGGATTAATAAAACACCTTAAGGGTAGTCATATAAATTAAAAAAATATATATAAAATAACAACTTTTAAATGATTTTTAGTAGTAAAAATAAATTGTAAACGTTTCACATCAATTGTTTCCAATAAAAAAAATATTGTACCTACTGAAATTAAATGAGTATTTGTAAATTCGCGTCTGATAAGATTTTTTTCCATACTATACTTAAACTTGTTTAAATAAACTCGAAATGCTACTTAAAACGAGTTTTTATTAATCAAAACCATATATATATATATATATATATATATATATATATATATATATATATATATATTAAATAGTAGATAAGACCGTAAGAAGGCGTTTAATACGAATATTATCTTTGTCGACAGCCGCTATTCAACACATTGTCTTATTAATGTTCTTAGCGTCTCCACACGAATGTACAGACTCGAACAGATTTAGGTTAATTAGTGAGTGACTATTTCTGACGTAGACTGGAAGATGTGATTTTAAGACAATTCACGTCGCTATTATGTCATAATATATTCATTGTTACAATTTGGTACAAAATAGCGGAAACCTAACTCTAAACTAGACTTTCTGGTAAAGGGGAAGCAATTTTAAGTTATTTTTATGTTCTGCATCTTTTAGGTTCACTTTTCTAAATCGTGTGTTTCTTGTTCTGAATTATAACTAACAACTAAATATTATAAGGGTAGAATTTCATATTATTACTATAATCTATGTTAGAGTTCTGGAATGTTATATAATAAACATTAATCCTAAAGTACATGGTTATCTTTGAAATCTTAGTTACATAAATCATAAATATCGTAATAGTTTTCTAAGTTAATCGTTTCAAACAGCGTTCGTAAGGCTAAGTCGAACTTACTATACCTAATTCGATTAAGCATTAAGCAACTTCCCTATAGAGTGTTATGCAAAATTGACCAACTTGCATCACAACAATACTATTCGGCCTCTTTGTGCCACCTCGTTCTCAGTAGAGTCGGCTTCGCACGATGTTACGTGTGTTACAGAAGACTGTTTAAATATGCACTTGTGTCAAGAGTATACAATGGGGTCGTGGAAATGTATTGTGTGTAAGGGCCATAGGATTGCGATATTGATGATCGTTATCTATTGTTCTCTACTGTTGTGTACTGTGCAAAGGTTAGATATAATGATCTGTTATCATTAGTTTATCTTTAGATATGATTTTGAGTCAGACTGTAAAAGTAAAATCAATATGTGGGTCAATTGAAGACTAGCCAAATTTTAGACCGCGGCATACTTTTAGGGCACTTAAATATTTTGATTGATTGAATGAATTTATGGAAACTTTCGTTTATTTTGTAATATAATGCATAGTTTGTCGAGTCTGCCTAAATTCTATGCTTCATTGGGTTATCGTCTACGGCTTCAGGTCTGGAAATCCATCACCATCTCCCGGTTATTAAGTATTGGTTCTTTCAGTAAGAAATTCTCAGTAAAAGTCCAGAGTTGGGAAGCTCGCGATGTTACAGCCCGTGCCTCGGAGAGCACGTAAACGGTAAAGCTGTCGTGTCCTGCGTCTGATTTCTCATCGTCATGTCGAATTGTCGTCCCACCGGACTTTTACAGTAATAGGATTGCAGTGTTGATTTATGTTTGCGCACACACTTGTTTAATATACTATCTTTTTCAGATGGCTAGTCTCAATGAGATTAACCGTAGCAGAAATTGGTCAGGAGGACTTGAAGTAATTCTTTATTTGCCACTTCAGTGTTAAATCCAAAACTTGTTATTTAAAGCTCTACTAGCAATGTATGTACATAACATGTTCAGTTTCTTCAAATTGTTGTTCCACAGTTAGTTTATATGTAAATAAAAATATCAAATTCTAGCTAAGTGACCTTCTTTTAGTCAAGTTGTTCGGTTACTTTAATTAAATAGCAAAAATATTCATTGCAAATCAGTACAGATTAGAGATATTATTTTAGATTGATATTACGGTCAGAGGAATTCCCCGAATTGCTAGTTCAATGTCACCCATATTAGCTGCTAATCGCTCTATTGTCTCGCCTCATTAGTATGCAGCGGCCGTATTAAATCTACGTATATAATATTTGTATTGGTAATTGTTAGGTGTGATTTAATCACACAATTATTGTGTATGCACATGCGGTTAGGGGTGTTGTCTTTTGATTGGATTTCAATATGAAAAACAGACTAATATTACATTTCATGTACCTTATTTTTGAAATAAGTTGAAATATTTAGCATAACTCGTGTGTGCATCTTTCACGTTCGTAATCGGTCCACTTTATAATTGCAAAAGATTAGGATATATAAAAAAGGTGAGGCTATGTCCAACAGTGCACGAAAAAGATTGATTATAATAAATTGATTGATGATATGATAAATTTAGATTAATATAAAATTTAATACATAAGTAGACTATGATCTGGAGTAACGCACCCGAGCGAGGAGAGTGCAAGTCGCTGGTATTGATGAAAAAGTGTTGACTATTGAAATTTTACATACATATATGATAATGTTCATGATGCAATGGCTTATGTATCTGCAGATTTTGTGTAGGTTGTGTATGTAGGAAGTGGGTTCGATTTCCTTGCAATGAATTTTGTATTGTCCGTCACATATTTATTTCGGTTTGTTAGTTGTCGAATTGGTGAAGCTTGACGATAAAATTGTCAAATAGTTAGAATTAAAATAGTAATGTATTATTAAATTATGTTAAATCGTAAGTAATTTGAAAAAATGCAGACAATTCGTACGAAGAAATTTCATTTTAAATGAGTCAATTGTAAAGCGATTAACTTCACACAATAATGAAAGCGAAATGCTCCAAATAAGAGCAACGATCGATTAAATTATATCTTTTGCAATGCTTTTATTCGCAACGTAATTGTTCATGACTTATGTAACAAATTATTTCTGTAGCAGATACCGACTAATCGGAAATTTTGTAATAAACTCGCAGTTATTATGAACCAATAATCTATATATAAAAAGTGATGTGTGTATGTATGTTCCCTAATAACTCCAAAACGGCTGAATTGATTATGATGAAATTTTGAGAATGATCCTGTGAAATTTGTTAGCAATCTGATCAACAGAATTAGTGCTACCCGTGCGAAGCCGAGGCGGGCTGCTAGTGACTTATAAAAAATCATTTTAAATAACAGTACCTACTATTTAATGTATAATTAATAAAATACCTATACAAGATTAAAGAATTTTAAAAATAACTTGGTTCCCTTTATGTATGTGTACATTGGAGTGTAACAAATAAAACTATTATATGTATATATTATGCTGTAAACAATGTATATAAAAAAATAAATAATAAATATGTTTAAACAAGCTGAACAACGAACGAACGTGATGAAAAAGTCAATGAAGATTAATTTTGAAGTGAATCTGTTTTTATTCAAGAACTGCTTTTCAATATAAAGTAAAACTAGCATTTTAAAGCAAGTCACATTGTTCCACGACTCAGTTATTTATAGAGAGTTAACTAATTAAAAGCATCTTCTCTTTTCCATATTAGCGAAGCGGGTTTATTAATTGACATTTTATACCGGCCGAGTTTTTTCTTAGAAAATAGCAACAAGTAACTATTCTTAGAGCTTTAGCAGACTAATGAGGTGTCCATTATGCATCTTAAGTAAATTAAGTGCATATTTAGGATGTTATACAAAAACAACGAGGCTTATTAATGTTGATTTATTATAATTTATAACTTAACGCTCGCTTTTAAAGAGAATTTCGTGTTTTTAACGTTAAAACGATTTTTTGACTCTTAGGGTCAATCTCTTCAAGGGACATTTTAAGACCTTAGGGGGGTACCTAAGGAATGTTTTATGTAAATTTCAAGGTGATCTAGCGGATTTGACAGACCAGTCAATAAATTACTCATTGTCATTTTTAGACATGTAGATAAGTTTTCAAACTCGTTTAGACATCAGCAATCAAAACAGGTGTTTTAGTACTCTAAAGTAGAATGGAACGTGACACACTGGCTAATAAATCATACTTTGTATTCCACGTGAGCTCTGCTGTTTAACACGTTCACTACGGTTTTTCACTGCTAATCTTAATTGGCCATACTAACGCGTATACGTCAATACCTGAGTTTTCTCTACGCGTGTACTCGTCGCGTGCATAATATGCGTGAACGATCTGCTCTGATTGTAGCTTTCTTTCTCATCCTAGGAAGGTAAAAATTGTTTTAGGTGCAGAGAAAAAAAAGTGCGTATAACTTATAAATATTCTTTAAAAATTAACATTTAAATTACATAAGTTTGCATAATTACTTTAAAGAAGACTTAATCGGTAGATGTTAAGTAGTAGATGTTTCGAAAATATGTCGATAAAAGCTTTACCGCATACCACCTGTTTGTTCTAAAACATACCGGGTGTACGCGATTTCAAGAAATTTCGCTGTTTTAAGTATACTATGTATACTTGTATAAGTATAACCTATTATACATTATAAATAAAATAAAAGATCTTTGTAAGATGTTTGCATAATTGTGTAATATTAAACTCAATTTAAGATATAACACACGTAAAATCAAACACATGTTTTAAACTTTATGCTATCGAAACAATCAAATTGACATCGTTCACATATTCAAAAGACTAAATTCATAAAAGAACATGTAAACAACTAGAAAGCGAATGGTGCTTATCGCCCCCATGGCATCTGTATTCACCTGTCGACGGAAGGAACGCGATTGCCATTCGCCGGCATTGTTATCTGCGTTTGTTTTGAAATAACCCAGTCTCTCCCGAAAGCGTACGATACCTTTGCTGTACTATCGGACTTCACTAATTGATTCCGATTGAAATGTTCTTTTAGTAAAAGTTCAGATTTCAACCAAGATGTGTGATATGATTCTTTATATCCAGTCCTTTTAGGATAGTTTTAGGTTTCTTTGGGTACATCTTTATGTAAATCAGCAAAGACCAAAACAGTTCAGTACACAAAATAAACAACAGAGGAAATTATTTATCTATTCTAATATTTAAAGAGGAAAAAAATTTTTTTGTTTGTTTGTATCGAAAAGGCTCCGAAATTACTGAACCGATTTAGATGAAGTTTGGTAAGAAGATAATTTTAGACCCTGGGAAGGACATAGGATAGTTTTTATCCTGGAAATAATCCTTTAAGGGGGTGAAAACGGGAGTGAAAGTTTGTATAAAGCGAGGGTGAGTCGCTTGTTTATATTTAAATAGGTAAATTCAATTCATATATGGTTTCCTCAAATTATATATCAATTACGATCATCGAATTTATATCACTGCTCGAACACTTGTATAATACATTTTTCCTACAAATTATTATAACTTTGTTTTGTTGTGCATGGTTTTGTCATAAATTAAACGATGTTCTTCCTTAGACATTAAAGCTGATGTACATTAAAATAACTAATTTTTTTAAGTTACTTTATGTTTGTAAAACTGACATGCTTAGCTGCACATTTCCACTTTATAATAAGCTTGTTCAATATTTGTCCAAGAGTCCATATCTTAAGTAAATATTTAAATCTTTGAACAAATAGACAGTTTTTTTTTTATTAAAGAGAATTGTTAACCCACATACGTAGATGTAGATAAAGCTTATATGTAATTTTCTCGAACTGGTTTATCAGTGAGCTGGCCTATTTATCGGAACCACTGTACTGCTTTATCTCTCGATCTAGTTAAATATAGGACACTAGCGACTCACCCTCGCTTCGCTCGGGTTCGTACCTAGGTAAACTAGTATATATTATACTAGCCATTCACCCTCGCTTCGCTTGGGGTTCATCCCTAGATAAAAACAAATCTATCCCACGGGAACCGTACATTTTTCCGGGATGATATATATATCCTATAGCCTATAGCCTTTCTCAGTTAACGGGCTATCTAATGCAAAAGAATTTTTCAAATCTGATTAGTAGTTTCTGAGATTAGCACGTTCAACCAAACAAACGAACTCTTCAGCTTTATAATATCAGTATAGATAGGTGAATAAATATGTGAAAGATTTTGGCATTTATTTTACTAATACAAATATTATAATCTATAGAATAAAGTCTATTTATCATCTTCTCATTTTTTTTAATCTAAAATAATTATTCCGGCATCAACTGCGAATGAAAAGAAAAAAGAAATAACAAAAATCTCTCAGGAATAGCAGGCTCTTGCGAGAGTTTAATCACAGAAATAACTACGGAAATGTCGGTCTTACAAAATAGGCTGGTTTGAATTTTTATATAAAAGATATATGTACCTATAATACCTATTTATACGTAGATTTCCTACGATACAATTCGCTATTTTCCGCCTATCTTGAATTATATACATACATATGTTATTATTATATACTTGTGACTTACCTTCGCTTAGCTCGGGTGCGCCTCCAGATATCATGATTTCTATCTCGATCTCTTCAATAATCATCGTCTTATTTCAGCCAATTTATACAAAACCTTAATGAATTATACACCTAAACCTTCTTCATAAATCACTCCGTCTATTGGTGAAAACCGAATGTAAATTCGGTCGGTAGTTTTTGAGTTTATCGCGTTCAAACGGACAGACGCGGTGGGGAGACTTTGTTTTGAAATATGTATATGTAGTGATATTTCATAGTGGCGATAACGATTTGTTTTTTTATTACGTTCGATTAGAATTGTCGTCCCAATGTAGTTTGAGAAGAAAAGAAAAGAATAAAGAGAGCGGGAGAGTATTATTATTATTATTACGTCAAATGGTTGTAAAAAGATACCTAGGTCATTTGTAAAACTCTAAAAGCATTATCACAAACACAAACGTACAGTAGTATAAATAATGAACCATAAACAAAGGCTATCTTTTTGTTCGTGGACACGATTCTTTCTACCATATCATGTTATATCTAATGAATTACAATTTTTTTTAGTAATCTTAAAATTTAAGACTATAATTAAGTTCTTACATATATATATATGTACAATAGCTTATATATGCATATGTATATATCACAGTACTCACACTATAAGTGCTAAAGCATCAAGTATTATTATGGATGCTATCAATAACGACTAGACTGCCTCTTAAATGGGTTCTTCAATTAATAAAATTGATAATACGTTACATAGATCAAAAGTATTAAATAATATGATGTAATTTTAAAATATAAATCTTTTTTTTTGCTCTTTAGGCTCACTACACATATACCTACTATTTTGTTTTTCGACAACGCGACAGGACAAAACCAGTTCAGTACCTTTTTCTCCTCTGTTTATGAAAAGTAAGTGTATAACATAAAACACTTGTAAAAGTCTGTTTGAATAAAGTGTGGAAGTATATGCCTCTTATATAATATATAAAATATATAAAATTGTATCTGATCGCTGTCTGTACATGGAAGATATTTGAGGAAATTTATTATTGCGGGTCTTTATTACTAAACGCAATAGAAACAACCCAAAACAATGATTTTTAGAATTTTTGCCTTTTTGCCTGCGTGCCAATCTCAGAAACGGCTTAATCGATTTGGGTGCGGTTTTCACTAATGTATTGTGGTAACCTTTACTTAACATTTACTACTTGTTTTATTTTAATCGGTTCATAAAAAAAAGTTATATCAACTACTCAACAACATCTAGTATTAACATCATCAAGTAGTAAAATAATAGAAAAAGTAACTAAAACTTGACGGTTATACAGAACAAACAATATCTACTAATTAATTTACAATATTGTTATATGGATACAGTTTATTCAGATCAAGGTCTGTTTGACCGATTGCTTGACCTTTGCGTGGGTTACCGAAATAAAATTATTTATCGAAAATAGCATGATAGCGGAAAAGATATGTATATGGAATGAAAGTCGTTAGAGACATTTATTACTCTCTTGATAGCTAATGGATGTTATTTTTAATATAAGATAAAATGTATTATTACATTGGTTGATAGCAAAACCTCAAGTTGATATCGATTGAATGAATCGTCATTTATCAAAATAGATAAATGATTTTTATCTATTTTGTTTGTATTCTATTGAACTATTCATATAATTGTCATTTATCTTTCTTTCCAGGTTCTTTGATAAAACTATTCATTAAGATCGTTTCTGAATTTATAGAATCATGAGTATACTTGTATTTGTTTTAAATAACACTTTCTTCTCGTTTTTTTTTCGTGGACGTCTGGTACCAAAAATCTACATAATATATCCGCGTAAAATCCGAAAAGTTTTAATTTATTTAAAATATCGAATTCTCGCGTAAATCTAAGGAAGTATTAGAGACTGTAAAGCATTATACATACATATATGTATTTAAAAATATTACTATAATCTGTACTAATAATATAAATAAAGGGCAGAGTTTGTTTGTTTGTTTGAACGTGCTAATCTCAGGAACTACTAATTCGATTTGAAAAATTCTTTTTGCATTAGATAGCCCGTTTATTGAGGAAGGCTATAGGCTATGTATCATCATGCTACTACCCAAGGGAGCGGAACAATAATACAATATATAGTCGTATCTAATTCATACTAACCGTTAAAACGTGAAGCGTTAGTCTATTATATTTGTATAATATAAGGGTAAAACAGTTATTTTCCATGTTATTGTAAACGTAAGGTAAAATATTTATAACCTTACAATCGATTACTCTTAAAAGTATGAAATGAAAGACTTTTTATTGTAAATGCATTTTATGTTCTATTATGCGGTAATACAGTTTGTTTTCAATTGTGTTGGTCCAGTGTAAGGCGGCGACGTCTCCGCCAGTATCCGTTTACGTACCCAAGTCATAAACAAACGCGATTAATTGAAGTGAAAGTGATCAAAATTGTTGGTTTAAATGTGAGATACTAGCGATTTGCCCTGTCTATGCTTTGATGTAAAGTGACACAAGTATTACATATATATTAAATAAGCAAAGGCAGAAGAGTTTAATACCTTTTTCTCCCGTGTCAACTGTTTTTTTTTTTGTTTAGTAGCTATTGATGAGCTATAGTGTTATCAATAAAAAATGAAAACATTTTGTGAAGTTATACTTCTTTTGGCACGTTTGGAAAAAAATATGAGAGTAAAATTTTTACGATGCACAAAGCGACATGATGAAGTTAACTGAAAGCCACATGAATGATGTTAGCTGCATTCCTTTTACAAACAAAGAGTTGTGACATACGGGATAAAATCTTCAGCTATTTTTGTACTCTTACACCAAAGAAGTATAACTTCTTACGTGCGTACATAAGTAGGTACACACACACGTTTTTTTTATATACTAGATAGGTAAATCCTATCCATATGCATATGTTTATTGTCAAGTTTCCAATGTTAATTATGATCGAATTTCGACCACTAGGCGGTTATATATACCCAATTATATAATTATACATATCGGACTACTATTATAAGAGCAAATGTTTGTACGTGTGTATTTGTGTGTATGCTTGTCACTTTTTCACACTGAAATGATTAGAAGAATTTTGGATAATATAAATTGAAGATTGAATGAATAAAAGGACACAGATATAACCTGGAGTAATGTAAGGTGGATTCAATATTGCGCACTTAAACTCTAAATCGGTCCTTTGTGTATATGACCTAGAGTAACAGAAGCTACTGTTAGGTACTTAGGAACTTAACCGAGCGAAGCGATAATCGATAAGTCGTTAGTATTACATAAACTTTACATTACATTTATTTCAATACGTCCCGCTCTCCCTACAGTACGGAAGTAGTGATGGAAACCTTCACAAACGTGCACACGATTGCTTACCAAACCTATCCAAACCAAACTATTCAATTTTATATAATGTCTTGGATGATTCTCTCAGTTTTCATACGAAATATTGCATTGAGATGGAATCAGTTTCTAAATCTTTTGAGGATTTGGTGTGTACTCATACATAATTCTCAAACTCATACGTAAATATGTCGTACATAAATATATACTCATGTTTATTTTGTGAATTTATCACAAGGCATTTAAAAAAACATAGGTAGTTATTATTAAAATTATTGCCAACTGATTGTTATGGTTGTATTACTATAGGTATAATAAAAAAATTCTAAATGACAAATGCCAATTAAGTTATTCTCTTCTGTCTTGTGGCAATCAATTTCAGCTGTAAAGTCATTGTAAATCAGTGAACGTAAGCTATAAATGTTAATAACAAATAAGATACAAAGTCGAAGGCGAAAGAAACAAAGTATAAGAAGATTTGCTTATAATTATTAGTATTGTCTCAAGTAAATTAGAGGTTTATGAACAATTACGCTATATGCTAAAGGGTAGAATCATAACCTACGAAATATTATTTAGTGGGTACTATTACATTTACAAAGTATGAACTAAACTACTCAATTTGTTGGATAAAAAATTCTCTACCCACAGATTTAGTTTTCTAATAGTTTGTAAACGAAAGTTTTTCTGCAATTTATTAAGCACTAGCGACTCACCCTCGCTTCGCTTCGGGTTCGTCCCTAGACTAAAACAAATCTATCCCACGGGATCTGTACATTTTTCTGCAATTTATTAAGCACTAGCGACTCACCCTCGCTTCGCTTCGGGTTCGTCCCTAGACTAAAACAAATCTATCCCACGGGATCTGTACATTTTTCCAGAATGATATATAGCCTATAGCCTTCCTCAGTTGACGGGCTATCCAATGCAAAAAGAATTTTTCAAATCGGATTAGTAGTTCCTGAGATTAGCGCGTTCAACCAAACAAACAAACAAACTCTTCAGCTTTATAATATTAGTGTAGATAATATGCTCATATCATATATTTTAATTCATTGTTATGGCAATCATTTTGTTCCGCTGTCAATTTGTATCTATTATTATGTATGTGACGAAATAAACTTTATTCAAAGAGGCTTGAAAGACAAATCGTTTGTAACTTATCACATACAGGCCTTGGTTAATTGAGAAGGCCGTTTATAGACCTTTAGGATTAATCTCTGCTTGCAAAATACCCACTTGCCTACGAAAATGACCGTGTTACTGACTTATTTTTGCATCTTGTTATATTTGAATCGAAAATTAAACTTTGCAGGTGTAAGATATTAAATGTCAAGTTTCTTGTTCTTAAAAATATATTTTTGTTTTTGGAAAGATTGATTGATCAAATATTTATAAGCTCTTGAGTTTTTAAACATATTTTTAAATAGCTGTTTTTTATTTCCTTATCAAAGTTGATAGTATAAACATAGTAAAAACTGTCAAAGATCGATGTCCTGATACAACATTAACATATTTAGAAAAAAAACCGAGGATTTTTTGTATTAATATCTCGAGAATTCTCTCCAGAAGGAAAAGGTTGGGTTTATAGGGTTCAGTGCTTTCTATGTACATAGGTACCGCTTTGGAAAGCACGTCAACTTCATGAAATACTAAATTGGGTATCTAATGACGAAACTGTCATCAATGTTCATGTCGTAGCGACAGTATGTCATCGTCCATCTAACGCCTTGATCGCAGTGAGCTCTAGGAAACACTGACTTATTTAATATTAAATTGATTATATTGAAGCATGACGAAATATTCATATGATACTTAGTAGACCTTGGCAAAAACTCCCAACTTATACGTTTCGGCCAATTTATAATATATAAATTGCTTTTGAAAATTTTATCAACTATCTGTAACCATACTAATATTATAAATGTGAAAGTTTGTGAGTATGGATGTATGGATGTTTCTTACTCTTTCAAGCAAAAACTACTGAATGGATTTTAATGAAACTTTACAGTAATATAGCTCATATATCAGAATAACACATAGGCTACTTTTTATCCCAGAAATATATACGGTTCCCTAGGCATAGAATTGTTTTTGTTTTTCTAGAGGCGAACCCGAGCGAAGCGAGGGTGAGCCGCTAGTATTATATATTATTGGGAATAAAAATAACTTTTAAGTTGTTGTTAAAGAAATAAACTCGTATTAAATTGTAATGTTTCTTGAAAAGTCTTGAGGATATATTCGTCTTATACAGATAATATCTGCTAAAAACATAGCCATATTACACTTTAGGGTGATGTGAATGTTGAGTGTAGTATGTGCACTGTTCATTTCGACAATATTAGCAGTTTGATTTTCATACGGGATGCTTTCTTTAACATTAGTAGTTGTCAGAACTGCTCTATGTTCATCGCAAAAGGTATCTCATCTTCAAGATTAACAAATATTTCAGTATCTGGTTTTAAGCGATAAAGCAAGGTTTTGTTTTCCGTAAGGAGTTTTGGAGTGCTTTTCAAATATTACTAGTAAAATATTTGTGCCAATGTGTGTAATATTTTTATTTAAACGGTCCAGCTGCAAGACATATTTAATATCGAGTAATCAACACCTTCGTGTGAATGATGACATTGAAAGATTATAGCGTTAAGAAATATTACACCATTCGCAATGTCCCGTACTTTTTCTAGTGACTGATGAATAAAAATGAATTTTATGGTTTTAATCATTAAGTATATACTTTTTACCATTAATAATTTTACAAAGTTAAAGCGAAGCGAAATTTCGTTTGCAAATGACAAAGTAAAAGTTTAATGCAATACGACTCCATTTTCACCGTAAGCAAAGACGGTTTCGTTTGAACTTTAAACTATTTTACTGCGTCCACCCTTGAATCGTTCTTTGATAAATACTTATCAGAGTGAATTGCAATACTGTAACGTTTCTTTCCTTAGCAACACTATATTTAACTCCAAGGATATTAATAAAGGTTGCCATATTTATATCATTGCACTACATTTAATATCAACAGATTATAAACAACAAGTAGCTATTTACGTTCACTTTACAGTAATGTACGTATCTGTTTATTGATCGTAGATACGTTCTTGGTGTATGAAATAAAAACAACTCGACAGTCTATGGTGCGGTCCATGTGGTTTTTGTTTAGTTTACATTGACTACCTATAAAAAACTAAATAATTAATTACGTACTTGGGGTTATTATTACAAAGGAATTATAATTTCTGTTATACTATATCTATCTATAATTTTGCAACGATTTTCATCTATACCCTCGTAAGCCGTTTAGTTTGACATTTTCCGTGCCTGTCGTTTGCCATGACATCATCCCATTATGTCACTGTTTGACGTTACACTAAATGCTTGATTAAATATGGTTAGAATATGATGTTTTGACTTACTAAGTTACAACACGGTTCATATATGTATACATATATTGTAATACTAATTATAAGCGTGGGTTATTATTAGATGTTAATTTGATGTTATAGTTCCTTTAAAACAAACTTTTGGTATAGATGCATCAAATACTGAAAATTGTTAAAATTACACTAATATTAGAACACATATTTTTATTAGTTGTATACGAAAGCTTGTCTGTGAGTTTGTGTGCTTCTAAATTTACTGTACTTAATAAATAAGTTTTTAAGGAAAATGACGAACGTAATTTCAGGACCCATTTTCCGATTATTTCTTACTATCGACTCACCCTCGCTTTGCTTCAGGTTCGTCCCTAGACAAAAACGAATCTGTCCCACGGGAACCGTACATTTTTCCGGGATGATATATAGCCTATAGCCTTCCTCAGTTCACGGGCTATCTAATGCAAAAAGAATTTTTCAAATCGGATAAGTAGTTCCTGAGATGAGCGCGTTCAACCAAACAAACAAACACTCTTCTGCTTTATAATATTAGAATAGATGATGCGTATTTGGGCAGCAGTTGCATCTTCAAATTTTACTCTAAATATTAACGCGATACTTAAGCTTCTTACTTGACAAGACCTTCTTACCTTTACATATCAGTTACAATTACATTATAATTACATGTGATCTCTAATTACGGTTGTAATATATTCGACAAATCCACGCGGATCAAGTGGTCAACAGGCTAGTGTCACACAAAACCAACCACCATGTCATGTCACGGATAATATAAATGATGTATGATTGATGGCTTCGGCTTCTTGATATCCACTCGTATTGTAACGCCCAGTCATTACTTTCTCCTAGACGTATTACCCTATATTTTGAATCTATTTGCTCAAATGTCTTTGGAAATATTGATTGATCAAATATTTATAAGCTCGTGAGTTTTTAAATATTTTGTTAGTTTTTTTTTTTTTATTTCCTTATTGAGGTTTATAGGATAAACATAGTAAAGACTGTCAAAGATCGATGTCCTGACACAACTTTAACATATTTAGAAAAAAAATCCGAAGATTTTTTGTATTAATATCTCGAGAATTCTCTCCAGAAGAAGATTGATAGGATTCAGTGCTTCCTATGTACATAGGTGCCCCGCTTCGGAAGCCTTGAATGTTGTTTGTTGTAAATGATTGAATTTTGTTTTAATATCATATAGAATTATCCATGTACATAATTCCTAACCTTTACACGAATTAAAAATCGTCTGTTTTAAATTCTGATGAAGTCGGGGTACTTCTTTGTTGAAATGTAATTGGGTTGCTATCGATTAAATAATTAAGAGTAAGAGAATATTTTGCCATTTACTATATATTTATTACAAATGACGATACACAATACCGCTTTACGCCAGGCATATTCAGCATCGACCTCGCTTCATGTCGGTGGCAGTAATTGAAATTTTATCATATTTGTAAAGAAATTACACATCGACATGTTTCGTTTTAACTTTATATCGTTTGTTTGAAGGTTTTACTCGCTTAAAATAATTATAATAAACGATACTTTAAAAACCATTACTAAATGACGTGAAAAGTGAAAATTAAACGTGAATGCATGAAATGGAATAAAATAAAATAAATACGGGGTTCGACATAACATTTATTCAAAGTGGCGAAGTCGGAGTCTCGTATCGTGTTAGTGGGTGATGGTCAAGAGGATGGATGTTGTTGTCCTGGTATGAGGATCGCAGACATTGGAGGAGCTCTCCTGGAAGCCGCTAAGCTGACGAGGTCCTGGTTTTGTCAGAAGCCAGATTACGGGTAAGATGTGAATCTTGATTTATGGGGAATCGTGATGATGTTTCTTAAAAATTAGATTACTAATTAAGTACATACGTAAGTACGACCGTTCAAAGAGACAATTAGTTTTTGATTAATAAATTTAATTAGAAATTACGTTTTAATTATGTCCTCTTGTAACAACAGTTCTAACACGTTAGGTTTTTTCACAAAAAGAAATATATGTTTTTATTATATTCACCGACCGAAATCAAAAGTACACTACGATTTTAGAACCTGAACGTGCAAAAAATCTAAACGAATTTCTATAAAAGCAATTCGCTTTCATTCACCACATAGAATCGTTAAAAACGAGAGCAATCCATTCCGTCAAACCAGGCAATCTCCCACAAACGTTGCCCACTTTAATAACCGACTACTTTTTCTGAAAACTGGGTCGTTCCTGCAGCTAGCGGGTGCATTCATCCGTATTAATCAAGTCGGTGCAACTGAATAGGCCCCACTAACAATGGGGGGGATGTTTCGCTCTATTTGACAAATAAACTGCAAACGATACTCAGCAAGTGCCCTAAATATTCATATATAAGTCATTAACCTTTAAAAAAGCTCAGTAATGTATACAATAACACACGAAAAAGTTGTTTTTAATAATTACATTTTTTCCATAAAAATATAACGGGTTTATTCGTATATATTTTTCAGGTAATGTTTTAACGTTTCAGTATTTTTAATGAAAACTCCGAGCTGACCTGAGATAATTTCAATTGCGGCAGCCGTGAAATGACCGACATTCATTTCAGTACTAGTAGTGTAATAGTTCTCTGATTTTTTTTCAACTAGTAGGATTTTTATGTATCACTTTCTGTAAGTTATCCTACAAAATTTTGAACTTGATCCATTAAACTGTTAAATCAAAAAACCAATAAGTTGTTTATACAAGAATGATCTCGTTTTATTATCATGTGTATCGCAATAACTAAATGTTCATTATCATTACTTCTGTAATTGAGAAATTGTTTTCTCTTTCCCATTAAAAATTAGCTCTCACTACATTCTCTCTAGCTATTAGTATAATAGAGTACAAACACTGCAGCAATTTAACTGTAGTATCGAATTTCCCATTTAAGGCGTGCCGCAAGGCTTTATTTTGGCGCCGCTCCAGCAACACAAGAGTTACATATTAATTGGCAAGCTTTATCCGACGATAAGTGCGTCATAAAAACCCTATTGTTTGCATTGATTTTAATTTTACGCCATAGCAGTTTTTCTCTACTGCTCGCTGGTTAAGGCAATACGGTTACTTTTTACTTTTTCATGCGAACACATTTGAGCAAATATCTAAGCTAATTACGTAAGATGGTATTGTGTAAAATTTCTAAATGTAAATATTCCTGAATATTACTGTTACGTTTTTAAATTACCTAAATATGAATTCAAAAGAATACAGCATAGAAAAATATGTTTAATTTATCTCTTGTTATTTACACGTCCATTTTATCATGATTACGTCAAAGACCGCTCTTAAGTGCATTTACGTCGGGTCCTTTAAGGAAATGTAAATCTGAAATCTTTATGCAAATTGAAGTAAGACGACCAATGAGAGTCTTCTGAATCGTGTCCTGTAATCTTATCGTTTAGTTTATTCATACATTTGTTGTCTGTTCACGTTGCTTCTTTATTATGCTTAAACGTTTTTTGTTAACATGTTAATCTCGACTTTTGGATTTTATTAAATTTTTGCGTTGTATTGTTGAGTAAAACAACTTGAAAATAAATGAAATGATTAATTATAAGTTTAATGAAATGGTTAAATGCTTTGTGTAAAATTTCTAAAATAATTAAACAAGGGTCAATTTGTTGTGACTCAAATACTATTCCAACTGTATAAACTCTCATATTTTTATCACTAACGAATTCATCTTCAAATTACGAGTACATTTCAATTTAGCTTTGCAATTTCGGCTGAGTTAGTTCTAACTCGTGTGGGTATTTAGTTAGCTCATGCACCTGAAGGCATACCATATGTAGATGCATATCATAAAAACTATCAAGACCGATTTCCATATTACGATATGATAAAAATAATTTTAAAATCACATTATGTATAAATGTGAAAATTTGTAGGTGTGTTTGTAACTTTTTCACGGTAAAACGGATTATCTTAGGGATTTGAACGAAATCGTAATGGAGTTACTAGCTTATATCCTGGATCAAAATAGACTTCATTTTATTAACGTATCTGCACGAACGAAGCCACAGGAAAATACTAGTGAGAGCAATTTTTCATAACATATACATATCATTATACCTATCTAGTTTTTTTGGCAGTATTTTGTTTTTAATGTTTAACTACATCCACAATGGAGAAACAGAGATGGATATCTAATCTGATTATTTTTTATTTATATTGTTGTGTGAGCTGATATATGAAATACTAGCGACTCACCCTCGTTTCGCTCGGGTTCGTCCCTAGCTTGCTTCCCAATACAAACTTTCTTCCCCATTTTCACCCCCTTAAACGATGATTTCCGGGATAAAAAGTATTCTATGTCCTTCCCAGGGTCTCAAACTATCTTACCAAATTTCATCTAAATCGGTGTAGTAGATCCAGAGATTACCCCACTACAACCTCACAAACTCAGAAACTTTACCTCTTTATAATATTAGTATAGATGATTTGAATTTCCCATGACAATATTCCTTTTGGAAACTCAACTGAACTTGTATTAAATGGCATACATATTAATGCCCTTTTGGTGCAGTAGTGCGGTCCAAATCCTTGTATTGGCTATGTAGATGTTTCTATTGGTCTCGTTAAGGGAATACTATCTAACATGTGAGTCATTATCTTATGTAAATACTAGCGACTCACCCTCGCTTCGCTTCGGGTTCGTCCCTAGACAAAAACAAATATATCCCACGGGAACCGCACATTTTTCCGGGATGATATATAGCCTATAGCCTTCCTCAGTTAACAGGCTATCTAATGCAAAAAGAATTTTTCAAATCGGATTAGTAGTTTCTGAGATTAGCGCGTTCAACCAAACAAACAATCAAACAAACTCTTCAGCTTTATAATATTAGTATAGATTAGTATAGATAATCGCTATAAAGATTTAGAGATTTAGATAAGAATATAATATCCAATTTTAATATTTACAAAACAGTAGGTACAATAAGTGAAAATTGAATAAAAAACTCAAATTCCTTCTAACTTGCCAGGTATCTGCTGGTCTTAAAGAATGCTTCAGAAAATCGTCTTAAGAATATTTATCGTGTTTTCTTCTCGAATTCCAGAGAATAAACGTTTATCTGGTATTTCGCTTTGATATTGTAGACGATTCAAATTACGATGATTTAAATTATAGCCTGTGCTTTGTTTTTAACTTTGTTAATAATTGTACCTTCGTTATTTTTAGCTTTTATAATGTATTTTATAATAAAAAGCTTAAGTTATTTATTTATTATATTTTTTTTATAACAATACCTACTAGAAAGGGTAATATGGATATTCAGACAAATTTACGTTGATTGCTATATGTAACGATTGTTCTATATTAGTTTCTAGCTCCACAGTATTGCATTGTCATCACGCTTATATGCGTACTCATATGTGAACTAAATGACATTCAATTCTGGTATTGGTCAAAGTTAAATTTGTATGGAATTGCAATAATTTTTAACTAGACAAATAAACTAAAGTAAAAAGCATTAACAGTGGGACGATATATTTTTTCTTGCATTATATTATAATGGCAAATAAACTGTGCAAAACATTGTTAGTTCATTTCACCATATATATATATATAAATTTCAATAATGGATTAATCTCTTTTATTTATAATATAAGTATATTTTAATATACGTTATAAGTTATCCGATCAGAAACCATTCAAATTATAATCTGAAATGGTTTTCTCGAACTTTCTATGTAGTCGTGACTATCGCTTCATATTCTTATTGCTAAATACGAGCACACGATTCTGCGATTTCCAGAGATGCTTGGCAAATATCGATTATCGCTGTTGTAGTCTAGAATTTTCATCTGCTAAGTTTTTGTTTCGTTAAATTGTATTTTTACTTTAAATAATATAGGTTTACCTAATATCTATACATGTAATAAAATTGTAACCAATCGCTGTCTGTACATGGAAGATATTTGTGAAAGAATATTAGGGGTCTTTATTAACGCAATAGAACCCAAAACAAAGATTTTTTTTGAATTTTTGTATGTTTGTTTGTCTGTACGTTTGTGCGCGCTAATCTCAGAAACGGCTTAACCGATTTGGGTGCGGTTTTCACTAATGTACCTATTGTGGTAAACTTCACTGAACATTTAGTATTTGTTTTATTTTAATCGGTTCATAAGTAAAAAAGTTATGTCAATTTAAAGAACCACTCAGGGACGAACCCGAGCGAAGCAAGGGTGAGTCGCTAGTTTTACAATATACTTAGCTTTAGTGACTTGTTGACGACTTTTCATCATTTACTTCGTTTATGTGATTCCATTATTATCTCCTTTGTGAGAGCATGTAAAGTGCCTAGAATGAACTCTTCTTCCTTATCCTTCGATGAACATGATCTATTGAAATAAAATGTTGGTATGTTTTTAATTCAAACTTATACCTTTGCAATAATAATACAAAATGTGTGAAATACACGAAAAAAATATTTTTTTTTTTCAATAATTGGTTTTTAACCACATTTTAAAAAGAAACAGTATATGGTTGACCACGTTATAATTTTATCATAATATGTGACTACAGATAATGTATCTTTGAACAATATGCTTTGGAAAGTACTTTTGTACCTATATGTTTTATATAAATTCTATTTTTTATTTAATTTTCCTTAATTGGCGAGACAATTTGATTTGTGCCGCTACGAATACTCGTCTAAGGTAGGCGATTGTTTGTGATATTTTAAATTTAATTTTTTCATAGTATAATACTTTCTTAGATTTACGCGAATGTTTGACATTTAAATAAAACTATCTTTTCGGATTTTTTTCGCGGTCTTTTTCATGGTATTTTTAAGTTACTACTTTGTATATAACAAATCTGGATATTAGGATGTTCGACCGCCGTGCCTCGGAGAGCACGTAAAGCCGTCGGTCCTGCGTCTGATCTCTCGCCGGTCGTGTCGAATTATGATCTTCCCATTGGAATTTGAAAATGAAAGGAATATAATGCACAGTACGTATAGTACAGTGATGGTGTAGTGGCTAGCATGTACGGCTGCACATTCGGAGGTCCTGAGTTCGAGTCCCGGGACGAGCCAAGTTTAGTTATTGAGTTTTTTTGTTAAGGAAGTTACAGCCCGGAATTGGGAAGTTGACAGTGTTTCACCCCCATGCCTCGGAGATCACGTAAAGCCGTCAGTCCTGCGTCTTAACCCTCACAGAGTATGAGAGTGACAGGAATAGAGAGTGCACTTGTGTTTGCGCGATACTAGTGCACTACATATAATAATCTCCTGCGCAGATAGCTAGTCTAAATGAGTTTCAACGGTGTGGCCAAAATCGGTCGGGAGGACATTATTATTACAGTACAGTTGGCTAGTCTCAGTGAGATTGACTGCCGATAGCCGAAATCGGTCAAGAGGACATCATCATATAACAAAGAAGGAGCTTAAAATGATCGAGTCGGTAACTTATAGAGTGACTACGGCATTATGTAGTTTTACGAACAAACACCACGTTTGAGGTAAAATATGGGTCCCATCTATTTATATAGACTCATACGATAACTTGGTTACGTTTTTGCGTTTAATAGGAAAAGCTACTAATATAGCTTTTTACCATAATATGTACAAGCATATTTACTATTAAAAGCTAATAAATAAAATAACATCTCTAACGACTTATTTGTCTGATAAGGAATTTACTTCATATAGTAAATGATGGTAAAAAGTTTCATAGTGGAGAATGAAATTATAGGTCTGGTGTAGATATTGTAAACAATATTGATCGCATCGCCTCTATAGCTTTATCTCAGTACTTATTTTAATCACCATTTTTGCCTTAATCATAAAACTGTACGATATACGTACTCGTAGTACAGTTTTATTGTGTGCGCTTTGCGATTCGAAATGTAATAAAATATTTCCTTTTTAATTAAAAAGTTTCAAATTCATGTGGGCGCACCCTTCAAATGTAATCGAAATATTTTATTTAGAATTAAATAATTACATTTTTTTACTGAACACCATGAGTCTACCACCAGTTCTGGAAGAAAAAGCCTGAATCCTGCAAAGATCTGTCTTTTAATGCGTAACAATGTGCGAAGATGTAGCGAAATAAAAAAATCTTACACTCGAATTGAGTAATTTACCCTTTTTTAAAGTTGGTCAATAAATATATTAAAATTAAGACTTGTATCTCTCGGTCACTTCAAGTAATAAAACTTTTTTGGGTTGCCAAGTAAACAAAGATTTTTAAATGAGGGTGGGTATGTTTGTGCTGTAACCGCTGAAAGAAACTCGATTTTCTCTGTCATAACATGTTTTTCCTAGAACCCCATAAATTCATGTTGTTTACATTCTTTTTGTTGTGTTGAACATCTAATATTACTTACATAAGTCGAACGGAATAGGTGTTCTTTTACAGTGCTTTCAAACGATCGTATTATTTATACCTACTAATGTCTAATATTATAAAGAGGTTTTGTGAGTTTGTGATGTTGTAGGGGGTAATCTCTGGATCCACTGAACCGATTTAGATGAAAGGTATGAAGGTAGTTTGATACCCTGGGGAGGACATAGGATACTTTTTATCCCGGAAATCTTCTCTTAAGGGGGTGAAAATGGGGATGAACGTTTGTACGGGGAATCAACCTAAGAACGAACCCGAGCGAAGTGAGGGTCAGTCGCTAGTATAATATGCTCTAAATACTGCGCGTTTCTTATTTTATAATATGTAAATATTTTTCTTGTGCAAAATTAAAAACAATTTTATTTGATACAATGACTATTGATATTGACACTGTTCAATACAAAATATATGGAATTTTTATCATTTATTTTGTAAAACTACTTAATCTCTCCAAATTAATCTGTACTGAATTAATAATGTGAATTACTTAAGAGTTCTTTAGTAATAAACTATTCACGCGCCTCCTATGTACGTTTGTACTTTGATATAACTACGTTTGGAACTTTGCAAATGTCTTAACTTAGAATGTGTGAACTGTGTAAGTTTCAACTTTCAACTAAGTTAAACTTAGTACACAGAGAGGATGATTAGAAAATTTTCGTGTTTGTGTGTATTTTTGATGCTGCTCTAATTAATTTTATAAATTGTTTCACCCAAAACCGTCCAGTACTCATAGATAGGCTACTGTTAGACAGAAACGAGGGTGACTCATTTGTTCTTTTAATAGGAAAACAATTTATACTCCATATTTCACTTAAAAGTGCTTTAAATTTCTATATACAACTACTTGCGAGATGTTACTGGGCACAGTCAAATATTTGCGGTGTATTGCAGCAACTCAAGCGTCTTAACTCTTAACTCATAAATAAGCACTATCTCTGTGTCACAATATTTAAGACAGACTCCTAAGTTATTTGGAACGTAAAGTTGGTTACTGTTGCAACGTTACACAAAGTTGTGTTAGCTTTAAAGTAAAAGAAGAGTAAGGATTTAGGAATAAATATTAGGAACCCGTAGATTTTAAACAAGGTATGTATGTAATGTATATAAGAATCGATGCTAAGTCTACATTTTTTTTTATGTTCAAAGTCCAGTTTGTAGTGATTTTGTAGTTAATCTATACTAATATTATAAAGATACAGAGTTTGTTTGTTTGTTTGATTGAACGCGCTAATCACAGGAACTACTAATCTGATTTGAAAAATTCCTTTTGCATTAGATAGCCCGTTTATTGAGGAAGGCTATAGGCTATATATCATCCCGGGAAAATGTACGGTTCCCGTGGGATAGATTTATTTTTGTGTAAGGACGAACCCGAAGCGAAGCGACGGTGAGTCATTAGTGTAGTAATAGTCGTATAAGGAATATCAAACGAATAATGATAAACATTTGATGTAAGCTGTTAATTTTTTTTTAAGTGTACATTATATGTAGATATTGTTTAACATCTACTCAATTATTCTATACGGGCGTACTTAACTGTATTAGTTTACAAGAATTTACCCGCGAATTTACCCCTAAATTTAATTTAATTCATTCTATTATTTATAAGATACCCGCGTAGCTGACAAATAATAGAATGAATTAAATTAAATTTAGGGGTAAAATCTCCAAACATTTTACCCCAGCGGATACTTAGATCCTATGAAGAATCTACCTGCCGATATTGCTGCCGAAAATTTTCTGCGGTTTTGTGATTAATCAGTGAGTGGAAGTTGGCATTTATACTATAAAGATGATATTTTTTGTTCAATAGAACCCTATTTGATCGAAAATATAAAGAATCCTTTACAAATAATAAAAATACAGCAAAACATTTCGTAATTTTATGTTACGTTAAAGCCCAGTACTTACAAACTCTCCGCTTGACCGCTCGTGGTCATTGTCAAGGAACACACCGCGCCTCATTCCGCACTCGTGATTATACTGAATGAAATAAAAATGTAAGCCATATTCTGGTGAAAATAATGTATGCGGTATTATTAGAGTTGTTAGAAAGATAGCTTAAATATATTAGAGAGGTTATATAAGTAAGTTTATTTATTTAATTCATATTTGACGACGCGTTTGACTCAGTTTGTAGTGACCCTACTTGCTGCGCCAGCGGTCGCGGGTTCGAGTCCTGCTGGGGGCGTTCATTTGTGTGATGAGCACGAATGTTTGTACTCCAGTCATGGGTGTTTTCATTTATTATATGTATGTATTTAAAGTTATATATGTGTAGTGTATCAACTATCTGGTATCAATTACACAAGCCTCGTGGCTTACCATGGAACTAGACGGAGCTGTGTGTTAATGTCCTAACATATTTATTTTATTATTTATTTATCTTTATTTAATTCATATCTAGAAAAATTGTTTTATGCAGTTAAATACAAACATAAATAGTTACATATCTTGCTTGAAAAGGTATAAAAAGATGAAGTGACCAATCTTCTCACATCGACAGTTTCTTGATTTACTTGAATGCCCAGTAGCGATTTCTAATGACCACTTTTGTCGACGTAAGACAAGAATACATTTCTTTATTGAATATCTCTATATATAACTATACTGTCTTTATATAAATAATTATTTTATCTAATATAAATAACTAGTAACTGCATATAAATAACTTATTTTGATTTATCAACCCCAGACCATGTTTGCTCTAAAGAGCTAAACCTTTGACAGTTTACTCTTGTAATTGTATTATCGTTTTCGGAATCGGACGGCAGAAAAATAATTTAGGGTTACAAATTAAAAAATAATACCGAGGGCTCGGCAGGCTGCTAGTATATAATTATAAATGATCTACAAAACTTTATGATTTTGTCCCAATATTTAAACATACAAACACATTACTATTATAGAAGTAACATTATACATACTTTCATTTTACGTGAATATTTGACATTCTAAATGGAACTATCTTTTCAGTAAATATTTTCTCCCGTGACCACATTTGACGTAAAGCATTTGAAACGCCAGAAACAAAAGTATAAAATGAAACGGCGACAAAATCCGTGTAGATAGTTTCATAGAAGTAATAGGTTAAATAGACAGTTAAAAAAGGCAGTGGTAGCCCAGTGGTAACGCGCTCGCTTGGGAAACCGAGTGCAGCGGGTTTAAATCCCGGCTCTCGCACCTCTGATATTTTCATGTGCGATTTCATTTCTAACATGATTACCACTTGCCTTACGGTGAAGGAAAACATCGTACGGAAACCTGCATGTCTGAGAAAACCTAGCAAGTTTTCGAAAGACGTGTGAAGTCCGCCAATCCGCACTTGGCCAGCATGGTGGACTATGGCCTGATTCTCCTCGTCTTGAAGGGAGGCCCGTGCCCAGCAGTGGGACGTTAAAAAAGAGCTGAATACAATACATACAATAGTTAAAATAAAGCAATTTACTTTAAAAAATCATTTTATCGCATATAGACATAATGAAACTGTACTTGTTTTACGGTAATTTTTAATACGCTCTGACGAACGCCATACGGGCGCTTTATCATTTACATACAGGTAAGTTAACAGGTAGCGCACATTTCTGATTTTTTATAATAAATTGTGCTATTTCTAATTATGTTAGAATTATATGAGAATAATTATATAACCGTATAAATTAAAATAAGACTGTAATGTTTTATTTTTTGCTATAAAATATATAATAGTTTATTTTTACACTTCAATACATTTTAAGTAAAAAATATTTTTTTCTAATCTTAGGGGTGACTTTTTTCTTGATGTTTATTCTAAACAAAAGAGTTATGAAAGTCAACTCACAATAGGAAATATGCGTGATTTTTTTTTTATATAATAGCTTATATCGTTATATAATTGCATAAAATATATCTAGCTTCAAAAAACTAAAATTTGTTTTTTTCGGATACTTTAAACGCTCGCCATTTCGCGCACTTGGCGTGACGTCACAGTATGATATACACAGAAAAATGACAACTCAATGTGTAGCGACAAAATCGCTAATCGCTCTGTTATGATATACTCTGACGTCATATTCGATCTGATCAATGGCGTTGCGTTTCAACTACTTTGAATTTCCCACCAGTATTTGCACTTTTTAATAATTATTTTCTTAATCAAAAAGAAATTACATAAAAAAATATTAATGTAATCTTAATTCAAAAGCAATAAGATTATAAAAAAAAAATTTCAACCTTATTTAAATCACACGCATATTTCCTATTGCCGAAGATAACGTACCATTAACATACAGATAAAAATGAAAAAAAGGAAACACAACTCCTACGTTTTGGAAGTAGGTTATTACTAAATAAACTGTAAGCTACTAAATTAGTGTGCTGTCATTAATTATAATATTTATATGATTTTATCATTAGATGCATTATTACTTTCTATTCTTATGCAATTTTCTAAGTCTTCATTTTATATAAGTTTCAAAGTTAGATAATAATAGCTTAATCATCCATAATATAATAATTAATAACCGTGTACGTGATAATGATATAAAAAATTACATTATTTATACTTTGTGTCAGGAATTCAAAAAATTAAATGCATATATTTTTCATCATGTTCTCTTCCTAATTAAAAAATAAGAAGGTTCGTGTTATAATCGAGCAAAAATATGTACATGTATGTATATTACAAGCGTAATATAACTTTGTTCTTCTTAATTTATTACTTTATAATAGTGTTGCTGTATTTTTTAAGTATTTAATTTTGATAAATCTTAACACAGGCGTAATTTTCATTAAGAGTTTTAAAGATTCATCAAATTAAAACAAATTAATGCTTCAAATGGAATTTGAATCAAAGTAATATTAATATTTAATTATTCACATTTTTTGCCAAAATATTCGCGTTAAGAATTGACGTTTTTAACGTCAAAGGAAATATAGGTGCTTTATTCGTTTAGATATACGTTTTAAATAAGTGGAGCTTCTTTTCATATGGTTATTAATACATATAATTGCACACTTTGCTATGTACATTACATCTCCGTTTGATGAAAAATATTGAGTATATAGTACATAATATAAATATGTGGAATATTTATATAAATATATTATATACGTTTTACATGGAAACCAATTCCATAAATGTTGTGATTAAAATAGCTCTATCTCTTACAGAGAGCTTAATCTAGCGAAAATATTTACGCATATAACAAAAATCTGTCAAGTTGTGAAGGAAAATAGGTTGTCCCAAATTGATAAAGGCTTCTGAAAGCGTTGGGCGTGAGTTACTATGTAACATTTTATCACAGTATAGGTTTAATCTAATATATAAAATTCTCGTGTCACAGTTTTCGTTGCCATACTCCTCCGAAACGGCTTGACCGATTTTGATGAAATTTTTTGTGCTTATCCGGTATCTATGAGAATCGGCCAACATCTATTTTTCATCCCCCTAAATGTTAGGGGTAGTCCACCCCTAAATTTTTTTTTTTATTTTTTAGACAAAATTTTTAATTTCTATTTTTTTATGATACAACATACAAAAATACATACAATCCTCAATTTTAACCCTTCTACGATCAACCCTTATTTTTTAATAGCCATTTTAGTAATTTAATCATTTTTCCTCTCCGGTCGAAAACTGATCAATCGTGATTTAATGCAAGCTAGGGACGAACCCGAGCGAAGCGAGGGTGAGTCGCTAGTATTGTATAACAATAGCATACTTTTGTGTAGCTAACAATGTGAAACTAGGAGCTCTATTAATTTACACATCAAAGCTCGAACCTAGCTTTTACACTCATTATCGCATACCGGCGATGTGAATTTTTTTATGAATGTCGTGTAAGTTGTGTAACAGTTTCGTCTCACAGTAGCTTGATAATTGTTCCCAAAAAGCGATTTATAAACGGTGTGAAATTCTCATAACCGATAATAGAATCTGCTACCTCTAGCATTTTAAGCTTTGATTGAATTTCCTAAATTAAAACTTGTATATATGTACATAATACATCTGTACATAAGTATATACTTTACATAGCATTCGTATTCCTTTTTTCTAGACACGTAAAACAAATGTCACGTTGAGCGTACGAATACTATTTCAAGGCGTCTCTACCGCGACAGAATTCATATTAAACTATGGTATCCTTAGGGTTTCAGTTCAAAGGATGTTTGCCATTTCGTACTGGATTTAAATTTTAATACTGTACTATTGCGAAATTCATATTCAGCCCTTTTTTAGTGTCCCACTGATGGGCATGGGGATGGGACATGGGATAGCACGGGCGTCTCGCATTAAAATAGAAGGGGAATGAGGCCATAGTCCACCATGCTGGTCAAGTGTTGGTGGACTTCATATATCTTTGAAAACTAGTTGGGTTCTCTCAGACAGGTTTTCTTACGATGTTTTTCCCTCTATCGAACGAAATATTTAGATAAAATTGTTTTGTCGGCGACTATAATATATTTTTCTTTTTTTTTGTGTTGATATATTTTTTTTTGTTATATATGTATATCTATTGCTGTTTTTACAATTTCAAAAAAAGTTGTTCTATTTCAATATTAGTACTTTGTGTTAGCACACAAACTGTACGTATTTTGCCAAATGTTTAATGAACAGGTTTTTCCAGTCGATATCTTTAAAGAAAACAATTTTACTTTATCGTTTCCTGTTTGGTTAATAAAGATAGCTTATACAGCAGTTAAATTGTATTGAAGCATTTTATTTCACTTAATATACATTGTACTTAAGACAAAAAAAAATCTATCCTTACTGACTATTAGAAAGTGTGTTCATTTTTTTTGCGAGAAGTTAGGACGGTTTCGAAGGATTGACATTTTATATAATAATATAGAAAATGCGTATGGCATTTTGTATTGAAAAAGTATTTCCGATATTTTAAATAAAACTATCTTTTCGGATTTTTTCGCAGATTTATTTTGATTTTTAATTCCTGACGTTTCGAATACTTTACAGCAATCATGGGAGACTAAGGTGTTAGATGTCTCAAAGGCATTATATAGTTGTTAAAAAAAATCCGAAATATAGTTTTATTTAACATGTCAAATATTCGATATAAGATAGAGATTTAATATGAATCTAAGAAAGTATTATGTCCGATAGATTGGCATCGACTCCTAAAAGCTAAAATTATTAGTTTAAAAAATATATTCAAATATTATATAAAGGTAACTGCTAAGACATTGCTGTAATACATATTTCGTCTATACAAGAATTTCCTATTCAATTTGAATTTTGAGTTTGTATAGAAAACAGTACTTATTCAGGTGTCCAATAAAAAAAAGTCATAAGAGCAAAGTCGAGTCTTACTACTAGTTAAATTTATTATGGAAAATACTATATTAACTTGCGCAGTCGAAAATATTATGTGTTATATAATTATAATTTGGCATGCATTATAGATGAGGTTAATGTTCTTTATAAATAAATCGCTACGAAGTAGTCTAGACTTCTTATTTTAACTTTATGGTCTCCTTATGACAGGATTATCTAAAAATAATATATTTTATGGAACGAATAATGGTTTAGTATGAAAGAACTGACAGTATGATTAGGCGTCATAATTTTCTTCGTAGTCGTAGAGCTTTAAGTTTTAAAATATTAATATACTATTATATGTATGTACTAGTGACTCACCCTCGCTTCGTTCGTTCGTTCGTACCTAGGTTGCTTCCCCATACAAAATTTCGTCCCTATTTTTATTCTTTCAAGGGACGATTTCCGAGATAAAAACTATCCTATGTCCTTCCCAGGCTCTCAAACTATCTTCTTACCAAATTTCATCGAAATCGGTTCAGTAGTTTCAAAACTTATTCGGTACAAACAAACAAACAAGAAAAGTCTTCTCTCCCTTCCCTTCTCTGTCTTTACCTCTTTTTAATACTAAAATAGATGTATTAAGAAATGTAGAATATAAAAAATCTAACGAATTCTTTTTTTTTTTGATGAAGATACTTTTACGTAATTAGTAATTCTAATTCATGTCGATGACATTGTTATGTAGGAAATAGTATAAAGTTTCAGATTGCTTAAGAGGGCTATCACATTTTTTCTTGTATTTGAGTGTTTTACTCGAGTTTTGATGTGTGATTTTGGTCTAGATATGGCCACAAAATTAAAAAAAAAATATGCCTGAGAAAGTTTAATTATCTCTCTTGGGAGTGTTCTAAATAAAAATTTCAATTTGTTTACATACATGAGTAAAAACCTTGTCTCTGCAAAGGATGTTTCATAAAATTCTATTTTTGGGCATCTTTTGATGCTTTGTTACAATGAAGATATAATGATATAATAATATATAAAAATGTCCATGGTACAACTGAATGTTGTACTTTGGAATGCTCAATTCAATTTTTTATGTTTCATACAGTAATACACCAAAAATAATTCCGTAAAATAGAGAAATACTGACAATTTTTCGTTCGATATTATATTTTTTTATCTATGAATATATAATCCAAATTCACACAAAAAGAATTTAATAACTAAGGTTACTATCTTACCTTGCTTGAAAAAAATAATTAGTCCAAAAAGTGAAATATTAAAAAATATATCAATTATTTTGTGCAATGATAAAAATCAATATAAATCTCAGAACGAGCGGTCTTTGGCTTTAGTCCGCGCCAAGCGTTTACTGAGGGAGGACGTATCGCTCGCTGTCACTACTTTGTGGTCACGTAATCTTACCAATTCACTGCGAATATAGTGCAACTCTTGCTTGATACAAGTTAGTTTTTTTTTTATTTAGTTATGATCTGATTGTAATGTAAATATAAATTGTATTGAATGTATTTTCCTTTGATATTCTAATGCAAATATAGGAAATAAACATATACGTAAATATAGTAGTTTGTATTTTTATCCTTTATGTAACACATCGTATGCATTTTAAATAGTATCCTACCGAAGCTTCGGCTTCGGTTACCTTCGGCCAAAAAAAGCGAAACCTTCGGCTTAAGCCAAAACTGTAGAAAAATAATTATTCAAACTGTAGAAACAACATCACATTGCATTCATTTATATAAATAAGTACTAAAATGTCTACCTACCTGCTGAATAAATAACATAAATTAAACATACAGGAACTTTGTAAAAAAAGTAGGTACATATTTAGAAAAGTATTTCTATAAGTAGCGGCAGGATCGCTTTGTGAAAGGCTGGCAACGCGCAAGTGATGCTTCTGACATTACAAGTGTCTATAGGCTGAGCTAACTGCTTACAATTCTATAAGCTAAGCTTCATTCTAAGGTTCAATGGCATAAAATTTGCTAAAATAAAATTCAAGTAAATTTTTATGACCCTATTGTAACTACGATATAATAGACATACATACATAGGTATAAGTCGTTTTAGGTGATAACATTAATTGGCACAAATAATATTTCATGAACTATAATAAACAGTACTAAAATTTAAATCAAAAGCAAAGTGGCAAAGGCTCATGTTGGTTTGTATCTGGTATCCGAGGCATAGCTGTTTGCATGTGTGCGTAGCGTACTTCGCTAGACGCACACGTGCGCATCCGCTGCCGCGCGCCGTCTAATTTACCTAAAACTGAGTTCTTTTATTTTGTAATAGCCCTCTTAACAACTCAGCTCATCACAGCTCATCTGATAACGTATAAGAAGAAGTTACATCGTTAATTTCATTGTATTAAATTCAGTCCATCGTTCTCTCATCACATCCGGATCCATATAATGTTTTCCATTTCCGTTTTTGACCGACTTCAAAAACAAAGGTGTTTTTTTTTGTATTTTTAGATATGTCGACGTCTTCAACAGTTATTGTGGATCGATTTTCATATTTCTTATTTTAATTAAAAGGTTTATATTTCAATGGTGTTTTTATAGGAATTACAAAAAAATAATAGTGAAAGTTGGTTTATTGGTTTTTAATAAAATAATACGTGTTACACATTATTTTCACGTATTATTTTAAGTTTAAATTTTTCATTTTGCCTGTTACTTTAATTATATAAAAGCTAGTACTTTTATGAGTTAAAGCTACATGAATATGGAACGGATGAAGTAAAATATTTACTGAAAAGTATGTTAAGCTGTCTCATTACCGCGATCTCTGCGATGAACGATACGACAGCGCTCTATTAAATTTAAAATGGCGAAGTAAACACATCATTATATAGCAGTGGGTTTTAAAGGAAAGATTGAAACCTGGACATTTTGATATTTAGGTTAGGTCAAGTTTTTATATGTTTTTTCCTTAGTGGATATTTTATTTCTTTGTTTGTTTCCATTATACTACTTATATAACCGCTGTTATGTTTACACACAAACTCTTAGAATATAATAAAAATAACGTATAATACTTGTTTATACTGGTATTTAATATGTAGTTTTCTTAGAAATCTAATACCTTTAAACGAGCAATATTTATTTATTTATACCGGTGATCTCGGAAACGGCTCTTACGATTTCGCTGAAATTTGGCAAGTGCGGGTTTTCGGGGGCGAAAAATCTGTCTAGAATAGTCTTATGTCTCGGAAAAAGCGTGTTTTCGAGTTTTCATGCGATTTTCTTTTGCATTATTCCACGCAAAATATGCTCGCTGATTTCGCACGCTCGGGCATATGTATCGTAGTCAAGCGGCCTAGGCGCAAGATTGACAATCACATGTGTCCGGGTTCGATTTCCGGTCGGATACAAAGTTTTTACTTTTGTTTTTTTTTTAGTATTTATTCAAGTTTTTACTTGTTTATGTAAAAATACGATATAACTAAAAAGAACTCCGAGCGAAGCTAGGTCGCCCAGGTACTATAATAAAATTAGGTTAGTAAAATAGTAAGTAAGTAACATATCCAAAGCAAAATAATTATAAATAATTCTTTTGTTAATAGCTTCTCCCAAAAAGTGGACGAGGAGGAAGGCGGCGGCGGAGTCACCCTACACCCGCCAGACGGATTCTACTCCCATCAACACAGTATACACAGTGGTCACCATGCGCACAACGCTGAGCCCGACCGCGGCTATATGGAGGGCAACAGATATGTCACAGCGGTACATCGGCCATTGCCTGGTAAGATATTGAGTAATAATAAACTTCTTACATTAACCCCTTGCGGAACGCGTACACGCCGGCGTATCAGTTAACAATTGATTTTTTAGAAATTATCCATAATTTCTTAGAAAAGCGAATTTTTGTCACAATTTCATAGGTTTTAATTATTTTTCTAAAATTAAAGTAGCCTAAGTTACTCCTTACAACATCGGCTATCTGCCAGTAAAAGTCCCGCCAAAATCGATCGGGCCGTTTCGGAGTTTAGCCGGAGCAATAAGACGACAAAAGTAAAAAAATATATATATTTTCTTATAAGTACAGTACCTACATATATATTTTTATATACAGATATTAAAAAGCTGTTATTTTGATATTACAAACAGAGACTTCAAATTTATTTTTTTGTATGTATGGGGATATGATTTTTAAAAGTCGATTGCAAAATTGTAATAATGTCATTATCATTATAAATATCGCGTAAGGTTAAATCCAATGCCGGGCAATAAATAATACGGCTATTTATTACGCGATAAACTTGTTTACACCAAATATTTGTATTTTCATACATTTAAATAAATATTGTGCTGTCCGATTATACTGATATATTTGTTTTAACAAAATAATACTCGTTTTATATGTTTTTATACTTCAATGAAAACTTTTTCATGTCAACTTTTGTGTGTTTTAATAAAAAATAACGATAATAGCTATTTTATGGACATACAATTTTATATTTTCTATAAACGTGAGCAAAAACTACAACTTTGCGCGTGTTTACAACACCTGTTTAGTTATATAACACGCATTGTTGGTGGCTTAATCTTTGATACAAATAACTAGTACATATGTATCAAGCTATCATGCACGCATTTTTATAGGAAAATGTGAAGCAGAGTATCGAAGTTAAGAAATTGAACAAAAAGTGTTTGATTCCTTTCAAATCGATATCAACACTAGTTTGTCTTTACGCATTCTATGTATTACATGTTATATATCTATATTAGATACATATATAGTACATATAGAAACGCTTCATAATGCACGTTTAAAGAAAGGTATCCAAATATATCGTAATAAATTTTTTTTGAAATAAAACCAAACTACCTTGACTTATATCAAATATTATAATATCCTCATAAGTTTTAGTGTTTAACACTGTTGTGCAGTTATACAAATGAATTTCAAAAATTTCACTTTATAAACAAATAAATATATAATTTTAATGTTATCTTTCACTAGCTTCTGTATTATATTTTTATCATTAACAAAAACGATCACTATATGATCATATATAAGACTAGCGACTCAACCTCGCTCCGCTCGGATTCGTCCCTATAGTACGTTTTAACGGTTAGTATAGATTTCTCAGAAATGATATATTTTTCTGCAGTAAAAGATATCCTATATGTTAACCCGTATAACCAAGCTACCGTAATAGTAAATTTCATCAAAATCTGTTCACAATAATTCTAAAAATTATAGATTCGCCCTCTGTATCGATCTAAATGACTATTTCAATAAGATTTTCCAAAAAATTTTTAATGTACAGATTCGACTCTGAATTTTATTGTACTCGTACGTACATATATATTACATTCATTTACTATGTGAGTGAATTTTTAAACTAGGCCTACTTGTTGCTTATGAAAAAATCTCAGCCCCTATATTAATAGCATATTATAAATTATAAACCATCCATGTTTTATCCATATTTGGGACAATTTGAAACCAACTCATTCTCAAATCATGAAATAAATTCCGTATGAAATTTCAAATTTTCATACAAGTATATTAAACCACAATCTAAATAAAACCAAATTCAAGAATATTGTATAAAGCACATACGTATAAGATTAGGAGTAAGTGAACTCAAAAACTAACATCAAAGGAAATGCTCCCAAAATACCAGAATATTAAAGAGAGCGAAGTTAACACGGGAATTGGCATAAGTTGCAAAATGAACTCAAATGTTTTAAACAGTTAACATTGGATGGTTGTTGTTTGAACTTTTCACTTTTTATTCATTGAATATCTTAATTAAGCATTCTTATCTATTTAGAAATAGTGTTTTTAGGGTTTTTTATACTGTACTAACGTTTTATTTTAGTACTCGTAGTAAATTGTGGTTTCTATAACAGTGCCGTAGCAGATTAACTAGACATTTCAATTTTTATCCACCATTTAGTCTTTAGTGAACGAAATTTTAAAAATCCTTATAATATAAGAATTTTTTTGTGGAAAATAAGTAAGCTAATGCATTTAATGTTGTTATTTAGTTAATCGGAGATATAATAAAAATATTATTTTATTGATTGACTAAACCGCCTTAACTTTCCACTTTAATAATAGGTATATGTGGAAAATATATGTACCTTCATTGGAATCTGGCTCAACATTTTGTTTTGATTATATACGATGATACTGGTTTAATATCCAAAAACGTGCTATTATGTACAAGGGAAATATAGCCAGGCTATTTCAATGTTGGAGAATTACTGTAATTTGTAATTATACTTAAAAATACGATGAAAAAAGAAATATTTATAACTAACGGCTTACCCTCACTTCGCTCAGGTTCGTCGCTAGGCACGTTTTACATAGATATTTAAAATAGTTATTTGCCAGCATTAACCATATAAATTTTAATAATTTTTTTGAATTTTTTTGATGTTTTAATACTTATCGTCCTATTCCGTACTAAGAGAAATCCAAAAAAATCAAATGTCATAAAAATTGGTCCAGCCGTTCTTGATTTATAAATGGTGTAACTAACACGACTTTGTTTTATATATATATATATATATATATATAGATTCCGCTGAGTTTCTTCTCCTAGTTCTTTCCGAAAAGGGTGGTATACTGATAACGTTCAGTAAAAAACATCAGTTACTATAATAATTGATGTTTGTTATAATAATTAATTGAATGAAATATTTTATACTTTTTTTTTTTAAATACAATCTCTGCCATTCCAGCTCTAAACCATTCCAACTCGTCATGCTCGTCCACATCGAACGCGTCGACGGGCGCGGGACTGTGCGCGGGCGCGACAGAACCTGCCCCCCCGCTTTACATCGCCGCCCCACCAGAGGGCTTCGGCTTAGCAGTTCACACCAACAGGTAATGATTATACAATATTTGTTGAGGTTGCATTATGAGTATACGTTAGAAAAGTGTAAGAAGAACCCTTGCATTTTTTTTTTCACAAGTTTTGTAATTTTAAAATATTTAGAATTCAAGAGTCAAAAAATGATATATTGATGATGATATATTACGGATTGCTTTATAAATGCGAAAGTTTCTACGTTAATACCCCTTCATGCAAAAACAGCTGAACGGATTTAGATGAAATTTTGTATATAGATAGACCTTGAATAAAACTTAAGCTACTGTTCAGCACCTTGGGACGCACTCTAGTGAAGCAATGGTAAGTTAGTAGACAATAAGATTTAAAGTTCATCCTCGAAACTTGTACTGCCAAGATGTAATGTATCTTACACTGTCGTATCTGTACATTGTCGTCCCCCAGAGGAGTTCGGCCTCGATATTCATGCCAACAGATAATGAATGTTACCCAAGTTTAGGTATAAGATCGCAATGATACTGATCTTTTACGATTTTCTTAGATCATTGATATTATCATAAAATTTTGTAATTTCGATGTTAACGTATCAAATGAAAGATGATTTTTTTTTTCGTCCGTTTGAAGGAAATTTCGAAACGTTCATTTGACTTAAAATATAGGGCAATGACTCGTAAAGCTCCGCATCAAAAGCTCCTAGATATAATTAAAATGTCATGCGTATGTGTATATACTAAAGCGTTTTATGTCTTTCTCCTGGGATGGGTGTGGAGTGCGAGAAATCTTTGAATTTATGGCGGGGCTTGCTTGAAGTAATGTAGTTGATTATCCTGCTTTTACTGGGATGGTTCTTTATTACAAATATATATATATATATATATATATATATATATATATATATATATACTCATATTTTGATATCTTCTCAAATCTCTACAAATAATAATGTTTATTATACAAACATGACTGAGTAAATTAATGCCGACGTCCGTCCGACGTTATTTTAATATTTACCTTTGATTCATGTTTATATTTTCATTTTCCTTTTCGCGCTAAACAATAAGCTTCTTGGAAGTGAAGAAGCGTCTTAAACACATTATAAATATACCTTTAGCAAGTTTTTGATTTATGACAACTTATTAATTGAACACACGTGTTTAACTTTTATTTATCGCCCTTTTTATAAAGTTATGACAGTCATTATTTTACTATTTATTTACGATCCATTTACAATGCTGTATATTTATCTACATCTCGGGAACACGTCTACGGCACTGTATTACTAGTTTGTTAAATATCACAGCTTTGGTTATCTGCTTCATAGGCGGGGCACAGATGTTGGAATCATTGGCACTACCGGAATATCGCAAAAAGATTCAAGTTTACCACAAAAACGTGGCAAATTGACACGAGGGTATGTCCCTAACCTCAGGAATGCGTTTTGTTAACCGATATCCTCAAAATTCCTGCAATTAACTCGAATGTACTCACTTGTACTGTTCATGAACGCTTGCTATTTAGGACACTGACACACCTCACAAATACCTCAAAAGTTCCTCCACTTTAGTCCATCCATCTAAATCTAACTCATAAAGCATGAAAATTAGGACTCTTACACACGATGGATTTCCTTTGTTCATATTTGATACTGTATTTATCCGCGGCATGTTAGAAAATTGACGATTAATGCTTTCCTTCTATAATACTCTTATCAATTTAAACCCTAAATAATTTAATTCAGATTTGTTCAAATTTGTCAATTTGTCAATTGCATGATACATATTCTGGTCATTTTAGGAATTTCAATCTTCCAATCCATCAAATTGGCTTATCTTATTAGGGATATTGTCCAAATGAAGAATTTATCAATTATTACCATATCTATCTTCATTGACTGATAATGTTAGATATCATACTATTTAATTATACTTTAACATCTAGTGATAACTATAAATCTAGAGATTCATTTATTGAAATTCATTTCTCTATATAGAATAGTTTTGAGATCTACCTAACATTTAAGATCACTCATCAATAGCAATATCCATGACATCAGCAAAAGTCATATTTTCGTAGAACTTGTAAATGCTACATAAGTAAGAACTGTTTAAAGATATGCATGAATTTGGTATCATCTAAAATGTAAATCCAATTTAATATAAGCTCTGATTAGAATGACCAGAGCATTGTTAGGCACTTACTTATATATTTAGATTCAACGTATTATTTAATTTTCAATAATACTTTTACCACTGATAAAATTGTTTATCTTTCCTTTTGCTGATGCAATGAATCGATCCATTTAAAAATATATTTTCACGAAAGAGTTATTTACTGTAAAATTTTTACTTTTTATTAAGGATATACCTTATGTTCCAGTCGTTATGAAATGTCCCAAGATCTCCTTGACAAGCAAGTCGAGATACTAGAAAGGCGGTACGGTGGACTAAGAGCAAGGCGGGCGGCAGTCACGATACAAAAGGCTTTCCGACGACGACAATTGTTAAAGAAATTTAGCTCGATCACGGCCATGGCGAAAGCAGCTGATTCCAACGCAAGGAGATTGCAAGATGGTGACCATCTACTTGTCAATGGTAAGTATTATATAGCATCTTACTTTAAAATATTCTCTCCACTTAACTTTCAAGTTTTGGATGTAAGTCACAACTTTACAATTTCAACACAAAATACTTGGCTAGCAAATGTAATTTTTTGGCAAGACATCAAGGACGCAACGTCGAGTAATGCAGGTTTATGTCCATAGTCCGACATCCAATATGAGATGTCTTGAAGTTGGCTGATTATATAAAAAACCATTTTAAGCTCCTAACGTCTAAAATACTGTTATAAATGTAATCTTAAAATATAAAAAAAATCTATTTAGCAAAGATTACGTTTCAAAATTGGAGGTGTACCGACATAAGTTCTTTGAAGAATATGAAAATGGTGAAAAATAATTTCAAAATATTATAAGTAATAACTTTGAACCAGTGTTGCATAATAATTTGTTGTTAACGTTAATAATATTTGTTAAATATAACATTAATATCAATTGCGATAAAATCGAAACGTTTATTTCAATGTGAATGTCATTAAATTCCGATTTGTAATAACCTTGTATGTCGTTTTGTAGTAATTGAACAACTTGCATTGCCAAAGCTTAAGTTCACGGAGACAGGTTGACGTTTTATTTATATCGAATTCTACGTTCAATACGAACTTGGCTCGAAGGACCATTTTTGAATAGTTAAATGTTACGAATGTAATTAATATTAATATTAATCCGTATATGGAGTATGTCTCGTATAGCACAATTTACTAGTGGGATAGAATTTGATAACAAAATATTTCTACGCTTAAAAGTTTGGTTTATTTAAAAAAAAAAAAAACTAATATTTGCATGTACATTTCCTATTGATAAGACATTATGGATATTTTTCAATGCGAGGTGGATCAGGCCATAGTCACGCTGGCCAAGTGTTGGTTGGTGGACTTCATATGTCTTTTGAAAACTTGCTAGGTTCTTCCAGACATGCAGGTTTCCTCGCGATGTTTTCCTTCACCGTAAGACAAGTGGTAATTATATTAAAAATAATTCGCACATGAAAATATCAGAGGTGCAAGACTCGGGATTTAAACCCGCTTCACTCGGTTTCCTAAGCAAACGCGTCAACTGGGCTACCACTGCCTTGGATTTATAAAATTTTAAATATTTCGTAATCGTTGTTTTCAGGTAACGACATCTACGCGAACACACTGTTACAGAAGAGCCCCGGCGGCCAAGAGAAGTCACTGGCGCTTACTAGACCTATGCGGTCCATGTCGTTGAGAGAACGACACGACATTGATATGAGGTAATATTGCTTTATATTACCATATCTATGTATCTAAACATATACTATAAAAGGCATTTTTACTTTTATTTACATACTAGCGACTAAAAACAAATCTATCCCACGGGAACCGTACATTTTTCCGTGATATTATATAGCCTATAGTCTTCCTCAGTTAACAGGCTATCTAATGCGAAACGAATTTTTCAAATCGGATTAGTAGTTCCTGAGATTAGCGCGCTCAACCAAACAAACAAACAAACAAACTCTTCAGCTTTATAATATTATATTAGTACAGATACATATTAATGTGGATTTAGTTTACGGTTTTAGGTTTTTTTTTGTAAAAATTATGTAGAATTAATTATACATATATAATGTTCACATTATATTGTAATTACCTTAAGTTTTTACTATTCAAATATTTTTTCATTTGTTCTCGTGTGATTCGTGCGTCACGCAAAACAAACTGGCTTAATTTTTCTGCAAACATAAAAGTAGTAATATAAAAAAACATATAAAAAATTAAATATTAAGTGACGCAGTTAAGTTTTTCCAAGTAACAAAAAATATAAATATTTTCGACCAAAGAATTGGCATTGTGATTTAGTGGGAGTGCAGCTCTCCGTTAGTTATTATTCGACAAGTACAATGTACGTACATGTGCCGTGTGCATTAGGTATTAACTGTATAAATTTTATATTATTGTACTTATTTTTGTTCATAAATAATCTTATTATATTACTTAATATATAAATGTGAAAGTTTACTTGTGAGTATATGAAATGACGGATCTGGATGAAATTGGGCACAGAGGTAGATTATAGTCTGGAATGGCACATAGGCTACTTTTTATCTCGGAAAAATGTACGGTTCCCGAGGGATAGATTTGTTTTCGTTTTTTTAGAGGTGAGTCCGAGTGAAGCGAGGGTAAGTCTTCTATATAAATAAAAATGAATGTCCGTTTGTTCGTACCTACACCATTGATTCGAATGTGATGAAACTCTGATGGATTATTCTGTATAAAGTTCCTGGGGCAATAAAAAGATTTTTTCTTTGAACGTTTGGTTTTATGCGTTCCTAAACCATTCAAGCTTAATGTATAAAAATATGAACAAATAATTATCTACAATACGAATTACTTTCCAGCAACCACATGACATGCGACACTCAGAACGAAGTTGAAGCGATGGTCGCTCGAGTACAACAGTCTGCCCATCAGATTCATATGATAGCTTCGGAGATACCTCCTCATCATCGTGGTGATGCTGATAGTGGGGTGAGTTGGGATAGATTGATTAATTCTATTCTCTTCTATTATAAGAAGTAGATTTGGTTGGTGAGAGGGGTGAGAAGGGGAGAAAAGGGGTAACTTAATGCGGTGTTGCAGTCTCATTCAGTCCTTTTTCACGTCTCATTGCTGGGCACGAACCTACCTCAAATGTGAGGGAAATCAGATCATAGTCCACCATGCTAACCAAGTGCGGGGTGGCGGTCTTCACATGTTTTTCGCAAACTAGTTAGATTTTCTCAAGCATGCGGATTTCTCTTCATCGTTAGACGAGTGGTAATAATATTAAAAATTATTCACGCATGAAAATAAAATTGCGTGGCCGGGGTTTTGAACCCGCTTAAAATGGTTTCCCAAGCAAGCGCGCTACCGCTTCGCTATCACTGCCACACCGGCGTTACGATAGTTAATTAAAATTATATTAATTTGATATTCATTATATTATGGCTCTTTAATTGTGACTGGTTTATGTCGAAATTTTGATGTTTTAAATCGAATTGGGAAGACATGATGTTAGAAATCACAGTAAATGGATGTCATATTTTTGATACATTTTTATATATTCTTTTCATAACTAGAAGTTTTATTTAAAAAAAGTGAAAAAAAATTTTAACTCACCAAAATGCCGGTTATCGCATTAGAACCATTCTGTTATTGCCAAAGTTGATATTCTTGAATAACAAAACTAAATATTTGCGCGTTTAATTATCGCATACGTCACATTTCTATACAATAAGCGATATACTCTGAAATATATTTCACAAAAATGCTCACTGATGCCTTGGAATAAGGACAATAATTCTCTGACATTGTTTTGGGTTAGAGTGATACGTATGTAGCATATTGTAAACATTTTTATCAGTTATTCGCGTGACGTTAAAGAATATTAACGTGTGCCATAGAAAATTCAAAATGAATAGTAAAACTAAAAAGATGTTAAGAAAAATTTTGAGCAGTAGTAATTTTGTGTTGATCAATAAAGTGACTAAAATTAGAGTGTGGCGGGGTGGAATCAGTATGACATATGATGTGCGTTAATTTTTTGGTTATTTTATAGTTTTTTTTTTATTAGTTATGGAGATATCACATCCATATCCATACTAATTTTTGTTTGTTTGTTTGTCCTTCTTTCACGTCAAAACAGAGTGATGGATTGGCGTAATTTTTTATGTGTTGGAGGGTTGGAGAGTAACATAGGTTACTTTTTAGGAAAACACGTTATAATACAACTCAAAAAATTATTAATGATCAGAATTACTTGAAACTTGATATTAATGCTCTTCAGTACAGTTAAATAAATTATATTTTTGGAAATTCATTCATTTGGAAATTGCTGGACAGATTTGAATGAAATTCAGTACACATATAGGCTATAACCTGGAGTAACACATAAGTTATTAGTAATAAAATTTACCAAAATATGACACTGTATATAATAATATAAATATAAAAGCTATCTGTGGGCGCATCCGAGCGAAACGAGGATGGGTAATTCGCTAGTATTAGTATTTTAGGAAATAGGCTATTAATGAAACAAAATATTTTCATATCTTTTATTGAAAGAATTTGATATAGATAATCATAAAAGTTATAGTAACTGATTGTTAATTTAGATTGTTTGCTAATCTATGATAATCGTAAATTTCCGTCCAATGTATCAAAACACGTATAGAGAAAAACCTGAAAGCGAGAGGCTGACTGTATTTTAATTTACATTGCTTTATTTTAAAAGGACTGAAAATAAACATCCTATATTTTTATCTAAAATTTACGTAATTGTATGAAAATATTGTTTTTTCAAATATGATTATCTCTTGCTTTACGATGAAAGAATACGTTTGTGAGAACCTAACTAGTTAAAACACTTGCGGAATTCGCCAATCCGCATTTGGCCACCACGGTGGTCTGTGGCCTAATTCTAGCCTATGACCTGAACCTATAGCTCTCTCGTATTAAAGGTAGGCCCGAGCCCAGCAGTGGGCCGTTAAAAAGAATATTATTATTATAGAAATCTATACATGTAATAAAATTGTAACTAAGCCGAATCTGTACATTAAATATTTTTTGGAAAATCTTATTGAAATAGACATTATTTCACATACAGAGACCGAATTTATAGTTTTTAAAATTTTTGTCTGTTTGTCTGTTTGTAACCGCATCACGGAAGAACCACTGGATAGATTTTGATGAAATTTGTATAATGATAGCTGGTTATCCGGGTCAACATATAGGATACTTTTTACTGCGGGAAAATATCTCATCTTTGAGCTTAACTTTAAAACGTAACTAGGGACCAACCCGAGCGGAGCAAGTGTGAGTTGTTAGTTACTATACGAGTATATGACTATAATTAATTATGGAAATGGTGGCATAATAATATAAAGTCCAAGATGTTTCATGCTTACAAATAGTGCTGTTCATGTAAACTGTTTCTATATCATACTCATTTGATAATAATCAAGATAAGCATCATTTAATTTGATATATCAAGATTGATATTTGGACATAACACCTCGGCTTATCGCCTCTACTGGTGACAAGAGATCTGGCTCGTTTTTCGCTCAAAGAATCGCCATTGCTATTAAGTGATATCACTTGTACAACAATAATTAATTGTACATTTGTTTTGTTTATATGTTACAGTCAAAACTATTTTTTAGTCAAAACTACTTTGGACTAAAGAGGTTGGTCAAAAGTAGTTTTGACTAAAAAACAGTTTTGACTGTAACATATACAATATATTGCTTTAAAAGCGATGGAGATGAATTGAATTTAATTTTTTTATGGAATGACTTGCTAATTGAAAACTTAAAGAAGTTAAAACAAGTTATCAACCATTTTGATACCTTAAACTTAAGAATTATATTGATGGAACTCGAAAAAATAAATATCAAAGTCAATAGTAGAGTGATTTGCTGTTTATGCTACTATTCCCGATTTTGCCATACACATCGTTTTTCTTTAAAAAGTAAAGGGAATTTTACATATATCTTAAATAAATTAATATAGAAATTTTGGGAATAAAATATGAATAGTAAAATAATTTCATCTTTTTTCTTTATTATAATAAAATCGGTTAGATATTTTTATTTATTTTTACTTATCACTCAATATATAAATCATCATTTGTATACTATTTTAAAACATTGTTTGGCTTGACGTTTAGTTCTATAACTCTCTGTGCTATATATATTATTCCTTAATCTGTGTTTGATACATAGTAAGCAAATGCGTAAGATTCTATAATATCTTCCGGAACGATGTACATGTATCATTTACTGGGTTATTGACTTTTGATAAAATGATTCGCTTATCTAATTATGCTGAGATAATGTTTATTGTTTACTATATACTAGAACATTATAAGCCTGTGGAATTTTGAATCTTTTTATTACTCATTTTTTAGCTTGGAAACGTCTAAAATATATCCTGGGATTATTTGTTGATATATACGTTATATTTTTTGCAGATTATAAATAGTACACACTATCTTAATCTTGTCTAGATCAAAGATATAATTTGCCAAAAATACAGAATTGGAAGAACTTTCAGAATCAGATCAGTATGTCCGGAGTTAACCTCGTTCAAGCACATTCAACAATTTTATCTAATATAAAATTATGTCGTGTCACGGTGTTTGTGATCGCACTCCTTCGAAACGGCTCGACCGATTTTAATGATTTTTTTTTGTAAATTTGGTAGGTATGAGAATAGGTTAAAGCATTTTCACCCTTTTACCCTGAAATTTTACATACACTTTTAGTTTGGATGACAATGCATGGTTAGCTAAGTGACGTAATTCTAAATGCAATATGGCGGACTATGTTTTTTTTTAATGCAAATAAAGGGTTTGCTGAGAAGAACACGAATAACTAAAAAAATCAAAATAAAGTAATAGTAAAAAAAACATTTTTAAAAACAAACTTTTGATTTAAATGCTCTAAAAAGAATAAAGAAAAATTAATTTGAACTTAGCAATTACACAATTTGTGTTATAAAAGCCTGTTTTAAAAAATGTTTTTTAAAAATAGTTAGATAAAATAAACAATTTTTGTTGCTTTTTTTCCACAGGTGTGCAGTTGTTCTGTAAGCGGATCGGTGACTAACATTTCTACATCTTCCTCGCACAATGAATCTCTACACAACCACCAACTATTAAATAATTCAGGTAATTTTATTTATATATAAAATTAGAAGACAAAACCCCACGCATTCGATTAGGATGATATTATAAATTGTACCATAAAGTCTTTTTTTTTAGTTATTGATGCGCGATTAAACGGACAAAGGATTGAGTAATTGACACCATTACTAACAATTTCAGAACGCAACTTATTTTCAAAAATAACACTGTTTTTAGTAATAAATACTCGATTTATTTTCAATTACTGTCACAGGATCCTATTGTCATACAAAACTTATGGTGGAATCGCGTTTTGATAACTTATAAAACTATGTCAATTATTCATCGTGTCAACTACCCAATTTTACCCATAGCTTATAATCAACCTCAATAAGAATTTTTGATTCTCTATACTATATCAAATTGGACTGGTACACCCTGAGAAAAGTGTTTAAACATACATTAATAGTTCAAATTATACTAGCGACTTACTCTGGCTTCGATCGGGTTCGTCTCTAGGTACATTTTAACCGTTGGTATGGAATAGATAGATTATATATGTATATATGTATACGTAAATATGTTGAGTTTTATATCCTTTAGTTGAAAAATAATTGATTCCACATACAAATTTTCATCTCTATTTTCACCCCCTTAAAGGATGATTTCCAGAATAAAAACTCTCGTATGTCCTTCCCAGGGTTTCCAACTATCTTCATATTAAATTTCATCTAAATCGGTTCTGTGGATTTTTAGTTTATTCATTACAAACAAAAATAAAATAGCCTAAATCCTAAGTTACTTCTTTTAAAAGCAGCTATCTACCAGTGGAAGTGTCGTCCAAATCAGTCCAGCCGTTTCGGAGATTAACCGGAACAAACAGACAGACAAAATTAAAAAAAATGTGTTTTTCTTATAAGTACCGTGTATAATTTCACAATTCACATGCATTTAATAAAAAGCTGTTATTTTGACATTGCAAACAGACACTTCAATTTTATTTATCTGTATAGATTACGTTCTTTTCCTAGGTCCTATATACGGCAACCTGTTGTCATCAGGTGGTAAGCCCCTATCATCTCCCACCGCGCGTCAGCAACAGCAACTAGCAGCGATACAAGCAGCGAATGCAAGACGACTGCCCCCGGAAGTACCGAAACGGACTAGCAGTATTACACTGAAGTATGTTTGTCTCTTTCACTCTTTTGCTTAATGTATGGGTTTTGGTGGGTTTTTTATATCATCTGTCTCTTTCTGTCGTTTTGTTTTACAAACGTTATTGTGTCTTTAATATTTAATATAAATAACATGTCAAATAATTAAAAAAGAAAATGCTTTTTTAGCATCTTAATGCTAAAAAAGAATTTTCTATTTTTTTTCTAAAGCATTAAAAACTTCATTTTACACAATGATTTTGAAAAAAAAAATATAACAAATTACTTGCCGCAAACCGTGGGAGTTTCACAGTAACCAAACTTTTGCTTTTAAAGAAATTACGAAAAAATGAATTTATTTAGACGAAAAAAAAAAAAAAATGCAATCTGCACATCTGCACATAGCTCTTCTGCAGTTTTACATAGATATGTATACTTTAAATAAAAGTATCTTATTGGATTTTTTCGCGGATTTACTTAGATTTTTGGTTCCCGACGTTTCGAATGCTTTACTGCAATCATGGTTACGGGAGAGAGTCTATCCAGAAATACTGTTTTATTGAAAATGTCAAATATACGGGTTAATTTAAGAAAGTAATTTTTGTATTCCAGTGCCGAAAGTCCAGTATCACTGAGACGAGCAGAATGTGGAGGGGCGGTAGTGCGGGGAGGGTCAATGTCCTCAGTGCAGTCGTCATCCTCCTCGTCCTCACAGGAGCATCGTCATCATTACCATCAGCCGTATCAGCCGAGAGCGCCGGTAAGTGTGTGACTTATAGTATTCTATATGTATGGTTTTAAAATACGTTTTGGCTTTTGAGGAATTTTTATGCCTTTTATATAATAGAAATGGAATTATAGGGAATAAATGTATGAAATAAATTATCGAAGGAATAGAAACATTATGACGTTGCTAAGTGGCTTAAGTTTGAGAGAAATATATATATATATCCAAGACAAGACATGCTTGTTTATTATTAATCGATGATATTTACAGTTTTAAACTTTTCCACATTTATTTTATAGTGCGTAAGTTTATAACTTTTCTCTTATTAGCCATCGAAAATTTCACTACTTTAAAATGTAACAATATAAGGTAAACTTAATTTAAAAAAAAAACAGGAACCCCACATCCACATCCAAGAGCAACAGTTCCAGCAACACGCGCGCACAGCCTCCGGCACACTGTACGAGGGGGAGAGGTACGCGGTGTGGAAGAGACAGGAGGCTCCTCCATACTACGAGGCACCACCCCCGGCCACTTGCTGCCGGCCACAGCATGATCACCACCAGCACACCCACCAACCACCGCTGAAGGTAAGTGAAAATAAAAAAAAAAACCTCTTGACTATTTTTGGTTACGGTGGTCAGTTTCGCAGTTCTCTCCATCTCGGAGTTGATTTGGAAAAAATCAGGGTTCCCTCGTACTACGTATTGCTGCATGTCACAGCTGATCACTACCAGCTCACCAATAATCGCTAAAGGTAAGTTTAATGTTCTCCTGACAGATTTCGGTTATGTGATATGGCTTGACCACTTGCGGTTATGGTGGTCAATAAGATTTGGGGCATAAGAAATAGGGAGTTCCCCGTACTATAAACTGTTACAAGCCACAGCATGATGTCTATCAGTACATGCATCAAAAAACGGTGAAGTTATGTTTGATGACCTAACCCCTTTCGGTCATGATGGTCAATCTAAGTTGATCGTCACTGATACCTGTAGAGTTGATGTGGAAGAAATCTAGCCTAATCACTCTTTTCAGACCTAAAACCTATTTGTTGTAAGAAATCTATCCTTCGTTCTACGAATTGCTCCGGGTCACAGCATGATCACCAGGTCATCCAACAACAACCGCTGAAGGTGAGTGAAAAGTGAAAAAAAAAATTAAGTCCTCCTGACCGACTTCATATATGATAGAATAGCACAGGCATAGATAACTACCATCGCTAAGTATTATTCCACTATTTTGTAATAAGTAGATTCATTGTAGATATTGAGAGTCTTGGTATATTCTAAATTTTATATAATTTAATTTTGCTTAAATGTATTTTTTTAAATACATTATTTTCGTCTAACAGGTATCAGAAACAGTCCGCAAACGCCAGTACCGGGTGGGATTGAATCTGTTCAACAAGAAACCTGAACGTGGCATCGCGTATCTCATCTCGCGAGGGTTCCTAGAGAACTCGCCGCGCGGTGTCGCGCGCTTCCTCATCACTAGGAAGGGGCTCAGCAAACAGATGATTGGCGAATACCTGGGCAATTTGCAGAGCCAATTCAACATGGCTGTGTTGGAGTGAGTGTGGTTTTGTATATATTTGTGGGTTTGGACTGTCGTTTTGTATGAGAAAGGTGGTATTATGTGTGTGCAAGTATGTGAGTTCGATTCTCATAAGTTTTGTCCAATTTGTTGTTTTGTCCAGTATCCCATAGTCTGTCATGTCTGTCTGATGTTTTGACTGATCTCCATAATGAGAAGCTAGAGGAGGAGGAGGCCACTAACTTCACTTATTATGAATTGACGATTTTTTTTTATTTCATTTATATTTTAAGTCAGTGCATTATTTTCGCATTTGAAAAATTATATTGTCTTGTTTCCGACATGATTATCACTTGTCTTACGGTGAAAGAAAACATCGTGAGGAAACCTGCATGTCTGAGAGAACTTGCCAAGTTTTTGAGTGACATATAACTTTGCACTTGGTGAAATTTGCACTTGGCCAGCATGGATTATAGCCTGATTCCGCTCTTATTAAAAAGGGCTGAATACATATATAATATACATTATCTTGTTAAAAAATTACTTAATATTTATTATCTTCTAGATGTTTCGTCACCGAGCTCGACTTGTCCGGTATGGCGGTAGACGTAGCGTTACGCAGATACCAGGCTCACTTCAGACTGCCGGGCGAGGCGCAGAAGATAGAGCGTCTGGTCGAGGCATTCGCGAGGCGGTACTGCGTGTGTAACCCCGACTTTGTGCAACGGCTACGTACTCAGGACACGGTGAGATGATCCTATATGATCTTATATGACGATTGATGATGTCGTACTACTTTTGATAAAAAAAAACTTCAGACACTAAAAAGTAAAAAATCAGTCTGAATGGGAGTTTTCATTTACTATAGACACTTAATCAGATTTTTTTTAAGCCGATGTAAAGCAAAGCAAAACTATTTCGATATGTAGCAAATCATGGTCACGGGAAAGTGTCTTTTGTGACCACGATTTAAGTAAAAGAATAAGTTTTTATAAATAATATTTTTTTTATTTTTTTTTCAGTATGTGAGATAGCATTTTGTGCCTTCTTTAAATTTTATATTGTCCTTCAGAATCGGGAATAAATAGAATAAATAGCATATCACGCTACTATTTTAAACTTCAAAATTTATTTTGGCAGGCTCTGTTTATATAATTCTTTAGTCAGTCTTTCATATGGGTATTTAGTTGTAAAAAAGCTCATAGTCGCTATTTATTGTGATTTGATCTTGAAGCAGTCTACATACTCTATATGATGTATTAGCTGAGACGCCATTTTATACTTTGCACTTGATTTTTAATTATATTATCTATTTCTATTTTAGATATTCGTATTAGCATTCGCAATAATAATGCTAAATACGGACCTGCACACGCCAAACCTGAAGCCCGAGGCTCGCATGTCGCTGGACGACTTCGTGCGAAACCTTCGTGGTATAGACGACTGTGGGGACATCGACAGGGATATGTTGGCCGGGATCTATGATAGAGTGAAGGCGAGCGAGTTCAGGCCTGGAAGTGATCACGTGACGCAGGTTTGTTCATTTATCTATACAGGTAAATAAAGAAGTGTCTGTTTGTAATGTCAAAATAATAGTATTTTACTAAATGCATATGTAATTATATACGGTACTTATAAGAAAATATAATTTTTAAATTTTTGTCTGTCTGTCTGTTTGTTCCGGCTGGATAGTTGATGTTATTAGGATTGACTTAGACTACTTTTATTTTCGAGAAAAATTAGGGTTCCGCTCAAAAAAGGTAAAACATAGTCAGGAACGCAACTGAGCGAAGCGAACACTGCGCACACAAAACTAGCGAGTTTCATTAATAAAATTATTTTATTTTTCTTTTTAGTCACTAACATTATTTTATATACATTTTGGTGTACGTGTGTTCATAGTTATTTTTCAGAACGGTTTGACCGATTTTTGTGACGTTTTTTATGTACTTTAAAGTCGCGTATATGGTTCTTAGCTATTTATTGTTATTGTCGAGATTCTGAATTAAAAAAAAATATACAATTCAGCAAATAATCTGTATAATTCCTTCTTAAATACATATATTTTTATACATCATACATATTTATATGTACATATTATGTAATAATTAACTTAATATTAATTTGTTTTATATATTTTTCCAGGTGATGAAAGTGCAAGCAACGATCGTGGGTAAGAAACCTCACTTGGCCCTCCCGCACCGACGGCTAGTGTGCTACTGCCGGCTGTATGAAATACCTGATATACATAAGAAGGAGCGTCCTGGTGTACATCAGAGAGAGGTAAGTTTGTTAATAAAAATTGGGTTTTCAATTCAATTACATATTATTGTACACCAAGAAAAAAATACAAACAAAAATACATTAACACAAAGAGAAGTACGGAAGGCGGTTTTTTAATCTATCAATCTATCAATAAATTATATAACTAGTAGTTCTGCGAACACTAGACCTCGCGAGTACAAACTTTTTTGCGACAGTTAATATACCACTAAAGTTATGTGAGCAACTTACTGCATTTGGAGGATGCCGAAGATCCTCATCATATCTTCACCATTTTTTTATGAGACCAACTTAAAGCTACTACTTTTCAAATATAAAAAAGAACCATCGAAATCGGGTTTCATAAGGCGGAGATGTCTAGCAGCCCCTTTTTGCCCCTTTTTGGAGGAAGTTCCCCTCCAATCAAAAATCCACGACGACAAAAAAATGTAAAAAATCGTAAAATCTGTATAACAAGTTTTGTCCAGATCGGTTGTATTTAGAACCTTAACTGCCTCGTTATATAGCTTGTATAGTATGTATGCAGATCTCTAAGGTCCTGGATTCGATCTCCAGATCGGTAAAAATATAATTATTGATTTTTTCCGTCAAGTATTTTAAGTAAAAGTCCGGAGCCGAATGTCGTATTATACTCTTTTCTCCTTCAGAATCTTACGCGTATATATGTATGTATACGTGTATAATTACAAGCCAGTGTAGGTTACAATTATAGCTTACCGTCATGCAAACAGTGTCTTTATACAAAAAAAGCATAACACAAATCTAATTCAACAGGTGTTCCTATTCAACGATCTGCTAGTAATAACGAAGATATTCAGTAAGAAGAAGTCGTCAGTGACGTACACGTTCCGACAGTCGTTCCCGCTCTGTGGGATGCTTGTCAATCTGTTTTCAGTGCCACGTGAGTATGGAAGTTGTTTGAATTTATAGAAACTAGTAGTATCCGCGGCTTTGTCCGCTTTCAAACTTCCCAGGATCACCCGTTGGGCTAATCTGAAGATTGCTTTAAAATTTCATCAAAATCGCTCCAGTCGTTTTTCACACCACGCTGACCAAGTGCGGGTTGGCGGACTTCACATGTCCTTCGAAAACTTGCTAGGTTCTCTCAGACATGCAGGTTTCCTCACGATGTTTTCCTTTACCGTAAGACAAGTGGTACTCATGTTGGAAATGATTCAAACATGAAAATATCAAAGCTGCGAGACTTGAGATTTGAACCCGCTTCACTCGGTTTCCTAAGCGCGCACATTGCCACTATGTTACCACTGCCTTTCTAAAGGTTCTATTCCTTTTTAATACTAATATTTACATATATTTTTTCTAGATTATCCATTCGGTATCCGTCTCTCGCGTCGCGTGGACGGGCGTCGGCTGGCGACGTTCAACGCTCGCAATGAGCACGACCGGTGCAAGTTCGCGGAGGACCTGCGCGAGAGTGTCGCCGAGATGGACGAGATGGAGGCAATGAGGATTGAGGCGGAGTTGAATAGAGGCAAGCGGAGCACGGGCAACTCCGGGAGGAATGGTTAGTTTAGGTGGAGATTAGTTCAGGAATATTAAGGGATGTAATGGAGAAGTTTCAGGGTTTTTTGCGAATCGATATATACGATAGTTTGCTAAAAATGCTGTTTTTTTAAGATTATTCTCAGTAATTATTTTTTAGGAAGATCTTGTCCATGTTTCGTCTTATAAATTTAGCCGTCTAAGAGGTTTTCTACATTAAGATCACTTATCCATGTATTAAGAAGTTTAATTTAATATTTTTAAAAATATTTATTTTTAAAAATATTTTTTTTATATTTTATTTATTTATTAAGGTATTTTATTTAAGAATATACAATATGGATCTTATTGCAGTGATGGAAAACCGGGACAGTGGAGTGGCGGATGTGGAAATTGATCACCAACAGTGCATGGACCATGTGCACGTTCATGGGTAAGTTAAAATATTCATCTTTTAAATATTGATATACGAAAGCTGTTTTCAAATCTTCTCTTTCTCTCATCATTGCTTTTCGAATTACAAAATTAAAACGCACGTTGTTTCGTTTAAAAAAGTACTTTATGTGGTGTGCGTAAGTTCGAATTTGTGTTTAGACAATTGGAACTTTCGGTTTTTGAATTTTATTCTTTAATTTGACTTAACAGGATGGAAAAAGTAACTTTTTAAACGATTATAAAATATGGTGTATGTTCTTAGTTAAAATGTTGTTGTCTTTAGAAAAAATTTTAATTACTTACATGTAGCTATAAGCAGAAGTCAAAAAATGTAGTTAATATAAACAAATATTTGTGTTTCAGTGTGGTGGTACCCCCTCCCCCCTCGTGCCCGGCCCCCTCGGCCCCCTCCCGGCTGTCACAGAACCCCCCACCAACTAACATCATCAAGCGGAACGTGCTCAGCAATTCACTCGTTGATATAAATGATCCTGGTGAGTTATTGTATTACCACATATATGTATATAATATATAATTTTACTAATAATAAAATTGTAGAGCAGTCATGTCTATATATTAAATATTTTTTGATGATCTAGTTTGAAATAACCTTCATTATCGAAACATAGATCAGTATTTTTTTTAATTGTATATCTGTGTCTCAATTTATTTGTCTATCGGTCTATGTGTCTGTCTGTAAGTTAATTTATTCTAAGATTTTCCGCATTATTTCTTTGGTATAAAATTATCATAATCTGTAATTGATGCAGAAGTGACTTTTTTTTTTGGTTCCGTACTTCCATGTATATTTTAACACACAAGGGAATCAAAACTTATAGAGGGTACTTCCCGTTGACCTCGAATCATAAAATTTGGCAAGAAGCTGAAAATCGTGTTGTAGTTTTACATCACATTTTTTTTTTTGCGATTGTAAACTTATTTCAATGTTTCAAACTATGGAACCCTCAGCGAGTCAGACTCGCAGATGTATGATTTTTTTAAAGTAAAACCTCTTTACGCACGCTTCACTTAGGGGGTAAGCTGGTGAATGCGTTACGAAAATATGTACGTACGCTTGTTGCCATGGTAACCGTTGTCATTGTCTGACAAATGATATATAATATTATATTCTTTCCTTAAATGATATTCTATAAATGATTGTAATATGCCTAATATGCGTTATTTTTAGTATCTCACCTATCATAATTATTTAAAACATAAATTGAATTTCATAAAGAGTACCGATAACCTACAGAAGTTTTACTTCTTGCGCGTATACGCATTCATACACGCACTCTTAATTTTTTTTCTTTAATTATTTAATGAATACTTATCAAATAACTGACAATATTTTCTAAATAGTGGCATTGGCGGCTGAGCGTCTCCAACGGCGTGGCTCAGTGGGCTCGCTGGACAGCGGCATGTCGGTGTCCTTCCAGCAAGGCAGCCGCACCGCCCTGCACGCCACCTCCCCGCGACACCCGCCCGACCAGCGTTCGCCTGGTAAGCCGAAATATACTCTATGTTAATATACCTAAAGACTCTTTTAGATCGTCAACTTATAAATCAAAATATACTTTATTCACAAGTACGGTTAAGAGCTCTTTTCAATTATAATTCTTTTTTAGATTTATGCGAATATTTGACATTTTAAATAAAATTATCTTTTCGGATTGTTTTACTGATTTAATTTGGAGGGTTACCGGCGTTTCGAATGCTTTACAGCAATCATGGTCACGGGAGATACTAAGGTTTTAGACATCTCAAAGGTCAATATGTATTTGTTACAGAGAAGTTTGTTCAAAATAAATCCGCGAAAAACCGAAAAGATAATTTTTTTCTTTTTTTAAATGATAATTTTTTTATCTTCTTTTATAAGTTAGTAAGTCTGTGAGGAAGGTATCACTAGTTCGGAAGGTATATAAGAAACGGGATGTTGGAAATGGGAAATGGGAAGTGGGAAATTGAAGGTGTAGGTGCTGGCGATTTAGTTTAAATATAGTGGATGCTGGTTTTATTGTGTACTTGTAATATATGCAATTAGTTTTTTTTTTGAGGATTTGCTGTGATTTCTTTTCATTTTACAATATTATATTACATTGTTATGAAATTGCTTAAATTGTAAGAAGTGTATTTTGCCAAAATTTCAGTTTCTATGATGAAATAATATTTAATAAATATCATTGTCAACAGGTCGACTATTCGGAGGCATTTTTCCCGGTCGTCAAAGAAAACTAAGCGCATCAGGTGTTCCGGACACCAAAGCAGGGGTCGGCAAGAGCACAGAAGTCTAAAACATTGACTCAAATATCTCTTTTATTCACTTCGAGAAATTTTCACTGGAAACAGACACTTCCACGCAAGTTTATGTATTTTAAAATGGTGACTCATTATAGCGTAAGTCACTTCTTTTGCTACGTGTTGAGTATATGACGTTTGTTTCATCTTTGTGTTAAATAAGGCTTCCAAAAATATGTTTTCCTTTTTGAAAATAAGAGAAAACTTATATTACAATTTGAATATCTATATATAGCTATTTGATTAGACAAGGACAGATCGTGTCTGATCACCTTCTATCTCTTTCTGTTTTTGTGGATCTATAACGTTTTACTGTATTGTCTGTGGTATATTTATAGCTACTTCATTGACATTTCAATATAGCTAGTTTGGGTTCTTAAGTGCCATCTTTATAATTATTTTGAATAATATAAAAGGATTAACGAATTGGAGAAATACTAATAATAGAAAAATTAATAAAGTTGAAAAACCTTAAAGAATTTTGAAGGATTTCGAGTTAATCTGTATATCGGGTTATTCATCAGGGTATAAACGGAGGGTTGTTTGATATTCGATTATACTATACAAATGTAAGACATTACGTCCGAAAATTTTCGGTACAGACTAGGAAGTTGTTCCAAGGTACAAAGGCGTTTCAATAACAGACGCGGGCTGTCGCTAGTACGTGCCAACCAATACCGACTCACGACATTAAATTATATTTAAATATGGCAATCTTTACGAAATTATTCGTAATATCGTTTCTAAATGGGAATATATTCGGAGAGGACAACGAAAAGTAGTTGCAGGTTCGAATACTTTGGGGCCATGGTTTTGGGGGATGCTTTATTCGAAATATACGTTTAGTCGTAATTTTTAATAACAGGTGGTTAAGGATCGCGTTAGTTACAGGGTTGCGTAACCGATTTGATATTTGTACCGTGGTTATCATTCAAATTTGGACAAAATAGTTTAGAAAATTTTTGGAACTAATATTCAATATCTTAAATGTTACGTACATTATAGTAGAATCCGTTGCACGTTACCAGCCACAAAGTATTAAAGATTTACTTTAAAAAATTTACTATTAAATCGAAGAGTTTTATCTTTTTTTAGAATAGTTGTACATACGTTCGGAATAGATACAATAGAAAATGTATAACGTCACAGTATTTTTAAAATTTCTTTCAGCACAAAGCATTTTATCATAGTGTCGCAGTAAATTATATTATATTATACGAATTTATTCAAATTATTGTTGAAATTATAGATATACATTCTCTTTAAAGCCTTTTGGCGGTGATGCCGTACAAATTCAGTTTTAGAGTCCTTAGAGATGCTTATATTCCGCGAACTCAGTGTCTACTGAGATCCTGTCCATTATATATATGTACCTTTGATAGAACAAACACTTAAAATGAAATTTAAAACGAAATTTTGAATAGCTTAACCATCTTTACATCAAATCTGCTATATTTCATTAGAAATATCTCAAGATTGCAATATAGTTAGTAAAAATATGATCAAATAATAATTATTCAGATGTGATTTTGTTCTATCAAAGGTACAAAATCCTATACCAAATAAAATTCTTGTCCATTTAACAGAATAAGATGTATCCTATTTATTATCTTTCGTATCTATAACGTCTTGTATTTGACAATAAAGCGCCAATATTTACTTTACATTTGACTTGCTAAGCGATTTTTACTGTATTTATAAAGGATTTTCTAAGAACTGTTTGTCTGGATTTACACAAACATTTTTTCCATCCTTCCATGAGGGCTAGATGTCTGTACTACTTTATTTGCCGATTTTAACTAAAAAGATGCTTTTGAAAATGACATAAATTTTTGGATTCATAAAAAGTTGTTAAAACAGTTGAATTAGATTGAAAAGTTACTTTGGAAAGTTTTTTCACATTTTTCTAGATAATATCTAGTGCAGATTTAGAAAATTTAGATAATAAATATAACTTATTAGAGAGACACAACATTTATATAAATACATTCAGCATTCTTCATCTGTATTTTGATTGCCTAAGTTTTTAACTGGTATCCGACTCTAGCCGTCGCGTCGTCCAAAACTGGCTTCACCCCATAATGTTACCATTCTACTCCCACATTACCATTACACCTAAAATTATCTATACACATTAATTTAGTATAAGCTTTAGTTTGAGAACTGTATTTTAATTTTGCTCCAAATTTAATAATTTTGATTGACGGGGCGATATAAATAATTATTAGTTCAATCATTCGTTTCTTAATCCTATTATTATTAATATTATAAATGCGAAAGTTTGGATGGATGTTTGTTCTGACTTGATCTGGATGATATTTGGCATCGACATAGATTATATAATCTGGAATAGCACATAGATTACTTATATCCCGGAAAAACGTAAGGTTCCCGTGGAATAGATTCGTTTTTATTATAAAAACAAATTATTATAACGTATGCTACAATATGGTAAATGACATTAAAGTAAATTAATATTTCATCTTTTATTGGCGTTATATGTATTTTATACATTATTTATCAATTAGATATCTAATTCCCTAAATATTTTAATCAATATCGCCCCGCCATTTTCATCACATTTGTATTTTAGGCAATTGAGATAATGCCTAGTTTTCGTATTCGTATCTACTTTTAAATCCTTTCCATTTGACTTGAAAGTCTGATAATGTGGAATCGTGACTTAATGCTACTATTATAAATTAGTATGAGAAAGTAATTCATTAAATATTTGCTAAAGTGTAGTAATATTTGCGATTACGTTGATCACTTTTAATTGATTTTCATTATGCCTGTCAAATGTTAGAATTATTGTCGTTGTAATTTACCTTTATTTATTTATTTATTTATTTGCTTTACATATAATATTATAAACAAAAAATATAGATAGTATAATTTCATTATTATATATAATTAAGATTCATTAAATTGGAAAAATCGATTTTAAGTAATTAATCGTAATCGCAACGGTCAAATATGAGACCAAACAAATTGTATTCTCACTTTTGAAGTTGTCTTTAATTAATAATGTTGACTTTGTATCGACCGTAGGCTCGTTGTTTCTACTATTTGATACGTGGGTAGATAGAAAAAATAATTGACTTGTTGACTTGGATTTGCAATGTGCGGTGGTTGGGATGATTGGTGTATATGAGGTAAATGATTTAATTTGGGGCTGGAATTTTTTCCTATTTTTAGTTTTTTTTTTTAACACCATATAATATAATAAACCATAAATATTAACATTTCAACATAAAAAACCATAATATTGCATTTAATTTTTTTTCCTACCTAAAATGGTGTTTTTTTTTATTTGATCAATTTTTTTTAATGACGATTATTTGCTCCAAGTTACATTGTACAAAATTGTACGAATGCGTATACGTTACGTACAAATATTTAAACATTCTGTCCAATTAAATTATTGTACTGTTGAATCTCCATTTATCGTATATTATAAGCTTTTGGGTTTCAGCTTTATATTGTAAGAGGTTTTAGTCGGCCATAAGGATTTTTATGGATTATATGTGAGGAAATGCCCTTATGTGTTTCCAATATGGCGTTTTTTTCTCTTATTATCGATGAATAGCATATTCATATTTCCATAGTAAAATAACTATGGTGGACTAAATCCTAATTTAAAAATTCATGTTTGTGCTAATTCTAAATTTAGTGTAATGCATTAATGTAAAAGGAATTGATCAATTGTATCGTCGTTGGATTTTGAACCTTATTGTAATCTATTCGTATGTGAGAACGGTTTCTTTATATTTCAAGCGAGCTTTTGTCTCGAAAATAATATTTTAAATTCAATAATGAGGTTTGTTTTTTTTTTAAATTGCCAATAAATGAATAAAATTTTACTTAAATATTAATGATTTTTGGAATGTTATAATTTCTTTTAAATTTGGCAAATTCAGTAATATTTACTCTATTTTTGAAATATCCAAAATTGTGTGGAATGGCCTTGTATTGCTTTTGTAAATTTCGCTTGAAGCCAAAGATGTATTTTGATTGTGTTCACGTTCCAAGAGACGCGTGTTTTGTGTTAAAAATGTATATTTTTTTAGATTTGTCATTTAATTGAATGTCATCCTTTGTATTGAACTTGTCACTGAGCTGTCAAATCTGACAATTACTGAACTACAGTTCAGAAATCGAGTGGTGAAAAGCAATTAACAAATTAAAAGTTAGGCTTTTTATTTTCATTTTTAACAGCTCAGTGCGTGTGTTTTAGTTTGAAACTAATTTTCTGTAACATAAACCGTACTAACTTATATATTATATGTATATTTTAGAGTTTGTCTAATATATATCTTTTAGTTCATAATTGTTATAGAGTAAGCAATAAACGCATTCGGCGTCTCCCTGTACGATGTATTATAATGTTGTTGAGAGTTGCTACAACTAAGTCACTTACATTAGTTTTATTTAAAAAAAAAAACATGAAAATGTATTTATTTATTAAATATGAATTAACATTCATGAGGGTTTTTGTTGTTTTATTTTGTTCCCAGATTTTTTTTTTGTTAAGTTTTTTTTAAATAGGCGATACTTAATTCTTTTGAGATATGTTCAAATATTTTAAAATATTATCTATGAGTTGATACCTTACCTGTCACACTAACTTCAATCGATAAATTCACTTATTTATCCATAGACGACAAAGTAACTAGAACAATTACTGTTAATTAAACATTATCTTTAAACAGCTGTTAATACTCAATAATCTCTAACTTAGAAGTAATTTTAAATACGTTATTAGTATTATTATCTTAAAAATATATTATTCTTTAAAGTTAATACTTCGCTATAGGTTGGAAGAACTAAAATAAAAACTATCGTTAGTCTTTTCTATAGAATTCTGAAAATATTTCAGTAAAATTTCAACATAAAATAACATTTTTAATATAATTATTTCCGGATATCAATTTATAATTTTTGTTTCATAAGAGTATAAGCTATAGAAAACTCAAAATATATGACTAAAAGCTTTTTAACACTTGGCTAAATTCATTCACTAAATTTAGACAGCTATTTTGAAACTTAAGCGATAGTGATAAAACTTTTTGCAAGTTTTTGATTTGTAACCAAAAGTTATTCCTGACTTATTTAATGTGTAAGTGTATTCTAAATTAAACTCCAGGCGTAATAACGATTTCAATATTCAATCTATACTAATATTAGAGAGGTAAAGTTTGTGAGTTTGTAATGCTGTAGGGGGTAATCTCTGGATCTACTGAACCGATTTAGATGAAATTTGGTAAGAAGATAGTTTAAAGCCCTGGGAAGGACATAGGATACATTTTTATCCCGAAAATCATCCCTTTAGATGGTGAAAATGGGGATGAAAATTTGTATTGGGAAGCAAGCTAGAGACGAACTCGAGCGAAGTGAGGGGGAGTCGCTAGTTTAGAACAAAAACTGCTACTTTTTATAATCTCAAAGTTTTAAAATAGGTAATTTCACTTATGTCGCACTAGACGCGTCATTGGCTTCCCTTGATGTTTACCTACTTATGACGCGGCTGGAGCGTCACTGGCCATAAATAGGATAATCTTTAATATCCATAGACAATAAGTTAGTTATTATGGAAGCATAATAAAGGCATTTGTTTCTCATTTTAAATTTCGAATGCCATTTTTCATATGGGCTACGGTCGTACATCTGATTCGTTCTGAACTAAATAACTCTACAGTTGTCTGCCTGTAACTATTATTATTTCGTGCCCACCAAACTTAGCTCACCTAGTACTAATTTCAGTGGACGGTCGCACTAAGAAAAAACTGCCAGTAGATGTCATAAGTGACGTGCTTAAAATGGTCTGCTTTGGCAGATCTGCCGTCGGGACGACGTGGTTAAGTGCGTAAATGATCCTGTGACGCCCCATTAAGACTTGAGGGGTTGTGTTGGGTTTTAGTGGGTAGTACTAGCTTTTCCAGCAGGTGAATTCAAGAAAAGTATGTATCGTTTATAAGAATAAAAAAAAAAGTTTATGCATAAAGGACTTTATGAATGGTCCTATGTCATTACAAATTCTGTACCAAACAACATATAACGTACGAGGGTAGGCTCAATCTTTTTCACATGGACTCATTATTAAAGCGCCAAAAACTTCTTGGGTTAATGTTTCTTTATAAAATATTGAATAACTGTGTAGACTCGCCTAACATAATATCTAAGATTGGACTACAAGTTGCGCGCTATTCCGCACGATTAAGTAACTATCAACCATTTTATATTCATTTAAGACAAAATAAATTCGGACAAAACTCGCCTTTAAACAAAATTTTAATAAACTATAGTGAAATCTCTCGTAAGCATCCTATTATAGATATATTTTCAAATACAATGTACAATTAAAAAAAAAATCTTAAAGAAATCATTTAGTGTTACATTTCATTTTTTATTATTATTTGTATCTCTTTGGAGTTCATGGGCTCGAATGAGCCCGGTCCTTTGGAATACTTGAGTGGGGACACAGGTCCAACAGGTAGAGGCCCTTTAAGAGATTCAAGCTTGTTTAATGTGACGCATCCGGGATCCATCTCTGAGTAACCCATAGGGAATTGCCCATAGATGGCCTCCGAATAATGCGTAGGGACTATGGAAAATATGGAAAACTCAATAGGGTAAATGGAGTTTGGATGGACTAAAAACGGGCTATTGGATGGCACTTCCAGCCTTTCGAGCACTTGGCTCTTGCGCTCCAATCTGGTCGGCCAATGAAGGCAAGCCAGAGGCGGGAGACAGATGTTGTTTCCCCCGGGAGGTTTCAGGTCCGTGGTGTCGCCACTCACCAACAGCTCGCCACAAGGTGCCCTGCGGGCTGCGGGTTTATTATTATAATTAATATTATTGTCATTTAAGTAGAGCGTATGTACCAAATATGTTTTAATATTTAAACTTTAAAAATTAAAAATATATACCTATTACCTAGGTATAAAATGTTGTGCATGCCTTTAATTTAGAGTAATATACAAAAAAGAAATTTGTTAACGTTATCTTGGTAATTAAGTTTGTGTATGGACTCTAGTTGGTAAGCCTTATTCAATAAATAAATAAATGTTTAAGCAACAGTCTAAATGTTCAGAATTTGACCTAGAATTATGTCATTTCTATATTATATTTTTTTAGTAATAGGATTATAGGCTTGCCCTCTGAAGGGTATCAGAACATTTTTGTCAACATTTTGTAGTAAAGTAAATATTTCCTTTTACTTTCTGGTCCTAGTTGGATGTTTATTTTGTTTTAAGGATGAATTAAACTATCCTTAGGTTTTAATTTTGGCCTAAACTTTTTTTTTTGAGCACGAGCTAAGTTCCTTAATTTTAGTTATACCAGGACTTTTGTAAGTAGGTCTACACCGACTTCAAATTTACGTTTTAAGTAAATTTTAAATTACTTTTTTTACCTTTACACGGCAAAGAAATATGTTTTTAGAAAAAAGAAAGAAAAAATATCTTACTTTTTTCTGAAAAACATTTATCGGCCATGCTGATACGATTTGCTACTGTACATATTTATATTTATATTATTTTAAATTTATATTATTTTAAATTTTTTGCCATGACAAAAATACAAAAGAAAATTGGTATATTTTTAAATAAATGGCGTGAGAGAGAAATAAATGGCTTTAGAACGTGTATTACATTGACAAACAAACATTAAAAATTATTTATTAATTGAATTGAGTTCATTTTTATTACTTAATCATTCATAACAGCTAGTAATGTAGTCGTAGAACTTCTCGAAGACACAAGGGGCAGTGGGTCAAGAGCGTGATAACACCCAACAACGAGTACCTAATATCTTTGATACATCTGTATATAATAAAACTATTATTATGCGAGACATTGGTTTTAAATTCACTATACAATTATATTACACTATACACTTCACATATTTATTATTTACTTGCAGGAGTTCTCAGCTCAGCTTCGATGTCCTAATTTTTGGTAGTGTAAAATATTGTTACCTAAATTATATTTCACAAACCTTTTTGTTATATTTTAACGTTATCTATGGGTATGTCATTATAGGATCAAAATGTCAGCCCTCTAGGTCCAGCGCTTTATATGGACGATAACGAATCAGCATACCTATTTCATTAGATGTATATGTGTAATGGCTACTTACCATGGCTTCGTCTAAATTGTCATTGTGCATAACGATGTTCTTCTAACCTTTTTTTACGGCAGCCAATCCGAGGCCAGCCAATTGCGCGAGACAAAGGCAACTGCTGTTGGCAGTAATAGAGCGCTCGCTTGAAAAAACAAATGAAGCGGGTTCAAACCTCGGGTGTCACATCTCGTACATTTTCATGTGCAAATTATAATAAATATGATAACCACTTGGTTTGCGGTGAAGGAATTGTAGGAAAACCTACATGTCTGAGAGAACCTAGTTTTCAAAAGACATGTGAAGTCCGCCAACTCGCACGTAGCGAGCGAAGTAGACCCCTTTCGCATTGATGGGAGTGCCTAGCAGTTACATGTTAAAAAGGGCTAATGACATAATACACATACTGTGTTGGTTATGTAGATTTTTTTTATATTTGAATAGGTCCGGTGCATTTTACTGATTGTGGTCTTATCTCTATCCTGCTCTAGCACCACTAGTTGAAGTACCATAGATAACTTTGTGGGCTCCAATATATCTATCTATACATATTATAAAATTGTAACTAAGCCGATTCTGTACATTAAATATTTTTTGGAAAATCTTATTGAAATAGATATTATTATCGATACAGAAGCCGAATCTATAGTTTTTAGAATTTTTGTCTGTCTGTCTGTCTGTCTGTCTGTCTGTCTGTTACCGCATCACGGGAAAACCACTGGACAGATTTTGATGAAATTTGGTATGATGATAGCTGGTTATCCGGGTCAACATATAGGGTACTTTTTACTGCGGGAAAATATCTCATGCCTGAGCGCAACGTTAAAACTTAACTAGGGACGAACCCGAGCGGAGCGAGGGTGAGTTTCTAGTTCGGTTATAAAATAAAAAAAAAAACACATAAGGCATAATGCACAAGAACAACCAAATTAACTAATATTCATTTTTATATATTACTAGCGACTCACACTCGCTTCGCTCGGGTTCGTCCCTAGGTTGATTCCCCATACAAACTTTCATCCCCATTTTAACCTCCTCAAGAGATGATTTCCGGGATTAAAAGTATCCTATATTCTTCCCAGGATCTCAAACTATCTTCTTACCACATCTAAATCGGTGCAGTAGATCCAGAGATTACCCCATACAACCTCACAAACTCACAAACTTTACCTCTTTGTAATATTAGTAGAGAAAATTATTATAAAATTTTTAAAACCTCATATACGGAAATCTAGGTTTAGTTGCAGACTGCACTTAGTTATTTTATTTCTTTTGAGACATGCCGATGCATAAGTTGCAATGGAAATAAAAAACGTAACCACCTAATGATACGAAATTGTCTGCAAAACGGTTCAATTATTCTTTTAAAACGAGAAATTATTGACAATTGCTTGTGATGTCATAAGCCATAAGTTAGTTGTTACTTTGTTTATCCATACATCTATACAGATAAACAAAATAGGAGTGTCTGTTTGTAATATTAAAATAACCGCTTTTTATATGGATGTTTACACGGTACATTACCAAAACAACATTTTTTACAATTTTTGTCTGTATTGACGGGATTTTGACGGGACTTTCACTTTCAGATAGCTGATGTAATAAGGAGTAACTTAGGCTACTTTTATTTTAGAAAAAAAAATAGGGTCCCACGAAAAAAATTAAAACCAAATTAAAATTAATTTCGTTTTGGGAAGCAACCTAAGGATGAACCCGAGCGAAGCGAGGGTGATTCGCTAGTTGATAAATATTGGTGTTCTAACATTGATATACAAAAACTAAAGATACACAATTTTCGTCTTAAAAGTGACCTCAAAAAGAAGTGCATAATTCGAAATTAAATTGCGCTTTTTTTTGTTCATTGCTTTTCGGATGACAAAATTAAAGCGCACGTTGTTTCGTTTAAAAAAGTACTTTATGTGGTGTGCGTAAGTTCGAGTTTGTGTTGACTTTAGATTTTTGAATTTTATTCTAGAGATATTTCTTAGGAAATAGCTATGTTTTTATATACAAACTAGCGACTCGCCCTCGCGTATATATAACGTAATGCGTTTTAAAGTTAAGATTTCTCAGAGATGAGATATTTATTTTCCCACTGTAAAAAGTCCTATATGTTGACCCAGATAACCTATTATCATACTAAATTTTATCAAAATCTGTCCAATGGTTTTCTCGTGATTCGATCGTGCGTTCCCAGACAGACAGACAAACAGAAATTCTAAAAACTATAGATTTAGCCTCTGTGTCAATAATAATTTGATTAATGACTATTTCAGTAAGACTTTCCAAAAAATATTTAATGTACATATTCGACTCAGAGTTTTATTACACGTGTAAAGATCATTTCAAAGTTGTGAAAATAATAATAGACAAATGTGATTAGGTAAAAAATTTCCTAATCGAATTTTGGTAACAAAGGTAGCCTCACTAAGAATAGTAATCTTCTAGAGTTTCTTACACTTCAAGTCTGATTGGATGAAAATTCCACACGAACGTGAGAGTTGACATTGGATTGTTGACTTTACGTGCACTCCGAGCTGCTGCTGAGTATTTCTAAATAATTCAACATATTTTTGTCTTAGCCATTGAATATTTTAGGGTGCGATCTCAGAACTTCATGATCTGCAGCCATTGATATAAATGAAACACTAACATTACTAAATTTTTATCAAGATTAAATCAAATTCGTAGAGTCGTCCAGCTTTGGTCTTGGTTTACTAGACCAGTTATTCATATCATATTTCAAGTCTTAATACAACAAAGCAACAAACATATCGACATGATTATAGAAAAATTTAATCACTACGGTCTAATGAAAAATTTATATTTATCCAGCTAAATGTCTATCTTTAAACTAAAGATTAAATTAGGAGCTTAAATGGCGAAATAATGAAAAATTTGCATAAAATATGATTCAAGGAAAAACCTGTAAAATTAAACTACAGTACGAAGTACCTATTTACTCAGGTAACGTACATCAATCTAGTAATGTCATGATGTTCCAAAAACGTATGTGTTCAAAACCCCAATTTTGTACCAATAATATAATTTTAAAACAAAAGCACCAAGTTTCATATTATACTTGTTATTTCTGTGACTCATTTTCTGTTTTACAATTAAAATTTTGCTGAAAAATATGTGAAGTGTCGCCCATTGCAAATATTATTTGCATACGTAATATTATTTTGCTTTTTGAGTTGAATTTTCGTGGAAAATGTGGGTTGATTACTTCGTGGTGTATTTTTTGTGAAGATTTTAAACCGATTCCAAAAGAGGAGGTTGGAGGAGGATATTTTTTTATTAAATCGCAATCTTTCACAATTATTGTGGATTAATTATGTTACTTTACTTTTCGTTGTTTTATTCTACATGGTACATTTATATTATCAAAATAGGCTATCTGTATCGTAGCCTAAGTGGGTCTGCCACCAGAGCTCACCACTATGGGCGTAACTTGCCAAATTCAAGCGATATTAGGATGGAGAGAGAAAGCCTTACAATAAAGTGGTTTTACGTCCCTCGGCCTAAGCTTTGATGAATCAGTCATTTAGAACATGTTTTTTTCATATGTATAGATAATAAATAAACTAAACAAATAACACTAATTTACCAAGTCTTTTACTGTTAACGTTTTTCACTTATTTTAGTTTTTGCACAATTTAACTTATTTTAGTTAACTTAATTAAAGCAAAATGTATGTAAGTTTAAAAAGTATTTAATTTTTAAATATATTTTCACAGATGCGTAACTTAACATTACACAACATCATTTATGTAATCTAGATAAAAATACAAGTTATAAGTTAACCAAAACTGTAATGCTTCCGTAATACTTTAAGGTGCAGATTTATAGCCTGTTTAACCTATCGCCTGACCCTTTTGGCTCGCCGTAGAATACTTTCCTTTAATTCTTATCAATTTAAGATTTATTGTTTAAAATTAGCATATTCTTTTTAGATATATATCTAGGAATATATTTAGATTAAAAAAAAGTTTAATAATATCTAATATCTATACATAAAATGAAATTGTAAGTCAATCTGTACATGAATTATTTTTTGGAAAATCTTATAGAAATAGTTATTATTATTCATACAGAGGCCGAATCTAGTTTTTAGAATTTTTGACTTTCTGTTTGTCTGTGTGACTGTCTGTCTGCAGCACAAGAAAACCACTGGTCAGATTTTGATGAAATTTGGTATGATGATAGCTGGTTATCCGGGTCAACATATAGGATACTTTTTACTGCGGGAAAAAATCTCATCTCTGAGAAATCTACACTAAACATTAAAACATAACTAGGGACGAATCCGAGCGGAGCGAGGGTGGTCGCTAGTTAATACATTAATTATATACATAAAACATATAACATAACTGTAACGTGACGAACATTCAAGGTAAACTATATTTTATTCTATTTTAATATTTGAGATGTAATGAAAGTTAAAAGTATAGTTTTAAGAATCTTCGTCTACCTATTTAAGTCCTACGTGATCTTATTCCTAAGCCTAAACATCTAAAAATAGTGAGTCTGACGTCTGTACTCTGTGATATTGTTTTATGGTATAACCCTATTTTTGTAACCAACATAACTGTTTAGTATTTTTTATATATGGTATTATTGTCTTAAGTCATGTCTGAAATGACAGATGACAGTTGTCAATTGGATTCGGGATTGTTCGGTCGGTCGGGGTAACGAGTGCTCCTCTCGTTTGAATTGTTTCGGTTACAAAGTAAAATAAGTATTTTCGGTCGGATTAATTATGGGCTTATATATTTATACATCACATACACACAAACACCCCTAGTGATCAGTGCCTGCGCAGGATTAAGGATTCCGGGCCCGGCAACGCTTCCACGGCTAAGTCCACGTACAAGGTACACTTTATATTATAATTTATTAGCGCTAGTTATATATTTATATTTTACTCCGCGTAACGCGGATCATACATTTTGGTAGCAGAGCGTGGTTGTATTTTCGGTCTTTTACGTGTATAATACACGATATCTTTAATTTGCGAGAAATCGGTAATTTATATCTACCCCTTATTGTGTTAAAATTTTGTCACGCGTTGCGGAGACAGCTGATAAGGCGTTGAACTGTGTTCGTTACCTTTATACGTACATTGTCAATATAATAATTATATAATAAACTTATGATGGTTATCGGATTATATCTTGGTGATTTTTGGATTTATGTATGTTACTAATCGTGGGTTCATTATTTCATTCAATGAAATTAGCATTAAAATTGTATTAATTGAAATATACATATTATAAACTTGGAATAAGAAGTAAAAGGTTGTTCGTGAAATATATAGGATAATTATTATCGAGTTGTTTCATACGGTTTAAGATGTCATTGTTGAAAGTTAAATTTATGATATAAAGTTAAGAAGTATTATATACTTTATATTATACTGTACTTTATATTAGCATTAACGGTTTATAGAAATTATAATTGTAATAAAATATTATATATAGTTTAACGTTCGGAATATTTTAATATTTTATTTGAAACATTTTTATTTATTGTTTTATTTTTGGTTTGGCTTGATTATTAATAGTTATTTATCATGTCTGTACGGTTTCATTGGTCCCAATTTAGAGTAAAGTTGCAATGGTTGTTAGATAGTGCTGATCTTATAGATAGGCCAGAACTTTTTATGCGTTTATCGGTACGGCTTTTAACGGTGAATTCGGAATTTACGGCTTTTGAGACGTCTTACCAACGTATTCTTGAACTCGCGGATGAGACTATTACGGCGGACAGAGAAATAGTGGTTGCGGCCCGGGCGGACTATACTCGTGCTTTGGAAGCTTTTGATAAATTAATGACGATTAAATTGCAACAATCTCCTCCTACGTCGGCTTCTACTTCGGAAAATATTAAATCGGATCGGATGGAACTGGATGCTTTGTTATCACATTTACCAGGACTTCGGCTCCCATCCTTTGATGGTGATATGGATCAATGGGTTGGATTTAATAATCTTTTTGATAGCCTTGTAGATAAGCGGTCGGATTTATCTCCTGCGCAGAAATTAGCATATTTAATGTCATGTCTTTCCGGTGAACCTCGCGGTCTGGTTCAACATATTAGAATTTCGGATGAAGGTTACAGTATTGCTCGGAATCTTTTGATGAAGCGTTATCAAAATACTAGACGGCTGGCAGATGTTCAGGTTGACCAGATTTTAAAATTACCTGTAATTTCTATTCGCCTTAATGGACTTCGGACTCAATTTTTAAATCCATTAATTATGGCGGTAAATCAATTAGAGCGGCTTGGTTTTCCTGTCGAGGAATGGTCATTTTTACTTTTACATATATGTTTGTCAAAATTGCCTACTACACTAAAATCTCGGTTTGAACAGAAATTCGGATGTGAAACAGATATTATACCAAAATATTCGGAATTGGTTGAGTTTTTGGAAACGGAATGTCGGCTTTTAGAATGTGCAAGTTCGGAATCTACGCATGGTTTGTATAATGAATACAATGCGAGGCAAACAAAGCCTTCACGTAAGGCTGGTCATTATGCTGCGGTTGAAGTTTCTCCTCCATGCGTTTGCTGTGGTGAAACAAAACATTCTGTTTTGAATCATTGCTCTCAATTTAAAGCAATGACACCTTTCGCGAGAAAAGATTTAGTTAACCTTAAACGTCTTTGTTTCTTTTGCTTAGGTCCTCATTCTTATCGAGTGTGCAGCCGAATTCCTCATTGTCATTGTGGTAGTAATAAGCATCATCCAATGCTTTGTTTCAATCGGTCGGGAACCCAACAAAGGCGGAATATTAATCGGAACTCTACGGAACGGTCACCTCCTCGCATGGGCGGGGGTGGTCGCTATTATAATAGAACAGTTAGAAAATCTCCTCGGAACTCACCTGCTCGTACGTCACCTTCTTCGCCGCACCAACGGGGAGAAGTGGAGCGAGGTGGTAACTCTAACGGTCGAAACCATGGTCAACATTATGATGAACGGAACGCTACACGTGAGGCTGTTTATACTGGCTCACGTGGTTACTCACCAGGTCGGCGCTAGGATACGGTCCCCACCTACCCTTTTGAGACGTGCCCTAAAGCTACTGTTTTATTACCTACAGCATTGGTTAAGGTTTATTTTAATTCGGATTCGGAAAGGGGCGTTACGGCTAGGGCTTTATTGGACGCAGGTTCTCAAGGGTCATTAATCACCTCTAAGTTATTGGGTAGGTTGGGGTTATATTTAGAAAAATGTACGGAACGGGTTAAAGGAGTGGGAGGTATTGAAAATATTAATATTATCGGAAGGTCCTCGGTTACATTTTCTCCATTAAATAATTCATTTCCTAGAGTAACCACAACGGTAGTATGTATGGATACAATTGTCGGTGATCAACCGTTAATTTGTTTGAATAAATCGGTAACGGATTTAACTATGGGTTTAAGTCTCGCAGACCCAGATTTTTATATTCCACAGCCAGTGGATCTTTTACTTGGTTCGGATGTTTTCGGTTCACTAGTCGGAGGTGATAAAATTATATTAAATTCTTCTGGTCTTACGGCGTATAGTACGGTTTTCGGATACATTATTTTAGGTCCAGTGGAATATATTGAATCGAGCTTAATTGATAATTCGGAATATTTCGGTGTTTCTATTTCGGATACCTTACAAAGGTTTTGGGAGGTGGAAGAACCACCAACGGCATCGCGTTTGGGTTCACCTGATGAGGAGTGTGAACTCTTTTATATTAATAATACTTTTCGGTTAGAAAACGGTCGGTTTGTTACTAAGTTGCCTTTCTTGTCTAATAGACCTTTATTAGGTGATTCGAGAGTGTCGGCGGAAAAAAGATTTTTTGCCTTAGAAAAACGGTTTACTAAAAATCCCGTATTGCGAGAAAAATATATTGATTTCATGCGTGAATATTTAAAGCTCGGACACATGTCGGTATCAAACTTTGATTTTAATAGTGACCAAGAATATTTTGTCATATCTCATCATGCGGTATTTAAAGTTTCGGATGAAAACTCTAAGTTACGTGTTGTTTTCGATGGTAGCTGTGTTACTACTTCGGGTGTTTCTTTGAATCACTGTTTGCACGCTGGTCCAAAGCTACATAAGGATATAACGGAAATTTTGATTAATTTTAGACGGCATCAAATTGTTTTTATTTCGGATATTAGGATGATGTTTCGGCAAACACTTATTGATAAATCGGATAGACGGTACCAGCTTATACTGTGGAGAGAGTCTCCTGATGAGCCTCTTCTTACTTACGAGCTCAACACAAATACCTATGGTTTAAAGTCTAGTCCATTTATAGCGATTCGGTCTTTATTGGAATTGGCTGAGCGGGAGCGCGAACGTTATCCCAGAGCTGCTTCAATTTTGAAGCACGATGTGTACGTCGATGATATTTTAACTGGTTGTAACACACAAAGCGAAGCGCTCGAGCTTCAACAAGAGCTGATCAAGCTAATGAATTCGGGAGGTTATGAGTTGCGCAAGTGGATCTCGAACGATCCAATTTTACTTCGGAATTTGCCATATGATCATCAACAGTTACCTCTTATATTTGATAACCCAGATTTGCCAAGTTTAACTTCGGTTTTAGGTATACAATATAATCCTATACAGGATATCTTTTCGTTTCGGATGGATTTGGATCTCAAAGATACAGTGAGCAAGCGTAAAATTCTATCAACGGTAGCTAGGATGTATGATCCCAGTGGGTGGATATGCCCTATCATATTTAAGGCTAAATGTTTATTACAGCGTTTATGGCTCGGTAATTTTCAGTGGGATGAGGTTATAACTGGAGATATTGAATATGAGTGGAATCATTTTAGAAATGACCTTTCTTATATTAGAGATATTCGGATTTCGCGATGTATTATTCCTAAATCGGCTAAATGTATTACGGTTCACGGCTTCTCGGATGCTTCGGAAGCAGGATATGCTGCTGTTGTTTACTTGCGTGCGGTTTCGGATAATGGTAGCCCCTCAGTTAATTTGGTTATGGCTAAAAGCAAGGTCGCCCCAATTAGATCACGACTAACAATTCCAAAGCTGGAATTGTGCGGAGCCGTGCTCTTGCAAAAACTTCTACATCACGTTTGCCTTTGTTTGAAAAGGACCGTTGATGTCCAGGAGGTGTTCGGTTGGACTGATAGTTCTATAGTTTTAGCTTGGCTAAGAACTTCTCCTCATACTCTTCAAGTATTCGAGGCGAATCGAGTATCACAAATACAAAATTCTTCAGTACCAATTACGTGGCGACATGTACCGGGAGATTTAAACCCTGCAGATTGTGCTTCACGGGGCTTATATGCGTCGGAGCTAGTGCATCATAATCTCTGGTGGGGTCCAAAATGGCTGTCATATCCAGATTCACATTGGCCTGTGTTAACTACATCTCAAGTCACTCATTCGGAGCTGCCTGGTATGAAATGCCTCGTAGCTACCACTTCGGAATTTGTTCCTAATTTCGGTTTTCTTATTGAACGTTATAGTTCCTTAGATAAACTTATATCGGTTACTGCTTGGATTCGGAGATTTCTTAATAATTGTAAACGGAAAGATAATCGGAGACTTACGGCTTATTTACTCCCTCAAGAACGTAAAGATGCGTTATTAAGGTTGATTGGGCTTATTCAAACGGAGAGTTTTCATATGGAAATGAAACGTATTCGGAACGGACAAACGTTGAGCGGACATTTAAAACGGCTTAACCCATTTATTGATTCGGACGGTCTTTTTCGTGTTGGAGGACGACTCAAAAATTCGGATTTATCTTATAGCGCAAGACACCCATTGTTGCTTCCTAAATCGGGACATTTTATTAATCTTTTAATATTGGATTTACATTTAAAAAATTCACATGCTGGACCAAACGCACTTTTAGCTATTTTGCAACGGAATTATTGGGTACTTTCTGCTCGAAGGGCAGTACGGAAGGTTACATTTAAATGTGTTTCTTGTTATAAGTTAAAGGGAATTACGATGCAACCCTTAATGGGAGACTTACCAAGAGATCGAATTGTAGCTGCTAAACCCTTTCAAGGTGTTGGGACTGATTTTGCGGGACCCTTTTTTGTACGGTCACATAAACATCGTAATCCAAAAATCATCAAGGCTTACTTATGCGTCTTTGTATGTCTGACCACTAAATCTGTTCATTTAGAATTGGTTTCGGAATTATCAACGGAGGCTTTTATTGCCACTCTTACTCGGTTTGTTTCTAGGCGTGGCCTACCTTCGGTTATTCGGTCGGATTGTGGTACTAATTTTAAAGGAAGTGATAGATATTTAAAGGAAGTAATTAGTTTTTTGGATAAAAGTGAAGGTCACATAGGTCAAGATTTATCTCGACGTGGAATTACATGGATCTTTAACCCACCTGGGTGTCCATCGTGGGGAGGCTTGTTTGAAGCTGCAGTTAAATCGGCGAAAACTCATCTAAAACGTGTTATTGGGGAAACTACCTTAACTTTTGAAGAGCTCAGCACTCTATTCTGTAAAATTGAAGCGGTGTTAAACTCACGGCCCTTATGTCCTCTTTCGTCGGATCCCAATGATTTGGAAATATTAACTCCTGGTCACTTTCTAATTGGCCAGCCGTTGAATGCGGTTCCCGAATATCCACTAGAGGATATAAAATTTTCTAAATTATCTCGGTTTCAACTTCTACAGCAAATGTCACAAAGAGTTTGGCATAGATGGCATTTGGAGTATCTCCACACCCTGCAGCAACGTTTTAAGTGGAATGATTCAATAAATCCACCTAAGGTTGGAGATTTGGTTTTACTAAAGGAGGAAAATACTCCTCCTCTTCAATGGCGTCGAGGTCGGATAATAGCTTTACACCCAGGAACAGATGGTGTGGTCAGGCTCGCGGAAGTACGGATTGCTAAAGGTACGATTTTGCAACGTGCAGTTTCTAAGCTGTCACGTTTGCCTTTAGATTAGGATATTAGTATTTAGGCTAGTGTTAGGGTAATTTAAGATTAGTTTAGTTTCGGTTAAAGCAGTTTGGGACTGCTTGGGCGGGGGAATGTTTAGTATTTTTTATATATGGTATTATTGTCTTAAGTCATGTCTGAAATGACAGATGACAGTTGTCAATTGGATTCGGGATTGTTCGGTCGGTCGGGGTAACGAGTGCTCCTCTCGTTTGAATTGTTTCGGTTACAAAGTAAAATAAGTATTTTCGGTCGGATTAATTATGGGCTTATATATTTATACATCACATACACACAAACACCCCTAGTGATCAGTGCCTGCGCAGGATTAAGGATTCCGGGCCCGGCAACGCTTCCACGGCTAAGTCCACGTACAAGGTACACTTTATATTATAATTTATTAGCGCTAGTTATATATTTATATTTTACTCCGCGTAACGCGGATCATACAATAACTGTTATGACCATTGTACTATATAGAAGCATTGCTCGCCAATGCTTCGTTAGGTACCACCATATCGCTTAAGGACATTTTTTTTGTCCGATGAGACTTTAAGCAAAAAAGCAATCATAAAACGCGATTATTTTAGGCATAAACACATACAGTCATGAGAAAATCGTCAAAAACATTTCTCTTCTTTCTCATTTCTTTCTACATTGAGTCAATCTCGAATGCCATCTTAGAATTTGGATAAAGGGCAGTTAGCCAATGACATAACCTAAGGTGTGTAAAGTATATACATAGTAGTAATATATATATATAAGTAAAGTATATGTATATACATAGTAGGGTAGAGCGGGAACGATTGAAACATTATTGATAAAATTGCTCGCTGTGCCAACATATGTATTTATGTATCTTTGTGTATTTGAAAGTCTACTTAAATTAAATCTTAGATATATTTCTAGTCGTTTTTTATTTTTATTTTATTTTAAATGAGACATTTATTAACATAAAATCACAGAATATTTATTTAGTCTGTTTATTTATCTATTGACCCTAACTCGATAGATAAGATGATATTCTACAATCGCTGTCGCTAATACAAACCTAAAAGTACAAGTCTATATGAGGATATGTTCTGACCAAGTAACTTAATTTAACGCTTAGAGTGTATCTATAAATATTTCATTTTCTATTAGCAATAGTAGAAAATATAATGTCTATTTGTGCACTTTCTGAAAAGATAATGGCGTGGAGATGTAGACTCAGTTTATAAATAAGTATATATAGTTATGGCATATTTCAATAGCAATATTCAGCCACTGTGACCGAATTGCGACGAAGAATTTTCCTTCGACAAAAATGACTTCGTTAGGAAATGTCAGAAAGAACATAAAAAGTTGGTAGTTTGTCGTAATGTGCGCAAAGTATGTACTGAATAAATTGGATAAAGACATAATGTTATTTGCATGCCGATATTATTTAATGAATATATTGTTTTAAATAATAATATAATTATGAGAGCATATGTTATTCCACTGTTAAAGGCAGTGGGAAACCGAGTAAAGCGGGTTCAATCCCGGGTCTCGCAACTCTGATATATTCATGTGCGAATCATTTTCTAACATGATTACCACTTGCTAAGGTAAGCGGTGAAGAAAACATCGTGAGGAAACCTGCATGTCTGAGAGAACCTAACAAGTTTTCGAAAGACATGTGAAGTCCGCCAATTCGCACTTGGCCAGCGTGGTGGACTATGGCCTGATTCCCCTCGTGTTGAAGAGAGGCCCGTGCAGTGCGACGTTACAAAAAAAAGGGCTGAATACATACATGTGTTACTCCATGTTATAGTCTATCTGTGTAAAATACATCCAGCGTTAATGGATAACAAACACACTTACGTACAAAGCCAGTACGTACAAATTGTAGTAGTCCGATAGTCAATGTAAATTATATTTATTTATTTAGGTTTTATATCGTGTTGCTTATTTAGATAGAACGGAAAGGTATATTGTTTTAAAGATTCCACAAATATTAAAATTTCTCATATATCCTGACACGTGTTTATTATCATTTGACAAGTTTGTTATCCTATTATATGAATAAGTGAAATAAAAATGTGATTTTTAAGATGTATAGATGTAAAAATTTTATGACTCGATCACGAGTAAACTGTTTAACGAAAGTGGATAAAACTTAGTTTGTAGAGGAATGTGAAGACTAATGATATTTTTTTAGATAATAGTTAAATTCAATTTAATAGATGGCGCTGCTTTAATAAAATAACACTGATAGAAAGACAACATTTTTCACGAGGGTGAAGCCACGTGCTAAAACTACGACGACACATTTGGCTCAGTTTGTAGTGAGTCCACTTGCTGTGCCAGCGGTCGAGGATTCAAGTCCCGCTGGGGGCATTCATTTGTGTGATGAGTACAAATGTTTGTACTTCAGTCATGGGTGTTTATATTTATAATATGTATGTATTTAAAGTTATATATGTGTAGTGTATCAACTATCTGGTATCCATAACACAATTCTCGTAGTTTACCATGGAACTAGATGGTGCTGTGTGTGTCCCAATATACATATTTATTTATCATGTAATGGCAGAACCAAAATAGAGTCCCATGTCAAGACTATGTTCGCCAATTACTATCTAATTTATACTAATATTATAAATATGAAAGTTTGTGAGTATGTTCCATACATACTGTTTGTTACTCTTTCACGCCAGAACGACTGAACGGATCTGGATGATATTTGGCACAGAGATAGATTATAGTCTGGAATAGCATTTAGGTTACTTTTTCTCTCGGAAAAATTACGGTTCCCGTGGGATAGATTTGTTTTTAGTTTTGTTTCTTTTCTAGAAGAGAACCCGAGAGAAGCAAGGGCGAGCCACCAGTTACAATATATTTTATTCGCACTTCAATATAATTATTATGCGACCACGGCCTGACCGCGACCATAATATATAGTGGGTCGCTGCGACTATTATTACGGTCGTATCGCCTAGTGCGTGTGGGCCTTTAATAGCTCTACTATTTACCTAATAAGTCGGTATATCCAGACTTACATCACCAACTGCATCTTAAGATATAAACTAAAAATAATTAAATATTTTATTAATATATATATTTGTAGAACTAAAACTTCTATAAATAGAGATATTAACGTCCATTTTTACTCCGATTATAAACTTGTACATATTACCTATATCCCGTATAACGAATGCGATAGCTTATCTCGAAATAAACTTTTCTAAGCAAATGAACTTGTTATTGTCGAAAAACTTACCGAAACTAAATTAGAGTGCCATCTGCACTTAGATGACATGCGCAGAAATGTTATCAGTATGGCTTGACCCGAGCATTATCATTCACTACTGTGTGAAGCAGCGATGAAACGACTCGTACTAATATGAATCCCAAAATATTTCATCTATTTATAACAAAAAGTTGTGAAACATCTTAAAAGTGAATTTGTGATTTAGAACTATAAAAAGAGAATAATAATATAATAAAAATGAAATTATTATTATTTTTAAAATTAGTGCTGTGCTTTGGATCGTGGAATTTCGTCAAGGGTGAGTCTTAAGTTTTACCAGTTGAATAAACAAAATGTAGAGGCCGATGTAGAGTCAATAACGTATCAAATAATATGTGTCTTCAATAATCATTAGTTAATACAGTCTATGCATATAGAAATCAAGAAAAATTATAAATGAAAATATTCTTTATGATAACACCTAGTACTTAAAAAAGATTCTTGAGTTTTCTTAACTTTAAACATTATTATAAAATTTTCAATTTTATAATATCATTAATACATATCCTATACATATAATAAAACTGTAAAGGTCGAATGTCTGTACATGCTAAAAATCAAGTCAGGGAGATGTAAGATGAGAAATAGAACAAATCCAGATTTTTTTTATTTTTTTTTGTTTCTCTGTCTGTTTGTCGTTTGTTCGGGCTAATCTCCGAACCTAATGGACCGATTTAAATGAAATTTTGCATGGTGGTACCTTATATCCCCGGTCAACATTGTAGATACTTTTCATCCCGGAAAATTAAAGAGTTCCGTGGATAGTTAAAAAACTATAGTGACTCATATAGCTTAATACAAAACAAGTTATGCACCTAATGTAGTAAAATTTGGCATGCTGATACCTTATACCGGAAAAATGTATGGTTCCCGTGGTATAGATTTGTTTTTGTTTTCCAAGAGGCGAACCCGAGCGAAGCGAGGGTGAGCCGCTAGTAATTGAACATTTTTATTTAATCATCTTCCTAAATAGAATATTATATATATATATATATATATATATATATATATATATATATATATATATAAGATAATAATATTATTATATTTTTTGAATTTACTAATACATTTTAACATTACTTTCTTACGAACTTACTTTGTCCTTCCGTAAGGCGGTAATTTATATCTTACCAGTACATAACTCTTATTAATCTGGTTAGTATAATCATATAAAGAAACTATATATGTATATCCAATATATCTGTAATACTACTATATATTAAGTTCATATATATAAACGCTTGCTTGCGTTTCCACATATTTTTGGCTTATTAATGAATAAACAACCAAAGATCGTTTCACATTTATAAAGTAGTACAAGTACAGCCACATCTTCCATATAAAATAATTGGCAACTACGGCTTTTGCAATGCATAATCAAATAATTTAGCACTACCTATGCAAAAATAATATAAAAACATATCTAAAAAGCTATTATTTGCCAAAGGACAAACAATAGATTTTAATTTAAAGTTAAATTTAAAGTTTTATTTATTAATAGCTTCAAAATTCAAAAAAAATAACTGTTATATATTATACTAGCGACTCACCCTCGCTCCGCTTGGGTTTTTCCCTACTTACGTTTTAACGTTTAGTATAGATTTCTCAGAGATGAGATATTTTTTGCAGTAAAAAGTGTACTATATGTTGACCCAGATAACAAGCTATCATCATACTAAATTTCATCAAAATCCTTTGTGGTTTTTCCGTAATGCGGTCACAAACAGACAGAGAGACAAAAATTCTAAAAACTATAGATTCCAAAATAATATTTAATTTACAGATTCGGCTTAGTCTCAATTTTATTATACGTATAGATACTGTCCATTATATTTTTAATTCATACATTCGGTTCAAGTAGCGCAGGTTTTATTTTTACTGAATTCTGTCGTTAATATCCATTTGGTTCAATACTTAAAATAAGATTACCATACAGATATTTACGTTTTTTTAAGAATAAAGTAAATATCTGTATGGAAACAAATATGCGTAGAAATAAATATCTGTATGGAAAAAAATATCTTTAACGGAAACGTTAGTCAGTCAGTCATTGAGGTATTACGTTTTGTATGCTTTGTGGGATTTTAATTCTGCAAATTTTATTATTCTAGATTCGAGCTCCAAAACAAAACACAAAAGTAATTAGGTGGTTAGGTTATAAAGGTAAACAAACAAGTAAGTAGTTTTAAAAAAAAAAACAGTATTTCGGAGTGGAAAAGTTGGCGGTAGGTACACCTTCGTACCTCTAAAGTCGATCTCAGCTTTGTGGAATGGTGCATTTAATAGCGCACACAGTTCTGTATTACGAAATCTATCTTCTATGACCTATCCCAATCTCAGGGAGATTAGATTTCGTGAACGAAATACGGTCAGGACAACATTACTAAATTATGAATATATTTTTATTTTTGATAATCTAAATCACTAAATATAAGTATGCATTCAGCCTTTTTTGTTAACATCCCACTGCTGGGCACGAGCCTCCGTATATTCCTTCACCGTAAGAGAAGTGGTAATCATGTTGGAACTGATTCCCACATGAAAATATCAGAGATGCGAGACCCGGGATTTGAACCCGCTTCATTCGGTTTCCCAAGCCAGTGCGTTACTACATAATATACTTATTACATCCTATTAATTAAATTCTAAAGTTAAATGATGAAATGAAGATTTAGAAGATTCTATATTCTATGTAGATTTAGAAATAAGCAGATACTAACAAAGATATTTCCAAGTGTAATGTAGTTACTAGTCTCACTCTCTAAGTATAAACTTCCTAGGCCCCCCATATTCTAGACATGAGAAAGAATCCGTACTAACAGCACCGTGTATTAAATTTCGTGGACAAGATTAAAGATTAAGCACATCGTTCTTAACGGCCACGTATCGAGTTACGCTGACAAACTGTAAGAAACGATCATTATACAGTAAGTGTTTTACATAGTTATATTATACTAGCGACTCACTCTCGCTTCGCTCGGGTTCGTCCCTAGGTTGCTTCCCAACACAAAATTAATGGATTACTTTGGTTTTAATTTTTTTTCGTGAGACCCTATTTTGTTTTCTGAAATAAAAGTAGCCTAAGTTACTCCTTATTACATCAGCTATCTGCCAGTGAAAGTCCCATCAAACTCGGTCCAGCCGTTTCAGAAATTAGCCGGAATAAACAAATAGACAGACAGAAAGACAGACAGACAGACAGACAAAAATTGTAAAACATATTGTTTTGGTATATGTACCGTGTATACATCCATATGCATTTAGTAAAAAGCGGTTATTTTAATATTACTAACAGACACTCCAATTTTATTTATCTGTAGTATAGACTAGTGACTTACCCTTTCTTCGTCGTGGTGGTTTAGGAATCCATAGAGGATAAACATACGAACATTTATTTTTATTTATATATAAATAGACTAAAAAAACTTGCATCAAAGAAAAATAAAATATTTTGTTGATTATTATCCATGTCATATCAAATGTATTGAAATTCACGCAGTAGCATTCACATATATGAAGTATAATAATAATCCCTCAGATATAAAAATGCTTGCTTTTCTAAATAATACAAAATTTAAAAATACGTATACTATACGTGTATGCTAGCGACGTTACTTAAATACAAGTTAGCAAAGTCTAAGATATACTAAAGGTACATTAACTATTTGCACATAATTTAAAAGTTTATTTTAAGATAAAACATTAAAAAACTAAAATTACTGTATTACTGAGTACATTATTAGTCCAGTCAAATAAGATCTGAAATCAAAATGTTGGCACTCAACTTTGCATTTTTGGTATATTTTAATTTTAGTTCTACATATTTTCATCAAAACTGTTTTGTGTAATTTCTACCTTTTTCGAGTAATTACAAGAAACCACTTTTGACAATTTTTTTTTCAACCTTTGCCGGGGGTTGCGGACACGAAAACCTTTACACATTGTTTTTGTATCATTAAAACTACATTATACCAAATCAAAGGCACCGAGGCAGTCAAAGGCAATTTGACTGCCTCGGTGGTGTAGTGGCTAGCATGTACGGCTGCACATCCTGAGGTCCTGGGTTCGAGTCCCGGGTCGGGCCAAGTTTAGTTATTGAGTCTTTCTGTATAGTAAGCCTCAGTAACAGCCCGGAGTTGGGAAGTTGGCGGTGTTTCACCCCCGTGCCTCGGAGAGCACGTAAAGCCGTCGGTCCTGCGCCTTAACTCTCACCGGTCGTGTCGAGTAGTCGTCCCACCGGAGTATGAGAGTGACAGGAATAGGGAGTGCACTTGTGTCTGCACGTACACTTGTGCACTATAATATCTCCTGCGCAGTTGGCTAGTCTCAATGAGATTGGCCGCCGTGGCCGGAAACGGTCAGGAGGACATTATTATTATTATTATTATTATACCAAAAATGCAAATTTTAGTGCCAACATTTTGATTTCAGACGTTATTTAACTGGACTATATAGGTACTACGTTTTGTTGCCTCATGTCGGTGTGGAAGAAATAGGGCTTAGCATGTCTTTAAAATTTTAAGTAGGCTCTATCACTGAAGTAGTGGCACGGCACTATCACGAATAAATCTGAGTTAACATCTAGATTTAAGATTACTCACGCGTCTAATACTTTTAGTTTGTCCAATCTATTGTTCAAAGGATTTGCTATGCTCGAGGCATAGCGGGAAATACTCAATGTTGTCATCTTGAGACCAAATCGGTGTTCCATGTATGTGACAATCATATAATATTTCCAGTTACTACCTAGCGTAGTAAGTCTCGTATCATCTCAGTTCGTTCACATTTTTGTATTTATAAATAATCACTTATGTAGGACGAGGAGCTCATGTATTTTTGGATATAGGTACTGAATGAATTGAAATTATAACAGATTTTATATCAGATCTGTTGAACAAGAAAAGTCGCATTAAAATCTGTGCAGTCGTGAGAATGATGAATTATTTAAAAATAATGAATAATATAGATAGATTTTAAGCATCAATTGTATCCCAAAAATTTTCATTAATATATTTTTTTTCAATAATATTTATCTAAATGAAATGACCAAACCTGATTTGTTTTATAATATACCTCGACGTAGATAGTTAATAAGTAAAAATTATATGGAATTCATATGTTATATAATACTTATATTTTATTTACCCTAAAGAGTCGTCTTAAGCTATTAAATGTATGTTAGTCTTATAATAATAATCATATAAACTAATATTCATGTTAGAAATGATTCGCACATGAAAATATCTGAGGTGCGAGACCCGGGATTTGAACCCACTGCACTCGGTTTCCCAAGCGAGCGCGTTACCACTGGGCTACAACTGTCTTACGGATAAAAAGAGCTAAATACTACAAATGAACATTTTATGGTCGTTGCCTAATGAATCATGACCACGGTTTTTGCTTAATACAAAATACTTTTTATCTGGCAAGCAAATGGCTCTTCGAGCAAGAGCTTTTTTCGAATTTTTATTTTTTTCTAATTTGGGAGTAAGACTGTCATAGTCTATGCAGGATAAATTTTGTCTGTTCGTGAATTATAATGACCTATCTATCTTTAGTTTTCTGTACTAGAGATAAGAGTAGGTATAACATTATTTGCATGGAATGTACTTGTATTATGTCAAATGTCGTTATCGAGGAAAATCCCGGATAGTTGGGTTATTCAGATCCACTTTTCTGATCTGCTTTTAATACCTCTAGATTGTATGAAAATGAATCATTTTCGTCCCTAGTTACGTTTTAACGTTTAGTATAGATTTCTCAGAAATGAGATATTTTCCCGCTATAAAAAACATCTTATATGCTGACCAGGATAACCAGCTATCATCATACCAAATTTCATCAAAATCTGTCCAGCGGTTTTCTCGTGATGCGCTCACTGAAAATTTTAAAAACTATAGATTGGGCCTCTGTATCGATAATAATGGCAATTTCAATATATTTTCCAAAAAATATTTAATGTACAGATTCGACTCAATTAGAATTTTATTATATATATATATATATATATATATATATATATATATAGATTATAATTAATCATCTTCCTATTAACTTCTTAAAACACAAGGAGGAATTTCTTAGTTTTGATAATTATAATTTTTAAGAAATAAACTAAGTTATATCTACCCATCAAAAACACTTCGTATTTCTTGAGCATTTTTCTAGAACAAACTGCTTGCTTTTGATATAATTTTAATGTGATTTGTTTTAGTTGAAATGTAATTATTATGCGCTCGTCTTATTTACTCAGTTATTTAAAGATATGACTCGATAGGAAATAATATTAAATAGAATGTTTATCCTGATTATCAGACTGCACCGCACTGGTAAATGAAAGGTCGCGAGATTATCTTTTGTGTACAATATATGTAATTGATAAATCATTCATTGCAAGCGTAGAGCGAAAATATTGTTTGTTATATAAACTGTAGAATTTATGCAGCCTAACATTTTTTCTTTTGATGTCTTTTAAATATAATAAAGAAAACTTTGTGAGGAAATCTGTATGTTTGCGGGAACCTAGTAAGTTTTCGAAAGACATTTAAATTCCGCCTACAATTGGTCAGCATGATGGACTAATGCCAGATCTCCCCTTGTATTGAAGGGAGGACTGTACCCAGTGCCGTGATTCGCTTTTGCTTTCTTAGGATTAAATAAAAAAGTATTCAATAACCTTGAACTCAAAATTTCTTTACAAACAAAATAATTTATATATTTTGTTAATTTTACACCAATAATAAAAGAATATACGTATCCTTGCAAGGATAAGTATGTTTTATTTTGCAATTTGTAAAACATAAGCTCTATGGCATTAATATATAAAAACTCTGTGAAAAATATGATAGAAAAATAAAAATTTCTTATTTGACCTCTGATGATATCCTTTACATGTTGAGCTGTTTGCATTAATTAATACGCAAAATGCTCGTAAACCACTACTTGACAAACCAATTTTACATGTTTTTATACAATGTAATAATTATATTTTCCACGTTACGTCCTTTAGCCAAAACAGAAATTGCTATTTTTAAATCATACACAGACAATAAAAATAAGTCACCTAAGTAATATTTAATTTTGCATTATACATGCTTTACATATTACAAACTAGAATCTTTACCTTAACTTCTGAAAGATAACGCCTCAGTCGTGTGAAAAGCTAGCCAAAAAAATATACCACATATCTGCTATAGATTCTATTCTGATACGAAATATTTATCATCTACTATCTCACCCTCGCTTCGCTCGTGTTCGCCTCTAGACAAACAAAAACAAATCTATCTCACGGGAACCGTACATTTTTCCGGGATAAAAAGTACCCTATTTCTTATTCCGATGTATGAACTATATTATAGTAAAGTTTAATTAAAGTTCAATGAGTAGTTTTTGTGTACAAAGCTGTATAATTTACTATAGTTTTTAACATTGAAAATGTTTTTTTTGTCGCTTCGGTATAGGGCCGATTTTCAGCGAAAGGGCGACATCGCTCTGGTGTCGTGGCTTTTAGGACTACGTGACTGATTGGGATGTCAAAAGACGCGTCATGACAAGAGCTACAAAATGCAAAAAATAAACTCAATTACTTTTTTTTTAAATCGAAATAGTGTGAAAAATGCGGTCGTTTGTCGCCCGGTCTCGCTCAGAAAATAATTCATATCTTGAAAATGAAATGAGTTATCGAAAAAATGAAAAAATAAATAAATATGTATTTAAACTAATAACTAACTAATGTCTATACACATAATAAAACATTAACTTAGCGAAATCTATATATGAAATATTTTTTTTAAAAACAATGTCTGTAACCTATTGTGTACAGAATATATACCCCAAAACAATAGTTATTAAAATTTTTGTCTGTATGTCTGTTTAGGTGTACGCGTTTCACGCAAAAATTACGGACCGATTTTAACTAAATTATGTGTAGTGGTAACTTATTACTCGGGTCATATATAATATAATTTAATCCCATTAATAAAATATTATAATTAATTGAAATATTATAAATGCGAAAGTTTGGATGGATGTTTGTTACTCAATCATACCAGAACGGCTGAATGGATCTGGATGAAAAGCACAGGGATAGATTATAGTCTGGTATAGCAAATTGATTATTTTTTAACCCGAAAAAACGTATGATTCCCGTGTGATAAATTTGTTTTTAATTTACACAAAGCAAGCGATCGACTATCTATTCAATACTAACCATTAAAATGTACCTAGGGACGAACCCGCGCGTTGCGAGGGTGAGTCGCTAGTCTGTCTCTATACATATACTAAAATTCAGAGTCAAATCTATACATTAAATATTTTTTGCAAAATCTTATTGAAATAGTCATCATAATCTATAGTTTTTAGAATTTTTGTCTGTCTGTCTGGCAACGCATCACGAGAAAAGCACTGGACAGATTTAGATGAAATTGGGTATGATGGTAGCTGGTTATCCGAGTTAACTTAAGGATACTTTTTACTGCGGGAAAATATTTCATCTCTGAGAAATCTATACTAGACGTTAAAACATAACTAGGGCCGAACCCGAGCGAAGCGAGGGTGAGTCGCTAGTATATATATAAAAGGCTTTGTCCTGACTGACTGATGGATCAACGCACAGCCTAAACCACTGGTCGTAGAGACGTCTATTTTTGGAGAACTTATTCCTTATATGACGTAGGCATCGGATAAGAAAGGATTTTTCAAAATTCATCCCTAAAAGGGGTAAAAGGGGATACCAAAGTTTATCTGTGAAAAAAATTATTTAAAATCAGAATTACTTGAAACTTAGTATTAATGATCTTCAATTCAATTAAAAAAACACGTGTTTCATCTTTTTTTATAATTCATCCCGTGAGGGGGTAAAAAAGGGGATGAAAATTTGTAATTTATTTGTATTAAAGTCTGTAATTTTTAATGTAAAATGCGCGGAAAGTGGTATTTAGCTTTAAAATAAATAATTAAAATATGTATGTAATATGTATATTAGATTTTTTTGAAATTTATCCCTTAAAGGAGTAAAAGGGGATGGTAAGGTTTATTTGGAGAACAAAATGCTTATTGATCAGAGTTATCTGAAACTTGGTATTAATTAACTTGGCTTTGTGAACGTGCTACTGCTGCTACACTGACCCCCAAAAACAACAATGCTACTGATTTTAATAACAAAAGTGATTTTGATTTCAATAACTTAAGTCCTTTGAAGGGTCAGAAATAGAATATAGGTCTGTCGTTTCAGTGATGCAAATGGATGAAGCAGTTCACTATCCTGTAGAATTCCTTAACAGTATTCTATCCTTCTGAAGGCACACCTGTTATGAATAAGCCACCAAAGCTGTGTAATCGGATAAGACTGCTAGTAATCTATAAAAAATTATATTGTGGCCACTGTGTTTGCTGGATGTACTCGAGGGGAATCAGTATTCATACCTCGAATAATACCACTGATAACCTCTGACTATGGCTTAGAATTTAATCTATCATAATTCCTCCTTAAAATTTATATTGCAATGAGTATTAATAAATGTCACGGCCAGTTGTTAAAAGTAGCAGGTATGGACTTTAGAGATTTGCTTCTCACATGGACATTTTAACAGAACCCAGAACCAGACGGAACGTCCACCAATGTGGTATACAAAGAAGCTCGTAATCAAATTTTAATTCTTCGGGTTCTCCTAGTAATTAATATGTTAAAAATGATTTAATTCAATTCATTTGGCAGATTCATTTTCAATGTACCCGAAGGTCGTGGCAGACACGAGATCTGTGGATTTTTAATTCACCCACAGGACCTCTTTAATTTTCCAGGATGAAAGTATCTAAAATGTTGACCGGGGATATAAGGTACCGCCATGTAAAAAATCATTTAAATCGGTCCAACAGTTTTGGTGATTAGCCCGTACAAACAGACAAACAGACAGAAAAACAAAAAAATTGAAAAAAATCTAGATTTGTTCTATTTCTCTTCTTACATTCCCCTGACTCGGTGTTTAGCATTTTTTTCTATGTTTTTTTATATGTACAGATATATTAAATATTTACTGATTTTACCTCAAACCCTTGGACGACTTAGATACAAGGCCTCATTTAGCTTAGGTACATCAAGCTCATTTGGTACTCATCATAGTTTATTGGATAATAAGCCCTCACCTACGGTAACAAGAGGATACTTGAGGCGGCGCGCGGATTATCTAAAATGTTTCTTCACTCCTACTCATTTACAAATACGTGAACGTATATTTTTATTTTTATTTTCAGCATATAAACAAACTGTGCAAAATAATTTAAAACTATATATGACTTATATTGATATTGCAAAAGTTAAAAATACCCGCTTAATCGATAGTAGGTAAGTTGCTAGTAGTTTAAATAAGTTTTGATAAAATCGACACTCGAGTAAGAAATGTATTTAGTGAACCAAGTTACAGCTGTCCAAATTGAACATTTTAATAAAATAAATAATTCTCCTATTAAGTACCATGGAAATTATAGCCTTGAGCGTGTATTGTCAAAAAATCGTGCCATATCTTTCTGTGCTCAAAACATGATTTTCACGATGCACTAAATTCGATTATTTTTCGTCTGCTGAACACATTTGAAGAATTTGAATAAACAGTCAAAATACACAGCCTCGATCAATCGTGAGTTATATGCGAAGCATATCTATAAGTATTGAATCTTCGGCAACTCAACTAGCTACCGAGATTGTATTTTGAAGGCTTTTTACTGATTTTTTTAAATTGTAGACGTCGTATACCTTAAAAACAATATTTATTTTACAACAAAAATGATATCAAAACCCAAAATTTCAGATTAGAAAGTGGAGTGCAATTGGACGTAGTTATGCAAAACCGGTCCAGTCCACGAAAACCGTTTTTTGAGTTACTGTCATAAATGGCATCTATATGTCGACTTATATACAGAAACTAGTTAAAATATCCAATATTTAAGAGAAATTTCAAAAAAAACTACGGTCTTGTTATGTTGATATACCAATTTTACTAAAACTACTATTTTTTTAAAAGTAAATTTTTTGGTTGGATTTATTTTGCTTAACTACGTCCCATTTAGCATAGTAGTTTGTGATGGCGATGCTAAAATAATTATTATAGGTACATTTATAGGGCCAATTTTGAAAAATTTGGACAATTCCATCATAACCTTTGTGAGAGAATTAAAATTAGTGAAATCATAAGTACCTAATTTACTTCGCTTAGAAAATTAAGGTAAACTTCGTGTGTAAGAGAATTCATGTTGTTTATCAACATCTTCCTTAGAAAGGACATTTATGTTCGATGGACGATAATCTTTTAATCTTCCAAAATAAAAATCTACGTGAACGTTTGGTTTCAAAATCTGTGACTGAGAAAAATGTCCATATTTATTATATATACTTACATTATTTTACTTTCAGGGCTCACATTAGAAGAGGTCGCAGAAGTCACAGAGACATGTTGCAAGCATGGAGAAACATTAGCGCTCACGTCTTCTAGTGCTGGCTGCGCAGGAATTACACTTCCAGATGATATTGAACCAGAACAAAACGAAACTTGCATTATAGCTTTGCAGGGTTGCTGTAAAGAGCAATTAAAGTCAGTACTTCTTTTTATTATTTGATGCTAGTAAACTATACTCGTAGACATTTACAGGTCTCATAATTTACTTAAATTTTATAGTGGGAAGACTTAATTAATATATTTGTACTATGTATTTAACAAATATGGGTATATTGCAGGCTAAAAGAACAATGTTCAGCTGGTATAAAGTTGGCAATCTCCAAACAATGTCTGGCTCCAAAAAGTGAAATTGGGAAGGTAAATAATAAATATATTATCTAATATATTTAAACGAGATATTTATTTGTATATTTATTTATTTATACTAATACCTACTACTACTAAAATTCCAACGATTTCGCTGAAATTTGGTATGTGGGGGTTTTCGGATCTAGATTAGTCTTATGTTTGGAAAAGCGCGTGTTTTCAAGTTTTCATGCAGTTTTTTTTTCGCATTATTCCACGCAGAATATGTTCGATAATTTCTTACATTTCGGTATAAGCATCGTATTTAAGCGACCAAGGTGCAAGTTTAACAATCACAGGTGTCCGGGCTCGAATCTCAATGGGATACAAAAGTTTTAACTTTTGTTTTTTTTTTTTTTGTATTTATTCAAGTTTATTTTTTTATATAAAAAATTCGATATAATACAAAAGAACTCCGAGCGAAGGTCGGTCGCCCAGATAACTACTGTTTAATATAAGATTTGTAATAACTAAAATAAAATGAATATGAAAAGCTAATTTAATCAAATATTTCCTCATAGATCTCAGTTTAAAAAATATATAAAAATGATTATTTGATTTATATTTGATTGATTATTTTTAATAGTCTTGCTGTGATGAATGTTCATTTGGACGGTTAGCTGGAGGATCACAAGGTAAATCTGGCTGTGGAGAACTGCCTGAAGACTTTTTCAGCCCAACAAGTGCATTAAGAAAAAAGGCATACTACCAATGCTGCATGGTAAATCGTTACAGTCTTTACATATGCTCAAGTCAATTTGCTAATTTCATAAAAAAAACTGTAAAATGTTTTCTTTTATATCAGATCATTTAGTAAAATATTGAAACTTAATTTTTAAGCATTCAAAATTTATTTTATTTAAATACAATAGAAGTAATAAATATATTGTAGTAATAAATGTTTGTCGAACATTATTAAAAAAAAACTATAAATATTTATAACAAAAACTTCCTTTCAGGAAGCTGCAGAGGAAATGGAAACGACAACAGAGAAGAAAGAGACAACGACTGAAAAGCCAAAAGAGAAATCGACTGAAAAACCAAAAGAGAAATCGACTGAAAAGCCCAAAGAAAAATGTAAGGCTAACTCTTGTGAGCATAAATGTTCGGATGACACTGGTAAAGTGCAATGTCAGTGCCGTGAAGGGTTTAGGCTTCAGCCTGATAAAAAGTCATGTAAAGGTATCTTCAGATTTACAATTAATTGTGTTTGTCCAAAAATAATCTTTGTGTAGACAAATGGTAAGTAAGATACTAACAATGGGCGATGGAACATAATTTATACAAATCATTCTGAATCATAACAAAAATGATCATCACTACATGTTTTAGCTATGTTGATTACATAATCTCTAAATCAATCGTGTTTCATGTTAATTCTTGATGTTTACAGATATAAATGAATGCGCAGAGGCTATAGACGATCTTTGTACTGCTGCAGATACAGTATGCCATAATACAGATGGCTCATTTAAATGTGTCCCGTTAAAGAAGAGAGACGTTGGCTTAAGTTGCCCTCCTGGATTTAAGCGGAATGTTATTAATCAAGTGTGTGATGGTGAGGCAATAAGATAATCTGGTCAAGTTAACAGCTAAAATAAAATAAAATAGAAAGAAGTAAATTTTATGATACTTTTTCCAGATATTAATGAATGTCGCCTACCAAAACCTCCTTGTCCAAAGTATCTATGTGAGAATACGATAGGTGGGTACAAGTGTGGTGGAAAACCTGGAAAACCATTTACTGAAGATGGACCAGAAATGACTTCTGAATTAGCTGTAACTACGTCGAAACCGAAAAATGATATTTGTCCACCAGGCTTCCGAGCTGGACCAGATGATGAATGCCTGGGTAAGTAAGTAAGAAATGAAGGAAAGCAAACTGAGAGTACTTGAATATTATTTTATCTTAACATACAATGTTTTAAATAAAATTTTCATTTCCGTTATATACAATACAAATTACAAATAAATCGAAGAAGAGTTACGATCGCTCATTATTCCTACATTTTATTTAGATATCGACGAATGTGATGAAAGGGTAGATGATTGCCAGCGTCTTTCCCAATACTGCATAAATTCCCACGGCAGTTATTTCTGCCAGGATCATGTGTCTAAACGTTGTGCCCCTGGATTCAAGGTCAATACAAAAACTGGCGTCTGTGAAGGTAACTTTATAATCATTATAATATATTTTAATACCATTACGCCAACGCGAGGCGTAATCTTTCCTGAGTAGGACCGACCTATTTTATTAATTATTATTAATTATTATCTACCATTTAAAACTTTTTTGTTATTAATAGATAAGAATGACATAATTTAGTCTAAGTTACAGGAGAACATTAATAATTGTGATTATAGTTTGCCCACTGTGCTAAGTTGTCCAATGATCCTAGCTATATTTTATGCCTTCTGATTGATAATGCTAAATAATATTCAATCAATAATTCTAAATAAAATTCTTGCATTAAGGTGTTCACAGATTGACATTAATCTATAGAAAATATTCATTAATTAATTCAGAAATTAGTACAAAGAAGGTATTATTTTTAATATAATTAATTAAAATTATACATAAAAATTACCAGATATCGATGAATGCGAAGAAAGTACAGAGGTTTGCAAAAGAAGCGAGGTTTGCATAAATCTTCCAGGAGCTTATAATTGCAAGTCTAAGATCAGCACCTTACCCAGGTAAGGCATAACTTATAATAAACTTTGCAAAGTTTAACAAATTTGAGTAGGTTTTTATGTTAATATTCATATCATATTAATGTTTTGGAAGGTTGGCGACTAAAACGTGCCAAGAAGGAACCAGAGTTCGTCCAGGAGGAACGATCTGTGAAGGTAATGAAGTATTTTCTTAACACTTGTGTAATAATTTTATGATGTTGCAAATAAGCCATTGTCTTAGTTCAATCTTCAGTGAAAATAATACTGTATAGATTACACTAGAATATACTTTAGTGATATTATTATATACCGATTTGAATTTTTCTATTTTTTTTTCTAAATTTTGTTTTCTTTTATAGACATAGACGAATGTCGCGAAGGGACTCATCTTTGCGACCAGTTCCAAAACTGTATCAATACTTTCGGAGGTCATGAGTGTCGTTGTAAGAACGGATTTGAGTTAGACTCAGCAACTGGTTCCTGCGTAGGTGAGTAACTGCACAGTCTATAAAACAATACAGTCATCCAACGAAGCCGTCTAGACAGGGCAATCGTGCGGGGTGTGAGAGGTGAGACGCGGGTAGGCGAGCCCGAGCTGCATACATTTCTGCGGCCCGAATTAGTTAGCAGCTCGGGACACGACTTTAAGGGCTATCGCGCGTTTATTTTAATTTGTAAGCATTTAAAATGGTTCATACTACCTGTGCTATATTATATATTTTTTGCTAAAAATATTTATTAGGATGAGGATTTTTTACATAATTAAGTTTAATAACAGAAATTTCAAATCCAGTAAATCTAGAAACCGAAAATATTTGTCCGTTGCCCATTTATGATAGGTGATTTGGAAATCTATTAATTACATTATATCATATAAAACTAACTTTGCTAAAAAAATGAAAATAATGATAAATTTATATATAACTAAATTCAATTTGACTTATGTAATATAATTTGCTGGATTTAATTTATTTTTATTATAACTTAATTTATTTCATTCTAATTATCTAGTTATTCATTAAATTAATTATAATGTCACATAGAAATATTCATTCAATCAAATCAAATAATTGTTAAACCAATTGTATATTTTATTTTTTATTAAAGAAGTAAAAGGCTTATTATTATTATTATATGAAATTTTGTAAAACTCTATTTGAATTTGCCTCCGCGAAATGCCTTTTTGTATTCTTTGCTACGAAGAACTTAATAATAAATTAATTAATAAATTAATAATAATAATATATTTTATTTAAATTACAAAAAAAAACTGTAACAACACTGCGTAATGCGAAGTACGCTATGCGGTGTCGGCTTTTCTTCAAACATCAAAGGCCCACTGTTATTTTTTAGTACACTGTGGTAACTGCAAGCAGATAAAAAATTCTAAGTAAAACATAAAACTACATGAAGCCATTATTCTCAGAAACGTGGTATGATACTGATACATATTGTTTGGTATTCAATTAAAAACTTAAATTCTGAATGTTTTGGAAACAGTAAACTTGGGTTGATTATTTGGTGGGTAGGAAATTTCGATCCCCTATATAGTCTTAAAAGTAATTAAACTTGGAATAGTATCTTTATTAAATTAACGGTAAAAGAAGGTTATTCTCTTTATGATCTGTATAATATAAATAAATAATAATAAGGAATATGTTGGGGCATTAACACACAACACCATCTAGTTCCATTGTAAGGTACGAGGCTTGTGTTATGGATACCAGATAGTTGATACACTACACATATATAACTTTAAATACATACATATTATAAATATAAACATCCATGACTGGAGTACAAACAGTTTTGCTCATCACACAAATGAATGCCTCCAGCGGGACTCGAACCCGCGACCGGGGGCACAGCAAGTAGGTTTACTACAAACTGAACCACATACCTTTGTAAATATTAATATTTACAAAGATATAGAACAAAATATTCATAGTGTGATAAAATATAACAGGAATATTACTGTTAATTAAGCAGCTATCTAAAATAGCTTTCGTTGGCTCCAAAAACCGCCACTAGATCTGGAAATCTGATCAACACCAATCGTATCGATTAACTTAAAACTATAATAATCTAATTAATTTAATATTATTTTTATTATCGTTTACAGATATTGACGAATGTGCGTTGAAGCTTGACAATTGTGTGGGCGGACTTAAGTGCCTAAACGTCTTAGGTTCATTTACCTGCACTCGTTACAAATCGATTAGCAGTACTAGCACCACTGTTGCAGCTCCGCCTGTATATGAATACGAATACTATGATTCCGAGTAAGATATTTTTAAAGCAAGTTTATAACATTGAATATGACTATGTTCTAGCATTCATATGCAATTAGTTACCAGAATAATTTAGCGTTATTAATAAAACTTAAAAATTCATTCATGTTTTCTTAATCTATCATGATGCTATATGTGTACAATAAAAAAGTATATATTTTTTGTAGAGAAGAAACTGAAACAGAACGGGAAACAATTCCAACCTTACCACCAACCACTACGTCTACAACAACGTCAACAACCACCACAACAACACCACGACCTACTACGACCAGCACAACGACTACGACCACTACAACCACACCACGACCGACGACCACCAGCTCAACTACCACCACCACCACACCAAAACCATATCTCCCAAGAAGATATCCCAGTTATCCAAGACCCGCTTACCGTCCTAGAACAACAACATCTACCACATCTACCACAGAAACACCAAGAAGACCATTCAACTATCCCAACTATCCTAGAAGACCAGAAAACCCATTCACACCAACAGAAGTAACAGTCACCGATCCTCGATTTCCTTATGTAATTGAGGCTGAAAGACGATTTGATGGTAGTTATGGAATTAATACAAGTGACATTCCAAAGGAAACTTGGAGTGTCGTGACTGGGAAAGATAAGCCTGAAGATGATTTTGATCCAAACGAACTTCATTGTTTGGACGGATATGAAAGAAACGACCGAGGCTATTGTGTTGGTAAGTCTTAGTCCATTTAACCGTAAAATTCGAATAAAGTTAGAGTGCAAAAAATAAATCAGTATTTACAACTTCATAGGAGTAACTGAACAGAGATTATTAGTATACGTTTTAGCTTGGACTTCTTAGACACCCAGAGGATAAAATTTGGCCATAATTTTTTCAAAACTAAAACATTGATCATAAAATGTCGCCGTGCTTTGGAGAGAATGCACGTGTATCTGCACACCCAATTGTGTACTATAATATGGTTGCCGTAACTGACATCGAAAAGGACATTATAAACTCTTAAATTATACAAAATTTTAAAAAGTTCATTGTCTACAGATATCGATGAATGCAAAATCAACAGCGCCGCCTGCGATGTATCAGAGGTGTGTGTTAATAGTCCGGGCATATTTGAATGTACTTGTAAACCAGGCTATATAAGAAACAGTTCAGATAAATGCGTGCTACCAGCTCCACCGACCACTCGAAGGACTACAACCACGGAAAGAACAACACCGCGTGTGATTGAGGTGACCACAGTGGGTAAGAATATTATAAACTTGTTTATTTAAATGTTAATAGTCTACAGTCCCAGCGGTTTTTTTAATAATTAATAACAATTTTAAACTTTGTGAGTAGCTGAGTAGTAGTAGAAAAAAGTATCACCGTGGGGGCAACAAAATCTGGGAGCAGGACTGAGAAATCCTACCACTTTATTTGTGGGACGATTTGATCATAAGCATTTGTTTTATAGGACAACATTTTTTTCTTGGACTATCTCAAGATTAAATCGTTAAACAACCTGTTAGTAATACATTTTAGACATATACCGATTTGATATGTTCCGTGTGAGTATCAAGCCACAATTGTATGATCTACCACTATCAAATTCTCGTAGAAAGAATAGTAGTTGGGCATATCGCCAAAATGAAGCTCCACGAAGTTCTACCTTGTTTTTCGTTAAATTTTTTATTGTTTTTAAATAATCATTAAAAAATCCGTTGGGGACTGTAGACTATTAAGCCTAATTTTTAAATATATTAATTAACTCTTTAAGAGAATCTTTAAGAAGAATGAAGATATTTTTAAAGCCAATCGTAAAAATAAAAGTTATAAAATTAAAACGTGTGTGTCTCTCTGTGTTCATAGCATCAACAACACCAAAATGGTCCTATTCACCGTATAGTCCTGGCCGATATACTCCTCCGAAAAATTGCGAGTTGGGTTACATTTACAGCCCGGGTCAAAGGAAATGTGTTGGTAAGCTTATGTTTATTTTGTTGACGTTAATTGCGTATAAGAGAATGTCTTAGAAACCTTCACAGATTAGCTCTTTTAATCTTATATAATTTTTTTAAATAAAACATTCCAAAATAAAATATTCTCCTTTGTAGTTTAGTGTCATCGGACTATTTTTTTCTGTACGTATTTATCAAAAATATTAATAATAATATTTATAAAAAATATAACTTTATGTAGACAAAGAGTAAATGATAAAGCACTACGACGCGACGATGGGCTTTAGTCGTAAAATAAAACATTAAATATTTATTTGTTAAAGACATTGATGAATGCGCAACAAGAAGGGCAAGTTGTGCGCCGGAAGAGGACTGCGTCAACACAGAGGGCGGTTACAACTGCGTGTGCGGCGTGCGCTGTCGGGCCAACTCTGCTACACCCACATATTGTGAGATATTACATCTATAGACTTATAGTCTATCTATACATATAATAAAATTCTAACTAAGCCGAATTAAATATTTTTTGGAAAATCTTATTGAAATAGACATCATTATCGATACATAGGCCAAATCTATAGTTTTTAGAATTTTTGTCTATCTGTCTGTTACCGCATCACGGAAAAACCACTGGAAGGATTTTGATGAAATTTGATATGATGATAGCTGGTTATCCGGGTCAACATAAAGGATACTTTTTACTGCGGGGCAACATCTCATCTCTGAGCTTAAACGTTAAAACGTAACTAGCGACGAACCCGAACGGAGCGAGGGTGATTGCTAGTATTACATATTTCAGCTTATTAAACGTAAGCAACGTAATACTTTGTTTTTCCTGTTGACGTTAAAATAACGAAAGTCCGAAAAAGACATAAAATAAGAGAAGACCACAAAAACAATTAATTTATTTTATTTTTTAAATCAAGATTCAATATTATACAATTTCTTTTATAAATATCTTCTCTCCATAGCCCATCGGGACACTCCGCCATCGTATTCTCCAGACTCTACCGTCATAACGGTAGGAGCACAGTACGGTCAAAGAAGCACTCGCTATGTGAGACCTACGTATACCCGGCTACATGACACCGGGGCTGTTGTTACAACTTGCCCATGGGGATACAAACTGACTACAGATAGAATTTGTCTAGGTAAATTAAATTCGTTATTTTATCAGTCTATTTTTTATTTTAGTGCATTAGTGGAACACAGGTTTCGTTTAGGTCCAAAGTTCTCTACTGAGGTAAGGATTCTTGGATATTAGTAAATAAAAATAAATACGTATCTATACTAATCCGTATTTAAATATTATAAATGTGAAAGGTTGTGAGTATGTATGGAAGTTTGTTACTCTTTCACGCTAGAACGGCTGAATTGATCTGGATGAAATTTAGCACAGTTTAGCACTTTTAATTCCGGAAAAATGTACGGTTCCCGTGGGATAGGTTTGTTTTTGTTTTCCTAGAGGCGAACCCGAGCGAAGCTAGTGTGAACGGCTAGAATAAAATAATTTCAATTAAAAAGCATTTTGTATAAAATAGTAACTTAATAAACACCCGTTATTCAGATATCGACGAATGTGAGCGAAATGTGTCGGAGTGCGGCCCTCAACAACGATGTGAGAACTTCTACGGTGGATATTCATGTCAATGCCCGCCCGGACACAGGAACATCGGGAAGCTCTGTGAAGATATAGATGAGTGCAGTTATGGCAATGTAAATATAATTATCTGGAAATATTATTTTATGATAATAGTAATAAATAATTTTAGTATTTTCAGATGTAATTAAAATGTAAGGTAGTGAACACGAAAGTGTATTAATAAGCGAAGAAGCTTTAGGTGTTGCCAACTTAAATAAATAAATCCTATTTTTCAGACATGCTCATATAACGCGCGTTGCGTGAATACAGTGGGGTCCTATAGATGTGAATGTTCTGAGGGTTTCCAAAATGCGCCTTCTAACAACAAGGTGTGTGTCGACGTGGACGAGTGTTCCGAGTCTCCGTCGGTCTGTGAGCACGGGTGCGCTAACGCGTGGGGCGGCTACCGGTGCTACTGTAACAGAGGATATAGGCTAAATAATGATAATAGGTGAGGATGCGCATGGTCTATATGTTTTTGAGTTTTTTAACGATAAGCGTCTGATTAGTATTATTTAAAATCTGAATCAGATCATGGCGTTGATTGTCGATCGCTCTTTGAAGCATTTGTACTAAGATATTCATCTATCTAGAAAACTGTTGAAGTTATATTAGATAAAAAATTAGACTTTCATCAGAGACAGGGAAAACATTATTATACAAAAAGATCTATCAAAACGTTTCATGTTTATTTTGACTATACAGGGTGGAACAAATCGATGGGACATGGAAGAAAAGTACCTTAAATATTGAAGTTATCAAGATTTACTCAAAGGAAACATTTCTTTATTTTTAAAAATAATAATAACTGCATTTAATTTTTTTTTAAAAAAGCTTACCTGAACCGGGAATCGAACAAAATAAAAATGCAAAAAAGGACACCGTCACTATTTTATCGAATTAATCGATAGGATCTATGGTAAGGATAAAATCTCTCGAACAAACATTGCGTCTTAGAATTAAAGAAAACGATGAAATCTTACAAATTATACATATCGACTCTAACATCGTGCAACAAAAGCGTAAGACAAGGAAGAAAAGTGTTTTAAACACTGAAAATATCAAGTTTCACTCCAAAGAAACATTATTTTATTTTTAAGAATATGATAAACTGGATTTAATTTTTTTTAAAAGAGGATCTGAACCGGTAATCGAACCAGCGAAAAATGCAAAAAGGTACACCGTTACTATTTTATCGACGAAAATTGTAGAAAACTGAAGAAAAGTGTTTTCCACTTTCTATGCGTTTGTTCCACAATGTTAATTAAAGTCGACATGTATGTATAAATTGTAAGATTTCATCGTTTTCATCAATTGTAACATACAATTTTCGTTCGAAACATTTCATCCTGTCTATCTACTAATTCGATAAAACAGTGACGGTGTACCTTTTTGCATATTTCGTTGGTTCGATTACCGGTTCAGGTCACCTCTTTTAAAAAAAATTTAAATCCAGTTTATCATATTCTTAAAAATAAAATAATGTTTCTTTGGAGTGAAACTTGATATTTCAGTGTTTAAAACACTTTTCTTCCTTGTCTTATGCTTTTGTTCCACGATGTTAGAGTCGATATGTATAATTTGTAAGATTTCATCGTTTTCTTTAATTCTAAGAGGCAATGTTTGTTCGAGAGATTTTATCCTTACCATAGACCCTATCGATTAATTCGATAAAATAGTGACGGTGTCCTTTTTTGCATTTTTATTTTGTTCGATTCCCGGTTCAGGTAAGCTTTTTTTAAAAAAAATTAAATGCAGTTATTATTACTTTTAAAAATAAAGAAATGTTTCCTTTGAGTAAATCTTGATAACTTCAATATTTAAGGTACTTTTCTTCCATGTCCCATCGATTTGTTCCACCCTGTATACCACATTTACTTATTTTGTTTAAACTGTCAAGACTAGTAATCTTGCCTTATTATTATTAGATGAATTATAATTAGGTACAATTAATGGGACGAATTTCATTCTGAAAATTTAGACTTTTTTACTAAAGTCTTAAATTTTAAAATTATTTTAGGACTTGTGTCGACATAGACGAATGTGAAGAGTGGGCCCGAGCGCGATCCCGCGGTCGGCTGTGTGCTGGCAACTGTGTCAACGTACCGGGCTCGTACCGCTGCGCGTGTCCAGCCGGCTACCGGCTCAGTGAGGATAAACGAACTTGCATAGGTAATCACGCGACTATTATAAGTAATCACATCAATCTATACATATAATAAAATTGTAACTGAGCCCAATCTGTACATTAAATATTTTTAAAAAAATCTTATTGAAATAGACATTATTATCGATACAGAGGCCGAATCTATAGTTTTTAGAATTTTTGTCTGTCTGTCTGTCTGTGACCGCATCATGAGAAAACCACTGGAGGGATTTTGATGAAATTTGGTATGATGGTAGCTGGTTATCCGCGTCAATATATAGGATACTTCTTACTGCGGGAAAATATCTCATCTCTAAGAAATCTTTACTAAACATTAAAACGTAAGTAGGGACGAACCTGAGCGGAGCGAGGGTGAGTCGCTAGTTACATTATAAATGTGAAAGTTTGATAATACTCAGACGGTTGTGTACACAGAATATATTACCTGGACATGACCATACTATATAGAATACTGTTAGTAAATAATGTCAAAATGTGGCGCTACCTGTAGGATCCTAGGGTTGTGCCCGAGCAAAGTGAGGATAGGTTGCCAATCTATACAGGGTGGATTTTTGAGACGGGACAGTAAGGGCAGGTACCTTAAATACTATAGTTACAGGAAAACGTTCCTAGGAGACCATCCATAACTTTTTGAGATATTCTAAACTGCTAAAATACGTAAAAAAATTTTTTCATGTCAATCGATCCTGTTTCAAGTAGGGATCAAAAGACTCTATGGGACCATTTAAGGTTTGAGTACTAGAAATGACAGAAATCGCCAAAATCTTTTTCCATACATTTTGTATGGAAAAACGTTTAATCAACTCGAAATATTTTTTGTTGCCAAACGGTCCTATTTTTTAATGTGATCAAAAGACCCTTTGAGGCCAACTGAAGATTGCGTACAGACATTACGGTAAGTCACAAGACCGGGTTTACACGCAGGCATTTTATGCAGCGGGCATAAAATATTTTTTTTTAGTGTTTCTGTACTCAAACTTCAGTTGGCCTCAAAGAGTCTTTTGATCACATTAAGAAATAGGACCGTTTGGCAACAAAAAATATTTCGAGTTGATTAAACGTTTTTCCATAGAGAATGTATGGAAAAAGATTTCGGCGATTTCTGTCATTTTTAGTACTCAAACCTTAAATGGTCCCATAGAGTCTTTTGATCCTTACATGAAATAGGATCGATTGACATGAAAAAAAAATTTTTCGTATTTTAGCATTTTTCTCGCTGACTGTACATTTTTTCCAAAATCTGTGAATGCAGTTCAGAATATCTCAAAAAGTTATGGATGGTCTCCTAGGAACGTTTTCCTGTAACTAAAGTATTTAAGGTACCTGCCCTAACTGTCCCGTCTCAAAAATCCACCCTGTATAAATAAAAATGAATGTTCGTATGTTTGTCCTCTATGCGTTCCTTCCATTGATCTGATAGTGATGAAACTCTGGTGGGTTATTCTGTATAGGCCTGCGAAGGTTCCTGGTACATGAAAATCTTTGGAAGTTTATCTTTTATGCTTCCCTAAACCATACACGCTCAGGTACGCACCCGAGTAAAGCGGGTGTAAGTCGCTAGTATTATACAAAAATACTATAAATTGTAAACACTTCTTGGAAATATTTCTTACATGTGAATTAAAGTTTACAAAAACATTATTACCATACGTAATGGAAGATGATGTACCCTCCTTTCGAGTAATATCAAGAGGTCGGTCAGTTTGTACATTTTAGAGAGTTTGACCCTATTCTACAAATCTACAACGCCTATTTTACCTTTTTTTAAATTAATATTCACATAATGTAATGATTGATAGATATCGACGAATGTGAGTCTGGTGAAGCTCGATGCGGCCGCGGAGAAGGCGAGGTATGCCAGAACACACACGGCAGCTATCACTGCCATCACATCGAGTGTCCGCCTGGATACCATCTCGAAGGAAAACAGTCAGTTAATTATTTTTATAACTACACTATATGTATACGTATTGGAATAATAATTTATTCTTTACCTAAACCTTTGGCTTGACATAACAAATACAGACCTTTAAAACTATTTTTCATTCACTAAATAGTAGGCGTCTATACAATGTCTGACATATTATACAACATATATAAAGTAATAAAATATTGGTAAAGGAAGTCCAAAAGGAACTTAACCTACACAGGTATAAATAAACAGTTTTTTTTAATCTAATTAGGTTAAATTTCTATAATTATCATAACATCTTTATTAATATAATAAATTCTCTACAGCAAATGTACGCGAACTGAGCGCATGTGCCCGCACTCCGACTGGTCGTGTCTCCATCAGCCTAGTCATTACACCTATAATTTCATTACCTTTGTCGCCAATCTCTTTCTTCCTATGGGCAGTGTAAGTATTGTTCTAACTTTTCAATGTAATATTACAGAATCTCTTTTTTTAGTAGAGAACTAAAATGTTAAATATCACCCAACGTGGGATTGCCGAATATTAAAATCAACATTCTCTGAAAAATTGTATTGAAATTAATAAAAGAAAGAAAATAAAAGAAAAAAATCTCGTAAGAATCCCGATACAATCGTATAAACTCTTCTTCTTCTTTCCTCTTACTTAGGTGTCCTCTTTTCCACAGGACACACTGTATCTGAATCCGCCAATGAGTCTCAAATCTCAATGAAATCTCAAAAATCAGTGGGAACTAACAAGATATTTTTTGGAATTTGTCATTATGCTAATAAAGAGCTAGGGTATTTAGGAGTAGCTTGAAATTTCACTCTTAAATTACATTTATAAATATAGCTTTACCGGATAGATTTCTTAATTATTTGCAGGTGGATTTATTCTCAATGCAAGGCCCAGCCTGGGTGGACTCTGTGGTACAATTCGAAATGCGTCTTGTGAATGTAAAAGCTTCACCTGGTGTAATGCCTGCTAGTATAAGTTGTTTTGGGTAAGGTTTTTAAGAATAGACTTAGCGTATTTTATTTAATACTAGTAGACCCGATATACGTTGATAATGATGACCGCCTATTGTACTATTTTTTTTAATGTCTTCTATGTAATGTAAAATAATGGTGTGCAATAAAAAAAGAATATTTGATACGTTGTCCTATTCAAATTTTAATAATTTTCTAAAAATAGTATAGGGAAATTACGTTCTATTTTCTGTATATACTAATTTTCCGGGCAATTTTTCATTTTTTTTTTCTCTGAAACCTTATTCTAACTATGTATATGCAATATACAAATATTAAAAAAAACCGGCTGTTCACAATTGGTAGCCTTACCAACGAACAGGCAGATAAATTAGACAGACAATACCCATACTTACTTTCTGTAACTTATATAGATATGTATATTTTTTTTATAGTGAGTAACAAAAGATAACAAATTGCGCCTCTCAAAAACTTTTTACACACACTTAAATTATAAGTTTTTTGATCAATTATATTATTACAGTATGCGACCAACTGCCAACGTGTGCGTTATATTCCTACAATGTTCTCTCGAAGGACCTCAAGTGGCTGAACTAGAACTCTCGATGTCATTATACCAGCGGGGGCAGTTCGCCGGCAGTGCCGTGGCTAGGCTAGTCGTTATCGTTTCTGAATACGAATTTTAAAATATTTTATCCATTTGTACAGTAGCTTAAATAAGTATATTCTAAGTTTTTGTTCCATTGATATATAAAAATATAGATACCTACTCATTTCTTAACAAATATCTCTTCAAAAGAGTTAAGTCACCAAAGAATAAAATTCAAAAATTTCTAATTGTCTAATGACAAATTCGAATCACAAGGTAGTTTTTTAAACAAAACAACGTGCGTTTTAATTTTGTCATCCAAAAAGTAATGAGCAGGAGATTTGGAAACGCAATTGAATTGTGCACTTCTTTTTGAGGACACTTTTGGGACGTTTTTATATATTAATGCGCAAAATAGTTTGTGATTATTTGTATGTATATTTTCACTAATAACTATAGGAATATGTGTAGCAGTTGTTTTCATTTTTATTGTAATTGTTCTAAAATCAGAATATAATATTGATGTAGTAAAAAGCCATTTTTTTTTTAATTTTAGAAGTACATGTTCCACAAATTGGACTAAAATGCTGTATAGTCTTAAAATTATAGAATATGTATGTTTATATATGTCATGTCTATGATATGAAAAGGATTTTTTTTCTTTATTTCTCTTTCAAAAAACTAATATGGCGAAGTCTCCGAGTTTGCTATTACTTAAAACTATTGTTCGTAAGATTTTTTTATATTTGTTTTAATAGTTGTAATATAATATTTATTATGTTAAAATAAATTTTTACAAATTTAAGTGGTATTTTTTTGCAATAAATAACATGATTTTAATCTAATGAACTAATACGTAGTTGGAAAAATCAAGATTTAGAGGTCGGCAACCGAACCCACATGAGCAGGGTCTCAAACCATAGAATTTTCTAGATGCTATAATTTTTTTTAATGAAATTAATTAAACTGTAATGGCAAACTATAAAGGGAATTAAAGACTTCCACTTGTCAATTCGTCGCCTTAGTGCTTATTTATTCAAACCACCAATACTTGTTGTACTTTACAGTAGAGAGTTGTTTTCCCATACTTAAAAAAAAAGCTTTATTTCTAAGCGAACTCTTCCAGGCAATCTTCAGGTTGAGGAGTGTATGTGTGTTTGTTTGTTACTACTGAAATAACACAGACTACAAGCTGTAAGTAATAAAATTTGCCAAAAGATGGCGCTAATGCTTTGTCTAAAGTGAGGAAATGAGGGTAGTTCACTAATTAAATATTTTGATAACACTAGCATCAAACTTAGAGGAAAAATAAGTAAAACCACAAAAATAATGGCAATATAATCTTTTAATTTTATTAAGCACAAGCAATTCGTAGCGCACGAGGTGCTACGTATATACATATACCTATAGGTAATAATGCATTAGTAACTGATTATCAAGAACAAGATCACAACGTAATATAAATTTAAATTATATCTAGACAACATGAAAATCCTTTAACATACAATAATATCCTGGTCCCTATCTGTTTCGCTCCTCACCGCACCAAATTATAAAAAAAAAAATACAATACAAATATTTAGTCTTAACTTTAAAATGCACGTTTAATCTAAGTTATTGCAAAATTTGTGGACATAAGGCGTGGTTATTTACTTTTCAACATGTTTTACACAAGTCACAACCAACAAAACTTTGCAAATGTAACCTACATACCGATATCAATACAATAACTTGGTTCCATCGAGCTTATCTGATGATGGAACCAAAAGATGAATAGCGGGACTCTTCAGTGTTTTCTTTAAACACTTGAGTTAAGTATTATTGGTTTCTTTTCAACGAGTCCCATACATTACATTTAGTCCAAAGCTATGCTGCCATTTTAAGAAAGAAGGCCGTAACTAACAATTTGGTCAAAAATGACTTATATGCAGATTCGGAATCAGCAAAAAATTGCTACTTGATAGTCTCACTCATAAACCTCTAAGTAATGAATACGGAAAACTGTAAGCTTTTTAATCGTAACTACGTCAAAACTAGTAGTAATTTTGACGTAGTAGTAAGACAAAACTTCAAATATCTCGAAATCAACTGTGACGAAGTTACGGTCTTTTTTCTTATGACGTAACTTTCAAATCTATCTAATATATTTAAACGAGCAATTCTTGTATATTTATATCTTTATTTATTTATACCAGCGATCTCGGAAACGGCTCTAACGATTTCGCTGAAATTTGTTATGTGGGGGCTTTCGGGGGCGAAAAATCGATCTAGATTAGTCTCATGTCTGGGAAAACGCGTGTTTTCGAGTTTTCATGCGGTTTTCTTTTGCATTATTCTACGCAGAATATGGTCGATAATTTCTTACACTCCTTTATGAGCATCGTGATCGAGCGGTCAAGGCGCAAGTTAAACAACACATATTCCCGGGATCAATTCTCGGTCGGAATACAAAGTTTTTACTTTTGTTTTTTTTATACTTATTCAAGTTTTTAGTTTTTTCTTTTATCTAAAAAATACGATATAACAAAAAAGAACTCCGAGCGAAGCTCGGTCGCCAGGTACTTACATATAAAATGGGAGCTGTGAACTGTTTTATAGACCTTTCATACTGTCATAGACCTTTCATGTCAGTCAATAATTAGAGAAGATATTTTACTGTCAATGCCAAAGTAACCTGGAATAATTAGACAGTGAACGGAGGCGTGTTTAAGAAACGTGATCTGCATGAGCCGTTTTAAGTTTATCAGCGCAAAATAAGTGCCTCCTAAGATACAAAAATATATCATTTCTAAGGTTTTAATTAACTCTGTAACAATACAGTAAAATTAGTTTTGATTTTAAAAAATTATCAATTTTTTTTGTCATTTTAAAAGTTAGGCCACTTTTTCGACAACGCGCTCAACATATTTGTTCGATGAGACAAATTCTTCTAGACTTTTAAATTACTTACTTACTTAGACTTCTAAATTTTTAAAGTAAATATATGAACTGATCATCTAACAAATCCACGCCTTAAATTCACATTGTGCAATAACACAGACAATCAATGAAGTATATAATGTAAAAAATAACATAATTATATATAAGTATTTACAAAATATAAAATACTATTTGTAATAAAAATATATCTTAACTGCCAATTCATAAATATATCTATAAAAAATAAAATAAAATATCAATATATATAGCAAGTTCATTTTCATTAACGCTGCAATTAACTTTATTTGAAACTACAAATATACATTTATATATTGTTTCAAAGAAAATTACGATTTTTTCTAAAAAAAACGTTATTTCTTAGTCCCTCTTTCTAGTAACAATAGTTCTATTATTCAAATCTAACTTATTATCCATAGTTTCAATATAAATTAATTGCAGCTTTACACATACCATTTCCGACAAAAACACAACATCATATCCAAAATTCGTAAATCCGAAAAACAATGTCGCATCTAAAATGGAATATGAACAGAAAAACTGTACAACTTTATATATATTTATTCACTAGTATTATAAGAATACAATTTTTTAACTAACATAAACACTGCCAACGTCACATGTACTTCCTACAATACATTTTTTGTATCATGTAACTCTTGGTATATACTTATGTATATTTGCCCTGAGCGAGAATAAAACCTACGACTAGGTTAGAAGGCATTAAATTTAAAAACATCATTTCCATATTTTACTATAACTTCGTATAATTTAACATTTTCATATACGACATTGTTCTTTGGAAATCATTAATAGATTACATTAGGTTAGCTGCCTCAAAGCAACTTAGGCTGCCTTCACACGACCTTAAAACAATTAAATAGTAACTTGTATGAGAATTGAATTGTACATTCACAAGATTAGGAAAAAAACAGACATGCAATAAAATTACTACATGTTATTATTATACTTAATATTTTTCTTGGCAAGACTAACTATTCTAATTGCCGTGAAAAAACACTATTAGAGGTCAACTGATATAAATATTATATTAAGAACTTCGAGCACGACTGTACGCATCTCAATATACGTACATACAATTCTATATCAACTGTTTAAATAAATTGAAAATTGGGGCAATTCTATTATTTAATATAAAATCGATGTTATACAATAAGAAAGAGAAAAAAGCTTTCAAAGAAAGAGAGAAATTATGAAAAAAAAAAGACAAACAAGAGAACATGATATTGTGAATACAGCCATATAAACAATGTTTATATAATATAATAAAAAATGGCGTAGACAACAGTCTTGAACATATAGCGGAGTCTAAAATCTTTATATATTGTATTTTATACACAATACGAGGCAAGTCGGAAACACTGAGAGTGTACAAATTTGATATGATACTATAAATTCGTGTTTAGACGTCGCTAATTGTGTACAGTCGAGTGAAAAAGCTTTAAAATCCATATTATAATTCGACATCGAATCTAAAAAATACTAATTAGGTTCATAATAATGACATATTTTATATGACAATATCATATTACTATAAAAAAAATAAAAGATTAACATTGTGGTTATTTGGACTAAAACATTAGTCTTAAGCCTCTATGGTATTTTCATGGCTAAATATACATAAATAAATAAATAAATCATTTAATGATTATGTTTTTGTGAAATTCAATACAAAATAAAATATTACACTTTAGATATTTTTTATGTATGGAAGATTCTAGGTTATTGTTAAAATTTTGATAAAACGAAAATAAAATATTTCTTCTTTTATATAATACAAGAATATAATAAAAAGAAAAAAAATGATTTAAATATTTTAAAAAAGAAACATTTTCGCTTCCGACTGTACACAATATTGTATATATATATAAATCTCATCTCGAGTACGTACTAGTATGAAATTAATCACATTTACAACTAAATTGCATTATGCATTACATAAGACACTAGCTTTTTGTGACTCGGTTATAAAAATTTGTAATACGCTTTTGATGCATGCTGAAATACTGTTTCTATGACCAAAAAAAAAACAAAAACAAAAAAAATCGATGTAAATATTTTTTTTCCTAATATTTTAAGTCCATAAATAAAAAAAAACATAATTAGAGATGAACGATTGATTATTCTTAGTTAACTAGTAGTAATAACTTAAGCCTAGATCCAACATGCATCGTAGATATAACATCATATTTAATACTATAAAAAATGTCAATAAAGCAATAAAAAGAAAACTTTGAAACTGAGCAACTTTTGTAATATACATACATTCATTTATACTGTTTTTTATATTTGGGAACTATAGAAAAGGCTGAGAAGTCTGTTAGTAAAGATAGAGAAAGTTCTAAGAGACCATGCAGTCGATTTGAAGATATTATAAATTACAAAACAAATAATCACTTATAAGAATTTTTTAATTTGATTTAAATATCTTAAATCGCTCGTTTGGGAAATAAAGTGGGGTTCAAACCCCGAGTACCTTTACGCCGAATATTTTCATGTGCGAATCATAAGAATCAACTAAAAAGTACTGAGGAAACCTGCATGTCTGAAAGAACCTAAGTAGTTTTCGAAAGACATGAACAGTCCATCAACTCGCACTTGACAGTATGATGGACTATGGACTATTGTACAGTGGGACGTTAAAAAAGGCCGAATAATTATTTATTTTTTATTATTACTTTAATTACTTTTGGCAAATGTTAAATTGTATTATAAGATGTTTGCAAAACATATAATTAAGATATTTAACCAAATTATGAATTTTAGTGTAAGTGGTCCAATGAACTGAATTTTGATAAGTTAAAAAGGGTATACAGCAACTTCTACATATATTTGCCTTAAATAATTTTGGGGTTTTCGAATGTAATTTCAATAACAAAACTTTAAGAATATTTTTTATGTATTCAAGATCTGGAATTAAAAAAAAGTTTTTTATTTAATTTATAAGTTTTTTCTAAAATACAATGACAATAATCTCTATTCTCTACCTCTAATAAATTCAAACTCCTATACCTTTTCCAATGGCTCAGCCAATATACAAGATTAAAGAGTTACAGACACGTTCAAATCTTAAGTTTGTTAAATACATTTTAATCTTTAGAGCTTTGATAAGCTGTCATTCTACACTCATAAAAAATAGAAATCTAAAAAAACTATGGATATAGGTAACGTAATATAATGATTCTATAACAATTCGTCGTTTTAGTGCTTATTTGTCCAAACGACTAATTTAACGAAAAGAGTTTTTAATACGAAAAATATTGACTTTTAATGTCAATTCTATTGGTATAAAATACACATTTTACTTTTAAAAAAAGCAAAAAAAGTGTACTTTATCTATATATTTATATAAATTTTAGAAATAAAGCTTGATTTTTAAAATAGAGGAAAAAAACTCTCCACTGTAAAATACAACAAGTAGTTGTTTGAACAAATAAGCAAAAAGACGAACTAACACTCCGTACAATTTATAAAATTTTTATTCATGAATGGTTAAAGAATGACATCTTGCCTCAGCCCCTTATTTAATGTATTTGACAAACAAATGACGTGGATTTCAACAAACACGTAGAAAATATTTGAACGTATCGAGCCCTTAACAAGAAACACTACTGTCTAAGCAACGGAAAGCTCAATAGAAGCTACGAAAATGGCATTCGGTCATCACTTTGTAATTAATTATTAATTATTCACAAATAAAATTCCTTACAACACTATCACGAAAAAAATGTCAGTACTAACACGTTCAACAGATAATATAATTATTTAAAGATAAATCGATTTTAACATCGATTAAATGTTAGGCTCGTTATGGGGTAGAACAATACATCACAAAAGTTGATCAATTCGTTTAGAACTTTAGTTGTATTGGCACTTTACTGGTAGAATATGCATTTTTGTAATTATTTTAGAAAGAAACTGTAGATATTATTTTGTCTCTTTCATTTATTTATTTTATGGAAGTTTTTGCGACGTAAATTATCGATTAAAATGAAATATGTTTTAAAACATGGTTTTTTACCACAGAGTATAAATAGAAGTAAATAATCAGACAAAAGTAAAAAACAATATAAAGTAGATAACATTGTTAATTGATTTAAAATTAAAAAGTAAGCATTAACAGAAAATCGAAATGAATCCAATCCATACGAAATCTAAAAAATGACCAACAAAGAAAACAATCGATTAAAAACTATACAAATCGATACAAATTTGATTTAACCAAAATCGATAAATCGAATGTCAAATATTATCGATATACTCAACTATGAGAATAAAGTAAATATTTATTACTATAATTATGTATATAATATGTATGTATGTATGTACATATGTATGTTCATAACATATCACCAGTATAGAGCAAATCCAACAACATAGAGAACATGTTACCTGATATGAGATTAGTATAAAATAATTCAGTCGAGACGAGTTAACACCTAAACAAATCAATCAACGTGCTATGCACCTAAACTAATTACGTATATATAAATCATTTCTTCTTAACAGTAGAACTACTCGCGCAACTACTCGACCGAGTTTGAATGCCATCTTTCTTTAACAAACTTACACCAAAAGCGGGACATTTTTTTCGTAACGCCTTTATCTTGTATAATTTGTTCCCTTGAGAATTACTCGTTTCCTCGAAGTTGTCTGGAGTGACGTCGGCGGTTATTACAGAGTTTGATATGCAATCCATTGGTTCTGGGGTTTTAGATTTGTCACGTTTCCGCCGGAAACGGAATGGCGTGTCTAAGGAGTCGGCGGATATGTTCGTTATGTTGGTATCACTGGAAGACAGTTCCTGACTGGCTTCTAGGCCGGACTTTGGAAGGCTTTTCGGAAGTTTCTTGCGCGAGCTCGAATTTGATCGAACGATTAGTTTTTTGCGCGGAATGTTGGTAGTTTTTGTTTGGGTGACGGCTTTTAGGTTAGGTTCTGATGGTAGACGGTTTTTGCCGTTCAAATGACAGTTCTCAGTTAGAGCAGACAATGTAGAAGTGACATTTGTGAGAGTGGATACTACGGACGAGTCATTTCCAGTAATTTTTGTGATGGCTTTTCTTGTGAAGGTTTTTATGGGGCTATTCCCATGGGAATATGGAAGGGCGGGGCGCGCTAAATTGGCACGTTGACCGTGGAAGCTGTTCTTACCTGTAAAAGGTGTTTTAACCCCAGTCAATTTCACTTGAGAGTTGGCACTTCTTGTTGGCGGGAAAGTAGAAGTCTTAGACGCGTAAGATTTCAATGTCGCATTCATAATCCTCGGTTGGGGCTTTAGGTTGGTATTATTCGCGTTGCGGATGTTGTTCGTTGGCATCATGTAGTTAATTTTTGGCGTGAATACTGTTTTGGTTGGCAGCATTGGAGTGGCTGTGGTTTTGTATTTACCGATTACGGAAGTGACGTTATTTTCAGAGTCCGTTTCGTTTGCATTTAGGACGTTTGCGTTATCCAACTGTAATACAAATACAGATAAATTATTATTTTTCATATATACACTGCATATTTATACACTATATTTTTTCATGAAATAGAAGAAAAAATATAACAATTTTAACATTTTTAACCTACAAAATGTGATTAAAGTATATTAAATAACATAATCTCACCATTATAAGTATTCCTCAATAAATAGCTTATACCATTCGAAGAAATTTCATATCAGACTAGCAGTTTCATAGACACACAAACAATTCTCAGCTTCTATATTAGTCTATATGCTGAGAATGATATATGTAGTATATAAGAGAGAAGCAGGCAATGGTGGCATATTGGAAACGCGCTCGCTTGGGAAATCGCGTGAAGCGGGTTCAAATCTCGAGTCTCGCACCTTTGATATTTTCATTTGCGAATCATTCCCAACATTATTATACTGCTTGTTTTGTTACGGTGAAGGAAAATATCGTGAGGAAGTCTGCATGTCTGAGAGGACCAAGCAAGTTTTTGAAAAACATGTGTAGTCCACCAAACCGCCCTTGGCCAGGGTGGTGGGCTATGGCCTGATTCCCCTCGTATTGAAGGGAGGCCCGTGCCCAGCAGTGGAACGTTAAAAAGGGGCCGAATGCGAATACATATATTAGTATAAATATTTATGTAATTATAACACAATTATATTAACAAATATAAAAGTAACCTTATAGTTCGATATTACCTTATTATTCTTACTATTCAGTATAGTTTGCAAAGACACGGGCTTATGCACTTCGGGCAATGGCTCCGGGGGCAGGTCACTGTATATGCCCCGGGAAAATACCGGGAAAGATGTTATGTTGAGACGACGTCTATACGCTTCACCTAGAGCGTGCATTCGTGGTTGAATGCTAAGAAAGAAAAAAAGTTTAAATTAATAATTAAAATATTATAACATACTAGCGACAAAAAACCAAATCTATCCCACAGCAACTGTACATTTTTTCGGGATAAAGAGACATTCCAGATTACAATCTATTTCACCCAACTATTCTTATCATTAATTATTATCACCCAAATATTTTCACCCAATCTTTTTTTATTATATGGGATTACTTATTAATAATAGTCGATTGTTTTAAAAATCTTATAATTTGTTTTTCAGTATAGTACATTATAGTTTCAGTATAGTTTCATCAATATGTGCAAGATTTATATTTGCTTTGGTTCGTTACTCTGTAAGTCCCGAATAACAAGTAATATTTGTCACTGATATAAATAAAAATTCATTTGAAAAGTAGTTTCAGAGAAAACACGTTTTTGAAGACTGTTGTAATGTATATGTTGCCAACACGAATAAAATAAACCTTATCTAGATATTGAATACATACCCTCTACAACTCCTGGCTTGATCTATATCATCACATCAGATCGATTATATCAAATATTAGATTTCGAATAAACAAATGAAACCCCCGTAAGAAATTTAATAAATAACCTTAATATTATTTTTTAGTTACTAGTACTGTTTTGTCCCAAATTCAATAAATTTGTGAGTTTTCAGGTCATACAAAAATTGTATAGAAAAAAACACAAATTTCCCAATTTTTCTAACAACATTGTCAAATATTTATTCTGTAAAAACCTTATCATGAACTCGGTACCTATTAAGAATATTAAAAACAAAATTAGTCAAATTCATCCAGCCGTTCTCAAGTGATGCGCTTACGAACGAACAAACATCTATACAAATATATAAAATTGTAGTGTGTTTTTGTAATGTCAAAATAACAGATTTTTACATAAAGCATGTGAAAGTATATACATATTATAAGAAAAAAATATTTTTTTAAATTTTTGCTGTCTGTAGGTCTTTTTATTCAGGCTAATCTCCAAAATGGCTGGACCGATTGTGACAAAACTTTCACTTGCAGATAGTTAATACCTAGGAACGCACTCGAGCGAAGCGAAACTAAATAAACCACACTAAATTAAGTTATTCTCTCAGTTCTGAAGGGTTTCTGGAAGAAATCTCTTAAAGAAATTAGTTATCCTTTGTCGACGTTCTTTTAATTTATTTTGTTTAACATAGGTATATTTTACGGTGCACTAGGGGCTCGCACTCGCTTCGCTCGGTTTTGCCTCTAGAAAAACAAAAACAAATTCCTCGGGAACCGCATATTTTTCCGGTATAAAAAGTAATCTATGTGTTATTACAGGTTATAATCTATCTCTGTGCCATTTTCATTCAGATCCGTTGAGCCGTTCTGGCGTGAAAGAGTAACAAACATCCATACATACATACTCACAAACTTTTACATTTATAATTATAGATAAATAAATAAGTCGCTAGTCATTTTATAGATTAATATAAAATTCACTAACTTTTCCAAGAACCATTGCTGGTGGCCAATAACGGAGCCGGGGCGGCACACGCGCAGCCACGCGATCGCCTCGCGCGCCGTGAAGCCGTGGTGCTTCATCATGTAGCACCCTATTAGAGTACCGGTTCTGCCCAAGCCCGCTGCAATACCATTTGTACTTATTACTTTCTTTACGTGCGGTAGATATATGGATAAAATACAGCATTTGTAGCAATTTGGAATAATCTATACAGATAAATAAAATTGAAGTGTCTGCTTGTAATGTCAAAATAACAGCTTTATACTAAATGCATATGGAATTAAATAGGGTACTTATAAGAAAAACACAATTTTTAAAATGTTTGTCTGTCTGTCTGTTTGTTTCGGCTAATCTAAGAAACGGCTGGACCAATTTTAACGGGACTTTCACTGGCAGATAGCTGATATTATAGGGAGTAACTTAGGTTACTTTTATTTTAAAAAGGATTAGGGTTTCGCTCAAAAAAATTAAAACGTACCTAGGGAAGAACCCGAACGAAGCGAGGGTGAGTCGCTAGTAAGAAGTATGTATGAATTTTAAGTTGTTACACAAAGCAGTTATGAAGAAGTTTTATCACCATAATGTACTAAAATATATGGATGTATGTACAATGTACATACTATATTATTCGACTTTTATCAATTTACCAAGTGTACGATGATTATGAAGAGTAATAAAATCTCGTAAAACATTTTTCTGAGGCAAACTTGGAACTCGAATCCATAACGTCAAATATTGCTACCGTACAAGCCAACTTCTTTACCAATGAAATAATTGTTATTTATTTTTTTGATATGACCAAAAAACTCATCACATTATACCGTTCATATATAAAAAAATACAATAAACCATTTAAAATTTTATCAACCAAAATCTAATATCTTTATTTTATTGAAATATATTCTAAGAAAATATGTTCCATACAAGTTAAATAATTAAGAAGTATAGAAAATATTGCATACATAAACAACATAAAGAAAGCCGCCATATTTCTACTCGATAAAAAAAAACAATTACCTTTGCAATGCACTGCAACGGCTCCCTTCGCCGTTTCCGCAATACGAATAAATCTGTTCACAATCAAATCCGACGGTACGGAACCATCTACGAAAAACAATTCTCGATGGTCGAAACCGTGTGACGTGAACTGTTTCGCATCGTACGACTTCTTGTTCAACCTTACTACTGTAGTTACGTTATATTTCTTAAAGTACTCGTGGTAGTGTTCCGGACTGTGGAGAGGGTAGCCGCGGTCGAGACGCGAGCGATGGTGCGGCCCAGAGAACGCTAACATTTTACTTGGTATTATCCAGTTAAGATCGCCGTTTTCTACTTTCTGTAAAGTAATAGATTTTTTTTTAGATTAAATATATATAAATCAATTGCTGTTCGTTAGTCTCGCTAAAACTTAAAAACGGTTGGACCGATTTAAATAATTCTTTTTTTTTTGTTTTGTTGCGGGTGTGTCAGGGGTGGTTAAAATATAAAAAATATTTAGGGAAAACAAAAAAAAAACAGCTGGAAAATCAAAAAGTTCTGAACTGTTTATTTTGTATGGGAATCACTAACCGTTAAAACGTACCTAGGGACGAACCTGAGCGAAGCGAGGATGAGTTGCTAGTCTATTTGTATTTATTATATTAATGGCACCGTATTTAGTGCTATTTGTTTTTTGTAAATTGTTAGGTGCGTGAATCGAACCTATTACCTAACTACATAAGTTAAACGTCGACATAAATGCAATTTATAGTGTTATTTTATTAATTATAGTAAAATAAGTGGCAAATATGTTGAACAAAAGGGGCAAATTTAACGAATTAAGTTAAATCAAATTGCCTTCCATCCTCAAAATAAGCTTAAAAATCGACTACTGCGAAGACAAGATCATTATTCGTGCGGCATACCGATTGTTATTATAAAGCTTGAATTTATAAAAAGTTGATGGAAAGATAATTGGTCAATTTAAAAACATTTTGAGATGCAACATTCTAAGAAACGAAAAAAAATTATAAGCACAACAATGTATAATACAAACCTCATAAAACAAATACTGTTCAGCATCAAAGTGCTCGAAATCAAAGAACTTGGCGTCATGCGCTACTTTAATCCCATGTAACACATCCAAAAGGGATATGTCGAAAAGCGGGGGTCCCCCTGACGCGTCTCTGAAGCTCAATAGCGACCAAGACCCTTCGGTCAACTGTTTGTACACTGCGGCCGGCGATGCGCCAAGGTATATTATCTAGAATAACAAAAACACTTTTTTATTTATTTACCCAAGTAATCATCACGAAGGTAGAGGAACGGGCTGAAGCTTAAACTTGATCACTGGGTGGAAGCAAATATGCGGCTTATCTCCTTTCCGTAAGTATAATGGGCGATAAGAAATCTTGAAAGGTGATATCTACATATTAATATAGAAAAATATAAAATTTGAAAAAAAGTTTTCAATTCAATGTTCATGCTTAAAGAGGAGTTTACGATAGAGTATTGTAACAAAATGTGATTCTTAATTATTATTTACTGTACTTTTTTGGCTGATTTTTACCGAACAGGTTTCACCTTAAGGGTGGCCCTCTCTTTGTACAAAAAAAATGACTTTATCTTTTAAGTGTACCTTCTTGTTAAAAAGTAATTACGCTAATTCTTATTTAGATTAAGACACTTCTTTCACACATTATTATTAGGATTAAACGCTTTAATATTATTTCTTTTTTGTTCTCACTAAACTAAAACCACATTGTTGATTCAAATAGGATATTACCTAATGTACTTTACAATAATTAATATATTTATAATAATATATTATATATGCATAAAGCTTTAAAGCATTAAACCACACTCGAATCAAATGAGCCACAAGTTCCGTTTGTTTAAGTTATCGATAAAAGAGCCGTCAAGTGCACGCTAGAATCATCAGATTATTTTATACTAGGTCAGCCATTTACTTTTTTAACTTTGTGTTTCATAATATATCTTTCTATATATTAAATAACTGAAAATTACCTAATGTGTAAAAAGATAATTATAGACTATAGAAGTTAGCGACTTAGCGATACGTCACGTGATCAAAACTTCTTCGTCTTCGTCTTACTGTACTTACTCACTCACTCTACGAATACATTACACACGTTAACCATCATTCGAATATTTAATTATAACTATAACTATAAACATATCCTAACAAAAACATAAATGTGAAAATGGGAGCCAAGTTAATTGCCTTTGTATGCATACAATTACCCATCTGGACACAAAGTTTCAACTTTGTAGGTCATCTGGAAGTGGGTAAAGTTTTACTATTATATGTCAGTCAGTCAGTGATAAAAATGCTGATTTTTAGACGTTAATATCTCAATAACCGTTTAAGCTGTATTTATGAAATTGGAGATTCTAGTTAATCTAAAGGGATTAAATAAATGAACCAAATTTCATGCGTTTATGTTAAATAAATGTTGAGTTATTACGAGGTGAAAAGTGTCTCCAAATGGTTCGTGTAAAATATATACACGGTGCTGCGTCGCCAGTTCTTTTTGGCTTGAACTTGGCTGGACACGCTACCGCGTGTCTTGATAAAATAAATAAGAAATTAAAACATTACGATTTTTATTACGATTAAAAAACACAAAATACGTATATAACCTCTAACCTACCAAGTTCGAACTGACCTTTAGTTAAAAACCTTCACAGAGAATGGATTACAATACAAAATTATGATACAAGGAGTTAAATTGATTTACGATCATAATAAATTTTATTACTAAAAAATACACTGAGTTCAAAATCAGCTTAAAAGTTATTTATTAATTTATATATAAACTTGAATTAAATTCCTCCTCTGATTTTGCAGTCGATTTAAATGTGATATAACACTTTAGCAAATTTACTACTAATTTGATTAACAATAAGTCAATACAAAAACCTTTTCAGGGTCGAAAAACTCGATACCGATAATTCGGCAGCGGTGGAATTAACCAATACTTCATTACAAGGTTATCAAGCTGCAATTATTTTACTTTACAAACAAAACTATAAACAAGGAAACAGTAGTATAGAAAAGAACAATGGCAGGATTCTATACAACGATTTACCTGATATCTATTTGAGGCGTCTTGAAATGAAAAAATGCTCAAACGATAGGGATTGAATAACACAAGTTTATCCAGAAAGACTTATTTTATTAGGAAGTCACAAAAAAAAGATATTAGCATTTTTATTTTATGATTTGCGGTTATAAACCTACCTAGCAATGACAGCTGTCACTGATTATTGCATCGAATATTATAAAATAAGTATTATAAATTAAAAAAGTACGTTCGCATTCCATATAAGTTACGTTTTTAATTTTTTTATCATGGATGAAACAAGGTACTACTTTGAGTCCGTTAGGAGAAATCAGTAGGTATTAGTTGTAAGTATACACTGGCGATTGTCCGAGAGAATGCACAAGTCGTCGCATGGGGCAGGTAATCGGGTCCGTGGGCAAAGCGACAATTAAAACTTATAATAATCTAGAAAAATGGAACAGTAACAGCAAAATCAAACGTAGTAGTCAGAGGCATACGTAAAATCATGGATGACAAATAAAATATAAAATCTAAATAATATGTCAATATCAATTATCAAGTCAATCTTACTGTCATCTGTTGTGTTGCTATAACTATTATTTTAATTACTGTACTAACTGTAATAGCTTTAATTAAACTTACAGCATAACATATAATGTTTCCATTATATGTAAAGCTGTAAGATTAATGAACAAGACATAAATCATTATTTAATTATGTACATAAGACTTTTAATAAAAATATTTTAAAATAAATACGGCATTTCATTTTCTTCTGTGGCAACAATTTTTACATCATCTTTGACGAATGGCGAAGCCGGAAGTACATAAAAACAATCAATTAGTAGCTTATTATGTAAACATTTCTTCGTGGCTTTGTCATGTAAAACAAACGCCGAGAAAAAAAAGAGCAAATTAAATAATTCAGTTTTGTATATGTCCTAATCTTAGACGCTTTAAAAACGTTCAGGTAAAAACTTGCCATTGTTCTTTAAACCTGTAAGCATAAAAAATACTAACGTGCGTTTTTGAGATCCAATAGCAGATCTCCTACAAATATAATATTGATTATTGCGTGACAAACATGTATAGGTATACCTACCTCTAAAACTGAAAAAAAAGGGCACGGACGAAAAGTCAGTGGTCTTCGCATATTCATTTAAAAAAAAAAAGCTTTATGACCGACTTCATAAAAAAGGAGGTTCCATTCATCAACTTAAAAAAATATCCATTGAGAAGAAAAGATAAGGCTATATCATTCACCCCAGCTATCCCCTTCTTCTAATGCCAAGACTAAATTAGTTACTGCTTCCCACAAGACACTATATGCTACAAAAAAAAAAAACAGCAAAAGGCACAAAAAAGGTAATAGTTAAAAAATGATGTACCTGATAACTTCCGATAAGGTATGCTGCGTTGAGTCTAAGCGTTTCATTGTTGCTCGTGTAGAAAACAATCTTCTTTTTCGGGTTCTTCTCCAATTCCTCAGTGAGTCTTTTACAGAATTGATAGAGGTGGCAGAGATGGTATGGTCCGAAGTCGAAGTAGAAGTTCTCGTAGACGATATCATCTTCTATATGGAAGTACTTGCTATTGCGCGTTGGTTTTGGTCTGTAACCCGTTTTTAGTGTCGCGAAGTATAATCTATCTGAAATAAAGCATAACGACAGTATAGAATAATGACTAATTTATTAATTAAGGCTAGGGACTCATCCTCGATCCGCTCGGGTTCGTCCCTAGTTACGATTTAACGTTTAGTAGATTTACCAGAGATGAGATATTTTCCCGCAGTAAAAAGTATCTTATATGTTAGCCCGGATAACCGATATAAAGCTTATCACCAATCTTCAAAACCTGTCCGGTGGTTTTCTCGTGATGCGTTCCCAGGTAGACAGACAAAAATTCTAAAAACTATAGATCTGGCATCTGTATCGATAATGATGACTATTTCAGACAGTACAGATTCGACTCAGTTTGAATTTTATTATATACATGTATAAATTAAGAAATAGAAAACCTTTAATGTTCCTGTTTTTTTTTTGTTATAGAACCATCTGTCGGTTTTATTACTAGAAAATATCAGCGTTCGAGCAAAATACATTTTGGACTTATAGCTTCTGCCAGAGCATGTTATGCGTGTCAAGGATTTTTAATTTGAGGAAGGTAGCCTAAATTATTTTGACATAAAACAGATATATAGAAAATATTTTGATATTTAAATCTAATCTCTAACCACGCGAATAAGCAAATGAACGTAAAGAATTTGAAACTTTAGAATAATTATTCTGCGAGAATATCTTTTATCCATGTTTTAAAACTGAATAAATGTTACAAAATAAAAAATAAAATATAATTAAGACAATTATGTGAAAGTACTTTGGGTTGCATGAAAATTTTACTTTCGCTCTTTACATTAAGATAGGTACGTTTTTCGCAATGTGAAGGTCAGATAAATCAATGACCTAAGCATGTTTACGTACAATAATACTTTTTTATTTCGTATGTCTATATGGTACATACGAGTATACGATTCTTACTGAACAATTGATAAATAAGTAAAAGAAAGAGAAATTATGATTGTAGCAATAAAGTGGCGTGAGAGGTAAGGGGTTCGATTTCGATTAGGAGTTGTATTTACACAGGTCGAATGTTTTGTATTTAAACAAAATATTTGTATCTGGTATGCAATAAGCGCGAGTAAGTGCGTCTGTTTGTAAACCAAATTGGCAGAGTGTAAATAAGAAAGAAGTTATTAGTTAATAAAATTGTATTCGAGTCAATAAAGGTATTATTATTATTATTATTATAAAATAATTCTTAAGATTTTATTTAGTTTAAAATACGTATACCTAATAATAAATTTATATAAAAACTAAAATTGTCATATAAATGTTTAGGGATGAGATATTTACGGAATACCATAAAACTATACATGGGTAAAGCAAACATTGAAAGAATATTTTTAACATATTTGTGCGGCGAGAGTAGGTAGTAGGGACCTATTTTTCTCGTATATGAATCGTATGCAATACATAATATGTATTCCGCTATCACCTAATAGGGCAACTCAGCCGAGTGGAAAGTAATGTTCGCATTTATGTAATAATCGATACTGTTTAAGACGTGATGTATACTCTTATGATCTTTTGACTGACTTCAAAGGTCAATTTATATATTCTGACGACACGTTTGGCTCAGTTTGTAGTGACCCGCGGTCTCGAGTTCGAGTCCCGCTGGGGGCATTCATTTATGTGGCACAAATAATTGTACTCCAGTTATGGGTGTTTATATTTATAACATGTCTGTATTTAAAGTTATAATATATGTGTAGTGTATCAACTATCTGGTATCCATAACCCAAGCCTCGTAGCTTACCATGGAACTAGATGGTGCTGTGTGTTAATGTCCCAACATATTTATATCTGTATGTTTGCGCAAAATTCTTCATTTTCTTTATGACATTCAATCAATCCAAATACACAATATTTTTTTAGTGTTTGAAAATTGCACACCCAAAGGTGGAATTATTAATTTTGAAAGGATTTTCAATTCAGTGAACAATTTCTTAGTTAAAAGTAATAATTAAATACTAGATGTTACGTTATTTTAGTTTTCAAAGCTATAACTGAGTAGTCGTATGAGACGGCGTATAACTAGTGTATAATTTGTTGTTAAAAAACTTAGGTGATTACGGGTTTGATAATTAATCATAATATATTACATCGAATCATTGGTCTAGTGGCTTGTACATACGGTTGCCTATCCTAAGGTTTGGGGTTCGAGTCCCGGATCGGGACAAGTATATTTATTGGGATTTTCTGTCCTATGTCGAATTGTCGTCCCACCGGAGTTTGAGAGTGAACTTCTTTTTACACGGATATTTATGAATTATAAAATATAATATCCTTCTTCCATTCTTCCTTCCTTCCTAATCTCACTGAGACTAGCCGCAGCCGAAATCTGTCAGGAGCTCATTATTTTTGCCTAAGGGTTTTGCCTAAGGCTTATATCAGTATCGCTATAGGAAAAGAAGCAGTGCGAATTAAATATAGACAGTAATATGGTATTCTGTCATATAGTCAGGGTGTGTTATAGGTTAATGAATACAATCAATCACAGAAGGGCTCGACTCGCAACACCCTCGGAAACACGCATAGTTCCAGTTGCTATGCTACTTAATAACTAAACTATATTAATCGATTCCATAGTTTGTGAACTTATGACTTTGTGGCTGCATACGCTGGTTAATTTAAATGGTCTAAGATTCCTCAAATCCAATTTGTATAGATTTAAACTAAAAAACATTAAGAATTACATCTTATCTTACTACTATATAAATGCGAGCTTGGATGAATGGATATTTGTTACGGATCTCGATGAAATTTGGCACAGAGATAGATTATAGTCTGCAATAGCATAGAGGCTACTTTTTATCCCGGAAATATGTACGGTTCCCGTGGGATAAATTTGTTTTTGTTTTTCACTAGGGATGAACTTGAGCGAAGCGAGTATTTTTATATATTACATATTTATTTTAAGAGAAACGAAGTATAACAGAATATTTAGCACAAAATTTTTCACGAGCCAGATATCTTTTTTATTTTTAACAAGCATGACAAACTACAAAGTAAACTAGATTCCATACATAAGAACACAATTGCTTTTACGCACGGATAATTCGAGTAATACTCTACCTATGCAATGTAAAGTGTTTAAATACAATTGAAAAATTTACTCCAAATAGACTATATCGCATGCCAGTGGGCTATTCAATATCGTTCGCTATTATAGCAGCCTCGCCTCGTTATATAGAATTTTTTCAATTCTACATGATTCTTAACTTTTCGAAGTGAAATTGTATTTGGGTACTTTAAAATATTTTTAGTAATATACTGTTTCTTACTTCACTTTTTATAGCAATCCAATTTATATTGATATAAATGTTATTAAAAAACTATATAGGTAGGTGGAGGCAAAGAGATGTGTTTGTTTTACCTGTTTTATTATTATGGGTAATTTAAAAACATAATTATACTTGGTTCAGGGTTCCGAAATCGAAGAACCTGATCGGGACCCCTTTTTGTGAGAGACCTACCTTTTCGTCTTTAAGAGGTTGTATCTAATCTAATAAAACTGTAAGGAAGAAAGTTCATCAAAAATCCATATCCATTCAGCTCTTTTTTAGCATCCAACTGTTGGGCTCGGACCTCTTTTGAATGTGATCAAGCTGTCTACTACGCTGGCCAAGTGCAAGTTGGTAGGCATGTCTTTCGAAAACTTTCTAGGTTCTCTCAGACCGGGAGGATTCATCAAGAAATTTTACTTCGTGGAGACAGTCACAGTTCTGGCGAAGGGTAAAAATGTTGAAAATTATTCGCACATAAGAATATCAGAGACCTGCGAGATGCAGGATTTGAGCGCGATTCAGTTGGTTTGCCAAGTGATTCAGTGGTAACAACCACTGAACAACCACTGAACAACCACAGCCTCAGTATACGTTTATGATATTTTTTTTTATATCAATACCAAAAAGCCCTACGCGGCAACTAAACCCACTGTCATTTCATACTGTACAACACACGAAATGAGTAAGAGATAAAATTAGCATTATGTTAATAAAATCAGTGCTGACACAATTCCCCTCAAGTTTTGCGTACCAATTAGTGCATAAAGAAGTCAAAGTAATGTAAAGTATTAATGTTAAAACCGGGTTTTAATGAGATTATTATTATACAATTATTCATTTATAAGTTATATAATAATTATGTCAAAGAACTGTAGGGACCTTAGACCTACTCTTGTATCAATCTATACAGATATAATAACTATTATTATTACGCCTAATGAAGCTGTTTGTAGAACAAAATAAATTATTTTGATATGATTTCTGTGTTAAATACCTACTAAGCAATATATACAGACAGCATCATACGCGACTTGATCGAGGGTTAGATCGGTAAATTTTGGCACTTTATGACTACTTGTTTAGTTTTAACAGTCCCTTTAGGCGCGTTAACAAAAATATAGTCTAATATCAGCTAAATAACGTATTATATTTGTGTTTTTATTTATTTTTTCTTATGCGATCAAATATATTTATTTAATGCTAGAAAACCTACGAGGTGTTGCCATTTCTAATTTGAATATTTTTGATCTTTGAATTCGCACAAAATTCCTATAGAAAAAACACATTTCGTTTCCCGAATTACCCGTTTTTCTCGGAAACATTTCTAATTTTCCCCCTTAACAACCTAACTTACAGTACTCGAACTACTTACTATACTTTCTAAAGAAGTAATTAGCCACATTGGGGGTTTTCAAGTGATGTCCTTATCAACGAATAGCATTTCATTTTTATTTATATATAGATTTATTATTAGGTTCTTTAATTTATTTCAGGCTATTCACATAAAGAATTAGTAAGTAGAGGTGGTAGTGGGGTGATCACATTTGTTGCTGAACTGACGTCTGTCTGACTGTCACTGCTCGGCAAACGTAGTTTGGTAGGGCGCCCTCCAGCTCGGTGGAGCGACGATATATGTAAAATGGCTAACATCTGTTTGATGCGTAAAGCTAAAGATAGAGCTCAGTGCATGTCATAGGAGAGGTCTGTCCAGTAGTGGGCGAACGCAGGCTGATTATGATCATGAGGTTATTCACTACGCTCAAAATGTATTGTACTAAAATAAGTAGTTATTACAGAACCAAAGTAATAAATTACTTATATATTGATCTAACTTTAAAATCTTGTTCAGAACTGCAAATATTTACTAGGCAATAGACGACGCTTGATTTAACTGCTTCAAAGCTTTCAGGCTAAGTATTCTGAGCTTTAAGCATTTTGCGGTTACTTTAGGTTTGCATTGTTTAAAGAGGGTCAATTGTATAAAAACTATCTAATAAATATTTTCCTTTACACAAAATACGTACCTACCAAAATATAGACTTGATTCTGATTTCTTGTAATATTGTATGGATGATTTTTTCATACTTATAGGTCTCCCATTAAACTCGATCGCGTACGCCTTCTTTTAAAAGATAATGTTTTTGGTCCAAATAGTAATATATAGTTATAAGTTTATTTGTTACCCGCGACTTGCCTTCATTTCGCTCGGGTTCGTCCCTAGGTGCGTTTTAATGGCTAGTATGGTATAGGTAGACTATAGCCTTCTTCAACAAATGAGCTATCTAATTCAAAAATATTTTTTTTAAATCGGATTAGTAGTTCCTGAGATTAGCGCATTCAAAAAAACAAACTCTGTCGCTTTATAATATTAATATAGATATAGGTAATATAAAATTTTATTATTCTTCCAAGACAATGATACAAACTTTATTTCCAACTACAAAGACTGCAATTCCGAGTCTATAACAGGAATAGGCATGACACTTCGGAATCGCATCTAAAATTAGATTCTTCGTACTTATTTTATCCCTTTTAGCATTGAGCATAAAGTTAATTAGGTACAATATGTTCCTCCTGTCTGCTTGAAAAACATTCGATTTATTTATAACTCACATTATTTCTGTTCCAAGAGACTGGATAAAGTAACGACTATTAACCTATTATACTATATCTACTATCATCCATCACCGAAATCCTCTTTGAACTGACAGAAAGAAACATTATACAACGAAACATCAACGGAAATCAAACCTGCGACTACAGACTCATACAGTAAAAATATTCTAACTAATCTATACTAATATTATAAAGAGGCAGAGTTTATTCATATAAATGCGCTAATCTCACTTCTCAGGAACTACTAATCCGATTTGAAAATTTCTTTTCGCATTAGACAGCCCGTTTATTGAGACAGGCTGTAGGCTATATATCATCATGCTACTACCCAAGAGAGAGGAGTAATCATAAATGTCAACAAATCGGGCAGACTTCCATACATTATTGTAAAACTATATAAATATATTAATATATACAATATAGGTACATATTACGAGATAAAATTTAAACCTTTTTAAGGAAGCTAATTGCCAAAATATTTGATTATAATGTATCCAAATAATAAGTATGTAGTATTAATTAAGCACCGAATTAAGTTTTATTCGAATAACTTAATAAGAGCTCAACTCCAGTTATGTTTATGGCCTAAGATTCGAAGTAGTGTCGTCCTTCGCTCATTAATCTTTAGCTTGAGAAATTCCAACACAACTTTTGCATATTATCCATACTTACTTTCATTATTCACTATTTAATATTAAGGGAAGGGTATCGATAAGGCCTCATTTCTGCCACCAAATAACGAAAAAAATCATGTAATACGATTTGATCTTTTCTTTACGTATTCCAAAAGTAGACTATGCCTGAAAAAATATACCTATTTATGAGAAAAAAAATACAATGAACACTACTTGTGAGATGCCAAGCTTGGTCTACTAGTTTAATTTCAGAAAATGTAAAGAAAAGATTAAATCGAATGATAATTCTTTCGTTATTCGGGGGTGGAAATGAGGCATTATCGTTACCCTTCCTTTATTTTATAAGGAAGTTGATAAATCTATGTAAATAAAAATGAATGTTGGTAAGCGCATAACTCAAGAATGGTTGCACCAATTCGGCTAATTTATTTTTTTGTATGTTCCCTAAGGTCCACGGAAGGTTTTAATAAAGAGAAAAAGTGAAAAATTAACGAAAAAAAAAAAAAATTTATATGGCTAACGTACCTAACGACGAACCCGAGCGAAGCGAGGGTGAGCCGCTAGTCTATACTATAATAAAGCAGTAACTTAGCGAAATCTGTACATGAAATATTTTTTAAAAACAACGACTGTAACGTATTATGTATACAATATAGACCCCAAAACAATAGTTACTAAAATTTTTGTCTGTTTGTGTGTGCGCGTTTCACGCAAAAAGCATCGAACCGATTACAACGAAATTTGGTGAGGTGATAACTTATTACCCGGGTCAACATTTAGGATACCTTTTATTTCAGTAAAGTCTTTCTTTCCCACGAGAAATCGCAATAACTGGTTTTATCGAGTCGTCCTTAGAAATTTATATTGCTAACTCTGGCTGAACCTTAAGAGTTACATCAAAACAATGTACTAGAAAATTGTAGGTCTTAAAAAGTTATACAGCCAAGTTCGCAATATTATTTGTCTATCACCTAAGGTACATTCGCAATTACTATTATAATAGTGTAGTAGTGAATAATAATTATTATTCACTACTCGCGACTGACTGACTTATCAACGTTCAGCCCAGTTCAGCAGTAAGACGTACGTAGGGACGAACCCGAGCGAAGCGAGGGTGAGTCGCTAGTTATTAATAAAAGAACTAAACAAGTATAGGTATATAAAATTTTGCCTTGACTATATTTCTTTCAACAGCCCACTCATTTACGATATATTTGTTAATATAGCTATAATACTTTTAGTTTCTGATATGTTTATGTTATACGAAACACTAATCTGATGAGATGAAAAGACGACCTTACTTCGAATCTTCGCTTTTAGACTTATAAAAATGCAGTTGTAGTTTAATAATTTTATTGAATTAATTGATTCTTAATTCACGATATATGGAAAGTATTTTAATACAATCCATATTACCATATTCACGGAAGCGAGCTTTAATAATCTCTTTTGAATAAGTACTTTTATATCCTTTTCATAATTTAATATTTCCTACATTTATTACATTTCTCTAGTTTTGCCCTTTGTTTATTCATCTATACAGATAAATGAAATTGGAGTGTCTGTTTGTAATATTAAAATAACCGCTTTTTACTAAATGCATATGGATGTATGTATACACAGTATGTATAGAAAAACAATTTTTTACAATTTTTGTCTGTCTGTTTGTTCCGGCTAATCTCTGAAATGGCTGAACCGATTTTGACGAAACTTTCACTGGCAGATAGCTGATGTAATAAGGAGTAACTTAGGCTATTTTTATTTTACAAAAAAAAATAGGGTCCCACGAAAAAAAAATTAAAACCAAATTAATTAATTGGGAAGCAACCTAGGGACGAACCCGAGCAAAGCAAGGGTGAGTCGCTAGTATAGTATATGAATAATTCTATTTATAGCCACATAGAAATACTTTGATCCCTTTAATCCTTCTCGTAAAACCCTTTGTCCAGCATTTAGCAATGTCTGTAATCGGATTATTACTACAAAGCGAGGAAAGTAGTTCTAGTTGATTAAACGCCAACATTGTATGACATTTGCGGCAAAGTATGATTGTTGTAAAGGAACCGCTATATTTCAGAACATTGGCTTAAAATCAAAGAACATTTTGTGTTGAAAAAAAGGTATTCCATTTATATGTTGGTAGGTATTTTAAGTTTTTGTGTAAATTTTGTTTATAATCTATGAAATAAGGTATTTGATTAATGGTTTTAATTCAACCTTACAATCTTATCATATTATGTAGCACTGAATACTAGATACGTCTCGCGGTTTCGCTCGTTTGATACGTATGAGAAAATCCACTCACTATGTCACTCATCTGAATTACAAAATGGAGTACAGACTCGCCAGTAACAGCTCTAAAAAATCGCTTAGCAAATAGCAGATACATACAGACAATTTAGACATAATTACTTGTTATCCCTATTTGACATACATACATTATCCTTAATTATAAATTTTAGCATAAAAGCTACCTGTAGTTTTTTTTCACTAATCATAATGCAAATGATATTCTAATAATGATTCTAAAAAAACCCCACTTTGAAAGTATTATTAGAAGGTACCTTAGAAATCAATCAAGCAAATGACTACATAATTGCAACGCTTAAAGAAAACTCGAGTTTTCTATAGTAGATTGCAGTTAAGTGGCTGTAATTGCTTAGACCCTAGAAATTGGTGCTATACTGCATCGGATATAGGTACATATGTTGTATGGTTCAAGTAGCTTGCCAAGAAAATATTGTGCCCATATATTTTTATTTGCTATTAAACGTGTCATATATTATGTACGGTCATATATATTATACATGATTTTATATATATATATATATATATATATTTATATATATATATATTATATATATATATATATATATATATATGTGTGTGTGTGTGTTCCCTAATAAATCCAATATAAATCGCGTACAACTAATCAAATGTTTATGACTATATCCGAAAGTGAACGGGTATTTATTTGTGCACGAGAAGATCGCAAAACTCATCTTATTTGAACATCGCAATCAAAAAATGCTATGCATCGCATACGTTGAAAAGAACTTTTTTAAAACGTATTTTTATTTAGTTCACAACCGATACACATGCCTTTTGCTTTTTGACCAAATTAAAAAAAAGGAGCAGTTAATTCGTTTATATATTCTTTGTTTGTTTGCCAATTGTCCTTTTTTTTTTAAATAATTCATACCCTAAGGATGGTCCCATATAAATTTTGAGAAATAATCCACGCCTAATTTACCAAGTAGCATCGATCGTTCGAAAAAATATAAATAATAAGTCATCATCGAGCCGTTGGAAAAAATAGGCTCTACGCTTTTAATTCAGAATATCCGCTATAAAATGGAGAAAATTTCAACTGAGTTTGTAATATTGTATTTTCAAGTGTACAAGAGTACTGATAGTACGTGCGTGCATATGTATCACATACTACATCTATAACGCTTTTTTACATAAAAGTAAAATCCAGTCATTGAATGCTTAAACGACGGGGTTACGTGGAAAGATTTCAGAGTTTTATAGGTTAGTGTTTCTATATATGTATGTATTCGTCAATATCATATTCCTTCTGAGTTTTCACAGTCACTGTTTATGGCTCCGGTTGTGATATTAGAAAAATTCAAGATAAAAATAGTTCTTTGACATCATCTTGTATAATAAGGTTTTTGACATTATATTCTTTTCGATTTAATTTAATACTAGCTTTTCCCGTAGCTTCGCTCGCTCAAAAATCCGTTCACACATTCACGTTCAAATGCCTACGTCATAATACGAGTGTGAATAAAAAGTTCTTGGAATCAATATAAAAAATGCAAAAAATTAACCAAAAATATTTTATTTTTCTACATAATTTCCCTCTAATGCAATACATTTAGAACAACGCGTTTATAACTTTCTTATTCCTTGCGAAAAAAATCTTTTTTTCGACTCTCGAAAAACTCGTCTACGGCAGCCATAGCCACGTCGTCATCGTGAAATTTAGTTCCATGAATATGCTTTTTTAGTTTTGGAAATAAGGGAACATCACTAGGGGCTAACTCCGGAGAGTATGGTTGATGTTCAAGGAGATTGAAGCCAACGCAGCGGATTGCATTGAGCGCAACACGCCTAACGACAGTTTGCGACGACGTTTTTCTTTAATTGCTTCACGCACTTTCGGCATTAAATTTGCATAATAGGGTTTAGTAATCGTCTGGCCTTTTGGCATGTAATTAATAAAAACGATACCTTCACTATTCCAGAACATTGAGGCCACAACTTTGCCAGCGGTAGGAACAACTCTTTTTCTTTATGGATGGAGAGCATGGTCGTTTCCAAGACATGCTTTGTCTCTTAATTTCAGGATCAAAATAGTGGACTCACGTTTCATCCATGGTGACAAGACGATAGCAAAAATTATCTGGATCACGCTGTAACATTTCGAGATTACACTTAAAAATTTCCAAACGTCGCTATTTGTTTCCGTAGGTTAACATTCGTGGCATCCATCTTGCCGACACTTTTCTGAACCCAATGAATCAATTAAAATGGATTAAATGCTACCAATTGATATCTTTAGGATCTCAGCTAAATGTTTTATAGTTATTCTTCTGTCTTCCAAAACCAGATTCTCAAACTTTTTGATGCTTTCTTCCGTAACGGAGGTTGAAAGGCGGCCAGAACGCAGGTCATCTTTACAGCTTAATTTATCTCTTTTAAATTCAGCCATCCAATACGCAACCGTAGAATAGTGTACAGCATGATCCCCTAATGTCTTCTGAATGTCCGAAAAAAATTCCTTCGAGGTCTTTGTCACCACACGTAACTCACTTTTCTTCATAATTTTGCATTTAAAGCAACTCGTTGTACAAAATAATTAATTGCGTGCGTATGAACTGATAAAAACAAATGAACCTTGGCATAAATATAGTTTAATTAACACTCTTTAAAACGAATATCGAACTATCCCCAAAAAGGTTTTATATATATATATATATATATATATATATATATATATATATATATATATATATATATATATATATATATGCGTTTCTAAGAACTTTTTGATTAACCCTAGTAAATATGTGTATGCCAAACAACCCGATCCGTTCAATAGTTTGAACTATGCATTGATAGATCAATCAGTCAGTCAGTCAGTTAGTCAGTCAGACACGAATTCCTTTTATATATAAAAATTATAATCAAGATGATTCGTGATTCATGATATCGAAAAGCGATAAAGGCGCCGTAAAACTGTCCTAACACTATTTGTAATGTTGAAAACGATAGGTTCAATTATTTTCAGAACGAATGATTATGTTAGTCGTAATTATTAGCTTAATTAGAAATAAGAATTTCATCCCTATCAGACTAAGGAAAGCTATTTGTTAGGAACCACCCCTAGCACGCATAGGCCTAAAACCCTACCTCGGAATGAATCAAATGAATATATTATGATATTACGACTTCACGGTATTTATATCTTACCTACATGAAGCCATAAATTTGTGTGGCCATAAAAAGCGTCCTTGAGCGTAAATTGAATCTTCAAACTCTAGTTGAAGATATTTATGTAATATGTATAAATGCTCAAATATTTAAGCAAACTTTTAAATCTAGCACAATAGTGCAAGTATCTTAAGTAGAGCGTCCTACTACTAATATTATAAAGGCGAAAGTTTGTGAAAATGTATAGATGTATGTTTGTTACTCTTTCACGCAAAAACTACTGGATGGATTTTGATGAAACTCGTTATATAGCTTATACATCAAAATAACACATAGGTACAACAAAAATATAATTTATAAAGATATAAACAACTGTACTACGCGGGCGGAGCCGTGGCAAAACTCTAGTAATAGATAATTCATAATAGCTCAAATATCGCTTCTGAAGGCGGGACAGACGCGACTTATACAGTAATTGATTTAGAGTGACATTAAAATCTGCCTACACCATGCAAATAAGATACTTTTAAAAAGACAACATAGTATCGATCCGTATACTAAGTCGCTTATTCTTAAGTTTATGTTAATTAATATTTTCAACCGTCCTTCGGCCACACAACTCCGTATAACTTACATAACACCAAGGCTACACCGACACTTAGGTGTACCTACTGTACTTCTGTAAACTAATATATAAAAGTATTAAATGTTGACTGTGTGTTGAAAATGAGTATCATCAAAATCATAATTGCCTTTTAATTAAAACGGTAAACAAATCGCCTTAAAATCCCTTGATAAGTGATTATTAGGGGTGGATTTTCTCGGAATTTCTATGATACCACCCTTAGAGTATAACTTCATAATTAAAAATAATGAAGATGATGAAAATTGATTCATTGGCGAAGATTTCTCGTAACATGTGTACATGAAAGACCGATTGAGAACTTCCTCTTTTTGAAGTGTGGCGAAAAGCTTTATACTTACATACATGCAGTACCTACTACTTGAATGTTTCCTTAGCAAAATGCCTTTTACATTTTGCATTTGATGCGCAACGGTCACAGATTCGATTTTCGTTCGAGGGTAATATTTTTAACAGTCATAGGATTGTGTGTGCAAGGCTTATAGAGCTGCCTATCTAGGTAACCCGGCAGGGTCCCCTGTTTCTGTTCTAAATTATACTATATAGGTTATAAAGAATGGATTTACAACAACATATTAGAAATTATTTAAGAGAAGATATTATTTAAGAGTAAGAGAAATAAGATGTAACCACAAAATAAGATAAAATAGACACGTAACTGTAGTATAAAAAATGTTGACGTATGACATACACTGTACATGTTAATATGAGCTGTGATATTGTACTTCTTGCGAGCTTTCAGATGTTTCAGCGAGCGTTCATACAATGGTTTATGATTTGCGAGAATGCTGAGGTTTGCTTCAAACAAAACCATGTAAAAGTAAGTAGGCAGGTATGCCTACTAACTATTTATTTATTTATTTATTTATTTATGTACCATAAAATATATGTTAAACAAAACAAAACTAATCATCTGCATAATTGTAAAATTTTTTATCATGTACTACCGACTTATCCTCGCTTCTCTCGGGTGCGACCAGGGGTACAATTTTTTTTTTTGAGCGGAATCCTAATTCTTTTTCTAAAATAAAAGTAGCCAGTGAAAGTCCCGTCAATATCTGTCCAGTCGTTTCGGAGATTAGCCGGAACAATAAAAACAGGCGGACAAAATTTTTAAAAATTATGTTTTTCTTATATGTACCTTATACACTTTCATATGCATTTAATAAAAAGTTGTTATTTGAACATTACAACCAGACACTTTTTTTTCATTTTATTTATATGTATAGATATTGTATAGAATGTAGACATCAACTGTTACTATATAAGTATTTGTATATTGTAAATAGTGAGATTCGATTTTAACATTTTTTATATAATATGCCATTAGTATTGCGACCAGATTAAGTCGAAGTGCGGAAAATATACAGCTTTGTACTTGAGTAGATACGCAGCGGCTGTAAAAGAGGAAAGAGGATTGTAAAGATTCCCACGGGAAACACGTTATAATACAATCCACAACAGCTCATCAAACTTATTTATATAATATTATATAGTGTATATATTTCATACTAACCGTTAAAACGTACCTAGGGACGAATCCGAGCGAAGCAAGGGTGAGCCGCTAGTAATACAATAAACTCTTATCAATAAACTCTTATCATAAAACGTACGTTGATTAAAAAGCTTACATAAAACTAAGGCCACCTTGCACTCCACCTTTATTGCATGTGTCGGGTTGAATAGGAAATTACGGTTATTTCAGTACACTACAGTTTTAAGGCCAAAGCTTAACTCGATAGCCCTTGCTACGTAATACACGTTCTTGAGAATTACTGTAAGAATTTTATTTATAAAAGCCTAAAAAAAGAACAAAACTTTTAATGTAAGATTTCTACGATATGAAATTCGTAAAAATTATTTCAACAGTTGTAATTTATTATACTTTTAATACCTGCTGTACTTCACCTTATGATTACTTTAGTTTTGTATTATTTATCAAACTATACTTATGTCACTCATGTTAAAGTTTTTCATAAAATAACTGACAGCATAACTGAATATAAAAGTGAAAAATATTATACTTTATTTTAAAACTAGCGACTCTCCCTCCCTCCGGTCGGGTTCGTCCCTGCTTACGTTTTAACGTTTAGTATAAATTTCTCAGAGATGAGATATTATCCCGCAGTAAAAAGTATCCTATATGTTGACCAGGATATCCAACTATCATCATACCAAATTTCATCAAAATCCCTCAAGTGGTTTTTTTGTGATGCTATAACAGACAGACAGACAGACAAAAATTCTTAAAAACTATATATTCGGCCTCTGTATCGGTAAAAGTGTCTATTTCAATAAGATTTTCCAAAAAATATTTAATGTACAGATTCGGCCTAGTTACAATTTTATTATATGTATAGATAAAACTGTCTTACTTACATATAAATAACTTAGCGAAACCAATGTGAGCGTTTCATGCAAAAAGTACTGAACCGACTTTAACTAAATTTTGTTTAGTGATAACTTATTACTCGGGTCAATATTTAGCATACCTTTTACTACAGGAAAATCTTTCATTCCAACGGGAAAACACAATTACTGGTTCTATCGAGTCATTCTTAGAAATTTACATGTCTAGCGTTAGTCTAGCGATAGCTAAATCTAAGAAATACATCAAAACAGTATTAGAAAATAATAGGTCTTAATAATGCCTACAGAAAATTCTGCAATAGCATAAGTCTATCCCCTAACGTACACTCGCAATAACTATTCATATCTATTTAAATGGTACCTAGGGACTAAGTAGTAAGTCACTAGTTCACAAAAACTAAAGCAAGGCTTAATTACTTAAGGCAAATCGTAACAACTTGCATAACAACAAAAGTAACTAATAACATGCAAATACGCGTTTTTAATAAAAAATTAAAATGTGCGTGTATGAATTTGTACACGTGCAAGAAGTAAAACTTCTGTAGGTTATCGGTACTCTTTATGAAATTCAATTTATGTTTTAAAAAATTAGGATCGGTGAGATACAAAAAAATATTAAATAACGCATATTAGGCATATTACAATCATTTATTTATTTATCATATATTTTTATCATTTAAGGAAAGAATATAATATTATATATCATTTGTCAGACAATAACAACGGTTACCATGGCAACAAACATTCGCCTCGCCCGATCACACTTTTCGTAACGCTCTCGTAACGCATTCACCAGCTTACTCCCCAAGTCAAGCGTGCGTATAGAAGTTTTACTTCAAGAATAAACGTATTGACAGCATCTTATTACACCCTTAAGAAAAAATATCTTACATTAATTATCAATCATTGAGCAAAAATAAGAATAGAAGTAGGTCTTAAAATATAAGTATACCTAGCTCCTACACACAGTACTTGGGCGTATTTGTTTTGTAAAATCGTGAGTTTTCGGAGAAGATAAAAAAATTGCATATTTTTGAAAAAGGTACCTACCTATTCTACATAGATAAACTTAAAAAGCAAAACCAAATCTAAGTACAATATTTGATCTAAATCATTAGAGCTGTTTCCGAGATACACGAAATAAATGTATATATATATATATATATATATACAAGAATTTATCATTTAATATTTTAAGATAATATATCTTAGAAAATATCTATCAAATGTTAAACACTACAAGCTAAAAATGATAAGTGATAATCTCAAACTCGCATATACATGAGTGGGTAGCGGATAGATCCAATATGGACCGCATCAATGATACCGCAATTTGCCTGCTGAGTGCTCTTTGATAGGATGAAATTGAAAAAAGCGTTATATAGCTATTATAAGTATATATTACTATCGACTCTAAAATAACTATGAATATCTAATTCGGTAGCGATTGCACATTACAAGGTTCTTGGTTTCGAATCCCGTTGACAGTCGACGATTAAGACTGGTACTTATTGGTGTTTTTCGTTGAGTGAATATCAGGGAGGTATAAAGAGATAATGTACCTTTCATGGCTTACAGAAAAGAGAGAGAGTTACTGCAAACTTTTTGGGAGACGAAAGTCTTAAAACGCTACCATTGAAATAAAACTGAGACAGTCTTTCCCGTGACCATGATTGCTGCAAAACATTCGGAACGTCGGCAATCCAGAATCAAAATCCGCGAAAAAATCTGAAAACATAGTTTTATTTAAAATGTCACATATTCGCGTAAATCTAAGTAAGAACAAAGAAAGTATAAAGCTACCATTGGTTTTCATTTACTACCATAATTAATAATTCATAAATAATTATGATCGAACTAAAGAACAAAAGCTTCATAGTAGTTATGTAAAATATCTATGGGCCTTCCACCGATAGATGTTTTCATTATCATTTAAAAGACATACAAAATAAATATAGGCATACAAAATAAATTTTGGCTGTAATGCCGACCCCACTTAACGGTTTTAAACATTGCTGGCGTAAAAAAAAACGTGTAGGTATGTGTACTTATGTACGCACGTAAGAAGTTATACTTCTTTGGCGTAATAGAACAAAAATAGCTACAGATTTCATCCCGTACGTCACAACTGTCTGTTTATAAAAGGAATGTAACTAACTTCATCATGTCGCTTTCAGCTAACTTCATCATGTCACTTTTTGGCTGTCGGTTGGCGCATTGTAAAAATTTTACTCTCATAATTTTTTCCAAACGTGCCAAAACAAGAACTTCAAAAATGTTTCGAAGATAAATGTGCATCCTAGTTACACGTATACAGGAAAGGCAAGCTCGAGAATGTATTTTTAATACTAATTACATATTGTCATAAAAATGCCTCTACTAGAGAAAAGCTAAGTTTGAAACAATGACTCTTTGAATAAACTTCAATTTTGTATTGTTAATATTTGGCTTTTTTGGATGACGAGTTTTCCGACCAGTGTCCTAGCACATCAACTTTTGGATGATAAATGTCCAAGACGTCTTAAAAGAAAAGCCATACTATTATAATTCTAGCCTTAATAATAATTAACGAGATTTGATCCTAATGAGGATCATCAACTTTACATGACAGCAATCTCTTAACAAATTTGCTTTAAGTCAAAAGACTGATTGCAAATTATACGAGGAAAAAAAAAGTTAAATCTAAATATTTCTATACATCTAAAATTATTCTACTCACTGACATAATATATTCTAATATTGAAGAAACTCAAAGAAAACCGCGGACTTTTATAAGTTCACTTATA